>BSEG01000012.1:617500-3017500 GCA_036245055.1 Diospyros kaki
TGTTAATCATGTTAATTAATTAATTAATTAACTCTTACGGGCGTAATTCTGCATTTCTTTCTCCTAAGATGCTATATATATTAAATAAACACCCTAAACTAAGAAAAAATCCACGACCTTTGTAGTGTTGCTTGTAGCCATCGACTACACAGATGCGCTCTAGCAATGAAGCTTAATTTCTATGTATATATTCTGTGTTTTTTCTTTATTCCAAAGGTGTTGTAAAATAGGAAGAATGTGACACTTTGTATTACTTAATTAATCAAATCATTCCAAACCAAATTAAAGTAAGATTCACTCTAATCCAGTAATTAACAAGTGCTAAGTGAACCCATATGATGAGGTGAAGCACAACCAAAAATAAATAAGTGTTGGATATATATTTAAAAATAAATAAAATTATTGTGGTTCAAATATAATAATATATATATTTTTTGGATATGTGCGTCCATACGTGGGAGAGTGTCTTGATGGGCTTGCGAATGATTAGTATGCTGGTGACTTGCAAAAAAGAAATTGATTAGAGGTGCAGGTGAATGTTTTGCGCAAACTCTTCGATACTTAATTAAATCAGTAGTCAATCTTCGTATGAGTATGTAAAATACAGAAAACAAGTAGAATTGTACTTGTGGTATGGTTTTGAGCGTACCTTCAACAAAAATAATTCTTCTATTTATAAAAAGGAGGATACAAAAAAATGTTGCATTATTTGGTGGGCCTTTTAAATGCCTTTTGAATTTGTAGACGTGCATATCAGAGGTGAGTCATGTTTAGAAATCAAGTCTTTCGAGATTTGTAGTTTTTTGGAGGGGTCACCGGCATAATTGGGAGACAGGCTTCCAAATTTGAGAGACTTGTGAGACTCCTTCAAATAATAATAGTCGAGTGACGTATGAATTTTCAAGAGAATAATAATACTCAATTTTACATTACTTCAGGCTCAAATGTGCACGTAATCTATTTATTTTAAATATTTTTTTTAAATTCTTTAATTATTTAGTTAGAACAATATTATGTTAAATTCTAATTTAAATGTGACATATTGGTATATGTGTGATTTTTTTTAATTTTTAAATAAAGCATATTTATTACTATTGTTCTTTAAAGCCTTAAAGCACTTCCCAAACAAATGCAAACACCTCACTCACTAACTAAAGAGAGATACTAATTAGGAGACTGCAATTAAGCAAATAAACCCCATTAATTAATTAAGAACCCACAGAGGCAAAGCCGTCTGAGAGATTCACAAGATACACTTAATTAATCATTAACTTGCTATTAATAATTAATAGGAACAAAGGTCGATTTCCATTGAACAGATTGGCAGCCTAACAAAAGATCCCCTTAATAAACTAATGCAACATGATTACAGCCATAAAACATATAATTAATTACTTGATTAATTAGTAGGCTGCTTGCTAAAGCAAAGATATATGGGAATAATTTAGTTTCCGTGGATTGAAGTGCAAGTTGGAAATGCCGACTCTGGCTGTTACTAGCTAGGTGTTTTGAGAATCCCAAAAGCAATCCCAACTCTGGCTGTTACTAAGTGTTCTGAGAATCCCAAAAGCTACACAGCTTGCACGCAATGTTGGCAGGTAAGCGAAGGTTTAGGGTTTCTTTTAATTTTCTTGCGCAGAAAGTGGATAGTAATCTGATTTTCTCAGCTTACTTTAGGGCATTGGAAGAGAAAGAAATGCATGGAAAGTTGACAGAAAGCTCAATATTCTTAATTAGGTCAAAGATGTACCAAACAGCCAGTGCTTGTACCTAAACCTGTTCAAAAGAGTCCTAAAGGTTTCTTTTGGTCGGGTCCTTCACCCTCAAGCTTACTCTTTTTGCATGAAATAGGGGTACAAGAGAATGGAAACTCGACCAAGAGATCTTGTTTGGTTGGGTCTATCATATAAGATAAGCCCATTCAAATCTAACCTTATTTACCATTATGTGTTAGTTTGCATGTATAAATCAAAAGAGCGTTTTGGGAGCAAATAATATTAGTTCACCTTCGAAACTTGAAGAGCGTAATAATTTATAAATATTAAGATGTCATTCTTTAGTTTTCTCACGAGCGAATTTTTATTAAATAAAAATTGTATCTTTTGTGTTTACGTGAATGTCAAAAAAGCTAACATATAACACTTTATATTAAATGTAACAAAAACTTTAATTGCATCATTCAATGAATTAAAAACTCCACCAAGAGCCTTGTGTAATAAAAGAATATTAATAAATAATTATTTTAATCATTTCTACTGACAGAAAAAGAAAATAATAATTGAACACTCAACTTTTTTAACAGTTTTTAAGTACACCAATGGATGTTAATAGAATCAAAATCATCATTTGAAAGAAAAACCCCTTTACTTTGCGTGGATGCCAAAGGGGGAATAACTAGTTAGTGGAACCTACGGCCAAGTTTACCCAAAGCTTCGATGCATTTTCATCAAATATTCATTCACATAGAACCCTCATCGGAATTAGTTGAAGGGAAAATATTCATCTTATGATGATCGGTGGTGTTTCGAAAATGACAAGAAATTAAGTTGGTCGCCGCAGGGCAGGGCATAGTAGTGGAGGGGTCAAATACGAAAGCAACGGTGCGCAAGATATGTGCTTTTCAATTGTTTCCCCCATTCACCAACTACCGTGGCTTTGATTTGATTTGATCAGCCATCACGTCCATCCGAATTGAATCCCTTTAATCCGACGGCTCTGATTTCGCTAGATTCTCCCCCTTGAATCACCCCAACGAATGAGCTAGGAAACTGGCCCCCTGGTGGGCACCTGCTATGCCTTACTGCCCCCCTATAAATAAACCTCGCCTCCTTACCATTGGAACCCAAGAGAGTTAAAAGACTCACAGCTAGATAGCTGGTTGCTTCCAAAGCAAGAGAGATCATCATCGTCTTCATCGTCAGCCAGCCAGCCATGGGAGGCAACAGCAACAGGCAGCCCAAGAAGGCATCTCCCAACACCTTCGGTTTTCTCAGCTTCTTCAAGCCATCGGCCAAGAGGTCGAGGAAGGTAGAGGACTCGTGCGATAACTCAGTGAAGGCTTACAAGGTGTACCCCAGCGAAGAGGACAGAGGCCGCTGGGTTGCAGACCCCAAAATCGACCGGAAAGCTTCGGCTTTCATTGCCAAGGTCCACGCCGTTAATGGTGCCGCCGCCGCCGAACGGCAATGAATAAAATCATCTCATCAACCCCCCTACAATTCCATTGTTGCCGTACGTCTCTCTATTGCTAGCTCCTACCCTTAGTGTAATTTATTTATATTTCCAAAAGTCTCTTGTAATTTCTAGCTTGTGAATTGCCAATAATGAAGTGAAAATAAGCCCTCTATTTGTTTGTACACCTCTGTCCCTCTATTTACATACATGTGCCTACATATTAATCTTCCCACCATTCGCAACGCTATAGCAAGTCGACTACATGAGTTGTAGCTCTCGGCATCGACGACCGGCAGCACGTGTACATGAGATGTCGTGTCGCTGGTGGAGGAAGAGGACAAAGGAGCTTAAGGCTGCTGCATATGAGATTGGAATGGAATGGCAGAGATATTCCCAAGAAGAAGGGTGGGTGTTGCTTCCAGCAGCAAGCATTATTGTACCAGGCACATTCATTTGTTCCAATTAGCTATATATAGCTAGCCTTTATACCCCTTTCCTGTTCTCCTTTCAATGGCTTCTCACACTTTGGCTTGTCATTCATCCCCCCTTTTATGTCACTCACCACCCTTTTCCTCACATAGGGGAAGGGAGAAATAACATGCAATGCAAATCTTCACAGTAGACTGCAACTTGAACCCAATAACCCTAATTAACTAACACACATACATGTATGAGAAAAGTACCGTGCCATATGTAACAACAAAATAATAAATTTGATAATCAAATTAAACTTCATTATCAATCATCAAGACACCATAGATGGAAGAAACTCGAATTTCATGAAACTGGATAGGACTTCATCCAGAAATAGTAACGATAAATTAGGTGAGAACATTTTTGTCATTTAACATATTCGGTCATTCTCTTGATAACTCAATTATTTGTATAAGTAATATTAATTTTTACAAAAAAATTATATACATTTAGTTAAAAACAATTAACAAGAACAAATCAAATATTGGGTATTGAATGTGAAGTTTGATAACAACAACGACCACGAGAAAGATAACAACGAGAATCCATAACCACTATCCAATATTTGGCATCCATAAAGGTGACATAGCTAGGTTTGTTCCCACATGTGTTTGGGCCTGAAATAATTAATGAATGAATCATACTATAATTGAACAGCACACAAAAATATATATATTCTCTCCGTAGATTAAGAGCAGTACTTGAAAAGTTTATGCTCAGAACCAATGTACCCAGTGCAGCAGGGCTTTCTCTTGTGTTATCCAGGAGGTAACACGAGAGTGATATTTGTCAATTCAATACCCTAAAATCCTCAACCTTTAACATGATCTATGTTGGGTTAGTTTGGGTGATTAGGAATTATGTAGTAGTTTCAGCCAGCTGTTGCCAACAATGAGTGAACAAGTAAGTGACATATCAAATTCCATTTTAATTAATTATAAGGGTGTGTAATGTGGTTAGTGTCAAATAAAAAAATAGAACAAAAATAGAAAAATATTGACCGTCTCACATGGAGTAGGATTGCTGGTTTTTTTTTTCTTAATCGATATAAAAAGAGAAGAAAATAGAGAAAGTAACTCCTTTGTACATCTTTGTTTTAGTAGTTTGATTTTTTTTTTTTATACACCCTTAATTAATTGTTAAAACCTATATATAAAGAAATTTTTGGCATTAATTTGGGACAGTCGTTTATTACGACATTTACATTAGTAAAAGTAAGAATGGGACACGATTTCAGTGTTTTTTTAAGGGCTTAGAAACGCTGAAAAAGCCAAAAAGAAAAGAAGACGAAGAAGAGGACGACCCTAGCTGAGGTGAATTAACTTCTTGCATATAAATATATGCAGATTCTTCCTTGTATTTCACTCTTCCTAATTGGCTTCAAGTTTCAACGAATTGAAGCAAAAAATATCAGTACTACTGTTGTGAGTTTTCTTTGTAGTTGCCTAAATTTTAACCCTATCTAGCTGTATTGAAGGGTCGATGGCCATCCAAACTTGTAAAGTTATACTTTTCTTCCTTTTGTTTCAGATCCTTCTCCATGGATCTTCCATGTGCCGCCTCTGGAAACTGATGGTTCCAATCTCTCCCCCATTCTTCACTGTCGGCTACTCCACCATGCATGTAGCTCAGTACTGCATCTTCCTTTAGGTCTCATAATTGATGTTTGATGTAGGACACCTCCTAAAAGGATCAGAAGTTTTGGAATAATATTTATTCGATATTATAGTACTGATGTGCATATAAGATTTGTAGACTATTGCACTTGTTCAGTAAATTTTTTTAATACACACCCAGATAGCAATACTCAATGATATTCATCTTATGATATCTATCTAGTTCACCCTATTGGTTGTGTAAATACTTTTTTTCTTTTTCATTCATTTTATCTCAACTAATATAATAGATGCTGCCTTGAATGGAATAGGAATCACGATTTATTTATCATCAGCCCCCCTTTTTTTCTGGTGAATTACAGTAGTTAGGCAACATATTCTTGCACTCTAATGCTTGTTAATTAATTATATATAATTAAATAGGTTTTAGTGGAGAAATATCTAACTTGCTTGTCAACTAAGAAATTAAGGATATTTTAATAAAAAATTAGCTCCCCACCTTTAAAAACCCTAAAAGAATAAGTCTAAATTTTAAAAGATACCCTTGTATTTATATAAAAAAAAGTAAACTTTACAAGAACAATATCACTTAATCTTATTCGTTATACCCCAAGTATCATTTATGGGGTTAACGAGTCCCATGCTATAGTTTAGTAGTAATATTATCAATTACTTATCTTTAGTTTAAGAGATAATTTTATAATAAGTAATCTCTTAAAGTTATCTAAGTTGGTTTTTACCGCAAGTATCATTGATAGCATGCAGAATTCATTTTTTAGTTGCATTATTAGAATCCAAAACTCATCACGGTGTGAGGTAGGATCTCTATGATTCTATGCACCATGGGTGATTAATTCAATGCAACATGTCTTTTGTGATTGTTGTCGAGCTTTAATTGTTATATGATGGAGTTTTGACTAATTTATAAAAATTAATTGAGTTAAAAATTTGATCACCCAATGTAAAAAATATTTATAAGAAACAACAAATCATAAGACATTAAAGTAGAGTTTTGGTAAAAATATTAAATTTAAGTATCTAAATAAAAATTTAATATAAAATATAAATGAATGGAGATTAACATGGGTTGGATCTGGAAATGGTCTGGGCTGTTCTAAACTCATAAAATTCAAACCTATTTACAATAAACCCGGCTCGAATTCAATGGACCCGTTTATTAAATGAAACGGGAACGGGTCTTGGCAGACCTGTTGGGTTAACAGATGCCCAGACCCATGAGGCACTCACCAGTCTCCACTCAAGAGGCTCACTCTCTATCTCTCTCAAATTGCAGAGAAGGGGACTAGGGTTTCCAGCCACCGCCACCGCAGACCGACTTGGGCCACTGCAGACCATATCCCACACTTCTCCGTTCTCCGATCAACCCGACGCGTCCATCTCCGTGTTCGCCGACGATCTTTCTCCTCTCCGATCTCCGCTCAGCCCGACGCCACCATCTCCGACACCGCCGACCATCTTCCTCCTCTCCGTTCTTCGCTCATCCCGATGGCTCCATCTCCAGCACTGCACCGCTCTGCCATCTCCATTCTCCTTGGATCTGAACCCTCCCTCATTTGGTCGGTATATCTACACTAGCAAACCATTTCTTGTTCTTCTAATATGCGTTCTGTGTGATCTTGTATTTTTCTTCGTTTAGGGTGTGTATTGGATCTGGACACTGCGGGTCCGGGCGGGTCCGCCCATTGCAGCCCTAGACTTACTATCATTGACAGTGGCTTCCACATTGAATGAATAGCAGTGATTGGCGACTAATTAGCTCAACCACCGCTCTTTTGCTCCTCAAATTGAGAAAAGAATCTAGCTTGCAATTGTTAATTAATTTGAATTCAAGCCCACTAAACAAACAACAGCCCTTGAAATCATCCCCTCTTATATAGGAGGAGAATCCCAGAATCCAGTCAAAACTAGCCCTCCACCCCACACAACTTAATTATGTGTTTACATATTAATTAGTTTCCAATACCCTTTTGTATTGTCCATTTTAGCCAAAGGAAAGTTGCTACTTGGATAGCTTAAATTCTTTTTAACAAAAAAAGGAAAAAAGTTAACACTTCAAATCTTGCTCCATTGATGAAGTTACACTTTGTGAGGCTAGCTCGAGATAACTATTTCAATATTGCATTTATGCTATATGTGTTTGATTCGTCTTTTTGACTCTAATATTCAAAGTACAGTTGTTATGATTGTGATTTTAACCTTCGTGGGAATTTATTCCTAAATTCATGATATTTATGTGACTTTATAAGTAGGCTAACTATACAACTCTTTTCTTGATGGCAAAGCTACTATTACAAAAATTAAGTTTTCTTAGCATTTATTCAAAACGTTGGATTAAAAACATATCCCCAATTTTTTTCACCATATCCTGAAAACCCCCCCCCAACAAGTATTTGTTGTGTGTTTGGGCATATTTTTTTTATAGTTTTTAGTGCTTATAAATTCTGTAAATTGTCTAATATAGAGAAAAAAAAACTGCTATAAATTGAAGACACAAAAACCCGTTTAAAAATTTGGACACCTGTAGAACTTTGTTGGCAATAATGGAGAGATTCCACTCTGATACAAGTTTCATGTTATCCATAGTCGCATCTTTTAGGGGCATACAGCTTTTTCTCTGGCAATAGATTTTATTTGGGATGCATGGCGTAGAAATGTATGAGCCAGGTAGAATGAATCATTACTTAGCAGAAATATTTCCCATTAGAATGGTTCATTGGGGCTTTAGCATATTCTAATCTCATCAGGAATCAACTATAGGTACTTTGACCAAAATTTGAGATATTACCAGCAAAATAATATCTTTTATATACATAAAAGAAGGGCTGTAACAGAAGTAGAATGAAATGCCCATTTTAAACATGTTCAGCAGACAAGTGGTTTAAATACATACAAACCAAAGGATGTAAAATAGCCAGAGATGTTACTGAACGGCTGCAAACTTCCTCCAAGCAAGAATGACTTTCTTTTATTTAATTAATGAAATCTTCATCTATTTATATATATATATATATAAAAGGTTTGGGAGAGGGTCATAAGTGGGATTTTGACCAAGTAAAAATATGTCGCATTGTTATGAGGTTCTGTCTTGTCTTTTCTCGTTTCATAGTGCATTAAAACTTGGTTTGCTACACAGTTTGCACGCAATGTTGGTAGGGAGGCGAAGGTTTAGGGTTTCTTGCAATTTTCTTGCACAGAAAGTGGATAGTAATCTGATTTTCTCAGGTTACTTTAGGGCATTGGAAGAGAAGGAAATTCATGGAAAGTTGACAGAAAGCTCAATATTCTTAATTAGGTCAAAGATATACCAAACAGCCAGTGCTTTTACCTAAATCTGTTCAAGAGAGTCCTAAAGGTTTCTTTTGGTCGGTTCTTCACCCTCAAGCTTTCTTTTTTTGCATGAAATAGGGGTAGAGAGAATGGAAACTTGACCAAGAGATGTTTGGTCGGGTCTATCATATAAGATAAACCCATTCAAATATAATCTTATTTACCTTTATGTGTTAGTTTGCATGTATAAATTAAAAGAGCATTTTCGGAGCACATAATATTAGTTTATCTTTGAAACTTGAAGAGCGTTGTAATTTATAAAAATTAAGATATTATTTTTTATTTTTTTATATAAACAATTCTTTACGAGACAAAAATTATATTTTTTGTTTTTCGTAAATTTGAGAAAAGCTAGCACGTAACACTTTATGTTAAATGTAACAAAAATTTTAATTGTGTCATTTAATGAATTAAAAGTTTGACTAAGAGCCTTGTGTCGTGTATCTTGTGTAATAAAAGAATATTAAAAAATGATCGTTGTAATTATTTCTAGTGACATATTAAAAAAAAAAAGAAATTCTAATTGAACACTCAACTTTTTTAACAGTTTTTAAGTACAGTAATGGATGTTAATAGAATCAAAATCATCATTTGAAAGAAAACCCCTTTACTTTGTGTGGATGCCAAAGGAGGAATATCTAGCTAGTGGAACCTACGGCCAAGTTTACCCAAAGCTTCGATGCATTTTCATCAAATATTCATTCACATAGAACGCTCATCGGAATTAGTTGAAGGGAAAATATTCATCTTATGATGATCGGTGGTGTTTGGAAAATGACAAGAAATTAAGTTGGTCGCCGCAGGGCAGGGCATCGTAGTGGAGGGGTCAAGTACGAAAGCAACGGTGCACGAGATATGTGCTTTTCAATTGTTTCCCCCATTCACCAACTACCGTGGCTTTGATTTGATTTGATCAGCCATCACGTCCATCCGAATTGAATCCCTTTAATCCGACGGCTCTGATTTCGCTAGATTCTCCCCCTTGAATCACCCCAACGAATGAGCTAGGAAACTGGCCCCCTGGTGGGCACCTGCTATGCCTTACAGCCCCCCCTATAAATAAACCTCGCCTTGTTACCATTGGAACCCAAGAGAGTTAAAGACTCAAAGCTAGATAGCCAGTTGCTTCCAAAGCAAGAGAGATCATCATCATCTTCATCGTCAGCCAGCCAGCCATGGGAGGCAACAGCAACAGGCAGCCCAAGAAGGCATCCCTCAACACCTTCGGTTTTCTCAGCTTCCTCAAGCCATCGGCCAAGAGGTCGAGGAAGGTAGAGGACTCGTGGGATAACTCAGTGAAGGCTTACAAGGTGTGGCCCAGCGACGAGGACAGAGGCCGCTGGGTTGCAGAGCCCGACATCGACCGGAAAGCTTCGGCTTACATTGCCAAGGTCCACGCCGTTAATGGTGCCGCCGCCGCCGAACGGCAATGAATAAAATCATCTCATCAACCCCCCTACAATTCCATTGTTGCCGTACGTCTCTCTATTGCTAGCTCCTACCCTTAGTGTAATTTATTTATATTTCCAAAAGTCTCTTGTAATTTCTAGCTTGTGAATTGCCAATAATGAAGTGAAAATAAGCCCTCTATTTCTTTGTACACCTCAGTCACTCTATTTACATACATGTGCCTGGATATTTATCTTCCCACGATTCGCAACGCTCTAACAAGTCGACTACATGAGTTCTAACTCTCGGCATCGACGACCGGCAGCACTTGTTCATGAGATGTCGTGTCGCTGGTGGTGGAAGAGGACAAAGGAGCTTAAGGCTGCTGCATATGAGATTGGAATGGAATGGCAAGATATTACCAAGAAGAAGGGTGGGTGTTGCTTCCAGCAGCAAGCATTATTGTACCAGGCACATTCATTTGTTCCAATTAGCTATATATAGCTAGCCTTTATACCCCTTTCCTGTTCTCCTTTCAATGGCTTCTCACACTTTGGCTTGTCATTCATTCCCCCTTTTATGTCACTCACTTCCCTTTTCCTCACATAGGGGAAGGGAGGAATAACATGCAATGCAAATCTTCACAGTAGAGACTGCAGCTGGAACCCATTAGCCCTAATTAACTAACACGCATACGTATACAGAAAAAAAATCTTGTCATCTCGTCTATTGATCAAATTGAATTTCATTTTATCATAAAATTCAATCAGATTTTATCATCGATCATCAACTTGTCATGGACAGGAGAAGGTCGAACTTCATGAAGCTCGATCGGGATTTCTTCATGGCATTAATTACAAATTAGGTGAGGGCATTTTTATTATTTAACGCATTTAGTCATCTTTTCGGTAACCTAATTATTTGTTTAAGTAATATTTTTTATAAAACAAAAATTATATATATTCAATTAAAAATAATTAACGAGAACAAATCGGATATTGGGTATTGAACGTGAAGTTTGATAAGGAGAATGATAATAATGAGAATCCATAACTATAGGGCCGACTTGAGATTTTAAGGACCCTAAGCGAAATTTTTTATGAGATCTTCTATGACTATATTTAAAAATAAAATTAATACGAATAAATTTTTTTTATATATAAAATTTATAATATTTCACTTTAAATTTACTCTTTTGGCATTTTTAGATGAAAAATCAATAATTAAACTATTATAATTAATTTGTTCCAACATATGTTTTTCAATAGACACAATCGTTAATCCATTAGTGTAAATTCACTAATAAGTGAGGGATCACAAATATTAAAATATATGCACAAAATTAATTAATAATTTAAGGACTAATAAAAAAATCAAAAGATATACTTGATAAGTTAAACAACTAGATGACGAGGACAAAAATGGAATCGTTAAAGAGAATGCGTAGTTCTGAAATCAGTTGGATTGAGAACCTATGATTGCGTAGATTGATGGCAGATGTCTGTGACAATAGATGGATAAAAAATTGAGAAGGAGATGAACTAAATAAGACAATGTATTCGTGGTCATTGTCAAATGTATGAAAATAATTGTAATACAATCATACAAACGGGAGATTGAGATTAATTAAAAATACATGAAATAGTTGTGAGGGGATGGATGTCACTACCAACACATAGAAATATGATTGATTATTAATAAAAGAATGTAAGAGATTGAGATTAATTAAGGATTATAGTAGGAATATGATTGATTATTAATATAGGAATGCGAGAGATTGAGATTAATTAAAAATTGTAGTGATACTCATTAGATTAATTATTGATAAAAGAAATATGGGAGATTTAGATTAATTAAAAATTTATAATAGTTTGAAATGAGCATGAACCCCTAACGTCTCTTCAATTTTTAAATTTATTATTTTTAATTAATTTTATTTTTTAATTAATTTAAAATTTAAAAATTAAAATAAGTATAGATAATCTAATGGGTTGAAATGGGCATGACCTAGGTGGCTGCCTAGACAGCCTATGCCCAGGGCCGCCCCTCCATAACCACTAATCCAATATTTGGCATCCATAAAGGTGACAAATTGAACAGTACACTAAATATATATATATCCTCTCCGCAGATTAAGAGCGGTACTTGAAAAGTTGATGCTTTCTCGTGGTATCAAGGTAACATGAGAGTGATATTCGTTCAATTCAATACCCTAAAATCCTCAACCTGTAACATGATCTATGTTGGGTTAAATTTGGGTGATTAGGAATTATGTCGTAGATTCAGCCAGCTGTTGCCAACAATGAGTGAACAAGTAAGTGACATATCAAATTCATCATTTTAATTAATTATAGTGGTGGGGTGTGTAATGCTTAGTGTCCAATAAAAAAAAATGAGAACAAAAACACCAAAAAATTGACCGTTTCGCATGGAGTAGCATTGCTGGTTTTTTTTTTAATTGACATAGAAAGAGAAGAAAATGGAGAAAGCAACTCCTTTGTAAATCTTTGCCTAGCGAATCTCAAGATATTTAATGGGTCGTGATATTATATGCCCTGAGTTTGAAGATCACATGCCAACAATAAATTCTTGTTTTGATTGAATGCACTTAGACTTGAGAATGTTTTTATTTAAAAGTTCTATTAAGAACAGTTTAATTTCTTTTATATATAGCTATCTATGTTGTAATAATTTCTTCTCTAGTATCTGATTACAATAAGAAATAGCTCGATTTGAGGGTTTTTGCAAAGATCCTATCATACGAAAGAACCTCAGAATTGTTTTTTAACTAAATTATTGGCGATTTGATTATTTTTAAATTATAATCAAATTACTATATGTTTGAAATTAATCACCCAAACCATAACTTAATAGTTTGAAGATTGTAAGAACCATAATTATTGATGAAGTTTAAGAATTAGTACACATTGGACAAAATTAAAAAACAATCTCATGAAATATCAAAACTCATAAAACACATAATGTTTTAAATTAAAAGACACAACCATACGTTAATGTGTCCAAATCGCCACAATCATCAAGAAATAGTTATTGCAGGGATTTTTTAAGTTTCAATTAGAGGGTATTAATGATTGATTTTATATGTCAGTTCATTGAACTATGAAATCAAAAATGAAACCTAAACCTATTGCCATGATTAGTTTCTCCAACAACCCAAATTACTACTGATTGGCGATCATCTATAGAACAAAAATTATTATTTGACTTTTTCGGTTAGTTTGATTTTATTTTTTATTTTTTGTACACCCTTAATTAATTATTAAAACCTATACAAGATATAAAGAAATTTTCGGCATTAATTTGGGATAGTTGTTTATTATGACATTTGCATGATTTAAGTGATTTTTTAAGGGCTCAAAAACACTGAAAAGGCCAAAAAAAAAAAAAAAGAGAGAAGAAGTAAGAAGAAAGAAGAAAGAAGAAAGAAGAAAGAAGAAGATTCTTCCTTGTATTTCACTCTTCCTAATTGGCTTCAAGCAGGGCCGGACCAATAGTGAGGCACATAGGCGGTTGTCTCAGGCCCATAAATTTTGTCATTTTTGGGGGCCCATAAATTTTTTCCAAGCCCACCCCCAATCAGCGCCTTCTGCAAACCCTGCTCGCCCTTGCTCGCTGCCTCGCGGCTCGCCCTCGCCCTCTCACTCGCCTCTCGCTCTCGCTCGCTGCTCGCCCTCGCCTCTCAGTCGATAGCTGGGGAGGTCGCATCTATTGCTACTGGCTCTGGCTCTCTAACTCTTGCTTTCGCTGGGTGACTGGGTCGCTCGCCTCTCTGCATTGCCATTGGGACACTTCGGTTCAATCTTTTGAGGTTTGGTTCAATCTTTGGTTTTGTGTTCTGTTCGGGTTCAAATTCAATACCAGTGACAAGAAAATCTTTTGGTTCAATCTTTGGTGTTGTGTTCTTGTTCTTGGCAGGCAGGCAGTGGCCACTGGCCAGTGGGCATCCCTTCATACTCTAGAGACAAAAAGACTAGAGGTAAGTTAATTTATTTGCTTATGTTCTATTTGATATGTATTTTTATTTTATTTTGCCTAATTTAACACCTATAATGAGTTTAGGAATGATGACTTTGGGCTTTTTACTAATTGTTATTTGACTACTTCATTTAGTTAGGGATTGTCCTGGCTGAATTGTGTTAATTGTGATTGAATATTTGAATTGTCCATGCTAAAATTGTTAAATTTTCGATTTTATTCTTTTACATGATATGAATATTTATTTATTTTTTTAGATGTTTTATTATAAAAAAAATAAAATTTAAATGTACGCTACGATTCATGGGCCATTTTTACGTTTCGACTCAGGCCCCAAAATCTCAGGTTGGGCCCTGACTGGGCCAAGAACAGGAACCTAGCGTTCTACTTTATCAAGTTTGTTGCTGCTAAGAAGCAATTGGATCCTTTAAATGTGTTTTCTAGTGAATGGTCTGATGAGATATTGTTTGGGAAGGATGGGAATAGAGGCAATGGGTGTGCTTTGGAAGGGCAATGTGTGTGTTCAGAGGACAGGCATTGCATCCCTGAGAGAGGGTACTTTTGCCACCCTGGGCTTGTTTACAAAGAAGCAAGAGTTTGCAGGTATAGGGCCAATGATGCCTCCAGTGAAGCTTAGTTAAGGTATTATTGATTTTATGAATGATATGTTAAATCCAATGAAGCAAAGTTAATGTGGACAGTCAAGGCCTAATCTAATGGGCAGATCCAAGAGTTTAGCTTGCTTCAAATAGGTGTCTTTTTAAATTCAAACCTTTCTTCTTTTTTTTTTTTTTACTTTCTAATCCTTAAACTCGAAAAGGGGAGAAAACAAGTTAATTGTATTTATAGGGTTTAGGGTTTATGTAGCATATGATGAAATTATTAGATGGTGAAACTATGTTACTGTCATAGCATCTCCTTCAATTGCGGCAAAGTATAAAAAATATCCTTAGCCTTTTACAAAGACTATAATTGAACATTGATTGTGATTGTGAATGATGTTTGGTTAGGTTTGGTTTGAGTTAACAACATTAGAAAATGAATTGAATTGAATCGAAAGTAAATATAAATCTCCACGCATAATATATCAATTGCATGTGTTCATCAACTCATAGGATTAGCATTAAGATCTAGCCATGGCTGCCACATGTAGCTCCTGGACTACTTTGAAGGAACTTATGGGTCATCACCTTCACTACTTTGAAGAAACTTAACAAATCAAATTAAACAACCCAAAATGAGGTACTCATTTTTAGTTCAAGACACTTTATAAATCAAACACTTTGACTAATTGTTTCGAACGTTGAGGTTTGTGCACCCCTAAAATGCATGGTTGGAATGGCTTCATTGGTAGACGTGGATATTATGGTGATTCTAGTGCCTCTCTATTTAGGTCAATTTCCCAACCCTCGCAAGCAAATGAACTGAAGTTGTTGTACTCATCAAGGTCATCAGGATCCATATATGCGCAGTTCAGGTCAAAATCCATTTTCCTTTTCCCCTGACAAGTGCTTGGTACTTCCAAAGCCCTTTCACCATCTCGGATATCATTTGTACTATCACCATTTTGAGTACTGGGGTAGTCCTAAAAGAAAAAAAAAAAATAGCATATTATATCAAACAAACAATTATTCTAGTAAATTTTATCTTGCGAAATTCTTCACAAACTAAAACAAGACTAGAACAAGAAAAGTATCGATCTTTAGTGAGAAAAAAACCACATACCAATTGTTCCTGACGAGGAAGACTCTTGTCTTCAACCTGGGAAATGAGGTTGTGCATCTCATGCTCCGGAGATGCGTTATTGCTAGGGATTTTCTCGTTAAGATCAGGTATAGGTATAGCTTCATGTTAGGATTAGGAGCTCTTAGAAACTCAATTGAAGACTTCTTGATTGCCAAATCTCTCAGCACTCCTTACCTGAAACAACCCACAACAAAAAATATAAACTGGAAATAAAAAAACAACAAAGAGATTAAGAAAGAAACAATCAAACCAAACAGCAGGCACAAGCTTTATCCTGGTTCAAACTGATCAAAGGAACAGTCCTGCATCCAGCCTCCAATCGGAGAGCAATTTCCACTAAAAACCAGAGAAACAGTTTACAAGAAGCCCTCAACTCTCTACCACACAAGTACACTGCCCTCAAAATAGAGATTACAAAGACTCTCCCACTCTCAAAGCCTTTTCTCTCCTCTCGGCAATCTCACTTGTATTCAGAGACATAATGAATGACAGATTTGTTATGTCCGACTGCCTAGACCTCGCCTCCTATTTATGAACCATAGAGGCGTTAATTACATGACCTATTATTTAGCCTACACAAAGACTAAAATATCCCTTATAATAAATATCTAAGTTAACTCTCTCTAACTTAGAAAAAACAGTTGCATTCATCCGCCTAAGGTTCTACCGTCTTCTTCATCTTCTAGACAGAATTCTTAATGCAAAAAACCCAACAAATCTCCACCATTTTTGCATGTGTATCTTCTAGAATCCTACTCCACCAATTGCTCTCTTCTTGGACCTGCAAAACAAACTAATCATTCACAAATATAAATGTGTAAAAGCCTCAAACAATGATGTAATTTTGTCACTGGAACTGCTTTAGTAAACATATCTGCAGCATTATCTTCTCCTGTTTATCAAATCTATTTCCTTCCTCTCAAGTACTTCTCTGATAAAGTGATACCTAATATCAATATGCTTTGTTCTTTTATGATTGCTTGATTTTTAGTCAAGTGTATAGCACTTTGGCTATCACAATTTAAGATTGCCTTAACCTTTCTTCCTAGGAGTTCACTTACTAAACCTCTCAACCATAGACTCTCCTTCATAACTTCTGTAACTGCTATGTACTCTCCCTCGGTGGTTGAGAGAGCCACTACCGATTGTAAATTTGTTTTCTAGCTTATGGTAGTATTCCATTTTAGCCAAAGGAAAGTTGCTACTTGGATAGCTTAAATTCTTTTTAACAAAATAAGGAAAAAAGTTACACTTCAAATCTTGCTCCATTGATGAAGTTACACTTTGTGAGGCTAGCTCGAGATAACTATTTCAATAATTTTCAATAGTGCATTTATGCTATATGTGTTTGATTCATCTTTTTGACTCTAATATTTAAAGTACAGTTATTATGATTGTGATTTTAACCTTTATGGGAATTTATTCCCAAATTCATGATATTTATGTGACTTTGTAAGTAGGCTAACTATACAACTCTTTTCTTGATGGCAAAGCTACCATTACAAAAAATAAGTTTTCTTAGCATTTATTCAAAACGTTGGAGTAAAAACATATCCCCAATTTTTTTCACCATATCCTGAAAAATCCCCCAATAAGTATTTGTTGTGTGTTTAGGCATTTTTTTATAGTTTTCGGTGCTTATAAATTCCGTAAATTGTCTAATATAGAGAAAAAAAAAAAACTGCTATAAATTGAAGACACAAAAACCCGTTTAAAATTTTGGGCACATGTAGAACTTTGTTGGCAATAATGGATAGATTCCACTCTGGTACAAGTTTCATGTTATCCAAAGTCGTGTCTTTTAGGGGCATATCATGTCCCAAGGATAATTAGAAGGGCAATAATGTAATTAGTTATATTAGTTTGTTATGAGATATTTGGGTGTTTGTTAAGAGCACATGGTTGCTGTTAAAAATTAGTTAATGAGCTAACTAAAGCCTATAAAAAGGCCCATTGTAAGAGGAGAGGGCATATTGAAATTGATATTGAATCTCTACTTTCTCTCTAAGTCTCTCTCTCCAATCTCCCTCACGTTCCTCTTGCTTCTTCCCCTTTCTCTCTCAATATCTCTCCCTTTTTTCTAATGATTTTCCCCCTCCTACAATTCTGATTTCATTCCCTAATTCCTCTTCTATCCTATCACGAACCCTAGGTTCGTGACAAATGGTATCAGAGCCACCGTTTCTCCGCGGTTCTCTCTGTTAAGTGATTCCAGCGAATACAAGGACTCCAACGAGTTTCCTTGGTTATGGTGTGATAGGCAAGTGCAAGCATTCAAAAAGAATCAAGACCGATTCAAGAATTCGGGTGAATTCCAACCAGTGGTCGGTGATTGGGTGGGAACTCCACTGGTAATATTGAAGTCACTTTGATCGTGAGTTGATAGCAAGAAGGAAGGTGTGATCGATGCAAAGCCTCGAGTGATTTTCAGTGAGCCAGATTAGCATCGATCAAACGAGGAGACCATTTCAGTCATTCAGATCCAACTTGTCCGAACGCTAAAGCAAAGCTAAGCGAATTCAGCTTCCCGTGAGTCCGACAGAGGAGTGGCTCTCGGCTTGAGAATTCCGAAAGTGTGTTAGAGTCTTGAAGACAAAGCCGACCATTGACGCTTGGCCATGAATTTCAGTGAGTCTTGCTCGAAGTGGAAGGGAACGCAGCTTCAACGGATTTGGAAGCAAAGTCGTAAGCTACTGCAACCACCGAATTCTCAATTCCGCATAATTTCGTTGGTTGCATCGCATTTGCTCAAGGAAGGCGAGCAGCCCAGACGATCCCAGAGGCGACAGTCTGTCGAAGGTGACGCAGACCAATAGGCGTTCGTGACTGTAGCGGACGAAGAGTGCAGACGTCCTGAGGCGATCTCGAGTCCATTGGAGGTTGACGCAGATGGCCAGGAGGTCGTGACTGGAGTGGGTGTTGCGATTTGGACTCCGGAGGAGGTGTAGCGATTGATCTGGCAGTGAATTCTAGTGATTTTGGAATCAGAAGTGATTGCAAATTGTGCTGAGAGCCTTGGACGATGATTGGGCAGTAGTTGTTCTTTGGCTGCGATTTTGACTTGAGTGTAAGGCAGGGAAATCAGTTTCCATAGTTAAGGTCCAGGTTGAGAAGGATTGAAGGCGACTTGGCCTGGCTGGTCCGACGGTGTTTTTGGCAACTCCGGTGAATTCATTGAGCAAGGAATTCTAGAGTCCAGCGAGTCAATGGAACTGGAAGTTCCGACAACTATTCACCGATCACTTTCCTAAGGTTACGGAGATTAAAGCTGGGCTGAAAGCTGAGACCGAACGTGGAAGGAAAAGCAAATTCGAGCCAGCTGATTCCAGTGGTGAAGCTGACAGTCAGTGTTGAATTTTTGCAGGTGTAGTAGGAGGTGATTCCAATTGAATTCTAGGCTGCTAGTAAGGTAAACAAAGGGTAGTTTCGACTTTGAATTCTGGTTAACTTTGTTTGAATGGGAGAGGCAAAGACGAGCAATATGTATATCGCTCCTTGGTCTTCAAAGTATGCTGATTGTGAAAAATCAGCTAAGGGAGGCAGGGCACACATGAAACAAATAGGGTCTCAATTGTATATAGCTCCTTGGTCTTCAAAGTATGCTGATTGTGAAAAATCAGCTAAGGGAAGCAGGGCACACATGAAACAAATGGGGTCTCAATTGTAGCCGAATGATGCTGCATTTTTAGTGGTTAATTTTCATGCAAGAGAGCAGCCTCAATTGCAGCGGACCAGTGCTGCATTTTCAGTGGGGTATCCAACTCGTGAAGCTAGGGGAGGCAGTGCATACATGGGGCAGATGAGCCTTCAATTGCAGCAGAAGAAAGCTTCCTTTACAGCTAGAATGGAGCCTCAATGGAAGCCAAAGAAGGCTGCATTTTCAGTTGGCAGCAACAGGGACAAAAGAACAAGCAATGGGATTCATGAAGAGTGTGAAGAATTTGGCCGTATGTTCCGTGAGAAGCTGCAAGAGTTCGCAATGATACTCATTAAGAAGTATCATTACAACTTTCCGGTGGAATATTTTGATGATTATCACGGAAACTTTAACAAGGAGGAATTCCTTGGAGCGGAGCAGCCGAAGGAGAAGACAAGATTACGAACATCCGATTCACTGCATACTCTAGACTTTGGGCAGAAAAAGAAGCATTCTTATAGGGCAGCAGATCAAAAGGAGCCTTCAGATCTTTTTGAAGAAGAAATAATACCCCAAGATGCATCTACTAAAAGGCTGCAAGAAAATATTAGGGAAGCAATTGATGAAGTGATAGAGGAGGCCAAAGCCAACTCGTTACCCCCGATAGCTAGTGCAGGGGCGGAAGGGTTTGGGACTGCTCCAGATCAGAAGTTTGTGGAAAATGGGACAGCATTGGATCAGACAAATCAGACTAAAGGACCAGCCATCGGTGTGGATGATGGTGCTGAAGCCTTTCCTCAGATTTTGGACTTATCAAAATCTGAGGAACAATCACATTTGGAACAAAATATGGATTTGACTTGGGTTAAAATAGGCAACGAGAAGGTGAAGACAGCACTGGCTAGAGGAAAACTAAGGGATATAGCGGAAGGAATCGAAGGGTTTGCTGAAGAAAACAAAACTATCGTTGTTGTGTTGGTTTTTGCTCCTACTAGAAAATTCAAGTTGCTGTCTACCGTATGGAAGGATGAATCATTGGCTGAAATGGAAGTTGCAGCAGCTCCTAAGGCTAATGCTCACAAACAGCCTTGGTATGAGTGTCCAAGACAAATCTGCAATCTTCCATTGCTGCATTTCGAGGATGCTGATGGTATCTTTCAATGTGCAGCTGTGGTGCACCATGGAGGTGTAGGAACAATTGCTACTGGTATTGAACTTGAACTCTATCAAATTGCTCCTATTGAAGTTCTAGGCCAAATTATAACAGGGATTGATCTTGGATACTTAAGAACGAGGAAGAAGAAAAGGCCTAGAAGGACAAGAAAAGAAAGAAAGAAAAAATCAGATAGAGAAGACGGGCATTGGATAAAGAAGCAACGGCTAGGTGGTAATAAGTTTCTTGGGGACAAGAAACATTTGAAGGGGGGGAAAATTGTCATGTCCCAAGGGTAATTAGAAGGGCAATAATGTAATTAGTTATATTAGTTTGTTAGGAGATATTTGGGTGTTTGTTAAGAGTACATGGTTGCTGTTAGAAATTAGTTAAGGAGCTAACTAAAGCCTATGAAAAGGCCCATTGTAAGAGGAGAGGGCATGCTGAAATTGATATTGAATCTCTACTTTCTCTCTAAGTCTCTCTCTCCAATCTCCCTCACGTTCCTCTTGCTTCTTCCCCTTTCTCTCTCAATATCTCTCCCTTTTTTCTACTGATTTTCCCTCTCCTACAATTCTGATTTCATTCCCTAATTCCTCTTCTATCCTATCACGAACCCTAGGTTCGTGACAGGGCATACAGCTTTTTCTCTGGCAATAGATGTTTATTTGGGATGCATGGCGTAGAAATGTATGAGCCAGGTAGAATGAATCATTACTTAGCAGAAATATTTTCCTATTAGAATGGTTCATTGGGGCTTTAGCATATTCTAATCTCATCAGGAATCAACTGAAGGTACTTTGACAAAAATTTGAGATATTACCAGCAAGATAATATCTTTTATATACATAAAAGAAGGGCTGTAACAGAAGTAGAATGGAATGCCCCATTTTAAACATGTTCAGCAGACAAGTGGTTTAAATACATACAAACCAAAGGATGTAAAATAGCCAGAGATGTTACTGAACGGCTGCAAACTTCCTCCAAACAAGAATGACTTTCTTTTATTTAATTAATGAAATCTTCATCTATTTATAAAAATAAAAAAAAAGGTTTGGGAGAGGGTCATAAGATGGGATTTTGACCAAGTAAAAATATGTCACATTCTTATGAGGCTCTGTCTTGTTTTTTCTTGTTTCATAGTGCATTAAAACTTGGTTTTCTAACGAGGGAGTCATTGATCTAAGAAGTGCAGTATCCAGTGGTATTCTATCTATATGCCTTTTTCAGATTTTATGATGCCATAAGCTATCAAAGTTGCTATCATTTAATGCCCTGTCCCATCTTTGATATTTTGTTTGTGTTAAGCTAATAACTTTTTTTGATAACAATGTGGAGATATATATCCTTGAAAGTACAATCTCATAAACTTTTCCCCTTTTCTTGAAGGACATTCTTCTTTAAATTTCTGGTATGTGAATTCTGCTTTGGCTGACATTGAAGCTTCAAAAATAATTAGGAACATATTCCTTTCCTCAGTGATATTTGTAACTTCAATTCTTCAACATACTTTACTTCCTTTCCTCAGTGCTATAGGCATATTTGTTACTTCAATCCTTCAACACTTGTGGAATATTTCATGTTGGTACTTTGCCTAATTCTAATTGTAGGAAAGAGAGTTTACTGTAGTCATTATCTCGCTTTGTCTTGTGGAATATTTCATGTTGGTACTTTGCCTAATTCTAATTGTAGGAAAGAGGGTTTACTGTATCATTATCTCTCTTTGTTGTGCAGGGGACAAAAATGAAAGTTAAGCTCTTGCGTATCCTTCTTTTGAGTAGTATTGTTACTTTTTTTTTAAACCATGGTATTATTATTGTTCTCTATCAAACAATTTTTATGTTTATGTATGTCGTAAATAGATGTTATTTTTTGTTTGGCTTTTTTCTTTATTCTCTTATATGGCGTAAACCGCTTGTAATTAATATCATTGACAGAAGGATAAACTATATGTGTAAACCTGATATTAAGTGTCTAGACAATTACAATCCTGTACTGCCAAAAAATCTCAGTTATATTCTCATTTGAATCCTGATTTTCCCTTGAAAGTCTAGAGGGTAAAGAAAAGTGGATACTAGGAAAATGTGTGGAGTGTTCATCTTCTCATGGGAACCCAAACTTCCACAAGCATTATGAATTGCATCTGGATGTCTTTCTGGATTCATGTGTTGATGATAATTAGGGTTTTGTGGCAGTTAAAATACTTGGCTTTTTCTTCAGTTCAATTAAATTGGTAAAATGGTCTTCAACCAGCAGGTTGCTCGCCAGTAAAAGAATCTAAAATTTTAGAGTTAAAGTGAAGACATTTCTTGGTACCACCTATTGATATTTTAACTAAAAGATGTCCCTCTTGAATAATTTTATAAATTTATTGTAGAAGTCTTTAGTTTTTAGACATTCTATCAAGTAATTCAGTTGAAGACATTTTTCAATGATTTGAATTTCGTAAATGGGCGATTGTTTTGTTTTTAGTTCGGAAATTGCATAAGTTTTTAATGCTGATAAATATTGTCTCCATAAAAAATTCAATTATTTTAATATGTAGTTTACCTGCTAGCTTTGCGAATTATTATTGTTGTTGTTGTTTTATCTATTTGAAGCCTTTGTGCTTTCTTGACCTAGTCGTCTTGGGACACTGTTGGGATCATGAACAGAGTAAGTTATTTTTTGTTGCTTTCCTGTTGGTGATTGTTTGAACTTATTGGAAAAGTTTGTAATTATAGTTTCTCCTCTCCATGTATTATAGGTGGCATGCTGTTGCCTCATGGACGTGGGATGCACAGGATGAAACATGTGGAATATGTAGAATGGCCTTTGATGGTTGTTGTCCTGAGTGCAAACTCCCGGGCGATGATTGCCCATTGAGTGAGTGTCTGCCTTTAATAACATCATCCATTGCCATCTTTGTAGTCTGTGTTTACCTCATTGATTCTGTACCCTTCATGCCAAGTGGGTTTTACGTAGTCTGACAAGGATTGGCATTCTGTAGTATTATTACCAAGATTTATTGGTAGAACTAACACTTAGATTCATATGGTTCATTTTGCAGTTTGGGGTGCATGCAACCATGCATTTCATCTTCATTGCATCTTAAAGTGGGTAAATTCTCAGACGCCACAAGCACATTGCCCCATGTGCCGAAGGGAATGGCAGTTTAAAGAGTGAGATCACATTGCATGAAATTTTACTTCCCTCAACATATGTGGGTGCATGACTGATTCTTTTAAATTACTTATTTCGTGTGAGAGTGTGTGAAGTCGAGGTAAAATCCTTTCAACTCAATGTTCTGGTTCCTTCATGTTTTCCCCTCTGCAATTTAATGGCACGATCATTAACTCTCTGGGAGACTTGGAAAGTATTCGTTGTTGTTCTTCATGGCTAAGTTAATGCTTTTTACGCTCTAGCTTCTGCTATAGGAGCATTGATGTTCTTCTACCGACCGGAGAAGAACAAGATGGGACCAGATTGTGTAGTTGAAAAACAAAGTACAAATGCACAATAATAAGTATAGCAATGAACTTATCCTGAATCCCACCAGAAAGAAATTATATGATTTTCAATGCCTCACAGCTAGAGTGGGGTTGGCATAGCAGCTAACCCAGAATAGTTAGTAGTACTATGCAATAGGGAATCAACTGCTCTGATCTGCTCATGACAGGAGTTAGGGTAATATTGTAATAGGTAGATAACCTTATGCTCTAGAAGGCCATAAATGGTGTAGCCCCCTAGATGTGTTCTTTATCTATCTATATTTACTTTTGTTTATTTGATGGTGAGTTGTTGATTGTAGCGGTTAAGATATGGGCTTTGTGAATGATGCATCTTCTAGCCTTGTCTAAACTAATTTATTGATCCCTTTTTACAAGTTTGAAGATATATTCTGATATGGACAAGGGAAGTTTCTAGTGATTATGACTTCAATTTCTCTCTCTCTCTCTCTCTCTCTCTGCCTGCTTGAATGATACGCGGGCACCTATGATTCATGTCCAAATGTTAGCTACATGCCAAATTGTACATGATCAGATGCCTTGGGATTTAAAAATAGCTAAAGCACATTTTAGCGGAGATGTGGTATGTGTTTTTGTTGTTTTTAGAATCAAAATTGTAGACCGTTCAGAATAATTATTATTTCCATATAATATACTTTTTTAATATTTATTATTTAGGAGACTATTTTCGAAATTAATTTGTTAAATATGCTTTTTTGAGAGCCTGATTTCAAAAATAAAAAAGTAATTTTTGAAATAGAAATTATTTGGGTTTTACAAGTACGTTGGGGAGGGCCAAAAGAAAAATTTTGAAAATTGATGGATCGAATTGTTGTTAGTTGTCATATAGAGTGTTAATGTCTAGGGTTTAGCGTGGTTGCTTGAATGGTAATGTTGATGTCCAAATAGCATTCACAATTTGAATTGGCCTAGCTTTCAGCAATAATGAAGAAGAAGAAGAGACGTTGAACTGAGATTGGGATTGGGTTTGGAAAGTCCACTTATAACTCTCACTAGTAGTTGAGGAAATCTGCGGTTGTTGAACGTTAGTTGGCATTAATGAACCAGAAGAAGAAGATGTCGATGACAAATGATAGTGCCATATATTTTGACATTTTGTATGGTAATGTTAAAAATGTAAAAGCCCAATTGTATTTGATTCTTGTGAAGTTTAGTTCTTCTTTCACTCGCTAAAAATATAATATGATATTAAGTTACCAATAAATCCACACACTTTATCCAAAACAACAGATTTTTAAACACAAGGCTATAGGGCACCATTAACAAACGAACAGGACCACAATAACCGTTCCGCAAGACCCAAGACCCAATCCTAAGAAACCAAATTATAATTTGCAGACATCAAATCAATCAGCACTGTCCTCCATTAGCCGAAATGAAGAAAAGAGCCTTTAAGAGAGGAACCTTTACATCTCTACCTGCCCATAAGGAAACAGTAAAGCTTAAACGTCGCTATCAACCCAATAACAAAGAAAAAAAAAAACCTTAAATGTTGCTTACTACTCCGCAAATGATATTTAAACATAGCAAGATCTCTATATATGCGTATACAGTAGCAGCAGGAAAGGACACTTTGCACAATTATTTATTTTAAAATTACACCCGAAATCTCTAAGGATCCATGAAGTTAGATGTACTCTCCTATTACACAAAATTACATTGATCTCCCCGGTTAAACAAACTGTCTTAAGTAAATAAAAAGTTAAAAGACACATTACATAAAGTTATGGGGTATCTATTATAGTTTTTAACTAATAAGGTAGGTAATATTATTGTAATTTTTAAAATGTGAAAAGCAATTTTGGTATTCACATCAAATCTCAAAGAAACATGGTGTATTTTACTTTTTTAAGATAATGCAAATAACATTTTGATACAATATAATGTCAATTATATCCATGTATTATGAAATAAAATTATTAATATATAAAACATAGCTGAAGGAGAACAAGGCCAACCCTACTTTCTTTTTTTGAAGACGGCGTCACCCTATAGTGACCCACCTAAATGAGAAAACAAATCAATATTTCTTTTTAGATAATAACGTTACTAGACGGGTGCATTTTATATATGGCCATAACAAATAACAATCATTGCACAAGACAATAAGCACGATGGATGGAGCCCAGCTGATTAATCACGCGGGGTAGCAATTCAACTCAAATGCGAACGACATGTGAACAACTTCATCTACAGATATCTGATGCACGTCCACGAAAAATGACAAAATTAAAATAAACATAATTTAATGAAAAATTGTCTGACAATATTTTATCGCAGTACCCGTTCATATATGTATGTTGGTCAATGGAGATTATCAATATCAGATTATCTGCCAATTAATAGGTATGGATTGTCAATATCACTGCCTTTAATTTCGTTAAATAATTCTTGCCTATTCATGAGAAATAAAAAGACTATAACGTGATAGTTGAACAGATTACCAGTAATTTATGAAACAAAAATTGATAAAGCTTTCGTATATAACGGTTCGGCTCGCGTTAATTATGATAACTCGAGAAAGATATTAAAATAGTTGACAATATCGCAACAGGATTATTGGATCAGATAAATAGTTGCGCTGTTAATTTTGTTGTTATGACAATAGAGAGAGAGAGAGAGAGAGAGAGAGAGAGAGTACCGACGGAGTTCTATGTGGGAAATCACTTAGTGATAGCATAAATAGCATAGATGATGCCAGGGATGTAGCCAAACAAGGTCAGCAACAGACAGATCCAGAATTCCACCTGCAAGCCACCGCCACCGTCATTTTCGTAATTATCATAATCATCAATTTTTGCACAGAAACACAATCAAACGATTGTCTACTGCCATTTCTGCCTCTTTGTTACTAATTCTTTCTTCAATTTTTGTTTCCGTCGTCTATGTCTATATCAAAAAACGCTCAATCTCTGCCATAATCCCTCCGTATAATAGTATACATCATCAGAACAACTAAAAAACTATCTATAAATGCACATAGAGAGAGTCAGAGAGAGAGAGAGAAAGAGAGAGGACCTGGCAGCCGAACTTGAGGAAGACGCCAAGGGGAGGCAAGATGATGGCCAGGAGGATATCGATGCAGGTTGCTGTCGAATCGTCCGCCATTTTCTAAACACCAAAAGTTAATTAAATCGCCTCTCCTTCTTCCCGAACCCTAAAAAACGCAGTGATCACAGAGAGAGAGAGAGAGAGAGAGAGACAGTGTTGAGTGATGCAGCAGAGGCGGTTGCGTATTTATAGGCGGCCCAAGAAGAGAACCGAAAAGAGAATATCTATTTTAATAACATCTCCATTTATCTAAAAGTAAGGTACTGAGATTCTAATTGTTCCCCGTAATTTCTTTAAATAATAGTTTATTAGAAGGGAGGAGCGGCGCGTGTCTGGTACGCGTGGCGTGGGTGTCCGAGGCCGTTGGATCACCGCTTAAACTCGTGAAATGGCTGAGCGCGGTCGTGGTGGCCACCGTATTCTTTGATTTAGCGTTATACGGTACAAACTAGATTTTTGTCACAATAATTTTGTTTTTTTTGGGCATAATTATTTAATTTTTTTATTTTTATTATTACACTTTTTATCATACATTTTCAATTAATTATACACCTCCCCTAATTTCGTCTTCCTTTATCTTTTCACCTTTTACCACCATTGACGACAATTTTTGCACTTTTAGTCATTTTCGACACTTTTTTACCATCAATTGTTGCCACAACCATCTTTATCTTTCGTCATAGTTATCGTTCTACACCTTCTCTTCCATTCTCTATACTTGTCACTAGCCACCTCCCCTTATCTTGTTGCCAGTTACTTCTTGTCCTGCCACACAACCCCCTAACCTCATTGTCAATTATCATCTCTACCAAAATTTATCACCCCTTACAAACTCTTTTTGTCCCAACACATATTTTTCTCCATCATCTGCATCCCAAATCATAACAGAAATAGTTGTCGACAACGAGTGTAATTTGGATATTTCACTGAGCATGTGCATGTGTTACATGGTCATAATCAAAACAACAAAAAGTCCGAATGATCACATGAGAAAAAAAATGAAAGTGCAAGGGTAAAAGGATGGGTTTGGCTGCATTATATTTGTTATTATACATAATTTTTTATTTTTTATTAATTGATAATAAATGTTTGTAATATTTTATAATTAATAAAAATATTTATTAATATCAGCATTGATCTCCTACTCGCGTTGGGCATTCTTATGTTACCGAGACATACCCCCTTCCCACCATCACTCAATTTCACCCTCCATCCCGACATACATACATGCATACATACATATAATTTTATATTTTTTTGAATATTATTATGAATTATTATCTAAATAAATTATTAATTCTAATTTATTTAGTTAAAATTATAATTATTTTAATAATTACAATTATAATCATAATTAATAATTTATTTACTCTTTTATTCGTAACAAAATTTATACATATTTTGTTTTTTTTAGCTGTATCTGTCATATAGGAATGTAATCGAATCAATCAAATTACTCAAATTAAACAGACTAAATTTTTTCTAAAATCAAACTAAATCGATCGAATAGATGCTCAAATCAAACAGATTGAAAAATTAAAAAAATTAAAAATATTGAACCGTTTATATTACCCGACACTAACGTAATCCAGCTAATAATATACTTAAACCCCCCTCCCCAATTAGACCCCCTATTTCACCCTTCTCCAATTAAATCATGTTAGACTATTCTGAATAATTTAATGAATTTAATTATACTCTTATTTGACAGACATAATTAAAAAAAATATAAAATATGTATAAATTCTGTTATAATTAAAAAAATAAATTATAACTATAATTATTAAAATAATTGTAACTTTAATTGAATAAATTAAAATTAATAATTTATTTAGACAATAATTTATAATAATATTTAAAAATATATAAAATTATATCTATACATGCATGTGCGTATGTGGTGAGCCGGCCGGGGGGGTGGCCGCGTTGCCCGACGCGGGCATGAGATGAATCCTGTCATTAATATTGTGAGTAATGCAATCAGCGGTTAATTTGGCAGGTGGGCTACAGCTGTGCTTGGGGGGAGCGTGGCACGTGCTGGCTTTTCCCACCCCATGTGCCCCTCCTGGCATCTGTATTTTCTATTTAGTCCCTACAGCATGTGACGCGTAGCGTATTTATCACCCAAAAGTAGTTGATTTAGGTGTGAGGGTTGGCTTAACCATTAAGCTATCGGAGATGATGAATGCCGCGTGCCCCAAAGCGCGTGGTTCTGGACCCCTGACAATGCCAGGCTCATAGAATCGGACGGCTCAGAGATTGGCATTGACGCACGGCAACACAATACACGTGACGCCACTAACATGCAAGATGCAACCGCCCTCCCACTTGTGCCAGTAGCTCCCACGTGCGTTTTTAAACGGCACAACTATTCAAATTCCGAGTTAAATTTAAGGGCCAAAAGAATATTACTGAACTTTTACGTTTTTTTAAGAATTTTAAATTTTTTATGATTTTAAATTTATCTTCAAATTTATATTAAAAATATATTTATAATTTTAAATATCTATCTAACAAAAAATACACATGTATACTAGTAATTTGTTGATATATCTTCAATTCTTTCTATCTTTCTTTAACATATTCTATCTCTTTCGGCTTCTTCTTAGCTCTATCTCACTATCTAACAACATCTTTTTAGCACTCTCTGTTTGGTGTCTCCTCAAGTCCCTTTCTCTTTTTGGTTGTGTCTCCTCAACTCTAATGTCTCTTACATCTTTTTTGACCACTTTTCCTTCAATTGCATCTCTTGTAAGAAATAATATCTCTAGATCGGCTCCATTTTCAATCCCCCAAACAACAGGAAAATCATCGACTTAGGCACAACAATGACTCATCTAACCCAATCGGCGTAGATAACCTAATTAGAAGAGATGTAAGAGATGCTAAAGAAATAGGAGATGCAATCAGAGAGAGAAAGAGAGTTAATTAAAGAGATACCAAAAAATTGTCACGTTAATGCGCAAGCGTATCACTTGCTGTCAATTTATTTAAATAAGTGATTTTATACAATTTAATGCCATATTTAAAATTACAAAAAGTTCAAAAATATAAATATCCTCTTGGCCTAAGTTTTAAGGTATGTTTGAAACCACAAAAGTTTAAGGTTCCACAAAAAGAAAACACAAATGTTTAAGGGTATAAATATATTTTTTTTATCTAAATTTAAATATTATGTTAGGTTATAAGGAATAATTTTAAAAAAATAACATAGTATGCATTAATATAAAGTTAAAAATTATTTAATTGTACAGTGTATGTTAATTTTAACATTAAGTGATTTTTGAGTTTATATTATTATCTTTAATTTAGTTTTCATTAATATAATTTGGTAAAAAATTAACATTTAATAATTAAAATATAATAACTAATTTATTTATAAATACAAATTCAAGGAATTTTATGGGTAATTTACAATTTGGAATTTAAAATTTATTAATTTAAATTTAAATTTATAGAAGATATAATCATAAATAAAAATAATTAATGAGTTATTATAATTTATATATATATATATATATCCAGTCTTGCCTACAGCCAATGGAGATTCGAACCGAGTTGGGCCACCACAATTTTGGGCCATGGTTCCTGGGCCTTGCGGCCCACTATTACGCTGCCGTGGCCCGCCTCCGACCTTTCAGCCTTTGCTGCCCATATGCAACTGAATATTTAAAAATGAGTAAATTACAAACTCACAAGATTGGAAAGAAATAAAAAGGGAAAACGAATAGCATATAAAATGAAAAGAAGAAAATGATATTTTTTTAAAAATGTAGCGTAAGAAATGGAAAAGCAAAAAAAAAAAATTGTATAAATAAAAAAAAATTAAAGATTTTTTTTGTAAATATAATTTTTAATATATAAAATTATAAAAGTAATTATTTAATCTAAAAATAAATATAAATTTCATAATATATTTAAACGAACATAAATATAAAATAATTCCATCTGTTTCTAACCTAATTAGAGATGATTTTTTTTTCATTTCTAACTCTTTCAAAAACGTATTTTTAATTATTTTTTTAATATTATAAAATAATTTTAAAATATTTGTAAAACTACAAGTGACAGAATTATTAATTAAGATGATAAAATCTTAACCTTTCAATACAAGAGTGAATGGGTCGATACATGAAATGTGTTAAAAAATGTAGGGCAAAATCTATATTTTTGTCTTTATATTTTAAATTTTTTTATTTAATAATTTAAATTTTTTATTATTTCAATTATATACTCTTATATTTATATTTTTAAGTTAATTTAATTCATATATTTTAATTTTTTTTTCTTATTGTATTTGATCTTTTAGTTATTTTAATTACATTTCCATACTTATATTTTAAATTGAATTTAATCTTTACACTTTGACTTATAAAAAAAAGATTAATTTAATTTATTTTTTATATTAAAATATATAAATTAAATTTACTTAAAAAAATATGTTAGAGATATAATTAAAATATTAAAAAAATTTAAATTATTATATAAAAAATAAAATATAATAATTAAATTAATTCAAAAATAGACGTGATAGTTACCTATCTTCCCATAATATAAAAACAAATTTCATTTGGGAACGTACAAAGAAATATCCACCACCACGTTATCTTATTATAGTTATAGCATGCCATGAAATGAAAGTTCATGGCGTATCGGTCACTGCAAGTAGACTAGTTTTCGGTCTGCAATCTGCTCGTAGTCTCTGCACAATACCCAGATCCTCAAATTCATCTTCATCTTCCCCTTCACAGGCAGTGCATGTCTCTCCGACCCATCTCAATGCTCTTCTCAACAATGCCAAGAACATCAACCACGCCACGCAAATTCACGCCCGAATGGTTGTCAACAATTACGTCTTCCTCCCTTTTCTCTTCAATAACCTCATCAACTTGTATTCTAGATGTGGGTTCATCAACCAGAGTCTGGCATTGTTCTCAACCACCCATGATGATGAGTCCAAGACCAAGAATGTTGTCACTTGGACCACTCTCATCGTCCACTTATCTCGCACCAACAAGCCCCGGCAGGCCCTGTAATTCTTTAATCAAATGAGAAGAACTGGCGTCGACCCAAACCAGTTCACCTTCTCTGCTGTTCTTCCGGCTTGTTCTCGCACAATGGTCGTAGTTCACGGGGAGCAAATGCATTCTCTAATTTGTAGACATGGGTACGGATTTCATTTATATGTTGCTAGTGCTTTGGTTGATATGTACGCTAAATGTTCTAGCATGAGGGCGGCAGAGATTGTGTTTGATGAAATGCCTGAACGAAACCTGGTCTCCTGGAACTCTTTGATAGTTGGTTTCTTGCAAAACAACTTGTACGTTAGAGCGATCGAGTCTTTCAAGAAAGTTATCGCAGAGGAACTATGTCCTGATCAAGTGAGCTTTTCTAGTGTATTGAGTGCTTGTGCTAGCTTGGTTGTTGCGGATAATGGGAAACAAGTTCACGGGCTTGTTCTGAAGCACGGGTTGATTACTGTAGCTACCGTGAAGGCTTCACTCATGGACATGTATTCGAAATGTGGTATCCTTGAAGATGCTGCTAAGTTGTTCCAGAGCACTGGTGATAGAAATGTTGTTACGTGGAATGTTATGATAATGGCTTATGTCCAAAACAACAACTCTGAGGTCGCTTCCAATTATTTCTGGATCATGAGAAGGGAAGGGGTTTCACCTGACGAGGCATCGTTCTCCACAGTTCTTCATGCCATTGCTAATCTTTCGGCACTTGATCAGGGTACTTTGATCCATGATCAGATAATGAAAACTGGGTTTCAGTTGTATCCTTGTGTTACAAGCTCATTGATCACAATGTATGCAAAATGTGGGAGCTTGGTTGATGCACAACAAGTATTTGAAGAGAGAGAGGCTAAAAATGTGGTTGCTTGGACAGCCCTGATTTCAGCCTACCATCATCATGGCCATGCAAATCGAGCGATAGAATTATTTGAGGAAATGCTGGGACAGGGAATTATGCCTAGTCATATTACTTTTATTTCTGTTCTATCGGCATGTGGACACACTGGGAGTGTTGAAAAAGGATTTGCTTACTTCAATTCTATGATTGAAATACATAATATGAGCCCAGGAGCAGAACACTATGCTTGCATGGTTGACATGCTTGGTCGTGCTGGTCGATTGCATGAAGCTAAGAAATTTGCAGAATCAGTGGCAAGTGAACATCCCATTTCAGTTTGGGGGGCCTTGCTGGGGGCTTGTAGGAACCATGGGGATCTTGAAATGGGAAGAGCAGCTGCGCAGAGGCTATTTGAAATTGAACCTTATAATCCTGGAAATTATGTGTTGCTTTCTGACATGTATTCACAGAGTGGAAGGTTGGAGGAAGGTACTAAGATTAGGAGATTAATGGGAGTCAATGGAGTAAAAAAGGAGCCTGGCTGTAGCTGGGTTGATGTCAAGAACAGGTTTGTTTTTACAGCACATGACTAGGCAAGTTGAGATTTATGAGATTCTGGGCAAGTTGGATGAGGTCGTGAAGAAGAAAAAATATGTGGCTGAGACTGCATTTGGAATTAACAGTGTGGACTGTGAAGAGCAGAATTTGCAACATCATAGTGAAAACTCGCCTTTGCATTTGGATCACCAGACCTTCCTATTGGAACTTGCATAGGATAACGAAACCTCAGGGGTTGCAGTGATTGTCATACAGTTATGAAGATTCCTTTCAAGATTTTTGAGATGAAGAATATTGTCAAGAGCCATGAGGCAGATCCAATCGCTTCATCAATTTGTTAATGGTTTACAATCTTACTGGTGACTGCAATTGACCAAGAACCATCCTCTTCTTCTTTTGACATATGGTAATATAAATGCAAATGGAGAACTACGTACCGTGGTACTTGGTCACTCAATACAATTTTCATCATTGAATGTTTCCACTGTTGCATATTCTGTGATATTCTGACACTATAAATTAACTCATCATCAGCTCATTCGGATTAATTCCACCAATGTATCCTCTATATCTAATCACTAAGCAATTCAAGTGCTTCTATATTTTCTATTGTTCACATTTTTTTAAACAAAATAAATTTATTTTCTTTTTCACTGTTCTATTCCCTGCTTGCTTTTTCTCTTAGATTTTGATGAGTGAAGTTTATTTCCCATTTTCCCCTCTCTCAGCAGGCAGTTAAGATCAATGAAGTCTTTAATACGGTGGAGGAATAAACTAAACATCCCAAACAATTATGTGAGGTCTCAGTATTCTTGAGCATAATTTGAGATGAATTGTATTCACGTTTTTGATGATATATTTTTATCAGATGCAACATAATATTTGAATAACTCAACAACAATGGCGGTGTATGGTAGTCTCCTTGATGAAGTAGTCAGGTAGAAAAGGCATATTCAGAAAATTCGCATGAAAGCTTATAAAAAGCAATGGTAAGTGAAATTTACTTTATCTGTCTGCATTTAACTTAGGCGCCCCACCTATCATTGACATGCTATCATTGTCTCTTTCTTCAATGTCAATTCCTGAGATATGCCTTCGGTCAATAAGGAAATATTCTGGTTTTGAGTTACCTCCTGAGGTTATGCCAAGGTTTCATGCCATTGTGTAATAGATACTTGAGACGTCATACAGGAGATGCTTAAAACTTGTGTCATTGATCCCGCATTGGATAAGATAGTATTCACCTTTGGCCATACATGAGGGTCAGTAGCACCACTTAGCGGTTTAAGATTTTGGGTTAGATGGCAAGCATACGATCTGTGATGTTTAACCTTAGGTGTTTGGATTCAATGCTAACCTAATGTAATGGCACAGTAAGTGCTCTTATCTCAATTATTCAAAATTATATATTCCTTGAAGAAATAATTGTTCCATGAAATGTTCAACTTACTCTTCTTTTCTTTTCTGTGTATTTTGAATATTATTCTTGCAGTAGGGAAATTGTGAGGATTCCAGGACATTGGATGGGATGAAGGTAACTTTGTGACCACATTTTGCAACTTTTTTTTTTGTTGGCCGTCTATGTCTTTGCTTGATGGCCTGTGGCAACTGTGTCAAAGAATAATCATCTGTTTCCAGGGGAAGAAACAGGGTGAGAGCAAATCGAATTTGTTGTTCCATAAGTGTAGACTAAGTTCCAGGCTTTAGTTTTCTGTCATGCAACAACATGCCCCATGGAAACCTCAAGAGTCTAGGCCTTTCTTTCTTCTCTATTCATCTCTGGACATGTTTATTCAGAAAGCCTTTCATCAGTTTACTGCTAAGAAATGTTGTCCGGATCATGATATTCCCTTTCAAGTACTTCTTAGTATTTCCATTGCAGCCTGTCTTAGCAGCATCTTTGTCATTTTCAGGGTGAATCCCATAATCCTGAACTTCAAAAAATTGGAGAACTGTTCATTGGCTTGGATGAAGCTTTTCATATTATAATATAATTCACAGACAAACTATAGATGGTACACATATCAATATTAAGTGACTGAGTCAGTTGCAGGCTTGCCCGCTGAGGACAAGAGAAAAGATAGATCTGTTCAGGTTGCTGCTTCTCACACGCCAATTTAAGATTTTGATATCCACGCAGATTGCAGATGTATGTCCAGGTTATGTGATTTTGAGGTTGTCATGTGCAGATTGCAGAGAAGCAGGGGCCCAATGGTCTGCAGACACCAGCAAGCATTCATTCATGGTTGGGTCCATCCATTGACAAGCCTCCAAAGGCAACTAGGCATTAAACTATGCCAGGTTAGTCCCATCTCCATCAACTCATTGGGGCTCACCCTGCAATTTATTAGTATTATCCTCTCTGCTGCTTCCATATCTTTGCACCAGGGTTCAAACATAGGCTCCCTTCAGGATCAATACCACCACCTTGTTTATGCAAACTTGGAGATGACAGACAACCATGGTTTGCTGGCTACTCCGTGTTGCTCCAAAATAATAACTAACATGCTGTCCTACCCGAATTTTACATCGATAACTTACAAATGGTATCAGAGTCAACCTAAGATTATAAAACCATTATCCCGGGGTATCACCGCTCAAATCCCATATTAATAATTTAATAAATTTTTAATATATGAAGTGCAAGTGTTAAAAACATGTTACATTCCCTGGATTTGCAATGATTTTGGAGCCAATCTGGATGGTTTCTGTTCTGATGGTAGGGCAGGCAAGAGTTTGCTGGGAAAAGCTTTTACAGTTTTGGAGCAGTTGTTTGCAGTCATAGGTTTCAGGGAAAGTACATTCACACTCATTAGCGGCTGTGCCTAGTAATCCTATGTTAGTGGCATAGGCATTACCTTAAATTTTGCCTCAAACTTCTGCCCTCTGTTGTTCACTTCTATTTCTGGGTAGTGCTCTGAGAACTAACTACTTACAGAGTAACCAGTGCCAAGCCCATCCTAGCATGTCACGTGGCGTTCGCCACGCACGTGACCTCAGACCCATACCTAATGAATCCCACCATCTGGGCCACGGTTAAAGTACTGTTGGAGACCAACCAAACCCACCAAAGAACAGAGAGAGAGAGAGAGAGGGAGCCCACTTGGATATCGGCAAATCCCTTGCTGGGTCAGGAGAGGATCCACGTGGGAAGAGCCCATTTCCCCTTGCTTGAGTTCCTCTTTATTTATTTGCATTATTGTTAATGTTTCAATTATTTAATCGATTATTTTCTCGCATCTAACAGGAAATAGTTTAGATTATTGATATTTTTTTATAAACACGTGTCATTCGGGCCCACAATCTCATTGTCAATAATCTCGTCTCTGAGAATAATCAACAAATAATTATATCCTATCCATTATCTCAATCACACGAGCCCTCTGCACCCTTCGCTATGAAAGGAACAAATTTCGCCATTTTAAGTTTAATAATTTTATTAATATTTTGTGTTGATACCTTATATATTTATACTAAGATGGTAAATATTATAGACAAGCCAACTTAAGGGTCGATGGGGCTCTAAGCGGTAGGTGACAATGAGACAGTCAACCATAGTGCGCTTTCTCTCTCTCGCCATCTTACGCGTGAGCAACGTCACTATCGCTTGATTGGCGTTGTCTCTTGCTCTTGGTCTTCTTTCTCTTGTCGGCGACTGCATCTCTTGGTCTCGCAACTCTCATCGACTTTCTTCGTCTCCTTCCGTCAGCGTCTACAATCTCCTTCTTTTGCTACCTTTTGTCTTTTTCCTGATGTGCCCTTTTTTTGATCTTATTTTTGAAAACTCTTAATGGCCTATGCCTTAAGCCTACTCTAAATATAGAACTTCAACACAAAATGTCATCACAAATGTCAAATTTAAATATTCAAATAATAATATAATTTTTAGATATCAAATTAGACTAAATAGGATAATGGTTCTTGAATTTTGTACTAAGGTACAAAAATGTCATTGAGTTTAATTTATAGTAAAAAAAGATCATTGAACTTTAATTTAATATATAATTCTACAACTATCATCAATTATAGTTAAAAGAAATTAATGAAATGTTGACATTTTTGTACATTAGTGTAAGATTTAGTGAACCTTTTGTACTTTTGTGCAAACTTTAATGACTATTTAACCGTTCATGTTATTAGCTACGTCAACATCTCGTTAGCATCTTTTAACGATAAGTAATAATAATTATAAAATTATATATTAAATTAAAATTTGATAACTTTTTTATTATAAATTAAAGTTTAATAACATTTTTGTACTAAATTATTGCATTATTTAGATATAGTTACACACACAATGGAAAGTTACTACGCAGGAAGCGTAAAGCAATAGCGAATCAGATAGAACGAAGGACTCTCTTGAATGAAACTTTATTTGATAGCCATTTGAATGATTTGGCTCCAACCAGTAAAGTTCTGTTATCTTTTGATACGAAGTGGGCTTATATTGTCTCAAAATGTTATTTTTACACCTAATTGTAATATTGTATTTTAGGTTAAATTTGTATTTATATTTTTATATGATTACTCAAACTTTTCATTATTTCAATTATATTCTTGAAGTTGATTTTCAAATTAATTTAATTTTTAAATTTTGATATTTTTTTTGTATGACAACTTAAAATTTTTATTATTTCGATTATGTAAATCTATAAGTGTAATTGAAATAATGAAAAATTTGAATTGTCATACGAAAAAAAAAAGTTAAAATATAAAGATTAAATTAACTGAAAAATATAAATTCATGAGTGTGATTGAAACAACAAAAAAATCTAAATAATTATACAAAATAAACTTAACAATATTGTAGCAAAAATATAAATTTGGCCTTATATTTTGTATTACATTAATACATGAACATGGTCAAAATGTCACAAATAAGTATTATTAGAATGGTGTCCTAAAACACCGCACATTAGCAAACCCTAATTTTCAAACCCCTTGCATAATGGAACAAACAAACAAACAAACAAAAGGGCACAACAATCATTCCAAATATTTGATACATTACGATGTAAAAATAGAGTGGTGATATCCACACATAAAAAATTGTTACTTACAGGTTAAATATAAATAAAAAAAGATAGAAATACCCCCTAAAAATGGTATTATATATAGATCATATTTCTAGTTTCTTGCCCTTAATTAAGAATATTAGGGACCCTAAAACTATCAGATGGGTTCATAGCTTAGCAACAGGTTGTCACTATCCAAATCTGATCGCATTATAGTACATATTAGATAGTGTGAGGACTGTCACTAAATGTGAGAAATCGCATGCATAACCTCCTCAGTTTAAATTCATTACACAAATATCTAATACGATAATAATTTAAGACCCATAACAGATGAAGTGTCGGCTTTATTCATGGAAAATTTCAAACCCCTCGAGTACAAAAGTACACACGGAACTACAAAGTAAAACTGTGGTTAAGTCCACATTAGCCATGGTTAAGACCCTCTTAACACTATTGAGAGTTTTTTTTCTTTTTACATTATACATGTATATACCTTCAGAGTTCTTCTCTGGGTCACATTCAAATTACAGGCCTTTCGCCGCCTTCTACTACTACCGAGATCCTCTCTCTCTCTGTGGGTATATGTGCGTGTGTGTATGTGTAAAGTTGAGAACTTTAGCTGTTTTTCTTGGAGCTCGAAGGCTGCTAGTGCTGGTCCTTGAAGATGATAGCCAGGCATGTGAATTAGCATATGTTGGTGGGTTCGAGGAACTATCACTGCCCAGAAACGTAAAGCCTTTGAAGCTTCAGAAATGAGGTCGGAGGACTCATTTTCACAAAAATTTCGAATCTCGTGTGATGATTTTGATGCAATTTGGTTGCTCTGAGTTGATCTTGGAGGTTCTTGGGTTGCACCTGAATTTTAATTATTATTTCTTTAATTAGTTCTTCTCCCTTTAAATTAATTGATTGATTGATTGAAGAGATGACGGAGAAATTAATTGATAAGAAACTGGCGTTCTTTGATATTATTGGCTGATTAGTTAAGTTATCTTATCTGGGTTGGATTCTTCCTCTAATGATTGAATTTACTTAAAATATATATATATATATATATTTTAATCAAAAGACTAAGTTTGATAATTTTTTGGTGTCTTATCGTGCCATCAAAGAATTGAATTTGACTGTTAACTATTTTTTTTTATTACTTGTACTGGTTTTATATTGCCACTGATTAGGACACAAGTAAAAATAGTTATTTTCCTGTAAAATTTATGTGTTTATATCTGTGTATGCATATGTTCTGTGTTTCAGATTTCAGGAGTCAGAACACTCTTTTGACGTCATGAACTTTTCTTTTCTTTTCTTTTTTTTTAATGTTTCTGCCCATGGACAATCCTTCAAACTAGATTTGTGCTTTGCTCATTTATTACGTTTTGGATTCTTTAGCAGTGAATTCTAAAGTGTGGCAGGACGTAGTAGATACTAGTAGTCCAAGTGCTCGAATAAGGGTTTCACTCAGTAGATAGTTGTTGTTTCAGCTTATCATCATGCCTTTATCAGAGTTCTATAGATTGGCCAGAGGGAAGCTTGAATCTTCCCAGCAGAAAGCAACCACTTGTTCAACTGGCCCATCTCATGTGTAAGCTTGATTTCACTTAATTTGTGTATTTTATGGGCCTAACGTTTATGGTTTCTATATTTGAGAGCCACTACTACTTACTATTGGTTGTGCTGTCTTGATGTTGTTATGATGGCTTCTAAAAGTTGTTTGTTGGTTTGAATGCAGACCCGATACTGACTTTGTTGAACTAGTATGGGAAAATGGCCAGATTGTGATGCAAGGCCGGCCTAGTAGAGCAAGGAGAGGCTCTTCCTCTAACAGTTCTCAATTTCAAAATCAAAAGCTTCGAGATAAAGATATAAGCAATGCTATGAATTCAAAGATGGGACACTTGGGTTTAATGGATTCTGCTCTGAATGAATTTGCAGCAGCAGTGGCATCACAGGAAATGGGATTGGACCAAGATGACGAAATGGTGCCTTGGTTGAACTATCCGATTGATGATTCTTTACAAGACAATTACTGCTCTGATTTGTTGCCTGAATTATCTGGTATTACTGTAAATGAGTTGTCTGCTCAAAATACTTTTGCTCAGGTAGATAAGACAAATGGTTCTAACCAGACAATTAAGAGTTCACATGGCGATTCTTTGCATAATGGTTTAAGTTTAGAACAAGCAAATGCAACCAAGGTTTCTTCTTCAGAAATTGGTGAGTGTTCAAAATCAAGGAGTTGCCTGCTCTATCCATGGTCAATCCAGGAAAGTCAATCATCACTTCCATCTCTTAGATCTGGAGTTTCTAGTATTATTAGAAATGATACCAGCAATACTGAGCATGCTGTTTGTGGGAATCACATTCAGGCTCAAGCTCCAGCTCCAGCTGGTGGTGGTCCTAGCACAAAGGTTCAGAAAAAAGATTTAGGATTGCCTAATAGTAAATCTGGCATTGTCAACTTCTCCCATTTCTCCAGATCAGCAGCTCTTGTTCGAGCTAATTTTCGAAGTGATGGTGCTCGTGCCATTTCTGGTGCATCGGCTGAAGAAGGCAGCAGGGCTAAAGAAAAAGGGAATAATCCTGGTTATAACAATCTTCCTGAATCCGCACTTAATGATAAGTGCAAAGATTTGAGAAGTGAAAGGGGCTCCCGTGACCACCCTAATTTGGTCCAGCCTGAGGTAGATTTAGAACAAGTGGTGGCTAAGCCTCTTGAAGATTTGCATGGTGCTGAACAGTCTGAAGCTCTTTGTCGGGAAGATGCTGTTAATGATGACAAGTTGCCACATCAAGCTCTCGGTTCAACCCTGATTATAGGAGTTCCGGATAGTGAAAAACCTGTAGAGCCAGTAGTTGTTTCTTCATCTGTATGCTCTGCCAACAGTGCAGAGGGAGTTTCTAATGATCCAACACATAATTTGAAGAGAAAACGTCTTGATAGTGATGATTTTGAAGGCCAAAGTGAAGTATATTTCAAAATTTGGGTTAGCCCATTCCTTTTTCAAATTATCTCCTTCATCTTTTTCACAAGAACAAACATGCATGCAGGATGTTGAAGAAGAATCAGTAGGTATCAAAAAGGCAACTCCTGCTCGAGGAGGTACAGGTTCCAAAAGAAGCCGAGCAGCAGAAGTGCACAATCTATCTGAAAGGGTGATCAAATCCACTCCATAATACTTAGAGTGATATTTGTTTTTCTAAGTATTATTTGGGGATCTATTGTAGTGCTTAACTTCTGTGGTTTACATTTACAAACAGCGGAGAAGAGATAGGATCAATGAAAAGATGCGTGCGCTACAAGAACTCATACCCAACTGCAACAAGGTAACAAAATTTTTTCTTAACTTTGTCAGTACTCTATGCAATTTGCATTCTTAGTGCAGTTAAAGCATAGTTTTCAAACATTAGCTTCAGGTTATTTTGGTTTAATGGAAATGGGGTCCATTCACCTGCTGAAGACAGAATATGCATGAATTTCTACGTTCAACTCAATTCTGAAGTTTGTGAAACTGATTCCTGAAATTTATTACACTAAAAAAATGTTAGGCTGTGAATTTAAAGTTCTACATGGTTTAAATGGTCTTTTTTGGAATCTGGGGTATTCCTGTTAATTGAAGATTTTTAAATTTGGATTGGTGGCTTAAGCATTGGTTTCTTTTACACAAACTGGCAGCTTCAGACACAAATTCCTCTCCTGGCTGTCCGATCTTGTACCACTACCATGCAAAGGCCCCTGTAGTCATGGTTGTTTATTATTATTATTATTGTGATTATACCTGTGGAATGGCTAATTTTCATATTTTGGCATTATAAGGTGGACAAAGCTTCAATGCTTGATGAAGCCATTGAATATTTGAAGACACTTCAACTTCAAGTACAGGTGAAGCTTTATAGAATTTTGATTAATTTATGTGTTAAACTTATCACTTTTGAGAATCTTCAATAATTGATTATGACTACGTCTTATCATATTCCATCTTTTTTGCAGATTATGTCCATGGGAGCTGGGTTGTATATGCCATCAATGTTGTTACCATCGGGGATGCATCATGTACATCCAGCTCATATGGCACATTTTTCACCCATGGGTGTCGGCATGGGAACGGGTATGCTGGACATGAATGGTAGATCTCCCAGATGTCCTATAATTCAAATGCCCCATATGCCAGGTTCACAATTCCTTTCCCCACATCTCCCCGCCATCTCAGGGCCTAATAGTTTCCAAGGGATGACTGGACCTAACCTTCAGGTTTTTGGACATCCTGGTCAAGCATTTCGTATGTCAGGCCCGCAAGCACTCTCGATGCATTTGTTAGGAGGGACTCCTATAAATGCAGCCGTGGGACTTGATACATCTGCGATGGCTGCTCCCTTGGATGTTCCATGTTCAGCTCCATCCACAAACTTAAAGGACTTGACACAGAATACTAACTCACAAATGATGCAGAATACCAACGGCAGTAGCTCAATGAACCAGACATCCTTCCAGGTTTGTGATTCCTCCTTGCAGTTCTAGTCCTGAGGGTAAAAAGAGAAGGAAAGCTGAATTAGGACTCTATCCGTACTGAACTGATGTGTAGTATTCTTAGAAAAATTCCCTCAATTATTTGATTCTTGATTTAAGGGCAGTCAGTGATTTTCTTATTGTTTCCTTTATTATTTTTAAAGACAGTAAGTGATTTTCTTATTATTTCTTTTGTGGATTGAGGGGTATTGGTCTAGGATTAAGGGATCTTTCAAGAGATTTTTTTTTTTTTTTTTTTTGGGGGGGGGGGGGGGGATGATGGAAGTGGAGGAGAAGGTGGTTCTATTGGATGGAAAGAGGGGAAGGTGGTATTGTATTCAAGGGCGAGGGGTTTAACCTTACAGGAAAGGGGAAAAGATAGAAGTTGAATGGGCTTGTAAATGGAACATATACCTGTTAATTTTATGTGGCACATGTCTACACTTCTCAATGTTAAGGGTATAATAACCATCTTTTGCAAGCACCATTCACGCCATTCAAGATGAACTCTGACAAGGTATTCAGTGTAATTTTTTTATGATTGAATAACACTGTATACAGTAACTAAATGCCATGGAGTTGGCCGGAGTAATTTACCCAGTTATTAATTAACCATTCTTCCACTGCTGATAACATTTAATCAATCAAAGCAGCTGCATGAACCTTTACTATTAGGTATTTGTGACTGGAAACCTACTTGCATTCAATTAATCATGTTAGATTTCTATACTGTGACATTATAGACAGTTTGTTCTATCTTTCAATACACTTTACTTACCTGATTTTTTTTATCCCAGTGTCAGGCAACAAATGAGGGTTTTGAACAGCCTTTGGTGTTTAATAGTGATGAGACTTCAGAAGTCGGCAGCGATGAAGATATTAGCTTGACCAAGGAAAATGACAGTATATCTAGCTAACCGGCTTGTAAGTGGATATGATTGGAAAATGTTTTACTTCATCTCCCATTGACTCAATAAATTTGACTGTTATGCAGTGCCAAACTTAGTCATAGGTGGAATTTTTCAGTCTATTGATTTGAACCTTCTGTTTGGTCAGCAATGGTCATTAAAGTTTTCAAATGAGGTCAGAACTTACCAATGGTTCTCATTGGATGACAGAGCTACAGCTTGCACCGGTTTTGGTATGTCCAAGCGACGCAGAAACTTTCTCCTTTGTGTGTACATTCATATAGATGAGTCATTCACTTGGTGCAATCTAAAGAACTGAACTCCCTAGTAAATGTATTTATGAGTTGTGGGCATGTGTTTAACCATTCTCTGAATTGATGAAACAGTAGTTGTCTCCCAATACAAATTTTCTTTATGATGGGCAGAATGCTATGACAAAGTGAGAAGTATTGAAATGGTTTTAGTTTGTTTTGTTAGCTATGCTGTCCTTGTCCAGACCAAGTAATAGGATGATAATCTCAAAACAGTTCCTGGGGTTTTGACACATTTGTGTATGGATGCAGACATAAAAAATGAAAAAGTGAGGATGGGTCAAGACTCTCACTCAACAACCATTTTTTTTTTCTATCTGTTCCAGCATGAAGTTGAAAAAGCAATGCCAGTGTGTGCTGTCTCCATGTGATTCTGGGGCCTAGCATTGCTTTTCTTCATCTGCTCAAAGTCAAAAGAGATGATGGACAGCTTATTAAGCTACAGTGCTCATGACCTAATCACAACCATTATCCACTCAATTATTCTTGTCATTTTCTCAATGGAAGTTTTGGCTTGATTCTGATCAGTTTTTTATGTCAATCGTTCATTGCATAAGTTAAGGCTAAATATAAATTCTAGAACTGGGTGTCTAAAGGGGGAAAAGAAATCAAAATCTGAATTATGAATGAAAATGACTATTTCTATCTCAAGATCTTAACAAACAAATATTTCCCCCAATACTCATTGTAATCTTGAAACGTGTATCCATTAATTTTTCTATTACCAAACTTTTAAAAAAGAAGCACAATAGGGTTTGAACTCTGTATGTTACAGGGAAACCCAAAAAGAAGTTCTATGACACACATAAATCACCAAGAAGATGGATAGAAAAACTCATAACCAAAAGAGGTATCCTCCTGCAAGAGAAAAAGAAAATGGAAGGGTTTTATTCAATCATTAAAAGTTATTGAAAGTTAAGAATTCAATCGTTCACTGTAGATATAAATGTTGCGCATGCAAGCCTTGCCATTTTCAAGATTGGCTTGGTGTTAAGGGGTTATGACAATCTTATAATTTATGGGTTCTTACGCAGTTGGTTTATTTCGTATAGGTTACTTTGCATTATGGTATCCATTGTCAAAAAAAAAAAACATAATAGACTTGCAAAATAAGCACCCCGTGAAGGATAATCTGTATTTCACATAATTTGCACAATTCAAATATAGCTGTTGACAACAATAGTAACAATCTCAAGCTGTAAACAGAGTTCCATACAGTCTCACTTCTCAAACTATGTTCTTCTTCAAAGACTCAATAGACTGACAGCAGCAACCCAAACTATACATAGAGGACTCCAATGAATGGAATGAAAAAATTATCTATCTAAATTGCACGCTGTTGAACAACAAACCATTATGTGTATCTTCTATAAAAACACACCAGCTAGTCAAACAAGCAAGCCAACAGCCAACACAAATTCACAAGCACTGCCCAACCAAACAAATTCACTGTACATGAAGCAATAGCCAATAAGTAAGATACCAGGCTTTTGGAAGTATATGCATTCTGCTTCTCCTTTGGGTTCAAAGTCCCTTGTTGATTTACTTGTTTTTGCTGTCACCCTTTGTTTCAGAAGAGACCGTCTTGGAGTTGGGTGATTTTCCTATGATAGCTTTCTTCGCCTTGACAAGCGATTGCTTCACCTTTGCCATAATGCTATTCGATTGCTTTGAAGAAGGCTTTTCTGTGATCTCTTCTTTGGGAGGTTCCTTGGAATTCTTTGAGTCATCACCATTTTTGGTGAGCTCTGCAGTTGGTGCATCAGGTTTCACAGTCTCGCCGGCTTCCTTTTTCTTTTCCAGGTTAGCTTCTTCGGTTTGGGCAGTTTCTTCGCCTTTCACTTCTGTCCCAGATTTCTGGGGCTCTTCAAATTGTTCTTCAACATCAGTAGCAGAGACTTCATCTGCCTCCGCTTCCATCTCCCTGTTCTTATCAACTGAAGTGACAGTCTCATTTTCTATGCTCTCTTTCCCATTCTCAGCAACTAATTCAGTATCTGTGGAAGTCTTTTCTTCTTCCAAAGATTTCTCCGCCACCTCAGTGGATGCAATGGTGCTGCTCACGTCTTCAACTATGATAGTTTTAGGCTCATTCATGACTTTCTTCTCTTCATTCTCTTCTTCAGCTTTGACATTACTTCCTTCACTCTCCAGTTCGACCTTTCCCGATTCTTTGACTTCCTCTTTTGGTAACCCTTCAACTATGTTCAGTTCTCTCTCCCTATCATCTATATTGGCGTTTTCGGTGACAACAGTAGGAGGGTTTTCTCCTGCATCTTCCTTTGTTGCAATTTGAGCTTCCACATTGGTTGATGTGTTCTGATCCACACTTTCGGTTGTCGCCGGTTTCTCTCCAGTGGTTTTTTGCTCCTCTTCCAACTGTGAACCCTTAATCTTATCAGTGGAGCTCTCTTTTTCATTTGCTACTTCAACCTTCACACTCTCATCAGGTTTAATTTCTGCACTTTCTTTCCCAACTTGTTCAGCAGCTCCTGGTTGTTCTTGAGGTTTATTGTCTCCTCCAGGAACCAGTTCCTGAGCTTCTTTGCTTTCAGGCTTTGATTCAGAACTTCCAATCTCTATCACTTCTACTGCTTCTGATTCCTTGACAGGTAAAACCTCTACTTGCTCTGTTTTCTCCACTGTTTCAATCGATGGCTGAAGGGTATCATCTATTTTCGGCTGCCCCTCTGGTTGCTTCTCAACAACGTCTGCTGGCGCCTGCACTTCAACAGCTTCACTCACTGGTTGAACCTCTGGTTTGCTTTCACCGCTGACAGCAGCAAAAGATGCTTCTGTGACTTCTACAATCTTTGGTTCATCTTCTCCTTGTTTCTCAACAGGATCGACAGCTGGCTGCTTCTCTACAACCTCGATTGGTTGTACGAATTCATTTGCTGGCTGCTCCTCTTGTGGGGACTTCGAACTATCAGCTGCAACTGGTGGTTCGATGACATCCCCAATCTTTGATGCCTCTTCTGGTTGTCTCTCAACAGGGGCAATATCCGGTTGCTTCTCAGCGACCTCAACTTGTGGTATTGATTCACTTGCTGGTTGCGCCTCTGGTTGGCCCTTCAAACTATCAGCCACACCAGGTAGTTCACTGACATCCTCCACTGCCTTTTCTGGTTCTTTCTCAACAGTCATAGCTGCGGGTTGCTTCTCATCCGGTTGGTGTTCAGCACTATCAGCTACAACTGATGGTTCAGTGACATCCCCCATCTTTGGTGCTTCTTCTGTTACTTCCTTAACGGCCTCAGTTGCTGGTTCCACCTCTCGTTGCTTCTCAACCACCTCAACTGCTGGTTGCTCGGGAGGTTGAGTTCCAACAGATTCACTCTCAGATTTCTCCTGCGGTTGGTTTTTATCACTTTCAGCTACAACCGCAAGCTCGACAACATCCTCCATCTTCGGTGCCTCCTCTGGTTGTTTCTCAGCAGCCGGTTTATCTCCAACCGGGTCATCCAATGCAGGAGTATGATAATGATCATCATCTGTTTTATTTACCTCTTTGGTTAACGATGGCTCAACCTGTTTATCCTCCATCTTCGGTGCCTCCTCTGGTTGTTCCTCAGCAGCCGGTTTATCTCCAACCGGGTCATCCAATGCAGGAGTATGATAATGATCATCATCTGTTTTATATACCTCTTTGGTTAAAGATGGCTCAACCTGTTTATCTTCCATCTTCGGTGCCGCCTCTGGTTGTTCCTCCGCAGCCTGAGTTTCTGGTTTATCTCCAACCGGGGCATCCATTGCAGGAGTACGATCATCACCATGATTATCATCTGTTTTATTTACCTCTTTGGTTAGAGATGGCTCAACCTGTTTATCCTCCATCTTTTCTTCCATTGTAGATGATGAAGGGGCAGGATGACTAGGCAAATCCTCCTGTTGAATGTCTTTTACCTTCTCAATTTGTTGCTGCAGTGATGGCAAAGCTGATCAGCATCAAACTAGGAGTAAAGTAGAAGAGAGGCATCCATGTTCCATTAAAGTGTAAAGCAACATAAACCTGACTGGAAGACCCGGCCGGGGGGGGCTTAGAACTGGACCAGATACAAGCAACTATGGAACAGTAACCAAAGAGAATAATACAAAACTAATATAACAAGTTAAAAAAGGAAGGGAACCGTGAAAAGCTGTTTGAAAGTACAGGGAAAATGACACACTGAGCATCTGTTTGGGGAGACGTGATGTGAATGACTTGGAAACTTCTTATCTGAAGCTTAGTTACAGATCATGGATGTAAATTACAATCCACAGTAGAAGGGAGTGATTATCATGGTTGATTTACTTTATCCTTTCCCTGTAAATCTAAGCTGATTGGTCACACAAATTTTGGCTTCTTTGGTACGCCATGAAGACTCTGAAAGTCTTGACTTCATACTCAACTAAGCTACAAATTGGCCACATGAGGGATAGAATTTGCAGGCAATTCTCAGAAAAGGGGAAGTAAATCCAATACATATTTACATGCAGAGAGAGGTCTTCCTCTACCAATACCATCCTACAATCCATGCCTGGTTCTGCCATGGACAGTGAAACTGCTTGAAGAACTTGAAGGTTTCTCTTATCTATTTCAAAGTAGAAACATACTTGGATGGAGGAGATGTGGAGCTGATTTGATTTCACAAGATAAGCAAATCTGAATTGGGAGGTTGTCTATGTAGGCCTTGTCAACAAATCACAATCAATCTTGACCAAAGGATCATGTAATAAAATTGATTAATTAGGGAAAGGGAAATCAAGAAAAAGCTTTTCTAGATCTATCATCATGCTTTAAATTCATCTAGTTGTATGAGAAGGCAAAATCATAGATGAGTCTTTCTCAAATAAAAGATTTCAATAAAACTCAATTAAAATATTCGTCACAGAACCCAATAACATATACCCAGATATAACTTGGGGGAAGAAGCAAAGAACCAGAAGACCCAAGAACTTACCTCTGGAGCAGAGGAATGATCTGATACAACAGTAGACTTAGTATCCATGGCTGAATTCAAGAGAGAAAGAGAGTCTCTTGCAGTTGTTTTGCAGGTCCAGCCAGAATCAATCAAGAAAAGAAGAAAGGAGAAAAAGGAAAGAATGATATGGTTAGCAAAGAAGAAAGAAAAGCTCAAAAGGCAACCGGGAGAAAGCAGAGCTACTGCTCCCTTGAAAAAGCAAAAAATCAACAATGGCTGATCCTCACATGATAGATGATCTGTCAAGTACTAGTGGAAATGCTTTACCTAAGCATTGAGAAAAAGAATAATGATGGGAAAGGGGGGGGGGGGAAACCATAAACCAAAAAATGGAAATTAAAAATAATGACACCTAGTTGTCATTCCAAAAAAGTGACATACTTTAATATGGGGACCATGGTGTGTAACGGTCTATTTTTTAGGTCACAGTTGTCTAGCTTGTCGGTTTTGGGCAGCTCCATGTTGAGATGGAGATGCCCTTCTGCAGATCAAATTATGTCCATTTTAGCACCACCCTTAACTGCTATCTAGCTGCATTAATGGCCTGATAGTGCCCTTTAGTTTGGCCAAACCCAACACCAACAGGGGAATAGAACTTTGTTTTCTAGAGTCAGTCGCCTCTCCAATAGTTAAAGGCCAGGCCAAGGCCAGGAGAGGCATGCATTTATGGGGTAACGGTGAATGTGCATGAATGGATTTTATTGCCATGGCATGAAATAGCACAAGAACAAGAACTTGATGACCATCATAATGCATTCATGGTCATCCTCATTAGTACATGGTTGAGTTGGCATCTTCCAACTTCATGACCATCATAATGCAAGCCATGTGCATGACACAAGCTTGCAAAGCTTTCACAAACCTCCATTTGGGCTCCCTTTTTAGACAAAAACAAAATCAAGAGATGAAAGCAGCCCAATTTTCCAAACTTCATCTACTAATCTTGATCAACTTTGGGTCACAATAGAATTTAAGATTGACGGATTTTTTTTCAATGAAAAAATTATAAGAAAATAAAAATCCTTAAGCACAAGAATTTTTTTTTTTTCCCCAATAAATAAGATCGTAGAGAGTTTTGATGTGTCCATTATTTATAATAACTTGATGTTTGTATATCACACAAACAATTATAAGCAATTGTAAGGTGGTGGCAAAGAAGATGTTTGATTTGGATTTTTAGGTGAGAAGTAATGTTCTGGAAAAAAACAATTTGTCTGTCTAGAACAGTAGGTGTGACAATTTTAAGGCTAAATGAGTTTGGACTATTATGGATCTGATTCTGTGTTATTTGGGCTTCATGGCCATTTATTCCGAGGCACTGCCATTAGGCTTGGGCTTTCTAGTGTACTTAATCATATTCCCACTCAACCAAGTGTTTATAAATGGCCCAATGCCTCACGTGTTAAATTTTTCTAATGGGGGCATCACTTATTTAATATTTTTTTTAACGTAAGAAACATAAGAGATCCTCGACCAATACACAACTTTTGATCGAGATTATCCTAGTCTCTTAAAAACTTACATCCCTTGCACTTCGTGCTAGGCGGATGGGCAAGTGAGTCGAGGGTCAAAACCTAACCTCTGGACTCATAGATATATACAAATTATCGATAGCAACACAGACATGTGATTAAATTTTTGACTTGTGAACAAATGAATTGATTTAATTGGTAAAGCTTACTTAAAATGATTCAATCAAATTTTTGGATCTAGATTCATCTCATCAATATTTAGTTATTTGTGATATAAAAAGGTATAGAGAATTTGCAAGTTATTAAGCTATTTAATGAGATAACTCATTTAAAAAATCCTAGGATTAGATCCCTTCTCTCATACAGGATTCAATTTTCTATTCAAATAAAAAACCAAAGCTATTTGCCCCCATTGATAACTTCCATATAGTTATTGGAGAGTGAGAAAGAACACCCAATCAAAACATGTAAATTTTCTCGTGTTGATTTAATATGTTAGTGTTTAACAATAATTCACTTAAAGAGAATATTTAGAAGACTACAAAATCCGATATTTCTATGATCTTGTTTTGATCATAATAATCACAAACTTGTACCAAACTTTCATATGGGTTATTATTGTCTCAAGGAACACACTCTCATGTTGTTGCATGTATGAAAGATTCCAAGGCAGTAATTAGTACTGTTGTGGAGATAAAAGAACAGTGCTTTGGATGTAAGAAAATTACTTGGATCCATCAATCCAGTGCTAGCTAGGGCAACAAGTTTCTAGTCCCAGGTCTGACTCTTGTTTTTGGCTTCAATTCACAATCATTAATGCTTCATAAAGCCCAGCTATATATATATGTGTATGTATGTATATATCTTCATGAACTAGTTAAAAACTAGAGCAAATGGCATGCTTCTTCTGACCTTTAACAAGTATTAATTACTCATTGAGTTTATTCCCTTACAATCAGGTTAAAACTGTGACATGTCACGCCTTCAATTTTTTCCCCTCTTTTATTCATTTTCTTTTGAACTGATTAAACACTACACAATTCATTTCATCCAAGCTGCAGTGCTCAGTTGGGTTTTCTTTTTCAGATCCAGTTTTTTCCACAGTTTAAGGTTTAGGGCTTTTTTTTTTTTATACAGTTTAGGGTCTTTTTTTGACTGTTTGTGACTTTTTTTTCCTTTTTTTTGGGTGTTAGTTTATATTTTCTTGTTCAAGAAATCCGCAATCAAAGATGATAGAATATCCAATTGTAAGGACAAATATGAGTATGTCCCTTATGGAGGACAAAACTTTACCCCGCATTAGTCTAGACTTAATTTGAGGGTCCAATAAAAGGCCGGAATGATTGAGCCTACTTGAAATAGATCTAAGACCCGACTCAAGGCTATCCAAGTAAGGAGCAAAAAAAAGGGTTTGGGCTTATATCTAGTTCGCCCAGTTCACTTAAAATATTAAATTCAGTCATTTATATGCCATCATTTTAGCCTCTACTTATCCATTAGCAAGCCTATATAAAGGAGTGGTCTTCCAAGAATCAAGTACGACATTTTTTACATTTTTATTGCATCACTATTATTTTGTTCTCAAGTATAATAACTAACTTGAGTATTGAAAAAACTATTAAAAGATAGAACTCCTTTCTTTTTTTTCTTTTCGACAAAAAGAGCTAGTTTAGACAAACTCAGGCTTAAAGACTAACACGATCGTTGCATGAATTAGGTCCTGTCAGAAAGATGGCTGAAAATTCCCTCTCACATAACTAAGGTGGTTGAGATTGTATGGAAGAATAATATTTAATTATATGGAGATGACCCTCTAATCAACTTGATTAGAGATAGATTAATTGAGTAATTAGATGTTGAACTATGGGTTCGAATATGCATATGTATGGCTTGAATTCAAGAATTTGCTGCCACAAAGTCTTCTTCCAAAATGAGAGCTGGAAATGAATTCAAGCACATCACATAGTAGGGGTAGTGATGATTGACAAGACAACCAAATGAAGACCTCTCCCATGGAGTTGAAGGCTAGCTACACACACACATATATATATATATAGCCATCAATCATGTTAATGTGAGAATTAGAAAGCCCTCCAAATCATTCCCCACTACTACACAGCCAGCAAGCACATTAATTGTACAAGTAATTATTCTAGATGGGGGAACAACCCCAGCATTTCAACCAGACAAACTTTATGGTAATTGATGGAGTTAACAACAATTAAACTTTAGATTATCCAACTTATTCATTAGAGAGCTTTTACATTATATATATATATATATATATATTCTTATGATCTCTTTCTTTCTTCTTCAAGTCTTAACTTTACATGGATACAAGATAAAACTGTAACTAATCCTTCCTCTTTAGGCATCATTGATGCTATATATACATATATTTTTGCCAACGCGTGTTCACTTCGTTTTTAGTATTTAAATATTTTTTTATTAAACAGTAATAAATATATTGTATTTTGAAATATTTGATAGATCAATAAAAGCGTTCGGATCTTGAAAACAAAATGCATTAGATGTACCTTAAGCCAATTGTTAGCAAAAACCTTATATATATATATATATATATATATAAACTCTAGTTCAAACTATTAAACAAGGAGATTAGTGGTTGTAGGGTTTAACTCTTAGTGATTGTTTTTTCATGTACAATAGAATCGTGATGATACACCACATATGAGTATGTTAATTATAAATGAATGGGCCGGGGGACCTCTCTATATATATATATATATATGTTATGGTAGGGAGCTTGTGTTGTGCCATAATGGGTCCTGGTAGCTCATACATATATTGCTCATGGCTATGGCTTAATTGACAAGACAAAAGATATGAGTTTAGTTTTGAGTCAACTAATTAATTTGGCTTTGTGAGATCCATCCAATCCATGTGGTTATGTTTCCTACTAGTGTTAATGACTCCAACTACATAAGATGCATCGAGGTCATCTCATAGGGGATCCTAATCCACTCTTGTCATCAATTTCGGTGTTCCCCACAAACAATGTGCAATGTTTCTTACAATTTTTTTCTTCTATATATATATATATATATATATCTTCTAGCTAAGGTTGCATTAGATGAATGTGTGTGTAAGCTGTACTACCACCTCCCTTTTGGATGATAACTTAGTGACACAATTAATTAAGATAAGGTAAGACACATATAAAAATAATTTTTTTTTGGATCAATTTCAAAAAGGGTTTAAGATAAGATGATGCTCTCTCTCTCTCTCTCTCTCATAAATGATATTAGGCTTCTCCCCTCTTCGCCCCTCCAAAATATATGTTAAGGCCAAGGTGGCCAAACAAGAGCCCAAAAAAAAAAAAACCCCACGAGATAAGACTAAATAAGCATATAGAAATATGAATGAAGTAAGGCTCTGACCAACAAAAAGGGGCAAAGAATTAAACACCGTGAGTTGGGCCAATTAAGTGTTTAAAGATACTTGATTACATGTGCTTAGTGGATAGAACTATTTCAACATGTTGCTTCGTGGGACTGTTGATGAAAAAGCTAGCTTCTAAGTTAACTCAAGGTTGAGATCCTCCTTGTGCTGGATGTACATAATAATCATATATAAGGGAAATTAATCCCATTATTTGGAGGAATGGTTGCTCTTTCTTGTCAATTAGTTGTCTTTCTTCTCAAAATTTCAAAAGAGGGTTGAGGAAAAGATGCCTTTGAGAATAACAAAAAAGGGGGCTTCCACTTTGTTCAAGGACATAGAGATTATGTCTCTACTGATTTTTCAAATGACCATTTGAGTACGATCTTTTTAATATAACTTCTTTATCTTCATTAATTTTAGTTCACTAAGATCACCTCACTACCATATATATTTCCTTGGCACTTGTTTAGGTCATGAAGCCTTATAAATCATTTGTTCTCAAATTATACCATTAATAGTACATTTGTCCAAAATATTATTTAATTGAATTCGAAATTGTTACATTCTGTATGTGCGACACTCAATAATAACTTTGTATAGGGTTATATAGTAAATAATCTTACGCAGGATTATTCCTATTAAAACTGAGTTCTGTGCCCAAACATATAGTTTAGGGTTATACAGTGAATGGTTGCTCACTATTGTTGGGTACTTTCTTACATACACTATCTCCATTAGTTAATATTAATCTCAAGTTTGTATTATAGTTTATTTAGGGTGTTAATTATCACTAATCAGCTTCACCTAGGGATAGTTTACACTGCAATTGTGTAGCTAATTGTTGGGGGGTATATGTGTGATTGACATTGGAACTGACTGTCTTGTAATTATCTCTTGCCAACCATACATAAAACATAATAATTGCTCTACAATAATAATATTCTTTAAGAGCAATTAGTGGGACAGCATGGTTTATTTATATGTTTAGCATGAAATTTGGCATCAAGATTATGAGGGTCGTGTCACTCATAAGCAATAACTTATTCTTTAATTAAGTTGGAATTAAATTAAGTTAAATTTAAGGCTAATCATAAAAATAATTCAATTACTTTTTGTGAATTTGTAATTTTATCTAATCCTTTTAATTTTGACAATTAAGTCTAAATTAATTTAATTTGGTGTAATTTTATCCAACTCATCGAATTAACATCAAACATATTGTTCATTTGATCACTCAATCTATACCCAGAGTCATATCTTTGGTTTCTACACATTAATCCCCATCGTTTGTAGCACATCACATGATCTTGTGCTCTTTGAGTACAAAATTTTATCACCATCTATGGTCACGTGTAGAAAAAGACACTCAGATGGTCACCAAGAAGCCACACCTCTTATGAAAAGGATGGGGCTAATTACGAAATTAATTCATTCTTTTTGCTGATTTGTAATTTTATTTAATTTTTTAAATTTTTGAAATTTGATTCAAATTGATTTAATTTGATATAATTTTATTTAATATGTAAAATTAATTTTAAGGGAATGCGTTCATGCTGATATATCATACCAAATGTCATATAATAAGAATATTTGTGAATCCTATACGTATATATAAGTAAATATATATATATATAATTTGTTATACATAATTTGTTTGTTATTTTTTTTTATATTTTTAAGTTATATTATTTTTTATTTTTATTTATGTGTACATATATATAAGTCTCACAGATATTAAGATCAACAACTAGATTGTGATCCAATCAATCTTAATCTCGACCAAAATTTAAACACCTCTAAGTAATTATCCTAAAATACATAAATTGTGATGCAGATTGAATGAGATAGTAGGAGAAAAATTAAACTTAAAAAGGGCAGGCAATGCCATTCTATGCTCAACTTAGGGTTCTCTCCCATTTTAATTTTTTTTTCTTTTATGATTCTATCTATAGACAATGAACCGACACATATATTGAGTCATATCACATATATTCTTAGTGGTAATTAATTTATTTGTTACATAATTCCAACTTATATAGTTTTCTTTTGGTACAGAATAACTTGGGGTCCACAGGGTCTAATATCATTAATTAATATGGTGTTGGCATGGAGCTAATGTTCACCTTCCCAAAACAAACCCAGCTAAGCAATTAATTATTAAAGAGGTGGTGAGTGGTACGTATGTAACAAAAATTAAATAAAAGTTTATTAGGTGTCGTTGAATACTTTATAGTTTATTTCTTAAGTTTTTAAATAAAATGATCTTTAGTGTAATGATAAAATTATTTAAAAAATCAATTATCATTTAGAGATTACGAGTTTAAATTTTGTATACAGAATATTTAAAAAAAAAGTACTTTATTGACAGATTTCATAATATTGTTGTAACAGTGCAAAAATAGTAACCCTTCTTGCGTTTGGAGAGCTTAATTTTGCTAACATTTTAATAATAATTAAAAGGGTTACAAAGTTTTAACAAAATTCATTGAGTAACGTTTGACAATAACGGTTTAAACTTAATAATAAAAAGAATATTCTAACACTACTTTAATAAAAGCTTTTCTTATTATTTAAAATCACTTTATGCAATACGGTTATCATGTGACTTTTCTACAAGAACCAATCATGATAGCCTAACATAACCCGTTTTATCTCTCTAATATAAAAATTAAATAAAAAGAGAATAAATAAGAATAAATGCAATTAAAAATATTACGTGCGTGTCAAAATGTTGGTAAGTTTTACTTTAAATTAGAGAAATTCTAGATGAACATTTAGTTCTTAATGAGAAAGTACTCAAAAAGATAAAATCATTAAGATGTTTTTAAAAGATAATTACTCTTATTGTGTTTGTCCCCATCAACAAGCGTTAAGGGGAGGACACGAGACCTTTCACCCAATTTAGATTTGATATATAAGTATCAAAATCTATCTTGGTTCAATGGATCTACCACCATCCAAAAATCTCAAGAAGATAATTCCAGCCCAATAACATAGATCTTTTGTTATCTCAAAGTAGTTAAGCTATGGATACTTAATTCTAAAATTTTCAAAGAGATATTTTGATAGATTCTTCACTAATCTACGATATCTAAGTTCAAAAATCCCAACGATAACTTCGAGTATTTCAATTTACACTGCCTATATAAAGAGTAGGATTCTCACAACTAAACCAACCAACTCTTCAATACGTATTATTGCTTATTTACTTTATTAACTTGAGTGTAGAAACAATACCGAATGAGTAGTTCCACCTTTTCTTATAGGTACTTGGATCAAGACAAAATTATGGTGATGGGTCTCCAGTACCATCATCAAACTTTATATTTTTAATAATATATTTTGTATTAATATATTATATTTTATGTCTCATTAATATAAACATATAACACTTTAATATATCACAAAGCGAATATCTAAATAACATTTCGGTTTAAATTTCCAATACCAATTATACATTGACTAGTTGAAAGATTCCCAAAGGCTGAATTAAAATTGCAAACATATATCCATAGGGTTGGTGAATATTAATTAAGAATTACTGACAACAGCAAAGGTGACAAATGATTAACATGTTCAAGTAATAAAGAACAAGGAATAAGCATGTCGCCATAGTTGACTTTGTAAAGACTAAAAATAAGAAGAAAAAAAAAAACAGCTCATTAACAACTTATAATAATGAGATGAGCTCAAGATTAAGTCCATGATTAGGTTAATGGAATAATCCCCCCCCCCCCCTTATGCATGGGGCCTCATTTAACATTCTATAAGGGATGGGATGGGATGGGATGTCTCTATTTAGGCCCTCCCTAAGGTCAAGAACCTTCATTATGTCCTAACAAGGTGACAAGTCAAAAGAAACAAAGAAAATGCCACTAATTTTGTATTTATTATTAGCAATAATTATTGGCTCTATTATTATTATCATCTTTCGATTGTGTGTAATCTCTTCTTTACTTATTTAAGGGATTAAAATGAGAGGGAAAATAATGCAAATCATGAATTATTTAATTGTCCTTAGAGACTTATTTTAATGGTAAGTAATAGTGTTGATTAGTTTGAAATTTGGAGTTTGAGGTTTTTTTGTATATTTTAGTTGGTTTTTTATTAGATCTCTAGTAATAATGATGCTAGAGAGGATCATCAAACACGTTAATATTAGAGTTTTATCTTTCGATATAACATTTGACAATCAAGTTAGTCTTTGTAAAAGAGTTAAGGTAAATATAAATCTATAAAGTTAGATGTGTTATCTTTTAAGGTCTTATTCATTATATAGGTCAAACTTGTAAAGGCTTAGTAAGAATTTCAATAAGATATTTCAACTGAAATTTTCAAATTCTAGGCAAGATATTATAGACGTAGACTACTTTTTCAAGTAATAAGGGAACTGATAAGTCACATGTCACATTTTCTCAAATGAGACACGTGACACGCTTTGACTGGTGAAACATATGATATATCGTGATTGGCTCTTTCACTTGAAAAAATAGCAAGGATAAATATATAAATAAATCATAATTTTGAGATTCGCTTATCAAGTGATACAATTTTACTGATTAAAAAAAAAACATACAAACCATTTACGATAAAAGATAGTTTATAACAAAGGCAGAAGAGAAGTTAATACACAAAGAAAATATCACTAATTTAGTATTATTTGCATTATTGGTACAATGACTATGATAGGATTATGTGCAATTAATGTTTCCGTTACATATTAATTTAAGGGATCTAAATGAGGGTAGATGATAATTAATTATAAGATTAATTCCTTTTAGCCACTAATAGAAGATTACCATTTGTATTAAGAAATTATTCCCTTTTCTAACCTTAATTGGATATGAAACTTTGTTTTAAATTTTTTCTTTTGATGGAAAATTTGGCTCTGAAACAAATTTTTAAATAATTTTACCACTATACCAATACTTATTTTGTTTAAAATCTTTCTAAAAAAAAAAACTAAATTACATCTATCAAGCAACTCTTAATGAATTTTTATTTAAATTTTTTTATTTTTTTATTTACACATATATAATATAGGTCATCCTATACTCATCAAAATGGTAAGATACCATCAATATATATATATATATAACTTTTTTTGAAAAAATTATTTTTTTAAAAAAACTAATCTCAATCGAAACATAAATTTTTAAATTTTTTATTAAGTAAAAGGGATAAGATAACCCTCGAAGGATATTCCACATTGTAGACTCAATCTCGTTGAACAAGAGATTTTAGAAATAACTTATAAATCACATGGTATTGCCTAACTCAACTAATTATATAAAAAGTTAAGACGAAACATTTATTATTAATCTCTTAATTTTTAAATTTAGATATACTTGTGATAACCAATCGCGTAACACCAGCTAAAAAAACATCGAGGTCCACAAGATGCTCCTTTTTATTTAAAAAAAACAAAAATATACCTAAGCATAGTCTCGAAATAATTAATTGTAGCATATCAACTAGTGATTTAGTATATTTGGCCTGTTTCATACCTCTTAGTAACGAGACATTGATTGGTGAACTTATTAAGTGACTGTCACCTGTCACTTGTCACTTTTTACTTATCTAATAAATATTCGATACTAAAATAAAAAATTGAGTATTAGATATTAAACTGTAGAAAGATGAATTTAAGACGCAAGAGTTGTGACATGGACTTGGCTAGAGGGGAAATTTGAAGATGAGGTGGGGCCATGGATTGTAGGACCCCTTGAAGTCAAATATGATGGACATATGGTAGGGACTAGGGACCTATCTAGCATTGCTTTGGCAAATGAATGATTTATGTGTAGTACAATGACTTTGTGATTCGGTTTCGGACAACTTATTCGGTTTGATTTGTCGGACGAAAAGACATTCTCTTGTATATAATTTGACAGTATATATATGTCCCATTGATTAGGAGATATTTAGGTATTTAATTAATCAAAATTGATCATAATAATATGATGGCCAAACCCATATTAAATACTATGATGGCCACACTTTTTTTAGGTGGCCATTTAAATTTTTATTATTTTAATTATATCCATATGTTTATATTTTTTAGTCAATTTAATTAATGTACTTTGACTTTTTTATGTGATAATTTAAATTTTTTATTGTTTAGATTATACTCTTTTACGTGTATTTTTGAGTTAATTTAATCACAATACTTTGACGTGTAAAAATAAAAAAATAAAGTGAGATGATTAGTACTTGTAAGATCATGCCTAAAGGATTATAATATGTCTGGTGAAAAAAGTAAAAGAGTACGAGAATGAAAGAAGACAATTGTTGGCAATATTTTTAACTTGACAAATTACTCAAAATTTTCACCCAAAGTGTTGATTCAACTCACTTTATTTATTTTTTTTTACACGTCAAAATACAAAAATTAAATTTACTTGAAAATGTAGATATAAAAGTGTAGGCGTAACAATAAAAAATTCAAATTATCACACGAAAAAAAAAGTCAAAGTACATATGTTAAATTGAATAGAAAATACATATATATATATATATGTAATTAAAATAGCAAAAAAATTCGAGTAAATACACGAAAAAATATAAAAATACAAGAATAAAAATATGGGTTTAGCGGCTTATCAATGTTAAACTTTGATAATTTGGTCTCCCTTGATCTCAAGTTATCCATATCAATTCAATTACTACTATAAATAACCACTAATTATATACCATAACTACAATTAATGCTTAATCCCATCATTTCATAAACTTCATATAATCCATGAAATATCAAACAATTTTAACATTACACGCCTCCCCCACTTCATTGTACACTCCTTCCCTCTAATTAACACTATGGCCAAAAAGGATTGATGTTTAATGAATACCTCCACTTAAAAAAGACTCATTTTTAGTAGTAATTTTTTAAGTAAAATTACATCACTCGGATCGATATACAAAAGAAATAATCGAGACTCATAAAACTCGAACTTCATCTCTCAAGTTTACCATCTTAAATTAAGGGTGTTCATTCCCTGAATCAGTTCAGTTTTGAAATTTTTTTTTCTTATTTTTTAATATAATTTTTTTAAAAAATATATTTATATATCTAATAAATAATATTATCTAATTTTAATCAATGTTTGGTCTTGAATTAGTCCAAGACCGGATTGGACCGGACCAAAATTGATTGAAGTTAAAATAAGAATTGAGAATCAAATTGAAATTTGAATACCCGTGACACTCTCAATTATCACTAGACTACAATAGTGATAGTGGGTTATATATATAGGATTATTGTAGAATGAATAGGTTCTCATTTGGTTCACACTGGCTAGTAATTAACTTCCAAATTTGTCATTATTCATACTTACTTGATCTAAATGAAGACAACTACATTGATGTTGTTATCTTCACCACGTATGAGAGTTTTTCTAGTTTACTTCCATACAAATCACATTCAATTAAAAAAAAAAAAAAAAAAGAGAGAGAGAGACATACATATTATATCGAAATAAAATAAATTGTGGTCCGATGACTACAAATATAGTTTGATGGTAGTTCCTTTCTGTATATTTTATGTGAATATGATGAAATGTTAGTTTTGTGTTCAATTGACTTCAGTGGTTTTTCTTTGATTTGGTTAGTTTTTTTATGGTTACTTTGGATAATCCTTATTTTAAACTATTGGCGTTTTGTAATTTTTTTTCTGTTAATATATATACCCTGCGCAACTCTAAAGAGCACTCAACAAAAAACACTTGAAAAACACAAAACTAAACTAACAAAAAATCTCACTTCATAGCATAAATAAGTAAGCTTTTACAGGGGACAGACAATATCAAGACCGATCCTCTTGCATATGAGTTAGACTTTGAGCTCCCTTGTGTGCCTTCTCTATCGCTCGTTATTTGAGAGTTGATATGTGATACACATGCAGGGTCGATTCTGAGATTTTAGGAGCCCTAAACTAAATTTTGTATGGGATTTCTACGACTATATTTAAAATAAAACTAATACGAATAAAAAAAATTATTATATAAAATTTACAATATTTCACTTTAAATTTATTCTTTCAGCATTTTTAGTTGAAAAATCAACAATTAAACTATTATAATTAATTTGTTCCAATATATGTTTTTCAATAAACACAATCGCCAATCCATTAATGTAGATTCACTAATAACAAGAGGATCACGAATATTGAAATATATACACAAAATTAATTAATAATTTAAGGGCTAATAAAAAAATTAAAAAGATATACCTGATAAATCACACAATGGGATGATAGAGACGAAAATGAAATCACTGAAATGAATGCATAATTATAAAATTAGTTAGATTGTGGACCTACGTCTGTGTAGATTGATGGCATATACAGTGACAATAGATGGATAAAAAATTGAAAACAAGTGAAATTGAGAAAGACGATAAAGTCGCGGTCTCTTTCAGGTGTATGGAAATAATTGTGATACAATTATACAAGGGAGATATTGAAATTAATTAAAAATTATAGTAATGCTCATAAGATTAATTATATATAAAAGAAATGTGAGAAATTGAGATTAATTAAAATTTTATAATAGTTTAAAATAGGCATGGCCTCCTAGGTCTCTTTTAATTTTTAAATGTTTTATTTTTAATTAATTTTATTTTATTAATTAATTTAAATTTTAAAATGGGCATGTCCCCTGATGGCTTAAAAATGGGCATGGGCTCTAGGCGGCTGCCTAGGCAGCCTATGCCCAGGGCTGGTCCTGTACACATGTAATATGTATTAATATAATATATTTTGTATTATAAATAAGTGTCCAGTTATATATATATATATATAGAGAGAGAGAGAGAGAGAGAGAGAGAGAGGGTCCTAAACTAACAATTGTCAATTGGCACAGCAAGAATATTTTACCTTTCCCGAATCTTGAGGCTGATTTTGTACCTGTGGAATCTTTGCATGAACCTAATTGGTTTAATATTAAATTAGCCTTTAATTAAACCACCCAATACAGAGTATTTGCACCCAAATGATTACAATTTTAAACCGTATAGTAAAGGGTTTTGTTAAGGAGTGAGTGTTTACTTTATTTTTAATATTAGAATATGAAAATAATGTCACGTTATTTCCAGAATGCTTCATAAGAGGGTGCTTGACGAGGCTTAAAAGCCGTCGGCACTGACTTTTAAGATATGAGTTAATTATATATTTAAATAATTAAGATATTATTTAATTTAAAAAAATAATATTATGAGTCATAATTAATAACGATGCCATCAATTATGTAGTGCCTCTTTATTAGAGGATGATAAGAAAATTATGTACTATTATTTGTTCTGTTTAATATTTTTTTTAATGGATATGTGACACATAACTGGTATAACTCTTAATATTACTTAATTTAAAAATCGATTTTGTTTGGGGGGAAATGGTGACAAATTTGGGAATTAAAATTAGATTATTAAAAATTAAGAGTCCCAATGAAATTAAATATTGGGAAGAAAAAGATGGGGAAGCGACAAGCTTGAATCACCTCTTGAATGTGACCTCCCCTCTTGCACAGGTTTGCTCCTATTAATTTGATTCCCTATCTGCAGGCTGCCATTTTCATTTTGTTTTGTGAACACTTCTCTCTCCCTCTCTCTCTCTGCCAGTTTCATCATCTTCTTCTTCATCGTCCTCTTCGTGGTCGTCTACATCTTCTCTTTTTGGAGGGTACCTTTTGGCAGCATTGCAGTCAGAGTATAGGTTGCAGGGCACATGGGGAGGCACTCTTGCTGCTACAAGCAGAAGCTGAGGAAAGGGCTGTGGTCTCCTGAGGAAGATGAGAAGCTCATCAACCACATCACCAAGTTTGGCCATGGCTGCTGGAGCTCTGTCCCTAAACTTGCAGGTTATATATGTGTATATGTGTGTGTGTGTGTGTGTGTGTGTGTAATTCCATAATTTCCAGTCCCCCAATATTCTCTGCAAATTAATGCAAGCAAAAGGGTCTTCCAAAGTACAAAAGATAAGAACTAGGTAAGTTGCAGGGTTGCAGAGGTGCGGCAAGAGTTGCAGGTTGAGGTGGATAAACTACTTGAGGCCTGATTTGAAAAGAGGCACATTTTCACAGCAAGAAGAGAACCTCATAATTGAGCTTCATGCGGTCCTTGGCAACAGGTATATGTAATAGCCAGCCCTCTTTTGTTCTTTCTTTTTGTGCATTTGGCTGGCTCATCATCCATCCATCCATCCTTCCATTACTGTTGCTTTCATCAGATGGTCACAGATTGCGGCTCAGTTGCCGGGAAGGACCGACAACGAAATCAAGAATCTATGGAACTCTTCCATCAAGAAGAAGCTTAGGCAGAGGGGGATTGATCCCAATACTCACAAGCCCCTCTCTGAGGTGCAGAATGAGGACAAGGCTTTAGCAGCAGCAGTCAGCAAGAACAGTGCTGAGAGAGCTGCTGCCTCGGAGGCTGAGAATTCCAACTCCAAGGCCTCTTCATCGGCAGCTGATCACTACCCGCTTGTGGAAAGCAGCCGCCCTCCAGCACCGCCGCCAACCCATGAGTTCTTCCTGGAAAGGTTTGTTTCTTCCCATGAGAGCTCCACCGGCGGCTGCAGGCCTAATTCGGATTTTCCAGGGTACTTGTCTTTCCAGCAGCTGAGTTACAGGCCCGACACCGGCCTCTCCGCGCATCCAAACACGACCCTCTTCCCCAACTCGAACTCCTCGAGGCCTTCTGACATGATCTCTGAGTTCAATTCCAGCATGACAACCAGTTTCCTCCCCTCCATTCCCAGCCCAATTCTCAAGCCTTCCATTAGCCTCCCCCCCAGCACCTCTTTGGATGTCAATGCAGTCCATAATTGGAACAATGGTAGTACTTTCGGTAGCAATGGCGGCGGCAGCAGCAATGGAAGCAGCAGCAGCAGTACAGAATTACAAAACAGCGCCTCCTTCTTCGAGAATGGCGGCTGCTTCTCGTGGGGACCGATGAATTGTGTTAAATCCAAGAAAGAAGCCGAGGTTCATCCACTGGAAGGCGAAACAGACGACAACAAGTGGTCAGAGTATCTGCAGGCCTCTTTCTTACTGGGAACCACAATTCAAAACCAAGCTGCTGCTCAAGATATCTACAGCGAGACCAAACCGGAAGCACAGTTTTCGACAGATGGATTGAGTACTAATTTGCCCCGGAGCCAGCAGCAGCAGCAACCCTCAGAAGCTGCAGACATATACACTAACCATTTGCAGAGACTTGCTGCCACTTATGAACAGTTTTCTTAGCTCCTGTTTTTCAATTTGGACCCTGCAGTTGGAAGAAGTGAACCCAAGTACAGGAACAAATTAAGCATCTCCTGGTTGCAGGTGTGTCCTATACAGAGTTTTCTTGTTCTGTAAATAGGTTCGATACAGAGTTCTCGGCTCTCTCTATACCATCTGTTTGCCAGAAACAAGGTTATATGCTCATCTTTTGTCTACCAAAAACATTGTAGAATTTCATAATAAAGAGTCTTTTGTTTCGATTTATTCTCGTCTTCTATGTACATATGCTTATGCTTCTTCATCGGCACAATTTGCAACAGTACAACCACCACCACCTTTGCCTTGGGCTTTTTCAGCTCGAGGGATGGTGACACCCATCCATGGAATATCCAAATCCACATGGGTTTTCTGAATCATCCTCTAATGGCTGGCATCTCTTTCACGGGCAGCCTGTTTTAATGAAAAGCCTATTTCAATTCAAGTGACTTTCTGGGCTGCAAGATTCAAGGAACCAGCCTTCTTGAATGGCTTGCCTATCACTGTCTTAGATGGAGATAGGTTCCCCTTTTTCACAGCCCTTCAAATCACTTCACGATCCTCTCAGAAACCAACAGATTTCAAAAGCTAACAGTAGTGACCGCCTCTGTTTCAGTTCAAAATTTTTAAAAGATTGGTGCTTTCAACTGGGAAATTAGACTGTGGATGAATGTTACACAGTTTCCTTGTCTAAGTAACATTATGTCGAACACTGACGGATCAATTAATTTCAAAGGGACTGGGACAGCTAGCTGGCTCTTTAGAAGGCCACAGAATCCTAGCCACTCCTCAGGTGTGAACACCGTGTCATGGATTTCTCCTCTGGAGCTCAACTTTTTCCAGTTCTGGGAGGCAAAGACAGCAAACGGGAAGAGGGTGGGGGGACCCCTCTCCCTCCGAGGGGCATAGCTTGATGCTGATACCTAGGGACAGAGGTGAATTGATGGAATGGAATTTCTAAATGTTTTCTTAAAAAGATAAGAAAGGTGACTGATGGGAAAATTAGGGCACAAGGGTTAGCCTTTTTTGGTGAGTTTATTAGTGAAAAGCATCTTATCCCCCATTGAACAGCCCTCTCAAGATTTGGTTCCTTCTGGTGCTCTCCTAAATCAATGTCAAATCTCCTCCCCCCAAAGGGTGGATAAAAATGGCAAACCCATGCATCCATGCCCATATTCTCATCATCCTCCTCCTCCTCCTCCTCACCATCATAACACAAGCTTTATCCCAATTTTTCTGACTCACGCCAAGTTAGTTTTCTAGCTTCCCAAACAACAACAATGAAAGAAAGTGAAAATTCACAAGGATTTGAAATGGGGCTGTTTAAAGCCTGCAAGGATCATGATTCATGAACAAAGTCTACCGATCAAACCAATCTTGACCCATGAACACCCCCCCGACTTCAACCATCCGAAGTCCGTTTTGAGCATATGAATTGTGGGGTATACAGCACAGCCAAGTTTGACGATGACCACGTGCACGCACATAAAAGAATTTATACTCCCCCCCTCAATGGAATATGATCCAAGCCTCTCCCCCTGTCCTTGCCAGCTTACATAGGCTTTATATTCATGTATGTATATATATATGAATGTATGTATGTATGTATGTATGTATGTATGATATTTATATACTGTTTTCATTATGAATGCATGTGAATCAAATTATTGGGGACTAGGTTTAGGCCCTACATTAATCTTCTATTCAGAAGCAAACAAAAGGAAGGGTACCCTGAAAAGGGGTATTGAGATGGTGGCGTGGCAGCATGCACATACACACATACAGTTTGATGCAAGCTTTGGTTTCAATTTCAATGATTCTGAAATAGAAAATTCAATTTCACTTATTCTTTGCCTTTTCTCTGGATAAAGATGAAACGGCAAGTTATGAGTGAAGAATGGTATATGCGGAGAGGATCAAAATTGGAGATGATGACAACAGAGTGATCAGGAGGAAAATTGAATCTTTTTTCTAATTTGGGGCTCTGTTTATGAGAAACAAGAGAAAAAGGAAAGAGTTGCTTGAAACAAGAATTGGCTATTCGGAGCCTCAACCCTTCAAAGGGTTAGGCTTGAGATTTGATACTAGGCTGGAAATGATTTTCTCACTCTATGGCATTTCAACAACAATGAATTTCATGTCTCATATGGTAATGATAGGCACATGCCTCTTACGCGATTGAATTCTCTTGGCCACTATTAAATGTGCTCAGGAAACTTTTCAAGTTGATTACATGAAAAAATGATAAAATCGATAAGAGTTCTAATTAAAAAAAGAAGAATCGATGATCATCAAAATAATAGCTCAAATAACATCAAAGTTTACAAACTCAAGAAAAAATCTCAAATTTAAGATATTCCAAAAAGTAGCATCTATTTGCTCTTGTGGGTTTAGTTGGTCAATTGTCATCGAAGTTATCCCATGTTTAGCTTAAGAGGGAAGAGATAACGTTGGTCCCATGAATGGTACCTAAATACAACAAGAGAAACTTAGTACAGAATTGACCTTGTAGAGACTAAATTAATGAGTGAAAGATGAGTTAAATCTACTTTTCCCCACATAATTATCTTTTAGAATTTAGACTTATTCTTTTATTAAAAAAGATAAATAAAATAAAAGATATATATATATATACATATGATTAACATTAACAAGCTATATATATATATATATATATGCTTTTAACACATGGGTGACAACCATGAATTGGTGTGTAGAATGAGAGGCAATCATTGCCTCATTTCTCTCTAAATATGGAAGAAAATAGAGAAGCAAATCTCATGAACCCTTTACTATAAAGGATCCCCAAAATCTTGCCACAATCTTTGCTTCAAATGGCATTTGATTTGAGGATTAATCGTGTTTGTCGAAGAAGATATGATGATGAAGAAGAAAAGGGTTGCATTGGGACAACAACAAATCAATAAACAAAGCCAACTTGACCTAAAAAAAGTAGAAAGAATCAAATAAAAAACATGAAGAAAGAAATTTATATATATTATGCATATGAAATTTAAAAATAAAAAATTTTAAATAAAAGTTTATTGAATGGTAATTGGCAATTATAATTTATTTTTTTTACTTTTAGATAAAATTTAATTAAATATTAAATTTAATATCGTGATAAATTTGAGTATGTTATAATTTAATAATGAGTTTAAATTTTATTACTAAATTTCATTTTCAAAAAAATAAAAAATTACTTTCAAATTTAATCAAATCAAATTAAATCGAATTTTACTAAACTCAAACTTAGACTTAACTAACCAACAAGTTGTCAAACTATGAGCTCGAGCTTGACACAAGTTAACAGTAAAAGTTATAAAAATTTCAAAAATTAGACCAATTTTATTCGGTTCAAATTCTTTTTTTTTTTTACTTTTAAAATAAAATTTTAAAAAATTATGTATATATATCATTTAAACAATCATAAATTCATATATTTCTATTCATTCTATTTGTTGTCTTTACTTTAATTATCATTAATATTTAATAACCTTTTACCAATTTTCGATCCTAGACTCATACTAAACTAAAAATACCAAACCATGATCAAATTGGTCCTAGATCAAACCGAACTGATTTTCTAATACTAGCCAAAACTTGTATTAGGGAAGACCGGATCGAAATTTGAACACCCTTTAAAACTACCATCCACCATTAAGATACAAAACCATTCAAGCTTGAAGTAAACATTAATTCTCACCAAACATTCTTGATATGATATGCAGAATCAACTTCACAAGTATGATCAAAGACATGACTCAAGCAGCAGGGAGGGTGCTGCTAATCAGAACAAACAAATTTGGAGCTGAAAACAAGTGTTCTTCAAGATCATTTACACTTAAATCATCAACTTGCTGCTAATTTATTCTTATTGTCATCTAATTGCTTCAATTAAGATCTTAAGAATACTGTAATTATCCTTCCTAGTGCTGCTGCTGCTGCTGCTGCTAAAACTACTTAGCAAGAGGGTAACATTGGCTAAAATGGAGGCCAATTCGAAAACTATATGGAACCAGGATGGGGTTTGCTGCCTTATTTGAAGACAAGATTGTGGCAAGTTTTGTCACAAGGGTATGGACAGTCGATTGCCTTGCATCCCGCCCGATCAAAGTACCAGTCTCCAACCGCCAGCGCAATCCCCTGCCAATGCCATTGTCAGAGATCGATGGATAGTTCACAAGAGTTAATAGATTCGTCTGGTAATACCATCGATAAGCATTGTGGGATGTGTACCTTATTGCGAATGGTAGGAGAATCATCGGCGAACCATGTATCCTGTCTCTCGGTCTGGCAGTGAGCGAAACACGAATTTATGAACAACCCGTTGTGTCTGGACGCGGAGAATCTTTTCACTGAGTTCAGCATATGATTCCTGAATCCTGCTCCAAAGAAGAGATTAAAATTGTTAGTTCAATTCGTGTAAGTACACCCTACTTCGGCGTAAAGATCATCACCTTGCAGAAACAGGATCTGTGATGTCGAGCATTGCGCGTGATTCAATTTGCAATCGTGCCAGAACCCACTGGGATCGGCTGATGGAGGAGCTAAACTGGCCTGGAGCTGAATTTAAGTGGAAGAGCACGAGACCAAATTCTTAAGTTAGCCGATCAATTCAAAACTATCGACAGGCGTATCATTTTCAGCGTCAACTATCTATCTAAATTAGCAAGTGGCTCGCTTCTCAAGTTTAGCTAAATTCTAGCAATCTACTGGTGGCACGAGAAAATTACCTGCCATGAATCATACGCGGTATTCAGAATAAACAGAGGTGTCTTAATACTGGCAATGATGTTCTCCGGGAAGAAGCACTGCAGATGAAGAATGATAGAAGACATCGATTTGTTATTTCCTTATTGAACCAAATCCAACCTACATTTGCCAATAAAAACCTGAGGGGACTCACCAAAGTCGGGTTGAGATGGTTGGTACAAGAACTTGGCAGATTCTTTGCCGCACCCTGTCACGATTAGTGCAAGTTTCCATTAAGCAAGAATACGAGGGGTGCTGGATGACTATGATACAGAGAACTATTGTGACATGTCATGTGTATAAACAAACTGAGAACTAAATCTGTAATGTACCTGAAGGCGAACCACGCTGCCAAAAAGACTTCTAAGTGTGCGCCCACCAGATACGTCCATCCTGCAATATTATCAGAAAATTACATCATAGAATCATTGAATACAGGCAACTATGATTACAAGAAACTACGAGTTTTAGTCATTACGCATCCAAGAACAATCCGGCATCACTCAGGCACTTCACTTTAGTACTTCCAGGAAATAGGTTTCCGAACTGGTCGCAATGAAGTATAGAAGCCAAACCCCCGGCAGAGCACCCTGACAGAAGAGCCTGATACAGAATAGACTTGTACCATGAAGAAGAAACCAATGGCAAAAAAAAAAAGAAAAAAAAGTGAATAATGTGGTAAAACTAAAACCTGGTTGGCATAGCGCATCCCCTTCGACATTAAATCTTCCATGGCAGCTGACCATATACGTTCTCCTCTAAATTGCAGTTGTGCAACCTATAGACAACACAAATTTTCTCTAAGGAAGTGTGCATAACCATTGATCAAAAGTAAGGCTAGACTCGATGACCTGGAATGACTCGGAGCCCTGCAGGCTATAAAGGAATGAGTTTGAACCGAGTAGTGAATCAGTCGAGCTTAGCTCAAAAACACGAATAAACCCCAAGACAATTGTTATGCTTAAATCATTTGTTTTCGAGGAACATCGAGAAGATTTCAAAACCTGCTTTTCCACACACACACACACACACACAAAATTCTTAAAACCTTTAAAGTTTTTTTCTTTTTTTCAAGCAAAAGCATAAAAAAGAAACAGCTAAAAATAGCTAGTCTCAAATGGACCCTTATGATGGACCCAGAATTATAAGGTTGCTTTTGAAGTAGGCAACATAATATAACATCAATTAGAAACATGATGGAGAAAAAGTCAACAAAGCTTTTGAGGCAATTTGTCCAGCCGAAGAGGATAAAATTTTAGTTTGAATAACCAAGCTGCTAAACTAACAGCAATGCTCTTTTTCTAAGAAATTAGCTGGAAAGTTAATCAATGTGGACCAAACAAGTAGCTACTAGCTAATGTGCAGATTCCCAAATCAATTAGCTACTAGCTAATTGAACTCAGCGCATGCCCCGTAGACAGTGTTGCAACTATAGGACTAGATAGCTCAACTCTACAGGGGCATCAGTTTTGACTCAAAAATATTACTTTCTCGGTAGGAGTGAACTTTGTGTTAGGATTATGGACCTCTCAAATCTCTACATTAATATGATATTGTCCACTTTGAGCCTAAGCCCTTATGGATTTGCTTTCGGATTTTACCTAAAAAGCCTTGTGTCAATAAAGATATTGTCCACACTTATATGCCCTAGATCCTCCCCTATCTAACCGATGTGAGACTTTAGTTTGCACACCCAACACTTTGATAGAAAAGTATTTCGACCAAAACCCTGTGCCTCCACGCAGTAGCTGAAAGACACGGGAGAAAATGCATCCGTTTGACATATTGTATAAATATAACAATGTGATGTTAGAAATGGACCGCAAGGTTAAGTCAAAGTCCTTCAGTATTTTATTTTCCTTTGTTTTCTTTCTCTGAAAGAGTGAGCATCGATTTGGTGATATAAAATGTAAAAATACCATTTACTCCCACCAACCTTATCTTCACTATCCCCTGCAAAAGAGGCACCATCACAGTAGCGGACCTTTACTCTATTCCAGTTGAAAAAATCTGCATAAATTTCATCCGAGGCTTAGTATGCCACAGAGAGAGCATGAAAGTGAGCAGTTTGTGGTTGGAGATAGGAAAGAAACCTGGATTTTCTTCAGCCCGGTTGCTAAGTATTCCCGTAAAGGGTATCTGCTTTTCCATGTAATTCGATGATCCATGCCTAGTCTTTTTGCGGTACACGCAAGTTCTTATGCTGTTACACCATCCTCCTCCCTGTCATGAGACATCTCACAAAATGAGGTTCTCTCAAACAAATATCTGAAGCAGAGAGCATCATTCTCATCGCTTTATTATTTTACATGAACAGAAGTTCAGATTTCTCAGTTAGCAAAAGAAGAATTTCTTGGGTGAGTTAAAGGCAACTCATTGTCAATAAGTCCACTTCATCTTTAAAACATGTACCTTCAAAATCCCATATCAATTCATTTTCATCTCAAGTTATCAGAAAAATTGCTTCCTCTTGTAATTAATCACAGAAAACACCTTCTAAAGTTGTGCCACTAGTTGGTAGAAGAATAAAACAAACTTAACTATTTCATCGATATTGCTATAATTTAATCACTAGAATAGAAAAAGCTTTCCCAATTAGAGATCTATGACAATTTAGTCTCTGAAGATCACAGCACACTCGTGAATGAACAATAGATTTTAAAGGTTTCGCCAATGCACTTGTTTACGAGTTTGTGTTTTCTTCTAGATAGTGAAAACGAATATCACATAGGCAGGGGGTTTTGGGAATCATGCAAGTCAGACATCAGAAAAAAGTCGGCTATACATTACAAAAGAATCGGGTTTTAGGCAGTCTCGCGAACCTCCAATTGAATGAGCCAACTGTTTGCTCCCGAACCATATCCACGGTGCAAATGATAACCGGGCAATGTTCCATCAAGGCATACTGAAAAAATGGACATTCAGGGAGCAAAATTAGACAAGTTCTCTGAAATTAAGAGATCTACCGACTAGGCTCAGCAGTAAATTTTCATGAAGAGATTGGACAAGCAAAATGCAGTAATTCAAGCGTTAAAATTTTCTTGAAATGAATCATCCAACCCAGAGAAATGAAGAGATTCCACAAAACTAAACTCAAACCAAATCCATCAATTAGCAACTGTGACTTGCCATAATGTTTGATGGCGAAATGTCAACTGACAATCAGTACACATAATGGTAAGCCCACAAAACAAAAGCCCCACACAGATCAGACCATTCACCTAATTATAGTAAATCAAACAAGTGGGGAAAGCATGACAACGCAAGATTTGAAAATAATCAAATACAAAGCCAAAGATAAAGACTTCGATTCTGGGCAAACAGGAGGGTTATTCAACAACATTTAACCAGATTTCGAATCTGAAGCTTTCGAATAAATTAAGAACCCATTTGCAAATCTGGATTGGTTGAATTCCCCAAAATCAAGCAAAACCCACATACCAAGATTGGCAATGTCCAAAACTAGGAAAAATTACTTGACCAAATGATAATAACTACAAAAATTTCATTGCAATGTACCCCTTCAAATCACAAGAACATTTGTGCATGCACCATTCACGAGGTTCGAACTATGAGATCTTGAGCTAACCAAGACTATTCCGAGCCATTAGAGTACAACTCTAGCGGCGTGCAAGGGGGGGGGGGGGGAGAGAGATTACCAGCTCCTTTGGCGCCAGCTCCGCGAACGAGGGTGAGGCCGACCATTAGAGGACTACCGGCGGCGGCGGCAGAGGCGCCGTGGAAATACTCGAAGGGGAGCCCGGCGACCGGATCCGAGAGATTGAAATACTGAAACGCATCTGCACATTGGCAAGCAAACCCAACAAGGAACACAACCGACGACAAAGCCAGCAGCTTCCTCATGGCTCGCTCGCTCGATCCCTACCCTATATCTGGCCGAACCCACTTTATTGTACGTTGCAAAACAATCAAATAACTATGGCATTACAGTTAAACATGCCTTTAACCCCCCAAAATAGAAGGATTTTTTTAGAAGTAGAAAGAAAGTAAAAGAGATTTGAGAGAGAGAGAGAGAGAGAGAGAGACGGAGAGTCCTCCCCTGTCCCGGGATCTTCGTTGTTTGAGCTGAAAGCAGAATGCTTTTGCCGGGCTGTGGCTGAAGGATCCGTAGATACATATATATATATATATATATACACGCTGCACAGTGACACGCTTCGAATCTAGTAATCGGTGAGAAAGCAGCTGGGTTAAGCTCAGTTAAAGTTGACAGGTTCGTCTCGAAAATTTATAATCTATCGTGGGTAAATTGGTCCAGCCACATATTTTCCCTAAAATTCCAAACAAATTATTATTAGTTAATTTAATTGTCAATAATATAAATGTATTTTAATTTTTTAATGTTTAAATAATTTCATTAATTAATAAATTATTTTAAATTACAATATCCACTCATCAATTAATAATAATTAATTGTATTTTTATTATTATTGTTAGAATACATTAAAATTTATATATCGAAAAAGCTTGACGAAAACTTAATAGAATTAGGAGAGATAGAAAAACAAGATTTGTCTGGAGAAGACCCCAACAATGGCTCAGGAGAAGGCTCAATTTGCTGTATCAGAGAGCTCAATCTATTATTCAAAAAATCATAAAAATACCTCAAGAGAGTCACCGCAGACCTAGAGTCCCATTTAGGATCCCTCCAAAATATAATATTTATTTATTATATGTTATTTTCCTAGGCACTGAAGACCCATTTAGGATCCCTACAAAATATAATATTTATTTATTATATGTTATTTTTAATTATAAAATACTTTTATTAATTGATAAAACGTTAACAAAGCACAATATATTTGTTATCAATTAATAAAAATATTTAAATTAAATTAAATTAATATAATTTTATTATTTTTGTAAAATATGATATATTTATTATTTATTAAATGTAAAAAATAGAATATAATAATAAATTTAAATAAAATAACTTTTAAACTGAGGAAGAGCGCGGCCAAGCAAAAACACTCGGCGCGGGGGAAAGAAACAAAGGCTTCATCACCGTCGGATACGGGAGGGCCAGCCAGTGGGGCCCACCTCCATGCTTTTTTCGCCTTCCGCATTAATTGCGGCGCTTCGCTTTGTGGTGGAGGCGGAACAGCTGTTCTCCACTTCACAGGCGGGTTGGTGACCCGGATCTGGGAGTCATGACACCGGGACACGCGGCGCAAAACGGGTGTCGGTCGATGTGCGTGCAGGTGATTACACGGTGGTCGCGATTGTAGCCGATCGGCGTGCGGACCGTTTCGGATCCGAACGTGTTCGTTGTCGAGTCTGGGCTGGCTGGGTCGTTTGCTTGTGATTTACTCAGCTGGGGAGGACCAAAGTCAAACACCATTTAACCCGCCCGATTCATTCTTCAAACCCAATTCTACGCTCATCGGTAGTTCTCGGGGACCATTTAGAGGATCAAATTTAATCGACCACGTGACATGATATTTACTTAAATAATATTAAAAATAAAATCATCAATTGTGTAACGTCTCTTCGTTAGAGATTATATATCATTATATTTTCTATTTAGTTATTTTCAATCAGAATATAATACATCATCATCGATCATGATTTCTAACGTTATTTTATTCACCCTTCATCCTCTAATTTATCTATATAAAAGTGTAATATCTTATAATTTATATATAATATTTATTACACATTTGTTATATTATTTTTAAATATTATAATTAACTTAAGAATTGGAAGATGCACTCAAAGACAACGTCTGCCCTCATTTTTTACAAGAAAAATCAGTTCGAACAAAATTGAGCTTGAAAAATCACTTAAAAAAACCTCTAAACTAACAAGAAATTAAAGAAAAGACAAGTATATGATGGATTGAATGTTGAGCGGTGATCAGCCCCCTCAATTATTGTAATGCATACAGGCTTGCACTTTGCGTGCAAGCATGAGATGGTGTCATTCAATTTGTCATCAATAATTTATGCTGCACGCTCTTATCCATCATTGTTAATTTCATTGCTATTATTTAGAAAGAAAATTAGAAAATGACAATTGGTGTGCCTATTTTTGTTTATATATATATATAGCTTTTATTTTTCTTGATCGATAAATAATTCATCAATTCAAATTTCAACAAACGACGAATAGTAAACTCTGTAAGATAGTACAGATAATTCGTCGCACATGTTTGAAAAATTGAAATATCATGAGATCTTGTATTTAATTTTACCTTCGTTTGGAATTGTGCACGTGGGCAAGATTGTCTATACAAATTTCTCACCTTATAAAAAATAATAATAATAATAATAGTATCCTTTTCAAATTTATAATAATTTTATTTAAAATTAATAAGAGTTTAGGGATTGGCTTTATTATTAATTTTAAGTATGATTATTATAAATTATTGTTAATTTTAAACAAAAGTATTATAAAATTTATCTGGCTTTTGTAATTTAAGAGTGTCACCTATTCATAACAACTAACGATCAAAACCACCAGTCCACTCACAAAGCAAACATCACAAAAATTGCAAAAACAGATACTTAAAATTGCATGTTTGCCACAATTATCGATGATATTTTTCATAGTGAAAATGTTACTTGAAAACATAACTATAATATTTTTTGTGATATATATATATATATATTATAACTTGAAAAAAATCAAGAGGTTCTCAATCATAGTTAACTTTTGACTCGGACTATCTCACTTTCTCTAAAACTCATACTGCCTTGATAAGTTTAAGTGCATAAATAAATTCATCGCAAATCACATTTTGGGATTTGACCCATATAATAGATACAAACGATTGCATAGTCTCGCATAGAGACACAATTAAAGCAACGACCTCATAATATTTCAAACTTCTATATGTGTGTGATGAACTATATATGCTATTTCAAGAATTAATACTTATATATTAATATGTCATATTTATTTGATATCACATTGATATAAACAACCAACTTACTAATAAATAATTGTGGCTCAATGTCAAATTGATTTCCATATTAATTTAAAATTCAAAATGAATAGAGGTCCATGTTCAGGAAGATAGGGAATCCTCCAAACTCAAATAATTGTTGCCACATGTAAATTTGATTATCCTTTGGGAAATACACGATTTTTTCTTTTATTTTATAGGTATTTTTGTTTCAATATTTTAATTTAAAAAATTGACATGTCGATGCCTAAACACATCGCATCATTATAATTCAGACTAATCGCATGCTATCATGTAATCTAGGGATAAGAATCATTTCAGTTAAACTGAAATATTTGAACTGAACTAATTAAAATTATCGATTTAGTTTGGTTCAAGTAATAATTCGATTCACTTCGATTTCTAAGTTTGACAAATTCAATTATTTTGTTTGTTTTAATTTTTGTATTAAAAAAATTAAAATAATCAAACCGAGTAAAATGTAAAAACGACGTTATTGTAATTTGTTATTTTAGTTTTCTAGTTGTTTTGATTTTTTTTAAAAAAATTTATTCAATTGATTCAATTTTTTGTTTTTAAAATTTATTCGATTTGAAAATCTATTCAATTAGTTCTATTTGATTTTCTACACAAGTTGAATTTATTCAAGTTAAACAATTTGATTGATCTAATTAACCGAACTATATAACCATCTAACCTAATCAAATAAAGAGAACAATTGTAAATTACAAATTTAATCTAAATGTTAAACTCTTATTATAAATAAATAATAGCATGTGATTAGTTTAAGATACAATAATATGATGGCTCGGGGATCGAGAATATATATATTGTTTTTTTCAGCACACATGCCAATTTGTAACTTTCAGAGCATTTATTTTTTGAAATTTACACATTTGTCGCATCCTCCATGACATGTTGCTATCTCCTGCCTCCTGTGGCTGTGGATTTTACAAATTTTTATTTTTTAAAAAATTGATAATTTTATGCCCACAAATAAATTTAATAAACTATAAATTTATAATAATTCTGTTCAAAATTAGCAATGGTTCATAATAATAAATCCGATTACTATTACGAACTAATTATTATAAATTTTATATATCACATCAATTTATGAGGATTATTTGGCTCGTAACATTTATGAAATGTTCTTAATATATAATATTATTTTTATCATAAGTTTATTTAAAATTGTCTCGATAGTAACACTTATAAGAAAAAGTAGGGTTCCATCTCTCAATCGATTTGTTTTTGAAATCCAAATTAATATAAAACATAAATATCTAAATAATGAGTAAAATGAATTAGATAAATTTACTCGTGGGGTCATACAATTTATATAAATCACGTTGAAATGAGATATTGAGTACCATTTTTTAAAATTATCGAGTTGACTAGTTACAGACCAATGGATAATTTGTTGGGCTAGATTAGGATAACAAAAAATCTCTCAAATTCATATCAAATCTTTTATGATTAAAACTTAAAAATTGAATTCATTCACTTATCTCTTAAATTTGGATTAAATAAAAGGACACATGTCATTGTCTTAATAATTAGGACTCTTTATTTTTCAAGATAGTTTAATAATTTTGTCTTGAATTAAAAATCCTAAATAATTAATTTATTGGGTAATTAAATAGTAGCTAAGATATTATGATTAGAGGTGGCGACAAAACGTGAAGAAAGGGTGGAAGAATCAATGCCTCTTCACTTTCAAGATTCATTCATGTGTTGCCATCAAAATGCAGGTCCCTATTCATTCAGTCAGTCGGTGACCTCCCCACGGTGGACGCATCCAAAATCAACACAATACATGGGGGTCAGCCACGAAGTCCGTCCAAATTGCTAAGGTCAAACCAATAATTTCGAATACTTTTGTTATTATTTTGATTTAACTAAAATATTTTTAATAATATTTATTATATGTTGATACATAAAATAAAACATATTAAAATATAATTATTGCAAATAAATATCAAAAATAGTATTTTTAAATAAAGAAAGATACGCCTCTCCTTTTCTTTTGTTTTGTTTTCCTTTGCTTTTGAGCTGTGAATGTGATTTTGTGAATTTAAGGTCCCCACGAGGCCCCCATGACCCAACCCCCAACACCACCCCCTCCCATGGGGGCATTTAAGGGTAGTTAACCCTACAAGTATAGAATCCCCCCACTATAAATCATGGGCCCTACAAATATAGAATATTGAAAAATAAGGGTAAGGGCAAAGTGTGATATATATACACGTACAAGTTAAAAATAAAATGTTTTAAATGAATATTCATTACATGATAATTTGTTGTTGCAATTTAGTTTTTATATTTTTTAGACAAAACTTAAATGAAGATTAAATTTATTATGATGGTAAATTGAAGTATGTTATAATAATTTCTTAGGGATTTACTTTTTATAATTAATATCTCATTAAAATATTATTTAATTTCAAAATTATCAATTAATTTGAATCAGATATTTTAAGATTTATTTTATTATTATTTGTATTATTTAATATGACAAATTTTACTATAATTGTCACAATAATATATAACCATCTTATTTTATTTTATTTGATAATCGTACTTGCAAGAGAAAAAAATGACCTTGAGAATTGTGCCTTGGAATGTACCTATAAGGGAATAAGGTCGTGTTAGATCTTTTAATTTTGCATTCTACACTCAAATTAGTAAATATCACAAAAAAATAATGTAACTATAAGTTTCCAGAGACATAATTTTAACTTTAAAATTCTCCCTTTATATAAAATAAAAAAGACGAGATATTTGAAATGGTCAAGTTTCTCGAGATTTTTTTTAAGATTTTCGTGTTTAACTATTATCAAATAGAAAAATCTTTAATTTAAATTTAAATTGAAATAAATTTATCAAATTTAATTTAAATCTTTCTAGATTAAGGTTAAGAGGTTACATCTGAGTTAATTCTTTAAATATTTAAATATGAAATTATATCATGACTAGTGTCATCCTCTTATAGGCGTAAATTTTGGACAGTGGGGAGGCTGAATTGGATTCCTAGGGGACCCTAATAATTTTGTTGTGCCACGTCAATACTTGTTGAGTAAATATTTAATTAAGATTTATGTTGGCTGTGAAGCACACAACCACACTGTTTTTCATTTAAAGACCTCAGTAGGGGTGTAATATCTCATATTAAGTGATAGAATGAACGAAAATAACTTATCTTGATGGATCTACGCAAACTTCTTAGGTGATCACTCATCATTGAACTTCCCCATCTCAAGCACCCTTAATCCTGGAGTTCCTTCCCTACATTTAACTCAAAAAGTATCTAACTGGTGTTATTTCTTTATATATTTATTCTCGATATATACTATCCTCTTTTAAGTTCCCGGAGTATTACATTCTCCCCCCTTGAGCACATGATGTCCTCATCATGCGATCTTACAACTGGTCCCAAATCTTCTCCCTTTTGGAGGCTGATATTCTATAAGCCTGCCAGGAGCCACCCCTTGATCAGGCCTCGCACCCTGGCGCTACTCCCCGCCCTCACTTGACTGCATTTTCCAAGGGTCGACTCTAATACCACCTGTAATGTCCTATATCGAGCGATAGAAAGGACCGGAACAACTTACCCTGATGGGCTACGTGAACTTTCCAGAGAGTCACCCATCCTTGAACTTCCCCACCACAAACACGTTTAACCCCGGAGTTCCTTACCTACATTCAGCTCAAAAGATATCTAGTTGGTGTTGTTTCTTTCCTTATTTATCCTCGATATATACTATTCTCCTTTGGGCTCCCGAGGTATTACAAGGAATGTCAGTTGTAACCACTGCCACGTGGCAGTGGAGGGCAACTTGGCAACTGCTCGAGCGTCTTTTCTCTCGATCGTGCCAATTGTCTCGTCCTTGTGCAATTTGGACCTTCGATGCCACTTTTTATCTGGTGCAATCCAAGTCTTTCAATTGCATCGTGCGAATCCTATTTATTTACTATGCTTCGGGATATGTAAAATCAGAGATTGAGAGAGAGTGTGAGTAGACGCTTAGGGGCGTGAGAGTTCTTTCTCATTTTGTTGTTTTTAGGCTCTCTGGCTACTTCTCGGTCTTCTCTCTAGTTTGAGTAGGGTAAACCTTTGATCTTCTACTTTTTATAGTTCTGATGCGATTTTGGTAGTGAACCAGTTTCTGTAAATAAGAGTGATTGTGAGGCTTGTATTCGGTGAGTATTGTAAATTCTATTTTTATCTCCACTAATGTAGTGAGCTCTTCTTTGTAGGAGCTCAACGTAGACGTAGTTCTTTCAGGTGAATCATGATAAATCTCCCGTATTATATCGCTTTCCATCATTTTATGTTTATGTTTATCTGCTGTGTATGTTTGTCTTTTCAATTTCAACTCTGTTAAATGGTATAAAAGTTTTTTTTTAGTGATTCAAAATGTACGTATGTATATGGTTGCTTCCTGTTTGCGCAACAATTTAATTGCATTGTGCACTCAAGATGTTTCACATAAGGAGAGGGGCACGTGATGTGCAGGTCCCAGGACACATGCATGCTCCCTTGCACCATGTTTGGCGCAGCCCACCACGTTTTTTAGTCTTTAATTTGACTCTTATACTTGTCCTCTTATATCCCATACATAAAAAATGCTATTTGGACATCAAGTTGTTACATTTTATATTAGCTCTTTGTAAGACTGTTTATTTTGTTTAAATTATTCCTCTCAAAGCTAATTAACTATCACATAAAATGTAACAACTTTGTGCCCAAATAGTAAAATCGATATTCTTCTTAATTAACCCCCTTTCCACCCAATGCTTACTGTCTCTTTTTTCTTTCCTTTTTATTTGTAGAATGGGAAAATTTCAAGAATATATTTAACAAGTAAAATCATTTAGTTGTTGTGTAAGCCAATAAGTACATCGATTCAGTCTATTTGGCTATGTGTTTTTTTTTTTTTTTGTTGTCCTAAGTTAAGATGTAAAAATTAGTTGCATCTATAAATACATACAGAGAGTGCTAATTAATCCTCAAATTGACTTGAGAGCTCACTTGAGTTAAAGTAATTGATTCTTGTCACAAGTGTCATCTTATGCAATTTTTTTGTAGTGTGGAAAACTCGAGAAGTCCCCAACTAACGTATACTATTTGACTAAGATCATTTCATCATCTTTAAAATCTATAGCTTATTACGATCTTAGTCTGAACCGACGAACAAGTGAGTTGCGAGACAAAGCCTAGAATATAGCCATTCAAATAAACTCAAATTATCAACACTTGTACAGAGACAAACTTGAACCCATGCCCTTGCGATAATCTAACCTCTCAAATGCGTACGATAGATTATCTACGTTACTCTAGTGGGGTTTCATCTTAAGCATCTTCACTAATATTAAAGGGCTTGTTTAGTTGTTGAAAATAATTTTTGCTTCTTAATTTTAATTTTCTATTGAATAATTGAGTTTCTAGTGAGAAAGTATAATTTATTTTTTAATTTTTTAACTTTATCCTATTAATTAGAAAACATTTCTTTTATTTTTTAAAATTTTCTAAAAATAAATGTTATAGTTTTTTAAAACATAAAATATTACATCATTTTTAATTATAAAACTAAGAAATATTTTTTTTAAACTAAATCCAATCGAACGGACCAATGTTTTTCATGTAATTATTATATTCGATAATAACTTTTGAAGCCAATAGCCCAATAAAAATCTTCCCATTAGTTGGGCTTAAAGGGTAGAATTGCCAGGCCCATTAAGGAAACAATAGCAGACCTTTAATTTGGGCCTGGCTCAGGTTTAAAGGAGAACATAAAAGAAAGAGAGTCGAATTTTCTTTTTCTTTTTTCACAATTTTTTATGAAAAAAATAATGCAAAATCAAAAAAAAAATTGGAATAAAAAATTTGTTTATATAGATAAATACTACCAACATATAGCTTATTTTGTGTGACAATTCCCTTTATATAGCATTAGCACTTTGGATATAACTTGGTCATGCGAGTTTTGGCAACAATTTAATTTTAACAGTTAATTATATACAAACAAATTTACTAGATTTATTTACATTAACAAACAATCAAGTGATATGGTTTGTCTCATGTCCCTCGGGTTGAGAGAACGGAAGAGCTTGATCATAAGCTGTGAAGCACGAAAACAGCTCGGCAATGTCATTTCGGCATTTCCAAACTGTTTCCCGTTTTGAAAATGGGAAAAACAACCCGAAACGTTTTTCAGGCCGTTTGTGTAATTTTTGAAAATGTTCGGGCTGTTTCAAAATTTTAAGAACTCACCTGAAATGCGTTTCCAACCTAGAAACGCGTTTCAGCGATTGCCCAGCCAGCTGCTTCGGTGCTCCATCGTCCTTCAAGTTTTTTCAGCCACCGATCGTTCTTTCCCAGCTCTCTCGCTGCCACTGTTGTTCTTCCCTTCCTGTATCTGTAAGTAACCCACTCCCCCCCTTTCTCTCTCTCTCTGTATATATATATATATATATGAAAATATATATGTTTAACACTTAACAGTTTGCATATTTATGTATATATATGCGAAAATATATATATGTTAACAGTTAAACACTGTTAGTATCAATATATATATAATAGGGAATGCCCGTGCCTAAAGGCACGGTGTAAATAATATTAAGACTAAATTCTGAATAAAAATAAAAATTAAAGTTATTGTATAACGTTGTATAATAAAAAATAAAAAAGTTGAATTAAAAAATATCAAATGTACAAAAAATTGACACACTAACAAAATAATACCAAATATATACGTGTAAATATCAAATGTACAAAAAATACACTAAATCAAATGTACATAATGAATAATCAAATACACATAATTAACACATACACTAAATTAATAAACGAAATTAAATTAAATTAACACTAAACTAAATTAACACACACACGTGTATATTTGTATAATACACTAAATTAATATACTAACATTTTAAAATATCAAATGTACACAAAACATAAAACATTATAAAAAATACACAAAATAATAAGATAAAAATAATGAAATGTACATAAATTAACACACATACGTGTATATCTAAACTAAATTATAGTGTTTACATAAACTAAACTAAATTAAATTAACACTAAATTAAATTAAATTAACACTAAATTAAATTAAATTAAACTAAATTAACACACATAATCAAATTAACACACACATGTAATACACTAAATTAAAACATAAAACAGTAAACTAAACAAACTAAATAAAATAGTAAATCCATATAATACACTAAATTAATAATTTTAAAATATTAAATGTACACAAAACATAACAGTAAATTAACACACACGTGTATATTTATATAATACACTAAATTAAACATAAAACACTATAAAAAATACACAAAATAATAGGATAGAAATAATGAAATGTACATAAATTAACACACATATTTGTTTACATAAACTAAACTAAATTAAATTAATTTACACTAAACTAACACTAAATTAAAAGGATGGAATTTACACTACACCTTCAAATACACAATGAACAGTAAAAGGATTACAATATGCTGTGATACACTACATATTATAAGATTGACTTTATTAGGATTGAAATAATGAAATTTACACTAAACTAATACTAAATTAAATTAACACTAAATAAATTTACACTAATTTACATCTATTACATCTAAATTACATTAACACACACACATCTAATAATGAAATATACACATAAATAATGTTTAAATAACACACACACGCACACTACACCATCTATTATGTTTTGTTAACATTTCTATTTATATAATACACTAAAAAACCAAATAACCAAACACTAAATTAAATACATTAAATACATTAACACATAATAAGTACATTAACACATAAATAATCAGTAAATTAACCAAACACTAACACTAAATTAAATATTGTAATTTACACTACACCTTCAAATACACAATGAACAGTAAAAGGATTACAATATGCTGTGATACACTATATATTGTAAGATTGACCTTATTAGGATAGAAATAATGAAATTAACACTAAATTAAATTACACTAAATTAATACTAAATTAAATGAAATTAACACTAAATAAATTTACACTAAATTTACATCTATTACATCTAAATTACATTAACACACACACATCTATTACATTAACACCAAAACATTTCTATCTATATAATACACTAAAAAACCAAATAACCAAACACTAAATTATACACATAAATAATCAGTAAATTAATCAAACACCAAATAATCAAATACACATAAACATAAACTAAACTAAACTAAATTTAAATTAAATATATTAACAATTTAAACAGTATCCCTATAAGTAACAATTTGAACAGTAAACTAAACTAAATGAATAATTAAACTAAACATTGAACAATTAAATAAATTAAATGAATAATTAAACTAAATGAATAACAGTATATACAAATGAACTAAATACACACACGTTGATACACACACAGTTATACAGAAATATAAATGAACTAAACTATATACAAATGAACTAAACTATATATAATCAAACACGTTTATTACAGAAATGAATAACAATATCAAATTAATATTATTTAAGACTAAATACAAAATACACACACGTTTACATCCTGTAAATCTATATATGTATGTATATATTATATATATATAGAGAAAGAGGACCTAGGAAGTGGGCGGCGGCGTGGCGGGGGGCGTTGGCAGTGCGCAGGAGGGGCGGAGAGAGAGAGGGAGAGAGAAGAGAGAGGGAGAGAGACAGAGAGAAGGGGGCGGGCGAGGGGCAGCGACGATGGCGGCGACGATGCAGGGGCGGCAATGCAGGGCAGCGAGAGAGGGAGAGAGACGCGACGATGGCCACGGGCGAGGGGCGGCGACGATGGTCGCGGGCGAGGGGCGGCGACAATGGGGTGGGGACGGGGATGATAGCCGCCGGTGAGAGAGAGAAAGAGAAAAGGGAGAGGGGCGGGGACGATGGGGCGAGGATGATGCACGGGTGAGAGAGAGTCGCGGGTGGGAGAGAGAAAGAGAGAGGGAGACAAAGATGCCGCGGGTGAGAGAGAGGGAGAGAGAGGGGAAGAGAGGGGAAAGAGAGAGGGACACGAGCGGGTGGGAAACAGAGAGGGAGAGAGTGAGGCAGAGAGCGAAACAAACAAAGAGAGAGGGTGATGGGATCGTTTTGGGCTGGCGGCCACGCCGGGGGAGAGAGACGTTAATCTCGGCCGTTGATTGATCTGAGACGTTAATCTCGGCCACACAAAGACAGTTTGTCTCTACACATTTTCAAAAACAATTGTGCCTTATTATATAGATATATATGTAAAAATATATATAAGTTAATAGTATATATAAGTTAACAGTTATATATATACGAAAATATATATGTTAGTTCATATTATTAGTTTATATTAGTTCATATATTGTTGATATTATATATAATTATTTGTTTTTAATTGCTATAATAGAACTTTTTAAATATTATTGATGGTTGTTTGAATGTATTGTGAACTTTATATTTATGTTTATTTGAATATATTATAGAATTTATATTTATTATTTATATTTGAGTATTTTTTATTTTTTACATTAAAAATGATATTTACAAAAAACTCTCTATATTTTTTAAATTTACAGTTTATCCCACGTTTCCGTTTTCTACTTTTTTAGGAAAATGCCGTTTTCACATTTCCGTTTCCTATCAGAAATATTTCCCATTTCCGTGCAACTTAGATCATAAGTGGTCACTAATCTCCTTTTTAGTCATTAATTACTTATAGTTGTCAATGACAACTGCGACAATCCCAAAGTTAAGTAACTCCAACGACTTCTCGATTAGATCCAATTATTTTGCGATGAAAAATACCAAATTTGACGAGTGTCAAGTGAGAGAGAACATATCTATGCAACCCTCCAACTATTGTCCAATGACTGCAACTAGCTTGGAATGTTTTCGGTGACAAGCAACTCCAATAATAGGAGGACCACATTTGGCGATCTTTGCGAAATTCATGTTAGATTTGACCACTTTATTTTTAATATTTAATTAAACTATTTGTTTCAAATTTATTATTAATAGTTGTAATCACTACAAGAAAAATGACTTTTAGCGACTGATTTCTGTCGCTAAAACATTAAATTCCGTCGCTAAAAAATTTAGCGACGGACTTTGCGACGGATGAAATTAGCGATGGAATCAACAACGAAAATTTATATCGCTGATTAAAAAAATAAAAATTTAAAATTATTTTAGCAATGGAAAGTAAATTCCATCACTATTCAGCGACGGAACTTTCCGTCGCTAATACATAATAAAAAATTAAATATTAAAAAAATTTAAATCAGCGACGGAAACATTTTCGTCGCTAATCAGCAACGGAAACAGTTTCATCGTTGAGTTTTATTAAAAAAAAAAATAATTAATCTATCGATAAATACATGTGTGCACCTTTGCACGGCAAGTGGTTCCCTTTTAAGCCGCCACGTGTACGCTGGAATTAATTCCCCAGTGCAAACTCTTTTTTCCCCTCTTTGGTTTCGATCCCAGGTCTCTCTCGTGGGCGTGTGCACGCGCGACCGTTCGAGCTGCAAGTCATCTCATTGTATAAACTGAACATATTAATTATATACTAAATTTTGCTGCAGCAATTTTAATTTTATTTTAAATCTTTTAAATTCATAAATTAATACTTAAAAAAATAAATACTATAAATTTTTAAGTCAACTAATGTATCACTTAAATGTTGTAATTAATTAATCTCTTAAATTCTTAAATTTTATTTGATTAAAAATCAGTTTAATATATTTTTGTTCTTATAAATTTTACAATATCATATCAATTTACATATTTTGTTTATAAATAAAATACAAAAAATATGCATTTAATACTAAATTTTTAATTATTTAGCAATGAGGTACTCGAGTTGCAAATAAAATTTAATTTTTAATTATTAATTTAATTTTAATTATATATTTAATTTAATTTTAATTTTTTATTATTTATTTAATTTTATATTTCATCGCAAAATAATATTAATTTAATTAAATAATAAATTAAAATTTAGTGATGAGGCAATTCCAGTCGTTAAAAAATAAAAAATAAATTAAATACAAAATACAAAATTTAGCGACGGGACAATCCTGTCGCTAAAAATTAAAATAAAATAAATAAAAAATTTAAAATTTAGTGATAGGGACACACCCGTTACTAAAAAAATAAATAAATAAATAAATAATGTAAAATTTAGAGACAGGGTCACACCTGTCGTTAAAAAAAAAAAAGAAATAAATAAAAATACAAAAATTTAGCGATGGGCAACTTCTGTAGCTAAAAAATAAAAAATAAATAAATAACAAAAAATTTAGCGATGGGATCATAGTCGTCGCTAAAAAATAAAAAAGCAAGATTTAGCTACGACTATCCCTGTCGTTAAAAAAAAAAATTAAAATAAATAAAATAAATAAAAAATCCAAAAATTAGCAACGGGGTCACACCCGTCGCTAAAAAATAAAAAATAAAAATGGAAAATTTAGCGACGGGGCAACCCTTGTCGCTAAAAAAATAAATAAATAAATAAAAAATACAAAAATTTAGCGACAAGGCAACATCCATCGCTAAAAAATAAAAAAATAAAAATAAAAAATGTAAAATTTAGCGATAGGGTCATATCCGTCGCTAAAAAATAAAAAATAAATTAAATAAAAATTCAAAATTTAGCGACAGGTCACCTGCATCCAAAAAAATAAAAAATAAATTAAAATTTTTTAATTATTTAGCGACAGAATATTCCTTTGCTAAATTTAAAAAAAATAAAAAAATTGGCGATGGAATATTCCGTCGCAAATTCGAATATGTGTCTCTAATTAGAGACGAAATTTTTTTGTCACTAAATTACGAATTTTTTGTAGTGAATGTTTGAATTATTGTAGGTTTATTTAATGATTTATTTTTACCCAAGCATAAATTTAATCTTAAGCACAAGTTCAGAAAATTAAACATTATTTTCAATTTTAGCTTTCGAGACAACTTGCGAAAATGAAAAATAAGAGAATGAAATGAAATAGAAAATTATATAAAACTCAAATGAATCTTGAATTGGACATAAAGGATTCTCCATTCTTTTGCAATCTTATTATAACCAAGAACCATTAGGGTAGGGTACAAAATGAAGTCCTTGATTTGGGCACAATGCATGCTCAACCATTTATGTCAATTATCCATTTTATATATATAGATATATATATATATATCCAACACACAAAGAAAAAAATGTAAAAAAAAAAAAAAAAGAAACCATAAAAACAATCCTCCCTTCTCTTGGGCCAACACAAACCCCTCAATCAATCCTTATTTCCCATTTGGCCACTTCTATCGTGATCTCCTTTATCTTCTTCCCCATTTGCAGCAATGGCGGCTGCACCAGTACTCTTAGTACTGTTTATGTTATCATCATTTCTTTTTGGCAATGGCAGAGGCAAAGGGGTGCTGATCTTCGTCGTCAGCTTATCATTCTCCTCGCCAACATTCCCGCCCTTCTTTGATTCCTTCTCCTCCTCCTCCTCCTCCTCCTCCTCATCTTTTTCTTTTTCTTCTTCTTCTTCGCTGGGCACTGATCCATTTGCGGTTTCTTCCTTCAGCAAAGGCAAGCCACTCACTGGAGTGCTGGTCATTGATGACTCAACGGCCTTGCTTTGATCTTCGGTCTTGTACTTGTACCAGGACGCCCAGTACAGATAGTTGAGGAAATTCAAGCAGCTGAGAATGGACAAGAACCAGTAGAACAAATCCAGGTGGTCCTGATCCAGATCCTGCCCGTAGAGCCACCCCCGTCTGCTCGGCGCCACCCTTTTGGTCACCGAGTTGATTATGTTGACGAACACGGTGCTCAAGAAGTAGCCGATGGAGAGGGAAATCCAGGTGAAAGAAGTGGACAAAGATTTCATGCAAACGGGGGCTTCCTTGTAGAAGAACTCGAGGAGGCCGACGAGAGTGAACATATCGGCGATGCCGAAGATTCCGTACTGGAAGGAGAGCCAGAAGAGGCTGATGGGCTGGAGGGGGTTCTTGAGGGACTGGCGGCGGCGCTTGACCTCGACCATGGCTGCGACTGCCATGGAGACGGCGGAGAGGACGAGGCCAATTCCGACGCGCTGGAGCTGGGTGATCCCAGAGGCGTGGCCGGTGAACTTCCTGGAGAAGGGGACGAAGAAGAACTCGTAGACGGGGATGAGGACGGACATGAAGAGCAAGGGGATCACGGGGATGGATGAAGCGGGGACTTCGAAGGATCCGAGGTATCGGTTCATGCGGTAGCCTTGCTGGACGGAGAATGTCTGTAGCTGGGCCAGGCAGGTGTTCATGAGGATGGTGCTGGCGATGATGGGGATCATTCTGGTTAGAATCTTCACTTCCTCCACCTGCGTCACGGGGCATACTGTCCATGGCGTCCGCTTAATATTGGTGTCTTCTACGTCCTGCTGCAGGATGGCAGCTTTGTCCAGGCACCTGGGATCATCTTCTTAATTAGCTCAGTTGTATATATATTGCATGCATGATCTTATAATATATATATATGTAGAATACGTACCTGAATTGAGGGGTGTGAGAGATCTTATCTTCCACAGAAAACGAGTCCTTGTCACTGATCTCATACAATTCGTTGGCGTTCTCCGGCGGACTCAACCTCCGGTTCTTCACGGCCACAAATATAACCTGAGCAATCCTAATGATGGGGACGGTGACTGGCGCCTGGAGGCGATAGAAAGGCTTGCCGGCGGCCATGAAAACGAAGCCCACGAAGGTGACGACGGTGCAGATGAGGAAGCCGCGCCACCACCCCTCGTTGCTGCTCACCCACACGATGACGGTGACGCCGATCGCCCCGCCCAGCGTGCTGCTCAGCAGAAGGTAGTTGAAGTAGCTGGCCAACCCCTTGGCCTCTTTCGGGTCCCTGGCGTCGAACTGGTCGGCCCCCAGCGCCGGCAGCGCCCCCTTCACCCCCCCGGCGCCCAGCGCCATCAGGCACAGCGACGCGTAGAACAGCACGGCTATGCCGCCCTTCACGCAGCTCGACTTGCCGCAGGCGCTCGGCTGTAGGCTTGGGGAGTGCGCTTGGATTGTCATCAACGCCAGTGACTGCCATGCCATTTAATCCAAGTTAATTACTTTCATAGCTTCATACTCTTGTCACTTTTCAAAATACTATTCAAACACTTTAGATTGATATCTTATAAGTCGATTAATTACCAGAACTTCAAGAAAGCCAAAGATGAGGACAGTGGTGTAACGGTTGAGGAGGGCGTCGGAGATGAAGCCGCCGACAAGAGAGAGCAAGAAGGTGGAGCCCATGAGGTTGGTGAGCGTGTTCGCAGAGCCCGGTACGTCGAAGTGCATCTGCAGGTTGAAGTACAGCACCAGGCTCACCATGTTCGACACGAACGCCATGTTCTCAAACTTCGCCAACACTGCACCATTCATCCATTTGGGTGTGCAATGAGTAAACTCATTAGACTCGGCTCGATTCGACTCGACTCATGCCTGCGTTCTAGCTATTCATTCAATTTAAATTTGCTTGCTTACCGAAGATGAAGGAGGCAGCTCTGAATCCACCCTTCTGATCTTTGCCGCCGCAGTAAGCACTACTACTACTATAACTACTGGTCCATGGCTTCAGGGCTGAGTAGAAGACTGGTGCTGCCACTTCCTCGTCCCCCTGCACGTTAATCACAATAATACCGATGAATCTGAGATAGACATGACCCAGATAGAGGAGAGCTAGGGAGGAGTACTTGAAGATGGCTTACCATGGCGGCCGGAGCTTTTGGCTTGGCAGTATGTATGTAGGAGGAGAGAGAGGAGAAGCTATATATGATACAATTTAAACAAATTATCACTGGTGGTGAAATGCATGCTCCTGGGTGGAGGCGATGGAGGAATTACAAAGCTATATAGCAGCCATAGGGGCATCGTCGTTTATATCGATGATGATATAGATGATCATGATCACATGAGATTCATCGCCATTTTCTTTCTCTTTCTCTCACTGTCTCGTTACTGTCTGGTGTGGTGGCATCTTCGCTTTTCTCTGTATATACAAAGGGGTCAATTCAGTTCAACTTCGTTGGAGATGACAGATCGATCGAGACAGGTGGAGCCGCATTTCAAATTCCCAATGCTGATCCATTACATATATTTATTGTATTCTATTTACATATAACATATGCTTTCAAATGTGGATTAAACCATATATCCTTGTCCCTCAATGGAACCATATATGCTGCCATTAATTAAAAGTTAATTTTGCTTTTTGTTTTTTGAATAACACTCCCAACACGGATGCCCCTTCTACTCGACCCTACAATTTCATTGAAGAAAGTAAATCAAGGCACTGTAATAGCTAAAATTTGAACACTAACCCAACACAAATATGAGGGCAAAAAACCTTTTTCGTCTTCGCCAGGATCAGTGAACTGTGGCCCTGAGGCATATCCTCATGTATCAGCGGCTTTTCTGGCCCTTGCAGTGGCATAACCTCATGTATCAGGACTGCGCCGAATTCAAACCAATCTACCTTATGAGTCTAAAGACTTGATGCAACCATACACCAATGATCATAATAATGTCTGGAAGTATGTTTCAATTTTTTATTTTTATTTTTAGAGAGTTCGTGGTGGTAGCAGAGCTGCCCAAATTGGGGTGTATTGGCCATGTTTTGGGTTAGTGAGATTCGAAATATTATATTGTTTTAATTTTTTATATTAAAATTATTTATCTCTTCTCGTAAAAACCAATGTTCATTTATTATTTTTTGCTCTATTTCAAATTACTTTTCACAACATAATGATTTTATTATATTAAAACTACACATTACTAAAGCTTAAAGTTCTCCTCCTCCTAATTATGTTACAAAATTCTCATATAATTCATATATTCACACTATAAAAAATTTAGTTTTTAGTGACGAAAAAATTTATCGCTAAAAATTAAATTTCTATCGCTAAATTATTTAGCGACAGATTTAGTGATAGACATATTCTGTGGCTAAAATTAACATCATTAAATTTTAGTGATGGATGGATTCAATGACGGAATGAGCGAATTTAATTATATTATTAGGTTAGTGAAATTTATTTTGTATTATATGATCATTTTTTTGTTCTAAATTTACATATTCAATCATGATTAGTTTCAAGTACGATAAAAAGGAAAATAACTAGATTATGTCAAAGTGTAAAGTATGATAAAATTTTAAAACATAAAAAAATAAAAAATATGAATAAAGCTTAAATTTGGATTTGTAAATCAAAAGAAACGTTACCCAAAAATAAATAATGATTACAAAATTAGGTCCATCCTTGGGCACCAAAAGAGTATTTGCTAGGAAAAGAAATTTCTAATTTGGACCTTAGTGGAATTTGATCCAAATATATTCCACATCACCAAATTAGCATTTAGTACTAATATATTAAGATAGCCTTAATCACATTTTTTTTTTTTTAAGTTTTGATGTTCCTCGATAATTGGGATTCAGAACACTACGTGCTGGACTCCTCTAAATATTGAATTTTTATCTTTTAAATTAATTTTTAACTATCAAATTAGTATTTACTATCTTTGAAATGAGCAAAAAGATAGAGTATCAAATAGAATTATATAGTAACTTCTTTTATTTGAATGGGGGAATTAATGCTTATATAGCTTTATCTAAAACAGGTCAGACGTGATTTTCGTTAAAACTGTAATATATGATTTCTAACTTTAGATTTCGATACTACTTAATCTATGATTTTTAAAGGTAACTAAATATAGTGTTGGTGACACATGGCACCTTCTCACATGTGTCACTCTATGATTAGTTTACATGGGGATTAAGAATTTGTCCTCAAGTTTGAACTTAATTTCAAACACATTTGATCAAATTTAATATTAATTTTGATAAAAGTAAAGTTTAATTAGTTGTGAGCATCTGACACGTAAAAGCACTTATACATAATTTGATGACCTGTCCATATATCATGTTATAAACACAATTTTAACATAACAAAAAGGGTCATTTTGATTAAAAAAAATTAAAATTGATAAAAAAAAATTAAAAATAGATCACATAAAATAATTATAAAAATGACCTAAATTATAAAAAAATTGGGTGAAATTTACCTTTAATTCTTCTCACAAGAAATTAAGGGCAAGCTCTATTATGATTTGATGGCTTCTCAGTGCTTATTTCTAGGTCAAGAGATCTAATTGTACTTCAATTTATTTTCTTGGAAGTGAATTTTGTACCCAATAGATGGATATTAATTTCCAAATCCAAGTGGTGATCATGAAAATATTTTGTCTATTTGTGTAGGGATGCTAGTGTAGAGTGCTTTCCTAGTGCTCAATAACCATAGAATCTAAATTATTAATATTATTGAAAAAGAAAATTAATTACATTCCCACATATTCTAAAAAAATTATTGAAAATGTTATTTAGACACTCGACTTTGATATTTTTATTAATATTTTGTATTGATATGATATATAATATAAAATATCAATGTAGAGTGTCACATACAAATGTCAAATTTAAATGTCAAAATAACATTTTTGATTTGCAAATGCTACATTTCACTATTACTATATAAAAACTCAATTTATATGCTAGTACCTAGCTTTTTTTAATATTAACGTCATGATTATATATGATCTTATCTAAGCATGTTGAGATATACACTGTCACCTTTAGGGACAAAATAATATAGTGGCACTTTTGCCCACTCCCACATAGGGCCTCCCAATCAATTAGCATTATATATTGGACCATTTGAATAAGGTAAAGTAATCTCCCTTTACATATATGATGTTGTTTGGTAATTGGAATCAGGAACACACCACATTATTGGTTGAGTTTGTGTAAATATGGGATTTATGTCTTTTAGAGTATGTTTTGACAATTAAATTAATATTTAATATTTTAAAAGTGAGTAAAAGGGTAGAGTAACAAATAGATTTGTGTAATAAATTATCTATTTTATGGAGAAATTAATGTTTATATAGTTTGATCCAACATGATTCGAGCATAATTTTTGCTAAGATTTTTTTTATAACATGACCTCTAGGTATTGTTTTGAACAGTATTTGTCGACGCATAATTTTTGAACCATACGAAAACTATTGAGAAAGAGTAATATGTGATACTATTTGATAGAGTGTACGTGCTATATTTGAAATAGTGTGTAGGGAGATTAAGAACGCATCATCAGTGTGTATACAATGTTTAAATTGGTAAGAATTCAATCTTAGGCAGCTGGCTAGCTTAGGTGGGGTTGAAGGCAAAGGCATGAATGCAAAGAAGAGGGGTCCAAGGAAAAGAAGGTGCATCTCTTCTAGCCAAAGGTGAAGGACCAATTCAATCACTTTAGAGCTTAGATTACAACTCACAAAAGGATCTTTGAAGTCCTGGAAGAGCATCCATTGAGTCCATAAAAGGACAGAGGATGGGGCCTCTCATCATGCATGTACAGACACCCTCCCATGTCATTTTCTATCATTCTGGTCCCTTCCACCCCCAGCCAACACTTCATCAGTCTTATCACAGTCCCAAAGAAAGATGAAAACCATGCCACTGCCATATCCATCATCATCTTCTTCTTGCTAATTACTCCCTCCATTACACCAATATCTATGCACAGCCCTTTTTGCCCCATTTTGGAATCCTTTTCTCAAAGGGGATTCAGTTTTGGGTCCTTTTCTTTCTTTGTTTTGCGCGGATCAAGCAATGAGCCTGCTCAATTACCTGCCTTGTTTTGTAATACATAATCATCATTTCTATATGCCTATCATTTCACACATTTTATAAGCATAGTTTCCCAGCTAGCTAGCTATCTCCCAATCCATTCATATCCATGTATTTTCAAGCTATATATATACATGCTGCTAGCTAGCCAATAATCAGAGTTAACCTGCAGCTATATGGAAGCATGCTAGGACAGTAATCACAAGTTGTTATATGACTTAACCTTTGAAAAACAGCCATGTTTGACTAGCTTAAGTGGGCACAGCTTACATGTATGAAGTAGCAGATTCAAAGAAAGGAGAATAGAGGTAAATATACGTATAAATCTGTGAGAAACTTGGGTAGTTGATACATGGGTGTCACTTTCAGGTGAATGGATAAGACTCCGGAAGAAAAGGGATCTTAACTGAAAGGGCAGCAAGGGCTTGGTACACACGAACTTTTTAGGGCAAAAGAATGGTTGAGCAGAGCTCTCTGCAGTCCGCACTGAACCTCCCCTTTGAAAACAGCTCTCATCCCGACCCATCAATGAGTGGTTACATCAAGAGACACCTTTTGGGGGTTAAGTAAATTCCTGTTCAAAGAAGATTCTGCTAGAATTTAATTATCTCAAGTGTGTGGTCCATTGCCTTTTTGTGTGTAGAAAAAGTAAACGCTTCCACATGCAAGCAACCCCACCCTGTGTATTTGCCTTAATGTGTTCTTATTCACTGTGTCCTGGGGACTTGAAAGAGGGCACATGTTTTTGGGCTTCAATTGCCTCTTTTCTTCTCCCTTTTCCCTAATTCGTCAACTAAGATGCACTTTAAAGGTGCCTCCTTCACTGCAACTGGGGCATTCATTCCGTAGCTTTCAGATATAAATACAAGCGTGTGTGTGTATATATATATATATATATATATATTCCTTTTGCAAAACAAGTCTCTCTCTCTCTCACTCTGTGGTTGAACTGTTATTTTCTTTTCCCAGTAGTCATCCATGGAGGCTTCGTTTGATGGGCTTATTAGCATTTCAAAGCCCCCACAATACATGTTTCAGTACCCACCTGCACTCAAGCGTTAAGCAATGCCCCTAAGCATGTTTCAATCACAATGACTACTCAACTAACGCTTAATCACACCCAATAATAAGGGTACTCAGAAAGATTGACACTTTCACCCAGCTATCCACGGCTCGGATCCAACTCAATTATATTGTACGAGGCAATGGCCATATATAGTTACTCTCCCAAATTCTTGCCATTATACTTTTATATTAAATTAATTTTTTTGTTATTTCTATTACACACATATACTTAAATTTTTGAATTAATTTAACTTTTATATTTTAACATTTTTTCATGTGGTAAATCGAACTTTTCGTTATTTTGATTACATCCATGCATCTACATTTTTGAGTCAATTTAATTTATATATTTTAATATATACAAAATAATTAAATTGACTTACCTCACTTTATTTTTTTTTTTACACATCAAATTACAATAATTAAATTAACTTAAAAATATATATACGAAGATGTCATTGAATTAACAAAAATTTTGAATTGACACATGAAAAAAAATATCAAAATACAAATATTAAATTAATTTAAAATACAAATCCATAAATATAATTAAAATAAAAAAAATTCAAATGATCACACCAAAAATATATATATATATACAAATAAAAATATAAATTTGACCATAATTCTTCTTCTAATGACATTAATTAATTCATTTTCCTCCTCACACATCACATATATTGTAAAGGCAATGTTGATGTTGATTCAATTTGTTGCTGTTAATTACATGTGTTTGTGATATAACTTGTGAATTCCATCTCAACTATCTAAACATGGAGTTGTATTCACTTTTTCTTTTTTCTCTAAATATTTAGCATCTGGGATGGTTTTACACACACATATATAGAGAGAGATTTGGATTGGTTAGAGGATCATTTTATTATGTTGATCTCGTGCGTCATATGTGATTAATGCAATGTTCGCCTATTACACTATATAATGAGATTCGTGTCTTTTGTGATTATTTGAGGATTTTGCCTATCGCATGGTGGAGCTTTGCTTAGTTGACATAGACAAGGCAATTTGCATGGACTTATGCTCTCAAAATAGTTTTTATACAGAAAATTATAAACCTTTGAAAATCTTATCTCAATTGTAGATAGCTAATATCATATTCGGAGGACACAAGTTATTAGACCATGATGCATTTTAAGCATACAATCTCATATCATCCCTCAAATTATTGAGGTATGATTTATCATCAACTAACACTGAGAACATGCTTATTTATATGCAACAACTCAAGGAAAGAGAGATTGAAAACATTACTATAAGTGTTTGGGCTCTTTTTCGACTATATTGCTTGATTATAAAGATTTATCAAAATGAAGTTTTTTCTTAAGTGATCGAGAAAGGCACCATCTTTTTAAGAGAAACACTACAACAAAAATGATTTGTTAAGACATCTTTTTTAGGGCATTTTTTAGAAAGTGTCATCTAAAATACTATTTTACGGCACGATCTAAAAAAGTGTCCCAATACAATAATTTTAATGAGGCACAACAATTAAGTGTCCCTATAAAATACCATTTTAAGGCACAATTTAAAAAAGTGCTCCAATAAAACAATTCTAATGAGGCACGACAATGAAATGCCCTAATAAACAAATATAAGTGTCTTAATAGATAAATCTTATAGGGTATAATTTTTGAAATGCCCCATTAAAATAATTCTAACAAGACACTTTGATGAAGTGCCCTAACAGATAAATCTTAAGTGCCACAATAGAATAATTCTAATGAAACTTAGATATACTATAAAATAAACATATGCACATATATTAATAAGATGATGTGTAGATTATGTGGTCACGCGTGTGCAAGAAGAAGGAAAGGTTCAGGGTTTGAGCTGAGGGAGAAGTAAATTAGAATTAAGAGAAGGTCTTGTGGGGGATATGAAAAATAAATTTATAGTGATTTTTGAAGCATTTTTAAATGTCGTAACAAACTTAAATTTATAGTTATTTTTAAGGCATTTGTAAATGCCTCAATACGTTTTTGGAGCACAGTTACACAGGGCATTATTATTAATACCCTAATAGTTAAAATGTTCAAATAAACTATTTATTAAGACATTTTTAAATGCCTCTTAATCTAAAATTTGTTGGAGTGAAAAGTACCATTTATTTCTCTTATTCTTGTTGACTATACTATGTGCAATTGAGACTGACTTCATCGCTAGTGCTTGCACCAGTTGTCTTTAAGGCATTAAGTGACATTGATTATTATTGTTTTAGTCTAGTCACTTTTAAGATTTTTTTATGTAGATCGATGACTAAAATGCTATATTATGATTTTTGTTGTGCCATGTCTATTTTAAAATAAATTGTGTTTTATACAAAAAAACTCTATCTCTATGAAAACAAAGTTGAAGTTATCTATTCAAACACGGTTAACCTCCGTTAGGCATATTCTATCCACGTGTTCTTAAAAATATTTAAAAGAAATTTAGAAACCAAATAATAAATACCCTAGCTATATTTATCACATTGCCAATTTAATAAAATACAACTATATTAATTAATATCATATATTTTAGTTGACATAGAAATAAATAAAATTTCAAGATAACAAGTACATATAAAATTAAGTTTAAATCAAATATAAAATTCAAGCATTTAAAATTTTAAAACTATTTGTTTATTATTTTTTGAATCATTTCTTAATTTAACGGATCTTAGGGTGCAGAGTAAACGAGTGAGTCGCCACTGCAGGAGAACACCACTCGAGTATAAATCTAGACACATCGATGTAAAGAGGCGGGAAATTGTCTTTTAGAACCCTAGCGAAGAACCCTTCGCGGAGCTCTTCAGTCTCCCGATTTCACAGCGCAATCTCCATCTCTCTCTCTGTGTCGCAGGCTTGTCGTCCATGGGGATAAAGGTACTTCCGTAGCCTTAGGACTCCATTTATTGGCTCTAACGTCTTCACTTTGTCGTAATTTGTTGTTGAATCCTCTGTGCCTGTTTCTCCTGGGCGTAGGGTTTAACGAAGCTGCTGGCTGACAATGCTCCCAAGTCTATGAAAGAGCAGAAATTCGAGAGCTATTTCGGCCGCAAAATCGCCATTGATGCCAGCATGAGCATCTATCAGTTCCTCGTCCGTACTCTCTCCCTCTTCCCCCCCGCCCCCCTCTCTCGCAATATTATAGGCATGCCAATTTGTATTATGCATGATGAAGTGTATGTTGAGGTTGAGGTCAACGGGTGATTGTCTATGATGTAGATTGTCGTGGGTCGGACCGGGACTGAAATGCTTACCAATGAGGCCGGTGAAGTTACGAGGTAGGCAGTGACAGGAAGTTTTAGGTCCAATCAGCATGTATGTCTTGTTTGTACGATATTTGGAATTGAGGTTTATTATTTTAATGGATAATTTCGTATCTATATGTACTAGGTTATGGGCCATGACTTATTATGTTGTTATTGTATTTATTGTTTTTAATATGTTTTGCATGTGCTTTGGTCCCTTGTAGTCATTTGCAAGGAATGTTCACTCGGACGATTAGGCTTCTCGAAGCTGGATTAAAGCCAGTGTAATTTCATCTATTCCCTCTTCCCTCTGCCTTTCTATGCCCATACCTTCACATGTATAAGAAATTAAGAATATAGACATACATGTAGCTTAACAACTCGTTTTTGGTTGAAAAGTTTTTCATTTGCTAAATTATCATGACAGATATGTATTTGATGGGAAGCCTCCAGATTTGAAAAAGCAAGAGCTTGCAAAACGGTATATTGAACCATTTTTATTTATAACATTGTTGGGAAATGAGAATAAGGCAACAATGTCTAAAAATTTTGATTTTCATATGGAACTCTTTTGTGCAGTTACTCAAAAAGAGCAGATGCCTCTGAGGACTTGGACGAGGCCTTAGAGGTAACATGAGTATTCCATGTGAAATTCCTTTTTCAACATATGCTTTAACTTTTATTCTTTCCTTTTTACGTTATCCACCCGTTTTTCTGTAAATTGTTTTGTTTTTCATTTTTTTTCCCATGACCGCCTCAGCCAAGGTGCTTTTATTGTCATTGTAGACTGGCAACAAGGAGGATATTGAGAAATTCAGTAAACGAACTGTGAAGGTGGGTTCTTGTACAATTTCATCTTCTTCCATTTATAAGTTATTAAAATCCCAACCCTGTGATAGTCCACAAGCTGTAATTGCTGAGAATGGTGGTTTAAATAGAGTGGGCCATTCCAGAGTGCAATGCCCTTGAGAGTTTGGTTTGGCGGGTACATTTTAATCAATTACAACTTTGAAGCTTGATAAGCCCTTTGGTCTTCCCATTTGTTCCAAAGAAACTTACTCAGGATATTTCTAGCTCTTTGGGAGCTTCAGCCATGGTGGTAGATGATAGGCTTTTAACTTTATATTTATCTGCTGGTCATGTTTGTTCTCTAGAAATAATCTTCTTTTTTGATGTGTGTTTGTTTCATTTGCACTTCCTTGTGATTATGACATATAACCTTTTTGTTGCACCAGCCATGAGCATTCTGTTTGCCACCTATAAAAAAAGATGTGTTGTCTGTTCATTCATTTTCTCTGATTATTTAAGTTGGCTTAGTATAAACTAACATAGTTACTGTAAAAAAAGGTCCATTCAGCAAATGCAGATATGCCAACCTCACCTAAATAGTTTGTTTCACATTTTCTCCTGACCATAATATTCATGTCAGCCATTGAGTAGATGCCGGTATCTTTATTCATTCTTCTACTTGACACATGTTTTACCTAAATGGTGGCTTGTTTACCAGTGTTTATAACCGTGGGTTGCCTATCCCATGTACTACAGTATGAAGTTTTCCTTAGGCAGCATCATTTTTCTGATACATACAGAGCTAGATACTTGGTAAGGCAACCACAATAATTAAGGCTTATTTGATCTCATGATTCCCATGTTTAAATGTAGATCTTGACTGGTGAAGATGTGAGTGAGGGCTTAAAGCAAGGGATTTTGTAAAGCTTCTTCATTGCATCATGGCTTTTATCTTTTTCCTTATCATTCCTTCTTTCATTTCTTCTCTCTTGAAGAAATTTTGTCTTGCCCTTTGCTTCTTTTTTTCCTTATCTATCTTTGGTGAAGATTTATGTCACAACCCCAAGGATCCCCAAGGATAGATTAGTAATATGTATTATATGCATTTCTCTTTTAGTTGTACTCTTGAGCTGTAGCTATTAGTACCTTCATTTGTAAAGCCTATAAATAGGCTAGTGTAGGTAGAGAATGTGTGCTTTGAATGATAATTGAATCTTAGGTTCCCTCTTAACAATTCTCTCTCAATTTCCTCTCTGATTTCTCTATTTGTCTCTTTCAATTCTCTGTTTTCTCTCTCGGTTTCCTCTGTTATCCCTTTCTTTCTGTTCTAATCTCCCTCCATTTCCGGCTCTTTCTTCCCGATTTCCTATTCAAACCCTAGGATCCTAACAATTTATTTTGTCATTACAACAAATGTGGAATTGTTTGGCTTATGTTTGTTTGGCTAGCCAACATAGAAAGAGAGCATTTTGTCTAAGAGAGTGGTAGGGTCCTTAGTATTCATCATAAGACACATTTGAGGTCTGCCCATTTTATTGTATAATAGTAGAGCACATTGTTACTTTGTATTTGTTGATGCAACACCTTCTTTGTTTATGGGAATAGGTGTTGGAAAAATACTTCAAGATAGAAAGGGTACATAGAATGAAATGACCAAGTCTCCTTTTGTTGGACAAGGGAAAATGGCCACTGAACTATTAAGATTAATACATTTAGATGTATGTGGGTTCATAAATGTTATGGCCTAGGGTGGTTATATCTACTTTGTAACATTTACTGATGATTTGTCACGGTATGATTTTGCGTACTTAATGAAGTACAAGTCTGAAGTTTTTGAAAAGTTCAAAGAATTCAAGGCAGAAGCAGAAAACTAAATTGGAAAGCGTATCAAGATTTTTTAATCAGATCGAGGAAGTGAATAGTTGAGTACTGAGTTTATTGATTATCTTAAGTCTTGTGGTATAGTTTCACAGTATACTCCTCCTTATACACCACAATTGAATGGTGTGACTAAATGTAGGAATCGGACTTTGTTGGACATGATTTGGTCTATGCTAAGCTACACGGATTTGCCAATTTCATTGTTGGGATATGCAATTCTTACCGCGATTTATTTGATAAATCAATTTTCAACCAAATCTGTCTCGACTACTCCATATGAGATATGGGTTGGGAAGCTCCCGAGTCTTAAGCATGTTAGGATTTGGGGTTGCCTGGTGCATGTAAAGAGGTTGATGACAGAGAAGTTGGATCCTAGATTTGAGAAAGGACGATATGCGATATCGATGCCTTGAAGTGGTAGATAGTAGCGTTCAAAAACGCGTTAGGCGCTAGTCGAGCGCCTAGGTAGGGCTTAGGCGGCGACTAGAAAAACTGGTTGTTTTTTTTTCCTAATGAACTATCTAATGAATTGGTATTAATGTATTATAGATAACAGCAAGCTTGCTGCTTCTTGTTGCAACAAGCAGCAAACAAGAAGTTGCTACTACTTGCTGCAGTGAGCAACTGCAGCATGCATAGCAGAGGAAGACGAGATCGGAGGCGGAGGAAGATGGATACGTACCGGCCAAGAGATGAGATCGATGGCGACGACGAACGACTAAGAGACGAGATCGGCAGCGAGAAATAGAGAGAGAGGCGACTCGGGATGGGTGACCAGAGAGAGGAAGGGAAAGGGGAAATAAAGAAAGGGAAGGGGGGAATAGATCGGTCTAGGCCGCGCGCGACCCAGGCGGTTAGGTGCCGCCTCGGCCGTCTAGGCGGCGCCATGGCCCGATTAATTTGACCTGGCGCCTAGGGTGCTGACCAGCCCTTATTTGTCGCGACCAGTGGCTGCCTAACGCCTAGGCTGCACCTAGTCAGCCGCCTAGGTCGAATTTTTGAACACTGTGGAATCACATACACGCTATATACGCAGATTGGGTATTTAAGCAACACGCATATTCATCATATGAATATGAATGCACACATACCTGGAGCCTGATGTAGAGTTGGTATAGAAACCATTTATGCATTGAGACCGCTCCACCTCACAATGTGGTGGTCTAAGTTAGTCCACACCTAACATGCTGTTTGGTATAGTTCTAGTTTCCCCTTCTCGAGCTAGGTATAGGGGTTGTCATATCACCTGTACTCGTGTGACCCTCATGCGTATTAATTTCTCGCCTGACCCTCATGCGTATTAATTTCACAGCGACAGATCTTACAGAGGAAGCAGAGGAAGAAGACAAGCAACAAGAGATGTGCAAGTAGTAAAACATACTGCTTCTTCAATTTATCTGCCGCCCCAAAATCAGCCATCGCCTCCCCCACAACCCCTTCCAATAAGCCAACACGTGGCACCCAATTGGAGCGCCAATTGGGTGATCGAAAGTTAACTCTTGCCTTGGCGAAAGTCGACTTCCGCCACAGGAAAGTCGACTCTCCAAGCCAACAAGTCAACGTTTGATCCCTCAATCCCTGAGATGCATTGAAATTCCTTTCAGTACCGATCAACTTTTTGACCCATCACTGGAATCTTTCCATATCCCGATGACGATTCGAGAGTTTCTGAATAGCATCTAGTTACGGTTCAGGACAATATAGGTAGCATTGAAATCTCACTTCAAATGAATCTATTACAATTGATGATTATTGTGTGTTATAATTCTTCCATCACCTGATGTCCCGAATGAGCGAGAGTCATGGAGTGATAAACTCACAAACTTAGTAACTATGTGTCTGACCTCTTCAATATGACTAGATGACATCTTAGGAAACTTCTTTCTTGATATTCAATCTGCCTGGATAGGGACTGTCTTATCACACTAACAATAGATTACATAGGACGTTCACCTCATCAATTATTGACGAGAGCGACACATCTTATTTCCAACAATTGTCTCCATATACCAGTAATACGGAACCACATAGATGAACCTCTCCGCCTCCAGGTTGGATAAAGGAATAGGGTCTAGTAAATCGGAGGATTGCCCAAAGTTCACCATGTATCCACAAGGTTTCAGGAAATCTAATGATCCCTCAAAATGATGCATTCCCAATTAGAGAGACCGCGACAAGAATATAATTAGAATCTCGAAAATTTAAGTCACAAACTACTGTAGGGAAAACATCCAAGATGGTGCCCATTCAAAAAAATGTTTGCAATTGGGTTGTTTTTGTTAATTCTTATAATTTAAAAATAGATTTTGATGAGTTATAAGAGGTATGACTGGCGTTGTATGGGATTGGTTTATATACTCGCTTTCTCTATCTTCTACAAACAATTCCTAATCCAGCACGTAGGTTGTTCTACCATTTTGATGGTTGCTTTTTTTTTTTTTGGGGGGGGGGGATTTGGGGAGGTGGTGGTGGTGGTTATGTTCGTCTTATTGGCTTATTTTGGAAAGGTCTTTTTGCTAGTGACTGCTAGCAAAGTTAGCATTATCTTTCTTGTGAACTTGTCTTCCCACTGTTAAAGCTGGCTGTTGAGGCCATGTTGGTTTTGCAGGTCACAAAGCAGCACAACGAAGACTGTAAAAAAGTTCTAAGGCTCATGGGAGTGCCCATAATTGAGGTGAGAAAGTGAAAATTGCGGTTTTCTTCTTTTATTTGCACTGGTGGTACTTTCTTTTTTGGCTAGGTTACAGGTGTTACTTTTTCAGTTGTTCTGGTTAGATGCTTATCTTTTGGTGAACAAAAAAATGAAAAATGGCAAGCTAAATTTACACTTGCTTTTGTATTCATGGTTTTCTCAGGCTCCTTCTGAGGCCGAAGCACAATGTGCTGCACTTTGCAAATCTGGAAAGGCAAGGATCTGGCTTTTCATGTTAATTTTGTCGTTTTAGGTTGTACTAATATGTTCTAGAAATTCCATCATGTGTGATGCATTGTGTTATTGTGTTGGCATCATTATTGTTGTCATATTTCATAGTGAATTGGTATAAGAGATGAATCTGTGATCTCAAATTCTACCAATAAGATGCAATTACATGACCTTGGTAAATGAAAAATGATAAGTTTGTATCTATTAAACTTTTTTTGTGCATCAGGTTTATGCAGTTGCCTCTGAAGACATGGATTCTCTAACTTTTGGAGCTCCTAAATTTCTTCGCCATTTAATGGATCCGAGCTCAAAAAAAGTCCCAGTGATGGAATTTGACATTTCAAAGGTGCATTAGAGAATTCTTGTATTGCTTAATGTTCTATTTATTGTTTCCTAAACTGATTTTTCTTTCCAGGTTTTGGAGGAGCTGAATCTTACCATGGATCAATTCACTGACTTGTGCATTCTTTGTGGGTGTGATTATTGTGATAGCATTCGGGGTAATGTAACTTTTTACCAGTATCATTATTGTTAAGGATATTTAAGAGTTTCCAGGCTGTACAATTAGTATCACATTTAAGCATCCCTAATATGTGTTCTGGTTATATTTGGAAGAGCAACTTTAAGAAGAACTGTCTTGGTGTATGCTATTTAAAGACAATATTGTCTTGGTGGATGAGACAAAAGAAAGTTTGAATTATAAACTTGAATAATTAAGAAACATATTAAAATGCAACTGTTTTAAATTAAATAGGTTAAGTAAAAATATAAGTGTGAATGATGTTATTGCAAGACTTGAAGATTGGAGTATCCTAGAAAAAAATATCTTGGATCAATTGTTCAAAAAGAAAGGCTAATTATGGAAGACGATACTCATAGGATAAAAACAAGATGGTTAAAGTAGAGAAGTGCGCCAGAATTTATGCAATCATAAGATCCTTTTAAAGTTAAAAGAGAAGTTTTATTGGACAATTATAAGACCATCTATGTTGTATTACTCAAAATGTTACGGTTAAAATAGAGAAGTGTGCTAGCACTTATGCAATTTGAAAATTCTTTCAAAGCTAAAAGAGAAGTTTTATTGGATGACGAGAAGACTATCCATGTTTTATGGCTTAGAATGTTGGGTAGTTAAGCACGAACGTACGCAAAATATTTTATCTAGGGGTGTCAAAAAATATTCGAAAACTGGTGAACCGGACCAAACCAAACCGGACCGAACCGTGCCTTTTTGATTGGTTCTATGGTTCAAAAGTGAGGTTCTGGTTCTAAAAAATTAAGAACCGATATATTTGATTTGGTTACTGGGTTTTTTTTTTTCAAATCGTGGTTCGAATCGAACCAAAATCGATATTATACTTATATATATTATAATTTTAATCTAATAGTTTTTCTTTTTTTCTTTTTTTGTTGTTGGTTATTGTTATTCGTAAACTCTTTTATTTCTAGACTTTTGTGGGCTATTGCTATACTAAATGGTCGATGTAATCTCATTTGATGAGGTAGTCTATGAATTATTTTTTTCTACTTTTACTTAAAGACTTCAAGCATTAATAAAGTTATGGGTTTATTTTAATTAACAAATTTGTTTGTAATTTCATATTTTGTGAGAATGTTTAGAAGCTAAATGTTAATTGGATAGAACCGAAATCGAACCGAAACTAGTCTAGTGTAACAGATTGGTCATGATTTGGTTTTATATATGTAATGGTTCGGTTACGGTTTTTATTTTTTCGGAACCGTTAAAAATTGTTTAGTTACTGGATTCACTGTTGTTAGAATCTTACGATTCACGATTCGAATCGTACGATTCGACTCGATTCATATAGAAATCGAGTCGAATCTATAGGGTGAATCTAAATCCCTTAGAATCGTATGATTCACGATTCAAATCATATGATTCGACTCGATTCGTACGATTCGACTCGATTTATATAGAAATTGAGTCGAATTTATAGGGTGAATAAAAAATCTCTTAGAATCAACTATGAATCGGACGAATCAACGTGAATTGCATGAATAGCACAATTCATCCAATTCGTGTGACTTCATCTGCATATGCGCTTTAATCAAATATTTGTTCGATTTGGCTATTTTTGAAAACAAAGAAGATAATGAAAATGATGATGCTCTTGAACTTGAAGATGAAGATGATTGATAACTAGTGAAGATTATGGACAATTGAGCTATTAGTAACCTTATAGTTGTAGGTTTTTTTATTTTTATTTATTTATTTTTTTTTCTAGCTTGTTATTTTGAAAGTGGTTTGGTTTGGTGCAATTTGAATTTAAAGACAACATGAATATACTTTTGCCTTTTGGTATAATTTTAAACTTAACAAATATATTTAGAAGTTTATTTATCTATTTATATTTAAAAGAATTGATCATGGTGGGCACATTATTTATTTTCTATGGATATATATTATTTATAGTTGAAATTGAGAATATGTACCGAATCTTACGATTCGATTCTCGATTCACGATTCATAAAATAAGGACTTCGATTCTCGATTCGAATCTTGATTTAATAACTATGACTGGATTCTTATAGAATCGGACCAATCCGAACTGTTGACACTCATAATTTTATCAAGATGAGAATGTTATAGTTGATGTGCTGCAATACAAGAAAAAAATAATCACATGGAATAAAAGATGGTTTGGATAAGATTAAGAGTTAAAATTAAAGATGTCTTGGATATGTGAGAAGATTGATAGCCACACCTGTAAGGTGAGATAAAGACTAAAGAAAGCTTGGCGGGAACCTTAAACATGACATGATGTAATGACTTTACACATGATATAGTCATGGATAGAGATGGCTAGAGGTCTAGAATCAGTGTTGTCAACCCACTTAGGGGGATTAAGGCTTGTGATTGTTTTTGTATTATTTTGGCTTTTGTTTCACATTCTTGCAAATATGGTTGCCACATTCACCACCTGCACTAGGTATGTCTAAATCATCTCTCCTTTTTCTTTTTCTTTTTTTGCCTTCCTTAATATAACACTAACGTCACTTGTATTTTACCAAAAGTTTAATTTTTCAGATTATTATATTATTTTTTTTCATGTTTAATAATGATAAGAATTGTAAAATGATGATTACTCATGGTAATGGATTTTGTATATTTTATTTCTGTTCTTTCTCCTGTTATAGTTTTATAACTATCTCTCATCTAAAGGTTTACTTTCTTTCTGCTATTTAAGATATGTTGTTAAGCGTTGCCTAATGCTTCCCTTGAGTGTTGTACTTTGCTTCAGGTATTGGGGGCCAGACTGCTTTAAAGCTTATCCGGCAACATGGCTCTATAGAGAAGATATTGGAGAACATAAACAAAGAGAGGTGTTCCATTCATTTTTTTTTCCCCGATTGCTATGTATCAAGTCAATTAGTTTTGAAGAATGAGAAAGACTGAAAAATGCGTTGAATTTGTGATTGCTGAGGCCTAGTAATTAAATCTAGATTTTCTATTCTGTTTTGAAATGTTTTTTTTATGCCCTCTACTGTAGGTTTTATCTAATGATAGCATAATTATCATTTTTGATACATGTTAGCAAGAGATGATTCTGAAGTACATCTATTACCATGCACTTAAATTTTTTAAAAAACATTTAATTTTTTGCTCATGTAACATGTCTTACCAAGTGGAATTTGTTCTCATACGCATTTGAATTTGTCCTCCTCCTGCATCTTACTGTCCTCAAGATTTTTCATTATAGTTTGTTTGCATGTGCATCTGATTTTTGTCACTATTCTAATTATTTTTTCCTATATATGCAGGTATCAAATACCTGAGGACTGGCCATATCAAGAGGCTCGGCGCCTTTTCAAAGAACCACTAGTCTTCTCTGATGACGGGCAGCTTGACCTTAAATGGGGTGCTCCAGATGAAGAAGTAATTGGATCTAATTTAGAACTTCAAAATTTGTTGTGCTTTCTCTGGAATGCTGACAGTGCTTTCCCTTAATTTTGTTTATAGGGATTGATAAAATTCCTTGTCAATGAAAATGGGTTCAACAATGACAGAATTACAAAGGTATTCTGCAAATTATTTTTACATGTATCTTATGTCTGAACTTGTGGCTTTGTTTGCCAATTAGATATGGCATCCTTATTGAACTAATTATGTTTTCTGATTAATTTAGGCGATAGAGAAAATTAAAGCAGCCAAAAACAAGTCGACACAGGGCCGGTATGATATGTTTCAGATATGCCATTCTTTGTGTTCCAAAACACCTTTATGCCTGACTGCTTTACTTTCTTTTCTTTCTTTTCGTCTTTCCCCTTTTGCCTCTAAACAGATTAGAATCATTCTTTAAACCAGTTGTTAGCACGTCAGCTCCCATTAAACGAAAGGTATGCTTTAAACCAGTTGTTAGCACATCAGCTCCCATTTAGCATTCAAGGTATCCCATCACTACCTATTTGTCTAATAGGCAAGACAATAACATTTGATGCATGGTTTGGTAGGATAATCTGTCAAAAATTAGTTTTGATGTTTCATGTTGTGGCAAAATCTTTCTTTTTTTATTTTCTTTTTATTTTTTGTGAAGAATCTTCTTAAAAATACTAGTTTCTGTTTTTGAGATATTGTCAGTGACACCAACCTGCTTTGGCTGGGTTTTTGCCTTCACAGTTTCAAAACTACTTTTCTGGGCCTTCAACTTAACCCTCTCTGTTGGAGTATAGTGCATTTAAGAGTGTAGAGAGACATATCTTTGTTCCAAGGGAACCATACTTGCTTCCCTTTTTTGTGGGTGAGAGAAGATCTCCCCTTCTTGCTAGTTGTTAATTCATTTTACCAATGACTTTCCCTGCAAGTAAGACTTTTTTTTTTTTTTTTTCCCTGAAGGATTTCAGTTTTTTCCTTTGTATAGAGTTCACCTCAGTTTAAGGTGGTTCTTTTATATATAGTTACCAAAAAGCAAATCCTTGTATGCTATTGCTTCATGAAGAGGAGAGAAGAACATGATTTAAATTCTGAAAATGTCCTTGGTTCTCTTTAGCTTCAGTACTGGCAATTTCTTTTTATCGGATATGTAACTTTTTAATGCTTTTACACGCCTTAATACATTACATATTGTTTGCCCCATCCCTACATCAGTGGACCTCCTTTATTCCCTGAAATTTCTAGCAACCGTTCAGGATTTAAACAAACTTTTAGAAGTTTTGTGCACTGTACATTAACTTCCTTAGCTTTCGTCCCTTCAATTTGACCCACTTCTCCTACATTACTGTATTGTCAGGGATTTGAAATTATATACTAGAGAATGGAGACCTTATTTTGCTGATTCTTCCATTTTGGAGTAGTCCTATCTCCTAATTGATACTATAACTTTCGGTAGGCTGGGTTGCAGGAAACATTGTGGAGAAAACCATGTGCAGAAATATTAGAACAGTTGGGCAGTTAGGCAAAATAATAGGGATAATTTATTTGATTCATTATACAGTTATTTGTTTTCTTAAGTTAGACAGTTTTTTTTTGTATTTAACTATTTCCATAGAGGCAGTTACCATTTGTAATATACATACGTGTCCAATTCGAACAATAGATTAATGAGTCTTACAATCCAAACATCTTCATGGTATTAGAACATTTTTTATTAGAAAATTCCTCTGTCATCCCAATGGCATCCTTCACCACAATAGTCTCTACTTCTTCCTCTCAAGTTCCTGTTGTTCCTAGTTCTAATGGATATTCGGTTATGATGTTCATAAGCAACAAAAGAAAAGATGACTATCGTAATGGTGAAGTCCCTAAATTGAATTCAACAAATTCGAAGTACAGGACATGGAAGGCAAAACACAATATGGTAATGTCATGACTTGTCAATTCCATGACTAATGAAGTCGTAGAAAATCTCATCCTCCATGAGACGACACAAGAAATCTGGGATGTTGCAAATGAGATGTATTCTGACACTAAAGTGTCACGTTAGCAGGTTGTGGTCTTTATGTAATAGACTGATTAGGCCTTGTTTAATAAGCCACATTTTTGGCATAATTGGAGGAATGTTCCAGCACGCCTAAAGCAAGTTGTAAGGCCAAGTGGACAAGTGGGCTAATTGCTTTTGGCGCCCAATTTGGGCTACGAATCAGTATATAAACCACTGATCCGCGCCAATCTCCACATGATGAATGAATTTAGAAATTAGTTTCCCCCTCAATTCTCATTCTCTCTCTCTCTCTCTATATATATATATATTCTCTCAATTCTTCCCCCCTAAATTCCCAATCGCCCTCCTATCAACTGTTCCCAAGCGATTAAGAATTCTCTTGTCAGATCGGGAATTTGACAAATTGGTTTCAGAGCAAGGTCTTGGCCGACAATTGATAAGGGCAATCAGACATGGCTGAGGGCACTCAGATGAAGCATATGGAATCACAACTGCATCAAATGACGGTGTTAATGTCGGAAGGGAGGTTGGAATCGACGGTAAATCGAAAGTTGGGAGACAATGACAGAGTGGTTGCACACAAATTTACGCATGGGCATGTGTGAACAAATCATAGAAGAGATGGAAGAGCATGGGAATTTGCTACGGGACCAATTGCAACAATTCATGCTCATGTTCTCTAGCTAAAATTAGGTAAGAATGTCCCCTGATTTCCCCCCTAGAGATAAGATGGAGCCGATTCTACCAGGTCATGGAAACAACCATCGTGCTGTTGGACATTAGAATTGGAGGGAGATCTAGTGGTGGTTGAAGAGAATTTGATGGATATAGAAGGCGGGAGATTCAAAATCCTCCGCACTAAGTTGGTTTACTAGTACCAAAATTGGAATTACTCATGTTGAGGGACAAAAGCCTCGGTGCATACAAAGATGTGAGAAGCTGTTTAGTATCCACTAGATCCCGGAAGATCAAAAGGTGACCTTGGCCTCTGCTTACCTCCATGACGTGGGGGACATATGGTTCCAGGGATGGTCTAAGGTAAGGGAGACTTATACATGGGATGACTTCCCCAAGGGATAGTGTGGAAGGTTAGGTGAAAGGGGAATGATGGATATTGTGGAGGAGTTCAATAGGTTGAAACAGGATGGTACTATGCAAGAGTACCAACTGCGATTTGAAGAATTGAAATCCCTCATGTTGAGTAGGAACTCCTTCATGATGGAAAAATATTTTGTATCCAGCTTTGTGGGAGGGTTGAATGATGAGATCAGATCAACGATTAAGATGTTGAAACTGCAAAATGCACAGGAAGTGGCTGAGGGAGTCTCTTTATAGGAATTGATTGTGGAGACCTTAATGAAGAAGCAGAGGAGTCAGAACAGGGGAAGTAATCCAGGATTAGTGCTATCTGGAGGGAGAATGCAGAGTAAGGAGAATTTTGGAGGAGGAACAGGGGTGAGATATTTGACAACTGCACCTCCTAACTCGAGTCTACAACAGAGGGATAAGTTCATTGAGCAGAGGAGAGTTGTTGGGCTATGCTTTAGGTGTGGGGATAGATATTCCCCTAGACATCAGTGCAAGAAACAATTACTCCTACTAGAAGGGTAGGAAGATGAAGGAGAGGAAGAAATGATTGTGATTGAAGAGGAGGATGAAAGCAATGGAGCTATTTCATTGCATGCTATCAAGGGAATGGCTGATAGTAAGATTATCAAAGTGGAGGGGAAGGTATAAGACAATACCCTCATGGTCCTAATAGATAGTGAGAGTATCCATAGTTTTATTGATGGGGGGACAACCAAGAGGATGAAGTGGCCACTAGCCAGGACACAACCCCTGTCAGTAACAATAGCGAATGGGAGTAAGGTCATCAACAAATCTGCTTGTTTGGGATTTTGTTGGGAAATGCAAGGAGAAGATTACTAGGCTGATTTAAGATTACTTACGCTGGGGGAATGTCATATTGTTCTCAGGGTTGATTGGATGAGGGGAGTGAGTCCAATCAGTTTTGACTTCAACAAGATAGAGGTGATCCTAGAGAAAGATGGAATGAGGGTGGTGTTGCAAGGAAACCTGGAAGTGGGAATGTGCAGATTGATCAAGGGGAAGAAATTACAACAGTTGTTCAAGAGGAAGATATCCCAAGTAGCACAATTGTTCTTAATTGAGGCCATTGATCAGCTGGAGATTGGGAATAATGGAGATCCTAAACCCAGGAGTCAATCATCTACAACGACTTGACAGGTACACTGATTGGCCCTACTTGATGTACTTTTAGTTGAATACAGAGAACTTTTGTAGAACCTAAGTTACTGTCCCCCCAAAAGATCCTTGGACCACATAATACCCCTTCAACCTAATCTTGAACCAGTGAACATTAGGTCTTATAGATACCCCCCTAAATTGAAGTTCGAGATTGAAAAACTTGTCAAGGAGATGTTGAACCAATCTATAATCCAACCTAGCCACAGTCCATTCGCCTCATCCGCCCTATTGGTCAAGAAAAAAGATGGGACATGGTGTTTTTGTATTGACTATAGACAACTCAATGCCATTACCATTAAAGACAAATTCCCTATTCCAATCATTGAGGACTTGTTGGATAAACTCAAACACGCCTCTGTATTCACAAAATTGGACCTAAGATTAGGATACAATCAAATTAGGATGGATCCAAATGACATACCCAAAACAACCTTCAAGACACACCATAGCCATTTTGAATTTATTGTCATGCCTTTCGGCCTAACCAACACACCAATCACATTCCAAGCCCTCATGAACCAAATTTTTGAACCATACCACGAAAAATTTGTGTTGGTTTTCTTTGATGACATTCTAGTCTATAGTCCCTCCTTTAATCAGTACCTAGACCATCTTAGGGCTACATTTGAGATCTTGAAATTCAACCAATTGTATATCAAGCGGTCAAAGTGTGCTTTTGCACAAAAGCAGGTGGAATATCTGTGGCATATCATTTCAAGGGCTGGAGTGGGCATAGATCCCAAGAAAATTAAGGCTTTTGTAGCATGGCTTAGACCTACCAGCATTAGGGCATTGAGAGGGTTCCTAGGGCTTACTGGGTATTACAAAAGATTTATAAAGAATTATGGGATGATCAGCAAGTCATTAACTGAATTGTTGAAGAAAGATGGCTTTAAGTGGAACCCTAAGACTGAGGAGGCCGTTGAGCAGTTAAAGAAAGCACTAAGTGAAGTACCAGTGCTTGGGTTGCTTGATTTTAGCAAGCCATTTGTGCTGGAAACCGATGCTAGCAACCATGGCATAGGGGCAGTCCTTTCATAGGATGGCAGGCCCCTAGCCTTCCTCAGCCAACCCTTAGCACCCAGACACCAAGGACTCACTACTTATGAGAAGGAGTTGATGGCAGTCCTTATGGTTGTAGAGAAGTGGCGACACTATCTAGAGGGAGGAAGATTCATTATTAAAACAGATCATGAAAACTTGAAGTTCTTATTGTAGTAGAGGTTGCATACCTAGTTGCAAAAAAAGGGCATGACAAAACTCATGGGATTGGATTATGTGATCCAATTTAGGAAGGGGAAGGAGAATATAGCAGCAGACGTCTTGTCTCATTGCCAAGAAGAAGGAATGAATGCTGCCATTTCAGCAGTGGTACCAGATTGGCTCCAAGAAGTTATAGACATCTATCAACAAGGAGAATGGACCAAGGGGTTGTTGGAACAACTGAGCTTGGATGCCAGTAGCATGCCAGATTACTCATTTAACAATGGAGTGATAAGGTATAAGGGCAGGCTGGTGATCGAAAAAAGTGGGGAGTTGAAAAGTAGGATACTACAAACATTACATGAGTCTCCTATAGGATGTCATTCGAGCGTTTAAAACAATTACCGTAAAGTGCAACAAATATTCTTTTGGCCTCTGCTTAAAAAATATTTGTGGGATTATGTGTTGAGATGTGATGTATGTAGGCGATGCAAACATGAAACAGTGGCTCATTCGGGTCTTGTACAACCCTTAGCCATTCCAGACAAAGCATGGACAAACATAACTATGGATTTTATAGAAGGACTTCCAAGGTTAGAAAGGAAGGATTGCATAATGGCAGTGGTTGACCTGTTTTCAAAGTTCAGTCATTTCATGGGCCTATCCCACCTATTCATGGCATAAGAAGTGGTGAGAATATTCATGGACAATGTGGTGAAGATACATAGAATTTCTCAGTCTATAGTTTCAGATCGAGACAAAATATTCATTCTTTTGTCTTGGAGGGAATTGATGAAATTTCTGGGCATCAAGCTACTAATGTCTACTGCATACCACCCAAAGACAGATGGCCAATTAGAAAGGGTAAACTAGTTTCTAGAATCCTATTTAAGGTGCTTCATCTTTTTATAGTCAAGGGGGTGGCATAAGTGGCTGGCCATTGCTCAGTGGTGGTACAATTCGAGCTTCCACAACTCGACCAAAATGACTCCTTTTGAGGCTCTCTATGGCTATAAGCCAAGGTTGTTACTAGCTATTGGGGGACACCCTACAGTGGCGGCAATTGAAGCATATTTGCAGCAAAGATAAGATACAATCAGGGTGGTTAAGTCGAAGCTGGCTAGAGCACAAAATAGGATGAAACAATTGGCTGACATGAAGAGAAGTGAAATAATGTTTTCAGTAGGGAAGGATGTCTATTTGAAGCTTAGCCAACAACACCTCAAGTCATTGAGCCACCAGCCCATATCCAAATTGCCAACAACACCTCAAGTCATTGAGCCACCAGCCCATATCCAAATTGAGTCCCAAATATTATGGGTCATTCACTATATTGGAGAAGATAGGTGTAGTAGCCTACATGTTGCAATTGCCCAAAGGAACACATTCATCTTGTGTTCCACGTTTCCCTCCTCAAGAAAGCCATCGGAGTGCAACAATCATCCCCTACACGACCACCTATGGAGAGAGTAAAAGTAGTCCCAACTGCTATCTTGGACAAGAGGGTGATCCATAGACACAGAGTCCCTCTCACCCAGGTATTAGTCAAGTAGTCCACACTATACGTAGACAATAATACATGTGAGTACTTGCTAGATCTTCTTCTAGCACGCTTAAGGCAAGTTGTAAGGCCAAGTGGACAAGTGGGCTAATTGCTTTTGGTGCCCAATTTGGGCTACGGATCAGTATATAAATGGCTGATCCATGCCAAGCTCCACATGATGAATGAATTTAGAACTTAGTTTCCCTCTCAATTCTCATTCTCTCTTTCTATATTCTCTCAATTCTTCCCCCTTAAATTCCCAATTTCCCTCCTATCAACCTTTCTCCAGAGATTGAGAATTCTCTTGTTAGATTGAGAATCTGACATAAAGACATAGTAGAGACATTGTCAGGTGGACCTCAATCACCCAATATTTTAGTAGTCTAATTAGATATTAGCAACAATTCAACATGTTCAAAGTGATCTAAATAGACATACACTTCATAAAAAGAAAATTGAAGGTGCATTTCCTACATATTAAGGATCTATTGGAAACTGTCTATCGAAAACTCAGTTTGAAGATGTGAAGATCCAACCTGGGCTTACTTCATGTTTACAGCTCAACTTGAGGAGGTGTGTAGAAAATCATGTGCAAAGATATAAGAACAGTTAGACAAAATAATATGAGTAGTTTTTTCTGTGTTTAACTGTGTCCTTAGGGACAATTACCATTTGTAATATATATATATGTTCGTGTCTCTAATATGAATAATAAATCAAGGAGTTTTATAGTTCAAACTTCTTCACATTGCATTCTTGGATTTTTATTTTTTATTTTTGCTGAGTATGCATGGATTTTCACATGCCAATATATTAATAATTTATCATATGGTCTGGTTTAAGCAGTCCTTTTTAAGTTCTGGTTTTAGGTCAATCTGCGGTGCAGTATTTATTTACAGTGCTTATTTCATCAGCTTCCTGCAAATTTTCCTACGGAATACTGGATGTGATTTATGGTTTTGGTTGCAGCACCATATCTTGTTTACAGTGCCCTTTGCTGACATAAATGACAGGACATGACTGAGAAGAATGAGAAGGAAACGAGTAACAAAAAGTTAAAGGTTGGCAGTGGTAGGAAGAAGAAGTAGATGAGCTGGCATTGAAGGTATAAGATTATATCAATTTGTCCAATTGTACTCTGGTCAGGTGAGATTTTTTTTCTTTTTTTTCCGAAATAATTTTCTGTTGATTGCTGTTTATTTGTTCTTCTGCAACAAGAAATCAATCTCTTAATTTAGTGTTACCCTCTTAGCTGCATCATAATTACTCAGATTTTCAAACAGTGATATATTAGAATAGCACAAGAGAATTAGTGAATTATTTTTGATATGTGAAAACTATATTTTTCCAGCAACTTGTTTTGCAGTGATTTCTGTGAAAGTGGTGCCATCATTAATTGTTGTTGTTGTGGCCAAGATACAACAATAGGTTTATAATGTAGGAAAGGTGATTTTGATGTCCACGTGCGAGGATGATCACGAGACCAAAAGTAACCAGGGGGCCTAAAATAATCAGGTGGCTCTAAATGATGATGGCTTGCTGATGCTGATCAGCGTTGATTGCTGATAACCGGGAGGCCTTAAATAACTGAGAGGCCTCCAAGAATTGACTGGTCCTGGAGAACTGACTGGCCTTGGTGTATTGATTGGCTCTGGAGAATCGAGAGGGCTGCAAAATGAACAAACAGTGAGAGGCACAGGAGACCCTGTGCAAACCCTCTGATGCTTAAGTTAGTCCTCAAATACTTGAGAGAAAAATAGAGTCTCGGTGTGAACATGAGCGTACTTGAGGGAGGAGGCAAGTCTCCTATTTATAGAAGAGGGAGAGGGGGACATGTGGTTGCCACTCAAGTATTTGAGGACTGACTTAAGCATCGGAGGGCTTGCGTGGGGTCTCTCGCACCTCTCACCGTTTGTTCATTTTGCAGCCCTCTCGGTTCTCCAAGGCCAGTCGGTTCTTGGAGGTCTCTAGGTTATTTAAGACCTCCTGGTTATAAGTAAGCAACACTCATCAGCATCAGCAAGCCATCATCTTTTAGGGCCACCTGATTACTTTTGGTCTCCTGATCATCCTCACGCATGGACATCAAGATCACATTTCCTACATTATAAATCTATTGTTATATCTTGGCCACAATAGTTGTTAACTAGTCAATGAAATTGTAAAAGATTTTCCTTGGGAGAATGTTCTCTAATATAGTTGTGCATGCCTTTCTAGGGGAAAAAAGGTTTCTATTTAAAGATCCAGTTCCTGTCTGTGAGGCATTGGTTTTGTAGGTCTTGCACTGCCTTTTTATTAAGTTTGATTGTTTGAAGTGATCAATGGTTTTTACCACTGCCCTTAATGCTGTTGACCACTCCCAATTCCATTTTGATTATAGCAAGAGCACTGGATTTCACTTTTTTTGTTTAAACTGGTGTGTATGCCCTGTGTGTCTGATGTGCAGAGCTAGTTTTGCTCCACAATGATTGATAATCTGATATTAACTAAAAAGATTTGGCATTATGTGTTATTTGGGAACATTTGTTGTTTATGCTGGCTGTCAGTCTGCTACAGGTCCCTATAGCTGGACTTGGGTTTGACTGAAGGCATTAAAGACATTATAAGTTCTCCTTTTCATCTAGCACATAAAAAAAAAAAAACAAGAAATTATTAGTTGGGCTTAGAATGATAATGAAGACATACCTCTTAGGTTGAACAGAAAAATTGAGACTAAAATATTGGCTTAATTTGCTGGGTAATACAACCTTTTTCTTTGTGCTGTTTGAGGTTGTAAAAGCATTTACCTAGACCTTTGATGTGATGAGCTCATGTTGGCTGGAGTCCCCTTCAATGTGGGAACTGTGGTAGTTAATTAAATATCTTGGGAAGCGTGCTGCTTGATTAAATATATGTTCATATGTGGCTGATAGCAATGTTTTCTTTTCTTGCGCTTTACAGCTAATCGCCTTTCTCCCGAATTTTCATTTGCTATTCAACTTCCCATGTTTGCAGACTAGTTGTGATATGACTGTTATGTGGTTTTCTATTTGTAAATATTACAAAAAATGTGCAAACTAAAACTTGTCATGATGGATGAGCATCCAAAAAGAAATTTAAGGCTAAGAAGCCTCAGTAGCTGTTGGATTTAGTTTAATGTTTTAGAGTTTCGAATAATTTGTTTCAAATCTTTAGTCTATTTGGCTTTACTGCAGTTAGTGGGCTGTTATTTTATTTTTTGGGGAAAATGTTTTACCTATTTTCCAGTGTTTGAATGACAACAAACATGGAAATATTTTTATGACAAATATTTTACCTTAAAAGGGAAAAATGATTTATCAATTCAATTTCCTTAACTCATTTTTTATTCAGACCAAAACTAATAAATTCTGATTCTTTCCCTCAAAATGTCTTTCAAATATGTATAAACACCTATATGTAAATATATGTACATATATCAATATTTATTCGCATGTATATACATATAATATACATACGCATACATGTACATATTGACCTTTACATATTCATACACACACATATATGCATATATGTAATTTTTGAAAAATATATTCTTTATGCAAAATATTGGAAATTATTCTTTTGTAAAATATGCAATTATATGCAAACTAAGCATTGAAAATAAGATGAAAAATATTTTTGTATAAAATATTTTCTTATTTATAAATTATTTTCCAATGCAAAATATTTTACATTGAAGCAAGCAGAACCTTAGACTTTTTTTTTTAAACAAGTAGTCATGTGACATTTTATAAGGCTGAAGAGTCTGGATTAAATAATATCATAAAAGAGGGCTGGGATTGTAGGGTGTTTGTAGCCCATATATTTTAAATGCATTAGGTTTCCTGCGATGCTGATGATTGTTACGTATTACAGAAGCAATTCAAACTAGAATTTTAGACCTGGTGCTTATGCTGTTCACCCTCTTTTTTATTAAAGAAGAAATACTTGCCACTGGTTGTTCTTAAACATGACATTATAGAATAATGGATTCCTAACATGACATGATTGTCATTTTTCTATTCATGCACGTCTTTCTATCTCTTCCACCAATATATGTAAGGGGGTGGATTCCTAAACATGACATGATTTCATTTTTCTATTCATGCACGTTTTTCCATCTCTTCCACCATTGTATGGAAGGGGGATGGCACACCTAGACCTTAGGCATATGGGTTGGTAAAAAAGATTTGGACAGTAACTCTTTCCTGACCTATCTACTCAATGAATGTGATTTTTTCTATGAGGAGTGCTTTTCCATATAGGAAGAGGAAATCGATTGTTGAGGGGGCTGTGTTACCAAGATAACTCTCTATTTACTCAACCTATCTCATCCATCTTCATGCTTGTTGGGTCCTAATCTGTATACTGTACCAGACTCCTCCCCCTCCCTCCAATATTATGTTGCTGCAGGATTTTTGGATGTTTGATAAAATATTTTGAAGGTCTAACTTCACAAATATTGTTTTTAGTTTTTAACTTATAGTTTGTCCTTTATATTAACTATGGCTGGGTTCCAGTTCTAAGTAGATGAATTTTATTCTTACTATATAGTTTTACTTTAGCATTATATCATCATTTCTGTTATTGGAATAGAGACTGGAATTGATATCTCAGGTTATGCAGCCACTATTTTTCAGGTTGTCAAGTCCCAGATTATTTGACACTTGTGTCCATGGAGTACTGGAGGAAGCATAGAAGCTGCATAGATGTGGATTGAACCTCTCGATCTAATCATGTTTCCTCCAAATATGTTTGTTTCATGTAATCTGAACTATCTTCATGGATTTAGGAGAGTTTGTACTCGTGTACAATTTGTCAAACAGGTAAGAGTTTCTTCTCCATGTACACATCTAGATTGGTGTATTTAACCTCTCTGCCAGTCACCATGTAAATGATAGAGAGAGATATGCATAAACAAGGTTCAGGGAAATGAACACTCTTACTTTCTCCTATGCTAGCATCATATTGAAATTTGGGACAGCCTATGGCTCCTATAACTTAGATTGGTGACTATTTTGAGATTTTTAACCAAGTCTGCCTCTCATTTCCTTGCTATTAGTAAAAACCAATGCCTAGGGATCAAGCTCTCTACCTAAGGCTGGGAAGTGGACTTCTTATGGGTGCTTAACTGGACCGAACTAGACTACTACAATGAAGTAGTTATTTGAAATCCCCAAACAGAAAGGTGCTGGTGACGCTAGGCAGTTTTATAAGATATCTTCCCACATCTACTCAATCCTTCGTAACCTAAACTAGTGAGTGTATATGCAAGTTGCCAAGAGTCGTTGAAACTTGAAACTGAACAAATTTCATTTCTGAGTGCATAAACACATCATATTAACACAGTAGAGAACAGAATGTCTCATAGTATAGAGCAGAATTGATCCTCACGAGGAGCGTAGGCAACACCAGCAAACTGGCAACGGTGACAGTAACAAGGAGGCAGGCAAGGTTGAGCTTTAGGGGAGTCCTTTTTTTTAGGTTTATGTGGTCGGACGCTCATGATTTCTGCTATCTTTGCTTTCTTCCTCAGCTGAGCTGCAAGACAGACCGGATCAACAGTTCCAATGACAGTTAGGGTCCCCTTCTCGTCATCAATTGATACCTCATTAACTCCTGTTCAATTAGAGCAGCAGCACAAATATGTAATAGTTGAAAATACGGTTGTACAAACAGAATTTTCCTGGTTCTCTCCACAGAATAAGCCGTAACTCGTACCTGGAAGTTTAGCCGCAGCCTGCAACAGCTTGGTTTTGTGCTTCTGGCTGTAAATGCTGACCTTCAAAACTATCTTCTGCAGTGTTGTTGTAGAAACACAAGAAGAAGGGAAGCAACATGAAGGAAACCAAATGAACATGATGTAGCATGGATTGAACAAAATGAAGTGTGATGCAGAGTTGAATTCTAGGCCTTACCTTCATGGCAATGCTAGAGAAAAAAAATGTTAAATAGGACTGTTATATTCCTAAGGCGGTGCTGTTGGGCAATCTATTTCTAGATCTTGAAAATGTCAGGCATTTAGAATTGAGCCAATTGGTTTATTGGTTCAGTTTGCTTACCTTTACTTGAAACGTCAGCTTAGGATGCAATAAGGCAAGTGGGAAGCCAATGTTTACTAGTTAATTAGCTTGGAAAAAGTTAAGAAACTGATGCTTCTGTAAACTAGATGTTGGCCAACCTATTATTGGGGAAGTGAACAAGAGGATTCGATTGAGTTAGAGCTCGTGGATTCGCATATGCCTGTATATATGTATATTTATGTCCTATAGCTAAGCCACAGGAAAACCTTGGACTGAACAACTTTTCAGTGAAATAAACACCACTTCTTAAATGCAAGGGGCTAAGTTTGTTGATCTGCTTAGGGACCTACAATTCTAAGATTCCGAGGCATGTGGTGTTGACCGGGAGCCCATGTATGACAAGGGAATCAAACAAACAATGTGCATCATTACGAGAAAGGGCTCTGACGTTTTTGATTGCGGTGTGGTTTGTAATTTTCTGTTTTTATTTTTACATTATAGAATTGTTAAGACAACTTGTTCATATTAATTATGTTTTGATGATTAATAAAAAGAAAATTTTTAATATATAAATTATAATATTTTTGATGATTAACAAAAAAATATTTCTTTTAAATATAGTAATTGTAGTATCGAAATATTTTTTATTAATAACATATCCAGTCTTTATTCTACTATTTTTTATTAATTGTAGCATCGAATTATTTTTTATTAATTTGTAAAATATTTTTTTCTTAGCATATATATTATTAAAAATATTATTTTTTTGTTAAAAATATTTTTTTGATTAATTTATAAAATATTTTCATATATTATCAAAAATATTATTTTTTATTAAAAATATTTTTTAGATATATTTTAAATTAATTTATAAAATATTTTTTTAACTATGTATAACAAACAAAAATTAACAAAACCAACTCATGATTTCATCCCATCACCTCAAGGTTATCATAATTTTTCTTTACCGTCTACTAGCCTTCTTAGTTATTTAAGTATACATATTAATTTTAAATTATATTAAATTTTTCTATTATAATGATCAATTTTTGACCATTGAAAAAGTGATTAAAATGTCTATAAATACTTACTAAACTCATTTTTTGAGTATCTAAGTGTTTCCATTACATTCAAAGCACCCGAAAACTTTCAAACGTTCTCAAACAAAGTATCCAAGTAATTTGAGGCTCTTGAAATATTATTGTACATCCACCAAAGAGTTACAAAGTAAGAGGAGAAAAGTTCAAGTTTTCTACGACAAATCTGAATTTCTCCATTTGAGGTTACAAATTTATTTATTTATTTAAATATTATTATCTTGTATAATTTATTTTCAATTACTTATTTGTTTCTAAGTATGGACAAATTATTTGTAAATATTTAAATTATTATTGATGATTATATAGGTTTTTTAAAACTATTAAAATTTAGGTAAATCTAATTTTCGAGATAAGCTATGGAAAAAATTTTGGTGTAGTTGTTGCTTAAAACTCGTTGTAATCTAGGTGTGTATTTAGTTTTCAATGTGAAATAGTGTGAAAATTTTGATGATTTTGATTTAATGGAACCCCAAAAATGATTAAATCTTGAAAGAGTGAATTAAGTGTAAGTGAAAATACTCAACTAACATTTGTAATATTTTGTAAGGGATGGTTAACCCAAACAAAATCTTTTACTTTACCAGATCCAAACCCTTCACTTTACCTGTTGGGTTTAAGTTAAACAAGTATGGGTCAGTTGCCTGATATAGTGGAAAACTAGTAGAAAACTAGTTGCCTGATATAGTCACAGGAGAGGCACATTTGATCTTTTCCATGGGATATTGATATTTTTTGTAAATAAGCATTTAAGTGTATCAAGTACAAGGAAAAAAAACAAAAACATGTTTTATACCTAATAAATTCAAAGGAAAATTATTAAGTTAAAATTCAAAGTTTTTAGAAAACATGGATGGAGAATTTAAATGCGTTGCTGTGAAGATACAACAATAAATTTATAGTTGCGAAAAAGTGTTTGTTTTAAATCTCTAGTTTTCAAGAGAGTAGTAAAACAAAAGATGATTAGAGGTACAATGTGTCTCATTTGCAGGCTCTTCGATGTTTAAGTCATTTTTAGTTGAAAAATAAAAAAGTATTCAGGTAGTTTGTGTTGGAATGCTTGTGTACCTCAATTGGATAGATTACCCTCTATTTATAGAGAATAAGATTGTCAGGCGAAGGGGCACCCATTTCTTTTAGGATTGCTTGTTATGGATCTCCAAACGAAGATTTTAGAGGTTATTTAATGAATTCTCATCATGTCATACTACGAATTCGAAAAAGACTCCTAAGAAGGTTTTTCAGGGGTACTCGAAAGAGACCTCTAGGGGGGTCTTCTGTGAGCTATTCTTTTAGAAAGATCTCTCGTACCTTTTTCTTTGGGCTTATTTCTCTTGGACTCACCTTGAGTTTGAGCCTACTTTCTTGAGCACAACAAATACTTTAAACAATTTATGACTTGGGAGTTTGCCATCTTTTATAAATTTTGTCTTTTCTTTGCAAATCGGAAAAGTGGTTTGAGTTATGGATTACTGTTGTTCATTTGACAGATGAGATGAGAGATTCCCACTAATTGATTGGTTTAAATGTGTTGGAGACTCGATCCAAACTTTGTTGGTTTTCATGAATCATCCTTTTGCATTCACAGTCAAACCCAATCAGTTTCCTTCTTTCAGGCATAAATTAATGAGGCTTGATGTTTGAAGTTTACAAGAGTCCAAGGAGAAGCCCATTGTTGTGGATCTTCAGCCTGCTTATTTGAGCCCATGTTAACTGTCATGAATTCTTCTTCTGTAACCCATGCTTAGTCTCATCCACTGGTTCCTTCAACCCAATATTTGATCCCAAAGGGACCAAGGCACATGGATGCACATCTGGGCCTGCTTACTGCACATGGGTTCCAAATCAGGCCCAAATGGATGCACTCAATACACAAAAGACTCTTGAATTCTTGTTCCTATCTAGGGAGAGAGAAAATGAAATCATGGTACTTATGTAGTATGATTCATGAATAGGTTACAATTATTGAATAAAACTGCTGTAGGAATACTCATATATACAGATTTGTGGGAAAAAATCATTTAAATTAAATTGATCTAAATTGTCAAATCATGATCTTTTTTATCTAAGCGGTCAATGATAGTTTAAATTGTTGAAAAATTATGGAATCGATTTCAATTTTATAGTTTGATAACTAATTGTTTATACTCTTTAATTGAATCTCAAAAAAACCTTGGTAAACCACTAATCCAAAACCATATTAAACTAACAAAAAAATTGAATTAAAAAGTTGTTGGATAATGTTTTAATTTAAATATTTGAGATGAAGTGTGTTTGGATCTTTGAATATATTGGAAGGTTTCTAGAGAGTATTATACATCCCTTGGCATACGCTCATATAGATACTTTCTTCATATATATATATATAGTCAAAGATGGTTAATTAAATAATAGCAAATGGTGTAGCAGGTAAGCAAATCCATGAGGGAACCAATTTATATTATTTTTTATTCTCCTTTGGATGGATTCAACATTCAAGCAGTAGAACGTATAGTATAATTCAAACTTCTAAGATTATAATTATGATGGGAGAGGTGTGATTGAAGGAGGAGGAGTAGGTTTTGAATTTGGAGGGCATTTGATTGCTTTCAACCCAATTTTCTACCCATCCAACTTGGAACCTTTCCATGCCAAGGGTAATTTTGTAACTTGCTTAATCTCTTGTTCATTTGTTTATCTTTTACGGAGTGATTTCGTGAGTTGAGGTATACGAAATATTCGTATCAAAGAAGATCTAATTTTTTGGGATGCTTTTTTTTTATGGGGTCTCGTCGTTCGATTTCATAATTTTGATAGAGAAGATAAATTTGAATTTGATCTATATTAATTGTTCAAGAAGTGGATTCGAATTTAAAAATTCAAACGACTCACCACTCTTTGTTGACCACTGGAACAACTTTAGGAGACAAAAAGATCTAATTTCTTGTATCACACACGATGAGATTAGGTTTGAAGAGTTGATTTGTGAAAATTAATCGTTGTTTCATTATCTCTTTAAATTCAATTTATTAACAAAAGACCAAAACGAATCACTAAACCTTAAAAATATTTAAAACCCTTGTTTAATAGCTGACCAAGCTACAGAGAAGAAGAAAAGGAGGAGGTCAAGCTTCAAACTATTCTAGATCTACAAACTGGATTAAAAAAATTGATTAAAAAGAAGAGGCCAGATCCTGGAATTGGCTGTCTAATGAATACTTGCTTAATACAATTCTTATCTTTATATTAGACTGGGGGTTAGGGCATGACCCATGAAGTTCATGTATTGGAAGGAGTCAACTAATTTATATTATATATTATATATATGGAAAATCATGTACCCAACAAATGATTTATTTTTGCAATATTTTTTGTATAGAAAGGCTCCGAAGGAGTCAACTAGTTTATATTATGTTATATATATGGAAAATCATGTACCCAACAAATGGTTTATTTTTACAATATTTTTTGTATAGAAAGGGTTTACAAAAAAATATAATAATAATAATTATTGTTGCTAAGATATAACAATGAATTTAATTGTCTTCACGAGCATAGCCGAACAGTTGAGACCATACATGTGTTGGTCCCAAAGAGCTCTGGATTCTAGTCGCTATATAGCCGATCAGAGCTCTCGTATTCAAATCTCATTGTTGGATTTCGTGATTTACTTCTCCTACAGAAATCTTAGAGCTGAGCTGCGGGGGGCCTTTAAGGTGAGGGATTTCACCTTTTGGTCCCAAAAACAATGAATTTAATTATTGAAAAATATCGTTGTCAAGCCGTCTGAATCTGCAAGAAAGAAAATAGTCAGAAGGCACAAGAAAATTCTCATACAAACACTTCGATATTTAAGTCAAACATTAAAAGTGATAAAAGTTGTACAACAGTAATTATCCCAGTATTAGAGACGTATTTTTTTTCTAAAATGAGTGTCTACCTATTTATAGAGAAAATAAAATGATTTAAAGTGTAACAGAATTAGCATTCTTGTAGATGATACTTATTTTGATTAATTCTAATTTAATTGAGACTAAAATAACTATAAATGATATTTATATTTTATAAATGATATTTATCTTATTTTTTTTTAGGGATAAAATTTTTTAAAAATGATATTTTATTTTTTTCAAAAAAAAATTGGCTATCAAAATTATCATATTTACACGTTGTGTGAGACTCCCACTTATTCTTATCTTTAAATTTACACTTGTTTAATACAATTCTTATCTTTATATTAGACTAGGGTCAGCGCATGACCCATGAAGTTCATGTCTTGGAAGGAGTCTACTAATTTATATTATATATTATATATATGGAAAATCATGTACCCAACAAATGATTTATTTTTACAATAATTTTTTGTATAGAAAGGGTTCCCAGAAAAACATAATAATAATAATAATAATAATAATAATAATAATAATAATAATAATATCATGCAGAAGAAGAGCAACCTTTGAACAAGTCAGTCTCACATGGAATAGAATGGAGTGGAATAATTTATATACTATATATGTAGTAGCGTTGGATAAGGATACCATTAATACTGACCATAACAACGTTTGAAAAATTGACCATAATTGTCTCTTATGATTTGGATCAAGAATTATCCGAATGGGTGCAGAGTTAGATCACGTGAACGGCACGAAGTGAGAGAACTGGCCAGAGGTTGTCAACGAAGCCCCAAAATTTGGGCAGTCCGGGCTAATGGGGCCTGCCTTATGGGCTGTCTTGGCTTCGCTTTCCCTCCAAGAAGCCACGTTTCTTCCTTTTCCATTCACTTCAACTGCAATAATTCCTAAAATTTATTTAAATTAAATGTATTCACAAAGACGCAGACACAGACAGCAAAGGAGAAGACGACTCTCTCTCTCTCTCTCTCTCTCTCTCCCCCTCACAAACCTCTGCTTATAAGTAAGGCATCACTTTTCTTCTCTCTCCCCGGCACAGAGAGGTTGAGATTTCCAAAACCCCAACTTTTCTTAAGCTTTGATTGCATCTCCTTTTCTGAAGATTTACTGCTCTTGAGTATTGGCGCCACCATGGCGGCTGCCGGAAGACTTTTTGGTGTTATGATTGTGGCGGTCTTCGCCCTGATTTCCGGCCATGTTTCTGCAGATCCGGAGATGCTCCAAGACGTCTGCGTCGCCGATCTCACCTCCGGTACTCTCCTTTTCTCCTTCTAAATCCACCTCTTCCCTCTCCATCACCTATTTGTTTGACCACGAATTATGAAATGCAGGAGCTCAGTTTGGAAAGATCACCATAATAATTTGATTAAACTATTAGGATAGTGGGTCTAATAACAACTGAACTATGAGCTGAGCTGCATTGATATCCCTCGTTCCCAGTGGAATTGGGTGTGTGTGTGTGTGAGAAAGACTTGAATCTCTAAATTAATTTTGAAATTGGTGTGGGTTTGTGATGCAGCTGTGAAGGTGAATGGATTTGTGTGCAAGTCGAGCTTCGACGCGTCGGATTTCTTCTCCAGCGTGCTGGCGAAGCCCGGCGACACCAACAACTCGCAGGGGTCGAAGGTGACGGCGGCGAACGTCGAGAAAGTCCCGGGTCTGAACACGCTTGGCGTCTCGATCTCCCGCATCGACTACGCCCCCGGCGGCCTGAATCCGCCGCACACCCACCCACGCGCCACCGAGATGGTCTTCGTCCTCGACGGCGAACTGGACGTCGGCTTCATCACCACCGCCAATGTGCTCGTCTCCAAGACCATCAAGAAAGGCGACGTCTTTGTGTTCCCCAGGGGCTTGGTCCACTTCCAGAAGAACAACGGCAAGGTCTCCGCCGCTGTCATCTCCGCCTTCAACAGCCAGCTGCCCGGGACCCAGAGCATCGCCACCACGCTGTTCGCAGCGACGCCGACTGTCCCCGACAATGTGCTGACCAAGGCCTTCCAGATCGGCACCAAGCAGGTTGAGAAGATCAAGTCCCGGCTTGCGCCCAAGAGCTAGGCATTGACGCAAGCAAAGCTCCAAATTTCATGGTGGATCAAAAGAACAAATAAAAAAACGAGTCTTGTATTCAATTTCAATGTGTTGTCAGCCTGTTGTTTCATATATTAATGTCACCCGCAAATAAGATTTCATACATTTTCAATTTCAACAAGCGTTAGTTTTCCTGTGTGCTTGGGGTTTATGAGATTAAGTAATATATTTAATAAAATAATAAAAAAATTAGATCAAATTTATATTTTTATTTGTGCTTTTATGTTTTTTTTAGAATTATTTAAATTTTTTGTTGTTTCAATTGTACTTTTAAATTTATATTTTTGAATCAATTTAATTATTATATTTTAATTTTTTTATATGATAATTTTATTTTTTTATTATTTTAATTAAAATTTATATTTTTAAGTCAATTTAACTCTTGTACTTTTTTGATGTGATTAGAGTGATGTATACTTTGACATCTTATTTTACTCTTTTTTTTACACATGAAAATACAATAGTTAAATTAACTATAAAATATAAGTTTATGAGTTAAAATAACGAAAAATTTATGTTATCACAGATAAAAAAAAAATAAAATATATGAGTTAAATTAATTTAAAAATTAAATTTAATAATATAATCGAAATAATAAAAAAATTTAAATAAAAAACACTTTAAAATACAAAGATGAATTTAGCAAAAGAATTAGGATGAGTTAAAGGCCCCAAGTTCCAAAAGTTGAAAAATCAGTAGGTAAGGGCATGAAGCCTTTCCCTATTGCAGATGAGGAAACAGCTCTTCATTTGCTCCATCACTGTACAACCCTAGCTCTCCCTTTGTCACCAGGTGGTCCCAACGGTCCTCTCAATTCTCATAATGTATTGATTGAGCACCAAAGGAGTGTGCTTTCTTAAAAGATAAGATTGTGTAATTCATGTTAAGACTGATGTGATTTGTGTTAGGGTACAAGACAATTAGATTCCACAATTAAAAACCCAGAACCTTCTGAAATACAAGTGTGCAATTAGATTATAAAATTAAGACACCCATAAAAATTCATAATAATATATTACAAAGGTGACTGTGGTTGTAGTCACAAAAGCAGTCCCATGATGACTCTTCCATTGTATTCAATTGGAGTGGTTGATTAAGAGATTGTAACCGTATGTTGTCTCACATTACCTAATGGGTCATGTCAATATTCATTCTTTAGGCAAAACTTTGTCACTTGCGAAGATTGAATAGAATAACTGGCTATCTTGGAGCAGGCAGCTACCACCAATTGGCATTTAATAATAATAACAACAATAACCCTATCTATTGAATTAAAAATCACACCACCACATTTGAAATGACAGAACAAAAATGGTAATACTCTATATTAATATATTATATTATATATCATATCAATGCAAATGTATAATACATCAATTCAAAATATCATTTCAAATATCAAAATTGAGTGTCCAAATAACATTTTCAATCTCAAAAAACTTGAAGATGCCTTTCTAACAAGTGTCAATGTCCTACTCAATAGTGACACAGGTTTATAGAATGGAAGCAACCTAATTGTGATGCCAATGCACATGCATTGGTGCTCAATAGAACTCATTCCAGAGGCAGTTCCCTCAATAAAAATTATAATCCCTCTAGAACCTGGTGAAATTAAGATAACACCAATATCTTCTGCTTCTTGCTCATTTAATTATACAATTTCATTTGAGATAAAAACAATATCAAGTTTCTGCGGCAGGAGGTTCCCATTTCATTTATGGACACCCTGATCTAAAACTGCATTTTATCAATATACTCAAGAACCAAGGAGAACGGGTGGTTCCAGCTAAAGTACAACACAGTATATAAATGATAGGATTTAGAATAGAGACTACTTGATTTTTACTCTTTTGTCTACTGAGCATCACAGACAATTAAATGAAATAATGATCACACGATGGAAAACAGAAATAACAGAAGTGATCTGAAAGTCTGTGAGGTACAGATAGATTAATTAGTGGTAAACAGGACTTCTTGTACACACGTCAAATGAAAGCAAGTTCACAAAACTTCAACATTCTCAACTCTTAAGACTTCAATACAGTTTGCTGCCTGCCATCTGGAATCGCAAAGAGAACTATGGGCTTAGAAGGTCTAACGAAAGGAACATCACACCTGAAGTAGCCTTTCCTCTCCAGCTGCAATATCTCACCCTGATGCAAGTTTCGCATATTTGAATCCCCTAGAGCTGCAGTCTCCTTTTTCGTACAAGGGTTAAGCACATCAAGGAAATCCTCTCCTTCTTCCAGCTGCAAACAGTTACAGACAAAAACTAATTAGTTCCTCTCCATTAACGAAAAAATCTGCATTATTCAGCTTGCTCCGGGAAAAATAAGCAATGAACATTTTCTTTTGCGGATATTTGGTGAATTACATATTAACATGATAAGTTGTTGTCCAGACAACTTTTCTTGTTTATATTTACTTTTCGTATGTATAACTGTTGCATGTTTTTCTTTGATCACAATTTTTTCTCATCAGAATTTACTCAATATATGCTACAGTAACTTTTTTTAGCTTATTCATTATATGACAGCGCATAGATTTATTACATTCATCCCATCTTTATGCCATAAAATTTATCTCCCTGATTGTAGATATCTGGAGTTTTATTGCCACTAAAGCATGACATAATAAATTTCGGTAAGTCATAGGTAATAAGTATCTCACTTGTTTCTTCTTTGTTGTGATAAAATAATAGTTGCAGAAGCACAAATCCAATGGTCAAAATCAGCTTAGCAATGCCTCATGTTTCGACACATGAAGAGATCGAGCAGCATGTTTAGGTTAGTCCAGAAAGTTAAATTAAGAATTGCATGACCTACAGTGTTGTTCATAAAACTAATGCAATGGTACTTCAAAAGATACTAAGAATGTGTTGTAGTTGGTTAAGTAGTGTGCACCTTCTTTTTTGTAATTAGATAGTCAAACTCCACCAGAGAGAGATTCACGAGTTCATTTGTTTCAGCTAGCCAGGTAAGCTTTAACTTTGTCGTCTTGACAGATCCTCCCAGATGCAAAACACCGGTTAACTCCGTGACATTTCCATGCGCGTCCTTCTTAATTCCTTTTACAATTGCATTGCCCCAATCCATCAAGGTTATTTCCTCATCGACTGAGATGAATTCAGCATCAGCCCGGTCAATCCATATGCGCCTCATGTAAGTAGTAGCCTTCTCTCCAGCACCTCCATATTTCTTATGCCTTGGTATGATGCGGACAAATGGTTTCTCAGGCCCATCAACTAAGGTTAACAGGACACGTCCATCGTCAATTACAGCAGTATGTCTGGGACATACAGGATCAATAATCTTCTTATTAATGGTCCAGAGTTTATCCCACTCCATAAGATTCAGATTCTTTGAGGCTCCCTGAAAGAAAAGATTGTTACCAGATATAAGCATCAGAGAAACAAATAAATGTAGGATCTTATTGTTAGGAGGAAAACACCGAAGTAAATACTTCTTGATAGCATAGTTGCACCAAATGAATACTTTGTTGTGCCCATTTACTTAACCCCCCCCCCACAAAAAAAGAACTACTTTTGTGCAGTGCAGATTCAAAAGATTCAGGAAGTGTAGATTGAATTCTCTTTCCATTTTCCCCCTTTACAGTGTTCTCAATAGGTGACTTATGGACCCCCCCCCCCCCCCCACGGCTAACAAAAGCACAGGCATAGAATATGTCAAACCTCTACCTATAAGTAGATTTTTCTTGTAAATATTCTATCAAAATGCATCAACGGGATGAACTCATGAGCAAGCAACAAAGCCTAAAAGAAAATAACTACCAATTTTTTTTGTGTATGGTCAAAATATGTAAAGAAAAGAAAGGAAAAGGACCCAAAATCATAACCTATGTTATGTGGACTATTCCATATTTGTGAATTATGATGGACTTAGGACAGAGCACATGCAGCTGACATGTTGAGTTGTACAAACCCCGATTAAAATTCAGGTTTATGTATAAGAGAATACAAAAGAACTAAAGGTTCTCATTTTACTCATAATATGGCTAGTTGAATTTGCACCTAGTAAACACATCCGGGTAGTAACTTAGCAAAAAAAAAAACATTTAGGTAGCAGAATTTACAATAAACCAAGCATAAGATTCTAGTTCTTCTATACATAAAAAAAAGTTATCTTAGTTTTCAGAAACACCATTTTTCCCCCAATAAATGAATGAAATACATGTGTTATGGAATCTAGCAAAAAATCATATCCTCGTACATGAAGATAATTCCAGTGCTAAAGATACATAATTGCACCTTACACCTGTAGCAAGGTAACAACTAATATAACTGCCGTTGTAAATATATATATATAACTAGTCCATTTTGCTGTATCATATCCACGAGATATTTTATCAAAGAGGAGATATACCACATTATATTCAACTTCATCTATGACCAAATTTTTTATCAACGTCGCAAGAGTATAACCCCTTACCTGTTCAAGAATGAATTGTATCAATGCCTCAATTTTCAGACCTCTGCGGACAATTCCTTGGACAGTTGGGAAACGAGGATCATCCCACCCTTCAACTTTTCCATTTTGAACAAACCACAAAAGCTTGCGTTTGCTGAGAAGTGTATACACCATATTTAACCGACTGAATTCATATATTTGAACCTTTCGAACTCCCATATCCTCTTGAATCCGGTAATACTGAGCATTGCGATCATGGTACTCACTAGATCGCAGTGCATGTGTTATACCTTCTATAGCATCAACAAAGGGACATGCAAAATCATAAGTTGGATATACTTTATACTTTGATCCAATACGATGGTGAGGAATGGGATTGCAACGGTAATATACTGGATCCCTAAGTGATTTGTTTGGATCCTGCATATCCAACTTTCCACGAACACAGCACTGCAACCCCCTTTCGGTTCCAGCAATCATCTCTTTCCACAATTTCATGTTTTCCTCAGGGCTGTTGCTCCTACATTTTGATTCTATACCATCCATTCTTTCTTTTTGCATTTCCTCCCTTGGTGTATCATCAACGTAAGCCTTGCCCTGAAGAATCAACTTTTCAGCCATTTCCATTAGTTGTGGGAAGTAATCAGAAGTATATGTAACAGTTTCATATCTAATGCCCAAAGTTTCTATGTCAATGAGTAAATTTTCCACAAACTCATTGCTCTCTTTAGCAGGATTTGTATCATCAAAGCGCACTATGACCTGACCTTGGTACCTCTGGGCAAAATACTGATTCAACAATGCTGCTTTTGAATGTCCAATGTGGAGGTAACCACTAGGTTCTGGTGCAAATCGCAAGCGCACATTTCCAATTTCAGCACCTGGAAGATCTACATCAAAAGTTGGTCGGCTTCCTACTTTTCCTTTCTCAGTAACATCACCATTGACATTCTTGGAGTGATGATCAACAGCCTGTTGCTCTTTTGCTCTTACCTTTGCTGCTGCAGGCTTACCCAAACCTCGTTTCCCAACATAAGTTGAAGTGACTTCATGCAGGACAGCATCATATTCCTCTGATATTGAGTTGAACCACCGTACTAGATTTGGGAATTTCTTTGACTTCCTCAAACTTTCCCATCTCTGCCCAGTTCCTGCAGTTAGTAGATATTTCAGCACTTTTAAGGAATGATAATTATTAAAAACTAAAACCATGGGCTTCTAGTTGACATAAAGGATGAAAAAAATGGGTATTCAACAGACAAAATGTGTACAATCTGGAGATGAAAGGTGAAAAATATCTGTTACCATTGACTGCAAATGTGAAAATAAATTGGCACTAATACAAATGGTCAATTATTTGAGTGTAAAAATTCCAAATAATGAAATGCCAGTTTCACATTCCTAATCTCTTTATGCACAAACAAGCAATAAATTATACAATCATTTTCCTAAAAGTAGAGAGCAACTAATCTGGAAAAGAATAAAGAGGCATATACTGAACAGCAGTCTCAGACATTATACTAGGTAGCATCCCCAACTTGTTACCTGCAAGACCTGACCAGATGGCTACGTCTGCAATAGAGAAACTATGACCAACTAGAAAGGTGCGCTTCAACAAATATCCATCAATATAATTACATGCTCCCTCAAACTCAGAACCTGATCCCAGAACAGGGGCATACTCTAGCCATTCGTCAATCTGGAAGCAACCATTATTGATGAAATTAAATTAGCAATAATTGCACAGAAAGAACCGGAAGAGGAGGGGGAATTTGAAGAGTAAGGAGCAGGTAAATACTTCAAGATGCATAAAAGCATGGTAAGTACCTGGCAAGATTCAAAGGCATCTCGCTCATAAAAACTAGAAATGCTTCCAGCTCGACCAAGATAACGAAGAAGCACATTTGTTCCATGCAATTTTGATCTGCTCAGAGGTTTAGTTTCAACACAGCATGAGAAATTAGTCCTTCCCCTTTTTACAAAAAGTTAAGGTCTTGAGCACACACTCGCAAACAACTCAAAATGACTTCGTAGAAACAGAATGCAACATCACTGCTTCTACCAAATGAAATGTTATACAGCAATGACACCTACATATTATATAACTCAATTAATTCAAGGCTATAAACAACCACATCATTACCCCCAGGAATAAATAAATAGCATCAAACCATTAATCCTCAGGTCGATACGTCGACATGCTTATTATACGGTAGTAGAACTATACTAAGGCCCATTCCACTAAATATGCCCAATCTAAGAAACAAGTTCGAGATAAAACCTCATGCCAAGCAACACTTTTACAAGAAGTGTAAATACTAATGGATTGCGTATTAACCAATCCATAAACAAGTAAACACAAATAACCTCAGCCATTACCATCAGCATCAACAGGAGCGCAACTGAATGGATTCGGACAACCTAGTGAATCTTTAAGTGAAGAAACTAAAATCACACAAACACCTAGTTATATGTATGGTATATAGATAGATATACGCTTCACGAATGTAAGGTGATTGGAGCCGGTACCCGGTGGAGAAATGGAAAGTGGGGGGAGAGGCGGGAGGGTGGGACGTTGAATCGGCAGAAAGAGGAACGCCGGCGAGTTTAGCGGCGGCGATCACCGCAAGAGGCGGGCTATCGGGCGGAAAGGACAGTTTGATCTCCATCGCCGCGGCGGCCGCCGTCTGAGACTAGACCTAGAAAGAGATTGAAATCAAACGGCGACTGCTGGTTTGGGAAACCAAAGCACTCCTACTTGACGTTATATTCACTCCGGTCGGTGCGACCACTCTTTTCTCTCTCTAGCTCTTTTTTTTATATATATATTTTTACGTCCGTATGAAGGGATGTGCACCGGAGCAAAGTCTCTATTTTGAGTTATTCTACTATTAAAATTGAGAATACAAATTATGAAACATTACATAAGAACGATAATTTTAAGATAATATAAATTATGAACATATGATTATATTTAGAGTTTTTATAATTTTATCTAATTCTTTTGATTTTAAAAATTAGTTTAAATTTGTTCGATTTATGCATCAATCTAGAGAAAGTGTATTCATATTAATTTAATATGTCAAGTGTTATATAATAATAATATTTAAGATATCTATATGTGTATTCAATTTTTTTTTATATATATATACACGTAGATTTTATAAATATTATTATTATATGACACCTAACATGTCAAGTCAACATGAAGACACTCTTTCTAAATTAATTTTATATGTTGGATAAAATTATATTCAATTGAAGCAATTTGAATCTAATTGTCAAAATTAAAATTGTAACATCTCGCATCGAGCGATAGGAAAGACCGTAACAACTTACCCTGATGGGCTTACACGAACTTTCTAGGAGGTCACCCATCCCTGAGCTGCTCCAGTTCAAGCACGCTTAACCCTATAGTTCTTTGTCTACATTTAGCTCAAAAGGTATCCAACTAGTGTTATTTCATTCCTTACTTATCCTTGATATATACTATCATCTTCTGGGTTCTCGAGGTATTACATTCTCTCATTGAAATATTCTGAAAAATGATGATATGAAATATTCTGGAAGAGATGTTGGGTAATATCATGAGAAATGTGAGTTTATCTTGAGGATATCTTGAGGACATGGATTAAACGTGAATTTCGAGAACAAAATTCTATTAAGGGGGAAAAATGTAATATCTCAAGAGTCCAAGAAAAAGTAGTACATATCGAGAATAAGTAAGGAAATAAATAATACCAACTAGATACTTTTTGGGCTGAATATAGACAAAGAACTCCCCAAGTTAAGCGTACTTAACTTGGGATAATCCAAAGATAGGTGACTCCCATGAGAAGTTCGCGTAGGCCCATCAGGATAAGTTGTTCTAGTTCTTTCTATCGCTTGAACGGGATGTTACAAAAATAATTAGATAAAATTATAAATTCATGAAAATAATTAAATTATTTTAATTATTAGCACTTATTTTTATCTTATTTTATCAATTTTAAATTCAAAATAGAACTATTATTAGTATTCTTTACTTGTTCACAAATTAATGCTGTGATTAATTATTGAATTTGTCTATCCCAATGTTCTTAGTTCTTGATAACATTATGATTATTTTTCTTATTTTTTATGTTAAATTATGTCTTTATTTTCAAATTTGAGCTTACAATCAATGAGATGTAGCGGGAAAAAAGCCTTAAGATGTCAGTCTTTTTTAAATATATTATTATTTTTCTAACTATTTTTCTTCTGATGGAAAGAAAAGAGTTTTAAGTGTACTAAAAATATTATAAATTTATGAAATTTGAGGTCTTATATTTAGGATCACAAATGAATTGAATTGTTTGCAAGTGACTTAGTATTTGATTTGATAAAAATTTATTCAAATTCATTTATTAAGATAAATGAAATAATCTTAAACTCACTATCGTTGCTCACCAACTGACGCTTAAACTCGAGTTTGAGTTTGACTTATTAACTTTTTGACGAGCAAAATCAGAATCGAACTCAAGCTTAGTTATGATTTTTATATTTTTAATTATTATTTTTGTTGTTTATAGAATTAAAAATAAAAAAAAGATATTTACTTTTGCATAATAATAAATTTTGAAACCAACAAAAAAGTCTCTTTATTGTTCGTTAAGAGAACGCTTGTTAGTCAAAATATGAGATGCATCTCAAATTTATATCATTTTTAACATGTTTGTTAAGATTATTTAATTATTTTTGAAAAAATTATTAATGACCTCTTATCTTGATTTTTTAAAATATACACATCTCTCTGCTCCTTCAAGACAAGCATATCTTGGTTCCTACATATAAGAAAAAAATGATATATGTGTCATCTAATACATTTCAAAAAATTTAACAAACAGTTTGATAAAAATTTTAGAATACTTCCCACTTTTATCTTAATCATTCCATATCTTAGTCCGAAAATCATTCTAAATTTTCTTGATACTCCCTTGCTCATTTTAACAAATACTACCTCATTAGATTTACCTTTCTTTTGCTGAAAAAAAAAAAAAGTTTATTTCCACCAACCTGACTTTAAGTTGGGAAAAACAACTTCACTATTTCTATCAATTGCCAACACTTTAGAGAATTATAGAATAAAAATCAGATTTTGGGAGCATAGCCAAATTGGCTCCTCATAATATTGGAATAATGGGATGCTCACAAAAGACGGCAACACTTTACTGCTTTGAAGCAGTAATCTACAGTGCCTAAAGCCCTAAGTTTTGAAGCAGATTTTTTTTTTTTATTCCATAAAAATTAGAGAAACCCGATACTTAAGCCTTTAAGAGAGACCTTAACTTCTCCTTATAACTTATGGACAATCAACTAAACCGGCAATCTAACTACGCCAAGTCAATCTGGGTCACAAACCCGTGCCCGTAGCCTCCCGTGTAACGCAAATGATACAGATGTGTCATTTTTGAGAATCAAACACAACCTTGCGACACTCAACACTCAAATCCCGTGCGACCGACCACTTGAGCTATTCTAGGGGATTGGTTTTGAATTAGAGTTTTGGAGATCAACAATGTACGGGACTAACGGCTTTATGAAAATTAGAAGATGATCGTAATTATATACAAGATAAATTTTCTATTATTTGTATTGGACAACATAAGATTTGTCCAACATGAACAAATTGAGGGGGGAGGGGGGGAGGCATGGGGAGAGGAATCCACACACCCACTTAGCTAGCGTCGGGACCCATGGGGGGGAGGAAGGTAGGACCCACATACCTACTCAACCCGAGTCGGGACCCATGGGGGGAGATAAGACCCACACACCCACCCTTGCAACACCAAGGTGGGCCCGACACAGGCAACATAATAATCCCCTCATATACAATCTATTCTAAGTCTTTTTTATAAAGAAGTTTGCATAACTTGGACCCGTAACCTTCTCAATCACAAAAGAAAAATCTTAGCGCTGTAACTAGAGGCCAGCTACAGGATCCCGCTTAGAATATACTGCCAATGGGAATGAAGGGGAACCCTGATTCTGCCTAGCTCATGAATCTAAGCTTTGGGTGAGTTCTTTCAAGAGTGTGCAAACTGCAAGAATCACAATCCAGAATTCATGGCTATGAACTCAGGAAGCTTATGGGAAGCAGAAGCAATAGCCCAAAGGGCTCTGCACTTGAAGTGCACAACACATCAAGGAAGGCCTAATGACCTGACCTCACGAATCTGCAAGTCATTCAATCCCTAGCTGTTGAAACAAGGAAGAGTGCAGCATGTGAAATCTATGGAAATGTCACTGGAAAATATGTGATAAGGAAGTTGTCGATGCCAAGTTCATCAAACCGTGGAACAAATCCATATATGTACAATTGACGACAGAAAACAACGTAAATGAGTAAGAAGGAAGGAAAAAAATGACTCCAGTGAAGCGTGGTACCCAAACGCACGATTGCTCGTCCTCTTTGACTGTTAGAACAGATTGTGAACCACATTCCCTTGAGAATGCTCACACAGGATGCTTATTGGCAGCAGCAAGCTCAACAGTCATGATAAAGGTCGACTTCCCTGCTTCCCTGAGATACCGAACATCTCCATTCATGAGCTTCACCAGTTTTCTGCTGATGAGCAGGCTGATGCCCTCCTCGGATGCATCAGCTTCACCACCAAACATCTGGCTCAATAATTCTTCTGGCACACCCCCTCCAGCATGTGTTATCCTGAACCCAAGAATATAGTTCTAGAGATGATGATTTTGAACAAGCTCCTAAATCACATTCAACAAAAAGGAAGCCAAGAGCAGAACCAGTTTCATCAATTCTTGTACTTGGGTTCTTAGGCATTCTTACTAATTTTCTTTTATTCTGCGTGAATCCATTTTCAAGTTACTGAGATCAAGTTTAAAACTTTTCTTCTTTTGGTAAACATGACCGTCTAAATAGAATTTACATGATAATTGAGTCCCCTTGTCCTCTGCTCCTGCAGCTCCATAGAAACAATAACTTACTGCCATTTCTCCTGAATTGTTAGAATATCAATGTAATACAATTATGGACAAACTAACAAATGCGGATGGGCAACCAAAGATACAAATACTATAGATCACCATCGCACACACTGCCCTGTATGGTTATGTAATTGGGTGCTTGAAAGTACATTTGGACCTTACTAGTTAATCTGACACTAACTGAAAGACATCAACATGCTATTGACCTCTTACAGCTCAATTTTCCCTGCATATATCTCATGATATGAAATTAACATTTGCTAAATATCAAGGTTTTTTTTTTTCTTTTCCTGTAGATATTAATTAACATGGAAACCAAAGACAAGCTAACCATTTATTAACAATATTGAGGCTCAGTTTGTTAATGTACCTGAATTCCAAATGTGCAAGCTGAACAGATTCTCCCAAGCTATCTTTGGCCAAACTAGCAGTGACACCTAGTTGTCCACCATTTGGTGTAAAATTTACTGATATTAACAGAAAATCAGCCAGGACCTGCTGCAGCCTTAGACTATCACCATATAGGGTTTCAGACATGATCTCTTCAGGCAAATGATTAACTATTCGAATACCCTTTCCACTGGACTTCAACATCACTTGACTAATGGAGGCAACCAAAACTTCATGCAGAGTAAACTCGACCATTTCAAGATCCAAATACCTGTCAATAGTTGGACAGAAATGCTACAATTAGAAAAGATAAGATTTATAAGAATAAAATTCAACAAATAAACGAAATTGTTCCATTTCTTGATTCTATATTGTCTTTCACACTCTCACTCAGGTGTCCATTCTGTAGTTTCTTAAGCCATATTTGTCCCAACAGCCACTTGACCAAAGAAGTATCCTCTTGAGAATGTTTAAACGGTGATTTTTATTTCTCCCAAGAATATTCCAAGATTAATCAGAGGAATACTTCAGATTAATTTCTTGCATATGCATATTGTCCACAGAAGTTTACTAGATCCACAATAGAGATTGATGGGAAGATAATAAGCTGAAACTGCATGATCAATCACATCTCATCCATGGGAGTGGATTATGCCCCAGCTCGTCGGTCACATGAAAAAGGCAAGTTGGGTAAGTACAACAAAACGCTCATATAGAAGTGGAATAATAAAGGAAAAAGAAAACAGTTTCTCATTGTTCCTCTTAAAGGACCTCTCTCAGGAAAAAACACAATTCTGGAGGACATAACAATGGCAATCTTTAAGTGGTGAGGTTTTAGTGAAGTTACAGCATCAACTTGAGTGCTTGCACATGAAATCCACTTCAACAATCAGGATGAGGGGCAAAAACTCAGAAAAAAGCAAGATAGCAGCCTTAATTTGAGATAAACTAGAGTAGGCCAAAGTCAGAGTTGGAGGGAACATTTAAGTTGTAGTCCAGCTTCTAATTCCATTTTAACCGAGGAAGCAACTTTTGTTTCTAATTTCTGGGAGTCCTAACACATTCTTCAGATTTGGATTGTCATGCAATCTATTAACATCATCAAGAGAAATTTTCTTCTCTTAATTATTTGATGGGTTTCAAAATCTGAAAGAATTTAGGTGCGGATAAGATCTTGAATAATGCATCACTGTATAAGCCGAGAATAATTAGGGTAATTTGATGAAATTGAAGATGAAGGTTAATGCAAAAGGCTGCAACATACCCATCAATAATGCAATCAAGATCTGTGTCATCAAGAATTTTATTCAACTGACGTTGGCACTGGGCGCTAGTATGCAGAAGCTGCTTCTGTTCTTCTCCCAAATCTGTTCCTTCCATCATCTTCCGCGAAAATATAATCCCAGAGAGCGGATTCCTGATTTGTCTTCTAATATAAGCCAATGCTTTTAATCTCTTCAATGCAGTTTGTTCTGTCAAACGTTGAACATGAAGTGCTTGTTGCAACTCATGACTTGCTAGCTGCAAGAAGCAAAAGACCCCAGTGACCGCACTTTCTCTATCCAATTTTTTGCTCACACATAGGAGGCAGTCTACGTACTTCCCAGTCCGTGTGAAAAAACCAAAAGAAATCTTTTCTGATTCCTGGCCAGTCATTGCATTGTTGAGCACAATACCAAGATTTACGAAAGCCTCTTGATTCTTGAGACGACAGCATGCCATATGAGTCCCAAAGACCTCACCCAAAAGCATTTTATCGATAACCTCTTCCCTATCCCACCCGGATATTTTTGCCATGGCTGGATTCCACTCGCAACACCAGCCAAATTCATCTGTGCCAAATATGGGAGGGATCAAAGGGTTTGGATTCTGCACAATAGCCTTGTAATCACCTTCGATTCTGGTGAACTTGTCCATAACAGTCTTCTGGCCGGTAATATCTTGGGCCACAAAACAGACTCCCACAACATTGTCATGTAGATCCCGGCTTGCACAAGCATTCACGACCAAGCGGATGGGACCAGAGTCTCTCCTAGATCCATGTGTTCTGATCTCGAATTGAATATTTTGCTCCTCTTTCCCTGTTGAAAAGAGGGTATAAGAATAATACTAAAAGCAGGTATAAGAACAAAACCAAATCCATTATATATAGTCCATATCCTCCCTTTCAGGAATAGCCTGCTGCAGGAAATTTTCAAATCCAGTTTCTTGTAACTTAATTCTAAAAGTCTGGTATACAATTTTAAATTTTCCCAGTCATTGCCAATCTGGTACATAGCAATTTAGAATAAATAATAAAAAAACACACGCATTACAGATGTGGTTTTAAAAAAGTAAATGACTTGTACTAAAGGTTAACATGTGAATAACACTTTCAAGGAGGACATACCCTGCAATGCTGAGAGCAACATCTTCTTCACTACATCAGCCGAAGAATCTTCCACAAGTGAGAGCAAATGTCTCCCAATTGCTTTGTCAACAGGAAGACCAGTTAACTCCGAAATTTTCATATTCCACCCATTAATCAACCCATTCACATCAACTGCCAAGATGGGCACAGTAGCTGTTTCGATCAGACGGACCATCTCACTAGTCACTGCTTCCAGTTCTTGCATCCCTTCAATTTTGAGATCATTGAGCCTCGTATTGATAGCATTGGTGTTTGTGTCCACGGCTTCAGTATCTTTAAAAGCATTCCTCAGGATAAGCTGCAGGGAGTGAATTGCATCCATCTCAAAGTCCTTCCAAGGTAAACTTCTTGATTTAACAACTTGAAGGAAAGCTTTAAAAGATGCTCTGGGATGCATCTTCCTACCATCATCCTTCTCATCTGGTTCATGTTTTGCACCGCCCCATCGAATTTCTGCAGCAGTGTGAGACCTGAACCAGAAAAGCATATCATTGGAAGTTATCCTCACAGCTGCCATCCCACAGACCACATCACCAAGAGCAAGAGCCCCTGGGAACCCAGCATCATACAAGCTATCTGTACTCAACCCTGTGGAATCCATGTGGTATTCAGACAGCCAGGAGACTATGTCACGCAGCTGGAGATCAGTTGGAGTTGCACCAAGCTTGTATATCTTATTTTTGTACAACAGGGCAGCCCCATCACACTTCACAAGGTCCATTACGTTTGGGCTCTGTGACACAATACCTAGGGGGGCATCTCGCATCAGCATGTCACACAAGAGTGTCTGAGTACGCAGGATATTCTTCTCAAGAATCTGATTTTCCAATTCTAACTCCTTGTTGACATGAATAGCAAACACTTGAGCAAGAAACTCACATGCATACCGAAGAGGGAAGGGAACAAACCTTGGAGTTGTATTATGGCAAACCACTAAACCCCAAAGCCTTTTTCTCTTTTGTGGCCGAGCAGGATCAGAATTCTCTCCCTCTTCATCCCCCTCATTGACTACAACTGCCATAACAAGAGATGCAATGGAATTCATGTTCTCCATGTACTGTAAATGGCAACTGTGAGGTGCCCTGAGGGTTGAACCACACAGGGTTAGATCAAATGGAAGCTTATCATCTTGAAGCACCTTAACATGTTTCGCATGACAATCACAAATCATACGTACTTTGTTCTTCATGAACAAAAAGCGTGCAGCCTGAGGGATATCTGTCGCAGGATAATGTAGTCCCAAATAAGGCTCGAGGTCTGGTTTTGTTAACTCAGACACAACCTCCCCATGATCATCATCATGAAATTTATAAGCCATCACCCTGTCATAACCAGTGAGTTCAAAGACCTCCTGAACCATAGTATCACATAGCCTTTCGATGCTCCCGCTGGGCAAAGATTGCAGACGAGTAATTGCTTTAGCTGCAAGCTTGTAGGACTGCAGGGCCCCAGCAGCAGTCATGGGGACTTCATAAGGCTTAACGGGCTCAAAGTCAATGATCAAGCTTCCGGTTACCCTGTGGAGAATTGCATAAAAAGGCTTCCCAGAAGTTTTACAATGGACTAAAATGGGATTCAGAAGGGAAACTTCGCCAAAACCCAGAGCCTTTTGCAAAGCTGCTGCCGTGGGCCCAGTAAAGATTGTTCTCACATCAGTGCCAATGCCAAGAACTGGGTGGTCTCCAACACTTGGAACCGCATGACTGACCATTGTCAGCATTTCAGGAGCATTCTCACTATAGGCAATCACTTTGAAAGTTTTCTCATCAAGGGCCAACAAGCACCCAAATGGTTGAATCAGCTTGCCTTTCTGTATTTGATGGAGATAAGCAGTCGTGAGTTTGTCAGATCTAGGTTGTTGATCACTGCTGCCTCCACTCGTGACACGCACAGAACTCGAGTAATCAAACGAACTACCTGACTCCTCAAAATTTGCATGGATCTTTGCGTCCACAGTGGTCTGAGCTATTATTCTAGCACTGTGCTTCGATCGGCCTGAATTGCCTGAAGACTGGGTAGCTCTTGATGATGACATGGTCAACCGGGCTAAAAAAGACAAGGTCTTACAAAATTTAGGACCGTAATTCACTTCAAATCATACTTACAAGAAGAACAGAAAAGTAGAGCAGATAGCCACTGTAAAGAGTTTCAGAATCTATTTTATAAAAGAAAAGGTCCCCTTTTTCATCATCGTCATGTTCTTGAAAATAAAATTCCAGAACTTTATGTGAATATGCTTCTATATGACGTCTACAGCATCATACTTCCTTGAGGCATTACCCAAATTAAGGGGGGAAAAAAATCGAATCCAATGACTCATCTTCCTTTTGACAAAGTAAAGTCACAGTTACTAACCCAAAGTTTTGCACTTCAAGCAAGACTTATCAGTTAATAACCAAAAAACCCTAGGTTCTATGGCAAGCTTAGTTCAACATATAAACACAAACGTGCAAAATTTACACACCAAAGCATACAAGCCTCAAAGAGAAAAGAGAGAAACTTTTTTAAGATACCAGCTCCTCAAATACCCCTGTTTCACATATGTGCAGCCTCAATCACAACCCAAAAAACACTACAACTGAGCCCACATAAACAATACAACCCAACAGTGGTTGTTGAAGAACAGAGGCATGAGAGAGTCAACTCTTACCTGTGTGGAGATTGCAGAGGCTGAAACAGAGTGACAATCAGATCAAATCTTGTGCAAATGAAGCTGAAGCAGCAGGGTGACCAGCAAGAAGATAGAATGCTCAAGTTGGCCCACGGGAAAGCCTTAATTCCATTGCCCCCATAATTCTCGATCGCCGCCTCCTTGATCCAACTTTCACTGGCCTAAAAGATGGACCATACCCACCACCACTCACTGCTCACTGTCTGCTCAGAATCCTATGCCCTTCAATATTAAACAACATTTTCCAATACCCACATGCCAATAATAGCGTTCTCACCAAATACATACATATATGCATATATACTGTTTCCAGAAATCGATAAAGAAGACAGTTGATCAAACCCCAGAAGAGCATAATCTGGGATTTGGATTTGCTGTCTATAGCAAGCTCCACATATTTAATGTAAACTATTGAATATTAAAATCACAAGTGGGATCCGCGACGCCCAATACCCAGTTCATACAATATATAATATAATATTGTATAATTCTGAATCATCTCTAGAGGGTTTTGAATTTAGGGGACTGGAAAAGGATTGAAGACGGATAGAGGCGGAACAACCCATCCCTAGAATAAAAACAATCACCAGGAGGCATGGAATTCACGTGCAGACCTCCATGTGTCAGATGGCACTTGCAGGTCAAGTTGATGACGATGAACCCAAAACTTCCAGCCCTTTCTATTTTTGTGTTCTTCCCTGTTCTTTTGATTATTTTGTATTGTAATCGTGGAATGTTTGTCCCATGAGAGTGTTCATGGCATGCCATGGCCTGCCCTCAACTCCTTTTGATGTACTGTTTTTAAGTAGGTTATTTGGAGTTAGTTATATCAATAATTACTTAATTTTATATTATGTTATTATTTATTTATTAAATTTTAAAATATTATCTATCAATCACTAATATTTTAAAATTATTATTGTTTAGTCACTAAATTTTAAAATGCTACCTTCTAATCACTAATATTTCAAAACTGTTTCTCATCTGTCACTCGTAAACTTAAAGTTCAGTGACTAATGAGTGACAGATGAGAAACAATTTTAAAATATTAATGACTAATAGGTAACATTTTAAAGTTCAGTGATTAAGTTATAACAGTTTTAAAATATTAATAACGAATAGGTAACATTTTAAAATTTAATGATTAAACAATAACAAAATACAAAGTTAAGTGATTATTGGTGCAATTAACTCATTTATTTGACTAAATTTATATTTATATTTTTATATTATATAATTATTTAAATTTTCCATTAGTTCAATTATATTCTTGAAGTTGATTTTAAGTTTATTTAATTTTTATTTTTTTATTTAATAATTTAAATTTTTTATTATTTCGATTACATTCTTAAATTTTTATTTTTTAATCATTTTAACTCCTACATTTTTTTAGTTAATTACTATAAGTTTGATCTATTTTGCTATCAATTCTACTCGTTTTAGTTTACTCATATTCCATAATTTATAAAGTAGGACTATTAAACAAATTCACAAAATATTAAATCTTAATTAAGAGACTCTATTATCCCATGCTCCCATATCAATTCTTAAAAGTAAATCAAACTAATTTTTATAAAATTGAATGTATTGTATAGTTTGTGTTTTATGTGAAATATAGATTAAAATAGCATAATTTCATCTGTCAAAATGTCATATATAATAAGCATATATGTGCAAAAAATTATGGGTTAGAAAGTGTGTTAGTTGAGGAGATAATAAGAGGCTGATTCTAAATTGCATATGATTCACCGCATGTGTGAGAATTTAAGATATTATAAGGTTGTAGATTTGATTTTGCCTCTGTGTGAAATTGTGTAATCGATTATGTTTATTCGATGAGTCAAGTACTTGAACTTCAGCTCACAACAAAGTTGTTTGTTTATTTAAGATTGTGAAATAGACAGACCATAAATTTTAAAGAGAGTAAAATAGATTCGATTTGAAGACTAATTATGATTGAAGGATTTTTTAAATTTCTCACGTTACAAAAAAAAAAGCGTAGGAGACAAATACTCATTAATATAAAAAAATATGATTTGTTGCTCTAAAATTGAAGAGCAGAAATGGAACTAGAAATTTTATTTTTAAGGAAATTTGTTCTAACATTTCATGTATGGTAATAAATTCAAAACTTTTGACAAATCTTTACCGACAATCATCACACCGTAAGGGAAATTATCTTCACTCAATAGAACAATAACTGATAATCCTTTTTACTTTAATTTTGAAAATAGAATATTTCAAATTTTATATGGCAAGGTTGATAAGAGGGGGGAAAAGAACAAAAATATGCCTTGGTCACAAGATTTTCTATCAAGAAGAAAAGGGAAAAGAAAATCTCCACTCGAGAGAAAATTGATGCTAAATTGCCAATGGAGTCCCTTTCAAATGCTTACCATCCAATATGAGGAGCATCCCCAGCTTGACTCCAATGTACTAGGAAGACTGTCCTTTTGTGATACAAAATCTTATCACTTTTCCCTGTCATTGTCTTCTCCATCAATCTTTTGACTTTCTCTTCTCCCATCATCTCAATCACTGCAACCACAAAGGGAAACGGAGATAGAAGATTGATCAAAACACATTAAGGATGTGTTTGATGGAACTGGATGTGGTTGCCAAGCTGCAGATGAGCATGAAAGCAAGACTGGCTTTTGTAATGGCAGAGCACAACCATGTTGGTGATGAATCTGCACCAAAACTAAGATTAGATGATTCTCTACTGAAGCAAGTTATAAAACAGGGAAGTTTCCTCTTGTTAGTGCAAATTATTTGTACAATCTTGTCTCCATATAAGAAGAAATCATTACCCCAGTTGCCAACTCTTTAATCTCGCACACAGGCTGAAGTGAAGTGATTGCAGGAAAGGCACAGGACTGTCGGGAATCAGAGAGAATTAGGAACAGTTATTTGTAGTCGAGTATTATTTACAATTAGGAACCTAACTATGGAGTAGTGGTAACTGTTTTGTAAAACTGCTGAATAGCTTTATACATAAAGTTATACTATAGTGTCGGGATTACCAATTATCAAGCAAATAAATTGAAAGTTTCTCTCATTTTCTCTCTACATATTCTCTGTTCTTCTCCCTACTTTCTCCCTAACTTCTCTCATATCTTTCTATGCTATGCTTCCTTCTATTCTTCTCTATGTTTTCTCTCTAAATTCTCTCTATTCTCCTCCACTTTCTTTCTATTCTCTCTCTGTTTCTTTCTTCTATTCTTCCTCCTCAATTCTATTCTAAAAAATCCTAGATTTAAGACTAGGGTCTTGACAAGGACAATCATACCCGCAAAAGGAGGTTTTGGGTTCTTAGAGTTTGGATCAAGATTAGGATAAGATGATTCCCAGTTGAAGTCCCTTCTCCTGCATACAAAAGCCCCGTCATTTGCAAATTTTGAGAATCTCATGTGCATACAGTTGTAATTACAGCAGAGCAGCGATATCGAAAAATGAAGAGATCGCGTGACTTTCTTTAGCCATACACTAAATCCTCACAAGAACAAGGTGATGCAGAGCAGTCAGAAAATCAAGAAAGATTGAAGAAGAAGAAGAAGCAAATGCGAGAGAGAAATCAGGAGAGAGAATCATAATTGTGTTCAATATCATCAAAAGGGGTTAATTTCTAAAAATATCACATGCTTATTTATTGGTTGAAATCCAATCCTCACTGAAACGCAATTAACTTAAATACAATGATCTTAGCAAAATAAATAACTGATATAACTTACAAACAGAAGATAAAGTCTAGAAATCTAAATAAAATAAGATAATAACTAAATGTCCTCCATCATAATTGCAATAACCGCAATTATCCTAACAAAATAAATAGAAGTAATAAAAATCTCAAAACTAAATTCCAAAGTTCAAATAAGATCCAAATCCTAATATCAAGTATTGAAATTTAATAATTCTAATTCCTCATCGAAAGGTCTAGGGAATATTATGTATATTTGATTAGAATGTTGAGTTGGATCTGACACTAAAACAAATGCTAACTACCAAACAAAATCTAAAACTATATCTACACATGAAAACAAATTTTAGACATACAAGGAAAGACAACCAAGCAGTGATTATCAGGGAAGATTGCAATTTAGTCCCCATCACAGGCTGCATCATTGAACCCTGATTGATAAAGTAAGGGCACGTTTAACAATGATTTTTGTTTCCAGTTTCCTGTTTTTATTTTCATTTTTATAAAATAAAACCAGAAAAGCATTGTTTGAAGACTTTTCTTCTTTTCTGGGAAAGTGAAAACAAAAATGAAAATCTGGAAAAAGAAAATTGAATGCACTTGTTTTGAAAACAATAATGCTAGGTTTGGTTTTCTAACAGTAAATAAGACGTAAACACAAAAACGACAAACGAACAAAGAAAACAAAAATGTAAACTGATAGTGTTGTCAAACAGTTCCTAACCTGTTTGTTCTCAAAACATTAAAAATACATCATTTCGTTCTTTCTTAGAATAATATCACTTGTTAGTGGCACCATACTTTCTCATAGTGGAGGCATCTCCGAAATCCCCCAGAAGCCCTTGATTAGTTTTTTAATCACTACATTGATGAAAGACGTATTAATTTGAGTCATTCAACAAAACTGTAAAAGTTACATGTAATAATATATACGCACAGAAAAGGACGGACAAGAGTGGAATGCTGCCTCAGAATCTCATCTGTTTCTCATGTCCATCTGTTCTCAAGTCCAAAATTTTGTGGTCCTATGTCTGTTTTCATTTATCGCTGTCCACAAATGCAGAGGATACAGTTCTGCAGATTCTCATGTACAACCTGAAAATCCAGACAGCAAAACTCAGATAGCCTATTGGAAAGTGGGTTTAAGCCATTACCCCATCATGTTACCTTAGTTCATCTCAAAGTGAACCAGTAATTCTATTATGCACAGGCGGAGGATCATATGTTATCTATCACCAATTTAGCACTTGATGCACCAAGATCAAAACCAATATGCATTACTAGGAATCCAACAAGGGATTGAATTATTATCCACAACCCCACCCCAACACCCCCCCCCCCCCTTTCCAAAAAAAAAATAGAAGGGGTTGAGCTTTAAAAAACTCAGACAGACATTAATCTATATCCATTGTCATGTCATGTAGTCAGTATCAATATTTCATTCCTGGTTAGCAAGTGATTTTACCTCCAGGCTGAAGATCTACCAACATATCTGCCAACTGAGATCGATGCTCACTGCACATGTTTCATCAGTCAGACCTTGCAGCATTCCATGTGCAATAAAATGGTTTGCCAACATAGCACCAACCCTTCTTCTCAATTAGGCAGGAATTTCCAACTCTAGCTGGACATTGAAGTGTGACATAACATGGTGCCCCTGGCCATTGCTTTAACATAAACATTTACTCGAAGGTCTGCCAACATAATGGGCAGCTGGAGTTGATTCTCACTGCGCCTATTCCACAATCCAGACTCCAGAGCTTACAATCATTGCATGTGGTCTAATGGAGTTGAAAATTTTGTTCTGGATCTTTGAGATATGACCAGAACTGTTTCTTTATGCTCTCCCATTTCCCTTTTGATTTCCAGACACTAACAAAATTCATAGGCTCTTCATCACCAGCCTTGTCAACCTCATTGTCACCACCAGTAATGAATTTAGTTTTCTCCTATACTGGTTGGAGATATGCGTTACGGCCTTTTGACTGTTTCTGCTACGCATACTTGGAAGTATCTCCTTCCATTGGTTTGGGTTTTCTGTTTCAGAGTTCAGATGAAAATCTTGGTTTGATCTTCCAATCAGTAATGGATGTCAGATAACGGCTAAAACAGGTGAATATTGCAAGTTCCTGAACAGTACTTCAGTATGCGAAACTGGAATTAATCTTTAGTGGTATCATATTCACAAAGGACGACTAATGCTATGTGAGGCGGTGCAGTTCATTCAGAAAAGCCACAATATTTCAAAGATAACAAGAAAACTACATAACACTAGGAGTATTGTCTGACTAATGCAGTCTCTGACTAGCTTCAAATACTAGAGTGATTGAAGGAAGCAAATTAAATTAGTAAAACTTTCAATGTACAAAAACTCACAATTGAGCTCTTTTGAAGACTAAGAATACATGTGGGCAACTGCTCTTTTCAAAATAGCAATCATAAAGTATTGATACAGATTTAGAGAAATCCAATTGTCCACTCTTGCAATTTTCATTTGAAGAAAAAAAATCCCCAAACTAAAAGCAAGCCCATCAATATAATATGTAATTGCGCACATTTGCTTTCAAAATCATTTTGATAAACCACTTGTCTAGAAAGACCAAGCACATGTAGGAAACTGCCCTGTTTACAAAATAACACATTGGTATAAACTGAATTTGTCAGAAATACAATGGGACCTACAATATCCAAGTCCAATTATTCATAAATCTCTTGATGGAATTCCTCACAGAGTCTCATACACCAGATTAGTATCCCCAAGTCTTAATTTCCACCAAAAGCCCCAAGCATTATGATATCGTGACATTCAAATACCATGAGAACACACAGACCAACTCTGGTGAGCAAAAACTTTTAACTAAGTTGAGCTGGAATTGCGTTTCTTGATATTCAGTTCACCTATACCTCTTCCTCAAATGACAGTCCATGCTCCACACATAAGAAAAGGAGCATTACTGCATGGGTCTCAAACTTACTGCCCTGCAACTGAAGAAAAGGAGAGGGAACTATGAAGAAAAACCACAAATTCAGCCTTCATATGTAAGAACATCATAATCTATTTACATAAAAATGGTAATGCAACACAATTGAAGTAAAAAAAAAAAAGAAGAAGCTATAATTTGAATGAATTCTATGGCTGCAAATTTACCTATATCCTAGTTTCCTGTACTTCACATTGAAATAGAGAGGCACAAACCAAAGCCAGTAACCCGGGGGGGGGGGAGGGGGGGGGGCAATTGTCCTGCTCCTTGATCCTTGAATGTGTAAGCATAAAAATTTTGCGCTCCCACAAGCAACGAACCAATATTGCGCGATCAATGATACTTTCATCTTCAGTCAGGCCCATATAATTAATATCAAATAAATCTAAGCGTCTTTCACCAAAATTTTCAAATTTTTTCTTCCTACCTGTTCGCTAAATACTTGTTGCAATCCATCCACTCCCTTGTAGGAGCCTCTGTTCACAAAATTCTGACTGCTCTCACATTGTAGCCATCAACGGAACAATTGACAATCAAAGAAGCAAATACGCATAAATGGTCCATTTAATCGTGATCCAAGTGGGGATTGCAGTCCTTGGAATAGAAATCATTCTTCTCAATCAAAGCTCTCAACAAGTCGTAGCCAAACTCGGGGCTATTGGGATCGCTCCTCGCCGACTCAACAACAGGGGAATCCAAAGTTGGGGTCGGCTTAAAACACCAGAAGCAACCGGCATCAACCCTCTTATCCAAACAAACCGCAGTAGAAGACGAAGAAGAAGCATTTGTAGGCCTGTGGTTCCTTCTACGAAGCCGCTTTTGCAACTTCCTGAATCGCACCACTGCCCCCTTCTTGGCGTTTCTGAACGACACTCCACACCCATATCCCCTCTGTCTCTCCCGATCTTCAACGCCGCCACCGCCGCCGGCAGGACCAAGAACGTCCTCCGATCGTCCTGCCCCACCAGACCCAGGAGACATATAACAATCAATCTGTCTATTAAATATATATATATATATATAATATCAAATCACATATATGCAACCCGTTCCACTGTTGCATATATTATTGAAGAATCAGAAGAAAATAGAGAAGAAGGAACAAAACCCATGTCGGAGGAATCGTTGGATTGGAATCAAATCGAATCAAATCCAATTGAATTGAACTGAACTCTCTCTCTCTCTCTCTCTCCCCCTCTGCCGTTCGCAAACGGTTCTTCGCCAGAAAGAGAAGAGAATCGCGTAAGTTACATATAAAGATAGAGAGATAGAGGGAGAGAGAGAGAGATGGCTCTCGGAAAAGCTTTAATTGAGACTAGATTTGCCTTTTTAATTTATCAATGAGATTTGTTCCACAGAGTTGCCGGATTCCATTCTCTCTCTCTCTCTCTCTCTCTCTCTCTCGCCCTTTGCTTACTCCGTTTGTTCATTTCTGTTTCCGTCCGTTCTTAATTTTAAATATAAAATTAATTAAAAGAATATCGATATATACACATTTATATCTATATATATGTGTGATAAAGGTGTGTCCACGTGTTATGCCTTATGCATACTTAATTTAAAAAATAAATCATTTTAAATAAAAATTTATTAAATGACAATTGAGAGATTATGATGCATGAAAATATTTTATGTTACAGTTTTAATTTTTTTAAAAAATATTTTTTTATTTAAAAATATTAAAAAAATAATTTTATAATTTTAAAAATATTTTACTATAGTTTCATAAAATTAAAAAAAATATATTAAAAACTTATTTTCATTCACCAAAAGATTAGAAATAGAAAAAAATTCAATCTTTAAAAACAAAATTTTTTTTTATCCCTAATTCAAAATTGTTTTTTTTTTTTTCAAAATTTGTTTAAATTTATTTCGTTTTTAACTCAAATTAAATTATTTTGGATAATTTTTAAAATTGTTAATTTGACAGCTAATTTTTTAAAATTATGATTTAACAATTTAGTGCATATAATTTATGAGATTTTGGGTTTACACACTCAATTAATAGTGATTGTAGGGTCCACCTAAAAAATTATTTTCTCAAGAATTGATTGATGCCATCACTTTCTTATGTTATTTCTAACTTTGTTTTTGTATCAAACCTTCAATATGAAGACGCGTAGAAATATCAAAATGTTTATTATTTCAACGTTTTTAAAATGTTTTTTTTATTTCAAAGTATTAAGAAATATCTAAAGAATATTTTTAGATTATTTTTGTAATTTTAAAAATATTTTGAGGCTAATTTATAATATTAAAAACTTATTTTATTTTATGATCATGTTAAATATAAAAGTAATTTCATCTCTATTATCTTGGGAATTATATAGAAATAAAAATAATTTATATTTATATTTAATTGAATAGATGATAAAATTTATATTTTTATTTAATTAAATACTTATTTTTATATAAAAAAATTATATTTATAAAAAGCCCTATATTATATTTATTTAAGTATTTGTCGTGTTTCCATTTTTTATTTTTTTAAAATTATCATTTTTTCACTATCATTTAATATCGTATATATTTTTTATTTTTATTTATATACAACTTAAATCCATATATAATACAAGTCAGCCCTCTTCTTAAACTTATATGCATACAACAATTACAAAAATATATAATACTAACTTACAGGATTTTTTAGCAATTAAGTTTTGTAAAACTAAAAAATTGGGTAGTGTAAAATTTTATCATCAAATGTTGATAAAATATATAAATTATTAAAAATATATTAATATAATATTTTATTATATATACATACATATAAATAATAAAGATGGTCAGAGAAAAAGGCAACGACAAGAAAAGAGACGATGGGGGGTTAGGGGCGATGGAAGAAAAAGCTAGGCAGCAACCCACCAAATGACGACGAGTAGAGGCCGATGGGGGCGGGGATAGTGATGGAAAGGAGATGGACAGATAGTGAGGGCGACAACAATAGTCAATGATGATAGTCGAAAAAGCTGAGGCTATTGGTAACGAGAGACAGAAGTTATAGAAAAAAGACATGTTTAGAAATTAATAAAAAGGATAAAAATAAAATAATAAAATACTCAATCAATGCAGTTTATTTAATAGTAACATTTTGCAAAAGCTCGTTTAAAGTATATAAGTTAAAGGCTTTTATGACAAGTCAAACACTTCAACAAAATGACTTAATCAAATTGCTAATTTAAATTATTTAAATTCCACTTGGTGTAAAACTTTATTTCTTTTCTCTTTAAACAAATGGGTAATCATTGAAATTCCACTTGATGTGAACCATGAGTGGACTTTTTGTGTGCATTTTTACTTAATTTAATTAAACATCCTAGAGTCCTAGATAATAATAATTTAAAGGATGACTTGAAAGTTGAAACTAAAGTTTGATCCAACATTATAAGATGATATTTGTTACATGACCCAAAATATTATGTATTTAAGTATCAACATATACAAATTAAACTGAGAAAGTTACACACATGGTCACGAAAGAAAATACAAAACAAGATATGATGGCAAAACTAATATTTTTATTTTTATACTTTTATTTTTTTTATATTTACTTAAATTTTTTATTATTTTAATTATACCGTTAAATATATATTTTTGAATCAATTTATCCATGTACTTTAAACATTTTTTTTTGTAGTAATTCGAGTTTTGTCGTTATTTTGATTACACCTATATACATGTATTTTTTTGTCAATTTAGTCATTATACTTTTATGTATAAAAAAAAAGATAAAATGAGATAAGTTAATTTATTTTTTTTTTTAAATATCAAAGTATATGAATTAAATTGATTTAAAAATACAAGTATCTAGGTGTAATAGAAACGATAAAAAAATTATGTTGTTATGTGAAAAAAATATTAAAGCATGAAGATTAAATTGATTTAAAAATATAAGTATTGGGATATAATTGAACAAATGAAAAGTACGATTAACCATATAAAAAAAGTTAAAATATAAATTTCATCAACTATAAATAATGACATACATACATGGTAGAGTTAGAATAACATCTATATAACACAAATATAATTTGAGCATTGAGAAGTAAATCGGTGGATAAAAGTTCTTGCAAAGGCGAGGAAATGAAATAGAAGAACCCAAAGAATGAAAACTTTGTGGGAAGTTGTTTGATATAACACCTTCACAACCAATATATAATTATAAATAAAGAATAAAAATTTAAAATTTATGTAACCGAGCCCACCGAAAGAACAGCAAAGAAGAATTTTGATCCCACAGCTGAGCATTCTTATCCCAGATGTCTCCTAAAGAACACAGGCTTGGTGGATGGATAAAGCAAAAGCATTAAACAGAGCACACTAATCATCATCAAACCATGTTGTAAAGCAGCTAAAAGAGAAGCAAACCAGATAAGCCATGGCTAGTCCCTTCATCACCATTGATTCAACAAATAATCCCTATTTGCTCAGTTCTTTACAGCCAATACAAGCCTTAACCCCACCTTCCTGGATGCCCCCTTTCCTTTCCTCCCACAAACCAAGTATATATCTCCAGTCCTAACCTGAGCCTCCATGGCCTTGATCTGAAGCTTTCAGCCACCAGAAGATTATAGCAGAATGAGGAGGGGACCGAGGAAGCTGTGGTGGCCAGTGCCATGCACAAGCAGGAAGAGCTTGAGGACTGAATCAAGGAAGGACATAGAGGAGATACTCAAGGCCAAGCTTGCAACCATCAAGGAAGAGCCTGCAGCAGAGGTGTGTGAAGAGAGCTGGGCTGTGTCGGGGCGCCGGCGACTTGCCAGGAAAGGGAAGAAGATGAGGATTGGGAGCTTTGCCATGCCTCAGTTCAGCCTCATCACACACCCTTATCTTGTGTTCACCAATGGAGTTGCCCGCCCCACTGGGCTTCCTCAGCCTTAGCCTTGTATCTATCTATCTATATCTTCTTCTGTATATGCTCGTCATCATCCTGAATCAAACTGTGTATTTAATTAAGCCTTGTTTCCTTTTGTGTCATTCTGATGCTTTTGGCACCTTGTTTTGCATTGGAATAGGAAGAAATTATCAGATCGAAACATTTGTATTCTACGCATACACTGCAAGAGTTGGAAGAAAGAAAATTTAGCTCCAAGAACTTCAATATTTATACAGTTATAATGTCACAAAACAGTGTAGCCATTGCTAGCAAGCAAGGCTTCTGTGAAGGGAGATGGAAGCCCTGTATTTAGCATTGGAATGAGACAGAACTGGAAGCCCCCACTGGCCGGAGAACACGATTGCCGGGCATATATCATCCATCTTCATGATATGCTTGACAAGATCAGCGTAAATCTCACTGACCCTTCTGGGCAGGATAACGAAGGAAAATGCCTTCCAATTCAGCCTCCTCGGCGGTGATAGCCGGAGGCCTTTGAGTTTCCCATTCATTCTTGTCACCCAACGCCGCCTAGGCCTTGCCGCCTTCTCATCGGTCCTAGTTAGCTTCTCATAGCGAGTCCTCCACCGCCCCCCCGCCATGTCTTGAGCTGCCATCTGCAGCAACATTTTGGGATTTTGCACACACACAATGCATGGGCTGAGAATGTGTCTGTATGTATACGTATGTATATATATATATATATATATGTAGAGAGAGAGATAGAGAGATGGAAAGGCTAAAAGGAGAGGATAAAAAGAGGGTGAAAGGGGCTGCAAACAAGTAACTAATCCTTTGAACACATGGCTGGCATTATGTTTAACCCAACTCAGTGCACATTGGGTAGATTATAAACAAATTAAACAGTGGGGTTAGTTGATGATCAGCAGGAAGATGGTTTTGAAATTGGATTAATATAAGCTGCAATGCAGGGGAATATTGAAAGCATGTGCAATGATTGATGTCCATGTTAGGGGGCCAAATCAGAGCTAGGGAATGATTCCTCAAAGAGAATGAATCTAGCTTAATTTTCCCTGTAAGACGACAGCCATCAACTTGTTTCTTCTGAATTTGACAGAGATTGGGATTAATGGAATAATCCAGTCAAGGATACAATGATTTAGTCTAATTTGTCCCATTTAGGGAACAGCAGCAGCCCTTTAATCAATAGAGTTCACCTCTGTGCCCTTGATGGTGAACTCAACAGTGCCTGCCATGCCCAATCTCGGCACAGTTTCTTCTGGGTCCCTCTTGAAATTTTCAGATTCTGATAGAGAAGAAGAAGCCGGGATCGAATTACTGAATCAAGTTAGAAATCCATTGATCCATCGCCAATTCTGTTTAGAAACTTTTGTCAATCTAGTTAGATGAACCGGCTCGGATCCCAAGAGAGTTTCAATCAAGCTAGCTAGCCTCTTTGCTTTCTGCCAACCAGAAGATCCTTCAGCATTGCCTGTCAAGTTCAATGAATCCCATCTTCATGTTCTTGTTTCATGAAATGGATTTGTCCTTTGAAGAAGAGTTTCAAACCTACGGATTCACTCCTAGGCAGAGTATCTTGGCTCACTTCGCTTATATAAAGGTTAAGATCCCCACAGGTAAACAAATACACTCGTAGTATTTATTCATTACACATTTATGACTCATTTTTTCTATTAACTCAAACGTCAAAAATTATATTAGAGAATCAACTCCGTCTTCTTTTTACGGGTATTTGCATCAAGATGAACTTTAATAATTGATCCGAACAAACATCATCATAAATGATTAGTTAGAAGAAGAAGCGAATAAAATCGATCAAGCAAAGAAGAAGAAGACAAGCAAATTAAGATCAATGTGCAGAAGGCTGCTTTGCTCTTAATTAATTCACAGGAAACAGCTGTGGATTAAGTAAACAATTCGGTAGAGGTTTATGTGCCATGCACATGGACAAGTAGCAAGTGATTTGGATTATAGAGTGAGCTGTGAGTTGCAGGCCATTCTAGGGTTGGTTTGACACATGGCATGGCAGTCCTACTAGGCTAGTATGTCATCGGACATGATGGCACTTACTCTGACTCGTAGATGATCTCGCACACACTATTATTTTCACAGCCCAAAACCCTAACATACATGACACTCCCCGAGAGAATAGGGGTCTTATTGATAAGGTGTGGCAATAAAGACCAAACAATGGGCTATGCAAGTATAAAAAGGTTGACCATTCTCATAAACAAGATTTATCTTCTTCTTGAGCTTCTCTTTATCGAACGATTTCCTCTTGCATCCATTAACTTAAACGTTAGAGATTTAAAGAGGCATTCTAAAATACTTCTTCAGTATAAATATGTATTAAGAGATGTACTCTTCACTTAGAAATATCAAAAAACAACATTTGATTCATTGGACATTTATGTTTCTATCTTGTGAGCAACATCCATTAATCTATTTTTGAGGGAGTAGAAGAAAGAAGATATTTCATAATTTTCTGTAACAACTTTTTTAATCACAAATTTACTGTAGCAACGTTTTCAGTCACAAATTAGGGCTAAGGCCTCAACAATAGCATCAACATTTCATTCTTCTAATCAATAGGAGAGTAATTAGTTTAATCACAAGTTTTAATAGAAGATAAATAAATTTACCAAATGTTAAGGTGACATGATTTAGTCTTCAAGTGATATATATCTCCTCAAATAAATTATCACGTGTCTTTACCTCTTTTTTTGGCCCATAGAATCATAAGTTTTAAAGTAGTTGGAGAATTTTGAACTAGATATCAATCAAGATTATAACCCTAAGTCATATCAAATTTAATTAGTCAATTCATGAGTTGTAATCTTGATCATATAAAAAGTATTATCCCAATGGAAGAGTCAACTCAAGATGCAGGCATGGTTTAAACGTGTGACTATGAATGTCATCTGTGGATTAACAAAAGCACAGATGGGCTTAAGTCCATAATTTTATCCCCTACGTTAATGCTTTTATTCTATCTTACTTGCCTTCAGTCCCCATCTTGACATGGAAAGGAGAAGCTCTGGAGGGCACATTTGTCACAAGCAGGGTAGGGTGCATGCAAAGGACATGGTAGGGCATCCAAAGTCCACGCCTTCACCTGCTCACATAGGTCATCGCCAGATCACATCAAGCCTAAGGGTCAAAACACATCTTGTGGGTGCTTGAAAGTCCCAATTTTGTGACACTACGAACCCCTTTTACTTTATTTTTTGTAGTAAAAGATATTTCGGTATATAAAACATAAATAAAAATATATGAAAAATACTCAAAAAAAGAGGGACAACACCACTTGGGTGGTAATTTTATGGGTAAATGTCATTTGCTTTTCCCATCAAGGAAATGATATCCAAAGATTTTATCCATATGAGAGTTACAACTAAGTTACACAAAAACGGGCATGATATGAATAAGAAATAAAAAAAGATAATATTTTTTTAAAAATTAAAAAACAAAAATATCAAAAAATGTGTAAATAAAAAAATATAAAGAATTTTTTATAAATATAATTTTTAATATAAAAAATAGTTATTCAATCTAAAAATAAACATAAATTCCTTAGTACATTCAAATAAATTTCAAAAAAAAATGAAAAGTTTGAATTAGAAATGAAATTTTTTTCACCTCTATCCTCTTAACGTGTTTCTAATATTTTCTTAATATTACGAAATAGTTTGAAAATATTTTTAAAATTATAAAAATAACTTGAAAACTTCTTTTTTTTTTTTACCATTTTTAACATTTCAAAAATAAAATATTTTGAAAGAGTTGAAACGACTACCCCATATAGCATTTTCATATATCATAGTACGGTTACACTATCTTTAAAATCTGCCAAAAAATAGGCGATGATGTCTAAATTCAGACTTTTCTCAATTTCTATGTTATCCTTTTAATAAACTATTTTTTTTCAATTATTATCCTTTTTGTTACAACTGAATTGTTATTTGACTTGTAACACTATTATATCAATTATACATTGATATATTATATTTTGTGTAATATTTATACACAAATACCATAAAAATATCACAAAAATAAATATCCAAATAATATTTCTATTGTCGCAAGGCCATTGGCATAAATATGTTGTTACTTCCATAGATGGGTTAGGAACCCATCATAGAAGCATGGGTTGACACTTAAATGTGATATTTTTAATAAGATTTATATAATAATAGGTTATGTACATACATTAAATAATATAAAATAAAACATATAAATAAATACATTAATATTATCAAAGATCTTATAATGAGTATGAATTGGGATTATGAATCCATGGAACTTAGCCTCAGTTTTCAACATCTAAATCTATATGTGTGAACTAAAAGTCACAGGCTCTCATTGTCCCAATGACTTTTATTATTCAAATCTGTAATCTTGAATTATGAACCTTCCTTGACTCAACAATCCTTAGTTTCAACGATTCATCAATTTATTTCGGAAAAATCATATTTTTATTAACATATTTTTATATTTTTTAATATAATTATTTAAATTTTTTATTATTTTAATTATATTTTAAATTTTATATTTTTCAGTTAATTTAACACTTCTAATTGATATTTTTTTATGTGATAAGTCAAATTTTTCGTTATTTCAATTATATTTATGTATTCATATTTTTAAATTAATTTATTTTTTATATTTTAATATATAAAAAATAAAATAATATAAATTTTACTAATTTTTTTTATATATCAAAATATAAGAGATTAAATTCACTTAAAAATATATATACAAAAGTATAATTAAAACAAAAATAATAAAAAATCAGGCAATGACATGGAAAAAGGGAAAAAATACAAGGGCAAAGATTTAGGTTGCGTTCTCTTTGTTGTTTTCAAGTCATTTTTAGTTTTTAATTTTCTAAAATAATGAAAACACGTTCTCTTTACTGTTTTTAAAAATGTATTTTTAAAAATAAAAAAAAATTATAAAGAAAACTCAAAATAACAAAAAATTATTTTGAGTGTTTTCATCCAAAACAAACTCTAAACTCAAAACACATTTATTTATGTATTTATTCATATTTTACTATTATAATGAAAAAAAAATTACAAAATTTATTAACTTTAAAATGTATATATTTTTTTAATAATATATTAACATTAAATATTTCTAATTTATTAAATAATCAAATTCTTTTGTATAAAATAATATTAAAAAATTATTTTCAAAATTTTAAAGAGAACGTGTTTTCAATTTTTCAAAAATAGATTACAAAAATAGAAAATTGAAAATAAATTCAAAACTCAAAACTAAAAATTAAAAAGCAAAGAGAACGCAGCGTTAGCCATTTATTTTGGACACTGCAATCTTGCCATACACAAGAAAAAAAGAAAATTTTATTGAAAAACTACTTAAACTTAGTGAGTTTCTCAAACTTATTAAAATTTTAGTAAATATTTTTAAACTGTTAATAAAATTTATATAATAATATTTTAACATTTCATTTAAAATTTAATAATTATTTAAACCAATCAACAAAGTCACGTCAGATAAATTTAAAAACTCCCAAAGTTATTGGAGTATATATGGTTCAAATATTGCAATTCTTGCACGAAACAAAGAGTATTTTATACAATATAAAGAGTGTATTAAGGGACACCAACACTTAATACTTAAAAAAATATTTTATATTGTATAATTCATCTTCTATGTTATATAATATATTTTTTATGTTATATAAAATTGTACAAAATATAGGTGACACAATTAATGCCTTGGGAAAAAAGGGTTCATATCATACCCCTCCAATCCAATACAAGCCTCAGCCATGGCAACTCTCTTCTCATTCCAACAGAGGCTGGAGAGCTGTTCCAGAGACAGCCATGTTACAGAGCTGACCCCTCAAATTACCATCTTTGGAAAAGGCAATGATTGAGAGAACTCACTATGTCTCCAAAATAATTTAAACTCAAAGTGAAATTTATTAAAATACCCTAAAATTTATTAAAACCCTCACTGGGATTGCATTGCATTCCCAAACTTTGTCCATTTGGGTAATGCATTCAAGTTCAAGTTGAGATTTGTTTCACCCAGGCTGGACTTTTCCTTCTCAGAATTAGGGTTCTTAAAACTTCAGCCTCAAGACAAACAGGGCTTATACAAGTACACGAGTATCATCAATTCACACCTAAAAAGTGTCCAAATAGCAAGGTCAACAAAGCCAACTGGCATTCTTATTAGAAGCTGCCAAAATGGACCCTCCTCTGGGTATCAATATATTATTATTATTATTATTATTATTATTATCATACATAGATTCTAGAGCCTATGTAGAGAGAAATTAAAAACCCTAGTTCTAGACACTAAAAAATCATAAGAGAGAAGAGGGTTTTAGCCAATGAAACAGCAAAAGCACACTAAATGCCTCAGGAATTGGCCAGTATACAACATGAAAGCACAAAATAAAGGCAAAATAGAGACCTTTTTGTATCATCAGTGCTGAGATATATCAAATCAGCATAAAGATACAAATATAAACAACTACAGACCCATAATCTCTAGTTCCACACAATCCTTACAAACCTAGTTCTAGATACTAAATAATTAAAAGAGAGAAGAGGATCTTTGCCAATGACACAGCAAAAGCATGCTAAATGCCTCAGGAATTGGCCAGTATACAACATAAAAGCACAAAATGAAGGAAAAACAGACTTCTTTGTATCATCAGTGCTGAAACGTATCAAATCATCATAAAGATACAAATATTTATATAACAAACGACTGCAACGACCCATAATCTCTAGTTCTACATAATCCTTCCCAGATCACCCAAAAAAATTAAAAAATTCAAGTAAAGAAGAAGAAGAAGAAGAAGAAGAAGAAGAAGAAGAAGAAGAAGAAGAAAGATGGGTATTATGGTTGGTTGTGCCACCAGAAGCAAGAAGAGAAAGATCCGGAGGGGTGATGGTTTTGAGTATGGAGGCGAAGGAACCTTCTTTTTCTGGAAGAGGAGAAGAAGCCATAGTAGCCGTGTATGAGCCCGAACCAGAACAACTTGCGGATCTTGACGGCGGAACGGAACCTGACCCAGATGACCCGCTTGACCCGGAAGAAAGAGCCTCGGATCCTCTCTGCAACCGTCTTCTTCCTGGAGAACTGGTAGCTTCTCAGGAACAGTTGCCTCTTCTCCATGTCCGTGTGTGGATGGTAGCAGGGATAACCCATCTCGCTCCTCCCGGCCACTACTTGATTCGCAGCCATGTTCACTGATAGATACGCGTGTGCGAGAATATTATATATATATATAGAGAGAGAGAGAGAGAGAGAGAGAATGTGAAGAAGGGGAAAGGAAGGGGGTTTATAAGAAAAGGGTAGTTTGGAATTAAAGGCTACTGCGTTTGGAACGTGAGAAAATGAAGGAAAATTAAAAAAGGAGAGGGAAAGATAAGAGGGGAGAGAGAGGGGCCGTGGGGGAAGAAAAGTTTATTTTTACGTTCACTTTTTTTTTTTTTGTCTATTTAATTTTTTTATTATTTTAATTATATTATTAAACTTAATTTTTATATTTTAACTTTTTTTATATAGCAATTTAAATATTTTATTATTTTAATTACATTTCTAAATATTTTATTAACTTTTAAAATAAAATGAGATAATAAAATATACATCATATTCTATTTATATCAAAATATAGACATTAAATTAATTCAAAAATATAATTTTATGAGTGTAATTGAAATAATAAAAAAAATAAATTATTATATTAAAAAAATTAAAAGTGTATAATTTAAAAATATAATTAAAATAATAAACAAATTTAAATTAACACCACAAAAAAAAAAAACAAAAGCACTGAAGCAAAAATATAGGTTTCGCCTTTTGCCTCTGATGCTCTGCGCGCGCGCGCGCGAGAGGGGGTGGTAATTGAGAGAAAATAAATAAATAATTATTGTCAAGGAAGGAAGATTTGGATGAGCCATGAACATATCATAAATGAGAAGAATAAAGCAGAAATAAAATAATTCACATTTGTTACACAATCAAAAAGGTAAACAAATAATCTCTCTCTTATTAAGTGAATCTATTTGCTTTCCTCTGAATTTCCAACCTCATCAGAGGACAAGACTCATAAACCCAATCCCCATTTGTTTCACTTCACTTTCCCATTTTCCCAGTAACCAAACAGGGGCTGAGAACAGTTGGGGCGGTCACGTGACTTATGTGTGACTACTATTTGGGTCCTGCATCATCATCTTCATCCAACAACCCATCTCCATTTGGTTTCCCCTGACTTTCCAACCTAATCAGAAGGCAGACTCATAAAGCCAATCCCATTTGATTCACTTCACTTTCCCATTTTCCCTGTAACCAAACAGGGGGTAAGAATAGTTGGGGCGGTCACGTGACTTAATGTGGGAGTGAGTATTACTTTGGGGGTCCTTTATCATGTCATCATCATCATCCAACCCATCTTCCACGTCAGGTACTTGGACTAATAATGGAGCCAATTTTAGAACAAAATGAACACGCCAAGTAAAAGTTTTTAACTTTTTTCTTAGTCAAACCTGATCTCCGCCCCTTAATTAATTGCCTCAAGATTGTGCTCAACCAACTTACTTAAAAGTTCTTGTGATCATGAAAATTGTTGTTTTTATAAAATAACCCTTTATAAAAATTATAATTTTAATTTTTATTAAAAATAATCCTGTCTAAAAATGATTATTTATGATAATAATGTCTAAGGGTTATCACAAAAATAATTCAATTCTTTTAAGGAATTTACAATTTTATTTAATTCTTTCAATTTTGACAATTAAATCTTAATTAGCTCAATTAAATATAATTTCATTCATATAAAATTAATTTTAAAAAATATATATTCACATTGATTTAACATGCTGAATGTCATGTAATAATAATATTTATAAAACTTATAAATATTATTATTATATGACATCTGGCATCTTAAATCAGCATTTAACATTCTCTCTAAATTAATTTTATATATTAGATAAAATTACATTTAATTGAACTAATTTAAATATAATTATCAAAATTTTAAAAATAAATAAAAATAAAAATTTACAAAAAAAAAAAAAGATTATTTTAGTGATTAGCCCTAATCTTCATAACTCATTTAAAGAAAAGACTCGCAAAAGGGCTTTTATGACTTTTTATTGCACAATCAAACAAGCTACTACCACCAAGAGGTAGAAGAGCCCACCCATTAGAGGAATGGCATACTTGGGCCTTGGGCCTTCCTATTATTATTCCAAAAATAGTTACTATTACTAATAGACACAAAATAACCTAAAGATGTTATATACTAACATGGCATTCAATCTCAAACCAAAGTAGAAATGGACAGCAATGACATATGATGGAAGCATTTAATTAATGGATTGACTGTAATTTATATGGAGAGGATTGAGAAGGAAGCATCCCAGAATGGCATGCTCTGTGCAAGGAACTGGATTACTAAGACAGGTAGGAAAACTTGCAAGAGCTGTACAGAACAGATTAGAAAGACAAGCAAAAGAACAAACTGGAGATGAGAATAAGCCTAGACAGGTGTACCAATGTAAGACTTTTGATGACATTAATGCATTAAAATGTTGTATTTTATGTCATGTCAATATAAATGTACAACACATTATGAGTATCACCAAAAATATTATAACTAAGTGTTAAACATAACATTTCTGGAAACCAAAAAGTCACTTGCCTTGAGCAGCAAAAGTTGGGGCAGCGACTTGGCCCGTAGCTTCAACGTCAGGTCAGCACCATGGAGATATCATCATTTCAATGTACATCCATTGCGTGAAGATGGAGAAATCTTCTGTATCTGTCGAATATCCTTGACACCATGTTTCACGACATCTAAATTTGTAGTATTCTATGTTTGGATCTTGGCTTCATTTCCAAAGGAAAAGGAGGCAAGGGAAACAAATAAAGTCATTGCTTTGACAAAGAATAAATCTACTCTTAGCTTTAACTTATTCCTTGACCAATCAAACAAAAAGAAGAGGGGGGAAAAAGGAAAAATTTAGCGATGTGGAACAAGCAAAAGATATTTAAAATAATAAACAAAATTATAGTTTTCAGTTTTTTACAATACTGACCAGAACAAAGCAATTTATCCCAACTGGGATGATCCCATGGTTAAGCTGAGGGCGCCAGGTAAAACCCTGAAAAACTCTTTTTAACATTGAATAAAGCCCGAGGCCAATCCAGATTCATATTTGGCTTGCAAAATCACAAACTAATGGGGGCCAAATAATATTACATACATTGGGAAAAGAACAGCTGAGGGGACCAGGGGCTACTTGTCTGTAACTTTTATCAGAGCCTTTCTCCAACCATGTGGACCTCCTAAATGCCCTCCTCTGTTTAGAATCCAAAGCATTGTGAGTGAATGAATGCCCGGTAATAACTAGAAGTGGCAGTTCAAGCAGCTGGAAGCCCTCTTCTGGTTACAAGAAGTTTGTATAAAACCTGATGCAAGTAGGGGTGGCTGAACTAAAAGTCAAGCTTGTTCGGGCAGTCTGATGCCCTGTGGCCAGTCCGCCCACAATTGAAGCAGGCACCTCCAAAGCCTCTGCCATGGACAAGGAGATCCCATGGTTAAGCTGAGGGCGCCAGGTAAAACCCTGAAAAACTCTTTTCAACATTGAATAAAGCCCGAGGCCAATCCAGATTCATATTTGGCTTGCAAAATCACAAACTAATGGGCCTAATAATATTACATACATTGGGAAAAGAACAGCTAAGGGGACCAGGGGCTACTTGTCTGTAACTTTTATCAGAGCCTTTCTCCAACCATGTGGACCTCCTAAATGCCCTCTGTTTAGAATCCAAAGTATTGTGAGCGAATGAATGCCCAGTAATAACTAGAAGCGGCAGTTCAAGCAGCTGGAAGCCCTCTTCTGGTTACAAGAAGTTTGTATAAAACCTGATGCAAGTAAGAGGTGGCTGAACTAAAAGTCAAGCTTGTTCGGGCAGTCTGATGCCCTGTGGCCAGTCCGCCCACAATTGAAGCAAGCACCTCCAAAGCCTCTGCCATGGACAAGGAGATTCATACGACCCATATCAGATTTTAACTGGAATAGTTATTGTACGATGGTGTCTTCTCATAGATATGGTTAATAGATAGAGATTATTGGCGAGGTAGAATCCATATAACCGTTCCCCATTCCCACCTAATAGGTTTAAGGCTTTGACATGTTTCATGTGACAATAATGCATCTTCTAAGCTTTCAAGATGAAAAGCAAGACGAGCCTTCATATAACAAATATCATGGATGTAATAAGAATTAAGAATTCATGCATACAAGCCTCTACACATCCATTTTTTAATGGAAAATGGGGTCTGTACTTTCCATAAACAACCAATGATGGAACAAGCTTTCCTAAGAAGAAAAGAGGGGAGAAAAAAAACAAAAGCTATTCCCAACCCCCATATCTGATTCTCATTACTATCAATTAGATTCTTGATAATTAGATGTCCATTTCATCTGTTCATTTCTATTCATGCAAACCCACTGCAATAATATTTAACATGCAAGCAAAAAGGGAAATACCTGTCCCTATTTCCAAATGATGACTGCCTTGATTGTCTTCCACGTATTAGCCAATCATTTCCACTGTCTCTTGAACTCTGACCACCACGCTTATAACCGAACTCTTTCCCTTCATCATCAGCCTCCCAACCCCTACTACGTGCGTTTCTGAAACATTTTCGTTCCCTTGAACCTCCACGGACACCCCTATCCCTGTTAGAAAACCTTCCGTAGCGGTCAATCGGAGGCCCATCATCTTGTAAAGCAGGCAACTGCCAAAAATGGGTGAACAATACATGAATTCAAAGTCTTCATTAATTAACAGTAGGATAACACTAAAACATGAGAATGAAGTAGGTAATACACAAATAAACTGCAAATCAAGTGCATAACCCAGTTAAACTGTGTGATATTTACCATTAACTTCAGCATTATATGTTATAACAAAATAGATAACCACAAAGGGCAACCATAATTTAGACTCAACCTTGGTGATTTTGGAAATAGTGTTTCCAGGTGGCAGTTGCTTATTCATTAGCTCTTTTGCAGTCTCCTCCGGAAGGTCAAAAACCGCTCCTTGAATCTGGCATAAAGATGTAAACAATTTTTTTTATTTTTTCAAAAAGAAAATAACAAATTGAGCAATGTTTGATCATAACCAATTGTATGCATACAAACCCTTTCATCTGCAATTAAGTGTATTTTTCCAACTTCATCTGCAGCAGCAGAATTAGAGATGGGAACTGGGCCAGCCCGGCCGGCCCGCCTCATAGCCCGGCCCTGCCCGGCCCGTTACTGTAGCAAACGGGCCGGACCGGCCCACTTAAAAAAACAAGGGCCGTGCCGGGCCAGCAATACGTGGCCCGCGGCCCGGCCCGGCCCATCAAATTGGCCCGTGGGCCGGCCCATCAATTGGCCCACTAAAATGGCCCGGCCCGGCCCACTAAAAATTAAAAAAATATTTAAAAAATTATGTTTGTATTTAATAATTATAAACATAATAATTAAAAATTATGTTTCTTGTAAATATAATTTTATTGTAATGTTTTTAAACATAATTATGTTTGTAAACATAATATTTATTATGTTTGTAAACATAATTTTAGTGTTATTTTTGTAAACATAATGTTTACTATAAATATCATAATTTTACAAACATCAAAATTATAAGTAAACATTAATATTAGTTACATAACATATTAATGTAAGTAAACATAATATATTTATTAATATAAGTAAACAATGTTTATTAATGTTTACTAAACACATTTTAAATATTAATATGTTTATTAAACATATTTTAAAAAATATTAGTTACATTTGAAAAAAAATAAAAAAATATATTTAAAAAATTATATATAAAAAAATTAAAAATAAATTATTCATGGGCCGGCCCAAATAACCAAGCCCACGGGCCGGGCCGGCCCAACAGGCCCATGGCCCGGCCCGGCCCACTTTGGCCCACTTATTAAGGGCCATAGGGCCGTGCCGGGCCTAAGTTTGCATTTTCTTGGCCCGGCCCGGCCCGGCCCGTTTCTTTCGTGGGCCAAATTCGGCCCGGCCCACCAAATGGGTGGGCCAAGTGGGATACGGGCCGGGCCGGGCCGGCCCGCCCATTTCCCATCACTAAGCAGAATAAACATCTGACAAGAATCCAGTGACAGATCTAGCAGATAAAAACCCTCCAGGATATCCTGGATCACGGCAAAGCTGCAATGTTACCCACCCCTGCAGTGCAAAGTTTACAATAAAATTAAGAGAAGATACCAAAATTATAAGAATGCAATAAACACTGGCAATATCCATGAGCCAAACCATCATAATGGCACACTGTGTAGAACACCTACCAATAATTGATAGGTGCTGCAACAAGTTAAAGCTTTGAAACAATCACCCAAATTTTTTTTTTTTTGTGTGTGTTCTTGATACTAGATGCCAGAGCTTCATTTGTAATAAGGATGAAAAATCATTGCAGTGGTATGGTTAAAGTTTTGGTATTCAGATACTACACTCTGGCAGGATGGCACAACTTAGCTGGATTCCATAAGCCCTAAACCCAATTGCTTGGAATTGGGTAAATACGTGTGTTTTCTCTCCAGTGCAAAGCCATTTCCTTTGCAAAATCCAGAGGAATAATATCCCATTGGAATTCTTCTAATAATCTCTTTCACAATAATGAATGGCAATATCTGGACTCAGATCCCTATATTATGAATGAATTGATCAAAAGAAATATATTAGTGACTGGAATTGATTAATCCGCAATTAAACAGTTCTGATTATTAAAAGGTTGCCCTGCACAGTTTCTTGTGGATTAAAAAAGCCAATAGTTAACAGGGCCTAAGGCAGTATGGTTTTTGAGAAGAAAAAAAAACACCCTATTTACATTCAAATTAAATATGAGTAGTTTAAATGCACCTGAATTCTGAGAAAGAACAAGCACTATAGACTTTAAGAACTAGGCAACTGATTTACCTGCTCATGAGTAATAAGAGACCTGGATGACGGAGGTTGTGCAAAACCACTTAGTTGTGCTATTGCAGCAGCAAGAGCATTTGTTCCTTGTTCTTTGATCAGCTTTTCTGCTGTTGGGGTGAAAAACTCCAGAGACTCCAGATGGACTCCATTAAGAGTAGCAACCACTTGCGCAGCTGATGATTCCAAAACCTCCTTGACAGATGGTGGAGTAACAAATTCAAACTTGCACCCAACATCACGCTCAAGGGAACTGACTGTTCTTCTCTGGCTACTGGTGAACATTAGAACAGCTGTGCCTTCTTTCCCAGCTCTTCCTGTCCGACCCGAGCGGTGCACAAATGTCTCTGGATCATTGGGTAGTTCATAGTGGATAACCTAGAGTGAAAAAGAATCCCGTAGATTGAATAAGCTGAAATCACAACCTACTCCAAACAAATCAACAAATTTAAATACCAAAATCAAACAACTTGAACAGGTCTGAAAGCAAGTGATCTTAAAAAATAGAGCTAATCCCTTGGCAAATCCAAAAACATGATGAAAAACAAGAGTGCTGAACGCAGTTTGAGTTTCATGCATGAACATGGGAAAAAAATAGTTGAGATGGTGCAGTCAAAATCCAAGTTCCAAGGTTTCAAATAGCTATAAAATCAATGCAGTCAACATTCAATGCTCCAAACCACATAGATTACCACAAAGGTTTGATACATATTACAAGGAAAAAGTAGATAATATTAGAACAATTAACATATGAGCCATGTAAATTTGTTAATCCTTCAGACAATCCCATAAACCATCAGTAGAATATAAAACTCAGGATTCAGGAAACCATGAGTTTAACTACCCAGAAAACAAATACCCCCATCACAAATCATGAGTTTAACCATCAGTAATTTGGTCTACTGCTTTTGTTACAAACTCGCTGCATTCATCCACTTTTCCTATGGATGCATCTATTGCTGTTCTTCTGATGATGTTCAAATTATTTTAATCACAGCTCACACAATTTATCTTCAATATGCACTATTTTGGCTTTACATAAAACCTCAATTTTATATATTTTCTAATATGGTCATACATTCACTATAACATCCCCATCATAGTTATGATTGCATTTAGTACATGTTTACTACCTTGCTTCTCACATTTGGTGCCATACAACTGAGTTAGTTTCATTTGATAAAACTTTCCATTTAGTTTTAAAAAGATCTTATAATTGCAAAAAATATGATGACATTTCTCTACTTAAACCATCCCATCTTGATTCTATGAGTAAAACAAAGGGACGTCAACAAGAAGTTGAGTGAACAAGCCAGTGCATTAGCAGAATGCAAACCAAAGAGTACAATTGGAGATCGCTTATCAGAGTATTACATTCACATGGCTATCTTCATTGTAGCCACACCTCCACCCCAACTCCAGAAACAAAAAAACAAGAAAGACAAGAAGAGCCCAATTTCATCTTTCCAAAGCTTGTAACTGCCTAGCATCCCACTCCACATGATTCCTACGACTGGCTGTTACACTTGCTTCTGAATATTCAACTACAGTTCTAACCTGAAAAATGGAGTCTCACAATCCAGAATGTTTTGCTACATTAACCAGGAAATGTGACTACACATAAATTTCCTCATATATCATATAGAGAAGACATTAAGAGTTAGAAATATGAAATCTACAACAGGCTATTGAACCATCATGGCAGAACCATACAAGCACAGCATCATACTCATCCAACAATTTTGTTTCTTCTTTCTGCCTATAGCATACACAATCCATCATACTATAGAAGCTGGCTTTTTCCTGTATTGTATTCTTCTTCAATGTTATGTTGTGGCAAGATTCAGCACATCAAGTTATAAATTTATAATGCAATTTTCAAGTTCACATAGCAAATGTAGCATTTTTCTTCAATTTTCTTTTTTTGGTCCAAAATATAATTCACTGTATCCTTTTTCTTTTCTATGTTGTTTATGGCAGCTTAGCAGCTGCAAAACCTTCCTTGCAGATGATGGTCAATTTTGACATCCTTCTTACACCTTTAAATAAGACATCAAAGTATATTCCTAAAAACTCCAATGCCATGGGATACCCAGAATAACATGATGTGATGCTTAATATGTTGATGAATATAAAAGCAATCTGTCACTTACCAAATCAACATTTGGAATGTCAAGGCCACGAGCTGCAACATCAGTGGCGACAAGCACAGTGAACTTTCCTTGTCGAAAACCATTTAATGTTCTCTCCCTCTGGTGTTGAGATATGTCACCATGCAGGGCCTCTGAAGCAATGCTATTTGTTAATGCCAGTGAGACTTCATCGGCATCACGCTTTGTTTGTGTAAAAACAATGGTCTTTCCACCTTTTGCATAGACCTGAAAATCAAGTTTTTTTTTTTTTTTGCTGAGTTAAAATCATGAAGCTATATAAACTAATTCAAGAAATGAAATCTCAATTTCAAAATATACATAAATATGGAATTATTTGCAAAACAAAACTTTTGACAAAAATTTCCAAAATAACAATCCTAAACTATTTCCCAAAATAAAACTCTCCCACCACGTCACACAAGAATCACACAAGGAAAAAGAGCCAGAATTCCCTGCAAAATGGGAACCACTGCTCCAGACAAGAGGAACCACTGTTGGGAACCACTGCAATAGCGGGCTCCAAATGGGAATTTGAGGACCGATGCAATAGCAGTTCCCATCAGAAACCACTGGCTTGACCAGTGTTTCTCTCTAAGACAGCAGGCTTAGCCAGCAATTTTCCCTTGGCTCATCTAACACTGTGCCCTGTCACATGTGGGATGTTTTAGTTTGAGAAATATTTTACAAGTTTTATTTTGGGAAATTCTTTTTGTTGAGCACTTTAATAATGTAAAAGAATAAACTCCATAAACATAAATCTATACAAGTTAATAAAAATTCAATTCATACCGTTACAAGATCACTGAGAATAGTACACTTTGAAGTTGCAGTAGTTGGTATGGCATACAGCTTAATTCCCTCTGCTAGCTTTTCGTCATGTTCACCAACCTACAGGAACAGCAGCAAGGGGGAAGTTCAAAATTAAACATTAGACATTGGCATGTAAATAATGCATTTGAAGGCAATCAATCCAAAAGTCTAACAACCTTAAAAGATATATGTGGTGTAGGACAGATCTGGAATTTTAATAATACCTACTGAATGGAGGCTTATTTTAGGGTTAGAAAACTTTTTTTTAAGGTAACATAGGGAAATTTGTTGAAAAGGCTAGGGTTTAGATATGTAATGGGTTGGGGGGAATTTTGGGGTAAAGGAAGGCTGAGAAGAAGAATTTTGTGTGTGTGCGTTGGGGGGGGGGGGGGGGGGGAGGCACCTGAAAACAGGTCTGGAAGCAAGTTTACAAAAATATCAATCTGAAATTGAAGATTAGGGAAGAGAGGGAGAAATAGCTTTTAGGCATCATACCTGAGGTTAGACAATTCAAAGAAAACATAACATGCTTAGAGAAAACTGTAGGCAATTATTCAATTCATTATTAAAAGAAAGAGATTACAATGGTATTATAGAGCTCCAGTAAAACTATTCCTGCTAGGGTTAAGAAAATCCTTTCCTATTAGGAAAACTAAACAAAAACTAAAATTACTAACAGTAAGAGTAGGAAAAGACCACAGTACATATGATCCTCTGAATGAACATAACCTTGAGTGGAAATGATAGAGAACCTAAATCTAGGGATCTCACATCTTTAGGGAAGTAAACTCTTGATTTTGGTTAAATCAAATCAGGCCACAAATTAGGAAATTGGCAGATTGATAATTTAATTGTATTTTCCTAGTGTCAATAGTTTCATTTTCCCAAAGTAGGGTTTTCTTGATACCCTACAAAAACAATTCTTATTATACTATTATAGTCTCAGGTAATTTTGGATTCAATATTGCATTGATAAAAGATTTGTGCTCAAACAGAGATTCATTTTCAATTTTCGGTTATGAGATATCTTCTCATTAATGTTTTAGGGTGAGATTTGTTCTCACTCTTGTCCTACATCAACAACTTAATGGTAAGAACAGAAAGCAAATCATCGATATATGAAATCCATGCAATTTTCACTTTGCAAAACAGAAAATAAGAGGACTGAAACAAAAGAGACAATGGAACTTGCCAGATCAATTGTCAAAGGATTATTCAAATATTTCCCAGCCAACTTTTTTACCCAACCAGGCATGGTAGCTGAGAAAAGCATGCTCTGCCTCCTTGATGGAAGCTTCTCTAAAATCACCTCCACATCTTCCTCAAACCCCACAGCAAGCATTTGATCAGCTTCGTCAAGGACCAAGTATTGAACTTCACTCAGTTTCAGGCTATCATTGTTGATTAGATCAATGATTCTACCAGGAGTCCCCACCACCACATCAACTCCACGAGCTAGTGCATTTTGCTGTGTGTTATAAGAAACTCCTCCATAGACACAAACTGTGTTCAAATATGGTGCAGACTCTTTAATCTCTTTCTCTACTTGTTTCGCTAATTCCCTGGTAGGGGCAAGAACCAGCATTCTGGGAAGCCGTCCACACCTTGAAACAAACAAAATGGTAAAATGTGTTAGACATCCCATAAGAGAAACAAATGTGGGTTGAATCATATAGTGGAATTTAAAAGGTGAAAAACAAGCTACTGGGTGGAATAGAGGCTTCTATAAGAAGAATTGATGGAATGGAAACAAATCTTAAGCAAATGAGGTTGACCAAGGCCAAGGAAAACTTGATGAGAGATCTCGAGATATGATACAAGTTATAATGATCTTATAAAAGATATGGTCACAGATTTAAATTAGTAGGATAAAGCTTGATATATTGTGTTTTATCCCATAAGAGAAACGAGAAGAAAACTATAAATTAGAAATATCAGAACCTTAGCTTGAATGATTACCTTTGGGAACTTCTTTCATCTTCACTAAGCTTTTTTATGATCGGTATTCCAAAGGCTAATGTCTTTCCTGTTCCAGTTTTTGCACGGGCAATAAGATCTCGACCTTCAAGAGTCGGTACTAGCACAGCTCTCTAATATTATCAAGTGAAAATAAAAACAAAGAATTTATCAATTTCCTTTTATATGCATGCAAATACATGTGTTGTTAGAGAGAGAGAGAGAGAGAGAGAGCTATGCATGGTGCATGTGAGGGTGTCTAACGCATTCTGCTTCTTGCACAGAGAATGAGTAAAAAACTTGCATGGATCTCCACGTTATTAACAAAGTATAACTTTTGGATAAACACAGGGACCGTATGAGTGTGAATTTCAAAAGCGAGAGGGAAATGTATACTCTATAGAGGTCAAATGAGTTTCTCTGTACACTTCTTTAATTTAATGAGAGAAAAATACAAATATAGAGACGAGCACACACAGACCCACAAATTGCCTGGAACAAATCTCAATTTCATCCCATTTTACAATAGGTTTAATTTTCCTTTCCCTTGGCAAAATCCGAGTCACGGAAATGGAGAAATTTTGATACATTATTTCTTTAGACAGAATAACACATACTTGGATGGGGAAAAGGTGAGTGATTCCTCGATTCTGGAGAGACTCGACGAGCCGCTGTGGAAGACCTAATTTCTCGATATCGAGTTCATCATCAGCCGGCGTCGAAACCTCGTAATCGGAGCCGTAGTCCGCGTCATCGACACCGATAGACTCTCCGCCGAACCCGCCGAGTCCCTTGAACGCCTCCTCGCTCAGGACAGACGAATTCGGAGTCGCAACAGCCGAGGCGGCAGCGCCGAGACGCTTGTGGCAGAGAAGGAAGGCCCTGAGAGAGCTGCAGTGGGGCTTGCCGGCCGGAAAGGCCAGGCACAGAGGAGGCGTCCCGGCGGCTATGCGGGAGAGGTTCAGGGAGATGGTTTGGGGGAAGGACGAGACAGCGGTGATAGTGGAGGAAGAAGCCATGCCGCTACGGCGGCGAGAGCGTGCCGGGGCGGGGCTGCAGAGTGGCGATAAAGGCACGCTCGCGCAGTGTACACCGCTGCAAGCTCTCCGCCTCGCTTGGCCTCTTGGGGTTTTGGGGTTTTGGTATCTTTTTCCCTCCTTATATTCTCATCTTTTTGAAAAATTATTCCGTCTTAACGGTATATGTGTTTTTTTGGAAAAATGCTTAAGCGTCAAACAACCTTACCCCAGACTTATAGGAAGAAGGTAAAATGACAAAATTGTCCTCTCCTCTCCTCTCCTCTCCTCTCCTCTCCCTGGCAAAGCAGTGATGGCAATGAGGTGTAATGACGAGGCAAAGCAGTGACGACCATGGGAAGGGAGGCGAGAGAGCAGGGTAATGGGTCACTTTGTAAATTTATAAAGTGAGCGAGAGTAATTTTGTCATTTTATTCTCACTCAGTAACCACGTATGTAGGCTTGTTTGGCCCTGTAAAACAACTCTTTTTTTTTTAAGTTGGGAGAAGTTAAGACGTCCACATTAATACACAGTCCTTGGGCAGGACAATCATATATCCTCTAAAACTTGTACCTTGACACTATCTTTTTTTTTTTTTTTAGTTAACGTAGAGCGCTCTTACTGCTCGGCCTTATGATTCTAGTATGAGATGTAAATCAAGGAATTCAACAGACAATTTTTATCCCTACCTTCTCTTTGCTGACGTGAGGGCGGTTTAGCATTTTTACAATTTTTAAGATAACCCTTATCTACTGAATTTTCTCTCCTGACCAAAACTCGAACACGGAACCTGAGGGTTCAAAGAGCAACACCCTAACGATTCTTCTTTTACCAATTGATCTATGCACTGAGGGCTACCCCAACTCTTTTTTGCTATAGATAAGTAAATCGTGAGTTAAAATTTAAAATTTAGTTAATTAAATAGACATAAATTATCAATAGCATTACAGAAACATGTACAATTTCACAAATCTTGTGATAACTTGAGCTCGTCTGAACATGTGTAATGGACCATCTATTTTATCTTGAATAATTTAATATTTATATATTTATGATCTTAATACATGATAATTGATATATAATTATTAGATTGTAATAGTACAATGACATTATTTTTAATATTTATTTTATATTATCCTAACTTTTAATATTGTTTCTGTTGGAACTTGTGTAGTCCTTTGTTATTATGTATCCAACTTAAACAGTATAGGGGCTAGTGAAATTGCCACTAATGCCTAAAGGTATTTTTCAACTGCACTCTCTATCTTACTATCTATTATATTATAAATAATTAATTTTCTATTCTTTTTTACCTTAAAAGCTGTGCTTCTCCCAATCACATTTCTTATTATACTCTCTATTTAATTTCTTATTTTATTTATTTATTAATAAACTTAAATTCTAATTTTTTACCTTTCTTGTAATTTTTACTACTATAAAAATTCAATATTTATTTTATAATTTAATAATAAATATTAATGTATTAAATTTTAATATTGTTTAATATATTTTTAAATCAATTTATTAATTTTTAAAAAATAAAATTATTTACCAAATATTTTTCAAAAAAATACAGAAAAAAACAACCACCACCAAGTGAAATCCAAGAATTTTTTTTTGCAAAAATACAAAGCAATACCTTGAAGAGGACGTTGTTGTTCCCTAAGTTTCGCCATGACCGATCATCTCTACCACATCTGTTCGTCTCCTTAATCGCTACAACTTATTGTCTTCTCTGACCCTGGGCTTATTATTTTTTGTCATGTTAAAACTGTTTGATTCAATAGCCTTCTCCATAACTGATAGCAAATTAGTTGCAACATGCTTCGTTATATTCGTATTTGATGGATCTTTGTGTTTTGGCAATGGCGGTTGCAACTGCAGTAGCAACAAAGATGGCGAAGGTTGCGACAATGATCGTTGTGGAAAAAAATGGGGAGGGCTATAGTGGACAACAACAGTAGCTAAAAACGACAAGGGTTTTGGCCTTTGCTATTTGGATGGCAAGCAAAACTCAATAATGACAAGTTGCATTTGAAGCTTCTTTTGTTCCCCTCGCTAAAATTTTAGCTTAGCAATGAGAAATTAATAGTATTGGAGACAACCTAATAGACATGTGATTTGGTTCCTTAAATGTTTCATGATTGTGTGTACTCGAAGAATTCCAAAAACAATTGTCATCTTTTGGTGCCTAATGGCCTTAACTTATAGCGTTAAAATATAATTACTCTCAAACAATAATCTATTTATCTCTTATTCTATTATTTTACAAAAAACATAAAAAAGTTAGATCAAGTATTATCGATGATATTACTAACTCTTTTGGAGACCTCCCCTAAATTATATGGGTTCAAGTATTTCGCATAACTTTATTACATATAACGTGTAATAAATAATCTTAAGTCATATATAAAATAAATTAGATAACATTGCATAAGATATTTACCTATGCCTATTAAGGTGTTCAAATTTCGATCCAGATGAAAACTCATACCAAAAAGCTTGGTATGGAAAAATTTGAAAAATGATCTTTAATTTGGTCTAGTTTTGAAGGGAAAATTGAATAAGCTACTATATATTAATAAATATACATGTGTTTAAACAGTCAAACTTATATTTTTACCTATATATTTTTATATTTTTTATTTGTAGTCATTTAAATTTTTTGTTATTTTGATTACATTATTAAATTTGTAATTTCAAATCAATTTAACTACTATATTTTGAGGTTTATTTTGTATGGGCGCTCAAACTTTTCATTATTTTGATTACGTTATTAAATTTACATTTTCGAATCAATTTAACCTATATACTGTAACATAAACAGAATATAACATGTTTATCATCTTATTTTATATATTTTTTTTTGCATACAAATATAAGAGTTACATTAACTTGAAAATGTATATTTAAAGGTCTAATCAAAATAATAAAAAATTATAGTTAACACACGAAAAAAAGAATCAAAACACTAGGGTTAAATTGACTCGAAAATTAAGTTCAAGAGTATAATTGAAACAACGAAAATTTCGAGTAATTAGATAAAAAAAATGTGAAAATAAAGAGATAAAAATATAAATTTAGCTATATGTAAATACTTACAAATATAACATATTTACACAATATACTATTTGAAATATAATAATGCGTATTGTCATACAATAATACATACTATTATATTGTTATGTATGTATATACAAATTTAATAGGATTGGATCAAATTGAACTTTTTCGGTCTCGTCCTTATCTGGTTCAAAATTTTTATTAACTTTGATTTAGACCCATTAAACACCCTTATTTACATGTAAAGCAAATATAAATTGTTTATAATCTTTACATACATTAAAAAACATATTTTTTTATTATTTGCAACTGAAACTATATATATATATATATATGCATATATTTAAGATCATCATTTGCTGGCAAGTCTTTATCATTTGCTTGTGACCGCAATAACAATTCCTTGTTCCTCTGACGCGTAAGCAACAAGCAATCTGTGTTCGTTCTTGCACTCTCCCGAGTAGAATTGGCCATTGGCCTCAATTTCCGGCCACCGGCAAGCCTTTCCCCTCCTCCGATCTCGCTGCCCAAGGTCAGTTGTCGTTGAACTCGACTTTTCTGTTCACAAGGACCAAATTCAAGTCTAGATCCTTACAATACGTGCTAGGGCAGCGTTTGTTTTCAAGAAAATTTGGTTTAAGATCAGGTGATGTATCTGTCTTGTGAAAATTTAACTTCAGGTGATATCGAATTGGGGGGCTAGGGTTTCCAATTTTCCAGACCGCACTTCGGAACTCGACTCTGTTGTGGTAGAGGCTGGCAGTCGAGAATTTATTTTCGAGGCTTGTATGCTTTCGTTTTCTTCTTTCCATTTTTAATTATGTATGTCAGTACAGAGACGCGTATTGTTTACTGTTAGCATTACGGTTGAGCTGCAGGGGAGAAGGAAGTCGGTTGCTTGGTGGATGAGATTCTATTTGTAGTCCTGGGGCTTTCAGGGGCAAATGGCGCCTATATTCTATATCCTTGTGGCATTACCTTGCACAGCCGGGGCCATTGCTTTAGCACTTATCCACATCTACAGGCACCTATTGAATTATACCGAACCCACTTATCAGAGATACATTGTTCGCATCATATTTATGGTTCCCGTGAGTTTTGTTTCTCAACTCCTCATTTTCGGATGAGTAAGTTTGGTTGCTGTGTTTCTTTGTCATTTTGAAGATTTTCTAGAACTTTATGCCATGTCCCATGGAAAATAACCCATTTTCGTATATATCACGTGCCAATTGAAAGTGCAACTTGTTGAAATTAGTGTTGGACTAGCAGGGCTTGAGAAAATGAAGGTGGAATGGCACTTGTATTGACTATGCGTATAGAAATGTTGGTCAACTAGAGACCCGAGCAATAGCCTCTAGTACAATTTCATATTTTGCGAAGAAGGTTATTATTAAGCCATTTGGAGGTGGAACATATTGTGTTTGTATTAGAAGTTTCCCCTTTCATCATTGATGAGTCTTTCTGTTCTGTTTTCCAGCAGATTGTGTTAAACAAGACTCTGAAGGAAACTAATGCATTTCTTAGGTTGTTTTTGGCTGCCCTTTAACGTGAGCATAGAAGTCTGTAGTTCAAAATGGTGTACCTGGTGTTCCATTTTGATAGTGCTGCTTATTTTTTATTCTTCTACCTGTATGTTTTATCAGTGGATTCACTTTTGCAAGATAAAATGCTTTCTATTTTATGTTATTGGTGCATTATACGTTTTCATGTTTGTTACTTAATTTATTTATTTTGGATGTGTTGGTTTGTGAATGAACATAGATTGGACTCTTTCTTGTGCATGTTGTTTAGTTGTACCAGATTGGTAATGTTTTTTAAGATATGCCAGTATCTTCTTGTTGAGTCTCTGGGGAATATAAGTAGACACTTTTGGATTTCCTAGCTCTCATTAATGCACTTGGTTTTCTTTCCCTTCAATGGAAATCTCTTATTTTACTCTCTCAGTTCTCTGCTTTGTAATTGTCTTTATTGCCTTCCATTTTTCTCCTACATTTTGTTAGCACCTCTTTTGTTAGCACCTCTTTTCTCCTTGAATCTAAAAATTCATCACTTTAATCTAAGAATTTCATTTTATGTTCTGTTTTATGAATTTGTTTGGCTATTGCCGTGATAAATCTTCTTCATTTTGACAGGTTTATGCATTGATGTCATTCTTGTCACTTGTCCTAAATGAGAGTTCAATCTATTTTAATTCCATCCGAGAAATGTAAGAAGTCTGTGTTTATGTTTCTTCAAAATAAAGTTATTATTATCTGTCTCTATTTGTTATTATCTTATTCTTCTTTTTTCCAGTTTTTGTCTTGTGGACTTAATATAGATCCTAGCACTGGACTGATCTTCAAATGGTTGTGTTTTGTGTTGAGAAGGAATAAGACAAGTCATATCTGGGCTGATTGAAAATGATCTCATCTCTATTTTTTGGTTTAACAGCTTAACACCTGATAGCTGCACCTAGTTAAGCTCAATTGTTCACATAAAGAACTCTCCAAATCCATTATTTAGATTGAAATTTTATTAGTGATTTTCACACAACATTAAGAGCTTAAAGAATCTTATGCTGTACTAATTTTTTTGTTCTTTGTAATTTTGGATGCCCAAGTGTCTTATACGCACACAGGCATGTATGTATGTGTATGTGCAGGAAGGCATATATTCTTTTGCACGGATTGCACTTGCTTTAAGTAGCTTAGTAGTCAATCAACTTATGCTTTAAGTAACTTATCATACCTTCACGAAGACCATCACCATGTCTCAGTAATTGCACCATTTAAATGATAGGATCTGAAAATATTCCTGTTTGTTTCCTTGTCTTTTCTAAATTTTATAAGGACTTTATGTTGGTTACTTATATTTGGCCTTCCCATTCCATTATGGCGTCTTCGGGTTCTTGCATTTCTATGCAAAGTTGTCCAATCTATTGTATATGTTCTGATTAGTAGCTTAGTATGTCATCATTGGATTTGGCCGAGGTTTACATTTGTTTTCAAGTTTGTTTATTCTAAGAGCTTTTATACAGCTCTAGCATAGGATCCTGATTTTTTTATATATTGTTTCAGATATGAAGCATGGGTGATTTACAATTTCTTATCATTGTGCTTGGCTTGGGTGGGTGGCCCAGGAGCTGTTGTATTAAGTTTAAGTGGGCGGGTTCTGAAGCCAAACTGGTGTTTGATGACATGTTGCTTTCCTCCCATTCCATTGGATGGGTGAGTAATTTCCAAATCAAGTTCCATATACTTTTTAGTTTATTGTGTCAACCACAGGATCGTGGAGATTTTGGGGGTTACTGAAATTTGGAAATACTGGAATCTATAGTGCAAATTATAAATTACCTGAGTTTAAATAATTTTGATTGGAATCATGAGTTTGTTATTCTTTTTTGAGCCTGACTTTATTTGCACTTCTTTCCCCACTCCTTAGTGGATTCCTGGTGATATTCTTGAAATATTTGGGATGATTGAAAGTATTGGTATAGGATTTGAGAGACACAAGGATGATTTTCCTCCATTTATTTTAATCTGATCCATCATTTGAGTATCTTGCCCCTTGCTTTTTATGTGTTATCAATCACTTCTGAAACTGTTAAAGCTGTGCAGGAGGTTTATTCGGAGATGCAAGCAAGGATGTTTGCAGTTTGTAATACTCAAGCCCATTTTAGTAGCAGTCACGTTAATACTTTATGCGAAAGGGAAATATCATGATGGAAATTTCAGTCCAGACCAGTCATATCTTTATCTGACCATCATCTATACCATATCATATTCATTGGCACTCTATGCACTGGCCTTGTTTTATGTAGCTTGCAGAGATTTGCTTCAGCCATTCAATCCAGTTCCAAAGTTCATAATAATCAAGTCTGTTGTTTTCCTGACCTATTGGCAGGTAGGATCTTGTCTCATCTTTTCAATATTTTTAAAATATATAAGTTTCAACAATTTATGAATTCAAATTCTGAATGATGCTTTCTTATTTACTAGAGGTGAAAATTGGTGTATCTGAGAATGCTCTGTTGGAGGAGTAATTTTGATGTCATTTGTTCGAGAGTAATGAGAGCAAATAGGAATCACAAAAAACATGGGAAGGATTGGGAAGTTAGAAGAATGGTGGAAGTTAAATTTATCTATTTTCAAATTTAGTGAGTTGGCGCATCATGAGAAGGGGACTAAAAAGGAGAGTGCATTTATTTTTGTGCCCTGAAAAGAAAGAGAGAACTGATGGATATAAATTGTCTCTAGTTTTCTTTGAAGATTACATTTTATTCTTCTGTTATCTAAGTGACACTTATTCCTTATTTGGCTGCTGTTATAGCTATCTCATTTTTAATTAACCATTTAGTTTTGTAAGAATATCTTGTTGTTTGAGTTTCTAGCCAATTGAATGGATCTTCTTATCAGTCCAAAGCTCATTTGGGTTCTATCAGTAAGGAGGATTTGAAATATCCCGCATTGATTAATCAAAGAGAGATTCAACAACTAGAAGAAACAGCACTATCACATCCTTAGAAATCTATTATACTAGTCACATCCATGTTGTACTTTTATCCTATTGTTTTTCATGGCTAGAGCCTTTTCTTTGTCCACCATTTGCTTCAGTGTCAGTCATACACCTTTCGCCACTACAAACATCCACCAAGCTTTTGCCAATTACCTGACTGCTGGTTTGCACCATTGTGGTAACATCTCCTCCACTTATCAAAGTTATTGAAATGTCATCAATTGTCTTTCTATTCCCTGAACGCCTATGGGTTAAACCTTCCACCATGGTGGTCTGTTGAGTTGAGACCAGGGACATTGTGAATAAAAAAAATCTGTCCTTTTTTGTTTTTATCATCTTTTTGTTCTGGGTTTGTCTATTTTCTCTGGGGTACAACTGATGTACAAAGTTGGATCCCCCTCAGTTAGCAACTTGTCATTCATATTTATTACAATGGTTTCCACATAAAGAAAAATGAAGAAGAACCCAAGGATTAAGAGATCACATTGAATTTTTCTTTTAAGGGAACACTCAAAAAGAAAAAAAATCAACGTTAAATGGTTTGATTTTGTCTCCCTTTATATAAATTTTTGTATCACTAGATTTGAAACCAGGACGAAATTACTACTCTGACAAAGCCACTGGCACTTGATCATGAAATTCTGGATAAACCTGGATTCGTTTGCACATTTGAATTTTAATCTTTAACTCTAGAAATTATGCATTCCCTGGGGTATGTTCAAAATGTGGTTACAGACTAACTATGGATTCCCATTTTTGATAATGGGAATAGGTATAAACAGATAATGGACTGTGCATGGTGGTCTGTAGGGTGTGCATAAAAAATCTGATCTCTGTGTTCATGTCCTGTTTGATCTTTTCGTTTAATATGTTGGGTTTGTTGGATTTCCAGTATGGTTCTCAGTGTCCTCCTTTGTTAGGGTGTTCTCGTTTTTCTTGCTGCAAAATCTGGATTCATAAAAGATGCTGAGGATGCTGCTGAATTTCAGAATTTTATCGTTTGCTTAGAGATGCTCATTGCAGCTGTTGGCCACCTTTATGCATTTCCTTACAAGGAATATGCTGGTGCTAATATTGGAGCCTCTCGTGGGTTCACAGCGAGCCTTGCACACGCGTTGAAGTTAAACGACTTTTACCATGATACAGTGCACCAGGTGAGTCCTGCAACTTGTTTAGTTTCTCTCTGCTCATAGGCTGCTTACTGGATTAAACCTCCTTTTACTTTTTGCCACCCCTTGGCAATTGATATTTTCTCAATGCAGTTCGCTCCTACTTACCATGACTATGTGCTCTACAACCATAGCGAGGGTGAAGAGGGTCCAAGGAAGTATCGATCAAGGACCTTTGTTCCAACTGGTCCGGAGATGGATGTTGTCAGAAAGAACAAGCATTTGTTTGGCAACAAGTCGGACGATGTACAGCTAGTCAGTATCTCTTCTTCAGGTAGCAGTACTCCCCAAAACTTAGCTATATCACAAGACACTAAAAATTCTGAGGCAATGAACTCTTCGTTGCTCATGGATGTCTCGAATTCTCCCACTGTGCCCTACGATCTGTCGCTCATTGACATCGACCTGTCTAGTTACCCTTCAAAGGTCCCTGCAGCTAACAAAATTGGACCCAGATGACGGTGAGTGACAAGCTTCCAAAGAGTAGTAGTCTTAATATGTGGACTCAAAAGACACATAGTTTTTCTGGTTGTTTGCCTGTAATTGGTCTCGGTTTCTTCAACTTGTGTATGTAGGGAAGCTCCCAGCTCTTGACACTGAAGTTGCCATGTTAGGCTTTGTACATGTAGGCAGATCTTCCCCCACCCCCCGATTTTCATGCTGTGTGATTCACATTACACTTGAAAAATAGGCTTTCGCCGCCATTTTCATCTACCTGGACACTACTAGCACTGACTTCTTGCTTGTTATGAACATGAGGAGAGGCACGTTCTGTATCTGGCTGCTTTATGTGTGTTCTGTTGTAACTATGAACTTCAGAAAGATTGCATTATTAAGTGCCACGCTCTTCTTCATCAATATGACAATATATTGCATTGATGTATTGTATGGTGTGTTATATCAATGTAAAATGTCAAAATATCTATGCATAGATAGAAAATTGGAAATTGTAAAACGATTTTTCTTTCTAAATTAGGTAATAGAAAACAAACTTTCTTTTTTGCAAAATTTGTATTGGACTTTGGAAATTGTTGTTTCTTTTGTAAATTTAAACCGCATTTTTTTCACTTGTTTTTAAAGAAAAATATGATTTTTTACTAAACAGCCCAACTTATAATCGCTGCATATCTTTTTTTCTTTTTTAAGTCTAAAAATAATTTCATATTTAATATAAATTAAGACCTTTTTATTTTTCTTTAATTTTTTATAAAAAAATAAAAACAAAAATTAAAGATGAAAAATAAAAAATATTCTCCGCAGCTAGGTCTTAATATTTTTATATATTAAATTTTAACACTTTAATTGCTTTTTGAGAAATTAATAATATTTTTTATATAAATTAGTAGTTATTTTTAAAAAATTATAAAATTATAAAATAAAATTACCAATATACATTTATATATATATATATATATATCGTCTACTCCCTGCCGGGGCTTCTGGTTGGCATTGTCTCATCTTCGTCTCTTTCGCTTTTCTGGGTTACACTCTGGCTAGTGACTACATCAATGGCTTCTCGACTAATCGCCGCTGGATTTCATTCTTCTGTCTTACTCCGTTGCCGTCTCTTCCGCGCTTCACCTCCATTTCTTGCACCTTTCCCTCCTTCCACTATCATCACATTCACTCTTCATCAATCATTCGTGCCATTTTCAAAGCTTCCCACAAGACCCTTCTGTAGCAACAACAAAACAGCCCAATCTACTGGTCGAAACCCCAAACTGGTCAACTTCTCCTCGCCGGACTCAGACTCCGACTCCGACGACGAAACGGCCAGCCAGACCACACCCACCAAGCAGATCGACAAGAGCAAGCTACCCCCGCCGTACGACCCTTTCAGCAAGAAACCCGCCATAGAAGAGCCGGACGACCCCAAGAACTTGCAGGAAGTGTTCCACAAAATCCGAACCGAGGGGCTCTTCAACAATGCCGTCAAGATGTTCGACGGATTGTCTAAGGACGGCCTGACCCACGAAGCTCTGGAGCTCTTCAGCCAGATCAAGGACAAGGGTCACATGCCGGACGTGGTGGCCCACACCGCCGTCATCGAGGCTTACGCCGGCGCCGGGCAGCCCAAGGAAGCCCTCAAGGTGTACCGCCGGATGCTGGCGTCCGGCGTGTTGCCGAACGCGTATACCTACTCCGTGCTGATCAAGGGGCTAGCAGAATCGGAGGACTGGCAGATGGTAGAGGAGGCGAAGGAGTACGTGCTGGAGATGATGGGGAAGGGGATGAAGCCCAATGCGGGGACTTACGTGGCGGTGTTCGAGGCGTTTGCGCGGCAGATGAAGGCGGAGGAGGGGAGAGAGTTTCTGGGAGAGATGAAGGCTCGCGGGTTTTCGCCAGACCAGAAGGCGGCCAGGGAGGTTCTCCGGGACCGGCGAGGCCCGGCGTTTCGGACTGTCATGGATATACTCTTCGGCAAGTAGGCTTGCTCCCTTTGCTTTCTATCAATTCAATGGAATGTGGCTGTGTCATTTCGATCTCGTTAAAGCTAAGTAATAAGTACATTACGTGTCGAGTTAGAATCTAATTTTGGGGTCAAATTGTCACCTGTCTGCGATCGATATTTATCTTCTTATGTGTCAAGCTAGTAAGTCAAATCAACTTTTCACTGTCAATTGCCCTGCGCCAGCGAGCTCGACCTCTGAACTTCTTGGGTGCAAAAACTGAGATTCCTCGCACACTATTTTATGGATGTAAGAAAAGTTAATTACAGTACACGATAATATATTAAATAAGAGACATAATATATGGTGTTTATAAATAGTTATTCTTATAGAAGGATAAAATTTTTATCCTGTGATTGTCATAACTCGAATTTATATCTTTAAGTATAATCTACTACCAGAATCAATCATACTATACCCGTGTAGACAACCTCTAAACTATTTGGTACAATATCTTGCATGTTTTTAAGTACAAGTATCGGTTTCCTTTTAAAAGGATAGTAAGTTTGTGCAATATGAACAAAACAATTTGTTGACAATTTTACTTAAAAGTTATGGAAAAAGGGATTCATAATCATATGACCCTTATTAAATGTTAAATGGGATAATATTTAGTATAAAAAATATGACAAATAGATTGAGATGATTGACTAGATACAATTTAATGACTCGTGAAAAAAAATATTTATATAAAATAATGAGTTATTTGTATAGCTTGAAGAAACTATAAAAGAAATATAAGATTAAATCAAGATGTCAATTTTGCAAGAAAAGAAGAAACTATTATTGACAGCGATAGTCAAGGCATTTTAACAATTTTGTCATAATTAAAAGCTTTAAGATATATATATATATTTTGTAATGTGGTAACTCAATGGATCTCTTAATTATATTTAATTTTTGGCTCAGCTTATACCACCGTTTCTAAAACTCACAATTCATCTACTGCTACGTTCTAAGTGAAAAAATAAGTTTATTATGAGTCAAAGCTTGGGAGCTTAGCCTCTCAAACTCGAATAGACAAAGTCAATTGTACATTTTCACATAGAAATATAATTAAACTCACAACTTCACAATATCTTAACTTTCAAAAAGTATGTGATGGACAATATACATCACTCCAAGAGATTTAAAGATTTGAAATAATTACTTAGAACAATTTTGTTGTATTTATTAATATGTTTAGAAATCTTATTATATTAATCACAATTTCGTTATGTTAATTAATCTTATTATATTAAGAAATTCACCTAGCTAACAATACAATTTTAATTTTTATAAAGTTCAATTGAAATTTGAATTGTTATAATTCATAACTTGCAAGATTAATTTATAATTATTTTCCTTGAGGTTTAAAATTCAAGACAACTCATTAAATTTTATATAATGCCTAAAACGTCCCATCCCGCTTTACTTTAGCTATAACAAATTTTTTATTTTTTCAGATGTTGGCATGCTTTTTTTTTTATTTTTTATTATTAAGAAGAGAGAGAAAGGGTAAAATAGTTATTTTATAATCTTTAATGGCTGAGATGATCAATGCAATTTTCAAAATTGATGGGGCATCCCTTAAATATCTCCAAACTCATGGTGTTAGTGTAATTTATCATAATAATAATAATAATAATAATAATAATAATAATAATAAGATATAAGGAGGTTGCAGTAGAAATCAACCAATTTCCAGGCTCCTTCGCAATCCACTCAAACCCTCGGCAGGTAACTCTCTCTCTCTCTCCCGAAGCTTCTGTGCTTCGTTTGATTCCCTGCTTGTTCTCAATGTCTCTTCTGTCCTTTTCGTGGTGATGGGTACGTCTGTCTCTGGGTTAACAATCCTTTTTTTTTTTTTTCAAGTTTCTTTGTGTATTTTGTGGTTCGATTGTCGTAATTAGGCTTTTTTTGCCCTTCATCTGGGCTAACCCAACCACGATACTGCAATCTTGATCTTGATCACACAGGGCTAGTTAGGAGATTTTTTTTTAATCAGTATTGGGAAGAACCCGGTTCTTGAATACCTTTCATTCTTGTTTCTTACACTTTTTCCATATTTATGTGATCTTTGACCGCAGAAGGATACTAACCAGAATAGGAATTGGCCATGGCGGAGAAACTGAGCTTGGGCATTCTTATAGACATTGTGGATGAGGAATGGATGCGGGACACTCTTCCACATGATGGTACCAATTACCTATTCTTGCTTCCCTATCTTGAATGCATTGCTGCAAGCTAAAACTATAGCATACTAAGTTGAAAATTAAAGATCTTATTGCCTGCCCCCAGCATTTCTGTGCGTGAAGTGTTGGTTTGCTCCATGTCGGACAATGTCACTCTCGTTAAGATGATTTGCACTCCTGCGGATTGATTTTCAGTGCAATAGAGTGTAGCATGTTAGTAAGAAGACTTTATATAGGCTTGAGGTTCTAGCATTTATGCACCATAACAACTCATAAAGATTGTGTATGGTATGGTTAAGCTTAAGAATAATAGGGGAAAAACAAATTTTGTAGAATAAACAAATATGTGGAAGAGGTAAAAGAAGGCTGAAGAAAACATGGTAAAAATATAGCCATGGATAAAGATGGTTGGAAAGGTAGAACTCATCTAGTTGACCCCACCTAGTAAAACAAAGTTCTGTTTTTTTTTTTTTTTTTTTTGTGTTGTATAAACATGTCCATATTTGATGTGTAATAGTATTTATATTAAAAATATATAAGCCATCATGTAAAATGAATTGTATATAATACATACAAGGATTAAATAGCCAATTAATATGTGGTTGCATATATATGGCTACTACTGTTTTAGTTTACTACAATATGTTATTTTTTATTAGAAGTATTCCAACAATATATATATATATATATGTAGTGCTTGAAACGTGTTAAATCTTTTTTTTTTTTCTATGATATCGTTGACGAAATGGTTGAATTTATTTTGATTATACTATTGCAGATCTCCAGTTGCCAGAAGTGAATATTTCTCGAGCTGATGACACTGAAGACTCTAGTATGTATTTCATGGCATGACCGCTTGTGTTAGTTTGATTAGCATTTGGAAAATTGTTGGTCTTCATTATTCAGCTGCCCAGATCATATTGACCTCTTTCTGGTGTTTGATTGTCTTCCTTTTTTTATCTACTAAGTATTGACGATGTATTTGAACAATAGAACTAACTCTCTTTAAGATCCCTGAAAAATGGATTTTAAGGTTCTAAGGGTTATTTGTAAACGCTGTGTTGTTCGACTTTTGTGTGAAATAGTCTGGCCTGTTTGCTTGAACTAAAACATGTTAACTGAAGCTCTCAACTAAAGATTTTTGGAACACAAAGATAGGAAACCATGGTAATTTTTGGATGGGTTCTTGAGATCTAGCCCATTATTAATTATAGAAAGATAAAGATTATTATTAACTTTTTTTGTATTACAATTCATTGCTCGAAATAAATTTTGTGATAGTTGTTTAGACCCGACCTGTTCTGCTTCTCTATACATCTCTAGCCTTTTCTGTATTTCTACAACCTTTTCAGTGTCTGAATTGAAATTTCAAGCTAATTCAGAATGTTTTATAAAGAATCTCAATTTTGTGGAATTATTGCAAATGGATTGCTGAGCTAGATCTTTTGACTTACAAGTTTGTCTCTTCCATTAAGCGGTTGGTATCCGCAGGAAAATATTGACAATTAACTCTATAAGATTAGATTTTCGGTTCATGGTGCTTGTAGTTATAAGAAGAAAAATGCTATTAAAAAAGGGTGGTTCTACTGCACAAGAAATTTAAAAAGAAAAATATTTTATGTTCTTATGGAGTTACCCACACAAAGATTTGTAATCTAGCTTTGCTTAGTTTCTCCAGAAACCTACTAGAACATAATAGATAATGACTAACTTCCCTTTGGGAATTCAAATTTCTGGCTCATACTTACTGTTTGTTATTGTGAATTTGCTATGCTTTGTTACAGATTTGGAAAATCAACAAGCTGATGCAAATACTTGGCATGATCTTGCTTTGGGAACTCAATGAGACTCAGCGGGCTTGAATTCTAGTAGTAACCAAAAAGGGCTTGACCATATGATATGGATCTTGATAACACGTGCGCGCTTTAATCAGATGTAGTAGTTGCATTCTTCCTTTTTTGGTTTTGGCCCAATTTGGCTATTGGGCTCGAGTGTATCCTGCTTGTTATGATTGACTATAACAGAACTAGTTTCTCTCTCGTCCAGTTTGAATGCCATCTTTAACTCTATAAGATTAGATTTTTGGTTCATGATGCTTGTATTTATAAGGAGGAAAATGCTATTAAACAGGGTGGTCCTAATGCACGAGAAATTTAAGATGGTAGAATCCAAGATTGTGAGTCATTTCGGTGAAAAATATTTTATGTTCTTATGGAGTTACCCGTACAAGGATATGTAATCTAGCTTTACTTAGTTTCTACAGAAACCTACTAGAACATAATACATAATGACTAACTTCCCTTTAGGAATTCAAATTTCTGGCTCATATACTTACTGTTTGCTATTGTGAATTTGATATGCTTTATTACAGATGTGGAAAATCAACAAGCTGATGCAGATACTCGGCATGATCTTGCTTTGGGAACTCAATGACACTTAGCAGCAGGCTTGAGTTCTAGCAGTAATCAAAAGGCTTGACCCTATGATATGGATCTGATTATATTGCATTCTTCCTCTTTGGTTTTGGCCCAATTTGGCTATCGGTTCGAGTGTATCCTGCTTGTTATGATCGACTATAACAGAACCAGTTTCTCTCACTCTTTAAATTTGGCCAGCAGGATGGATTAGAACGGTGCAAGTTTGCACTTCCTAGGCCTGGTATATGATACGTGCTTGGTTTGAATGTTTTGTTGTTGCTGCTTAGATGAGGACCAATTCATTCTTATGAATGGTCATCCCAAGAATGGTCATTCTTAACATAATGTCACTGGACCTTGCCTATCCCAGTGTCGTGGATGCAGCAAGCATACTCCCTGTCGAGATGTACATTTACATTGTTTATGCTGCATGTCCAAAGAGAATGGCTGGCCTCTGGCCTCCCCCCCTTCAACCGCGGGGGGGGGGGGGGGTGCCATACAGGGGAATCTGCTGGCCTTATGACTTAACGTTTGAATCGGTATTCCATCACATGTTAGCGTTGAAGTTACGTTTTGTAGGGGTTTTTTTGCCTCTTTCAGAAATCATATGTTAAAGCGCGGCTTGAGTGAGCAGCTGCAATCAAACTCTGCCAAACCAGTCAAATTCATATTTTTATCTTTATATTTTTACTTTCGTGTTTGTTTTTTTTTTTTTTTTTTTTGTAATCACTCAAATTTTTCAATGTTTTAATTATACATTTGTATTTATATTATTGAGTCTTTTTTCTTTGTATTTTAATTTTTTTATATAAAAATATAAATTTTTTATTATTTCAATTACACTCATAAATCTATATTTTAAAGTTAATTTAATTTATGTATTTTAATATATAAAAAAATAAAAAAATAAAAAATAAATCATCTCAATACATTTCATTTTACTTTTTTTTTATACATCAAAATATAACAATGTTATTCTATTGCCAAACGTAGGCATGCAAGTATTTTGATTTTATTCCATAAATTTTATGTTGTTGTATAAAAAATAATAGAACAATTTGTAAAATATAAAGTTTAAATTAACTTAAAAATATAAATATAAAAATATAATTAAAACAACAAAAAATTTAAATTATCACACAAAAAAATTTAAATTATAAAAATTAAATTAACTTAGAATATAAAATGAGATTTGTAATTAAAATAATAAAAAATTTAAATAATCACACAAAAAAAAAAAAAAGGTGTACAAGGGCAAAATATAGGTTTGGCCATACAAAACCAGACCTGGGAAATAACATTGGACTTGCCGCAGTGGTATGCCATGTCTACGGCACGTTGTATGCTTATTACCTACAAAAGATTATTACAAGATGAGCGCACGCATTCAGTTCAGTTCGAGTCCAGGACACATTACAAACAAAATTGTGGTAGCAGCCAGCCATGGGTAGCTGCCTCAACTTCACTGGCCATCCGTATGTGGAAAGTTCAGCAGATCACCACCGAGTTGCATAAATCTATGCTGATTCCGCTGAAGCAACGTGAGAACAATCAGATGAGTCTCTGGAACTCAGCAATTGCAGATGCTCGCTCATCGGTGGAAGGTACGAATAGGCAATCACAGAGGCCCCAATTGCAACAGACAGTCCTAGACAAGTCCATAACCATCTCCGCTGGCTCTTCTTCCTTTGCCGCTGCCTCCTTGCAACCTCTATGCAATGTTATTTAAATTAAAAACGAATCGATCAAGAAGTACAAAAATAAGCCAACTTTTACCCCCAAATGCTCCATCATATATCTTGCAATGAATTAATGTAACGCCTATCTTCTTGAGGATTTGTTTTAAACTTAAAAGTACTCAGGAAAATTCAGCCTCCAAAATAACAACAAATTATTGTCATATTAATTGCTGACAAGCAGCTGCAGAGTTGAGCATTTAAATGGGCTGATCATTGACATTAGATCTACAGGTGGCTGCAGCATCGGTATAAAGCATAATGTTGATGGGATAGAGCCAGTAAAATGACTATAGAAGTGACCATTCAACAGGACCCAGGGCACCAATGACATGCAGCAACATGTGAAATTGACAAATTACCTGGTAATGATTCTAATCAATGCAAGAAGCAAGTGATACGGTTTCATTTCTAGTTTGGTAAATCAAGTTTTTTTCTCTTTGGGTACCGACCAAGTGCAGCAATTGACAAAATAAAAAAATCCTCAGAAAATTGATCATCTGGCCTAGACCAGAAAATTCTAGTACCAAGAGGTGAGTTAGTTTTCACCTATGTTACATATAACTGCTATTCATAGAATGTCAAAATAGGAATATGGAATATCATACGTTCTAAAATGTGGAACGATTGGGTTGACTTGTGTAGGTTCCATTAGAACTAAGTTACTTTTGGAGTGTTTTTTACTATGAAAACTAGAGTAGCATGGTATAACCCTTTTCATCTCACCAAACCATAGATTTTTTAAACAAAAGGCTAAATTTTCTATATTATCCAGTCAAAATTCACTTTCCTACATTTCAGTTTACTTTATTTGACTATATTTCCTCCTAAAAAATGTTTCTAGAAAATAACATATAAAAACTTTTGGATCACTAAATGCACTAATTTTGAACCCCCCCCCAAAAAAAAAAAAAACCCACATTCTGGAATGTCCGCATCAATTCAAGAATGTTCAGGAATTTCCGATAAGTAATAGAGTGCTAAAGAGAAATATTTTTACGGGGTCAAGTCTGTACAAAAGAAAAGGCTACACAGCTTGTTCAAGAATCTAGAGATTAGCATTTTTTTTTCTGGAAATATTGGTTTTCCATTTAAGGGCTATGCAAAGCTATAAACTGAGGCTAAGATTAGCTATTACACATTTTCTTCCATGGGTTCAGTAAGTACTAAGCTCAATTTTTTTATGATCAAGATTGCACGACATTGATCCAATATTTTTATCATGTTGCCAAATGCAGAGATTCAATGGCTGATGTGGAAGTCATCTGGCACGCTGCATTAGTATATATAACATATATGCTTGTATATATTAACTCTTATATTTCAAAAATCACTAGGTCTAATGGCACATGTAGTTAAGCAACAAGATTTTTATACAAAGACACATGAAAAATGAAATCATGATATGCAAAATATTTATGCACCCTAAAGTTTTATCAACCAAGGTTAACATGAAAACCATGATTAATTGTTGCCTAATAATGTTGATAGATAAAAATTATGGACACAAATATACCATTGCATCAAGAAATAACTTGGAAAATGGAACATCAAGAAAGTCAAAGACAAAAAGCACATACCCATAACTTCCTGGTTCCTCTGGGACATTTCTCGATTAACAGTTTCATAGTATTGCAGCCTGTCTCGCAACCGGGAGATTTCTTGGACTTTGGATTCAATGATTGTCTCTGCAGCCATTTCAGCTTCGGCACGTGCTTCACCCCTTCCTATTGCTTCAGCAACAAATTTGGCAACAAGAAGTTCCTGGCAGATCTGCTCTAGTGCATCGAGCTCAAGTTGCATTCCAGTGGCATTATTTGGTGTAGGAAATGTTAAGCCCGCTTGAGATAAAACATTGACTAGCCTTTCCCATTGGCTGGACATTTGACCAACAGCATACTCTGCAGCCTTCCGCCTCTCAATCTCCTCAAGAAGACTAAGCCTCAAGGCATGCAACTCTGACCCAATTCTTGGTTCGCAACTTGAAATAGACCCATCAGAGGAGAAATCTGCACACGTCAGTTATACAAAATATCAAGTGACAAATCAACATCATCAAATCTAACAGCACATTATCTTTTCCTAATATGATACCAATCAATGCGGAATTATAATGCACAATTTAGCCCAAGGAGTAAATGAACAAACTTCAACTCTAACCTATGTCAAGAACTATAATACTAAAAAAGAACCCCACCAAATTCATCTCCCCAGGTTCCCCAACAAGTTTATATGAGTACATGTCGGGAAAAGAAATAGTTCCCAGGTAACTTTGAAGCATTAAAAAATAAACAAACTTCCTTTTTTTCTCAAGTTCCTTTCCTTTTTTCCTTACAGAAGAGATCCACTCACTAATTATAATAAGGTACCCACGGAGTTCCATATATATTCATGTAAGAGAAAAGGGTATAGAAAGCATGCGCAGCACAAGTTCAAAACTTCTATTTTGCTATAGTTTGTGAGTTCGGTGACACTGTAACTTATAAGTTCTCTCATCCCGAGTGCTCTTGCCATTGTTATTGATATTTTGCTCCTGCCTATTCGCTCTCTAAAGATCCTAAACCCTCCTACAACTTCTTGGGGCCTAATCGAGACAAGCTGAAGCTCTCCCTTGTTCCCTTTTAAACTATCCCAGTCTGGTTATATGAAGAACCATTTTGTTATCGCAAAGGTTGGTCTTTCCAGGATGTTACTAAAATTTGACAACTAATAGTCTCATTTCAATTCTTCAATTGAGGAGAGAATTGAAGAATCATTTCCTGCGCAGCCTCCTGATTTCCATAAATGGCAAGAAGCAGGCAGAGCAACAATTGAGGAGAGACAAACCAAAACATTCTCCACAGAATCATCATCATCATCTTTCCAAATAATTTACAGCAGAATTGAGATCCTTCAATGGAGACATCAAGAATTATACAATAACCCTATATATATAGCACACCTTCTACGTACTCCATGATTCACCAAGCACTCGACTGGCTGCTGCTGTGCTGCTGCTTCTTCAATTCTTCTTCTTCTTCGGCGTGCCACAGATGATTTTGATCTGATACCCACACAAAACCCCGAAGCAAGAAAGCAATCTCCTCCCGTTTCTGCTCAAAGCCGCCTTCCCCCTGGATTGATCGGCTTTGCACTTCCCACTCGACTTTTGCTTTGTTGACAACGATCCCAATTCGGTCCAATTCTCGAATATGGAGCTCCCAAATTGGTTCGTCGACCTCGAGTACAGACCCTTGGCCATCGAAGCCGCCACCTCCGACGGCAACGGCCGCATGTAAAATGACGACGACGAAACCACCGACATCGACCTGGCCTTCGATTTCGCCCGTTTCCCCAACTTGAACCAACTCAGCACCGACGCCACGCCTGCCGACGAGCTAGATCTCGACCGCTGGATCGCCTTTCCGTCGTCCTTCTCTTCGTTATAATAGCTTTTCTCCGATATTTGCCTCTTCATATTCTCATCAGTTTCGTCTTCATTGTCGTATCCAGAGAAAGCGCTTAATTCGCTCTCGAGAACGATCCTCGGCGGGGAATAATCGATTAGGTTAACACCCAGGTGGAGAGTTCCGTGGATGCTGTTGTTGGGTCGGTGAATCGGAAGGGCGAGATGCCGGACGGAGGCGGAATTGATGTCAGTGGGATCGGGTACGAGGTTGTCGGCTGGAACACGGACGGTTCCGATGGGGATGTCGCGGAGCCAGGAGGCGTTGAAGATTTGGATGGTGACGGCGGCGGAGGAGGAGGAGAGGAATCGGTCGTCGACTTGGAAGACGAAGCGGTAGTTCCAAGTGGGGTTGACGTGGCCATGGTGGTCGACCCTGGTGGTGAGTTTCTGGTCCGGGTCGACCCAGGCCACGGCGTAGGGTCGGAGGGCCTTGGAGACCGGGGCGAGGTCCTGGGCGGAGAAGACGATGATCTCGAGCAGCTTTAGGGAGTGGTGGTGGTGGTGGTGGTGGCTGCCGGGGGAGGACATGGCGGCAGCGGAGGTGGGCGGTAGTTGGGACCGCCGACCGGAGGGGTGGCGGCAGCCGGGAACATCAAACGGAGAGGGGGGGAAAGCTGAAGACGGGGATGGAGAGAGTGACTTTCTTCTTTGGCGGTAATTTTGTTTGCCAAAATTAGGTAAGTTAGTTAGACAAAGTTGGTGGACCAGGTTAATGAAATATGAGGAGAAATCTCCATTTTTAAAATTACAGCCTTGATCTCCTGCCCCTTTGCCCGACGCGGTCGTGTCACCCCTACCAGCCCCCCATGTACAGTACAGATGTGGAATTTTCCATTACAAATGTCCTTGCAACTAACACTGTCCTTGCTAGTTGCAATGAAGCATAACAAATAAAGGTTAGGTGAAAAACATGTAAAAGTAGAACTCCTCTTCGAACATGAATGAAACTATTATAGTTCGCCAACATCATGTCATTTTGAAAAATATTTTACAAAATTAGACTATCCAGACAGACATATGGTGAAACTGCTAAACAGAAGACGAACCGATCCATTAAATCCATTTGACAACGATGTTGAACGGTCTCAGCACAGTAACTATGCAAACCCTAACATCGGACAGATCCATAAATTCATTTTCAACATCCAACAACAGAGGCAACAACACAGAAACAGAGAACTAACCATCATTAGCGTCAAAGAACTCGCTCTGATTTCCCACACAGCACCGGCACTCCGCTTGCCTCCCAACATCGTCCACCTCAGCGGAACTAGCAACACTCGCCCCATCAAACTGAGGATCGCGAAACTCACCCCCATCTTCCCCCAGAAAACCCCCATCCCTCTCCCCAACACCACCTCCCAAAAGCTCATCCGCTTCCTCCTCCACCACTTCCTCACCAACACCATCCCCATTCCCAGAGCATCGAGCTGAGGCCGCCTCAACTCCGCCGCCACGCCGCCGCTTGTGGTTGACGACGTAAGGCGAAGGCGAAATCGGCTCGGAAGACGCCTCCGGAATCGGAGCAGGCACCGGAGTCACGTACAAACCCGGCGATATAAATATGTGATTCGGCCCCCGAGCCTTCTCCGCCTTCTCTTCCTTGCGACCATCATCTCCGACGACAGCATAAGTTTCGGAGCTCCGCCGGTGCGAATTCAATGCGTTATTCACTCTCGGCTCCAGCAAGGTCTCCAAAGCGATCGTCGTGAAGGTAGGCATCTCGTAGCTGAGAAAAAATCTCCGGTAAACGGTGGCGCCGCCGCCACGGCGAGGGTTTTGAAACGCGCCCGAAAGCGATGGAGAGACAGAGATTAGGTTAATGTATGGGACAAAAACATAGAGAGAGAGAGAGAGAGGGAGGGGGGGGGGGGGGGGAATAGCGAAGGCAGAGACAAAGTCAGACAAAAGGGCGTTTTCAATTACAACTCGAAGCTTCGGTCACACAGAGGCAGGCTGTTCGCTTTGTTCAACGTTGCGCGGCTTCCACTCCAAGAAACCCGAACATGGCTCCTTCCTGACCCGACCGTCTTCACGACCACCCTTTCCCATGTGCGTGTGTACTGCATATAATATATCAAAAAATTATACCAATCCTAATTAGGCGTGTCTTAAGAGTCGCTTCTATGATCACTACCCGATTAAATTGAATTGAAAAGTAAATCAAATTGAATTGATCGGTTGGGTATAGTCGGTTCTATGATCACTATTGAATTGAGAAGTAAACTAAATTGAACTCATCGATTTACTAAAAATATAGATAATAATTGAAAATAGTTAAAAAATAATTAATAAAAAATACACAAAATTAAAGTAAACGACGTCGCTTTATAAACATCAAAACAATATCGTTCTAAGTTTGGTTGGTTCGGTTAGTTCGATTCTTTTAACTAAAAAACTAAATCGAAAACTAAATTTTTGAAAAAAATTAATTGAATTGACAAGTTCAATCGATTTGATTTAATTAGTTTAAGTAAATCGAACTTTTACTCTCCCCTAATTATAGTTGGCGAAATTGATATTTTTACATGTATTTTTTTTATATGATAATTCAAATTTTTTGTTATTTTAATTATATCTCCGAACTTGTATTTTGAAGTTGTCGACGTTCAGTTTTAACTGACCGTGATTCGTTTGGGCCGTAATAAATGAGTCCAAGATGCAAGGAGGAAGAACCAGTTGGAAAGAATACCAAAAAGGTTTTTTTACGTGGTTCGGTCAGAACGATGTCTATTTCACAATCGTACCCTAATTATTCTTTTAGAGTGGTAGTATCTCATTATTCTTCTTATCTCCCTTGTCATATTTCTGCATTCTATTTATAATAAGGGGTCTTTACAATTTGGATAAGATATAAAAATATAAAGATGACATAATGGGAGACAAACAGTCCTTATCATATGCATAAAACTGAGAGTGGAATCCTCATTACGAGGAATATGGTCCGTCTCAGATAAAGTAGGTGGGCCCTCCCTCTGGCTGTTCAACAAATTTGTTGTCTATGCGAGTTGGATGGTTTAGACCAGCAAGTTAAACGGTCTAGCAAACTGGACACTTTATTGGGAGCTCGTTAAATCAATCGCTGAGAGTTCGTTTAGTTCCGTGGTATGAGTTCGGATTTCGATGGTGTATGAGTTTTTTTTAACGAGGTCGTCTAGACCTTCTGGGTTCTGAACGATTGGGTCGGCCTATTGAATTGAGTTTAGTCCATAAAAAATGATGTGAGAAATACATATAACAGAAGTTAATTTAAAATACATGTTTTAAATTGAGTCGAAAATATAAGTTTAGGGATATAATTGAAATAATAAAAAATTTATATTATCATACAAAAAAATTAAAATATAAGAATTAAATTAAATAAAAAATACAAATTTAAAGAACATAATTGAAATAATAAAAAATTTAAGTAATCACAATTAAAAAAAAATGGAAGTATAAATATAAAAATATAAATTTGGTTCATTTCACGATTGATGTGACACTCACTTTTAATAGTAAGAATTGTACGAGTGAATATATAATGTATTAATGTTAAGTGTTATATAGAATAAATAATTATATAAAATTATTATTGAATGTCAATAACTTCGTGACTTTATAATATTTTTGAAACCTACATAGTACCAATAGTATAATAAAGTGAAGGGTGGGTTGTTTGAAATTCTTCCTTCTTTAAGGTTGTACAAACTATTAATGTTCTTGAGTGCTATAGAAGTTTAATAAGGTAAATTTCACAACTCCCTCAGCTTCGGCAAAAGGACTTTTTAAAAGGTCTTTGAAATTTCTAATAATACAAAAATAATGCTTGAATTTTGACCAAATCTTTGAGATATCAAGTGAAATTTACTCAAATAATATGCACACGTGGGATTAAAAAATTTAAACTCTTGCAAAACTACTTATATTTTATGTAACAATAACAATCATAGACTAAGATATTATTAATCAAGGTTATATATATAAAATATACATCACTAATGTTTAAAATTTAATATGTTTAATTTAACAAGTTTTGTACTATTCAATGTGCCTAACACAATTCCTTCTACTTTAATTTAAATTTAGAATTGACAAAAATAAAAAATAAAAAAATCCTTGAAATAGTATAGATGATCCACCACGCACTAGAGAACTTGAGATACTGCGAGATCGTAAACTTTAATTTGCTATTTTACAAAATTACGCAATCCCTTGTATCTATCCAAGGGACCAAAATCCTCAATTTCGACTCGTGACAAATTTGTTCGTTCATCTAAAAATGTAGAATAAGCGAATTATGAGTTTTAGAAATGGTAAAATAGATTCAAACTAAAGATTATCCGTGATCAAGGGCCTCCTGTTGTTTCTCACATTACTTAAAAAAGAAAAAAAAGAAAAGAAAAAGTGAATTGTCTAGTAGATAACTTGTGCATGTGAACTTATCTACTAGGACGCAAAAGAAGCAAGAAGACAGCTGAATTGTAATGTTTGGGAGAAAATAAATCTTCATGACAAAGCTAACGCTCAAACTGAATGTACCCACCCAATGTTAACTGTATAAACAATGAAATCTAAAGCGAAAGTAATTGCCAACAATTTCCAAAGCTAGAAACTGCTGAAAACCAAGGAATACAATGCCCCAAACAAATGCCAAGATATACAAAGCTATGTGTATGTCTTACAGACTAGACTAACCTACTTTTCCACACTCCTGCGGGAAGAAAAGAATGGGAAGAATACATAATATTTCATGGAAAAGAGAAGAACGATGCTCGCGAACCAGTCATTTTCTTTGAACAAGTCCAAGCTAAAAACAGCAGTGTGGAGAGGAGAGGAACCTAGAACGAGCACAAACTAGTTAGTTCTCAGCTCACTCACCTTTTCAAAAGTCCAAGACACTGCAAAGAGTTTAATGGATCCTCGGGTCTTGCCTACAAGAAGAAGTCCATTCCTTGAACATTGGTGACCGGGTGGGGCGGCTCTGTCATGGTTTGGCTACTTGCAGATGCTGCCGCAACGACGCTTTCCGTGGGGATAAGTAGAAGATTGTCATCCGCTGAGGAAGGGGGAGTTTGATTGTCTGGAGTTGGAGCACTCGGTTCTGAGGGAGGTGGAGCATTTGATTCTGAGGGCGCCAGAGGAGGAGCATTTGGTTCCAAGGAAGCTGGAGCAGCTGAGTCCGAGGGAGCTGAAGGATTTGAATCTGAAGGAGGTGAAGCAATTGACTCGGCAGGAGGCGGAGCACTTGACTCCGAGGGGAGAGGAGGAGAAGTTGGCTCAGATGGAGGTGGAGCACTCGAGTCTGACGGAGGTGGCACACCAGATTCTGCTGGTTGAGGAGCACTTACTGGCGTGGCAGCAGGTGGTGCTTCTAGTAGCATGGGCTTGCCGGGCTGCTGCTGTGAACCCTGTGAAAGAAAGCCGGGCTTTTTCTGACCAGGTATGGGACCGTATAGAGATGTCATACCAGGAGGAAGAATTTCAATTGGTGGTTTCTTTGCTGCATCAGCCAAACTTGTAAGCTTCGGGTCCTCAAGAGAAGCCAGAAACGCAGCTGCTGCATCCGTCGTCTTTGATGGAGTGCCTTCCTTTTCCTTCTGTAGCACTTTGTTCCAGGCTTGGACCAAGGTCCTTAATGATGGTCGCCCATGTGCCTGAAAAAAATTAGGCTGGTTAGATCAAAGTACTAACTTGAAGCCCAAAAAACACTACGAGTGAGCTAACTATACATGGGCATGAAGGACGGCCTCTGCAAGCATGCCAGTATCCTGCCATGCTTTCTCCATGAGAGTGTTGTCACCCAAAACTGCAGCTGAAAATGCTGCTTCTCTCCCAGAGCCAACTGAGATCAAATTATTTACCAAATTCTGCAACAAAGGAGTGCAATCGTTGCAAGTCATTATGCAGAGAAATGAAACCATGTGGGGATGTTAAAATCATCTTGCTTAAATTTACTGCATTTGTTTATCAAAAAAGGACATCACTAGTGCATGTGGTTTTCTGCTTACAAAAAGGTCATTTTTGTAAGCAGCCTTACCCTCCCTTTGCAAAAAGGTTGGTTCTAGAACTCAACACCATGACCTCAATCATAAAGGAGCAACCTCACGATTACTACCAAGACTTGCCCTCAAAACTATAAAAATTTATAATTTGTTTATCAAAATTAAAAGATATTAATAATGTGACTTCTTCCTATTTGTGTAATATAATAGAAGAAGGAAAATTGGCTGCATGTAAAACATAGAAACAAATATTTCATATCGTGCATAAGAAAACTCAAGTAAACAGTTAGAAACAGAAGGAAAAGCAAAATGCACATACACTCAGCCGCGTCAACTCTCCATGATTTGCAAGGCGTAAAGCTAGCCCTCTTAATTCATGACCCCTTAGGGCTCCTTTTACTGAACCTGCAGCAGCTAACCTCTTCAGAGCTTCCCGGGCAATATCACCTTGTGCTGTAGCATCAGCAGCATCAATAAGATCTAAAAATTCCTTTGCAAATTTCACTACGCCTTGGACGGCATCCACAATGTTTTCCTTCCTATCAGTTAAACTGAGAATATCTGTTAAGTTTAGTCCCACAGTATCTTGCCCTATATCCCTACTGTTGCTCATTGTCAAGAGGCACTGCAGTGCTCTTTTCAGATCATTGCTCTTCATTGCCAGATCAAACTCCAACCTCTTTGATATTCCAGGCAAGTGAAGCGCTTCGTTTGCATAACCCATCCCAAGCATAAACTGTGCCAAGTCATCATGATGTTCTCTACCAAGCCGACTTGCCCATTTTACTGCACTAACAGCATCTCCATAGGCAGCAAGACAACGGCATCGAATTCCAGGGTGGCTAAGGGATATTGCATGAGCACACATGTATCTATCAACTAGCCATAGAACCCCATCTCTAACACCCACTACAACAAGAGGCCCAACTGGCCTTTTCTGCTCTGCTGGGAAACGGGTAACTGCCACTGACACACCACCACCACCAACAGCTACCTCGCCAACTTTTCTTTCTTGTATCTCTTTTGGCATTACTGACTCATCCCCAGCAACTTTAGATTGTTTAGGCAATGACAAAAATGGTGGCACAGAAGGAGCATGCTGAAAGGAAGCTAATCGCACCACCTGTAGCATTGGGGGTCTCAATTTTATACTTTCTTCAGAGACTGTTTGCTGACTGTCAACTGTGATCAGTGCTAACTCCCCATGATCTGCCACAGCTCGTGCCTGTGCCTCTTTCAGTTTCATCTCTTCTTTTCTCCTTTTTGTTTCTATATCAATAGGTGCAACTCCAGCATCTACAAAAACACACTCAACAGTAGTTGGTGTTGCCACAAACAGCTGTCTCCGTTGCCAAATAGCCCCAGTAGCATGGGGAATTGCCACATCTCCCAAGTATCTATACTGAGGGCGCAAGGAAGATATGACGATGTATTGCTGATATGCAAAAGCACAATACTCAACAGTTTGATCCCATGAAGTCCATTCAGGTTGAGGAAGAAGACCACCCACAGGTTGAAAGGTTTCCCAGCTATAAAGTTGAAGGTTCTGAGGGGCTGCTTCAGCAGGAGACCTATTATAAGACAATCCATCATCTATGGTTGTAAAAGAAGAAAGACCACTGCTACCAAAGCCTGACAAGGGCATTGACTGAATTGTAGAAATAGCTGTTGCAGCCACAGGGCTAACCCTTCGTGAAATTCGATATGCGACACCAAGCAAAGCACCTCCATGCAAACCAATAACTGGTTCACTGCAACTGCCTACAGATCTCATCAATATATTTGATGTCCCATCCTCAAGCAAGATTCGAACTTGAACACTGGCTGAAGAAGCAGCACTGGCAGCTGCTGCAGCAGCTTGTGCTGCAGCTGCAGCTGCCTCCTTAGCTTTTTTTGATGAACTACCCTTGGGAATTATGGGTATTCTAGGAGGTAATGCAGATTCCAACAGAGCAAATCTGTCACGACATGTATCCCAAGCTAAAAGTCTTGCACTGCCTGAATCTACGACAGACCAATCACTGACCTTGTAGATTGAGAAGTAAGGAATATCAGGCCAAACAATTCCAAGATACCTGCAGCCAGGGGAGATCGTAAAGGAAACAGCTAAGCTAATGAATGACTTCTTCAAGTTGAGGACATAAATTCAAGGGATTAATAAGAAAGAACAACCAGTCAACACAAATGTAACATAAAGGAGCATGAAAAACCTAATTTAAACACACTAAACAGCTGGCACAACATGCATATAAAAAATACAAGAGTGCTTTTAGAGATCCAGTATGCACAGGTAGAGATACTGCCAAACTAGAGAATGCAAACATCAAAAGGTACTTACTTTCCTGAGCTGCTCACAGAAAGAACTGAGTAAGAATCATGTGGAACAGGTGTACTAATGTGCTTCTTGGCCTGCTTGACATGTAGCTGTTCAACTGAGTCTCCCCTGAACCTGGCTGCTTCAGACAAGGAGCCATTGCTTCCAAGGGATGGATTTGCAGTGTTAGACAACTGGAATTGCAACAATTTTAGTTCCCTTTCAACCACATACACAGCAGAATGTTCTCGGCTTCCTGACGGTGTCGGCAAGGGAGCAACAGCTGGAAGAGACCTGGCATCAAACTCACTGACAATGATACCAAGATTTGATCCAGTGGCAACAAGGTGTGGCTGTAAAGGATGTGCAACCATGCAATAAACCTACAATAGAGAACTCAAGAGTGTCAAACCTCATATATATTCAAGAAAAAAAAAATAATAAACATTCTAAAAGCACATAAATTTCCTGTTTGACGGCATTGTACTATTGTTCCATGAAAGGCAACTGTTCAGGGAAAAAACCACCCAAATTTCCTGCAAGAATCAAGATGATATAAAACAAGCAAAGGCACACTTGCTTGTCTACAAAAAACACAAAAAAGGGCGTTCTCAATGCACTAGGCTCCCTGCATTGTGAAAATTGATGGGGAATATATGTTGCCTTTCCCTTACTTTTTTTAAAAGAGGCTGATACCACAACTCAAACCGGTAACCTTCAAGTCACAAAACAAGTGATAGGCCCCTAGTTCACTAGACGTATCAAAGAAGGTCCAAGGGACAGGGTTGTAAATAGGCTGTTATGCCAGCCATGTTCATAGGGGTAGAGTTGGAAAATCGCTGGCAAGTGTGAAACCGAATTCGGTTGAGGAGGAGGGAAGAGAATATGTAGAGGGGGGAGAAATTGGTAGGGGGAAAGAAAGAATTTGGGGATTTAGTTCTCAGAGAGAGTTAAGGGTCTCTCGAATGCCCAGTTTTTTTCTTGTAATCTAATTGAGTTGGTGAATTGAATAGAAGTCTCAGTGGTTTTCTTTTCTGGTTCTCATCAATTTGATCAAATTACAAGAAAAAAACTGGGCATTCGAGAGGCCCTTAACTCTCCCTGAGAACTGAATCCCCAAATTCTTTCTTTCCCCCTACCAATTTCTCCCCCCTCTACATATTCTCTTCCCTCCTCCTCAACCAAATTCAGTTTCGCACTTACTGGGCTGTTACACAACCCAGCAATTTTCCCACTCTACCCCTACACGCATGGCTAGTTGTTATGCCAACCAGCCAATTTACAACCCTGCCCCTTGGACCTTCTTTGATACGTCCAGTGAACTGAGGGCCGACAAGGCTAAAACGGCTAGGGATACTATTTTAACCTTAAATTGCTAGAAGGCCTGGTCGGCTGCCACATCTCAAAAGAAATTGTTCTTCCTTAATCTCTCCATTAGAGGCCTTGCTAACTTGCCATAACCCCTCACAAGACCTCTATAATACCCCGTGAGGCCAAGGAACCCCCTCAATTTCTTTACCGATGTAGGAGTAGGCCACTCTAACATAACTTGTACCTTATTTCGATCGGCTGAAATCCCATGATGAGATATAATATGGCCTAAATATTCAATTTCCAGCTGTCCAAACACACACTTCTTTCTATTGGCAAAGAGCTAGTACCTTTAAGACACAACGTAAATGTTGTGCGTATTGTTCAAAATCCCTACCATACACCAATATATCATTGAAGAATATCAACACAAAACGCCGCAAATATTCTCTGAAAACGTCATTCATAAATGATTGGAAGGTGGCTGGCGCATTCGTCAACCCGAAAGACATCGTAATGCCCTTCATGAGTCCTGAAAGTAGTCTTGGGAACATCCCCAGACTTGACTCTAACCAGATTTCAAATTGAGCTTGAAGAAGACCCTGGCACCATGCAAAACTCATCAAGTAACTCCTTTATCACGGGAATGGGAAATTTATCCGATATAGTGACCTTGTTCAAGGCTATATAGTCCACACAAAAACGCCACCCTCCATCCTTCTTTTTTACCAACACCGGACTCGAAAATGGGCTGGAACTAGGCTGTATAATTCCAACAGCTAGCATCTCTCCCACCAACTTCTCAATTTCATTTTTTTGCAAATAAGGGTATCGATAGGGCCTTACACTAACTGGTGTTGTTCTCGGAACCAAATGGTATGAACCTTCTTCCTGCACGGTGGCAGCCCCTCTGGTGTAGAGAAAACCCTCTCAAACTCAACCAACACCCCCCTTAGCATCACTGGAGCTTCCTTTTGAGCTTCTTTGATCTCTGTTGCCATGGTTCCCAATTCTAACAACATTCCTTCCCCATTCTCCTTAAAGTCCTTCACAATGAAATTTCAAAAAAATGAAATTGAGAAGTTGGTGGGGGAGATGTTGGCTGCTAGAATTATACAGCCTAGTTCTAGCCCATTTTCGAGTCCAGTGTTGTTGGTAAAAAAGAAGGATAGAGAGTGGCATTTTTGTGTGGACTATAGGGCCTAGAATAAGGTCACTATATTGGATAAATCTCCCAATCCCGTGATAAAGGAGTTACTTGATGAGTTTTGCATGGTGCCAGGGTCTTCTCCAAGCTCGATTTGAAATCTGGTTATCATCAGATTAGAGTCAAGACTGAGGATGTTTCCAATACCGCTTTCAGGACTCATGAAGGGCATTACGAGTTCCTAGTAATGCCATTCGGGCTGATGAATGCGCCAGCCACTTTCCAATCATTTATGAATGACGTTTTCAGAGAATATTTCCAGCGTTTTGTGTTGGTATTCTTCGATAACATATTGGTGTATAGTAAGGATTTTGAACAGCACGCACAACATTTACGTTGTGTCTTAAAGGTACTAGTGGACAACCAGCTCTTTGCCAACAGGAAGAAGTGTGTGTTTGGACAGCTAGAAATTGAATATTTAGGCCATATTATATCTCATCATGGGATTTCAGCCGATCGAAATAAGGTACAAGCTATGTTGAATGGCCTACTCCTACATCGATAAAGGAATTGAGGGGGTTCCTTGGCCTCACGGGGTATTATAGCGGCTTTGTGAGGGATTATGACAAGTTAGCAAGGCCTCTAACGGAGAGATTAAGGAAGAACAACTTCTTTTGGGATGTGGCAGCCGAGTAGGCCTTCCAGCAACTTAAGGCTAAAATGGTATCCCTACCCGTTTTAGCCTTGCCGAACTTTGGGAAGCCCTTCATCATTGAGACTGATGCTTCAGGACAAGGTATGGGGGATGTATTAATGCAAGAGCAAAGGCCTATTGCTTATTTCAGTCATGTTTTCAGTCAGTTAGGGAGGAAAAAATCTGTTTATGAGAGGGAACTGATGGCCATAGTGTTTGCTGTGCAAAAATGAAGACATTACTTGTTAGGCAAGAAGTTTGTGGTTCAAACAGATCAAAGGAGTCTCAAATATTTGATGGAACAATGAGTGGTGAGTCCAGAATACTTGAAATGGATGGTGAAAATGATGGGGTTCCAATTTGAGATACAATATCGACCGGGTTTGGAGAATAAAGTTGTTGATGGGCTGTCACGAATCTGCCACCCAGCAACAATAATGGCTTTAACAATGCCTAAAGTGGTCCAAATGGATAAGTTAGCCAGTGAGGTAAAGGCAGATGAAAGATTGCAAGGAATTATCTAGAAGCTCCAAGCCGATCCTACTTCACACCCTAACTTCTAGCTGGTGGACAAGCATCTCCTTTACAAGGGAAGGTTGTATTTACCCAAGGGATCCACTCTCATTCCATTGTTACTTCATGATGGGCACAATGGAAGTATAGGTGGACACTCAGGATTCTTAAAAACTTACAAGAGGGTGGCAACAAATGTTTGTTGGTAGGGAATGAAGAGGGATATATACCGGTATGTAAGAGATTGCTCAATTTATCAACAAAATAAATATATGGCCTTAGCACCGAGGGGACTCTTGCAGCCTCTTCCTATCCCAAACCAAATTTGGGACGACATTGCTATGGACTTCATCAGGGGATTGCCAAAGTCTGGCAAGATGGATTCAATTTTGGTGGTGGTGGACAGACTTAGTAAGTACGTGCATTTCATTGGCCTTAAACACCCATTTACAGCTGGAGAGGTGGCAAGAATTTTTATTAAGGAAGTGATGAGGCTTCATGGAATGCCAAGGTCCATCGTATCGGATATAGACAAAATTTTCATGAGCAAATTTTGGGAAGAGATGTTCCGACTACAAGGTACCAAACTCAACAGAAACTCAGCCTATCACCCTCAAACGGATGGGCAAACTAAGATACTTAACCAGACTTTAGAAACCTACCTATGTTGTTTTGTTTCCTCAAAACCGAAGGCATGCTACATATGGCTACCTTGGGCTGAATTATGGTATAATACCTCCTACCACACTGCTGCCAAGGTGACCCCATTTCAAGCAGTGTATGGACGAGAACCACCACCCTTATTGAGGTTTGAGAAGGGAACTACCCCTGTTTCAATGGTGGAGCAATAGCTAATTGAGAGATATAATCCTTGAGGAATTAAAGGCACAGTTGATGAGAGCACAAATAGTGATGAAGAAGGGAGCAAATTTGAAAAGAAGGGAAGTGAAGTACAAAGGAGACTTGGTTTATTTGAAATTAAGGCCATATCAGCAGAAATCATTGGCTACCCATGCAAATGAAAAGTTAGCTGCCCAATATTATTATCCATTTGAAATTGAGAAGGAAGTAAGTCCGGTAGCTTATAAGCTGATACTGCCACCTCATTGCCCAATCCATCCTATATTTCACGTGTCCCAACTACAGGAGGCAAAAGAGGCATTGGAAGCTAATGTGGAGATTCCTCGACAACTGAATGAAGACCTTGAGATGCTAGTGGAATCGGAGGCAGTGCTTGGAGTTCGGCCAGGAATCGAGAAGAACTTATGGGGATTAGAGGTGCTCATACAATGGAAGGGGCTACCCCCATTGGAAGCTACTTGGGAGCCTTACCACTTGATCCAGCAACAATTTCCATTTTTTCGCCTTGAGGACAAGGTGAAAGTTGGGGGGCGGGGAGGGGAGAGTAATGATAGGCCCCCAATTCACTAGACATATCAAAGAAGGTCCAAGGGATAGGGGCAGGGTTGTAAATTGGCTAGCTGGCATAACAGCCAACCATGTTCATAGGGGTAGAGTGGGAAAATTGCTAGGTTGTGTAACAACCCAGCAAGTGCAAAACTGAATTTGGTTGAGGAGGAGGGAAGAGAATATGCAGAGGAGGGAGAAATTGGTGGGGGAAAGAAAGAATTTGGGGATTCAGTTCTTAGGGAAAGTTAAGAGCCTCTCGAATGCCCAGTTTTTTTCTTATAATCTGATTGAGTTGGTGAATTGAATAGAAGTTTCAGTGGTTTTCTTTTTTGGTTCTCATCAATTTGAGTAATGATAGGCCCCTAGTTCACTAGACATATCAAAGAAGGTCCAAGGGGCAGGGGCCGGGTTGTAAATTGGCTGGCTGGCATCACAGCCAGCCATGTGTGTAGGGGTAGAGTGGGAAAATCGCTACACAATCCAGCAAGTGCGAAACCGAATTCGATTGAGGAGGAGGGAAGAGAATATGTAGAGGGGGGAGAAATTGGTAGGGGGAAAGAAAGAATTTGGGGATTCAGTTCTTAGGGAGAGTTAAGAGCTTTTTGAATGTCCAATTTTTTTCTTGTAATATGATTGAGTATGCCAGCCAGCCAATTTACAACCCTGTCGTGCCCTTGCTCCTTGGACCTTCTTTGATACGTCTAGTGAACTGGGGGCCTATCAACAAGTAATCTTATTCTTACCATTACTACCAAGGCACACTCATATACAAAGAACAAGTCCAAATATTGTTTTTTGATGAATAATATGTAATAGAAAAGAAACATTTGAAGGGCATAAGCCCGTACAAGAAACCAAATGAAAAATAAAGAACCAAGGGCATATACATCCACAAGCAAGGACGGGGTCATCCAGGAAGTGAGGGAAGGGAAAAATGACTCAACTCACAACCAAAGAAAGGAGGAAATGAATGATTCCCTTTGAAGAATGAGATGAGCTCTCTACCCTGCTAAATGCTCTATGGTTCATACCAAACACTCCATATCATACAAAAAAGGGTGAGGAGTCATTTGAGTCGTTCATTCCAAGAGAGGCACCTATAGCTCCAAGACAACCAAAAATTTGAAGAATCACCCTTTGCACACCCAAAACATATATACTAAACAACATATGTTGCAAAGCACAGGGCAACAAAGGAGAATGGGTCAACCCAGTTCCATATTATTCTTGCATAGAAAACAACATTTAATCACTATTATGTGTCCTTAGCTTGCAAGTAAGAATGGCATCATGAGCGGCTGCTTATACAATAAAGCAACCTACAAGGAGCCATTGACCTCCAAATTACCTTCAAATAAAAAGAATTCTAGCCACAAGGGTAGCATGAGCAAAGTGAAAAAGATCCCTCTTCCTATAGGCACCAATCCAATTCCTGCCTTTGTCCTAAAATCTCCTAGCTTGCAAGAACACTAGAAAATAAATTGTTATAGAGTCGATCTCCCAATTCAAGATTTAGGTAAGAACTTCCTGACCATGCAATGCCCTCAAGACAACAACAAGACACAATCACTTAAAGTAACCTCCCTTAACCCTAGCCAATAAAACAAGGTAAGGGAAACATCAAAAAAGGTTTGTCGCACACCCCAAGCACTTGACTAGAATCTCATCCAGACTTTGTTAGGGAGAGGGTCAAAATAATGAAATGGAATAGAAATGAGTGGAATGGAATATAAATATTTTTTCTCATTTAGTAGAGTAGGGAATTAAAAGTAATGGAATGTAATGTAAAATGTTTCTCCTTGTTCAGGAGGACAATGGAAAGGAATAGAATCAAAGGATATTAAAAAATAAATGACTATTAATATTCTTTTAGTGCAAAGATAGAATGCGATTAAGTTAAGGACTTTGGAGGAAAGTGGATGAAAAGTGTTTCCATCTATTTCTATTCCATTCCATTACTACTGTCTCTACCAAAAGAGAACCATTTTCCATCAATTTCCATTTCATGCCCCTCTCAAACGCCTTGTTAGCACCAGTTCGTACCTAAAAAGAGTAAATCTAAAACATCAACCATCCTCCATCCACACACCAAGTATCATACTCTAGCACCATCCCCCAGCTAAAACAAGTAAATCTAAAGGAACTCTTCACAAATACATGACACCTCTTCCAAAGATCCAATTGCTTAAGGTTTCAAATGCACCCTTAAATCAAACTCCCCTCAGATGCCATACTACCTACCCCCTACCCTCTAGTAGGGACTTATCTGCCAAAGTGAACCTCCAAAGCCAAGTCTAAGAAAAGCTTTCTTTAAACAAACTAATCTCGCTAATGCCCTAGGGATGATAAATAGGAACATCATATGCATCAGCAAGACAAAAGAAGTTGCTCTCAGAGTCGATGTGAAAAGGGATGATAAATAGGAACATCATATGCATCAGCAAGACAAAAAATACATTTTATCAAAGTCAACCTACCAGCCTTGGATAGGTTCTGCCTTTTCCAAGAGGCTAGCCTCTTTTAACACCTCTTCGCAGCTTCATTCAAAGAGTCTCTAATTTTAAAGAAGAATTAACACCACAACACCCAAATAAGAAAAGGGCAAGAGCCCACCCCCACTCTATGAGCCTATGACCCAATGGGGCGTCCCAACACCTATGACCTCCTCCATGGGAATAATCTCACTCCAAGACATCAGCCAAAGACTCTTCAAAGCACAGCAAAACATTCCTCAAAAATCTCAATGAGATCTTAGTGTCCCACAAGAGGAGATAAAAAAAAACTGAAAACTGAAGTAACATTTCAATGCATATAAAGAAGTTGACTTAAAATGTGCTTCAGGAACAACTTATTAGTCCATAGGTATAAAATATTCCAGAAAGCAGTTTAAGGAGGGAGAAAACCTAGTTGAGAACCTTTCTTGGCAATATGACGTCAAGATTCAGTAACAAAGGGAAGGTTACACCTCCATTGCATAATGATAATTTTAGAATTATACTGCTTATTAGTATCACTCAAGCCCCTACAACAAACACAGTATTACTAATGAAAAATGCATCTCTGGGGATACAATTAAAATTCCAGAAAACAACCATCTTGAAGTTTGGGAAGCCCTGTTTTCTATTCCCTTCTTTCTAGGATACAAATGAACAAGAAAGAGTAAGCATAAATATGTTGCAATTGTGAAGCAGTACTTTTAAGGGTAACAGATGTTGAGTTTACAAATACAAAGCACAAATATTTGAAAATTGTGAAACCATCAGGTCCAGGCAACAAGTGTCAAACATCAAAATTTCATCCTGTAACTTATATAATTACTGGCTAAAGCGATCAATTAAATCACCAACTAAAAGCAGAAATAACAATTTGAATGAACAGGTAGCTACCCTGAGTTTCTTGTGAGAAGCAAGAACTTGCGGAGGGACTAGTGAGGAAAGTTCACATAACGGTCTCGTCAAAGCTGAATAAGTGGGATGCTCAATTGCCCTGCAAAGATTTTAACCAAAATTCAAAATTTCCAATTGGGGACTAAAGAAGGCCACATGAGTTGCGAGTTTCAACAAAATACAATCAGCTCTCATTGAAGAGTGCAAAGACCTCATCTCATCAAAACACTATGGCATAAAGAATTTCTAAGGAACAAAAGTTATTAAACCATAAAGAAATAATATGTATACCATATATGGGAGTCTTTAACACAGGTTAATATATCAAGGTTTGGAGCACGAGGATGGCACCATGATGCCACACTGTGGCAAGCCAGTTTTGGAACAGGTTTAATGCGACGCAACTCCTGAGGAAGAAAAGAGGGTGAATGAAGAAAAGACAAGGTTCAGAAAAATAAATCACGAAAGGCGATGCTTTAAAAAATATACATTGAGACTTGACCAAGTTTGTAAGGTACCTTAAATGAGATTGTGTCCCAGATAGATAGAGTCTTGTCTGCACCAATTGTAATTAGTTGCGGCGCACCTCCACTCACTCTAGAAAGCTCAACAGCCACAACTCCCCCATCATGAGCCTTAAATTATGAAAAGAAAGTTAAAATAGGCACCCAAAAAATGTAACAAGAGCAGTGCAGCACGCATACATACCTAGACAGAAAAGAGGTAAAAAAAATACTTCCATATTTGTTACAGTAAATTAGAAAAAAGAAAATTAAAGAAAAAGAGCAAAGAATGGATGGTAAGTAACTTAATAACACAAACTAATAAAAGCTTTTTAATTAATCATTTAACAATCATCATTTGTTACGTATCATTTCGGTTAGTGAATTTGGTGTCATGGACTCATGTCTGATTAAGTTGAGGGTCTTGAAGTATATACGTGAACTAGGCTTGCTATGGATTCACCACCCATAAGGAAGCATAATAACAAAGTGAAGAAAGGATTTCAATGCCATTTACCATATAAAATACGAAAACAAAAAGAAAAATAAATCAATATAGAGGTTCCACATACTGTATTTGCAATTTAAAAAGTTGAAGACAAGACTTTTCAAAGCATATATGTATTTTAATGAAACCACTAACAATATTAATATGTTGGACACCATATCAGTCACTGACCCCCCCCCCAATGTGAGTTCATGCCAAATAAAAATGCTTATCAATCAACTCTACAGGTGAATAAATGCTCATAGAAAAAAATCATCATCATTAACTACACCTTACCCTAAGTAAGTTAGGGTCAATGGCACAGCATTTATAATGTTAACCAACTTCTAAAAATCACTTTGACAATACAACCCATGCATAAGAACATAGCAAAATTTTAGGCTGAATGACCTTCCTAATGCAACCCTCTAGCAAGAAAATGATGAGATAAAGTTCCAACATCCAACACCATCTTCGTATGAAAAAGTTTCATGAGAGTGGTGAATGGAGACAATTGATATGGTCATGTTCAATCACATGGTTAATATTGTGAAACAAACCTAAATAACATAGAAACACAACAGATTCATAGAAAAAATGTGTGAATAAATATTGTCAAGTAATGCATTGGCCTTTTTTCCACTTAAAATTTTCAAGTGTCAAATATTTAACAGTTTGGAAAGGGAAAAATAAAGTGGTGCAATCCAAAAGAAAAGATTATGAACTATAAGAAAGATACTTTCAAGCTCAGCTTGGGAGCAAGTTCCCGTGAATCTTGACCATGGTCGGCACTCCAGAGCACAAGTAGACCATCACTGCCACCCGAGACCAAAAGTGTCTACAAATTTATACAAACCAAAAGAAACATCAACAAGCTAATTAATATGAAGTGATATCAGCACATGCAACTGTACATATTTCGTGTGGAAATTAAATATGAAACAAACCCTTATTGCCAGTATGGTGAAGCACAGAGAAGGAGAAGGAGAAGGAGAAAAAGAAAAAAGAAAGGAGATGTAGAGCAGCTGAGAGAGAGAGCACAGAGAGAAGACAATCTTGAGAATAGGAAAACACATGTAGAGAAAGAAAAAAGAGGAAAGAAGAAAGAGTTAAGAACCTGCAAGGGAGAAGGAGAAGAAAGAGGAAATCTACAGTGTTGAGCCAACTATGATTATTCTACAGATATTTACTATAACTAAAAAGGATACTAAATGCACAAGATAGATAAATACAAATTTAGTATCAATAATACGAAATACTGCTACATTCTTAATCAATCAAATATTAACTCATCAAAAAGAAAAGGGAAGAATGACCCTGCATGGAAACGAAAAGGGAAGAGAGAGAGAGAGAGAGAGAGGAACAATTCCTCAAATTAAAACATCCAGGCAGATGCATCAAATGAAAAACATGCACAACAGCATGAGATTATTGAAAAATTTCAGATAACTGAAAACCTACCTCGCCAGAAGAAGCCAAGAAGGTCATTAAGCAAGAAATTGATCCTTTATGGCCTCCCGTGTACCTTCGAACAAGCTGAAGAGGAAAAAAATGATTAATGGAGAATTAAGATAAATGTGCTAGAACAAAGCAAATTATACCGAAAGTTATAAATAACAAAAAGAGAACCTTCCACGTTATCATTGAAAGAACTCTAATTACACCATCTGATCCCCCAAAAGCCACAAGAGGGCCATCTGCACCAGATGATCTTGAAAGGAACTCCATGCTGCAACAGCAAAAAATAGCTCCGGTAAGAAGAAAAATAAAAGAACTTTAATGCGGGCAATCCAGAGAGCATTTGATGCATAAACAATTAATCAAATATAGAGAAGACTTCAGGTCTCACCATAGAAACATTATAATCCTTGACCAACGTGAGTGTGACTAATGTACAAAAAGGTATATTTGCATGTCTTGAAACAAATATAATTTCGATCCAACATTATTAGATTCTAAAATAAGAAAGTGCAATATATTCGCACATAACTCTCCCAAGACTAGAATTTAAGCCCTAAATATATACAAAACAATAAGATAATATATTAGATAGTATCGACTTTTAATAAATGACATGCCAATAGGCTTGATGAGATCCAAATGCAGAATCATTTTTACATATTCCAAGAATCAGATATGGCCAAGAGAGGAGACAAGATGGGGGGAGGATAAAAGGCCTCGGTAACAGACTAAGGAGTCCAGAAAAAAGGGGAAGGGTGGTAATTAGAAGAGAGCCTTTCAAAATATTTCCTAAACTCCGCTCATCTTTTGGGGCTCCCCCTTAACTAGAAAAAGTCCCATTAGTAGGCCTATGCAATTTGAACATGCTACACCTAGTCAACACCAACAAAGTATGACACCAAAGGTCCATTGTTAGAATGTTAACAGTAAGACACGAGGGCAGATTTTGTACTTGCCAAATGATCTTTTCACTTGTTCCTAATCAAAAAGGCTAACAGATTCATTAATGTAATTGATCAAGTAACGCATCAAATTCTAGAATACTTCATTGTAGAGCATTTAGACTACACCCACCCAGAAGTTGTCCCATGAAACCATGCTGAGAAAATGATTATGAAGAAACTCAAATTTTTATAGCCATATGCCCTCCAAACAAAATTTGATCACTTACTGACTTCGGTAGTTCTACACAAAACCTTGTCCAAACATACTTGGATAAACGTAATTCTCTAACCCTATGTCTTTCAAATAAACTCTAACATTCGCTACTGCCCTCTTTCTATCTAAAACCCTGTTCAGGCGCACTTAAATTCCCACCTGTTCTCTTGGCACAGAGATTTGTCTACAACATAGCTCCACATATGTAAATGCAGCCTCTAAGCAATGGTTTGGAGACATGCTCTTGCCCATATGACTCAACTACTTAGGATTTTCAATAAAGCCAGTAAAAATGGCTCTTAATTTTATTTATGTCCCAAATGCAACATGCAGTAAAAGCAATATGCATTAGAACTACATAATTGCAGGTTGACTGAATAACAATACATCCAGCAAATAACTTTATGCTAGAATAACAACACATCAAGCCTTAATCCCACCTACTAATAGAATAAAATAAAAATTCCCCTATCATTAAAGTATCAACCCAAATAAGCACCAGATATAATTAGGACTTGCCAGAGAAGTGATCTGTTGTCCAATTCCTGCTTTGGTACATCACGGCCACGCATTGTCACCAAGTCTAAAAAAATAGCTTTATTTTCACAACAGATGACAAGGAAATGCCTTCCTTTTGTTGATGGGGCAGGAGAACTAAAAGCTGAAGCAACATTATTGACAGCTGATGGAGCTTCAGAGGCAGCAGAACGATTGCGCCAGTGTTGCCAGAAGCATACATCATCGTCATAAAAGCTAACCTGCTTAACACTTGAACCATGTAGTTCAACATCAGGTTAACATTTAAACAAAAACCAACAAAGATAAGAAAAGGCATTAGCATATATCATTACCTCCCACCACGCATGGCTTCTGTAGGTTTCCCTTTAGGCTCTACAGCAGAAGTAACACAGATCAGAAGAAAGTACTGGTTAATACTTCACTCAATATTTGAGAAACTAGATATATTTCCAAATAAAATAATTTTAAAATTATATATAGAGATGTTAATGTTTGCAAAATTGACAGAACATTTATCACTCAAGATACTCTTAGTTCAGCCCTAATCAATGTTCAGCCTCTCTTATTTCAGCCCTGAGGTTGGTTCTTTCAATCTTACAATGAACTGCTCTTTCAAAGCATTCTAGTGCTTTAATATATTCAATATACTCTTTCTTCAGCACTAATCAATGTTCAACCTCTCTTACTTCTGGCCTCTGATGTACACCAACTTGAACTTTATTACTTTCTATCAGTTGAAAACCACCCTCCCCCTTTCAAGGTTCGGCAATCTGTCAATTGATGCTATTTCATAACTTCTCAGCCTTCCTTCTACTTTCTAAAACCATAACTTGCGGCAACCACCTTGCTTCTAAACTGAAACCCCATCATAAGCTATACAGGGACAGCAAGCCTACAAGTTTTCTACGGCAGGATTGAAAGATACATCTACACAAATAAGGAATTCTCACAAAGCAACCACCATTGAGAATTTTGAGTTAGAAAGAACTATCCATCTGTTTTAACTCCTATTGTTTTTATGAAATTGCGAGTCAAAAAGGTAGTCCTACTCTTCCTTGCGGGACACCCAGCTGGCCTAGATTCCCGTAACCGAGTCCAAGTTCACATCTCATTAAGCTACCTACTGCCAAAAGAAATATCTATTTCCTAATTAAATTCCTTAAAGTGATAAAAGAAGACTCGTAATTTTACTAGGTCGAATTCATTCTGAAAGAGAACAGCAGGCCAATTCTGTAAACACTCAACTACCTTGAGAAAAATAACAATGCAGTCGCCCACCAGCGCATAGTAGCTAATCATTCATGTCTTCCAAAATAAATAACTACTGACGGGAGAAAGTTAGAAGATGCCAAAGAGGGCTTCCTCACCTGATTCGCCCTCTGCAAGCTTCTCCAGCTTGGCACCCACTAAACGCCTCTCATCGACGCCACCAGCTTTCAGCTCATAAATCACCTGAAACACGTAAACATATTTGAATCAAACCACGATGGCTACAATAAATCATCAAAATTACAAAATAAAAAAACAAAATAAGAACCTGGCGGTGTTCCCAATTCCAAACGGAGACACGATCCGATGCATCGGCAGTCACCAGCCACGGATGCGTCGGGTGCATTTGGATCTTCACGATCTTGTCGTTCGTCGGGCGGAAAGCCCTCAACCGCAGCATTTTGGCTCACCTCTCCTTCGCACAAAAACAAGAGTAGCAAATCCACAGATCCAACGAATCTACAACTACGAACCAAACTCTACATTCAACTTAAGATAGAATGATGAAACGAAAGCCACATCGCACGCCGACTTTGCATCCGATCAACTCCCACCACCGATCTGGTCAATTTTCCGGCGACTCGGCCCTCCCACGACTCACGGATCCATACATAGACTGAACATCTGAATATGGCGACGATTAAGCAATCGGCGGCCGCCGTTTCTCGCTCTGCCACCGCATAAAAATGAGCGCAGACCAGAGAGAGGAGGAAAAGTAACCGAGTTCTGCTGTCAGCCAACACTACAGATTTGAGAATGTTGCCTGAACCGAAAATATACTTTTTTATTTAATTTTTTCCCTTTCTTGTTTTTTATTTGTAATCTATTCTTATTTTATTTTTAATTTCTGAGTTTAGATTTTTAAAAATTCAAATTTTGAATTATTTAATTGTTAATAAATTTATTGGAAAGTTAAATTGTACTTAAAATATCTATAATGTATAATATAAATAATTAGTTCATAATAATAATGTGATACGACTTTTGTATCTACAATTGTACATCACATATGTTTCATTACAAAATATAGTTACTCAAATGAGAGGTTTTATGGTGGCTTACATTGTCATCAACCACCATACTTGTCACGCCTTCTCTTTCATCATCTGTATTTGTTGTTGGCTATTTTTTCTACCCCGTTACTAATTACTTTTTATTCTACCACATTATCTACCCAACCTCATTGTTAGCCATCGTCTATGTCAATCCTTCAACCCCCTATAAACTCCTATCGTTCTAATTCATTTTATTTTTTATCATCTACATCTTAATTGTCACTAGCCGTTGAATAAATAAGTTGTGGCAGAGATAGTGATCGACAACAATGTTTTATTGGATATGGGTTGTAGATAATGGAAGGATAATTTAGATATTTTCAATGCTAGTGTATTGCATGCTTTAACTCAATTATAGCAAAGTGTGCAACTGACGCCAGTCGAATCACCTTAACTCGTCATGAGAACCTGTCTATGTTCTAGTGACATGCTGAAATGTCATAGGAAACACCTAGCAGCAGTCCAACACAATATATAAGGTAATGAAGTCAAACTTCAAATGAGTCTATTATAGTTGACAATTACCATATAATACAATCATTTCGCCACTCGACATATCGACTGAGCGAGAGTCATAATATGATAAAACTCATAAACTCAATAACTGTAATACCCTAGAACGTCGTGAATAAATACTAAGAAGCTTAAATTTGTTGTATATGTGGACCATAGTGAATTTGTTAGAATTTGAGTGTCTATAAGTGAATTTAATATAGTTAAGTTATATGTATATATTTTGTGTGAAATGAATAAGTATAAGGTATATAAACGTATTTATATCATATAAAATATATAGTAAATAATGATGTTATGATTTATGATGTAACATGGATAAATAAATACAAATGTATTAGCAAACTTATAAATATGTATTTACATATATTTTGGTAGGTGACATGCACATTGTGAATAATGAGTATCAAATAAATGAATATGAAATATTTTATATTTTGATATGAATTATGAGTTTAAACATGGTTATTGTATAAAATACAAGAAAATACACATAAAAATTGTGTACTAAATATGAAAATTTCCATACAAATATTATTTTGATGTGCTATTATATAAATTCATATATATATATTATACGCAAAAAAATCAAAAATCAATCAGGATGTCAAACTGCCATGGCCATGCTCTGGCTGCCGTCTAAAGCAAGCAATCAGAGGATTTAGGGCAGGTTAAGGCCGTAATGGCCTTTGGTATGATGCTTAGGGCTTGGAAGTGTTCTTTATGTGACAAGTCACGGCCAGATTTTGGCTATAAATAGCCAAGTTCAAGCGAGGGTTTTCCTTCAGGACTTACTTCAAAAAATCGAGTGTTAAGGTAGTGTTTTGAGAGTTTAGTGATAGGACTTTTGATCTTTGAGTCGTGGGTAAGAATTTTGAAAAGTTTGGTGGCCATCGGAGTAGAGAAAAACAAGGAATCGAGCTCGTTGGAAAATTGCCCCTACCATTGAAGCCGAACCTGTAAATGCCAATTTGAAGGTTCGTCAAGGTTCAAAATTGAGTTTGATTGGGAGTTCGACGCGAGCCTTGAGGCAATCCTACGTTAAGGGCAAAATCGTCTTTTTCAATGTAAGCGGTTTTATTCAAATTAGTTCTTGATATGTATGGTTTCAGATGATGTAATGGTATCCTAATTTAAGTATGACTTGTTTATACAAGTATGATTCATAATGATTTGACATATTGACATGACTTATATGTATAGATCATGTAGGTATGCATCCACGTAATGTTAAAGCATGCACATATTTCATGTTAATTCTATTGATCATGCATTGCATATGTTTGCATTATGGATAGGCATCGTCCTCTACCAAGAGTGCTCCCATACACCTCGACCATGTAAGGGCTATAAAAATAGGGAGTGACACAAGGAAATGAGCGTCTTGCCAACTCAAGCAGCCAAGAGAAATGACACGTGGCATTTGCATATTGCATACATATTTGTTATATGATGTTGTACCTTTACTTAGATGTTTCATTATCTACATAAATTATGTTATTAGAATATTTAATGTTCCAGACAGACAACCGTAGCAGGATCAAAGAAATGGAAGCATGTGATGGCACTGATGGAAGTGCGTGGATGTTTTGTTAAGTAAATGATATGCTCCATGTCTATCATGTTATTTATAATATTAGCTTGGCATGTATATTAAGAAAGGTGATCTTGGTTATGTTAAGCAACCCTTGAATTTTGTTAATGTAATAGATAGTATGCTGATTTAAATGCTTCGTTCGATTTATGATTTTTGAGAATGGTGTGACTTAGATTTTGATCTATTTACGTTTCCGCATTAGTCTATAGCTTACCCCTGGGAGAAGAAAGCATGAACAAAAAAAATATATATATATATATATGTGGCAAATTTAGAGTTTAAAATCAAACATGTCGGGGGTAAGAAACGCTATTTAGAGTATGGGGCGTTACAATAATTGTGCTTCATATATTATCAATGTGATTATATGATACCTAAATAAACACTTTCGTAATTAATCATACTACCTTGCCCACTGAATTTCTCGTCACACTAACAGTAGACCGCATATGATCTTTGCGCTCACTGGTATGAGGGTGACAAATTCTATCATTGAGCACCTACCTCTATGTACCAGTAATATAGGATCACGTAGATGAATGTCTCGACATCACAATTTGATAGGTCGAGATATTAGCATATCTAGCACACAAATAAACAAAACAACCATGTCAATTCAGACCTAATGATCAATTACACAATCGTAACTTGATGACAATATTGTTATCCATAATGCCACGTGATCAGTTATCGGTGTTACATTCAATACGTTATTTTCCAACAACCATCAACAAGTTTACTAGAAATATCCATATGTCATATGATATGTGACTCACCACCTTTAACTATTAGTGTCTCATACTAATCAATGTAGTAAATCTCGTGTCAGTCCGTAATTGACTAATTATAATTTCCATCCGATTGATCTAATGACCAATAATATTTAAGAAATCTAGTTACCATAATATCTCGTTGCGTATTATTAACATAATTAATAATAAAACTCTCGAACATAAAATTTAAAAACTCATTCATACAACAAAAGTGAAGAGTAATTAATGATGATAAACTTGTATTTTATAAATATACCTTAAATGTATTTTAATATTCATGCCATACATAATCTAAATATAACATCATGGCACACCACTAACATGATATACAATATAAATAACATATTATACACATGGAAACTTTATACATAATAGTCGTATAATATATATTTTTGTATTGTAATCCAATATTTTTGTACATCACACCATTTTTTATTGCCTGGGTATTGATACAATTTAGTATAATTAAATTTACAAGCACTCGCAAAATTAAATGGTATCAAAGGGTATTGGAGGTATTGATACCATTTAGTATAATTGAATTTACAAGCGAAGTTAAATGATATCAAAGGGTATTGACAATTGATACAATGCAAATGGCCATATCTATATTTTTATTCTTGTATTTTTACATTATTTTCATGTAATTATTTGATTTTTTTGTTATTTTATTTATATATATGTATATGCACTTTTTGAGTTAATTTAACAATTGTATGTTAATTTTTTTTGTATGTGCGCACCAACTTAATTTTTTTTTTGTTTCTATAACACAATTATATTTGTATTTTTAAATTAATTTTATCCTTATATTTTGACATATAAAAAAATTGATTAAATTGATATAAAAATGTACGTACATAAATGTAATTAAAATAACAAAAAATTTGAGTTGTCACACAAAATATATTAAAGTACAGTGGTTAAATTGACTAAAAAATATAAGTCTATTAATATAATTAAAACAATCAAATATTTGAGTGATCATAAAAAAAATAGAAAATATAGACGCAAAAATATGAGTTTGACGTAATGCAAATAAAATATATTACATAACACAAATTATCTTTGTATAATAGTTAGATAATAGACTTTTTATTTATGTTACATAAATCAATACAGAGGTTAATTTGTTATAAAAATAAATATAGAGATTAATTATTTTCGATCCGATATGTACTTAATAAAGTACATAAGAATAAAAATTTGTTAAGTGCAATTAAAACATTTTATAACCCTGACTAAAAAAAAAAAGCCTAGTTTGACTTATAGTAGTTATATTCACAAATATATATATTTAAATGCATGTAAATAAATAAATATATAAAGTTTAAAAAATATAAATATAATTTTCTAAAACTATATTATACATCATTAATAATTACATGTAGGACGAGATAAACCCATATGTAGTGATGAGTGAGAATAAAGAAGGAAGAAAGAAAGAAATGGTCAATGTTGGTATTTTAACAATGTTTTCGTAATGGATCGCATTATTCGTACATAATAGGGTTTACAAAATCTTTTACAGGGCGATATATCGTGATTTTTGTTTACTCCCTTATCTTTCTCTCCTATATCTCTCCTTACTCACCTCGCCATCGCCTGTTCTTGTCGCTACCTCTTCTCCTTTTGCCTCTGCCATCTTACCACTTCGCCTCCTTACTGCTGCATTATCCAACAATCGATGACCACCCAAACCAATCAAGGATACAACGGGCGCGCCGAGATAGGGTAAGAGCGAGAAAGAGACAAATAAGAGAGAGAGAGAGAGAGAGAGAGTTTTGGATCTAAGTTTGGGTCATTTATCATTCTGTAAATGATTATGTACACTATCTTCTATACAAATATCATTATCCTTTCGTAATTGATTGATGTTATAAAAAAGAGAATAAAAAGAGTTAAAGATGTAAAAAGGTTAGATAAAAATGTTTTAGACATTTTTGAAAAATCCCATATGATCTAATTAATAATAAGAGTAAAGTGTTATAAGTTCTAAAAAATGAATGAAGATTGTCAAAATTTATTTAAATACACGAATATTATATATATACTAAATATGTTATTTTAATGTTACGAAGTTATCTTAAGAATGTAAGTGCTTACTAAATTTTGATCTCGTAACCTTGCAAGTATAAGATGTTCAATTCTATCGCTTTGTTAACTTTAATTTTTATTTTAAATTTGTCTTTAAAATATATAAAAATTAAATATGACTATTAATTGTCCCCTAATAAATATTTATTTAAAATATTATATATTTAGGAATTAATTTGATTTGGATGGAATTAATATATCTTTTTATAAATAGCAGTAGTTTTTGAAAAACACTTGTCCTAGTCCATTGCAGGCACTTCAATCAAGCTCCGGGATTCGGGTTATCGGGTTATTGGGTTTCTCTCAATCTTTGTGTACTCGTCTTCCCTCTTCGATCCCCTTTCTCGCCATTATCTCAGGCCTTTAACGACCTTCCCCTTTCTGTTTACTCCTCCATCTTCCAGTTTATCACTGTGAACTACAGCGCAACTAGGTTTAGGTTGAACCCTTCCCCGTCTTCTTGCGAAGGATCCTCCCTCTGGCAGTGGTTGGTATTCAGAACTCACAATCACACACAGAAATCCTATGTTTTCTACGTTCATTCGTATAGATAGTGCCTTGATACAATATCTGCAAGTAGGGTTCGAGACTAATAGCTAGAACGTCCTTACGCAAGGGAAAATTTAAAAAATTTGAATTCTAGGGTTTTGGAGCGAAGAGGGAAGTCGCTGGTTTCAAATAATTTTGGCCGTTATTTATTTATTTTAGGTGATTTTTGTGGAATTGGTTGTTATAGGAAAATGGGGAGCGTGTGTTTTGGTTTTGGTTTTGGTTTTATTGAATGTTTTGTGTGTGGTCTTGCAGTGCAACGAGGGTGGTGGCATGAAAGCACAGCAAAGGAGAGAGATAGATAGAGGCTAGGTTGGCTTGGAGATGATATGATATGAGTAGACTGTCGTTTAGGCCTCGTCCTCTCGACATTCACAAGAAGCTCCCGATTGTGAAATCTGTCAAGGATTTTGAGGATGAAGAGACCCCCACTTCTACCCGAAATTCCCAGATACTGCGGCTTGCTGCTGCAGAGGCCGACAATGAGGTAACCCCTTCCTTCAGCCCGGACTTTGACAAGTTTCATATTTGTTGTTTCTTAGCATCTGTTCTTTGTGCTATTGCAGTTATACGCTGTGAATTGTATGTAAGTTCCAATGCTGATGAAGCTTACGTTTTTCAGTTAATTGACTGTATTTGATTTTAAATAAACCTTGCATACCCACCTCAGATAGCGAGATTAAGGTTTGATATGTTGTTTGTATACAGCTTGCATGCTGTATAGTGTAAAAAGAGGAGTTATTTTTAACTCCTTCATTACAAGAGCAAACACATACATATTTAAACATATACAGAGAGAAAGAGAGAAGGGGGGGGGGAGAGTTATTCTAAGTCCTTAATTACATGTGTAAACACATACATATTTACACAGGGAGTGTGTATGGGTTCCATTGATGAACAGGCTGCAATCAAATAAAATTTCAGGAACCCATACACACCCCCTGTAAACACAAAAATGAGAAAGAGGATAGGGATCTTGACTAAGAAAAAAGTAAACAACTGACTGAGAATATGGGACCATCATTTGAATAAAAAAATCAGGAGGATAGTCCCTTGTATAATTACGGTATTTATTTCTTTGAGATCAACAGGGCCATTCACGCAAGGGAAGGAAAGTGGTACTTGTAATCCAGGTCACCATATTTTATAGCAAATGAAACTATGGAAGGTACATTAGTGAAAGTATGTAATTCCATGATATTTGAATATTAACATAAAAGTGGGAAAAAAGATTAAGCAGCCTTCTAGGTGAAGGATAATGGACATTAAATAACAGACTGAGTTATTGACTCAAAAAATGAACAAAGTATGATCACAATAATAGCAGGTTAGGCTCCTTTTCTTACTATGGCCCTTATTTTTATTAGCAAACACCGGTTTTCTGTTCACACACAGGAGAAGTTAACACACAGTTGTGATCCAGATGATCTTGATTGTCTAACAAAATTAAAAGAATAACTACACAGAAATCCTTAATCACACTAGTTGGGGTTGGTTTCTTACAAAATTAAAAGCACATGTGAAAATTATGGAATTCCCTTATAATGTATATTAATGTGATGGTGTGTCTTTTGTTCAAGACCTGTGTAAACCTTAAATTTTAAATGCCTGTTGCATTGTTTCCTGTATGGAAGGCGATGCTACTAACTTGATAGCATCATTAATAGTTCAACAACACTGCTCCTTATTTTGCATGAGAAACCCTTCATTGTGGTCCCTGGATAGTTGTGTGTCATCTGGAGTTTCTGAAAACCAACTGATTCCAAATCTGTTGTTTTAATGTATTATGATATTCAAAAAGGCTCTTCTTATTAGCATGGAACTAATACCTAATCTTTGCTAAAACCTTGTGAGAATCAGGGGACTACTTTAGATAATTCCCCTGCGTTAAGCAGAAGTGCACTATTTGTTTCTCTTAGTTGTGGTTTTGGCATTATACAAATGGTAAGAATTAAGGGACTACTTCAGATAATCCCGTAGCGTTACTTGGAAGTGCACTAGCTGCTTCTCTTAGTTGTGTTTTTGGCATCTTAAAAATGGTGCTTTCTTGGGCTGTCTTTCTTGCTTATCCTATTGCTTGGGTTCAACCAAAATCAAATAGGAACCTTTCCCCTTCCCCTCCCACTTACTTGAGGATGTTGCTATTGACTTAACTCTTTGAAGTGACAAAAGGGAACACTTCAATACTGTCGATTATATTAGGGGTAATGTCGAACCAAGCTTCAAGGTGGGAATATTTGTTTTTACTGGGGCTCCATTTCAAAATGACCTGGCATTTTAAAACATTTATGTGATACCTACCAAAAATGATCATGTTTTCCAATAGGAAGCTCTTGAATCTCTTTTTGGTGGACTGCAAATCCATCTACTCGCTAAATTACTTTTTGTAAAGCATATATATAAAATATTAGACGTTGGCCACGTGGAACGCATGTGCAATTTTCTTGTTTTCCTCTCATTCTGATTGAACAATCAAATATCATTGAAAACTACTGCAACCAACTCTTCTTCTAGGGAAATTTTGGTAGAAAGGGGAAAAGATAACTCTTTATGGTTGGATATCATGCAAATTTATAAGCATATTTATAGAAAGTGTAAAAGAACTAAGTAAAAGGTGTACAATTTCCACATCAGAATAAAAGAAAGCATTTATTACTCCATAGCAGAAACACGAAATGAAAAAACAAATAAAGAAAAATAATGAACATAATAGAAGGGAAATATTTACTGGAAATGTTGTTCATGGCATCTTGTTTGTCTTTACTGGCTATGCTGTTTACTTGATTGAGGAAAGAGGTTAAGGATTATTGGCAAACTAGTGAGGATCACGTGATGTGCAAATGTTGATACAACCTTCTATGAGAAGGTTGCAGTTATCTACAACTTCACATATTTATTCCATGCATACTTTCTAGTAATTGATGAATGACATTTTAGTAGTAAATACTTAAAATTATGGTTTAGCAACTTAGCAAAAGATTAAAAAAAAAAAGAATAGCAAAATTATTACATATTTTTTAACAATATGGTGTCCTTCCCTACAATAAGAATATGTTATAGATATGGATAAGTAGAATCAGTGTCAACTTATGACTTTGGTTTTCTCATCTTAGACTATGTACCTTCAACTGATCTACTTTGAAATTTTTCTTTTATAGGTCCAGCAAATTCCTAGCAAGAAGGTGGCTCCGGAAATTCCTACTCCACAGTTTGTTTTTGTTGATACATATGAAAGAGATTATTCTCGCACTTTTACTCAACCAACATCATACATACGGGCCAGAGGAGGTTTGTGTAGTGCATTTATTATTTCGTTGTTGAGTAGGGAAATTGTTTTGACATGGCATCAATTGATATGGGACATCAAAATATTTATAGCTCGTGCCGAACTTGGGGATTTTGTTGAGTATGACCTGGATAATGAGGATGAAGATTGGCTTGAAGAATTCAACAAAGAGAAGAAGCTTCTTACCCCTGAAAAGTAAGATTACATGATTTGTGTATATGATTGAAATCCCTAGTTGCCTTCTGTTATTTTGCGTTGGTTGCTCTCTCTTGTCCACTCTCTTTGTACAGGTGTATCTAGTTATACTTTAATTGCAAATCTGCCATATTAGTTTCATATAATGCAATTTTTATGTTCTAGTGGATTGATTTTTGATATTTACTTTCTGGCGTGCTAAGTTATTAGATTATGCCACCTTTACAATGGATTGGTTTATAGGTAACAAGAAAGGTGGCACTCTAGAAGTGACTTTCTGCATAGTGTCATGAACCTAGGGCTTAACCTAGGATCAGTTTGGAAATTGGAAGAATCCGATTCAGCTAAGACCAAGAACAAAAGGAAATTAGGGGGAGATTTGAAAGAATGAGGGGGAAATTAGAATAAAGTGTTAGGGGGATTAGAAGATCAGAAAAAAAAAGGAGATGAAGATCAAGAAAGGGAGAGAATTTAGAGGAGGAAAAATCAGATTTCAATTCGTTAATTCTTGGATAAAGGATCAAACCCATTACAACAACCTCATATAGGCATATTTGCCTTCTAACAGCCTAGCACATGCTCCCATGTGCTTCTAACCACTTGTTAAAATATATCCTAACAATTATTATAAATCTATTACAAGATTACCCTTTTATTACATCTCTATTACAATATTGACCTTCCATTACTCCTAGGGACATGACAATTCCCCCCTCCTTGAGAGAGTTTTTATTCCCAAGAACTTGCAGCAAGTAGCCATTGCTTCATTTAATTCCCGCCTTTTCTATCTGATTTATCTTTCTTTCTCCTTCTAGGCCTCTTCTTCTTCCTCATTCTAAGTGTCCAAGATCAACTCTAGGCCTAAGTTGCCCCACTTCTATAGGAGAAACTTTATCGAATGCAAGCCCAATACAACCACCTTCTCCTATAGTTGTCCAATCAATTTCGATCTTCCATTGAAAAACATGATCAACCACACTTGGCCTAATATGGATAGTAGTTGGAACTTGGAGTTTAAAGGAAGAATTAATTGTGTCCGTGACTTCCTTTGATAGTTCATTCCCATCCCATACAAGTAAGTTAAGCAAGTATCCCTAGTTGCGGTTATTGCATTTCCATCCAGCCCACTGCCATGTTATATTGCAAAATTACTAGCAACATCCTGGAAATACAGCAATGGCAAATTGCCGACTTGCCTTGGATACTTAGATGAGGGTTGCCTGTGAGCTTCAGAACTAGGTGCTGCCATGACCCCAATTCCAGCAGTTGGTTCCTCTATCAATACAGTAGACAGAAATTTGAATTTTCCCGCTGGAGTAAGAACCACTAGAGCAGCTGTAGTTTTGTTCCTTACTACCAAACTTTTGACTTCTTCAGCTATCTTTCTCAGCTTCCCACCAGTTATTAGCTGTTCCTGAAATTCCTTACCCAATCCACACACCTTCACAACATTAGAAGATGTTTTCGCCGGGGATACATGCTCAATCATGCCATTTCCAGTGATAGTAAGGGACTCAATCTTCCTTGCCAACCAAAACCAACCCTGATATTGCAGCTCACCAACTGGAATTTGAACAATTACAATAGCAGGAAACTCCTTCCCTAGAGCTGTTTCCTGATCATTGTTGCACACCCCATATTTATCTTCCACAATTTTCTCCTCCAATGTTGTTATCGTGTCCATCCCTGCAATTGCCCCTCCTGTCCGAACATATTGATTGCATTGGGAGGGATGAGAATGTTCCACAAATTCTCCAGTGGTTGAAACATGGCCTACATCAAGATCCTCACCCCCCCACATGATTTATAGCCAAATTTTGATCTAGGATACCCCCCCCCCCGTCCTCCAGTCCAGCCCATGTACTAACCATCAGGGGTAATGTGTCGGCCTTGACTTCCTCTTTCACTTCATCAAATACTTCCCCATTTTCCTCTTCTAGCCTTTCAGTAGGTGCATCCTAAGGTATTATTTCTTCTTCTACCTTGTCAATCTCAATCGGATAATTTTTTTCCAACTCTAAAAACTCCTGGCTGCCTTTTGTTATCTCTATCATCTAGCTAGTGGCATCATTCAGCTCTAGTTTTGGCCTTCCATGGGTATCATTTGGAACATCCTCATCAGGAACTTCTTTTCCAAAGGAACTAATGTGTTCCTTTAATTCTCCTTTTGCCCACACACCTTGTACTGAACCCCCACAAATGCTGCTATTGCTGCCAGCACTGTCATTATCGTCACCTTTCTTGTCCATTCCACCTAGGCTAGTATACTTCTTCCGCTTCGTATTGGAGGTAGGCAGTGAATCTGCTTCTCGCCTCCTCAATTTCTCTTTCGGCTGCTCCATTTTGAAGAATTTATCTTTGTTAAAACTCCCGCGATAATCATCGAAGTATTTAGTGGGGAAGTTGTAATGATACTTCTTGATTAGTATTATCGCAAACTTGTCACAAGATTTAATAATGGGGGCCGCAAGTGTAACTAACAATTGTAGAAGTTAGCGGGAAGAGTGGTTAGTTAGTTAAGCAAGTGGATTTCATATTTTTGTAAATAAGGCAAGTGGCCTTTGGCTCCTAAGGATGGCACGAGCTGTATAAATAGCTCCAATACCGTCCTCCCGAAATTACTAAGAGAATTATCAATACAATGATTCTTTCCCTCCATTTCTCTCTCTCTTTCTCTCTTCCTCCCTTCGAACCTTCTAGTTCTTCTACATTCCTCTTGGCTGAATAGGGATTCAACTTGTCAGATTCGGAGTTCTGACAATTCTGGTATTAGATCAGATCTCGGGCTACGATCTCGTTGGAATTCTCTATGGGTGACGGCACAAGGATGAAGCAAATGGAAGTTCAATTGTAGCAAGTCACGACAGCGGTGTCCGACATGCAAATGAGGATGGGTGGTCTGGAATCGTCCATGGAGGCAGTAGTGGAAAGGAGAATTGAAGGCGTCATGGAGCGATGGAGGGATGAAAATCGAGAGCAGCACAAATAATTGCGTGACCAGATGCAGATGTTTATACGCATGGTCACGAGTCAAAACCAGGTGAGGCTCTCACCGGATTTCCCTCCACGGGAGAGATCCGATCCTATCCTACCCGGCCATAATCCACCGTCCCGTGTAGAAGGTGCATCTGAATTTGGGGGCGATCCGACAATAGTAGAGGATAATCATGAGGAGAGGCCGCAAGGTAGACACATAGCTTCCCACCCGCATGGATTTCCAACTCCTAAATTGAAAATACCAATGTTCGATGGGGCGAACCTGAGGTGGTGGGTGCGTAGGTGTGAGAGGATGTTTAGCTTCTATGGGGTGTCGCAGCAGCAGCGTGTGACTCTTGCAGCAACATACTTGAACGATGCAGGGGATGCATGGTTTCAAGGGTGGATCGGAACTAAGGAAGGTTGCCAATGGGTGGAATTTGTAGAGGACCTTTGCGAGAGGTTTGGAGATTGGAATATCCTTGATGTGGTCGAGGAGTTCAATAAACTTTGGCAAGAAGGAACGATGCAAGGATATCAATCGAAATTTGAGGAGCTTAAGTCCCTCATGATCATTCTATACACCCACCTGACTGAGGGGTATTTCATTTCCAGTTTTGTGAGTGGATTAAGTGACGAACTAAGGCCCACTGTCAAAATGCAACAGCCTAGAACGGTTAAGCAAGCCGCGGAATGTGCGAGGCTTCAGGAGCTAATGGTAGAAGCCTTAATGAAGAAACAAAGAGGGCAGATGAGAGCCTTGAATGTGGGAATGACTTCGGTGGGGAACATAGTAGTAGGAAGAGACGGAAGCAAGATGATTCAAGGGAATGCAGGTGGAGGACAATCCTCTGCCTTAACTCTCGTGCCTTTGAATAGTGGAAGGTTTGCTGAACAGAGGAGAAGAGCTGGACTCTATTTTTGTTGGGGGGATCGGTATACTCCCTGACATCAGTGCAGGAGGCAACTCCTACTCATAGAAGGAGATGAAGATAGGGAGGAACAGGAGGAAGAAATGCTGCCTCAAGGCAGTGAAGAAGGGGAAGAAAACATAGAGATATCTCTCCATGCCCTCCGAAGTCTAGCCAACAACAAGATCATACGAGTAGAAGGGAAATGCAAAGACCGCCGGTTAATGGTCTTAATAGATAGCGGAAGCACTCATAGTTTCCTTGATGAGGGAATGACCAAGAAGTTAAAATGTGAGTTGACAGGGACACAACCCTTGTCAGTAACGATGGCCAACGGTAATAAGGTGATATGCCGATCGACGTGTGAGGGGTTTTGCTGGGAGATGCATGGGGAGCCTTTTGAAGTCGATTTAAGACTGTTGAAATTAGGGGGGTGCGATATAGTCCTGGGTGTGGACAGGATGAAGGGCGTGAGCCCTATCAACTTTGACTTCAATGCAATGGAAGTTACATTTGAGAAGGATGGTAGGAGATTGACACTTACAGGAAGTCTTGAAACAACAAGGGTCTGTAAGATGATTACCGGAAGAAGGTTGCAGAAGGTCTTAAAGTCCAAATGGACTCAGGTGGCTCAGCTGTTCTCAATTGAGGTAGTGGAATACGGAGGAGCTAATACCGAGCAGCCAAAAGCAGAGATTACTACCTAATCTCAACCGTGACAGGTACACGAAATAGACTTCCTTAATAAACTCTTGTTTGAATTTAAGGACTTGTTTGATGAACCCCAAACCCTGCCACCTTACCGACCTTTTGATCATTCTATTGTTTTAAAACCAAATTTTGAACTTGTCAATATGAGCCCATAGATATCCTCCTAAACAGAAAATAGAAATTGAGAACCTGATTAGAGATATGTTGGGTAGGTCAATTGTTCGACCAAGCCAAAGCCCCTACTCCTCACCCATACTACTAGTCAAGAAAAAAGATGGAAGCTGGCGTTTTTGCATAGACTACCACCAGCTCAACTCCCAAACTGTGAAAAATAAGTTTCCTATCCCTATAATTGATGACCTCTTTGATGAGCTTAAACACGACAAAGTATTCACTAAATTAGACCTAAGATCAGGGTACCATCAGATACGTATGAACTCTGATGACATCTCCAAAACAACCTGCTCTACTCATCAAGGACACTATGAATTCTTAGTGATGCCTTTCGGTTTAACCAATGCTCCTGCTACCTTCCAAGCTTTAATGAATCACATATTCGAACCTTACCTTCGCAAGTTTGTGTTAGTATTTTTTGATGATATCCTCATCTACAGCCCTTCATTCTCACTGCACCTCACTCATCTGAGAATTGCTCTAAAGGTCCTGAGATTCAACCAACTGTTCATTAAAATGTCTAAGTGTTCTTTTGCCCAACCAAAGGTAGAATACTTGGGATATGTTATATCAGGTGCAGGAGTTAGCACTGATTCTACCAAAATAGCTGCAATGTTATCATGGCCGAGGCTTACATCAGTAAAGGCCTTGAGGGGATTTTTGGGCCTCACTGGTTATTACAGGAGGTTCGTTAAAGATTTTGGAGCTATCAACAGACCACTCACCAATTTAATTAAAAATGAAGGGTTCCGGTGGGATGAGAAAGCAGATGAGGCATTTGAGAGGCTTAAGAAGGTAATGAGTGAGGCACCTACCCTAGGTCTCCCTGACTTTTCCAAACCTTTTACTCTAGAAATAGATGTTACCAGCACTGGAGTAGGAGCGGGCTATCCCAGGAAGGAAGGCCACTAGCTTTTATTAGCAAAGCTTTGAGTCCAAGACATCAAGGACTCAACGTCTATGACAAAGAGTTGATGGCGGTGTTAATTGTAGTTGACAAATGGCGCCACTATCTGGAAGGTGGCCAATTCATCATCAAAACGAACCATGAGAGCCTCAAATTCCTCCTACAGCAGCGGCTACACACGCATTTACAGAAGAAGGAAATGGCGAGATTAATGGGATTGGATTACATAATCCAATATAGAAAGGGAAAAGGAGAACAAAGCCGCGGATGCACTGTCCAGATGCATGGAAGAAGCACTGACAACCTCGATGACAACGGTGGTACCTGACTGGTATCAGGAGGCCAGTGATAGCTATGTGCGAGATGACTGGACTAAAAGCATAATAGAGCAGCTTACTGTAAATCCAACCTTAAAACCTGGGTTCACCCTAAAAAATGGAGTCCTTAGATACCAAGGCAGATTGGTGGTGGGCAATCAGGAAGAGTTAAAGGGCAAGATTCTGGAGACACTGCATGGCTTTCCTCTAAGAGGCCATTTTGGGGTGCACAGTACCTATCAAAGGGTAAAACAATTGTTCTTCTGGCCTAAGCTATGTGGTGGATTTTGTATTGAGATGTGATGCATGCTGGAGATGCAAACATGAAACAGTAGCCCAACTTGGGTTACTCCAGCCGTTACCCATTCCTACCCGAGCGTGGACCAATATTTCAATGGATTTTGTGGAAGGATTACCCAAATCCAAAGGCCGGGATTGCATACTAGTGGTGGTTGACAGATCCACTAATTCTCCCATTTCATCAGCCTAACTCATCCTTTCATCGCCCAAGACATAGCTCGCATCTTCCTTGACAGAGTAGTACAACAACATGGTGTTTCCCAAACCATAGTGTCGGATAAAGATAAAGTCTTTACCAGTCTTTTCTGGAATGAGCTGTTCAAGAGCTTGGGAGCTAAGTTACACATGAGTTCAGCCTATCATCCGGAATCAGATGGCCAAACGGGATGAGTAAATCAATGCTTAGAAACATACTTGAGATGCCTATGTTTCCCACAACCTAAGGGATGGCATCGCTGGCTATCCTTGGCTCAATGGTGGTATAATTCTTGCCACCACAGCGCTATCAAAATGACCTCTTTTGAGGTTTTATACAGGTATAAGCTACCTTTACTACTAGCATTAGCAGGGGAGGTCACAGTGGAGGCAGTGGACTCCTACTTACAACAAAGACAACAAGTGCTACAGGTGTTGAAAAAAGAATTGGCCAGTGCTCAAAACTGCACAAAGCAGTTTCCTGATAGGAAGAGGATTGACCGAGAGTTTGAGGTAGGCGATCTAGTCTACCTAAAATTCAGAAAGAACCACAAATAGACCCTGGCCCCGGGTCAAGGCTCTAAATTGAGCCCCAAATACTTTGGCCCCTATTCAATTGTAGCAAGGATCAGTAGGGTAGCCTACAAATTGCAGTTGCCACCAGAGTCCCAAATCCACCATGTGTTCCATGTCTCTCTTATAAAAAAGTCGATCGGGACTCATGTAGTAAGCACTGCTTCACCCACTTCCTTAATTGAACCTACAGAGGCTCTACAGCCGATAGCTATTATCGATAAGCGCATCATACATTGACATGGCGCCCCATTGATGCAACTTCTGGTTCGTTGGTCCAATCTCCATCCAGAGAACAACACTTGGGAGTACCTTCCCCAGCTACTGACTCAGTTTCCTAAAGTGGCTGGCCTATTGTGAACTTCTTGAGGACAAGGAGTTGCTAAAAGGGAGGGTAGTTGTCCCGAGATTTAATAATGGGGGGCGCAAGTGTAACTAACAATTGTAGAAGTTAGCGGGAAGACTGGTTAGTTAGTTAAGCAAGTGGATTTCAAATTTTTGTAAATAAGGCAAGTGGCCTTTGGCGCCTAAGGATGGCACGAGTTGTATAAATAGCTCCAATACCATCCTCCCGAAATTACTCAGAGAATTATCAATACAATCATTCTTTCCCTCCATTTCTCTCTTCCTCCCTTCGAACCTTCTGGTTCTTCTATATTCCTCTCGGATGAAGAGGGATTTGGAGTTCTGACAAAACTCTTGCAGCTTCTCGCGGAACATACAGCCAAATTCCTTGCACTTTTCATGAATCCCACTGCTTGTTCCTTTGTCCCTTCGGCTAGACTCATTCTCAAACTTCTTTCCCCGTGTTTGATTCTTCTGGCTACACTGCTCCTATCCCTGTTGCTGCCAATTGAAAATGCAGCCTTCTTTGGCTGCCATTGAGGCCCCATTTCAACTGAAAATGAAGCATTCTTCTGCTGCAATTGAGGCTCCAATGGTCTCCTACGTGCACTGCTCCCCTTAGTCGATTATTCACAATCAACATACTTTGAAGACCAATGAGCTATATACATAGTGCTCTTCTTCGCTTCTCCAATTCAAACAAAGTTAACTAGAATTCAAAGTTGAAATTATCATTTGTTTACCTTACTAGCAGCCTAGAATTTGATTGGAATTACTGCCTGCGGAATTCCTCTTCACTGATTCGCTCCTCAATCTGTTCATTGGAGCCACAAACAAGTTGCCTTTAGCCTTCTCAATTTGGGCTAGAATTGTTCGTCCACCTCCTACCACCTAATCGGTCTTGCAGTCTTGGACTTTAGCCTCTTATAATTTGGCTAAGACCCCACAGAATTTAGCGGCAGTAAGAGGGGTCAGAAGCTGGACAGTGGTTGAGATCCATTGCTAAGGAGCAACAACCAAGATCACCTGGGTTTGCTTGCCTCTAACACACACCAACTTGGATCCAGTCGGTGCCACTCGGCACATTGCATGACTTTGATGCAACTCACGCTTTTGAAATTTCGCGACCAAGAGCCACGGCGGACTCGTATTCAATACTCGAACTCAAATCTATTGAAATCACGAAGGCCAAGAATTAATCTTCCGTTGAGAGCCCACCCAGACTCACTGGAATACTAGAACTCGCTGATTCTATTTAAATCACTGCTCAATCAATCCAAGTCCAATTCCTTCTTGCACCGGTTGCCACCCAATCATCGTCCACAGGCTCCAATCGTGAATCCTCTTGGCTTGCTTGCCTTCAATTCTGGACAAGATTGGAGTCTTAGCCACGAGTTGTCATCCTCTTGCATTGATCACTCTCTACCCAAGATTACAACGGATTCAAGATTGCCCAAGCTCTGTGTGCGATTGTTGAGATTCAACGACTGCCCCCCAAACCTGCTTCCACTTTGGGCCTTCCTTTCTCGCCAGAATTAGCGCCTTTGTCTCACCCAACCGACTAATGGCCTGATGCTACTTTGTCTTTCAATTCCGACTTTAGATCGCCCAACTCCACCGCGTTTCGGACTTCTCCTTCAAAATCGCCTACACACACCACTTGATAGCTTCTGTTGGATCAGCAATTAGAATCGTGGCTAGGAGATCGCCTCTAGCATCGCCTTACAAGGGATTGGCTCTGATCGCACCACCTTCTGTGGATCGACAGTCTCGTTTTGCTGACTTGCCTTACTCGCAGTTTCCAAGCCACCTGAATTCCGACACTTAGACCACTACTATAAACCGCCTTACCGCAATCGCCTTCAACTTGAATCAAAACCACAGCTAATGATTGACTGCTTTGATACCAATTTGTCATGAACCTAGGGCTTAACCTAGGATCAGTTTGGGAATTGGAAGAATCCGATTCAGCTAAGGCCAAGAACATGAGGAAATTAGGGGGAGATTTGAAAGAATGAGGGGGAAATTAGAAGAAGTGTTAGGGGGATTAGAAGAACAGAAAAGAAGGAGATGAAGATCACGAAAGGGAGAGAATTTGGAGGAGAAATCAGATTTCAATTCATTAATTCTTGGATAAAGGAACAAACCCATTACAAGATTACCAACAACAACAACAACAACAACAACAACAACAACAACATATCCAGCCGTTATCCCACTATGTGGGGTTGGCTATATGAATTCTAGACTTCTATGTGGGTTACATCCCAACAGATAGTTTGTCTAGAATTCATATTTGGATCCGACTAGGTTTTACGCTGGCTGTCGGCTACCTAACGCAACCCTCCTCCTTTATCCGGGCTTGGGATCGGCAGTGGATAATATCCCCTGGCGGAGTAATGATGAAATGAAGTTTGAACACCATTTTCACATGGAGAAATTTCATGAGATGGTGGTGAATGAAGATAATTGATATAGTTGTGTTCCATAACTTAGTTGACATGGTGAAACCAACAAGTACAATATGGAAACACAACATCATTACAAGATTACCCCTTTATTATATCTCTATTACAATATTGACCTTCCATTACTCCTAGGGACATGACACATAGATTCACATATGCATACTTGACATGTGTAATATGCATAGTTGTCTGTACACATACTTACTGTTATGTATTTTATGCTTGTGATGTCCAAAGCTTGCTATCTAATTCTGCAATTTTTATTGGCCATGGTACATTGGGGGTTTTCCAAGGTTAGTTTGAGGATGACTTGAATATGATGTTGAATATTAGGGAAAGATGCAGAGCCACTCTTTGTTAAAGGAAACAGATCCTTTTTGTAGGTCCAAAATTGCTTTGGCTTAAAGTCTAACTAAGAACTATTTTGGTAGTAGAAATTCCAAGGTAGTTGTGTCATTTGGGAAATCCAACATGTGCAGAGATTTTATTAATAACTTTAATTTTTAAAGATATTCCCATAATTCTTCTTGTATAGAGCTGGCCCCCTTAAGGCAGTTCCTATAGTTTTTCCTTTTCTTGTGAAAAAATGTAGTTCCACAGGAAGGGTAACCTTGGCGATTTGCTCCATTGAAACCTGGATATACCTTGTGCTTGAACAACAGGAATTAACCGTTACACATAGTTGTGGGGTACCCTTATGCAAACATGCAGGAGCCTTGTGTGATGGGTTGCTTTTATAATAAGTGTGTATTTTGTCATACAAGGGCAATCAAATGATTTTCCTGTTCACAAATATAGTTGATGGGTACTTGTAATTGTAAATGCCCTGTTTTAATATTGATTTATTTATTATTATTATTTTTTTTGTCTTTCCAGCTTATAAATGTGAAAAAAATGTTGCTGTTAATATTTGTTTGTATTAGAAAATGTAGGATATTTCAATTGTTTTCATTGAAGTTTTAATCTTTCTGCAAAATATTGATAATTGGAAATTTCTCATGACTACACACATGTTTTCTATGACATTAGCATGCTGCATGAAAATGGCAGCTGACTTAGAATTAAACTGCTCACTCTTTCAGAGTTTCCATTTTGTGGAGCTCATTGTTCTTTTGGGAGGATTTTGCAACCTACATGAGAATACCCAGGTGTCTAGGAAATTCCTCTTTAGAAGGAATTTGGAGAATTGGGAGTTTGTGAAGCTCTGCAAGTGGTTTATTTCAGTGCTGAGAGTGAGTGAGCTACTAGATCAGATAAGATCCAGTGAGTAGCTTCTTATGGTGGAAAACATGGGGAGTTTTATCAAGGGAGTAGGGAGCTGGACTGGTTTTGGAATCAGTTTAGAACTTTTGGGGTGGCTTTGATGGCCTCATCTTTGTCTGGCAATGTGCTATTTAGGAGGAGATCTCAACTATGGATAATTTGATTGGGAGATGGTGTAATGAATACTTAGTAAATAAGTGCTGCACAGTGGTAGCCAAACGTTCTTTTCCATTGTTTAGTTGAGGGGTTTGGCCTCAAATTCTTACTATTTGAGGATGTCTTGGGCTTTTCCAGGGAAAGTTGCAGAGCAGAGAAGATGGATTTGTGGTGTGGTCGTTGGGGGAACAGGTGGAATGTTTGGCTTCTATCATAGTAGCACCCTTCTCATTGATGTGGCTGATTTTTGTTGAGGAGGAGGAGGATGACCTTCAGGATATTGAGCAACCATTGCAGGAATTGAAGAGTGATTCTTTGTCTATTTTTGGATGGTTGGTGTCAATAAGTTTAATTCTCATATTCCAACAAGGCCAATATTTGGACTTTCTAGAAAATAAGGATGCATATAGAGTTAATAATATGCCATGTTGACCTTGCCTTCCCCCAATTCTGTCTATACAAAATCTTTTATTTATCCTCATCGCCCTTTAAAAATTATCTATTTTCCTAGTACTTCCTGAACTTGACTATAATTGTTCTGCTGCTGCACTAACTGAGGCTTGTTAGCGCAGGTTTGAGATTATCATGTTCAAATTGGAGGTATTGGATCATAAAGCTCGGGAAAGAGCAGGAGTTATAACTCCTACTCTTGGCTCACCCATTCCTGTACTGCTACAATTTGATGCTGCTGCTGAGGTGAGAGTTCACTCCTTTCCATTTATGCACAATATGTTCCACATGCTTCTTGTTGCCCCAACTCCTTAGAAAAGAACTCTCTGTCTCCTTTTTTTTTTTTTTGTGCGTTAATCAGGACAATAGCTACCTTTACCATAGAATTTGTTGTCTGTTAAGCCTGTTATCGTTGACTTGCTGTTTGAGGTTAGGGTTTATTGTTGATACCATTTATTGATCCTAGTAGATGGACAGTTCTTGTTAGTTGGGTCAATATCTGCCACTTAGCTTATCATAGCTTGATGTATTGGTTCAACTTTCCTCTGACCCAGTTTGACTTACCTTCTAGTTGACACCACTTCTATAACTTTCTTTTGAGGCTCGTAAAAGGAATTTGACCACATTACAAACTTGTAGACTACGTTGTTTCTGGATCATATCAAGTCCTTATTGACACCTTAAAAATTTTGCATGATTGGTTCTTAAAGTAAAACAGAGAGTGCTTCTTGGAAGTTCTTGCAATTAAGACAATCTTGGTTTGAAGGTTTTGCAACTGGAAGATTTGAGAGATCAAGCACATAGGATAAGATTTTAGATGCTTGATTTACAGAAACTTAAAGTGGTGTTTGCTGGTGAAATGGCCAATTCGATGGCTTTAGATTGGGCACTTGTGGTTCCTCCAAAAACTTATCAAATGCGTATGATTCCAGGATTACACAGCTTATTTTCGACTTGGAGCAGGTTGCAAAGATGCTGGTACCTGGTGTGTTGGGGGGGGGGGGAGGATTGTAGAAAACTACAGGCATTTAGTTAGGTCATAGTAAGTTTCCACAAGTATAGAGGATATGGCCATGGATACAGATGCTTGGAGATCTAGAATTCAATTATCCGTGCCCACCTAGGGGATTAAGGCATGCGAATTGTTGTTGTATAGTAAGTTTCTATGATTATAACATTATAGTATTTGTCACATTGTGCTTATTCTGATTTGGCTGCTGTGGACCAGATATTAAAACAAAAGATATACAATTCATGGTTAGTAAGAGAAATTTTTCAACAAGATTCAGTAAAACCCTTTGGATTGATTATTGCTATGGATTCATCTGATTCATGCTTCTATCATGGATGTAATCCCTTTAATGTTATGGTGGTTGGTAGTTGGTAACCTTGACAAAGATGTTTACATGTTATTTGGAACTAGGTATTTGGTCAGTTGCAGATGTGGAAAGCTCAATATATATATTTCTGGTTATCATGGGCTTATTATTTTGAGTCTCTGATTTGTTTAGTATCCAAATGTTGAAGAATAAATGTGATATGGCTCATCTGTCTGTTAAGTTTCTTTGATTTAACTACAAGCCTATCATTTAACTGAATATGCCCAAATTATACCATTCGCCATTAATAAATCAAATTCTTGTTCAATCAATCCATTTGCCATTAATAAATCAAATTCTTGTTCGATCAATCACTATTACATGATTGAGGATCAATTAAGAAGCTGTCTATTTAGCTTGTGAAGCTTCCTTTTTGGTGGATGGAATTTACGTTGCTTATTATTCAGGCTGGCTGCCTCAGGTATTATCTTGTTGGATATTATATTGTCTCTGGTTGCCTAGTAGATAATTTCACAAATGCAGAGAGCTCAAGGTCTAGCTTTATGTCTCGAAATGTATAGAGCTCCTCTTCTATAAATCTTGTATAATCTGGTTACAGTTACTTGTTAGAAAAGGAAAAAATAAAACGTTATGACTATCAAATCAATCTTTTAACATAGGATAACAGTAAGAATGTGAAATTATGTTGCCCATGTTTAACATTTTGATGGCATAAGCTTGTAGCTTTGTGGTTTTTGGAGGTCAGGTTGAGGTTTATCGTTTAAGGATGGAGTGTTTGGTTACCAGAATTCTAGAAGAAGATGCTGGAAGTTTTTGGAATATCAGTGAGTTGACTAGTTTTATGAAAAAGGAGATCGTATAATTCAGTTTAGGATGAAGCTGGTAGAGTTTGATTGTGATTGAAGTAACAAAATATCTTTTCAATGAATTGAGAAAAAGGAGGAGGAAAATTCAAGTTTAGGTTTGATGAAACGTTTTGAATATCTTCATGGAATGAATGCACAAAAAAATGAGTTATTGGGCTTCTCCTAGAAGCCTTTGCAAGGAATTGAGAAAAAGGAGGAAAATCAAGTTTAGGTTTGATCAAACATTTGAAAATCATCACGGATCAAATACACAAAAATATTGAGCTATTGGGATTCTCCAACTGCTGCTAGGGGATTAGGTCTCCCAAAGGAAAGATTTTATATAGTTGACTAGTGCAAACTGCTTTTAGTAAGTAATTGACTAGTAAGAAGATTTTAAACCTAATGAATACCAAAAAGGAGACCCAGTTTTATGCCAACTTAAGAAACTAGGGAATAACCATGTTGTGCAAATGGAAAATAAGAAGTGCTCACCCCTTTTAATGTGTAAGAAACTATAACCACCTTGAAGTAAAAGCAATCACAATCCTTTGAGACTGGTAGCAGATATTTCATTAAGATGTGGTACATACTTGGTTGCTTAAGGTGTTTCTTGCTTAAGATGTGCTACATGTGCTGAAGTCTTCGGCGTGTAGTGTTGCATTCTTGGAAGGGTAGTAGGGTACCATGTCTTGCAAATGATGTTTGGTTGGGAGTTGGGACGAGATTGGAAGTTGATCCAAAATCTATTTTCAATGGTCCAAGTAGCTGTCCTCTTGAACTTCTTGAATTACTCCTTTTCTTTTTTTTTTAACCAAATTACTCCTTTTCTTATGTCATGTCTGCTTTATCATTATCAGGCACACATAATTTTTTCTAGATTTTGGTGCCTGTCAGTAATTTTGGCTTCTTTACCTGTTGAATTGGATATTTTTTTCCCCTTGAATTAACTTTTATCTCTTTCCTTGTAATGCTAGGCCCTATTGCCTCTGACAATAAAATATGGAGTTGCACAGTCTATTTATAACCACTGGAAGGAAAAGGTAAGCAACACTAGCATGTTAATTTATCTTAGTTATTGGTTTCTTGGAACTCTCTCTCTCTCTCTCTCTCTTCCCCCCACCCCAATCCCCCAAGGTGACATGTTCATATTTTATATATGGATGGCACTCTTAGGCGAAATCTTGAATAGTGGAAACAATCTTTGAAAAAAGTCCTAAGTGTGCAATGTAGTTTTAGGCTTATAGTTCTTAGCAACAGACAATTTGTGCTAAATAACAAGTGCTATTGAGGATAGATGATGAATTAGTATTTATCCTTTTTTGGGATGACTAAAGCAAGGTCCAGTGATGGCACCAGATTTGGTGTAAAGAAGACTCTTAAAAAATTTCTTAGAAGCAAAACACAATAAGATATCAGGCCGTATTCCCACTAGGTGGATCAGCTTCATGAGTTAACTTCATGTAAGATCGTATCTATATCCTCAAATAACACCCTTCTTAAAACTTTTAGTCAAGCACATTTACCCTGATCAAGTCTTTTGAATCTTTTATTGGATGATGGTAGGGGGTTTAAAAAAAGAATAAAAAGACCCAAAAATTAAACCAACTTGGCTCTCGTAACTTGATTTGTCTTTGGCTGTATAATGGTAGGTCTAGTCAGTTTGGTTTGGTTCCGTGTCAACTTGAAGATTAACCTAGTTCTAGTGTTGAACCTCTATCCAAGTCCTGATCTTATTATTAAGATATTTATCTACATGTTGGGACAAAATGCATATATATATATATTAGTGTATACACGCCTTAAGTTATTGTTGATTTGTTTTGTATTGTTTTTTCTTAATAAATTAAGGAGTTTTTCCTTAAAACTTCTATTTTACCATGAATATCTGACTAAAAAATTTGAACTTCTAATGATAAACTAGGCCCTATAAATATAGGTGGAATTGTTGTTGCCCAATCAATAATCATAAGGAATAATCATTTGGAGTCATTATGAACAAACTTGAATCAGCTGAGATTGGCATAGTTTCAGCCCATGGGATGATTGGTTTAGTTCATTTAAGAAATTTGAGAACTGGTCAAATCATTTCAGTTCCGGGATTTGGCATGAACATTGTCAACGAGGAAGCAGCCAATCTTGTCCTTATTCTCGGACAAGATTGGACCAGCAGTGATTGGGTTTTGATTGATGGTGATTGATATTGGTTTCCTAAACCAAGGATGTATTTTCTAGAAGATAGATTGCTGTATATTTGTTGTATCCTAGGTTTCCTAATCAGATTTGGAAACTTTCCTATTTCTGTTTTTATTTCTGTTTCTTAGAAACTTCCTAATTTGGTAGGAAGTCTTGTATATATTTTTGTCTAACCCTTCAAGGGAAATAAGATTGATAGCCATTTTGCACAATTTTCTTGACAAACATGAATGATTGATCCATGTTAAAGATTGGACCAGACTGGACTTTGGTTTAGCTTGTTGAACTGGGAATTAGAAGGGCTTGGCTGTTCGACTTGGATATTTGGATCAGATGCTCTAAAGCATGAGTACCACATGCCATTTTGATTAACCCTAGTTAGTTGTTTTAATCAATTTTAGGAATTGGCTGTTGAACCTGATATGTGTTTAAGTAATTTTTGCAGATCCAGCTATGACATTACATTTACATGTCTACTGTTAAATAAGATAAGTGTGGGGGTATTAGTATATTTATCTTTAAGTACATGTATGTGTATATATGCTTTAGTTGTTCTCTTGAATAATACATACAAACAGTTTCTGTGTATATATCTAACATGGTATCAGAGCCCAAACCCTAACCTAACCCTAGCCGCCGCCGCTGCCGCCGCCGGTCGCTTCGCCCACCGTCGTCATCACCGCGGGTCTCTTCGTCGGTCACTGGTCCCTCACTGTCGCGACTCTTCTTCTCCAGATCGCAGCTCCTCTTCTCCAGATCCGGTTCGGCCGCGCCCAGATCTCGCCTTCTCCGTCGCTGCGCCTGCGCCCTCGCCGCGCCTGCGCCCTCGCCGTCGCCACGACCGCGCCCGCGCCCGAGCTCGCCCTCACTGTCGCTGCCTCTGTCCCGGCCATCTCTCCGTCGCCACAACCGCGCCCGCGCCCGCGCCCGAGCTCGCCCTCATTGTCGCCTGCGCCCGAGCTCGCCCTCACTGTCGCCGCCTCTGTCCCGGCCATCTCTCCGTCGCCTTCGCCGCGCCTGTCCAGATCCGGCCATCCTCAGGCGAACTCCGGTGACAGCTTCAGCTGTTCTTTCTTCTCCTTGGTCGTGTAACCCAATCTGCTCCAGATCTGCCATTGCTCTAGATCTGTCTTCCCTCTCTTTGGTTGTGTAATCAAATCTGCTCCAGATCTGCTGTTTTTTCTGTATCATGGATTCATCTCCAGCTCACTCTTCATCCACAAGCCGCTCCACCATGTCCACACCGGTGACCATTCCCCATTTTTCGGGCACACCGGTTATTACAACAGAGAAATTGAGCGGACATAATTATCCCGCTTGGTCATGTGCAGTTGAAATTTGGTTTCTTGGTCATGGCCTTGAGGACCATTTATCGAAGACTATTTCAACTGTTTCTGAGGGGGATCAACCTCTTTGGCGGAGAGTGGATGCCCAGTTATTGAGTTTATTGTGGCAAACCATTGAGCCGACCTTAATGCCGATATTTCGACCTCTTCAGGAGTGTAGTGCCCTATGGACTCGGGCTCGTGAGTTGTATACTAGCGATATCACTCGTATTTATGATGTGATTGGTGCTTTGTTCAATTTACGACAGATTGACTTGGATATGACCACATATTTGGGTAAGCTTCAAGCTTCTATTACCGACTTTAACGAGTTGATGCCCTTTGATACCGATATCAAGAAACAACAGCAACAACGCGATCAAATGTTTACTATCCTCTATCTCCATGGAATTCGACTAGAGCTTGACTCAGTTAAGACACAGATCCTTGGCAGCGCCTCTCTTCCTCCTCTGACAGAGGTATTTGCCAGACTGCTTAGAGCCTCCTCTATTACTGTTGATCGTGGCATGTCCGTTCCTGGAGATCACTTCGCCCTAGTTACGACCCCGACTGGTCGTGGTGGTCGTCGGGGTGGTAGTCGTCCACGACCCCAATGCTCCTATTGTAATCGCCTTGGTCACACTAGAGAGACTTGTTATCGTCTACATGGACGTCCACCTCATGCAGCCAGTACTGCTAACATGGTTGTAGGCATTTTAGAGGGTCAGACATCTATCACACCCAGTGATTCCTCACCAGTGACTATCTCCGGGGGGGAGTATGCTCAGTTTCTTCAGTTCTGGGCAGCACAACAGGCTACTTCACCTATCACATCATTTGCTGACACTGGTAACCCTACTGCCTGCTTTACCAAGTCTTCATCTTCTCTTGGCCCATGGATCTTCGACTCCGGTGCCACCAATCACATGTCTGGTAATTGTTCTCTCCTATCTCATGTTCAAACTTCGCAGTCTCTACCTCCTGTTACATTGGCTGATGGCTCTCAAGCCTCAGTCACGGGTATTGGTACTGCATTACCTCTTCCTACTTTACCATTATCATCTGTTTTACATTTACCACAATGTACCTTTAATTTGCTCTCTGTCAGCCAACTCACTCGCAGTCTTAATTGCTCTATAACTTTCTCGTCTGATTCTGTTCTTGTGAAGGATTGGAGGACTGGATGGACGATTGGCACGGGGCTTGAGTCTCACGGTCTCTACTATCTGTCTCTCCCTGCTTCTTCAGTAGCGTACATGACAACAACTTCCCCACTACAAGTCCATTGTCGGTTGGGGCACCCATCTCTTTCCAATCTCAAGAAGATGGTTCCCAGTCTCTCTAGTATTTCTTCCTTAGAGTGCGAGTCTTGTCAATTTGGGAAACATATTCGTAGTTCTTTCCCAAGTAGAGTTATTAAGCGTGCTAGTTCCCCTTTTTCAGTAGTCCATTCAGATGTATGGGGTCCTAGTCGTGTCAGTTCACAAGATGGTTTTCATTATTTTGTAACATTTATTGATGATTTCTCTCGAACTATATGGTTATATTTAATGAAAACACGTTCAGAGTTATTTTCAGTCTTCACTACATTTTGTGCTAAAATTAGAACACAATTCAATTTGCCTATCCGTGTTCTTCGTAGTGATAATGCTCTTGAATATTTGTCTCTCCCATTTAGATCTTATATGGCATCCAATGGAATTCTTCACCAAACTTCGTGTCCTAGAACCCCACAACAAAATGGGGTAGCTGAACGCAAGAATCGCCATTTAATTGAGACAGCCCGCACGCTCCTTCTTCATATGCATGTTCCACTTCAATACTGGAGTGATGCTGTCTTAACTGCATGTTACTTAATTAACCGCATGCCATCTTCTGTCCTTAATGACCAGATTCCTCATTCTATTCTTTTTTCTCGGGTTGACTTATATTCTCTTCCCCCTCATATCTTTGGGAGCACGTGCTTTGTTCACCATCTTGCCCTAGGTCGTGATAAGTTATCTGCTCGTTCCGTCAAATGTGTTTTTCTAGGTTATTCTCGCCTTCAAAAGGGGTATCGTTGCTACTCTCCTCAATTAACTCGATATTTTGTTTCAGCGGATGTTACCTTCTTTGAGTCATCTCCTTATTTCCCTCCTTCATCTGCGATCTCCGATTCTGTGTCTGTTGGGTTACCTTTGCCTGTTCCTTCTCTTGACCTCCCATCACCTCCATCTCCAACGTCTTCACCATCTCCACCATCCTTTGCCTCTCGCCTTGATCGCTCTGACCTTCAGGTCTATCAACGGCGTCCACATCTCGTGGCCCAACCAGCGCCGACTGTTGTCACTAGTCCGCAGCAGCCGTCTCCTGACTCATCCCCGGTGCCAATTCGCTCTTCCTCCTCTGGTCCAACGCCTTCGACTTTTGATCTTGACTTGCCTATTGCTCTTCGTAAAGGTACTCGCCATCCTATCTCCCATTTTGTTAGCTATGATTATTTGTCCCCTGGATATTCTGCTTTTGTTTCTTCTTTATCTTCTGTTTCACCTCCCAAATCTGTTCCCGAAGCTCTTTCCCATCCAGGGTGGCGGGCTGCTATGGTCGAAGAAATGTCTGCTTTACATTCCACTGGAACTTGGGACTTAGTACCTCTTCCCCAGGGTAAGTCTACTGTTGGTTGTCGCTGGGTTTACACTGTTAAAGTTGGCCCTGATGGCCAGATTGATCGTCTTAAGGCTCGCCTTGTTGCTAGAGGATACACTCAGGTTTTTGGTCTTGATTATGGCGATACATTCTCTCCTGTTGCTAAGATCTCCTCTGTTCGCCTTTTCCTATTCCTTGCTGCTATGTTTCACTGGCCTCTTCATCAATTGGACATCAAAAATGCCTTTCTCCATGGCGATTTACAGGAGGAGGTGTATATGGAGCAGCCTCCTGGCTTTGTTGCTCAGGAGGAGTCTAGACTGGTGTGTCGTCTTCGAAAATCTTTATACGGTTTAAAACAGTCTCCTCGAGCTTGGTTTGGTCGATTTAGTTCAGCTGTTCTTGAGTTTGGGTTAACTCGGAGTGAAGCTGATCATTCTGTTTTTCATCGTTCTCAGTCTGGCCGCCACATTCTTCTAGTGGTGTATGTTGATGATATAGTACTTACAGGGGATGATGATGTTGGTATCACTGAATTGAAGGCACATCTTCACCAACAGTTTCAGACGAAGGATCTGGGTCCTTTGAGATATTTTTTGGGTATTGAGGTAGCTCGATCAAAGCAAAGCATCTATATTTCTCAAAGAAAGTATGCCTTAGATATGTTAGAAGAGACAGGATTGCTTGGATGTAAACCTACAGATACCCCTATGGATCCTAATATCAAGTTGTTACCGAGACAGGGGGAGCCTCTTTCTGATCATGGGCACTACCGTCGATTAGTTGGGAAACTTAATTACCTCACATTCACTCGTCCTGATATTTCATTTGCTGTGAGTATGGTAAGTCAGTTCTTGGATTTACCTTGTGACAGTCACTGGGATGCAGTGATCCGTATTCTTCGATATATTAAGGCTACCCCTGGTCGGGGTATATTGTATCAAAATCATGGGCACAGTCAGATTGTGGGATATACGGATGCTGATTGGGCAGGATCACCTAGTGACAGGAGATCTACATCTAGATACTGTGTTTTTGTGGGTGGAAACCTTGTCTCTTGGAAAAGTAAGAAGCAAACTGTTGTTGCCAGATCCAATGCAGAGGCTGAATACAGGGCAATGGCCGTAACAATATGTGAGCTAGTGTGGTTGAAACAATTAATTGAGGAGTTAGGAGTTACGCAGGTTAAGCCTATGCAATTGGTTTGTGACAACCAGGCTGCAATGCATATTGCTTCTAACCCTGTGTTTCATAAGAGAACCAAACATATTGAAATTGATTGCCATTTTGTTAGAGAAAAGGTGCTCTCTGGGGATGTTGTTACAACATATGTGGGTTCCAATGATCAACTGGCTGATTTACTCACCAAGTCACTTAGAGGATCTCGTGTGAATTACATTTGTACCAAACTGGGCATGCTCAATATATATGCTCCAGCTTGAGGGGGAGTGTTAAATAAGATAAGTTTGGGGGTATTAGTGTATTTATCTTTAAGTACATGTATGTGTATATATGCTTTTGTTGTTCTCTTGAATAATACATACAAACAGTTTCTGTGTATACATCTAACATCTACTATGTGATTTTATTTATGATGGAGTGGTACAAGAGGTACCAGGATGGCATGTACAAGGAAGCTTCTTAATCCTTTTGTTCCTTCTAAGTGAGCAATAAATAGTCTACTAATACTAACTCTTTGTTTTTGCGGCAAATGCAACATCAGATAAGGGGACATTTTTTTGAGGTCAGAATACTGCCTTATTGGAGGGTAAACATTTTAGTTAACAGGTTTATGTATACCCTTTAGCTAGAAGGCCTCTCTTTTATTAGGAATGCACACATGTCCACCCCCTTCAAACACACACAAATGGTATACAAATAAGCTTTAGCTGATATATGCTAGTTGTCACACCCCCTCTTGCAAGTAGTAGGATTGACTGTGGTCCCCAAGCTGAACGTAAAGGAGCACGAAATCTATCATCCATCAATCATCTCAATCATTAAAAACCAACAGTGATGTGTACAAACTAGAATAACCAAGTACAAAAATTTCATCATTACATGTCCAACAAAATAAATAGGATGATCCTAAAGTGTCCACTGATAGTCTCCCGACCTGAGTCCATTCCTAAGCATCTTGCTGATCAGCGAAATATATTAGGTGAAGATTTGAGCTCACAACTCAATGATAGGCACTCTACATGCAATAGATCATATAGAAAAAATATGGCATTTTCATACGTATCCAATAGAACATGTCATCATTTCAAAATATTCCATTGCAGCAATATGAATAGAACATCATTTCGAAGTGCATCATGTCATATATATCAAATAACACTTGGGAATTGAGAACATATACTATCATGTCAAAACATTTGACAATCATGGATGAGAATAATTCCATGAATCATTATGCTATATTATCCTACAGAATAATTCCATGAATCATTTACCTTAATCATATCATAGTTCTACATCAATATAACTCCATTATTGTAAAAATCTAGCCAAGGCATTTTAAGTGTCTTTTCATCATTTTTGAAACTTGAGGGTCTTTTCTGTCATTTTTGAAACTTCAGGGTTTTCTCCAACTTTCAGAGACTTCTCAGAAGTTTAGGGGACAGTTATGCATTTTTCTAAACTTCAGTGGTATTTCCCTGTAATTTTTGAGTGTTAGAGAGTAAAAATAGAACCTAAGGGTAAGAAAACAAATAACTTAGGGGCTGTTTAGTTGTTGAAAATGTTTTTCAGTTTTCTATCTTCAATTTTCTATAAAATATCTACTTTCATTTTCCATAAAAATTTTATAAATGTGTTCAAATGTTAGAGATACAAAAAATTAATCCAATCTAGAAAATTGAAATATATGATAAAAAGAAAGAGAGAGAGAGATACTTCATACATGAACCCTCTTCAAAAAAACTTGTCCACTTAAAACTAGCATAAATATTTCCCATTCTAAAACCTTTTGATTTGACATGCCTTGTCCAAAGGAACTTAGAAAAATAAAAAGAAACAGAAAATTAGTACATGGTTTTCAAAAATAAAGAAGAAACTGATATTGTGGTTTATTAAATATTAAACAAACAATGTTAGCAGTTTATTTAATATTGTATAAACTGTGTTCACAGTTTATTCAGAACGAGGTCTATTCCATATTGAATAAACCGATAACACACTTTATTCCATATTGAATAAACCGAGAACACAGGTTATTCAAGGAAAGTTGAATTTCAAATAAAAAATTTTAATTGGAAATATTTATGTTGTAGTTTTAGGTTGATAATTTTGTTAAGAGGGTTTCAACTGTTGGAAAAACTCAAACTTGTGTAACTTGTGTTGGAGAATGAGTTAAGGATGATTTGAGGAAAATTTTGTGGAGAACTGTGTTTTTCAAATCTCCAAATTCGTAAGAAAAATTTGAAAAACTCATTTTAAGAGTGTTTCAAGTTCAGTTCAATTTTGGAGAATTGTGTTTTCCAAATTTCCATTTTCTATTTTGAAATTTTTTGTATTTGAATAAGTTTTCTTATTTTTTATTTTCTGTGGAGTAATTTTCCAGAGAATTGGGGCTGTTCTCCACAACTAAACCACCTCTTAAAGTTCTATTAAAATGGGTTGGGTCAGGTCAAAATGTTGGTTAAGACCTTAATGAGGTAACCTCCCTCAATTTCATGATTCAGCAGATTGGGTTCATTGCAAAAGCAAAGGGGGTTCATTTTAGAACAGGAGGGCAAGAGGCCCTTTAGCCAATGTTAACAGCCTTTTTACCTGCCATGTGCCCTTAAAGGCTGGACGATAGTTGAGGTAGTGGCCGGTGGCTTCATGGTGGTAGGTCAATCTCTGCTAGATGCAAGCAATCTGATGAATAGAAGAAAATGTGAGGATTACCTCTGTTTCCTTCGTCAACAAAACTCTGGTAAGCCTTCCTCCTCTGATCTTTCTTCTTCGCACCACTGCAAGTGTTGCAAGCTCTTATTTTCCCTCTTCTCAGACTTCTCTTAGCTATTTGATCCTTAAGCTTTCCCCATGGAAAGTTTTTATAAGCACTTGAGACCCCATGAATTAATTTTTCTCATTATGCCATGGACTTCCATCTACTCCAGCAGCTACAATGTTCGGCTTCTGGTTGCGGCAATTTGAAAATCCCATAATCAGTTGTGAGGTTTAACTCTAGGGCTTGAATGCCTGTCCACTGGTTGCCTCCATGAGCAACTCAACTTTCGGTTGTTACACTAATACACACTTCAAGTGATAGAGATGAGAGAAAGAGGTTCAAATACCTTATATTCAACATTCCCCCCCCCCCCCCCGTCCCCCCCCAAAAAAAAAAAAAAAATCCTATATAAATAAAAAAATCTGAAAGAAGTTATGTCATCATGATGTCGGGTGTCAACCTCTCACTATATTATCTCTACCCCGCAAATGGACGAGTTGAAGCAAATAGTATTACGATGAGTAGGGGTGTCGTACCTATGAGGACTAACTTTTGACGTCTACTCTAACTGATTTAACCTTAACCTAACACACACATTGGTATAACTATTAACAATGACTTCAACTGTAATGAAAACTAATTTTCTAATAAAAGATGCAATTAAAACAATTTCTTTGATTCAAAACTCACAAAGCTAAGGCACTAGGGTTTGTGAATCCACCGTCGGCCTTCTATGATTCGATTGTTCAGTACTCGGATCTTGCTATTTCTTATCTTAGGTTGAAAATCGATGATCCAATTACAACCAAAAGCCTCTCTCGATGGTCATTCGGTTCTATGTATATATATGAGATTAACTATCTCTAGTCAATCTTTGAACATGTAAACATACATTCAATCACAGTGATCATTACAAAATGATTTCACAGGGCATAACGGTATCTCTACCTATTATAAGACCCTAAGTTGTTTGTTACCATGTCTAATCTGTATTGAATCTCTCGAAAGCAATACAAATCACAAATACGTTTCAATGGTGATCATGCATCAAAATGATATTATGAACACAATAAACAATCAGCCCGAATGAATAAGAAAGTAGCAAATTGAGTAACTTTAAATCGAACCATTAGAAGTCGAGATTTTATCATTCACCCTAGCTATAAACACTTAGCAATACATTCTTACAATCAAAAGAAAAAGAAAAGAGTCGGAATCCATAACAGAGATTGAGAAAGAAAAAGAAAAATACAACCAAAAGCATAGTCTTCAAGTTGTCTTCTTTCACCTCTTCAATCGTCTGTCGGCTCCTCTTCTAAAAACTCCCCCAAAACTCCAAGATGGAGTCTTTATATAGCCATCTCTAGGGTTTTTTGAGTCGTGCTCTGTGAAAACTCTCGTTCCCTATTAAATTGGATGGAGACGGGTTGAAATCGTGCTTTGAATTGAAGTTCAGAACCCTACTGCGGTATGCTTGTTGCGGCAGACCTGTGAGCTCCAGAAAGCAATTCCTAAAGCGGTCTTACAGTGGCATGCATACTGCTGTAAGGCCGTGAGCTCCAGAAACTAACTCTTACAACGGTCCTACAGTGAAATGCATACCGCTGTAGGCTACTAGATTTCTTCCTTAGCCTTTTTCTTCTTCGCCTTCCACTTTTCGCTCTTTTTCCACTTTCACTTTCTCCACCTCATTTCAAGTTGATAGCTGACCATGTCTTCAAGTTTTATTTCCACTCCTATCACGCACCGAAATCGTCAATTTTTGTTCTATGTCCGCTTTGCATGTGATGTGTACCTATATTGACAATATTGAGCCCAAAATGAGTAGCAATCATGTTCATTGAATACTTAAATGCTAAGTTTGGACAGCTAAATAAGAGTGCAAAATATACTGATCATCGGGGGATGAAATATTAAAAGTGATTTTCTTATTCTACTTGAGATTTTACATTCAATGATATCTTTTTTAATCATTTAACCTATATAAATGAAAACCACCAAAAAAGACTTAACAAATAGGATGCTTGTGCAATACACGTCAAGATGACTTTGAGTGCGATTGTTTGACATGAGCATTGCACTTTCATAGAAGTGCCTGTACCGTGTTTACTCTCCACGGCATTCTTTGTATGTTAGTTTAACATTGAACATCTAGGAAATGAATATTGGCAAGAGAAGGATGCAAAGAATAGTGAACTGTTTATTGTACAAGCTTGAGAGTGCCTGAGGCCATAACCATATGGCCCTAATCCTGTTCATTTGATATTTTTATGCTTGTTTCACAAAACAAGTTTACCCATGCCTTTCACTCTTCTTTCTTGAATCCTTATTGCAGCGAGAACGATGGCAGAAGCCTGTTTTGCGACGTTTGCAGGTTAGCTTGATCATATGTCTGGATTTTGTTATTTGGTTATATATTAAATCAGATTATTGATTTAATTTCTTTTTATCATTATTGTTATGTAGGAAATTGAGTTTGACATCTCAGTTCTCATCTTGTTCCTCTTCTTCATTCTATCAAAACACTAGGCTCTTTTAGTAGAAGAATTTTGTTAAATCCTTGTAGCAAAGTAAACTGTCTGTAGTTTTAACAAGTAGATTGCATTCATATGATTATTGGCTTGGATTCATTTTTGTGTCAACTTAATTCATAAATTTAATTCTGTTAGTGACTTAGTGACTGGTCGACAAATGGTATTTATTAGTTGTAAATTATGCTGTTATGGTTGTTTCCATGCATTCTATCTTGCAACACTGTTAACAACAATGACAACATATCAAACCTTAATCCCTAGGTGGGGTTGACCGCATAAATTCTAGATCACCAATCATCTCTATCTATGGCTTTATCTTCTATAAGGACCATAAAACTCATATTGTATCTAAGAGTTTGTCACACCCTCAGAGATGAGCTAGGGCATGAAAGGAAGATCAAGAATATTAAGAGAAGAACTTGGGGGAGAGATTAGTTGGGAGGGAGATAACAACAAGAAGATAAGGGAGGAGATCACCGAGAGAGAGATAGAGAGAGGGAGAAATATTATAGAGAAACATATATTCAATTCATTCTCATCATGCCTCCTTCCTACAACTGAGGCAATATATATATATATATATATATATATAGCCTCACTTTAGCTACCAGACAAAGCTCTCTAACCACCTAAGCTACAAGATAAAAAGGGAAAAGACAAAAAGAGAAAAATATTCTGTTAAAGCATTTGTTCTAGATTAGAGCTTGTAATATGAGGGGTATTTTATGTAATATGTTTGCTGTTATGTTTCTAGAAGGATTTTATTATTTTTCTAGGGCTGACCGAGGTTGTTGTAACTGCTCTTTGGGCAATCGGTCAGGCTGAAGTCTCCCGCCTTATTTGCTTATAAATAGAGGCTGTGGGGAAGACTTTAGGGTATGTTTTCTTTTGTAAGTTAGCAAGCTGTCTTGGGATAAGATTAAGAAAAGAGGAAGAGGGTATATCTTTCTTGTATCAACTCTATATAGCTTTCAAGTTTATGGGCTAGGTGTGAGTTGAGTTTGAGTGCTTTGTAATCTTGTATTAACTTTCAAGATAGTGGAGATAGTGGTGGCGAAAGCCAAGCTGGATGTAGGTCTTCTTTAAGACCGAACCAGGGTAAATTCTTGTGTGTTGTATGTTCTTGATTGGTTCTGGATATGGTTTTTGGTTGTTGGTCATTTGCGAATTAAGGAGAGATTTCGTTTGAGTGTTTTGGGTGATCCTATAAGGGTGAGATCTTGGTTAACATATCCCAAAAAACTATTACAACCCTATTACAATGATGCCCTTTTATTGCTCATAGGGTCATGACAATTCTCTCTGCTTTAAAACATTTCTTGTCCCCAACAAATTCCAAACCTCCATAACTTCCCATTTGCCTTTTTCCTTCTCTTCCACAGCTTGGATGGAGAAAATTGAAAATTCTCTGTATGCATAGCAAATTTATAGTAGTTCTCATGTACACCTTGACTGGAACCCAACCAAAATCAATCACTCTCCGTTGGTCAAAGTGAACAGTTGAAATTTGCCAGTGGTTGTCCTTACCAACTTTCCCCACCACAGTTTCTTTAATGTGGTCTGGTGCACGAATAGAAGATTGGCTAACTGTGACCCCAACTTCCTTTATATTGACTGGATTTTCAGTCATAACCTCCTGATTCCATATATATAATTCAGCAACTCCTTTTTCCTTGTGTTTGCTGGAATATCCCTTTATATGAACTTCTTTTACAAAAAGATCAAATGGTCCCTTTGCATTTGCTGCCCTAGCAACCTGTCACGACCCAAGGGTAATTAGAAGGGCTATGCTGTATTTCTTTTACTTTAATTGTTGCATCTATATTCCAGCTATCAATTCTGTTAGAATTAGGAATGCCACATGTGAGGCCTTAGGAAAATGACAAAATAGTTTGTTGTAACTGTTGGAGGGGGGGATGATCTGTTGCATCCACACCCACACCGAGCACCTATATGTATTCATCCAATTCCATGTGAGAAGGCATGCAAAAATAGAATACAACATTATCCTATTCTCTCTCTCTCTAACTCTCTTGTCTCACTCAATTCTCTTTTCTCCCTCTATTCATTCTATTCTTCCCTAATCTTCTTCTAAATTCTCCCTTCATTCTTCCAATTTCCAATCCAACCCTAGGCTAAACCCTAGGTTCATGACACAACCTCACTAGAGCTCATGTTCCTCCCACTGTTGCCCCCACTGACTATATTTCCCATTGAACCTATAATTCGAGATCCTGCATTTCCAAGAATTGGAGATACTCCCATTCTTGAAACAACACCTCGGTTACCAATTGCAGCATAGGTTGGAAGACTCCCAAGAATAGAACCACCAACTCCATTTGTGCCACTGTTATATCCAGGGCTTCCAACAACACTCATTCCACCTTTGTTTGTCACCCCTGAATGACCATGTGAGTTGCCGCGAGATATTTGAGAAAGGGTAATAGGGAGATTGTTTGAGAAAAAACGACCACAAGAAAGGCTTCCAGCTCCACTTGAAGGAACATTAAAGCTCCCATGTATATTGTGCAGCCCTTGAATGGTTCTTGCATGACGAAAAACAAGGGATGCAGAGAAAGATGTAGCAAAAGACCTCCCAGTACTCTCTAGAATATTTGAAGTCGATCCATTCATAGATGACTGATTTTGGCTAGAGAACATGACCACTAAATTCTGTAGTTGATCTCTGAATTGAGTTCCCACTTCATCTATGATTCCATTCATCCTTCTCTCCAAGCCCTCCAGCAAGGAATTCAACTTTCGATCCATTGCCATGTGTTAATCCTAGGGTCACTGGATTAGTTTTCTTAGACAAGAATTCAGCCACTCTTCACCCCAAAATCAAAACCAAACTACAGAAATAAGACATAAATTTAAAGATAAAATTTAATGAAGGAAAACAGAAAAGAAACAATCAAACCACAAGAAACTGAATTTTATCATGGTTCAGATTGCACCAGTTGCAACCCTATATCCAGCCTTCAAATCTCCCCAAGAGCAGCCTTTATCTTATTTAGAAACCGATTAGTACAACAACATGATTGATCACTCTCTTCCCTTTCTATCCCACCCGGATACAATCTTCTTGGAGATTACAAAGAACTTTCTTGAACACAAGTCTTTCCTCTCACACACTGCACTCGAACATAGAGAATGAGAATGAATTGTGTTGCACACACGTCCTATGCCCTCTATTTATAGAATAGGCTGATATCCCAGTGAAGACATAAACATATTTACAGTTTAACCCTCCCCCCCTCCCCAACCCAACCCAACCATCACTAATTACAGATTGGGATATAAACTCTCATTTAATTCTTCATTAGCTCTCAAATGCATTGCTTTCACTGATTTTTTTTATTCTATACTGAAGACAACTTTTTAACACCGTGATTGCTTCATGGGTGTGATTGGATTCAATCTCCAGTAATTCCACTCGAGCCTGCAGATTAGTGATTGTCGAGTGAAATTGTTGCACTTGGGACTCAAGGCTCTTCATCCACGTTGCTTCTGCCATTGCTGATCTTGCAAAATTTTTCCAGTTCAGCAACCTTTAACTCGAATCGAAACCACACCCAAGGATTAACTGCTTGGCTACGTTACTCCGACTCTGATGCAACCATGGAATTCACCAGGTCTGCTTTGCCTCTCAAAATTCGAATCGAGAGTTGTTGGGAAGTAACGACCTATTAACGATCATAAACTAACCATCAAGGAGTGTCGAAAACCTAACCAAGAGCCACCTCTTGTTGCGTCTGCGGAAATTCGAACACCGACTACTGGAATTCTACATTGGAATCACTTGGGCTATTCGACTTCCTTGAGCGACTATGTTGCAACTAACGAGATTCTTTGGAATTGAGGATCAATCACTGTGGAAGGAGGCCGAGGACCGTCGCTAAGATATAACGGCCAAGATCGCCTAGGTTTGCTTGCCTTTATCCTATGCAGCGACTTGGATTCAGCCACTAGGATAGCTAGAATTTGCACAAGTCGCAAAAATCGAGGCCTCGTTGATTTTGAAATTCACGACGTCGAAAATATCAACGTCTTGAGAGTCAGATGGTCTCTCGCTGCAACTCATGTGAATTGCCTCCCAAGTTTGAACTGAGAATTATCGAAATCGCATCCATGGTTAATATTCGGCTTCTCCTTCGGAATTCAATCTAAGAGACGCTCACCCGCTTTGAAACTGCCATTGGATCGGTTTCGCCTAGCAACCAACGTATACTTACTGAAGCTATTAGATCGTGACTTGCTCTGTAGTCGCCTCCCTGAGCCGTGACTACAGCAGTCGAAGTCTGTGGATTTTGTCATGGCTAAGAAAGTTTGTCGGAATCCACGAATCACTACTCAATTAATTCCGACGGGAGTTGTTGGAATCTATTTATCGAAATTACATGAACCACAACTGAAGAACGATGACTTTGATACCATTTGTCACACCCTTAGAGATGAGCTAGGGTACGAAAGGAAGATTGAGAATATTAAGAGAAAAACTGGGGGGAGAGATCGGTTGGGAGGGAGGGAACTACAAGAAGATAAGGGAGGAGATCACTGAGAGGGAGAGAGAGAATATTCGATTCATTCTCATCACGCTTTCTTCCTACAGCTGAGACAATATATATATAGCCTCACTTTAGCTGCTGAACAAAGCTTTCTAACCACCTAAGCTACAAGACAAAAAGGGAAAAGACAAAAAGAGAAAAATATCCTAACAAACTATTGCAACCCTATTACAATGATGCCCTTCTATTGCTCCTAGGGTCATGACAGAGTTTCTATACATTCTGTCTTGCAATACTCTGGTTGGGTAAAGTATGTAAGAAGTGAAAATTGTGTCCGTCATTTTTCTTTATTTATGGTCTTGCATCTGTAATCTATAATATTACTGCTATGGTGTGATCTAGTCAAATACTGTGCTGTGCTGCAAGAACAATAGATTTTCCGGAATCCATTACTGGATTTGCTGAGACAAGTCTAAGTAATGGACCAATTTACTGCAACTCTTTTCGTAGCTTTACAGCTGTGTTAATTGATCAAGACATGGACAAAGTGTTTAACTCTTAACATAAAAACTTAAGATTGCAATTTTATACCTGGATGTCATCCCTATGAAGTTATATTCTGAGTTAGTTATAAAGTGTTGAATTCAGGAATAAACCCATATTCCAAATACAAAAGGAATGAGGAAAAAAGGGAAGTTATATTCTCTTTTCTACCTTCTCTTTTTTTGAGTGTTAAAATAACTTTTATAGTTATATTATGAGTTAGTCATGATGATAATCCATTTCTTGCACTGCAAAATCTGGAAAATAAATGCAATATTATCTTGGAAGAAGTTCATATATTCTTTATGGTTTCTGTTCTTGTAGCAATAATGAAATTGCTCATGGAATTACGGTTTCAAATTGTGAAATAATCTGTCTCATGTCTGGCTGAATCTATTGCTGGCAAAGGTGATATATTTAGAAAGAGGCTTGATAAATCATCTTGCGAGGGTGAGTGATAATCAAGATAACTCATTTTTGAAAGTTGGTAAGTGTGTTGGGGCATGAGAGAGAGTATTGATGCGTTAGAATGATTAGAGAAGACAATTTTGTAAATTGATGTTAGTATGCTTCAGAGGCCCTTTTGACTACTAATTTTTTTTTTTCTCAATATTCTTTGTCTGTGAGTCAAATATGTTCAACTTTATTAACATGTGCATCTTGTGTCTTTGCATAATTTCCTTCTATATATTAATGGTTGCATGAATTTTACTTTCAACTGCACATGGTAGGCTAATTCCACATCTAATAATCTTTTTCTGCAGCCGCCACCACCAGTTAATGATACCAACCCATACAATGTGTTTAGGCCAAGGGAGAAAGCCCACAAACTCCATACAAGAAGGGTAAGTGGTTGACCTAGTCTTCTAATGGCTTTACAGGGTGAACTTTCTTGTCACTTAATAAATTTGTGAACTATGAGGCTTAAATTTTATATTGATAGTATTCTATGCCTCTTCTTTTCTTGTTAGATGCAAAGGAGGGAAAACAACGTGCAATCCTTTGAAAAGCTTCGCCAGGTGAGTTGATGATTGTTTCACTTGTTCATTTATGCACACTAGTTATACTTTGTGTTGTATCACTTGTACAGCCGAATGGTTTTTAAGAATCCAGGGGCTTTCTGTTTGGTATTTAGACAAGTATCTTTCACTATCTTTTTGCTCTCTCTTGCCATCTGAGATTTGGCTAAATTCTGGGAGATGCTATTAGGAGCCTTTCTCAGGAGCCAGTTAGTTAATTTTCCTTCCTCTGTTTGAATTTTTAAGCTGTGTGTTCTGCTTTATTAATTTGGTTGATAATTAGTTGTACTCCTATATATAGTGTTTGCTCCCTAACCAGAAAGTTGTGCATGTACTTTACTGGTCTTCATGATATGAATTCCATTCCTTTTATATGGCAATACCAGTTATAGTTATTCTCAGACTTGAGAATTATGTTAACAAGCTTGAGAATTATGTTAGCAAGTACTCATGTGTCACCTGTTTAATTGGAATCAAGTATTTGTGTTCTTGCTTGTGTGAAAGTGGTACTATTTTCTTTTGAACATTCTGCTTTAATTTCCATAGGAAAATGCTATTTCCTATGTACTAGCTAATTCTGCATTGGTACCCCTCTCTTTTGAAGCGACCCAATAGAAGTAGAAAATGTATAAGCTGTTTTTAATCATGAAATTGTTTTATTGGAGATATTCTGTTTTTATTTCCACTCACGCATGTTAAATACATATCTCATGCTAATTAGATTGGCATCGTATTGTTATTGGTAGCTGCCATGTACATGGGCTTCCTAACTTAATTTCATTTCTTTAGTTTTTCTTTTTAACTTAGAAGTGATAGAAAAGTGGACTAAGCAACAGTTGTGAGCAAAAGTACTGGTGATAAGGCTGTAGATCTTTAATTGATCTTTAAAGTTTTGTCATGCTGTTTAGGGTGTTGTAGCTGTGCTGGACATGGCATGACATGGTTTTGGTTGTGCACTGATACTGCATTCATTCTTCGCACTTGGTTTTTGTGGAACTTTTCACAAGTTCTCATTTTAGAGATTCATGCTTGAACATTACAACAAGAACATGAATGATATCCTGTTGATCTTGCATGATTACATGATTTCCTGTTGAAGAAAGATGGTCACCCCATTATTTTGAGGATCTAAACTGTGTTGGTATCATACATGGGTGGAGTGCGCATGCTGTTAGCCTGTTACCTCATCCTATTGGTTATATCCTCTATAGCATCTATGTCACAAAAAATTTAATATAAAATAGAAGCTATATATTGTTTTGAAGTCTTCTATTCTTTCCAGTTTGTGATATTATTAATAATTCTACATCATATTTGTCCTGGCACATTATTGATACTGATCTAGTTCATTTGTTTCTAATTCATATCTGTAGGTGAGACGCAACCTGGACCAAGCCAAGACACTTCTTGAGGCTTTAATCAAGGTGATCCTTCCTTTTCAATGTACTGTCTGAGTTCAGATTACAGTTGGTGATGAAAAAATTTTGCACTCATTGCCTAACAAGATGACTGTGCAGAGAGAAGAGAAAAAGCGAGAAGTCATGGAGAGTGAAGTCAGCCTCCAAAGGATACAAATGAAATATAAGGTATGCATGGGATGTTTTCTTCACGTTGGAGATTGAACTGATCTATTTTATGTTGCTGGTAAAATTATCAAGTTGTTTTTATCTAAAAACTATCTATTGAGGATAACTCAGGAGTTTTAACATATTAATCTAGAGACAAAATATTGGGTCTGAAAACAGTATTTCTTACCTTTTCATGGTTGTATATAATGACCTTAAATGTTTTTTTACTGCATCACATAAGAAGGTTATTTACATAGGCTTTGCTCATGCTCCGCATCATATCAGGACATGCAACAAACTCAATAGGTTGATATATGAAGCACCTACATGTCCTGAAGAATGCACGTCAGTACAACGTTATTGTAGATATTTCATGCCAACATAACCTTTGTATTATCAGGATATCTTTATTTCTCTTGCTTATTTGTCTGTCTATTTATTTTTGGTGTTAGAGGTGGGGTTTGGGGCCGGGCTAGATAGCACAGTTTCTTGAGTGAATATTCAGTATATTGGGCTTTTGAGGAGCCCAGATATGGTCCTTGGCCCATACATATGAGATTCTTGTACAGAAGTTTAGTTTATTTATAGAATATTCTGGGGCAGATTTCTTTTGAGCTGGGCGGCTGTCTTCAAGATGGATCTTTTCATTTATCCGCCTGCCTTGAGTTTTTATGTTATGATTTCTGCCTAAGCAAGTATTATTTATTTATCTAATTCTGTAAGTTTTTGTTGTTTGGACAGTTTCATATTTTTTTTTCCAAATATTTGGTCAGCATCTCTAGAATTGACTGGTGAGCGTATCTTTATTTGTTTCAGCATGAAACTGAGCTCCTAGAAGACAGCTTGACTTTGCCTGGATTGCCATCCTTTCCTGGCAAGTTTGGTTCGAGCGAGGAGGAATTTGTGGACTCAGATGATGTTGCAAATAGCCGTCAGCATACCCGACCTGCTGCTCCTTATACAGACCCCAAGCTGATGGCCGGTACTGCAGCCAGCATGAAACGGGATTTGAGACGGCAGAATGCGCCCAATGGATGGCTTCATAAATTGGTAAGGCACCTTTTATTTGGCCCAAAAACCTTCCTTTTCACTTCTGCCTTCTTCCACTTCTTACTGCTTGGGGAGCTAATCATGGCTAATTTCTGGGAAAACGTTTGGAAACATTTTGTTGCTACCCTAACCATCACTGAGTCAATTCCATTGCTAGTGAACGTTTGAAATTGTTTCAAACCGGTAACAAGAGGAAAAAGGTTGATTGAATATCATACCGGTGATGCCTTCTCTTTTTCTCATTACATAACACAAGTAGAGTACTTGATGCATCCAATGGAATCAATGCAGGATCCGCGTGAACCAATTATGGCATTCACAAAACCTCTAGTCCCAGGAAAGCTGGCAGCTGCCGGCATTGTGCCACCTTCAGACCCCTCACCGATGAATGGTGGATCAGGGCATACGTTTACCTTTCATGGGAGGATGGGCCGGGGGGGACGGCTAATATTCGACAGAAGGACTCCGTTCATGCATACACCATTCGACACCGGCAACTGATTTTACATACCTGCAAAACCTCGGCCTCCTACCCATAATTGACCGACTGCAGGCCCTCGAAAGTGATTAGAGTTTCGTCTTTGCAGTGGTGAGGCGTAGAGAATTTGTGAGATTAGTGAATACCCCGGGGGAGGCCCTACCTATAATGGGCATTTGATTCAGAGGCATGGAGGCTGCTCCCACCATTAGCTTTGCCAATGAAAAAGTAGTTTTGTCTTTGCTATATTTCAAATCCCTCAAGGGCAAGCATAAGGAGAAGCATGCCTTTTGCTTTGCCTCTGCCCATTTGTACAATTATTACATCCTGTTGTTATCTTTGTTCCTAAAAGTAAATTAAATTAATTCTCTCTCTCTCTCTCTCTGTGGTTTGTGGAGAGCATGCATGGACTGCAGTACTGCAGTTTCAGTGAAGCCAGTTTGTTGCCTACACATGAATGGAACTGAACTTTCCACTTCTTTGCAGGAAGTTTGCTCAACAAATTGATACGCGATGCAGATCAAGAAGCAGGGGGGAAATGATTTGAAACTTGTTTTGCTGAAACCAAGTACGGACAATTGTACCCACAAAAAAGAGGGTTCTTTAGATGGCCTTGATATGGCTAATAGGCTTTTTCAAGTATTGCATAAATGGGTTTAAAACATGCTCTGTGAAGCTGCTTTTCCTCTCTCTCTCTTTCTCTCTCTCTCTCTCTCTCTCTCTCTCATTGATAAATCACAGTTCTTTGACTTGCAAGTGGTTTGCATTAAAAGTGAATACAAAATCTCGATATGGTTTATGTGAAAAATGCAAAATCACAGGGCCGTTGGTAAGCCTTTAGTTTATTATTTCCTTTTTCCACTATTTTGACGATGAAAATAGCAAATGGTGTTTGGTTGTTCATTTTTCATTTTTTAAAATTTTTGAAAATAATGAGTTTCATTTAGCATTCATTTCTCCCTTCTCTCATCAATTCGCCTTTGAAAATCCGACATGGTTGGAATGTTATAAGAGTGGTCATATTGGATTGTTACCATCTCGTGTTGATTTTTAAAAAAGAAAGTTTTTAATGATATTATTTATTTTTTAGTTTTTATTTGTCGACGTTAATAAAAGCAAGAGAGTATTTTATTTTTGGGAGAAAGTTATAAATAAAATAAAATAAATACAGCATGACACCTTTTACCCAGAAAGAGAAAATATAATCTTACAAATTGCAAGAGAAACTGTAATCCATTAAAAAATTGTTTTATAAAGCTCCTACTTGGAGGGACATGGTAATGAACCTAATGGCCCTAAAAGTAGGACCCACAATGCTTTCTGTTTTGACTGGCGGCGGCTGGGGTGCCCTTCATCCTCCTGGTAAGTCTTAATTCACTGATCCTTGAGGAAGCAGGCCAAGACGGATGATTGCCCCATTTTGAAAAGGATCTGATTATTAGAGACATCATGTGTAACTCACAAGGATCAGTAGAGGCATCAGTCAAATTACTTATTTCGTGGGGCAATGAGACATAATTCAGCACTGTCAAGGCGTATAATTTCTTTAGGCCGAGAGGTACGAAGGAGGTCTGGGCCACTGCTATTTGAAATTCCTTCATCACTCCATGGCATGCTTTTATTTTGTGGCTGTGTGTCCAAGGTAAATTACTTATGATGGACATAATTCTCTTCATTGATATTGTGCGTAATTGTGGCCTTTGTGGGACCATGAGGAATCGCATCAGCATTTATTTTTCCAATGTCGAGTTAGTGCAACTGTTTGGGATCATATCAGATCATGGCTTGGCATTACTAGAAGGCTGCCAACGTTAGGCAGAGCTTTATATTGGAGCAGGCATGATTTAAGAGGATCGTCTTGGCAATGCAAGGCTAAGAAGCTTTATTTCCTTTGGTCTGTCAGAAATTGTCATATTTTTTAGGGTCAATCTCTTTCTTTTGATGTCATTGTTAGTAAGATTAAATTATATGTATACAGAGTAATTTTTTTTTTATATCCTTATATTTTAACTCACTATGAGAGTTTGGCTTTGTGACAAGTTTAGTCGCCTTTTAATTTTGTTTGGGTATGCCCAGTAGATTTGTACAATTTACTTTGATCATTATACACTTTTACCTTTACTAACAAAAAAAAAGAGTCTTAATTCACAGAATTCTTATTCATAGTCATTCCCCTTTCCTTTATTTATTAGGGAATCTAATCTCCATTGACATCTCTACAAACCATGGCGAAAAGGGAGAAGAGAGAGAAAAAGCAGAGGAAAAAGATGGGAGGAAAGTGAAGCCAACTGGCAGTTACTTTGTTCGTTACTTGTCTACCTCATCCTTATTCTTTACTTTCAGAGCATCTTATTCTTTTCCTCAGCTCTTACATAATCCATCCAATTGCCATTTCACGGCAAGCTCTCACCCTTTTTGCATAACAAATACATGTATATGTTCCTTTTACTTTCTTATGCGTCTTCATTTTGGCTGGCATTGCCTTCAAAGTTGCTGCCATATCTGTGACACTGCAGCATTAGCATTGCCAGGAAATGGCAGAAGAATCGCGTTCTTTGGAGTATACTCCAACGTGGGTAGTTGCTGTTGTTTGCTGTGTCATTGTCTTCATCTCTCTAGTTGTTGAGAGAGGCCTTCACCGGCTTGGAAAGGTATTAAAATAGTCACATATCTCTGTTTACTGATTGATTCTTCACGGTTTATGGACTTAATATCTCTGTGTTTTGATTTGTTTTGGCATCCAGTTTTTGAAGCAACACAAACAGGATGCTTTATTTGAGGCCTTGGAGAAGTTAAAAGAAGGTTTTAGCATTTGATGCCTCTTCATTACTTCTCTTTTTATGTCTTTCCTTTGTTGATATGAATCAATGGGATTTGAAACTTCTTTCAATGTCTCAAGACAGTTGGAGGAAGCTTCAAGAAAGAGATTAATTAAAAGACAGTGAATTTCATTGTTTCTTCTTAATCCACCCTTTCTTATTCTTATTCTTCTTCTTCTTTCGTTCTACCAGAATTGATGCTGTTGGGATTTATTTCCCTTCTATTAACTGTCTCCCAAGGCCTAATAAGCCACATGTGCATCCCTATTGATCTCGCCTCTCACATGCTTCCATGCGAGTTGAAAACTGCTGCCCATGGCCCTGGGAATGAACATGAACTGTATTTCCAGCACACTACGACACATGGAAGGCGGCTTTTGGCAGGAAGTACTGGTTCTGATCATTGTTCACGCAAGGTATCTCTCTGTAATCAGCTCATTTTTTCCCCCCAAGGAAATAGTTGAATTATGTGGGTGTAATTGACGTAAGAATGTTTGGATGGAAGCTGATATTTTATTTGAACATAGGTATAACTTATTTATACAGGAAGCTGTTAACTAAAATGCTAGAGAATAGGCTTGATAACAGCCAAACTAACTTCTTAACATTATGCTAGCTAACTTCCTGAAGATCAGCAACTAATCCTAATTGTTTGACTAATTCAGCATCTTGAGTTAACTGAGTCAACAGTCTCCTCCTTAACTCCAATGCTGCATACACCAAGTTTCTTTCGAAGAAACTCAAATCTTGCTTTAGGAAGTGCTTTTGTTAGAACATCAGCACTTTGATCCTCAGTTTTGCAATAAACCAGCTGCACCTCTCCTTGTTTCTATACCTCCCTTAGAAAGTATAGCTTTATCTTGAAGTGTTTTGTTCTGCCATGAAACACCGGGTTGCTGGCGATAGAGATTGCAGCTTGATTGTCCACAAAGATAGTTGTACTTTTCTTCTGCTCCATCTGCAAATCAGTCATTAGTTTTCTAAGCCAAAGGGCCTGATTTGCTGCTAAAACAGCAGCTACATACTCTGCCTCAGCTGTGGATTGAGCTATGATTTCTTGTTTCCTTGAACACCATGAAAAAAATCCCAGATCCAAAGCTAAAGCAATAGCCTGAAGTACTCTTCATAGTTCATATCATCAGCACATCCAGCCCAGTCGCTATCTGAATAGCCTTGAAGACTGAATTTATCCACATGCTGAAATCTTATTCCAAAATCAACTGTGCCTTTGACATATCTGAGTATCCTTTTTGCTGCTTGAAAATGAATCTCACTTGCACAATGCATGTATCTTGATAGGAGACTTACAGCATACACAATATCCGGCCTTGTAGCAGTGAGATACATTAGGCAGCCAATTAAGCTTCTGTTCAGCCCTTCATCAACTTTTCCAGCTCCATCTTCTTTGTTGAACTTCTCTTTTTGATTCATTGGGGTACTGGTTGGCTTGCAGTCCTCCATTTTGAATTTTTTGAGAATTTCCTTTGCATACTTTGATTGAGTCACAAAGATTGCATTCTAGTTCTGCTGTACTTGCATCCCAAGGAAAAAGGACATTCTTCCAAGATCTGTCATCTCGAAAGCTCTCTTCATTTCTTCTTTAAACCTGTCAATCAGTTGCTTACTACTCCCTGTGACAAGTAAATCATCAACATAGAGAGACACAACTAAAATATCCTGATCAGTCTTCTTAACATATAAAGTGAACTCACTTAGACTTTTTTCAAAGCCTAAGTTCATCAGATGTGCATCCATTCTGCTGTACCATGATCTTGGAGCCTGTTTTAAACCATACAAGGCTTTTCTTAGTCGATACACCTTGTCTTCTTGCCCTTGAACCAAAAAACCTTCTGGTTGCTCTATATAAATTTCCTCCTCCAAGAATCCATTTAAAAAAGCTGACTTGACATCCATTTGGTAGACAATCCAGCCCTTGTGTGCAGTAAGCGCCAGAAGCAGCCTTATAGTATCCAACCTAGCAACAGGAGCAAATGTTTTAGAGAAATCAACTCCAAAAATTTGAGCATACCCCTTAACAACCAGCCTTGCCTTATACTTGTTTACAGATCCATCTGGATTGAGTTTGGTTCTGTAAACCCACTTGACTCCTATAGGCTTCTTATTTTCTGGTCTGTCCACCAGCTCCCATGTCTGATTTTTTTCAATCATGTTGAGCTCCTCCTCCATGGCATGTATCCACTTCTGGTCTGCTGCAACTTCTTCATATCCTGAAGGCTCCATCAAGGCTACATTGCACCTTGCATAGATGTTAGAAAGTGATTTGGTTCCTCTGACAGGATAATCATCTATATCTTCATTCTCCTCCCGAGACTCAAGTTGCACTTTGCTCTCCCAGTTCCACTTATCTGACTTAAAGAACTTTACATCCCTGCTTACAATAACTTTATTTCTTTGTGGTAAGTAAATCTTGTAAGCCTTTGATGTTGAGCTGTAGCCCACAAAGATTCTTGGTTCAGCCTTTTTATCCAGCTTATCTATATTAATCTGAGGGATGTAAGAAAAACACAAGCAACCAAATATTTTAAAGTTCTGCAGCTTTGGTTTGAATCCATACCATGCTTCAAATGGTGTTTTTCCAGGAAGAGCCTTTGATGGCAGTCTATTCAGTAGAAACACAGCTGTACTTGCTGCCTCAGCCCAAAACATCTTAGGTAGACCTTTGTCATGTAACAAACATCGAGCCATCTCCATTATTGTTTTGTTTTTCCGTTCCACAACTCCATTTTGTTGTGGGGTGTAAGGTGCTGTCAATTGATGTTCAATCCCTGCATCTTCACAGAACTTGTTGAACATTTGAGATGTGTATTCGGTTCCATTATCAGATCTTAACATCTGCATTTTCCTTCCACTTTGAGTTTCTATCCAAGCTTTAAACTTGCAGAAAATATCAATAACCTCAGATTTGTACTGCATAAAATAAATCCAGCACATTCTTGTATGACCATCAATGAATGCAATATAGTACTTACTGCCATTCAAGGATGATGTTCTCTGAGGTCCTCCCACATCTGTGTGCACCAATTGCAGCTTTTGTGTTGCTCTCCATGCTTTGTTCTTGTGGAAGGGCAGCCTTGTTTGCTTGCCATATTGGCAGGCAACACATGCTGGTAAATCTTCTTCAATATCAGGCAGCCCATCTGCAAGCTTGTTTTTCTTCATGTAGATCAGGGCTTTGGAATGGAAATGCCCCAATCTCTTATGCCAGAGCATCGAGCCACTTTCTTCTTTGTGCATTGCAGCCTGCTCTTCTTCAAAATTCAAAGCAAAACTTCTGCCTCTCATCCGAATCTTGAATAGTTCTTTGCCTATTACATCTCTGATCATGCAGGCTTTGTCTTCAAATGAAAGCTTATAACCTTTCTCCATCAACTGACCAACACTTAAGAGATTTTCATCAATTTCAGGAACAAACAGGACATCAGAGATGAGTATCAAACCTGAGTAGCCTTCAATTGCAACTGTCCCTTTGCCTTTGACAGAAATACATGTTCCATTTCCAATTCTGACCTTGGAGATGTAGGTTGTGTCAAGATCTTTGAACAGACCTTGATCATAGGTCATATGATTGGTACATGCACTGTCTATCAGCCAGCTTTCTGTGGAGCTTGAAGTAGCAAAGCATGATACTACAAACAACTGCTCTTCCTCAGGCTGTTCAATGGCAGCCTTTGCCTCCCCCTGCTTCTGCTTACAAACCTTCTCCAAATGTCCTGACTGACCACATTTGTTGCAGTTTGCATCTGGTCTCCACCAACATTTGTTCTGCGAATGATTGGTCTTTTTGCAGTAAGAACATGGAGCAAAATCTGCAGGTGTTTTGCTGCTGCCACTTTTGTTGTTGAAGCCAGAAGATTTTCCTCCCTTGTTGTGGTTCTTGTTCTTCTTGTTTTTATCTCCATGACTGTCGTGAGTTTTGACCAGCAAAGCACCTTCAACAGTGCCTTCTTGCCTCATGAATCTTCTCTGTTCCTGAGCTTGAAGTGCACTTAATAATTCTGCCAATTTGATGCTTGACAGATCCTTTGAGTTTTCCAGAGAAGTTATGGTAGCCTCAAATTTTTCAGGAAGTGTTACAAAAATTTTCTGAACAATTCTTGAATCAGGAAAGTCAGTATCAGTACTCAAGAGTCTAACCTTGTTGGCAATACCAACTAGCTTGTCTGCATAATCCTTAATGGTTTCTGTCTCCTTCATCCTCTGCATCTCGAATTCTCGAACTAGATTCAGGACTTGCATGCCCTTAATCTTCTCACTTCCTTCATACTCTTATTTTAGGAAATCGCAGATTGCTTTTGCTGTCTTCAATGTCATTATTCTGTTGAAAATGACGGTAGAAACAGCTGTGAACAGGACTGACCTGGCTTTAGATTTTCTCAGCTTCTTTTTTTTATGATTCTTCAGCTGTGCCAGAGTTGGATTTTCTGGCAGTGCAGGTATTGCATAGTCTGCTTCCACAGCTTCCCATAGATCATTGGCTTCAAGATAGGCTTCCATCTTGACAGCCCACATCTGGTAATTCGTACCATCAAAAACTGGTGGTGCAATAGCTGTAAAAGGTGTTTCAGACTCCATCCGGACTTGATTATGGATTCTGGTTTTGGTGTTTTGTGTTTGGTGGTGTATTTGGTGTTTTAACTTGCACAGATCCCGTAGGACAATGAAGCTCTGATACCAATTTTGTGGGTGTAATTGACGTAAGAATGTTTGGATGGAAGCTGATATTTTATTTGAACATAGGTATAACTTATTTATACAGGAAGTTGTTAACTAAAATGCTAGAGAATAGGCTTGATAACAGCCAAACTAACTTCCTAACATTATGCTAGCTAACTTCCTGAAGATCAGCAACTAATCCTAACTGTTTGACTAATTCAGCATCTTGAGTTAACTGAGTCAACAAATTAGTAGTGCTCTTCTCTTCTGTCAAAACATTTCTGAAAATGAAATTGAAAAAAGAACCATCAAATGCACCTCCAAGCCATAAATGTGATCTTCTCAATACACTTAAGAGATATACATATAGATTGATGGCTTGCACTGGCAATATTTATATTGAGTAACTTATAGCCTTTCTGGCTTCCAAACTGGGACTGATTGAAACTGCTTCTTCTTCTTCTTCTTCTACTTTCTTTTCTTTTTATGTTCCATCAGGACAAGCATTAATTTTATATTCATGCAACTAGATGCTAATTTTATCCAATTGATCATAATTATGTATTTCCTCTACTCAGGGAAAGATTCCACTGTTATCCTTAGAAGCATTGCACCACCTGCACATCTTCATCTTTGTATTGGCAGTTGTTCACATGTTTTTTTGCGCAACAACGATGGTCCTTGGAGGGGCAAGGGTAATGTATTTTCTGCTTCAACTTTAGCGCATTTTGTATGTGACTATAAATTCAGATTGCCCTAATGTCCCTTCTATTCTCTGTTTTCCTTTCAATGTTAAAAAGCCCCTCTGCCAGGCATATGTTTGTTGAGGCTGCAGTTATCTAACCTATTTCAGAGCTATTTTCTACTTCTTTTCTTTTCTTTGTTGCTCAAATTTTGTAGTTCTTTTCAAAGTTGAATGCATAGTTGCTGCATCGAAGATCAAACAAATTGTTTTCCATCAATCTGATGACATGCATGTTGGTTCCTCCTTCCTGCAGATACGTCAGTGGAAGTTCTGGGAGGATTCAATTAGAAGAGAGATAACCGAAACACACACTGGTAAACCTAAGCTCCAAACTTTTTATATGTTGAATGTGCTTTCAGCTTACATAAATGAGGGAATCCTGTAAATTCCTTCTGGTTTCTTCAACCTAATTGAATGAAGTTAATCCTTTGTAGCTCACACAAAATCACACATTCGCCATCATCGTCTGTTCATCCAACGCACATATGGATATTGGAGAAAGTATGCGGTTGTGAGTTGGATGGTGAGTTTGCAAATATATATATATATATATATATATATTTTTGCTAAGTAGTCATTCTAGCTTGAGTTTGATTTAGCTTAAAAGTGCTAATTATTAACTTGATTGTGTGAAATGACCCTAAATTTATTGCTTTCCAGCTGCATAGCTATCTTCCTATTTTAACTCAATTACACTGATAATTACTAAATATTGTCACAAGATAAGGTATTAAATACAATTGAGAGAAAAATATTTCAAATATTAATAGTACTGTCAGCTGGAAAGTAAAAACAACTAAATTTGATGGAAAACAAAGAATACAGAAATAACCTATACTTCTAGTTAAAGATTGCTCAAAAGGCTTTGACAAATATAACTTTTCTTTCTTTTTGGTGTTAACTAGCCTAAGCATGCATTTAGTCAATTTTCTTTCTATTACTCAATTTAAGTATGATTTGTTGCGTTAATACTGATAGTTCAGAACTAACAATAGTGCATCTTTGTTATGACTTTTTATTGTTCCTATACAGTGTTCATCAATTAGTTGCATAGTTTGCTTTTGGGGAGTTGTATAGAACAAAATGGCTTTTCCTGTGTTCTAATCACTTGTTTCTTCGAAGTGATCTTCGAGCAATGCGGTGGCTCTTCCTATGTTGTAACACTTATGATTCTTCTGAGTCTTGTTTTGTAGATGTCATTCTTCAAACAGTTTTACAACTCAATCTCAAAGTCAGACTACATTGCGCTTCGATCAGGGTTCATAAAGGTGCATTCCTATTACTTACTACCATACAGTCATCTCTTTTATTAATTTCACACTGCTGAAAGCATCAGTTACAGATTATGATTTTCATATAGGCACATTGCCCTTCAATGCCTGAATTTGATTTTCACAAGTACATGTTGCGGACGCTAGAGATTGACTTCAAAACTATAGTTAGCATAAGGTAAACTATCACACTTCAGCTGTTGCTCCCAACTTCTAAGACCCGGCTAATTTTTCAACTTTACTCTTCAGCTGGTACTTGTGGCTCTTCGTCGTGGTCTTTCTGCTAATTAACATCGAAGGTACTCACCCTTCCTGTCGCTTCACTCTGCCATTCACCATTTTCATATCAACAACAAGAGCGACAACACGATGCCTTGTCTAAATCTTCCCTCCTATCTGTGAACCCAAAATTTGCAGGCTGGCATGCATATTTCTGGATGTCTTTTCTGCCCTTAGTAGTAAGCTAATTCCTTTCCTTTTCAAGTTTGAGTTAATCCTTGCATTATGAAGAATCGATAAAGAGTAACACGAGTTTAGCCTGTTTGCAGCTGCTGCTTCTTGTTGGTGCCAAGTTAGAAGTTGTAATTATGCGCTTAGCTGAAGATTTTGCAGAAGAAATCAAGCAAAACGACCATGAAGCACAATCAGTGCATCCTTCTGATAAACATTTTTGGTTTGGGAAACCCCAGCTTGTTCTTTATCTGATCCACTTCATTCTGTTCCAGAATTCATTCGAACTTGCATTCCTCTTCTGGATCTGGGTAAGCCAACCCTCTCTGTTCTCCATGATAAGTACCGGCGCCTTCTGACAACTAATCGTCTTCTCTACAGACCACATATGGATTTCATTCGTGCATTATGGAGAAAATAGGCTACCTCATCCCAAGGCTTATCGTAGGGTACTGTATGAACTCCAAATCTTTTCATAAAATTCTTCATCTTGCAGTATCAGCCGCACTAAATTTCTTTGCTTGAGCAGGGTGATTGTTCAAGTGCTCTGCAGTTACAGCACCCTGCCTTTGTATGCCATTGTCACTCAGGTAAAAAAACCCAACCCGGAAAAGAAAGAGAGGAATCTTTCCTTCAATTCAATTCAATGCGCTTTGATGGTCGAGGGATTAAGGTTTGATATGTTGCTTTCTGTTAGATGGGTAGCGCGTTCAAAGAAGGCTTCTTCAAGGAACACGTTCAACACCTTTTTCAACTATGGGGTGCGGGAGGAAGGCGAAGAGCAGCGGAGAATCACTCGTCCCAGACTGTCAGAATGGAAGACGATCGAATTGTTGAACAAACAGCTCTTGATCAAGTAACCACAGCATCAGTAATTGAGCTTTCTCGTCCTGAGCAAACTCAAACATCATCTCCTTAAGCCAGCTGAATTGTCTTGCTGATTGTCAATAGCAATCATGTACAGAAGAATAAGATTCTTCTTCTTCAAGATTACAGAAGAAGACATGGTTAATCTGTTCCATGATCTAACCATTTGTTAATGAAGTGCCATGCTCTCTTATTCTTCTTCTTTCCCCACAATAGTCTCAAGAATCCATCTTTGTTGGTGGCTTATCACTAAATGAGGAAAAGGATAGTTGAGAAATTGGGCGAAATCATCCTGCAAAAGAACATTTAAATTGTAAAAAATATAGAAAATGTTAGTATAACTACGATCTTTTCTGAGCTTTTGCAAAACATTCAAAAAATTAAAAAATTATGAATTGTTAAAAGAGTTTCAATTCTAAAAATCTCTAGCATAACGCAAGAAATTGTGGACGAAAAAATATTACTATTGATGTAAAGCAATTCATTCAACAAACTTATCACATTTAGGTGTTATTCAATTGAGAAATTCATTAAATTTTTAATGTTTGGTAAAATATAATTTTACTGTTGTTTTATAAAAGAATTTTTTCACAAAAATAATATTTTATACTTTAAAAGTCATATCAATTTATTCTTTACTAGTAATTTTTTCAAAAATACCTAAAATGCTACACTCTCTCTCTCTCTCTCTCTCTCTCTCTCTCTCTCTCTCTCTCTCTCTCTCTCTCTCTCTCTCTCTCTCTCTCTCTCTCTCTCTCTAAATTGAAAAATAAAAAAAACTATTGATCCACCCTCAAAGACACTTAAAATGTATTCATATAAGAATAAGAACATAGTAAATAGCTAATTTTATTTTATTTTAATTATTCCCACCAAAACTTTTGATCCCAAACATTGTCTAAAAGATGCAACTCAAACTCACCAAAATTTGAATGTTTCATTTAGAAATTTTAATGTAGGCTTAGTTTATGCAAGTAGATTTAGGAAATTAGAGACAATAAATTTAAAATTTTTAGTGATAAAATTTTATAATTCAAGTAATTGTAAAGTTAACATTTTAAAATTAAATTTATCTTCTCTCTTATTAATTGAGTGTAAATAGATTTAAATTTATACAAAAAATTCAAATTCCATTAGAAAGCATAGGGTTGTTCACAACCCAAACAACCCAACCCGAGCTATTGAGTTGATTTGGTTTTTATTTTAATTTGAGTTAAATTAGGTTAGTTCGAATTATTTTTAACAACTTTGGTGTGAATTGAGTTAAAATTAATAAAAATTTTAACCTAGACGAACTCCACCCAACCCATACATTTACTATAACTAATATTTTATAATATATTAATTATTTAATAAAATTTAAAATTGTTGAACAATTCATTCTTTTTTTTAATATATTATGTACTTTTTTCTCATTTAATTATGCATGATATAGTCATTTAGTAAAATTAAATTATAGACAATCATTTAACATGATAATTATATTATAAACAATTATTAAAGAGAACTTTATAGAATAGTCAACCTTACAAAAAACCAACACAACCATTACTTAAAAAAGACAAGCCACCGATTCAAGTACAAGATACTATCATGAGACAATTTGACATCCAACCCGTAATTGCAATAATTGCAAGAGCAGACCCACTTTCTTTATAATTCGAATTAGTTGAGTTGTAAACTTTTGCTTTGGGTGGGTTATGATTAATTGTTGAGTAGGGTTTAGGCTAAACCTTAAACCAAATCAAACCTGCCCAGGCACACCCACACCCCTAGGAATAAAGCATAATGCAAAATCTTCACTTGAGGGAAAAAAATATATGACTTCAGAATACATACGGCCAAAAGGCAATTACCAGTAACTTGAACAGAATGCACATCTACATAGGCTAAAGGCAAAGATTCTTGGATTTTACAAGAGGCAACAGGTGCTGCTAACCAACATTTTAACGCATAGCAAAAGCCCAATCTACCCACAAACCTGATTACTAGTATAGTCAACAAAAACCTAACTGTTCTTTTCCTTAGCATGGTGTTGGTCTGTACACCATCAACCCATTAGTACAAAGATGGGTTGATTGTTATCCAACACCCCCCTTGTTTCTGATCGATCTCCAGGAGATGGTGCAACAGCTGACTGACAGCAAAGAGAGACATGCCTCAGAGGGTGTCTTGCACCCAATTTAGATGTATCAAACACCCCCTTCCCAACCCCCAGCCAAAAAATAAGAAGTCGTCAACAAAATGGGGGGATGCAGAGAACAGGGGAATGAGTATACTTTAAGCAGGTTTGGAAATCATGACACTGCTCTTCCCATGGGCTCGTGCTGGGCCGATGGAGACGGCCAAATTTTGGTGTAGAGCGATAGATTAGCTGCGCCTACTGAAATTTCTTAAGCCGCAGCAGAAGACACATCATCGGAGTCCACTCTCATCTGGCCACAACAAAATAGGAACGTGACTTTCATACAAGACACCAGATTTGAACAACAGTAAGTAGTGGAAAGACAGGTCAGTGTACCAGATTGAGATGCTTTGTCAGAGCCCCTCGCAACAACTCTTTTAGTTTTTGACATTGGTCGACCATGTGACCTGCACGGATCAGTTCTTCAAGCTTGCACCACAAGCGTTCAACTGTTGTGTATGGGAACCAAACTGCAGAAGGCCTTTTTCGACGAATAATGTCAGCCGGTCTCTGCAGGATGTGCAGATTTATCAGTGCACTGGCAAAGGGACTCATCCAACATTTATTTACACGGGCAAAAACCAAAAATAGCGGGAGATGATAGATGCTATATGACCTAATTATACCTAAAAAAGCACACATTCATTTGAAACAGTAGTGCCCACAGTACATTTTGGAAGCAATCTTCAATGTGCTTTAAATGTCTCCAATGAAACAACATTGAAAATGCCATGTGAGGTTTACATCATGTGTTCGGGAGTGTCCACAGAGCACATTTTGGAGTGTCCATGTCACATAGATGATGGATGATTAAATTCATAAACAACAATAGTCATCAACGAACTTCCTCCAAATATCACATGCATAAGTGAAAACATAATTTTATGATACCCGAACTATAGTGAAAAAGTTTCATATATTTAAAAAATTTCATCTTAGTGAAGCTTTTGCTTGAAGAAAGCTGCTGAACTGACCCAGGAAGGACATATCTTTGAAATACACACCTTAAGCCGATGATTGTCACAGTTCAAGCATAAGAACAATGGCTTGTGTTCAGATAAAACAAATGGTTTTAGGCCTGCCTTGTGATCAAACAATCAGTACATTTTGCAATCCAAACTTATTAACACTAATCAGTCCCATAGCTCAGTCTTTGGCAATTATTGACGCCAGCCAGAAGCTATATATGTTTCAATATATATATATATATTGAAACACCAATTAACAGGATTCAATCAACTCACATAAAAAGTTGGTTGCCTCCACATGATGATTGATGCAATAAAACCTCTAAAACCATAAGTAGGAACTCAAAAAAAATAAATAACTTCATATTTGTAAAAGGATTAATCAATGTCAAGAAAGGAAATGACTAGAGCTTACCATAGATGCTAAAGATTCAGTGTACTCAAGCAACAGAGTAGTGGCCTCTGCACATCGACCATAATCAACAAATAGACAAAACAAGGATGCAGGGTTTACTTCATCACCGGTCATTCCAAAACTACTTCCCCTTCGAACATCCTGTCATAATCCAAGAGAATCAAGCAAGATTGCAGCACAAGACATTAGTGATAATAAAACAAAAAGAATAGAACACAAGTCAACCTAATTGAAACAACATATACCCATGCACTTTAATCTTTTTAAAGCTAGCCAAAGTTGAGAACTAGAAATCTTATGTAGTATAATAGCTTTGAGATCTAAAGCATAGACCCACTGAGCTTGAGTTTTAATCAGACATAGACACTTGTCCAGCACATGGAATCTAGGCTCATCTTGCAGTCTGGCTAAAAACTGTGAAAATAGCCCAAGTCCCCAAAACAGTTGCCAGATTCAGCACAATAATGACTTTCACACGTCTGTCTAGAAAATTTGATCACAGGAGAACGAATAGAAATATCAAATAATGAATTTCAATGGGACATCATGTCTTGAGCACAAGCGGGAGATTTGGAAAAAATCAAAATAAATAAAATATGAAAACACTTCCATTACATCTCTAAAAGACAATAAGGAATAAGCATATCAACATATGCCTGTCCAGAAAATTTACCTTGAATATCTGAACAAGCCAAAGAGGTAACTCAATTTGAGGATCTGCAGAAAGTAGAGTTTCTGCAACAACCACTGGTAATCTGCGATGAAATTCTTTATATCTTCCCTATAATTAATGAGAATCCATGGTCAGGAGAAGTCAATATTAATATGACAGAAACAAAGCAAAAAATTAAATAATTTCTCATAATTTCCCAAAGTACTTCTATTCACTTCATTCATCCAAATAGGCATATGGGGCCCATCCTATCATCTGTTATATAACAGAAATTCAAGTAAGAAGTAAAGGCAGCATACGGACAAGATAAAGCTCTAGTGTTTCCCACTGGCTATTCCCTTTCGACTGCTGCACTGGGGGACCCAAATCATTTGATCCATGAATAACCACTTCATCTTTTGATGATGTCAACAGAAGACCATTTGGTCTAAGATCATTCCTGAAAGGTATAAACTACATTATTATATGGAAAGAAAAAGGAGCTTATTTCAACTAAAAGAATAACTTATAAACTAGGAAAGGCATTGGTCAAAGTACAATGTAGCATGTGCAATGAAGTGATAAATATCAGAAATATCTTACCCAACTGATAATGGACCTACTCTATTTGGACAGCACTTCAATGACAATGCCACAAAGACTCTTTCTAGTTCCCTGAACAAACGTGCCAATATTTAGCCAAAGATACAAGAGAATAAGCCAGTGCTCAAAGTGAAAACAAGGATATCACCTCTTCAGTTCTGAATCCTTCCAAAATCTCAAAATAACTGTAAAGGCCATGTCATATAAGCCAACCTGGATCAACATGTCAACTACATCTGGCGGTGGCTTTTCATTCCCTGAAAGAAGAAAGCTAATAAGAACAAAAAGGAAGCTAAACCATTTTTGCCCAACTAGAAAAAAGAAAGCTAATAAGAACAAAAAGGAAGCCAAACCATTTTTGCCCAACTAGAGGCAAGTTCAACGTTATCATGTTTCAGAGAAAATGAGTTTTACATCATGTCATATCAAGGGTGTCGCTTTCTACATTAAAGAGCAACTTCAAGTTGTAAACTACATTAAATGTGATATATTTTGTTGCAAGATTGATGGATAAAGCTAAGAGCATCAGTTTCAGTTTTTTATATTTATGGAAGATCCATCACAGGCATCTGTGACAACAAAAGAAATGGCTGTATGGAAGTTTACCAGTAAAAGTCCAGTTGACATTAGCCAATGAGAGTAAATACTCGGCAGAGGTTAGCACGAACTCATTTTCAAGGTTCTCTAAATCCAAGTAACACTGTGACCTCTGAGCCTGAGCATAACTATCTGCTGCTGCTGCAGAAAACAAAACATTTTATTGTCAAGAGTTAAATAGTATGATCGTGTTACCATAACCATATGGTAGGAAAGATAACTTTCAGAGGCGAGGCTACAACAAAGTTTAAAAGAATTGACAGATATTCCTTGGAGATGAATATTTACGCTGTTCATGCACTGTTAGTCTAGCCTTTTTACTTGGATAATGTTCTTTCAGAAGCAAGCTTTCATCAACCAGGGGACTAATCCAAGCATATGCAGGATGAACAAGATGCAGTGCATTGATAGCAGCCGAGAGCCCATTCAGCCTCTCCAGTAGAATCAGAGACCTGCGTTGTTGATCCTTTAAAGCAGCTTCACTTTTCAATTGAGCTGAATACAAATAGATATACGTTGATGCTTTTCGCCAGTTATGTCGGTACATCTCAAATGCATAAAGCAATTTAAATGGGTTAGGCTTCACTGAAACATCAGAGCGTGCTGCCTACAAGAAGCCAAACCAAAAGTATTAAAGTTCCTTCAATAACTAATATCAAGGAGTTTTGCAAGTAGGACATACCTTCCAAGCGAGCTCTCGCTCTACCTTCTCTGCTAAACCAATAAAAGGTATTTGACCATCGCAAAGAATCTACAATAAATAAATTAGCACAATTTCTTGTAAGTAGCATATTTAGGTGTGTGTTTCTTTTTTTTTTTGTGGGTTGGGGGGGAGAGCTGCCTGTTTAGAATAAATAGTTGTTTATCAAATCAGCAGTTGATTATTAGATATCAAACTCTTACCACATTATATAAGAAAATTCACATTGTTTGAATTCTGTGCGAGTCACAATTAAGGAAAATATACCATCTGTAGGTTTGAAAATATTGGAGGACATAGAGACAAAAAAATACCCATTTCAAGTGAAAAAAGAATAATACAAATCTGTAGTTATGGGTCTGCTATAGAAAAATTCATTTATCAAATCCACATATTCATTTGTCTTTTGAACAAATGGAAAGTAAAAATTATTTAATAAATAAGAAGAATGCAATGCTTGTCTTCTCTTGTAAGCAATTAAAACGCTTTTGCAGTAAATTTCTTCCTGTGTTTTAATGTGACCAATGAGATTCAGTTTCAATTAGCTGTACCGGGGGGAAAAGAAAGGTGCATTTTTTAGCTGATGCAAAAACAGGTCTACCGGGTACTTTGAATGGCTGTTTCTACTTTCCAGAAAGATATTCCAAGATTTCATTAAATTTGTATATTTATTCTACAGGAAATATCCTAAATTCAAAAAAGGTTAAACAAACTTAACTTTTTGCCAGACTTTATCTTTAAGTTCAGCTTCTAAATGTGGAAAATATAAAGAAAACTGAGTTAAAATGATAAAACATAGTAATTTTGGTAAAAAGTCTACCTTAACTGCACCACGTTCATAAAGAACAATTATGAAACGCCTCAAACAAAGGTACTTGCTTTCCTCATCAGGATTTGATATTATTGCACAATATGCATCATAATAATAATTAAGATCCAGCATGAACTTGAAGACGTTTGCCCAAAGACGTCCTTTAACCGTAGTAGCTGATTCATCCGCATTATTTTCTGTATGGTTGCCATTTCTGGGGCCTAGAGCTTCATCAACCTCCTCAAGGGCGGCAAGAGCAAATTGGCAAGCACCTTCACTTAAATTATGCTGCTCAAATATCTGCATTGCCCATTGATAGTAATGAAGCTTCCATGTTGCAGCTAATAAACAGCCAGCTGGGATAGAGAAAAGTTAGTATAAATCTAAAGCTGATAACAGAAAATGAAATTCCTTGCTTTGAGACTAATAACAAACACTATAGGTATACTTACTAAAACCAAGATGAGGTAGTCCAGCTTCGTTTGACAAACTCTGCAAAGCCTGGGGAGCTCCTTGTACTGATGAAGCCCTGAAGAGAAAAATCAAGGAAAATTTTCAAAAAGTTGAAGGCTCAGGCATATCAGCATTATGCAGCTTTGTAGTAACCAAAACAGCATATAATTTTTGTTTTAGTTTGTAGTTAGAAACGTATAATGATTAAGCCAAACTAAGTAAAGACATAATGTCACCACTTTGCATCAAAATAAAGCTGACAACTTAGGTAGAACACACTAGAATACAACAGCAAGATAACGAACTTTAGCATTCAGAACAAGATCTAGTTACCTTTTAGAATGCAAGTAGAACGAACACAAGAAAGCCAAACACATTTGAAAGCACTATCATGATCCATGAAAAAGAAAAAAACAACACAAAAATCCATTTCTTCAGTCAAGATGTAACAGACCAGCTCAGAAAGCATCCTTTTTTTTGGGGGGGGGCAAAAGGCACTTTTGATAGATGAACTTACATGGTTTAGTCCATTTCATAAAAATATTGAATAATAAAAAAAAAATTAATGAATAACTATAAAATTAATTAATTAATAATTTTAAAAATTTTCTTCACTAAACTTATTATCTGCATCAATGTTAAAATGGTTTCTCATTTGATATGAAAACCCAAAAAATCCAAAGTTGATACAAAATTATTTATAAAATGGTTTTCTAAAATAATTTTGGAAAATATATATTTTTTAATTATTTCATCATTTTCCTAGAATTTTTGGATAACTTCCAATATTTTAGCAGTTATGAATAAGTTAAAAAGATTTAATGAAAATTTGCTTCATAAAACCCATTTTTATCTACATCAACAAGTACCCATAACCAATACATGTTCGACACAAGTACAAAACCCAACATGAAGTGTCCATGCCTGCTACACGTGCTTGAATGCTAACCCAACCATTCAGTTAAAATTTTGTCACTGTTGGAGAATAATTAGTTCTGTGCATGGCAAGTTGTATATATAAATAGGAGACGTGCAGTTTAGTGAGAGACACACAAGCTGAATAGAGAATTCTGTTTCTCAATCCATTCTATCTTTCTCGGCTTCTTCATTGTGTCAGAGGCATATGAAAGATAATCTGATAATCACCGGAATTGAGATTGCAATTAGATGTAGTTGGACTTTCTATATTTCAGTTTAAGTGTTGATTGAATTTATGATTGGAGTTTCAATTGGATTTTGCAAGCTAGGATTACCAATTCTACTTTGCTGGAGTTCGATCATTTGTGATTAGGGTTTGCGATTGGAATATTACTGAAGTTCGTGATTGAATGCTGCACACTAACGGTTCACAATTTCTGGATTTGCACTGAAGTTGAGTTGCAACTTTCAACACTACTTTTCTTTCTAGACCAAGAACTTGAATTAGGTGCACAATTCTTTTTTTTTTTTTTTCTGTAACTAATTAGGTGCACAAGTCTTTGAATTAGGTGCACAATTCAAAGACCAAGGATTACATATGCCAAATATAAATGAGACATGTTTGCTGTTTTACAACCATTCAATTCCAGAAAGAGTTGAAATACAGCCCTGTGAAGTCAGAAGCACTTTCTATTCAGACCTATGATAAGAGAACAATAATTAGGAAATTATAGTTTGTACTTGATGAATAATGAAGTTAATTACTGGAGTATACTTTTAGTAAAAGTTACAATGCATTTACTGAAAAATACATACCTGAAGAAACACCGAACAGCTTCACTAACTTTTTTCTCTTTCAGCAACCCCTGCAATCCGCATTGTACTTGAGCAAGGATGCAACATCCCAGGATATGGAGAAGTATGCCCCATTCACCATCATCACTCTGGATACTTCCAGATATTTTCTCTTTCCGTGAATGTGCATCCACAGTAGTAAGTAGAAACTTCAAGCAGAAATAAGAACTTTCAGAATAGCTCTTGCAATACAATAATAAAAGCAAAAATACTTTCTAAGAAAGAAAAGAGATCTATGACAAGAATATAAACCTCAACAGCATTGTACTGGCCATGTTTAAGTAAGATTAAAGCCAGCTCAGTTGAATGGCTGAAGAAAGTAGAAGTTTCTTCCCCAGTCCTGCCCCACATTATCCAGCTAGTGAATTCCCGCACTGAATTAATAATGTTGGCCGGATCAGGAAGGCATTTCACAAGGAGGCGACTCTGGTCCCCAAACGAACTCTGTGTATTTAAAGATAGTATACAAGCCAATGTAAAGTCCCATTTCCCAAGCTTCTCATTCCATGACTTCCTATCAATAGTGTTATCTGACCAAGACAACAGAATACAATCACCATGAAACAGCTGAAGCAGGGATTGCAAAGCATCAATTGTCTAAACCAAAAACCTCAAAGAACAGAAAACGCTGCTGAACTATTGCAATGAGGATATCCATGAGATACTCAAAATGACTTTAGTCCTCAATAACAGGAGAAATTTGCTCCTGTGAACACTTTTATTTCGTCGTTAAAACAAGTGACAATAATTATAAGACCCACAATAATTTGGTGATATCTATGAATCAAAATAAGGAGTGGTGTCTTAAGCTCAATCTAGCAAAAAAGATCAGTATGAACCTACCAATTTGTAAAGATGAAAGCTGAGCACTGAAATCTTCAGCTGCAGGGGATTCAGAGGTGGTGGTTCCCAAGAAATGGATGATATGCCACTCAGTCATATTTTCTTGAACCATTGGAACCAACTCAAGTTGGATCCTGGAAATATCATGATGTAAAATATGAATCTGCAACAACACAAAAAAAAAAAAAGAGTAAAATACCACACTGCTTCTGTCTAAAAGTAAAACTCTGTAGTTAATGAACATTGGGGTATAGACACCGACAAGCACTCCCAAAGCATTAATGTTTAACCATAAAATATTTAACTTTGTACAAAAACACTGAGTTAACATGTCAAGCTTATAGTAAGGCAAGATAAAGGGTTAATCAAGTTTAACTTTGCTTGAACTAAAGTGCAAATACCCAGATCTCAATTGTTTTCACTCACCTTATGTCCTTATGTGCCAAAGATATAACAGCAGGCAGATGGAGATGTAAAAGAAGAAGCTTCTTCTCCTTGCTAAAAAATTAAATTTAGTTTGTGGTAATAATCTCAATACTCAACACAATATATAGGATAATATCATATTTTTCAACATAAAATTGGCCACCACTTTTATGGTTAGTTCCATTAGTATACAATAAAAAAGCCAATTTTACCCGAACCTCATATGGCTTAACCTTACAGTTGACCAACCCCATAAGAGGTCATTTCCTCACTAAATGCCCATCCTCTAAACACAACAACCATTCTTGCTTCAGCCCCCTCCCATTCTTTGGATGGCCTCAACATTCTTGTCCTAACCATCTAAACCACCATTTAAACCACAGGCTATAAATGAAGATACACATGACATTAATAGAGCCAAATTACTCCTTCAGGGATTCCCCAAGATTAATACACAATATTGCCTTGCAGTAATGATCAGTGTTTTCAAAAGCACTAAACGCATTAAGTGTAGAAGGCCTACGGAGTTTAAGCTCAAAGCCCAAAGTGAAGCCCACACTTAAGTGAACATAAATGAAATAGCAAGAATAAACTTTCATTACTAAATATAAACTAATAAAAAGTAATATTAAAAAAACTATATAAGAATGAGGGCTGCAAATTTAACAAATGATGAAATATCATTTTTCATTTATATTTTATACCTATTTACAAATTCATACAATCATAAAAGAAAGCATAAGAAAAAAAAAATCATCCCTAATTTACACCTATCCCAAATCAATCAACCCCTAATTTATAGCAATCCCAAACTATCAATCCCTAATTTACACCTAATACATGTTTCCATCAATATTTTTTGCTCGGTACACACAGTTGATCTTTTTTTATTTTTAAATGTATATATTGTTTTATCAGATCTCAAACAAATTTTTTTGGGCAAGGTTTCCATTCAAGCAGCCACATCATTGCAAACATTTAAACAAATCCAACCACTCATTGTGGTACGTACTGGGAAGTACCCTGCTTTTGTTTCTTGGGACCTATTGTAACAAGGATAAAAAGAAACAATACAATAGTTTGGGAAAGAAACAATACAATAGTTTGGGTTGACTGAGGAACCCAGACCTCTAATTAAACACAAGCGTCTGGGAATAAATCATAACCCCTCTTATTCATGACTAGCCAAACTTATAGAGTCAGCAGCCTCAACAGTCACAACCATAAAATTAGGGAAAGAAGTTATACCCACTACTTCCCTTAAAACCAGGTCAAACTCAACTACTAACAACTATCACTAAAAACTAGGATCACTTACAGCAAGGATAACAACTTAAGCAGGATATTATTTGAAAGGAAATAACTAAAAAGCAATAAAAACAGTCACGTAACATATTGTTACACACAAAAAGCCCTAAGCATGTTGCAATTTGCACTTCGTGCTTAAAGCGTGCTTTTTTAAACACAGGTAATGATTTAAGCAACAATGGAAGATAAATAATAACAAAATCACGAGCCTTCATGCCACTAAGTGGAGTTGGCTCCATGAATTCTAGACATGAAGAAACAATTGAAGATAAACAGGCAATTTTTAAATACACTAGCTATACAGATAAGAAATTAAAACAAGCAAACCAACCAGTCCAATAGCAAACATATGCAATGCATATATACTGCATAAAGTGACAACTGTGATTCATCATAAAAATAATTTACCTGCCCACCAATGTTCACCAAATAGCTTAGTAACATAAGAACATCCAGTGCAGATTCAAACATCACTTTTGCAACTTGAGAAGTTGCTTGGACCATAGCAGAATTGTTCATATTGAAACCCACTTCAGAATCAAACTTCTTTATAATTTTCCGTGGCACAAGAAATTTTAAGTAGCTCTCTATGACATCCAAAACTTTTCCCCATGTGGTTGCTTTATTGAACAAAGCATGAAGTGACAGAAACATCTCTACAGAAAACTTCCTCAGATTTTTGTGTTCTGACAGTTCCTTCTCCAAGGCAACATCAGCTCCCAGCTCAGCTATATGGAGGGTTGTGACTGATGAACAGCGTCCAATTTCTAAGACTTTCAGTAAGTGAGGAAGAACTTCTTCATATGATATAGAGGGTAAACAGAGAAGTGATTCGTAAAATATGGCTGAAGAAGCTTTTCCCAATTGCTGACTGACATTACTGACACATTGGATCACCTCAAAAAGTATCTCACGATCAAGGTCAACATCAGAAAAACCCAAACCAGAGGTTACATTATCCCCAATTTGGTCAGATGAACCTAACACACCATTACAGATAGAAATTATTCAGATAATTAGGTAAACTAAGAAAAACCATGGAAAACATATTTTATTTTGAGAATTGAGGTTCCCCACATACCGTAAATGAGAAACTCTATATCCTCCAAATGTCGGAATAGTGAGATTGAACTTTTTCTAATTAAACCAACAGTACCCCTGGTTGAATCAATGATTAGACCGAATGGTGCATTGATTTCGCACCAATGTCGGAAATACTGTGCACTAAATGTTTTCCACCAATAGAGCATTGAAACAGGACTTTGAGACACACCCTAGCACAAAGCAGAGATTTCAACTCCCTTTGAAATTTTTATTTAAAAAAAAAAATCTACTTACAGATCAAGATAGCAGCATGGGTACATAGGAATAAAAGAAACCAGAAATTAAAACTGCAGCAAGGAAAGAAAACCTCATGCTCAACAAGAGAAAGGATTTCGGATTTTAGTCTGTCCACAGTTAGGGAGAAGAACTCAGAATCAGTCAAGAGCTTGTTGTAATCCTGAAATGTTACTTGAAGAACTCTACTATGATGAACTCCAGGAAGAAGTAACCTCCGCAGAAAAATTGAAGATATGAATGGAATTATTTGATCCTGTAACATTTTAGATAGAGCAAAATATAATGAGCTAAAGGGAAAATAATTACAATCCAGTACCTCACAGCTGATGAGAACTGCCATAATTTGCATGTTACAATTAGATGAAAGTTGAAACACAAATGACACAAGTAACAACCTTTTCCCTCCAAAAAGGTACTAGGTATCCAGGATGCAAGCAAGGGAAATGTCATTTTATGAATTTTTGGGCCATGATTATTTGGTAAGACAAATATCGTGGCGATGGAACTTTTTTCGACTCTTGTATACAAATTGGTATAAGAAAAAGATCTTACTGTCAGTTTTCATATCTTTGTTTGGAGTTTCCTATTTACTGATTCTTTTTTGTCCCAGCAGAAAAATAAAAATAAATACAAGCAGTGACTACAAGAACAAAATTCTATTGTGTGAAAACTAAAATTACAATAATGTTTGGATGATACCAAAATACAAATTCAGGTGCAACAAGAGCCATAGTAGACACACCAGGATGTCATGCATAGAATTAAGGTAGGTTGGTTAAAATGGAGAAATGCATCGGGGGCATTATGTGATGGTAAAATCCCATTAAAACTAAAAGGAAAATTCTATAGGACAGCTATAAAACCGGTCTTGTTGTATGGCTCAGAATGTTGGGCAGTCAAATACCAGCATGAGCAAAAAATGAGCGTCGTGGAGATAAGGATGCTAAGATGGATGTGCGGCCATACAAGAAAAGATAAAATTATAAATGAGGTTATTTGTAATAAGGTAGGAGTAGTGCCAATAGAGGAGAGGATGAGAGAGACTAGACTAAGATGGTTTGGTCACGTGAGAAGGAGACCAAGAGACGCTCCTATGAAGAGAGTTGATGAAATGGAACAATTAGTCAAAAAAAAGAGGTAGAGGTAGACCCAAAAAGACTTTAGGAGAGACATTAAAGTTTGATATGAAATGTATGGGCCTAAATGAAGATATGACAAAAGATAGAAATACATGAAAGTCTAGAATTCATGTAGTCAACCCCACATAGTGGGATAAAGGCTGGATAACAACATACAACAACATATCCAGCCATTATCCCACTATGTGGGGTTGGCTACATGAATTCTAGACTTCTATGTGGGTTACATCCCAACAGATAGTTTGTCTAGAATTCATATTTGGATCCGACTAGGTTTTGCGCGGGGGGGAGGGGGGGGGGGTTCTTCTGGCTAAACCTGATTTGTTGTTCATGTTGCATTTGTGATTCTAAAATGAGGTAAAAGGATTTGATATAAGGCAAGGTTGAAGATGCTCCTATTACTCATTACAAGTTAGTTTAAAAATGCAATATTTAAAAATGCACTCTAAACATGTGATATCTTGGCTAAGAATGGTGTTTAGCATTGAAAGCTCAATGTGATAGCCATAAGACACATTAATCAGCCACCAGTCAACATATGGACCAGAAATTATTGAAGCAATCTATGCATACAAAGAATTGGATGACATTTTGCTGGTAATCCTTGAAGTATGCAATAAGTGACAAATCAAAAAAGCACATTCTAAGAGGATATCCTGATATCAAATAACAAATATAACTCAAAAAATCAGAGTTGACATCCATCATTGCAATCCTCAGGGACAGCTTTCCTCTAATTGAACAAATGAACAAACATTGCAATGGATTCAGTATTTTGATGATAGTAATCATTCTCAGTACAAAGTTAAATACAGAAAGCAAGCAAATAAAGAAAAGAGAAAAAGAAAGAGCTAATCCCGTCTTTATCCTCTGAAGACAGGTGGCTCCTCCTCGGTTCAACAATAATGATATGACATTTTTACTTATCAAAAGAGATCAATTTCACTAGTAATTTTACATTCTGAATACTTTAGATCAACCTCTTGTGATGTGCCACTACCCCCTCAAAAGAAAAATTAAGTACCAAGGATAAATTACACTGACCACCCTGAGCTAACACTTAATTACAGAGACCACCCCTCTATTTTCAGAAATTAAAATGCACACCTCTGCCATTAACTTGCTTTTAGAAATTAAATAAATTCGGCATTTTACCCCTGTCCTCTCCTCTCTCACTTATACATATAAATGTAAAATTATAATTAAATATAAATGTGTACAAACTAAATATATATATATATATAAACAAAGTAAAAGCAATGGGGTTTTCCGGTCCCTTCATTTCATTCAGTAGCTGTTCTCATCAACAAAATTTTCTTTAGTTTTCTCTGTTTCTCAGATTCAGCTATTATTAGGTAAAAGGAGATTCCAGAGCTCAGCTTGAAAAGTAATTTCGAAGCAGCAGTGAACTGCTTGCAAAACCCATCTCTGATTTTTGAATTTTCTCGGTTTCAGATATTGGGAAAGATGTTTGTGTTTACAGTTTCTGGAAATGGGGTGCTTTGATTCTTGCATTTGTTGCCACTTTCTGAGGCAAAATCACCAGAATCAAGTTTGTCGATGTTAGATGTAAGATTCAATTTTTTTATTCTTCCAGAGCTTCATTCTGGCAGTTGGAGAATGAGTGTGATCCCAATGTAGACGAGAAAATTCCTTCTCATCAGATTAGGAGGGGTGCCAGCTGACTTCAGCAGTCGAGGAAGATCACTGAATTGCCTGTTTGAGCTGTCACAATATCGACAGCACAATGGCACTGGTTTAAGGCTTCAGCAGCAGTGCAGTGGCAACAATTGGATCTTGTGGTCAGACATCACCAGCAGGAGAAATGGTAGAGAAGATGTGGCACAGTTTCAGGTTAGACTTAGATTTAATGCTGCATCAATAAGATCCCATCTGCAATGGGGAAAATAGCTGCGGCGATGGAGTTTCAGAACCTGCAAATGGGAGAACCACATTACGGGGCAGACCAAATTGCAGTGATCAGCAATGGGGAAAGAGAGGGGAGGAGAGAGAAAGAGGAAGCCACCGTTGGGTAGAGAGATGTTGGAGAGAGAGAGGGAGAGAGGTTGCTGGAGAAGAATATAAGGGAAAGGGAGAAAGATTGAGGGAGAGAGAGTTTAAATTAAGTGCATTTTAGATTTTTAGAATTTTAACCATGACTATCTAACTGTGGGGGTAAATTGGCAGGAGTTTTTAACCTTAGGGATACCTGCTGTAATTTTCAAAAATCAAGGGGTGGTCACTTGACTTAGGCAATATCAAGGGGATAGTTAGTGTAATTTACCCTAAATACAATGGCATGTCCCTGGGGTCATCCAGCACCAATAGCCAACGGACTGGCAGGAAAAGTGTAAACTTTTTATGCTAAAACGTGAACCAACTAAAATTTCAGAAGGACTTGTCAAATAAAGTAACTAAAGTAATCCCAGAAGATGTAGCAAAAATGTGGGTATTACCTTTGCGGAGGAAAATATTAATTGAGCAAGACACACAAGATCATCTGAAGAATGTTCAGAACTTTGAAACAATTTATCGGCAACATATGCTTCCTGCAAAGAGAAGCAGTGGGCTCCCTCCCTAACATCAAAATTTTAAGGATCAATTAAGCACAAACATCAAAAAAATAATAATAAAACAGTCCAAGAAATCCAATAGATGGATAATAATATAAATGAAGCTAGACGTATTTCTTACCAAGTTTACATTATTTTCCTCAAATTTAAATTCCTTTATTTCACTAATACCTAAAAAAGATGGAAGTTAAGGATATGAAGATTTCAGGCCCATAAATCTGGTTGGAAGTGTACATAACATAGCCAAAAATTCTTTCAGAAAAGATTGAGAGTAGTTATTTGGTAATTTCAGATTCAAAAAAACTGCATCTGTGGGTGGTAAACAAAGTTTAGAAGCGATACTGTAGTAGCAAATGGATGTCTAGATTCTAGATAGAAATATGCAATGTTAGGATTAATTGGCAAGGGGAATTTAGAAAGTTCCTATATTCATATTTGTTGGAATTTTAAACTTTATATTTTGAATAAAATGGGTTTTGGCTCTAAATGGTGTTTCTTCCATTAAGTATAATTGATTAATCAGTAGAGTGCATGGAAATACTTTACCCATTATCAGGTGCGTTAAAAAATTCATGCGCGATTAGTCCATCTTCTTTGAGTATCCATATTTTGCTTGAAGTAAGTTTTACATCAACTGGGGCACCCTGACATTTTTCATAGGCATAAACAGAAACAGTGAATAGAAGAATTGATTCTTCTAAAAAGAATAAAGCAGATGAACCATAAGAATGATAAAAGTGTAGATTACCTCCTCCAATGGGATGTCTTGCTTTGAAGAATCTAACAGTAAAATCACCCTCTCCCCCAGACAATAGCGAAGGCCATACACAGAGATGATCCCATTGCTAAATTCCTTTATGGTTGGGCCAAATAAAATTAGTCAGTACCAATGCAAAAACTGTGATACTAATACTTAATCCACCATGTATGAAGTTTCTGAAATCAAACTCAGACATCTTTAACCTGCCACCATACTTAAATTTTGGCATGCAGAGTGACCAGCTAGATTTACATCAGCAGAGAACCTACAGACCAGGAAATATGACAGGGTGGAGGAATTGGTTCATCTTTTGCTAAATCACAAGAGCTAGGGAATTATGGAGTCTTGTATTCCCTTTGGAGTAAACTGGGTTGTACCAGATTGAGTCATTCAGTGCCAGAAGGGAACAGTCACTAGAAAGAGCTTAAAGAAAAACTCGACAGTGGCACTTTTCCAGAGCATAATCAATGCAACATTTATGAGGCATATTTAGTGATTAGTAGTCCTAAACGAACTTTTTAATATAATTTTTTAGAGGAAAATTTTGGTTAATCCATTGCGGCTTTTGTTGATTTTAATGGAGATGCCCCTGTGAGAAGAAAAGATGAAATTGAACAATTAGTCAAAAAAAGAGGTAGAGGTAGAGGCAGACCCAAAAAGACTTTGGGAAAGACATTAAAATTTGATATGAAGTGTATGGGCCTAAATGAAGATATGACAAAAAACAGAAATACATGGAAGTCTAGAATTAATGTAGGCGACCCCACATGGTGGGATAAAGGCTGAATATGTTGTTGTTGTTGTTGTTTATGTCTTCTGTGGAATCTGCACAGCATTATTTTTTATACTTCCAGTGTACTTTACAAGGTTTTGCTGCTTGTAACTGCTTTTAATGGAATCAGTCACCTTTAAAGAAGTTATAGGTTTCCATGACATACTGGAAACTTTGAAATGAAATGTCTGGAAGGCCCGTAATAGACTGCCTTCATGCCTTAAATTTGGAAGACACGCCATTTCAAAAGGCTTTATAAAATCCTGACTTGCTTTAAGGGAACATACCAGAGATGGTTTACATAGGATGGCCAATGGAATAACACTTGTATCATTGTTTGCTTCACCCACCCATAAGCTTACAAATGTAGCTCCTGAAATCAAAGATGAAATAAAACATTGCCGAGCATTCAAAGAGATGTCAAAAAACTTGACCAAAAAAAGATCCAAATGGAAAATGAGATGCAAAATAGACACAAGGAATTCCAAGAACAGCAACACATTAATTAATGCAAAACAACACAGAAATACAAAAGAACATAAAATTAGACAAAGGACTGTCAGAATTGCCTGTTGATGTTGACATGCTCAGGGTATTACTGAAAAGTCTGCTACGACTTAAAAAATCCCAAACTCGTAAGGTCCCATCAGAATGAAGCACAAAAATAAGTTTTTTCCCATGCACCTCTGATACTACCAATGCTTGCACAGGATATATCGACCGCCTGCATGAATTTTCAGAACAAATTATCTAACCATGCAGTTTATGTAAATAAATGATTGCAAGGAAATAACATGCATGTCATAAGACATCAAACATGGGCTCTCAAGAATAACAAAGTGAAATGGAAAATTGCTTATGGCAATCATTGAGGGGAAACTCAGTGACTTAGGCTGCATCAACAATAAAGATACTCAAGGTTGAGCCAATTAAGTTGCCTATGAAATAAATTGCATAGAGCAAAACAGTTAAAAAATAAGAACCTAAAGGGGTTAACTAGAATTGGTCAGCCAGGTATATGCTCAAGTCTGCTCATTCTGTGAAGCAGGGCATACTGAAGTTTTCTGTGGGTGGAAATTTTCAAGGCAATTGAAGACACGAGTTCCTAACTATAGGCCTCTTTCTTACTCCAGGTTTTTACATCTTTGTACGGTGAGTGGTGATGTAAGAGAATAAAAAGCACAGCCGGAAGAACGGAATAATAGCCAGACAATCTAAGAATCAATATTTATAAATCACTTCTGCCTCTGGAAAAGATACACACGTCCCTCTGGAACATCCAGAGTTAATCAAGATCATATGTCAATGATATCATTACGCACCAACAATGTACCAAGCAATATTCTAAATACACAGCGAAGAACAAGTAGAACAAAAGAAAGACAACAAAAATTGTTTTGAGTATGAAGTCCAAGGTAAGAAATACACCAAAAGCCTGGATGTGTAACACAGGCTGACAAGTCAGACTAGTCATAACCAATTATTTGCCTTGACAAGTACTTAAAAATGTGTACTGGAAGTACACTTGTAACCACCACTTATAACTCAATCTTGTATGTGATGAGTCTTCACATTTCTGAGGTTTAAGGCTCTAATCCTAATAATGGTGATGGCAACACAATGTCAGCCAACAATTAACATGCTGCAAGAAAACTAGCAACATCATCTAGAAAGGAACGTGCACTATGCTTCAAAGGTATAACTGTACAGAGTCTATTGTGACATGCACAAGCTAAGCATAAACCTTTCCACAAGTATGTGCATAATGCAAATAGCAAGTCAAGCATGTTCCAACTGAATATTACTTGCAAGACATGGAGCCCAAAGTCTTTAGTGCATGTGTAGCATCTTAAAAAGGAATATCTGTAAGCAACTGAGCACATTGCCAAAGCACCACCAATTCTAGCAAAGCTACCAACTCCAAAGACAACTAGACAAGTCCGAAGCTGAGCACATGTCTTAACATGCCATGTGATAAAACAGCACATGAATGGCCTATTCCATACAAAGGGCATACACCTCTGACATTATAACAATAGCCTAACACATATCCACAATGTAAAACAAGATAACCTTCAAAGCCATCTGTCACACTGCAAACAGGCATTGTGCCTGCAAAAGAACAGTAGCAACCTTGTGATAAGTTAAAATCAATACGCAAGTCATTGCTCACCTTGGAAACTCACTTAACACCAGCACCTTTTCTATTTCTAGGAGAAGTTGAGTCTAAAACACTCAATAGGAGGAAACATTGCTCGGCACATGGAGTCATAATGGTGATAGAAAAACACACTGAACTTGTATTTCAATTTTGCCAGTTCCATTATAGTACTAACAGCTTAAACTAAATATCAAAATTATCAATAACCCCCAGCCTCCTCCAAGGCTAAGATCTTAAAAAAGAAAAAGAAAAGAAAAAAGAAGAAACCACCAAGCACACAGCTGACACCAGCTTCCAACATTCAACAGCCCCCAAGCACACAACTAACCTAAGAACTCTACCTCCACCAAGCCTATGCATCTCATCACAAACATCAACCTACGACATACCCTATAGTTAAACCATCAACGTCCTCATTAATGGAGGACACAAGCAACATTGCAACAAAGCTTGCGCCCACATGTAACAAGTTAACATCTTTTTTACAGGAAAAAAACATCTTTGTCATGGTGGCCTACCGAAACCAAAGTCTTCAAGTCAATCTCTAACCTAAACTCAAACACGATACTCAACTCCACACCCGAGTTGCTGTACTCCACAAAAGCCAGTCTTCCATGCAGAAGTCAACAGAGGCAACAACTCCATAACACAAAAGTTAATAGAGTTTTGTCCCTTGTTGTTAAAATCGCGAGTCAACTTGTACAATTTTATGAGTTTATGAGTCATGAGGCATAAAACAAGTCAACTTGCTTGTAGAATCGGGTTTTTATAAAATCGGACCCAATTCACGAGTTTACCGATCTGAGTTTATTCCGGCCCACAATTTCGAGGTTAGAGACAAAAATATTTTCATCTTTAACCAATATATATATACACACAATCATTGTCAATCTCCCATTTTGGTTCTTCTACAACCCTAAACAGCGTTGTGTTTGTGCGCTCGTTGTGTCTACTTGTTGTGTCCTTCTGCAAACCCTATCGTTGTCAATCTTGTTTCGGCATTTCTTCTTCGTCCGTTCACCTTAAAAGTTTGAAGAATCAAACTCAACCCAGGTATGTGAGTCAGTCGTGAGTGAGAGTGACTATGTTTTGCCAAGTCCGATAATCAATTGTTGTGTGTGCGCTGTGCTAAGCTTTGTGTTGCGTCCAATTAACATGCTGAGTGAGTGTGCTGTGCGGTTGTGCCTATGTGTACATTCTCATTTGTGATGTTATCTACACGTACAAGTAGGTGCAGATTCAAAGAATTAATCTTAAATATGTCATAATTAGATTATGAGTGGGTCTAATTTTATATTAGGATTGATGATTACCAAGAAACAAATATATCTCTTTGGTATTGATAACTTAATTAGTGTAATGACATAATGTATAAGTTTAACAATATTTGTTGTTTTTATGACTTAGTATTTTTATTTATTTTTAACAATGTTTGTTGATAATGATGGTAATGTTTGTTGTTTGAAATTTTGATTATGGATGGATGAATGATGAATTGATGATAAATGATGGATTTAATATTTAAAAATTTCATATTATTTAGTATTTTTGAAATTAATAGATGAAGTAATTTTGAAATAGGTACATGTATTTCATTTATAATAACGAATATGTGATTATAAACATATATTTACATAAATTAAAAGGTATTTTTAATTTTTCATAAAATCTTATGAGTTTACGATTTGATTTTACAATCCGATTTTATGGACTCTCTTATGATCCTACTTAAAATCGCGATTTTAATAAACTTGGTCTTGTCAACTACTTTGTGCGAGCAGTATCTCTACCATGCTCCTCTAAGTTTCTCCAACTTGGTGCTCCATGAGAAATCACCCCTACTCCCTTTAGCAAATTCAGGCACACTCCTCTGTGTAACTTAAAACCATATTCCTCCAAAGAACACTCCATGAGTAAACCAATAATGCACCTATAAGCAAGTTACTCATCAAAGCAAGAACTCCATTGTAGGCTACCTTGACGCTTGAGCAAAGAGTATCTCAACCATGCTCCTCTCAGCTTCTCCAACTTGGTGCTCCCTGAGCAATCATTCCAACTCCTTTGGGCAAAAATCAAGCACACTCCTTTGATTGCTTAAAATCAAACTCCTCTAAGGAACTCTCCATGAACAAATCAAAAAGTACCAATGCCAACGTTCTATATACCCCAAAGAACTGGAAAATGCTGCCACATGTTCACAAGGAAAACCAACATTTCAAAATTTCTTCTTTTGAAGTAAAATTAACAAACAGATAACTTCCAACTTTAGCGACAACAGATTAGTGAGTATATAGTATGAAACCTTAAACTGCTCCATATCTCTCCCCACCCTCTTATAGAACAAATTGAGTATAATGAGATTATGGAGGACGAGAAAAGATGCTTTGTGACAGCTTTTGGAATAAATTGAAATCTGGAAGCAAAAGAAAGCACCTTGACATTAAACCCCATAAGCGACCTAAACCTGCATCATCTCTCAGCTCATACACAAAACCTGCAAGTTTCACCAGGTAAAATGTGAGGAATACTCAAGCATGATCATAGAAACCTAAAATATCCTCAACATAGGGTTTAAAATATCCAGCAGAAAAGCAGCTTCACTCAGATAGAAACCAATAGAAATGTTGTGATAACAAATCATAAATCCAATATCCAGGTCCTTCCATGCTCCACCAAATCAAAAGGTAAGAGAACCCATAAAGTCATAAAATTTATTCAAATAAAGTAAGAGAAAGGCACCAAATTATTAATGAGCTAGTAGCAATAGTTGTAGATATGTTCAAAAATCAAAAACAGTAGTCACCTGGAGCACTGGGGTCAAGTATGCCAAGTTGAAAACAACCAACGGACCCATCATTTCTCCCAGTTACTAGACATCCTGCTGCTGCTGCTACAGCTGTTATTGCTCCATTGTGCAGATAATTTTGAATATTTAATTCTACAATCTCATTTAGCGGGAAAACAGAGCAAGATGCATAACTATAAATTTCTTTGAGCTTGAACAGGTAAGCAACTCCTGAGATAGTCAATGCGTAAACCAAGTATGGATTCCCGGATGCACAACTGGTCTGCATTTAAGAGGGAAGATTATTAAGTCATAAGCGGCTCTACCAGAAAGCACCTAAAAAGATGCTCTTAATGTCTGTTGTGCTCTGCTTATAAAAAAATACATAAAGAGATATGTACATATAGGAGGAGGGAAGGAGACAGAGAAAGAATGGATAAACCTCATCCTTGCAGATTAAAGCAAATGGATAGAGTGCATCCTGGAAGATGATTCGCAAGCCGATCTTTGGAAATTCTTTATAACCACAGAGTTCATTTATCTCAAGAGCATTTGGGCGATCCTTGTGAATTCTCCTGTAACACACAAGTGCACAAGCCTCAAATTACTGTCAAATTGGATGAGTTCCCTAGCCAATTTTCCATTGGAGAATCAAGTGTATCCCCAATGCAAAGTGAAATGTAAGAGTATCTCCAATGGTGAGAACAGTTGGGATCATTGGCAAGAGGGGGAAAAAATATGGTAAGGTAGAATTATTAGCAAATAACAGCATGGCAACAAAAAAAAGGGACAAAGACCATAACCCACTTGACAAATTACCAAACACTATAACCTTGTCAGAGCCAAATACACGCAACCTGCATCCCATGATTACATATCTTGCGTGCCTACTTGGAAAAGAATAATGAAATGAATGGAGAAAGACCCAAAGAAAGCTAATCAGATTGTAACAAAGACATGCCCCATATATAGGCAGCATTAAAAGGTAGAAGAAAGGGAGCAAAAAAAATTACGAACCAAACAGATAGGGGCATGGGGGTCACAAGAGAGTTTGCTCCTTCAAAGTTAGTTTGCAAACTTTGCTTGCTAATTAAACCTGAACAGCAAAATTGTGAATAAAAGATGATAAAGTTTAAACAATGGCCAGCAAGTTAATGACACCATTGTAAACTAGTTTATCAACTACCTTGAAGAAGATAAATTTGAACAAAGGAAGTAAAATGAATAAATGACCTATTGCAGAATATAACAAGTTCATGGCCAATCAAATAGGAAAATTCATTAACTCAAACATCTTACAGATGGTTATTGATATATTCTTTTTCCTCTTACCTTGCGATGGTAAAAGGATGAAACTTCTTTTTTTTCATTTTCCAATGGATAACATTAAAGCTCCTTAAGGTGGTGAACCCTCTATTTTGGAACGAGACATAAACGAGATCGTAAAAAACACACACTATTTCGGAACGAGCCACAAACGAACAATCGAGCACTTAAACAAGATTGTTGGGGATCCCAAATGAATTGAGCACCCTCAAGCTCAATCTCAGTTCGTTTAAAATCTAGCATAAAAACCAAGCTCAAACTGGTTTATTTAATTAAATAACTCGTCGCAAACAAGCCAACATCCAGCCGAGCTTCAAGTCGCCCACAGACATATCTGTTCAGTTGTAGCCCTAACATAAACCAGCATAATTCACCAGGCAACTTTTTCTCTATAGTTCAAGTACAGCCTCAATCAGGTGAATATATTAACAGATAAAACTCTTTCCAACTACGTGCTCTCGGCATGTGTGCGGAAAAGACAAGAAGGAGAAGTACCAAATAAGATAGTGGGGAGGGTCCCCAATAATGGCGCAGGAAGCAGCATCGGCGGACGGCGGCGGTAGAGCTGAAGGAGAACCGTTAGCAGCGGCGGAAGACGGCGGCGACGAGGAAGGGACGGAGAGTTCGAACCACTTGACGGAGTCGCTGCCGAGGATCGGGACCTCCATCCCAACCAGTAGTGACCTGCTTCCCATTTTCTCGCCTGCTTCTGCTTCTACTACTACTACTAGCTATTCTTCGCCAGTTGAACACAGTTACGACTCGGTTAATGAGATCAAAGAAGAACAAGAAGGCGGCGGAGACCCGCCGGAGAGGCGGTGAAGCAAAGCGGCGGGAGGAATTGTGACATTTGAGAACGCCCTCGACGGTCCCGAGGGTTTTTCTTTTGGCTCCAGACCGCCTCATAAAGTCTTCGAAATATAAAATCGACGAATTACACTTTCTTCTCTTAGTATATCAGAATTATACGTACCGGACACAGGTTTAAGGAAATTACACTTTCTGCTCTTAGTTTGATTTCCCAAGGTTTTTAAATAAAATGTTTAGTCGTACTTTAACTTTGTAATCACATATTTCGAATTAAACCGTTTTCATTTCAATTTTTTTAATTATTATAACATCATCTTATTAATTTAAATGAGATACGAATATTGTTGTCATGTACAATCTATACATAACATAAATTTTAAAATATTTAAATTGAACTAATATATCAAATCAAAAAAAAAAAATTCAACTCATTTATTGCAACTGAGCAGCGAGAGTCAATTGTCTCTCTCTCTCCCTCCCATCGTCCTATATCTACATGACCATTAAAGTTGAGCACTATCACCACTTGATCGATGGTTACGCATCTGTCACCTCTTATATTTTAAGGGTTCTAGGTATAGACTTTAATAGTCTATATCTTAAGTCGTCTTAAATTTATATAAAAAATTAATTACTATTTTAATTAATAATTTATAATTAATCAAATTAAATAATTGGTTACATCCTCGCTTAATTGATTTGACTAATGAATTCAATATAGTTTTTAAAACACTTGATCAACAATTTTTAAGATAATGAATATTTTTATTAATATAAATATTTTTGTACACATTTATCACCACGTGATTTTTGTTATCAAACATCATTTTTATTTTTTAAATTATGGGAAACAATAAATTATGGAATATAGTTTTAGTTTTTTTTAACAAAAAAAATGAAAAATACAAAATAAAACAAAACAAACAAGTAAAACTAACAACAAAATCAAATAGATACATTGTGGGACCAAATCATAAATTAAAAGTGTGTAAATATGCCGGTCGGATGCTCATACATGACTAGAGCATTTAGAGTTTTGAATTATAAAAACAATCTATTTGCAAAATAAGGATTGAGTTACATAAATCCAAAAAAAAAAATCACTTACAAGCCCTCACAGAAAACAGAAAATTTTGTACATTGAAGATAATCTGCAGCATGGCTAAACAACTTGTCATGGAAAACAATGTGAAATCGAGCACGAAAATAAAAATCAAACACAGGATATACCCGGTTTGATCAACATATTCAACAATGTTTACTACGAAGAAAATGAAATAATATAATTGTTTAGAGCTCTCAAACACATAAATTCTTGACACACCCAACTTCTCATTCTCTTATCACTAGAGTCGCGTTGTTAAAATGAGTAAGATAAAATTAAAATATTTTTCGGAACAAGATATGAGAATGATCAGATAAGTCTGGAAAGTATTTTAAGATTTTTATCAAATTGTTTGTTAATTTTTTTTAAAAGCATTGGAGGGCACAAACATCATTTTTTGTTATTTGTGAAGATCAATACATGCTTATCTTGAGAAAAAAAAGAGATAAGCATATCGAAAAAAATTCAGATAAGAAGTCACATGACTTTTTTCTTAAAGGTCGTCAGATAAGTTTAACCAATATATTTGCTTATCGAAAAAAATTCAGATAAGAAGTCACATGACTTTTTTCTTAAAGGTCGTCAGATAAGTTTAACCAATATATTGAAAATGACAAAAGTCTAGAATATTTTTTGATCTTAATTTTTTTGATCTATATATTGATTAATAAATAATACTTGAAGAAATCGTAAAAAAAAGTAATTTCCAGAAAAAAACTGCCATAAATGACTGCTCCATAATTCCCCTTCCCCCGCACCCCCACAACCCAACGAAGTCATAAATGCTACATAGATGGTGGTAGCCAGTTAGATGTTCTACATGCATCAGGGAAAGGAAAGGTTACCCATCATTGGGGCAAGGTGAAGCTTTTTATTTTGAACAAATTGCAAATTAAAGTATCTGAAAGAGTACATGATCGATCTGTGTAGATACATGCTATATATATATATATATCACAGATTACAAATGAAAAAACAAGCTCAAACTTGCAGCTATACTTTGTCATTCTTCAGCTCAGCCCGGCCGGCCATCTTTAGAGCTCATGATCACTGTGTTTCTCTCATTCTTTGTATTACTTTCACTATAGCAATGTCGAAGAAAGCCCAAAAGACTACTGTTTTCAGCAAAATCATCTAACCAGGTGGTGTCACACGTCGAGGAGAAAACGATGCTGACAGCAAGCGGCATTGGCATTGGCATCTTATGGCTTCCAAGGGGCCGGTGGGGGCGGGGGAGTGGGAAACATTGGAGGAACTGCAGAGAAGATGGTGTTCTTGTCAATCCCGGCAGACTTGTCACCGGAAAGAGCCACCAGAGCAGCAACTAAGCCGGCATTGCCTGCAAGAGTAGGCTCTGTGTAGTTGTAGTTAGTACGCACATCGTGGAAACCATCGCGCCTGTCAGGGCCGGCAACCATGGCTCCAACAATTGTGTTTGGGTTGGGTTTGGTGGTGTCTCTCCATTTCCATCCTCCTTTGCAGTCATACTTGATCCTGTTCTTGGGGATCGATGCGCCGCGGTGGTGGACGTGTTTGGGATAGCGATTGCCAAAGCCCACAACATAACTCATCCCTCTGGGATTTTTGCCAAGGATGTAGTCAATCTGCAAAGCAACAGAGTATAGCTACCTAAGTCGCACATAAAGAAGAAGGCGTAAACAAAGAAATCCACATGACATGTCGGTTGCCATCCATTGATGCAAAAGAAAGGAACTGGGGTGGAGCATTAGAAACCTGTTTCTCTGCAAATTTGCGCAGCTCGTCTGTCGAGAAAAAATTAGGCCCGCAGTACCATCCAGGGGTGTCGGCAGTAGCGAGATAATCAGCGTAAAGAGTAGCCAAGAAGGCTGCATTGACAACATATTGAAGAGGCTGAGGGTTGCCATGGTTTAATTGAATCAAGCCTCCTGAAAAACGCCACCGGGTGTTTGATTGAGAACCCATTGAAATTATGCCTAACTAAACCCTAAACGCTAAATCCCACACCTATGAAATGAGGTCGATGAATAGGCATACCTTTTGTTCTGTTAAAGCTCTTAAAATATGGCAGGTATGAACACATAACTATGCTGGTCTGGTTATGGAATGTCCTTAGAATTTCTTCATATGGATAGCCAGGGCTCAAGAACAATCTCAAACGGCTCAAAAGCACCTAAACGCATTAATATCAGAAGGCAACAGCAATTAGTCCTCTCAAACTTACAATCCTAGTGTTCATTGATTGATGAAAATCAGAATGGAAATTTTAGTAAGGTCATTGACATATAAAAAGATCATGATTCACGACTGATAGAAACAAACCAATGCAGAGGGAGGAAAAAGAAAAAAGCGGGATGAATGTGAAGGAAAAGAAATCGCAAATAAGATGGATCCATTTTAAGAGATTCTTATAAAAAGTAGAAAATGCAAGAAAGATCCAAGACCATCTTGCGAGTGTGTGGGGGGGGGGGGGGGGAGCTTCTAATTTAGTGATGTCTTCAATCTCACCCTTCAAAATACGTCATTAGCGCAACTTCTAAAATGAAATTATGTGTTGCAATGAATTATAACAAGAATCTCAACTTACTTGAGCTCCAACAAGCTTGTTGTCCCAGCTAAGAACACCATAATCGGGGCCTCCCCAGAAAGCACCTGCATGTTTGGCAATGCCGGGACTAGTAGCAATCTGAAGATAGGATGAGTTACCAGTAGCATAATAAATCCAAGCTGCACCCCAGACAAACTCATCCCAGTAACTACTAGAATTGTAGAAAATTGCAGCATCTGCAGTGCCTGCACTGTATCGGCCACGCTGCTCCCTAGAAAACTTAAAAAGGGTGCTTGCACCGTGGACAAGTTTCTGCGAGTAGGCCTTGTTGTCTTTGAAAACAATCGACGCAGAGGCTAAAGCAGCAGCCATCTCTGCAGCAAGGTCTGAGCAACTAGTGCATTCAAATACAGGCCTCTTGTAGTCAATGTCTTCAGGGCGCATCCAACAGTAGTGGTCGTTAGGACTCGGCCCTCCAGAGGTATCCCCCACCCCAACCTGTCACACAAATAGGGAAATGAACGAGGAAGATCAGGCTGCATGTACTAAAGGTTGCAAAAATAACAACCCTAGTATGCACTAGAATCATGCCATTTAGCAACAAGCACTGCAAAAATAAACATGAAAATCTACTCAAAAGGATTGCAGGCGAGTAATATGTAAATTTCTTCATGTAACAGTAGAAAAGAGAACAAAGGAAACCGATAAATTATTTTAGAGCTCTGAAATATGGCATAAACCATGCAGAAATTTACCTGTGCAGCTACCCGGTCTATGATATCAGCTGAGGAATTGAAGGTTTTGAGAAAGTAATCAGCCCCCCACTTGATAATTTCCTTAACATGCTTGAGTTCTCCAGCAGCTTCATATTTTGCGCTGTATTCAATTACGCTCCAACTTAACATGGTCATGGCAAAAGATGCAGGGAAGTTGAACTTGATTGCATCCCCGGCATCATAATAGCCACCCACAAGATCCTTAATTACAGATGACGAATCACCCTTCCCATCATCCATGCAAGAGTTTCCTCTCCAAGAGACATTATTGTGCTTTGGGAGCTTTCCAGCTGCAATTTTAAGCATTTAAGGATAAGAATCAAAAGTTTATACGCAAAAAACACCAAGCTAATAGATGAAGGAATGGAATCAAGTGTGCATAAATAGCTGTAAGAATCATTCTTCAAAACTTCAGGCTGCTGTCTCATCTATCTTCTACATGGATAGTTAAAATGATTGGCTAGTTGTTGTCTTTGGTCTTGCCCTTGATTAAGACGACGACAATCCAATTGCTACAAATACCCCAAATAGTGTTTCAAAGCCACTTCTTGTTGGTCCCTTGACACACACAATGACCACTCAAGAGGAGGTGAATTGAGTGATTAAAACTAATTAAACCAAATTCTTCCCTTTTTAAAAACTCTTGAGATTTTGATATACACAAAATACACTTGTTATAAATATATATGTTGTTTGGAAATGATAGCAATATAAATACACAAACAATCACAATAATCAACACAAGAGATATAGTGCTTCGGTGTCTCCAACACCTACTCCACTTTCTCAATGTCAACCAGACACTTGAGGTTCTATTAAAACCACACCTAGGTTTTCCACCAAGTTCACCTAGGAAACTTTTACACAACACCGAAGTTTTCCCCTTATCTCACCCTCGGAAACTAATACAACAAAACACACCTAGATTACTTGGGCTTTAGGAGGCCATTCACAATCCACAATAAATATAAATAATCAATCTTATGTCCAATACACTTGGACTAAAATGGATACCAATATAAGAACAATATACAAAACAAATATGCAAATACAATGATACAATTTTTACCAACTTGAAGAGAATATCTTCTTCTCCTTTGCCTTGGGCTCTAATGGATGTATCTTTGAGCTTGAGCCTTGGATTGCTTTGAAATGAATGCTTGAGAGCTTGGAAGTGTTTTAGGATGATAGATCTTGATTATGCATTAGCCTTCTCCAAAAATCCCACCTTGATATTTATAGTAGAGCTTCTAACGGATCTATAACGGCTAGGAAAAATTCGACCGTTGGAGCTGAGAGTCGATTTCTCTAAAACAGGAGTCGACTCCTATTTGAAGTAGGAGTCGACTCTAATTATACAAGAGTTGACTTCTCTAATGCTAGAGTCGACTCTTCAAAAAACATCAATGCTGTTAGGTCGACTCTGCATCAACTGTTTTGGGCTAGGTCGCCTCTCACTTTGCAAGAGTCGACTCCAGCTGAAGGGGAGTCGACTCTAGATATATAAGAATCGACTTTTAGGCAAGATTTTATAGAAAATGGATTTTAAACATATAGCAATTGTTTGAAGGCATAATTCATATAACATGAATACAATATAAGTTATTTCCATTTCTTTAGTAAATGTCCTTATTTTATTTTATTTATATTTTACTTTTCATTTACTTTAATACATAAATGTAAATAACAAAGTACCCCCCATTTGGATTCAATAAAAATATATAAAAAATCAAAATCCAAATAGATAAGAAAGTAAATTTTGAATTTTAGTATAAAATCGAAATTTAGCGATTTTACCACCCCGAAAATAGATACCTTTTATTTCTTGAAAAATTCGTTAAAAATCATTTTAACACTAATGAACATTAACTATGAAAATACCGGGAATTAGTTTTTCAAAAAGAAAACATTTTCTTATATGTTCCCTTATAGCTTGTTAATATTTCAGACTTAGAGAAATATCATTACTTGGTTTATTTTGATACACAAAATATTATAATACTTAAGACATATCAAAAATACATTAGGGATTTTAAATATACCAAAAATAGTTTTACTAAAATTATATTTTGTTAATTATCAAAATACACAATAAGTTGATTGGAGCAATTTGGCTCAACACTTCTCTCCAGGTTTGCTTGTTCCCCCCTCTTAGCAATGGCAAATCATCGTGAACAAAAAAATCCAATGAAAAAGGAGAAAGATTTCTCCATTTTCCACCATTTTGTATCCTTTTCCTACATCACATAGATGGATTCTTGAATTTCTATCCAGTATAGCACCTATGGCCACAAAAGAAAGAACGTATTGAACTGATTCTTCTTAATGAATAGATTTGCGTGCAAGTTTGAATATGAAATTCAAAGGAATCAAACAAGAGAAAACAAATCTCTAGTGCTCATTATATGAAAGCCAGATCATGTGTGTATATGCAGAAATACAAATACATACCCAAATCTAAATTTAGACAGAAATAAGAACAGAGTAACAAGTTTAACTTGTAGTGATCAAATTCCTAAACAAGTCAACGGACAATAACTTTTAACTTTTAAGCTTGAAGATGAAATGCTAATAACTAACACATAATCATCAGTCAGAAAAACTGGTATCTGAATGCATAGAATCAACACATGTAAGGTTACGATCGGGTCACTCACTTCCCATATAGAAATTAAGAGAAAAGAAGACACAAACAATTTAACTTGCATCGGCCTCAATCCTACCTCAGTGGGATAATTTACTAACTCAATCACTATATAGTTTTGCAAGGAGAAAACTGAAAAACCCTCTCAATACTCTCTACCCCATATAACTGGCCACACAACCTAAGTAACCAGGATCATCTCAAGTATTACTAGTGTGGTCGATCAACAATTGAACTAGGGGTGCCCGTTTACAAGCGGATTAGGTCTCCTATATATATCGGCATACCCTGTTTCACAATCAGATTGCGTTCTACACTTAAATCCGAGGAGCTATCTAACACATAAAAACACAGCACATGTACATTTTACTTACATCGCTGGCCATTGAAGAACATGAGGGCCTTGTGCAGTGCAGCAGTGTAGTTGTCCTCCTGCTGGTGGTGGTGGCGGTGGGCGTGCACGGTCTTGACGATGAGGATGATGAATCCGGTCAACAATCCGGCGGCGAGGAGGGTGCCCAGCGTCCAGACGAAGATCTTCCGGCTCACTATGATGCAGCCCAGATCCACGTACTTCTTCTTCTTCTGCTCCGCCGGGCCCAGCAGCCAGCTCTGCTGCGTCTCGCCCAGCGGCCGCGATAGCGCCGCCCGGTCGTACTCGCTCCGGTCGTCTTCCTTGCCGGAATCCTCCGCGTTTATCTCCAGCGCCCCTCCCCACGGATCCCCGTACATACTCATCTTTTAATTCGCCGCTTTCCCAACTCAACAATGGCGATAGAGATTCAGATTAACAATCCTCGCAGGGATCTAGAACAAGAAGTAGCGTGGAACTTTGGCATGTGGGTTTCGATCCAAGAAGCGCCCAACAACGGATCATGTGGGGGGGCTGGTGTTGGATTGCCCAAATTTTCTATTTCTTTTGATTTATGAGTTGGGTTCTGACGGTGACGACCTACTAGTTGACAAAGACAGACTGTCTAACGCTCTGCTCAATCTCAATTTTCTACGTTGCTTGTGGATTTTCCTTCGTTTCCTTTCCCGGGAAAATGTATCGGTTACGGTTTGGAGCTGGAAGATCGCTTTACCCATCCACTCCGGCCTTGCTTCGTTTGCACTGCAGGCAACCAACGGCTAATTGATCTTCTAGACGCGTCGAATGTTTCCACGAATATTTGCCTGTTTGCTTGCTTTCCTGTCGCGCCGACAGAAACCATATGTGCTTGTGGACCCCACTGCTCTATTTTATATGTCATTGTTTTGGAATAAAAAAGAAAAGGTGGGCAATTGGCGGGAAATTATTTTATATTTTTATCTTTTACTTTTATATTTTTTATATGATGTATTATTATTATATATTTAAAATATCAAATCAACATGAATACATTTGTTTAAATTAATTTTACATGCTAGATAAATTCATTCAATTAAACTAATTTATATCTGATTGTCAAAATTAAAAAAATTAGATAAAATTATAAATTCGTAAAAATAGCTCGATTATTTTCATGATTATCTCTAAAATTTAAAAATTGGCAAATAGTAAAAATATCAAAGATTTTTATGAATTTATAAATTTATCCAAATGATTTAATTTTAATAATTATATTCTAATTAATTCAATTGGGTGTAATTTTATTCAACACTTAATTAATTTAGACATGTCTTATTACTAACATGACAAATCACTTGTGATAAAATATATATATATGTATATATAAATAGAATTTATGTGTACATATATGAGGAGTGTGTAATTTTATTTTTTATTTTTTTTATACGTGTATATGTAAGTTTCTTTTATGTGTTTTTTTTATGTCATATGACATGTCACATCACTAATGACACATATCTTTTAAATTAATTTCAGATATTAGATAAAATTGTACACAATTAAGTTAATTAGAATATAATTACTAAAATTAAAATATTTAGATAATTTATAAATTCATGAGAATATTTAATTTTTTTTTGCTATTTACCCAATAAAAATTTATTACTTTAACCAGACTTAATTTCGTTGTCATTAAATAAAAATTAATTTTTCAAACAATTTTACCACAATACTAATATTCTCCTTACTAGGGTTGGTAAGAGTTTGGTTTGGTTTTGGTTTTTGCTAAAACCATAACCAAACCAAATTTAAATTACTAAAATCAAAACCAAACCATTACCCATTCGATTTTAAAATTTTAAAACCATAACCAAACCATTCGATTTCGGTTTAACCATAATTTTTTTAGTTTAATCCATACCAACAAACAAAGACAAATAGCATTCATAAAATTTTTTGATAATTTCACAACAAACAAAGATAAATTCTAATAAAGTTACCTTATTCTTGCATAAAGTTACAAAACTTCTTGGATATAAAATCACATCTCTAAACTTACAATTGTTAAGATCAATAAATTAATATTTGTATAATTAAATTGTAATTTAAGCTAAAAAAAATTAGCTACGAAAGTTAATAGCTTCATCAACAACATTAATATATTCTTCGTAAATTGATGCATATCCATTTGAAATGAATGAGTCAACTCCATGTAACAGTATTATAAATATAAAAAATAAATTAATATGAAAAGAGATGAGGTAGAGAACGAGAGGTAGTGAGGGTGAGAGAGATCTAGAATGAGCGAGAGCAAGAGGGGCCGAGCCCTAGCGAAAGTAAGAGAGATCCAGCGAGGGCGAGTGAGAGCAAGAGAGATGCAGAGAATGAGGGCGACTGGCAAGCTCACGCAGAGGAGCAAAAGAAATGAGGTAGAAGGGGTGAGAGAGATCAAGGGCGAGCGAGAGCAAGGGCCGAGCCCTAGCGAGAGCAAGAGAGATGTAGAGACTAAGGGCGAATGACGAGCTTGCACGGACAAGCAAGAGAAAGAAGGCAGCGAGGGTGAGAGAGATCGAGGGCGAGCGAGAGTAAGAAAGATCCAGCGAGGAACGTGCAAGAGTAAAAGTAAGAGAGATGTAGAGAGCGAGAGGCAACAAGACCGAGCGAGAGTGAGAGCGAGGTCGAGAGAGAAAGGAGAAGAGAAGGGGAGAAGGATTTGCAAGCAAGACAAATGGGTTGGGGTGGGGTGGGGTGGGCTAGGCTTGGGTGAGTGGGTTGTATATAATAGATATTATATATACATATTATATTATATATATAATATATTATATATATTCAGTTTGGTTCGATTACCTACTATTCGGTTTGGTTTCAGTTCGGGTTTTAGTTTGATTTTAGTGAAAATCATAACCAAATCATGCCCATTGAAACAATGTTTAGTTTTTTCTTAAACCAAACTATTATTCAATCAAATGGTTTTTAACAACGTTGACCGATTTAGTTTCGATTCGATTTTCTATGATTTCAATTGTAATTGACATTCCTACTCCTCACTTAAATTTTATCAAAAAATAAAAAATAAATTATATCCGTTAAATATCAATCGATAAATTATTATTTACACTTACCTATCCTATCACTATCATTATCACTGGCCAAGCCTGTTCAAAAGTCACATCCAATCCAATGGAAAAGGAAAGGCAAAAGTTGGTACTTACAATCGTATGGTGGGGACGGAAAATGACAAGTAACCTTCAAGTGTTAGCAAGGAATATATACATACATATATACACACGCATTAGGTAGCAAGAAATAAATATAGTTTTATAAATATAAATAAATTAAAGTTTTCGTCCATGCACATATAAATTAAAAAATAAAAATTTATCGGGTGATATTTGATTGAAATTTATTTTTTATATTTTAAGCAAAATTTTAAACGAACTAAACTTTCATGTAATGCCAAAATTTTTCATGAATTTATTATAATTTTTTTAAAGTAAATAAAAATTTTATTAAAAAAAACTAAAACGTGTCTACCATATTAAGTTAGGACATACCCCAAGTTTTATATTAAAAAATTAAATTTGAAGATCAAAACAATCAATAAATATAAATATATATATATATATTTTTCTCCTAACACGAAAATAAAAATGCCAAGGAGATCTTCTTCAACGTCACATTCTGAAACCATCAAATTTTCTTAAAGATTATGATGGTTTTAATATTTTAAGATTAATAGTTATACTAACAACCCCAATATACTTATCAAAATAATCACTTAGATTGCATAAGCATACTTATAGTTTAAACTACCATTTTACTTGAGTGTTGCCATTTATGATATCAACCACCAGTTATTAAGTAACTTGTGTTTGGATTTGACAATGAACATTAGCATTGTTGTTAAAATTGTGAGTCAACTTGTATGAGTTTGCGAGTCAAGAGGCATAAAACAAGTCAACTCGCTTATAGGATTGGATTTTATAGAATCAGACATGAGTTTACGAGTTTATCGATCCGAGTTTACGGGTTTACTGGGTCCGAGTTTACAATTTTATGAGTTTATTAAGTTTAGTCTTGCCTAACCAACATATATATAAACAAAAATATAAACAAAAATATTTTCGTCCCTAACCAACATATATATATATATATATAATCGTAGTCAATCTTTTACTTTGGTTCTTCTACAAAATCTAAACGACGTTGTGCCTGTGTGCTTGCTACATTCGCTTATTGTGTCTTTCTGCAAACCCTAATCGTTGTCGATCTTTTTTTAGCATTTATTCTTCGTTCGTTCACCTTAAAAATTCGAAGAATCAAACCCAACCCAGATATGTGAGTGAGTTGTGAGTGAGAGCGACTATGTTTTGCTAAGTCCGGTAATTAGATGTCGTGCATACCTTGTGCTGAGATCTATGTTACATCCAATTGATGTGTTGAGTGAGTGTGTTGTGTAGCTGTGATTGTGTGTGTATATTCTCATATGTAATGTTATTTACACGTATTATAAGTAAGTGCAGATTTAAAAAATTAATCTTAAATATGTCACAATGAGATCATGAGTGGGTCTAATTTTATATTAAGATTGATGATTATAAAGAAACAAATATATACCTCTTTGATATTGGTAACTTAATTAGTGTAATGACATAATATAGAAGTTTAACAATATTTGTTATTTTATGATTTAATATTTTTAGTTATTTTTAACAATGTTGATGATGATGGTAATGTTTTTTGTTTGAAATTTTGATTATAGATGGATGAATGATGAATGTAATACTTAAAAATTTTATATTATTTAATATTTTTGAAATTGATAGATGAAGTAATTTTGAAATAGGTACATATATTTCATTTATAATAAGAAACATGTCATTATAAATATATATTTACATAAATTAAATGGTGTTTTTAATTTTCCATAAAATCTTACGATTTTATGAGTAGATTTTACGATCCAATTTTATTAATCCCCTTACGATCCTACTTAAAATCTCGATTTTAATAACCTTGAATATTAAAATAAATTGTCAATTCATGAATTTTTTAAAATATTATCATTTAAAATACATAAATATACTCATAAATCAAACCATCATAAGTTATTGTAATTTAAAAAATGTCATTAACTCAAATTTTGTAAACATAATTATTATTTTTTTTTTAGGAATAAAAAGTTTGACAGACTTCAATATGGGGTTTGCATGTTTAATAGAATTGATTTTTAGATATTTTTAATTTTTTTATTTTTAATGTAAATAATTATAAACAATTTTATGTGTATCTAAAAGGAAAAAGTGAGTAATTAATTAATGAATTAGGTGGTATTTGAGAATAAATATATTATTAGTGCGATGAAAATCTACATCATAAATTATAGATCATCATCATCATCAACAACAACAATCAATAATAAATTCTGAAAAAATTATAGATCACCAACAAACAATAACATAAATACTAGATTATAAACAATAATGTTGAACAAACATACTTGTGAAGAACAACATAAATAAAAGAGCACCAAATGCATAAATTTAACTCACAAAATATATGACTGAATAATAGAGAAAAAAAGAAAGAGAGCACCAAACAGAGGGCAGACAACGATGCAAGCAAATACGATAATGACGACTTGGAAATGGATAGAGGTGAAGTCGACAGTGATGCAGAAAGGTAAATCTGGATGCAGGAGGACGAAGATGACGACCTAGAGAGTCGGATATGGCCGAAAATGGAAATGCAATCAGCCAAGATTGTTAAATTTGAGATTTTATAATGTGATCGAAGGAAGATCCATAAAATCGAATCATAAATTTAAATAATAAAATTGTAAGATTTTAGAGACAATTAAAACGTAAATATATGTTTATAATGATATAATTTTATAAAAAATAAATTAATATTATTTAATAACATGATTATTACAACATTATTCCTTATGAATGAAATACATGTACGGGTGCACCTATTTCAAAATAAGTTCATCCATAAGTTCTTTGATAAAATGAACAATAATCCACTTTCAAATTAAAAAAACTAACAATAATCAAATTAATGAAAGTAGACGAAGAAGAAATAGATGAAGATCCATACAAAAGAGCTAAGCATTTGGATACGCGAAGTAATTGATCAATAATTATTGAAACTAGTGAAGATCCATACAAAGGAGAATCTAGCCGACATGTTAACTAAAGTGGTTACTCGAGAAGAGGTAGAGCTATGTAAAGACATAGCTAGGATACTTGTTAGATGACAATAGATCCAGATGTGGCTAGAGGGAGAGAATTATAGAACTCAAGCCACGTGGTTTGAATGATGGCAGTGAGTTTGGCAACCTTGGCTATATCAGACAACAGTGGGTTTGGCAGATGTTTGGTTTCTTTGGATGCATCAGGCGAGTTAGGCAGATTGCCTAACTCTGTTGACTTTGCTTACCTTCATTCTCTTATAAATAGTCATTCTCTCTTCTTGTAATTGTATCCCAAGTTAAAGGATCAGTGAGGATCCAGAGAAACTGGAGATATGTGAGAGTTGTTGTAGAATTCTGATTGTAATTATTTGTAAATTTATTCAGTGAGAAATAGATTCATTTTTCTCTAATTTTATCTCTTGGTTCATTGATTGTTGATCTCTAGTTTCCCAACAGGTGAGAATGAAAGAGATAGAGAGTACACAAGTGACCCAATTTCAGGTAGGTCTCCTTCATGATTTTGCAATATTTTCACACTCAGATTATCGCGATTTCTCCTGTGCGTCATTCAATGAGCAAAACTTGTCACGTGAATCTGCATCAGGTATTTGACAATTGATTGATCAAAGAATAATGTTACTCTTACACCATTGTATACACCTTGAGTTACACAATAGTATAAAAATTACCAAAATACCCCTGAGTCTCATTGTAAGGCGCATGATATTTTGATTTTTTTTACACCATTGTATAGCCTAAGGTGTATGCAATGGTATAAAAATAACATGGTTTTTGATAAAAAATGCGAGAAGTGCTTTGACAAGGCGTGGCCTGACTGTATTTGCAGTCTGGTAGCAACATCTTTATATTTTTGTCATCTTGTGCTTGATCCCTATATTTTGTTCTCTATTTTTTTTTTAAAAAAAAAAGAGTTTGATTTTTAATTTTTAATTCAATTTTTAATTAAAATAATTAAATTAATCAAACTTACTGTCTAATTTAATTTTTTTAATTTTTATCGAAGAGATCTATGATATTGATTCAAAATTACACTATTTTGTCTAATTTTATTTTGTCCAATCAAATGTAATCTTAATATAATATAAATATTTTTTTTTTAATTTTTTCGATTCATGTAAGAGTTGACCTTGATTCACTTATGATACCTTCCTTTCAAGTTGTCTTAGATAATTTGTAAGTAAACCCTTTAGAATTATATTGTTATTTTTTTTACTTTTATTTTTTTCTTGGGATATGTCCCATCGATGCTTGTATATAATTTTTTTTTGTGTAGATAGCATTTTTATTTTTTAATATAACTAAAAAAAGATGGTAAATAGATCATGGGTTGACTTCACAAAATAAGGGAATTACTAGTCCCCCTCCAGATCATAAATTAAGGGATTATGCCCCCCCACCCCACCCCAAATCATATTATTTTTTATATTAAAATATTCCCTAAACCAATAAATTATTTACACGTGGTCAACAGTTTTTTTTTTTAATTCCGTTTGAAGAGATCTATGATATTGACTCACAATTACCCTAGTATTGCACTTTTGGCATGAAGTTTTGAACAATATATCACATTCTACCCCACTTCCACACTGTCTATTTATAAGGGTCACAACGTTTATTTGCAGTTCCATTCATTGTATGTTTCAGCCACCCATGGTTTGTGCTTTCTCTCTGCTCCATTTTCATCTTCTTCTTCCCATTTATCGTCTTTATCTTTTATGTTTACAATCTTTATCTTTATCCCGTTAGGAAAACAAAGGAGAAAAGGAGAATAAGAAGCTCAAGTTGTATTACAACCATCTAAGCTCGTGCTCGAATCGAGTTCAGATTGCTCTCAACTTGAAAGGTCCATTCTTTTGCTTTATCAATAATGTTGTTCGTAGGTTAAATATTCTCATAGATTGTATTAAGTCGAGTTTTGTTGCCTTTTGCGGTGTGAGTTTAATGGTGACTTGGTGAGAAAACAGGGTTAGAATGCGAGTACCAATTTGTGAACTTGTCAAACGGAGAGCAACTAAGCCCTGGTGAGTGGGACACAAACATGTGTGCGTGTGTACGTATATATAGCCATTAGTTGCAAAATTTGACATGAAAGTACATATAATTAGTTGTGCTGAATTAACGCAGAGTTTAAAAAGCTCAATCCCCTTGGTCATGTGCCGGTGTTGGTTGATGGACACACTATCATTTCTGACTCCTTGGCTATCTTAACGGTGAGTCGTAGATTTATAATTTAAAAAAAATATATATATATTTTTAAAAATTAACATTTTTCATTCGACAATGTGCAGTACCTCGACGATACATATCCCCAACATCCATTACTTCCTCATGATATTGACAAAAGAGCTATCAATATTCAGGTATTTATACGTTTAAATTTGACAATTATAGTGATATTTTATATTTATGTTTTATATTTCATGTCATATTAGTACAAATATACACGACATTAATATAAAATATAAACAAAACTATCATACTCGAGTGTTCAAATAACATTTTCATTTGCTATTTGTACGCTTCGCAAGTATCTTTTTTTATAATCATGTTTGTACAAATTTTTAGAATTATTAAAAAAAAATATTTCGAGTTGGAGGCTTGTGTTCGTGGATTACTTTCTACTTCGAGATCCGAGTAGCATAATATTAATTAATAAAAAGAGAATTATTGCTAGTTTAATTTTATTTTTCCTTCTTCCAATCCTCAAAATGCTACCTGCAATATGCGTTACAGGCTGCAAATATTGTTGCAACAAGCATTCAACCTTTCCAGAATCTGGCTATAGCGGTGAGTACTCCATTCAAATACAAATTATTAATATTCCATCTACTATGATACTTTTATAATTGCAAGTTGCACAATAAAATAAAATATTATCCGAACACTACTGACAACACGTATCTTAAAGCTCATGTTTGGTTCAACTTAAGATTAGGTTTAATTATTCCTAATATAAAATAATCCTATGAGGGTGAAATTATTTATTTCCCAGTCATTATAGCTTGGTTTTATTTATAATCTCATCCTTGTAAGAAGCTTATAACTAAGTCAAACATTTGCTATTTGACTCTTTTTTTCCCAATTCTTGTTGCCTTTTGGTTTATAGAAATATACGGAAGACAATGTCAATCGTGAAGTGAAGCTTATCTGGGCAAAGTACCATATTAAAAAAGGCTTCGTGGGTAAGTCTTAACATAGCAAGAGCTACGGTATAGATCAGGAGAAGATAATATGAATATAGATAGAAATGTTTTTTAATTTAATATTCGTGTTGCAGCTTTGGAGAAGCTGTTGCAAGATCATGCTGGGAAATATGCCACTGGAGATGAAGTTTGTCTGGTTTGTTTCCTTCCAATTAATTTGCATATCTTAGTATCTGGGATCGATTACAATTTTATTTTAATGTAAACGTTTGTAAGGAAAAGCAGGGTCTGGTGCTCAAAGTCAGCATAATAAATAAACAATGAGTGTGCATGAACACTATGAGTCTCTTGATTTATCTGTAGAGATTCCATGTTTACGAGCATATTTGGAATTATCTCCAAAATTTACAAGTTCGATTATCTTGAGTTGGAGGCGAACCCATTGAACTGGATAGAAATAGCGCTAGGCTCAAATTCTTAAGAGGTGAAATAAGTTGAGTTATTCAAAGTTATCTGCAATTCTTCGGATCTCGCCTATCTGACCAAGAAAGCTAGGGCTTTCGAAGTTATTTCCAAAATTTTCAGGTCCATTTGTCTCGATTGCGTCAATTAGGTTTGGGCTCTCTCGTCTCTAGAATTAGGATTCAAGAGTTAGATTTTTATACATACCTTTCAAATTTAAACTTTTTAGTACCCTCATCATATTTTTATTTTGTAAAATGGTTGCAGGCCGACTTGTTTATAGCACCACAGGTCAATGCAGCCATCAAAAGGTTCAATGTTGACATGGTAATTTTATTAGTGTTTGTACATTATTATAAGTTATAGAACCTCTTCTTGAATGATCCATGTGTGAACTCAATTAACACAATAAAACTAAATTAATCCGACTTGAATTAAGTTACTATTATTATTATTATTACTATTATTATTTTTTTTTTTTTGTGGGACAGATGCAATACCCACTTTTGTCTAGGCTTAAGGAGGCATATGAGAAGCATCCAGCCTTCAAGGATGCTTTGCCGGATATCCCACTTCAATCTTAGCCTTGTTGCTGAGGTAAGACCCTTCGGCCTTCTAAATATATCCAACCAAAATCCTTCTTCAACACTTTTGACACTAAATTGGTAGTTTTATTCAGCGAAATATCAAATATGTTCTTAAATTAATTGTGAGGATCGCAATTCGAAATAGAAAGTAGGTCGAAATATCATTATTCTATACTGAATCTTTCTACTTTTGGTTTGAATATTTGGATCAGAGAATGGGCTGTCAAAGTCCGGGCAGAGCTGTCACAATGGCTAGCTGACTGTGCCATTGTCGAATGGAATAAAACCCCCCAAAAGTGTCCTCCAGCTGGTTCAACATCTTCGTTGAATCCTATGTAATAGTTGAATCCTATGTAATTGTTCCATTGTCGAATGTCAAATGTCAAATGTCAAATGCTACTTAACCCTACCACATATATGTATGAGCATCCTTATGCTGCTATGATCAGACCATTTATAGTCAGTCTTATGCTCTAATTAATTCTATGATTGATAAAATCAATCCTAAGAATATGTTTCAGATTCAAGAGTTTAATGGCATAATTTCAAGGTTATGCTCTGAAATTTAAAGGGCAGGATATAATAAACCAATAAACATGAAAGGCATGTATCTATCTTTCAAGGGTCTTCTCCTCGTAGGACATGCATCTATTTAGATATACAAGAAAGACAAATTGGCCTTAAGGGAGACAACAATAGATCAAGATTGGCACCATCATGATAAGCTAGTAAACTAGAAGATCTAAGAATTCTTGAAATAGTGTGCCAAGTGAGGAGAGAAAACTAACCTTGTCCCAAAAGGAATTGGTGTCTTGTCTGTTCAATCCAAAGAGAGAGCATTGATCAACAAGTCACACTTAAGAGTAACCTGGTCAAAAGAGCACTAAACATGAATCCTTCCTTTTACGGAAAGCATGCCACAAAAACCTCACTAGCACAAGTAGTGCACACCATGACTAGTCAACATATTTGAGACATATTCCATGGCATGCACATACATTTGGCAATATCTAAAATACGAGTAGCATTAAATTAGTTTGGCATAATGCCAGGAATGTTTGTACAGTTAATGAGGAATGAGCAAGACATTGCCCCACTCCTTTTTCATGTCAAGTTAATGTGGGGACGAGAGAGGCATTTCACTCACCATTCACCTTGGGCTCTGACCTGATCGTTGCAAAATCCTACAAGAGAACTTGTTTAAATAGGAGACTCTCTATTGAGATACTTGGTCCTCTTAGTTTGGGCACTGTTTCCGTGCCTCATTTTGTTTCTTTTTTCTTTTGACTTGGGTATTCTACGCTTCATATTAGCAGCAGTAATATGTTTATAATTAGCAGGGGGCATTTCACTTAGCTTTCCAAACCATTCCTCGTAGAAATGCCATACTTCTGACCTGATAAATGAGAAGATCATAAAAACATGTTTAACCATTGAAGAACACTAAATGGCAAAAAGGAAAAAAGCAGGATGTGCAGTACAAACATACCAGTATGCCAAGAACTGAAAAGGTTTGTACTTCCCATATATTTCATCAATATCTCTTTGAACTTTTTGAGGGGTAGAATTTCTCGCATGAACCTGTACTAATAAACATTCAAATTACTATGCAAACTTCAAGCAGGCGGCAGCAAGCGAGCAAAACACTTCCAAAAAAAGAACCTGTTTTAAGTGCCGAATAGTTTCAGAATCAACTGGGATCACATGGTAAAATCCCATGCACATGAGCACATTGGCACACGTAAAAGGGCCAAATCCATCAATTTGTTTTAGTTGCTCATCCAGCTTGCTGTAATTCGACAAGCTTGTTTCACCACAAGCTTCTTCAAGTTGTCTCAGTTGAACTCTGCCTTCAACAATACCCTGTGCAAGCTTCAATATGCGACTTGCTCTATAACCAAGATTGCAGCGCTTAGCCAGAAACTTCTCATCAAGGCTAGCTAGTTCCCTTGGACTAGGGAAATTCCCTATCCTAGTGGAGGAGAGAGAATCTACGCCTTCAGAGGACTGAAGATCAGAAAGCAAACACAAATTAGGTTTATCTATTTCAGTTGAATAAGCTTTACAAATTTCAGAAGTAGTCTGATGAGCATTGCAGCAATGAGGCAAGTCCTCTTCTGCACTGGATGGAGATAATTTTGCAGTTTCTTGTGAGCAATCTGCAGACCCTGTATTTGTCTCGTTTTCTACTTCCATTTGTGCTCTGGTGTTCCAGAACCTGGTGGCTAAATTAGAGGGGTGCCTTTTTCCTCCAATCTTCTTCTTTGATTCTTTTCCTGCAGGTGTCTTTGGAGTAAAATGCTCAGCCACAACTGTTGGGTTCCTCAAATTTGCACCATCATCAACTTTATCAAACGATACACCAAATGCTGGGCATTGCAGTTCCAATTGAAGCTCACAAAGATCTCTCGCCATGCTCAATGTCCAAGACCATCTAGAAAAATCAAGCAGATATTAAGCTATGCCAAATTATCTTTTCGGCTCATAGAACATGAACATCAAACAAAATAAGTAGTTCAAAGCCCAACACAGAATGACAGTACACATGACAATTTCAATACTTCCATTGGATCTGCGCAACAGACTATACTATCAATGTTCAAGCACACAACTACCAGGTGCAAAATCATAACCCCTGGTAACCAACAAAAATAGCATAAGTATGAAAGATATCCAGGCAACAATAATGGCAGATATTCAAAAGAAAGCAAATCAATTTTTCCATTTCCATAGACGCCTTCTCACTTTTCTGGAACATTCCATAAGATACCATGAGAGATGTGGGCTTTATGGCTGACAATAATACCATGTATAAATCAGTTGGAAATTAGTGTTCACCCCTAAATTCATGGCGCTTGTTATTGGAGATGGTCCATTGAAAAAAAGTGCTATGTGGAGATGAAAGAAAAAGACTTTGCTCCTAGGTCAAAATTATGGATTGGTGTGTGGATTTACTCATTACTCATCTCAACTACCACCTTATGCCTCCATTTGTAAACAACCCAATGACTAAGGACAGTTCCAGTACAACAAGACTTCCACAAACCTGCAATGAGCAGCTGATAATGGAGCAAATAACTTTTACCCATTTGTGGGCAAAATTTTGACTTTCCCTTAGGCTATGTTTGATTGTGATTCATTAGTGGACTTTCTCTTTCCAAAGATTATACAGCAAGATTGACAGGAGTAATGAGAGAGAGATTACTGGCAGTTGCAGAGTAGGATGCACTTGACCATGTCCTCGAACAATGTTGGAGACCTAAACACTCTCCCGAAGCCTCTTTCCTTAGCCTCTCCATGCATCTCCTGAAACTCCTTAACAATCTCCTCTTCCATCTCCGACAACCTCAGCATTCGCCTCACTTGAGCCTATCAATCCACATCAATCAAACCGGGAACAAAACAGATTTACATCTATATATGTAGTGATAATTAGAGAAACCTATCTGAAATTTGACATAATATTTACTTTCCATTAAACTTGTTACTATTGCTACAAAAAACTTACCTGAATTGTTTTTAATCTAACAAATATCTCTCTAAGATCTAGATCATTAGGCAGAAAAATTCTGCAAAAATTGTCAACACACCTTCCAAATGTAGAGAAAATGTTTGCAGAATTACAAATCCAAAAAAATAAGAAGTTTTAGGCATCTAAAAGTCAACTTTGAAGGGTAATTTTGGATACCCCTCAAATAATATTTTCTTTAAACTCGTAACTTTGTCAACATCTTCTGTAAAGGTGTTGACTATTTTCCCTGATCTTTCTTTTATGAAAACTTATGTATCATTGTTAGGTTGAAGAGAATCTAACTACATTTCTGTAAAGTAAACAGAAAATTTACGGAGAGTGAATATTATGCTAAAACTCAATAGGTTTAGGGGTTGGGTTTGTGTAATTATCCCTTATATATGTGTGCATACATACCAGTAACGATTGTTGGTGCAGAAGTGAGAGAGAATGGGCGTCCAGAACACAGAGATGAAGGATAGAACGAGGGGACTGAGATGGCTGAGAGGTGCGTACGAGAACGGAGCCGCCATTGCCGCAATAGTCACCAGGATCGAGTCGAAGCGGGCGCGTTAGGGTTTTCGATTGGGAGTCCCACTGGTTGGGGGCCATCATGAACAGCCCGTGGCTGCACACCGCCTTCTCGAGATCAAACGTCGCAGCCGAATTCCCTAGCGGCAGCTCCACCACCACGTGGCGGCAGCTCCCGCCGCCTGCGGTGGCTATTGGCGTCCCCATTTGGTAACCCTTGCTTGGTAACGGCAGGTTAGAAACGGCGGCGTTGCCGTGGCGGTCAAAATGGATGGGTAAACTAAGGGCTTGTTTCGCACGCCGAGCATCGGAAAGCAAATTTTATGCATTTCCCGTGTAGTTTTTGCCAATATTTTGAAGATATTTTTTACATACTACCTGTCCAAATATATTTAAAAATAATACATTTTTTAATTTATTTAAAAAATTCTAGAAAATTTTTTTTACATCAACATCAAGTGCTAGTTTGTCAAGTGGACTGTATTAGTTAAAATTGCTAACAAGTGATGTTGATATAGAAAATTTATAATAGTTTGTAAAGAGGGTTTCGGAGTAGATCACCACCAAATCCAAATAATGAATATGGTTTCAATTGATGTTTCTCGAATCCAAGGTATCGCTAGTGATTTCGAGCCTAAATTTATTTAAAGTTGCTCTATTTGTAATTTATGTTACACGAAAATAGAAATGGAAAACATTTTCGATACAAAATAAAAATGTAAAAATGATATTTTTAAAAAAAAGTTAAGAAATAGAAACGTTGGATAAACTGTAATTTTTAAAAATATAGAGAGATATATAAAATTAATTTATAATTTATATACTACAAATAATATTAAGTTGTAAATTCTTAGAATTGCATCAGTGTTCACTGTTTTCTACCCTAAGAAAGACTCATGCCGCCTACCTGTCTCGTTGCTTGCTATCAATAGTCGATCGTTGCCACTTCTTCCATCTCTGGCACCATCGTCGCTTCTCTCGCTCGTATCTTTCGTAGTTGATGCGTCTCTGCCACCATCGCTGTCTTTCTCGTTGTTGATGCGTCTCTGCCACCATCACCCCTGCTGTCGATATCGCATCTCTCACAATCGATGCGTCTCTACCACCGTCGCTCACCTCTCGCCTTCACTGTCGACCACCACCGCATACTCCATCTCTCGCCTCATTGTTGACTGTCGTTGCACACTTCATATCTTGCCTCTTCATCGACCGTTGTTGCCTCTCCTCTTGATGGCCTAAGTTGCAGATCTGGCGTTGCAAGTGACCATTGTTTTCCCAACTGCAAGCTAGAAACGTGTTTCTCATATTTTTTTGTAATTTGTGAAATCGTCCTAGAACGTTTCGCAATTTATAAAAATGGCTTGAAAACCATTTCGGACCGTCTTCGCCATTTTCGAAACAGTTCGGAAATGCCGAAACAACATCTCCGATTTATTTCCGTGTTTCATAGCTTGTAAATGAAAATTGAGGTTTAGTTTACTGATAAATTCTCCAATAGTCAAATTAGTCACCAGACTCAATATTAAATAATACAACAGTGATATAATTAATAAATAATTAATAAAATACATAATTCCTTAAAAATCATACCCTTATATAAACTTGCTAAGAAATCGATAAAGGGAGGAGATCATATTTGATCTCTTGTGTTAACTTAGAACTCACATTGTTACATGGGCATGGGTTTGGGCCCATCCCTTTTTTGTCTTCTTGGATAACTTTTGAGTCAAGATTTGAACCTATTTCATATTGAAGTCCCAACTCTTCAAGTTTAATCTTAATGGACCTTTTAATTAAATCTAGATTGCTATACTTAAATGTTATCTCGTGTATTTTTGTATTTTTCTTAAGAGTCAGAGATGCCACATCATCAATTTGTTAATTCATATCAAAATTATAATATTATTTTAAATAATTTTTGTATTTTAAAACAAAAACCCAAATTTTAAATTGAAAATGTGACAAATGTTAATGGTTAAAAAAAAAAAGTAACCAAATTAAAGTGAATCTAATTAAAATCATTGTATCATCGTGTGAAATAGAGAGTAAAGCCATTGCCAAAAATCACGTGCTTTATCTCAACGGTTGGGATCAAATCTCAATTGGTAAAGTCAATGCTATTAGGTTGGGATTAAATCATTGTTTCAAGCATCTAATAAAAAGTCATCTGGCCCTTCATGCTGGTTAATGATCTTTCCCTGTCAGATGTGATTTCCCTATCACCCATCGCTTGCTTTATCATGAGATTGATCATTATGTTAGAATTTTTTTTTTTTAAAGAAAAAAGATTATCATTAATTGAAATTTTAAATTAAAAATTAATTTAATTGATAAAGTGTACTTAAAGCAATTCAATTAAATTTTTGAATCTAAATCTACTTCAATATTTATTTATGTGTGAAATAAAAAAATATAAAGACGTTAGAGAGTGAGAGAAATACTAGAGAAATGAGATTATAGATGTTGATGGAAGAAGACAGCAAACACCAACGAAAGTTAGGAGACCAAGAGATGTGGTCACTAGTAAGAAGAAGGAGACCAAAAGTAAGAGACGTCAAATGCGTGGTTGTCGGTTAAGGGGCGACAACATTGCTTAGTGCTCACGTAGGACAACGGGAGAAAGAAAGAGAAAAAAAAAGCTACTATTGGTTGCGTCGTTGCCACCTAGGGCTCCACCAACTCTTAAGTTGGCCTTTGAGAGTCATAAGTTTAGCGGGTGAGTGTTTAGTTGGTTTAGTTACCGAATTAGTCAAATTGTTCAAATTGAATAGATTAAAACAGATAGAGTATATGCTCAAACTAAAAAATCAAAAAAAAAAAATCAAACTAACCGAAAAAAAAACTTAAAAAACCAAAAAAATGATTAAAAATAAGTCATTTTTTATATTTCAATCGATTTAGTTATTTTAATTTTTTTTCAATACAAAAATTGAACTGAACCAAACTAATTGAAATTACTAAACTTGAAAATCAAATTGAACTAATTTACAACTTAATCCAAACTGAATCAATAATTTCGACCAGTTCAATTCAATTATTCGTCTTTAATCGAAATGTTGCTCACCCTACATAAGTTATTGAGTCACTTAAAAAAAATGGTTCATTAACAAAATTGTAGGGATAATAGGTCATTCTCTTCTATCCAAAATATAATTTTTTAAAAGAAAGAGAAACTAACTAAAATACATAAATATTTTTGGATTGTTTTGATTTATTAGTACCACTAACAATTCATTTAAGAAAACATTTTTTAAAAGATATAGAGAGAGCACCTAACAGGCAAAATATATGTTTTAACTATTGTACTTTTTTTTCATTTAGACATTTAAATTTTTTACTATTTTAAAAACACTCATTAACTTATAATTTTGAGTTAATTTTATTTTTAAATTTTTTATTATTTCAATTATACCCATGAATCCATTATTTTTAACAAATTTGTCACAGTATGAAATTGACTCAAAATTGTATAATTTAATGGTGTAATTGAAATAATAAAAAATTTATAAATTCAATTAACTCAAGATTATATAGTAGAGTGGTGTATTTGAAATAACAAAAGTTTAAATGTTTAAATAAAAATAACGTGTAAGTATAGAAATTAAAATATATATTTAACGCACTTAATTAGAATACATAAATTTTTTTGAATTGTCCGACACTTCATTTAAAAAAAAAACTTAGATAATTATAAATTTTGATATTTTGAATATTTTTTAATTATTTTTATATTAAATAACAGATTACATCCAACAAAAACTGGTTCGAAATTATAAATAGAATAATCTGTTTGTGTATCAACCTTTAAACAAGTAACATGGGAGGGACAAAATTGACATTTGGGCCCATTTTGTTCGTTTTGCTAGTGCAATAGGGATGCAACTTTAATCAAATAACCCACCTTGTTGGATCACCCTTTTCTTTTAACTTTAACAAAAGCCAAGATCCCAGGCTGCTTTTAATAATCCCTCACTTCTAAAAGTTTTGATCACCATCGTAGAAATAGTAAATTACATTACCATGTCTATTTTTATTTTTAACATAAAAAATTTAAAAAATCTCTAATTAACACGCAATATTTAGTCAAAATTATCTTACTCTCTTGAAATTTATAACTCGGCACGCCTTCATTTTAAGTGGATTAATAGATGAATCATGTACCAAACTAATGAATGCATATGACAAATTGAGTTCTACTACAAGAACAGAAAGTTTTACCGAGAGATTTACAGAATATGATCAAAAGACTAAAATACCCTTAGTCAAAATATAAATTTGTAAGGGATGTCACTGCCCAGCCTTCGCCTATTTCCTCTCTCCGTTTTCTCATGGTCGCACGATTGCCGACGCTGTCACCTCGCTGCACTGCCAACACATCGTCGCCTCACCAACAGTCTAGCAACGGTCAGCGAGGTAATAGCAGCGAGGCAAAGGCAGTTGCGCCGGCAATTAGCGATCGTGCGACCATGGAAAAAAGGAGAAAGGAGTGAAGTGAAGACTGATTGAGGACATTTGAATCTTTTTAACCCTATTCGATAAGCTCGTCAAGCAAAATAAAATAATCCTGACAAACTATTTATGTTATTATGAAAGTTATTTTGTATAATGGCATAAAATGTCCTTTCTATACAAGCTCTTGTAATTTATATATTAAATAAAAAATATTATATATATAAATATATACATATATAAATTATGCCAATCTTGTCATCGTTTCACCTATTTATTAATACATTGGGGTAGGTGAAATCATGGGAAAATGTGTGTCAAAGTTCAAAAGTTGGATATTTTGTTCCCCATTTGGATAGGGGAGAGGGAAAAGCAAGATCAAGTACAATGATTATGAACATAATTTTTAATTGATGCTGTAATTTACATATGAGAAGTGATGTGACATTTAATTATAATATTTTTAATAATAGCCATCATAGTAATCGCCGCTATAAAACAATCATAATCATGGGTCCCCATTGCTAGTTGGACAAGCTTGCACTAATTTCCTGAGGTTCTCAATGATCATGACCAGTTTAGTGTTGAGACGATTGACAAAGCACTTTGGCAGCCACCCCGCAGGATCCAACTGCAAGTGTTTTCCAAAATGGGAAGAACTATCAGCTTGTTTAGCTTATGAAAGTAGACATTGAGATGCAATTTCATTTGATTTTTGGTCTATTAGAGATCCCATTTGTAAAAGGCTCATTTGATGTTGTTTGTGTAAAATTTCTCTTTTTGCTGTGTTATTAATTTTGCAGTTACAGACAAAAAAAATTATATATATTTTCTAAAAATATATCAAGACTTTATTCTATGATAAATTATACTTAAAATCTTTAAAATTCGATAAAAAAGATAAATTTCAAACATTTAAGAAATAACAATAACATTTCCTTACTTTACAACTCTAATTATAGTTTCCACTTTATCATTGTTAAAAGTATTATTATAACAAAAATACTTTCACATTTTTTCTCGCCTTTTTATTTTATTCATTTGTTTAGAATTAGGCAGAATCCGATAGTTTAGGAGAGAAACTAACAAACAAGCAATCGAATTCTAGCTATTTTTCAAATGAGGAGAAGAGATGGGAAGAGAAAATGTGAACATACTTTGTTATAACAAAATTTTTAACATTTATAAAGTAATAGTGAGAGAAAAGTAAATACAAAGTATTCTCATGAGGTGTATATGTCCTTTTATCAAATATCAAGGGCAGTGATTGTAATTTACCCTTATCCTATTATGTGGGTAATGTTAGAATTCTAACTTTTTATTTCTATCTACAACATTATCTTTTATAAGAAATTTGAGAAGATTTTAGTTTTGAAAATAACAAAAAATAAAAGAAATAGAAACACAGGAATGGGGACCAAATAATTTACCTGAACAACATAGGTGACCATGCAGGAGTCATCATCAAGCTTCTCAACTACCCAGCCTGACTGAAGCAGGAGTCCTCTGATGGCATTGTTTTGCTTTGGGTGGAGTCCAGCTGCTATTTCTTTGGGCAGTGAAGCAACTGCTACCACCTGCACACACACAATTCCTAACTCTCAATAGTTAAAAATAACAAAAAATCTGGCCTCACAGAAGATACCATCCTGAAAGAACTAAACCTCGCATAATGGGATAAAGGCATGATATGTTAAATTCTCTTAAATTTTAGACTGCTTACCTGAGTGCCATCATCCACCATCAGGGCAGAACTAAACCTCGTATAATGGAATACAGGCATGACGTATTAAAGCCTCTTAAATTTTAGACTGCTTACCAGAGTGCCATCATCCGAGTGCGATTTTGTTCACCCCCTTTAACGGGGGTGAACATCACTCTCACAGTTTATGTGAGGGTGAGAAAAAATAACGGAACGCTCACAAAAATTCCGTTACTTTTTCTCACCCTCACAATTTTTGTGAGCGTTCCGTTACTTTTTCTCACCCTCACAATTTTTGTGAGGGTGATGTTCACCCCCGTTAAAGGGGGTGAACAAAATCGCACTCCCATCATCCACCATCAGGGCAGAACTAAACCTCGTATAATAATGGGATAAAGGCATGATATATTAAAGTTTCTTAAGTTTTAGACTGCTTACCAGAGTGCCATCATCCATGCATTCGCGTCGCTCATAAACTATGAACTCTCTGTTCCTGAATAGAGGCTTCGAGTTCTCCCCGAACCTCAGCCGGATGATACTGAGGTTATCTTCAAGATCTTTGATGTACCTTGCTTCCACCAAGTCAGAGTCCCATTGCTGCCCCAGTAATGCAAAACAAATACATTAACTGGACTTCCATGGAAGATGATGAATTCTATGTTTTTTTTTTTTTTTCGTTTCCATATTGAAGATAGAAATTAAGATTCTACGATCAAATATAGATCCAATCATTTAACAGAGTACTGATGTTCTTGATGATTATGGTGAGGAAAGGTTGAAGATTATGCTACCTTTGCAGCATCGATTGCATTGGCCACAGTGATGAACTGTTGGGGAGAGACTGATCTGAGGAGCCAGCGGCTGCGGAAAGTGTGAAGAGAGCCAGACCTGCGCTTGGAGATCTCAACTCCATTGTCAAGAGTGACAATCTTCCAGCCATCGTTGCCATATCCAACCCTGTTGGAGTCTGAAGCAGACAACAGCTCCTGAATGCAGTTCTCACTGGCAAAGAACACATACCTTCTCAGGGAATCCTCGCTGATGGACCTTTAAGAGCAACACAGAGAAGCAATAAGAACACAGAGAAACAAGAAAACCCAATTGCCAGAGATAAAAAACAGTGAATGTAACAGTGTCATTACCAGGATCTAGAACAAGGTGCAGCTGGGCTATTGTTCATCTCTCTGTTGTGTCACCTGCTTCCAAATACTCTTGTCACTGCAAGGAAAGAGGACGATTGGAAGCAGATATATAAGAGAGAGAGAGAGGGTTTTAGGAGGATGGGAACAGTAGAATAATATGAAGTGGCAGAGGTGATTGAAGCACATGGAATGCCAGAGGCAAGTCCATGATTAGAACTGACCTCTATTATCTCTATCTCTATCTCTATCTCTATCTCTCTCACACACATAAGAAAGAAAGCCACCAACACACCATGTGCATCATCTTCCCCACCCTTGAGCCATGGAGCTCTCTTTTAGAAGGAAAGAATCTCTTTTATCTTAGAGAAAGGGAAGTGAGAAAAGGACCAAAACTAAAGGCAAACGAATAAGAGTTACAAACCTCATTTATGGTTCACCTAAATTTGCCTGGTTATGGGCGACAAAGAGCACCCCAATAGTGTCTCCTAATCATGTGCCTACATAAGCTAATTTAACATGCCAAACTGCAAGAATGGACACACCTTGTCACAATCTATTGGTTTGGCTGCTCATTTGGAAGTATGAGTGGCTGTACTTTCTCCCCATCATTCATCCATGCTCTCTCTTCACATTATTAAAAACTAAACAAAATAAAACAAACAAAATAAAAAAAAAAAGGGCTTACATACCGATGTTCAAAAAAAATTGAACCAGATAGTAAATCCAACAAAGCGAGAAAGGTCAAAGGTCAATGATCAAACGGGTTAAAATTCAAAATGGAAGGATTCAAGGGTCAATAGTCATACCGGAATCGATCCAGTCTGATTTTCAAAACATTGTTGCATGTACTGCTTTGAGAAAGATAATTTATGCATTTTTCCTGCATTTGCGAGCTGGGTTTTGGATTGATTCTCTTGATTTTCGCTCAGATCGAGGGCATGGTGTTGTGAAGGTAGCAAGCCCACATTAAATTATTGCAACCAAGCAATAAGAAATAGAAGTGGCAATCGTCTTCAAAATATAAGAAAACAAATTTTCTTCCATAATAAAATTGACAGTAATCTTCAACTTGTTTGCCTAAGAAAAAAAAAACAAAAAATAAAAGAGGAAAGAAACAAACTGGACTGAACAAACACCTAAAAGAGATGAATCTTCTTGTCATGCGGCATTATTTTCCAAATTAAACAAAGAATAAATATGGAACAGTGGAAATTGTAGCGGCAAGAAATATCTAAGATTGTGACTGTTCTTGCCGCAGGAAGCCCTTTTCTTTGAGGCTTTCCACTGTATCCCTGACAGCATCTTCAATTGGTGTAAAAACTAATCCCAGATCAATCAATCTCTTTGCAGCATCTTTGACCGCAACAAGACCTGGTTGTGTTTCCCCTTGAAACCTGTTATTGGTAGAAGTTTAGAGATTGCAAAATATAGGAAAATTACACATTAAACAAGAAGTTTAGCTAAAAAATGGTTAATAACTCATTTACCTAACCCAAAAAAAGTATATATATATATATATATTTATATATATAACAGCATCAAGCACTAAAAGGATGAACTAATCAAATAAAATGTCCTATTTTCTTATAACACATTCTACCAATCAACAGATCATGTTAAAATGAAACCGGAGAGAACATAACAGAATCATTAATGTTGAAACTAACTTGGGATTTTGTTTTGAGGGCATGGAAGAATGCATGAAATACATAGTTGACCTACTTATTTCCTATTCTCTGCATTTGGGTGAACTTTCAAACAGGCCCACTGGCACAGAGAAAAGGGAACCATTCATATCCGCACACATACTTTTTTTCCCTTCAAAGCCCAGATATGATGCCTAACTGCAGTGGCTACATTGTCAGCACAGTTTGGGCAGGGGGAACTGAATCCTCAAGACCCAGTCCTTTAAACATCCAATCTCAGGACTATTTGTATTGTTTGGGAACCTGGATACAATTAAAGATGATATAAGACTGTCCCAGCAACATTCAGCCACTGGATGTCATACCAAGCCTTATCTCACCATCAAATTAATCAAAAAGAAAATTATCCACCATCTCCACACGGTTGAAATAAGTTATCCCAAATCCTTTAATGATCAAACGTCAGATAGGATGGGCTGTCAAATAAATGGCCCGATTTACCTTCAGGCTCTCCCATCAACCTTGGACAAAGAAAGTAATTACTAACAACTTCATCTTGCTCATGTTCATCAGTAAATTCCAAAAATGCTTTCTTTAAGAAAGGAAAAGAACAAGAATTTGAGCGCTGGTAGTTTTCCACAGCCCAACTGAGGCAGAATCACCATTATCATGAGAAAGTTGTCATTATTCAATTTTTCTACAAAGCAGATATAAACAAATAATGAAACATGATAATATTTGAGCCTATAAATTCAATCACAATTTTTTACTTTAACTTGCACTAAAGAACATAACAAGTGTCATAAAAATACCTCATGCCCTCTTTCTTTTTTTTTTTCCTGCGATGGAGTTTAAATAAAAATTGAGCTTCATGTTCCTTTTTCTTTTGGAGTCATGTTTCTTTTCACTTCCTTCAGATAAACTTGAAATTGCTACAAGCTAACTTTAACCACACAGATAAGATGCTTCAACAGGACTCCATGGGAGCATCTGAACCATAAAGCTTTAGGAAAGCCAAATAAGGGGACCAGTAGATCAAACAAATAAAAGGAAATTGGAGAAAAAAAAAAGTGAAGGAAAAAAGTGGTGCTTACTACCAGAAAGCATATAAGATAAACAATTATACTGACAAGAAATCCCCATTCTCCTGTTATTACGGAGTACTAAATGTAGTTGCCAGGGCCCCAAATAAAGGCAAGAGAAGCTTGATAAGAACAGACATGCTCAAGCCATCGGAGTTGTTCTTTAGAAATTAACACAAACAAACAAACAAACAAAAAAGAGAGAGAAAGAAGAAGAAGAAGAAGAAGAAGTTGGCACCCCTTTCAATGTGGCACCACCACAATAACAATTAGGATGTGGATAAGGTAACATGAAAAAAAGCAAAGGAGAAAGAATCTTGAAATTATTATGATGGGAAACTTTAATGCACGGAGCATGATTGATAAAAAAAGCAGGGTTGTCTAAATCTCCATTTATGAAGCTGTTACCACTTCAACCATGGCCAGTCCCGAAACATCAAATTATTCACCTCTAGTGATAAAAGAATTTTTCTCCATATTTTATATTTTTCAAATTTCACTTAATTGCATTCACAATATATTCATTTTAACAGGTTAAGTTCCTCAATGTTCAAACGATGGAATGATTTTCTTGAAAGTTTATATTTTCAGGCAAGCCACCCCAAAGAAAAGGTTTATGAGAACTAAAGCAGCACAAAGAATAGTTCTAGTTCTCATACCCCCAACTCCCTTGTCATGACCCCAAGGATATATTAGTAATACATGTCATGTGTTTTCCTTATTAGTTGCATTAGTTGCATTTTTTGTTATTGTTAGCATCTTCAATTATAAGCCTATAAATAGGCTTGAGTAGTTAGAGAAAGGAGCTCAATGAATGATTTGAATTCTCTCATTTTCCCTCTCTCAAATCTCCTAGTTCTCTCTCCTGCCTTTCTCTCTTCTTCCTCAGTTCTGTCCATTTTGTTCTTCCCTCCCTTTCTGCCCTATCTACCTCTAATTCTTACCAAATTCCTTCCTAGACCCTAGGCAAATCCTAGGGTCGTAACATTTGGTATCAGAGCTATCATCCTCGGTGATTTTCTCTGTTGAGTAATTTTGACAATTATTGGCGGTGAATTCTGGCCATTCTAGTTCGACTTTTGAAGCAAAAGTAGACAAGGTGATTTTCGAATGTGATTCCGACACTTTCTACTAGCTGGTCTAGCGAAGCAGAGCAAAGAAATTCTCAGCTAATATTGAGGTGTATCAGAGTAACAATTCCGTGAAGTTAATTCAACAAATCAACAAAGAGAATCGGTTCTCAAGAGACTGCTACGAGTATTGATCGAGGTGAGCAGCGGCAAATCAGAAGACACCACTTGCGTGGAAGTGGATCGAACTGGCCAGAGTGTAAGCGACTTCTAGCAATTGATCGAGCAGTGATTTAAACGGAGATTAAGGCATCAAAGAGAAGCAGATTGGAGTCGACAACAATTGCAATTGCTTTTAGTGACGAACTCAGATCAGGTAGGCAGAGGAGTTACGCAGCAGAAGCCAAACAATGGACGGTGATTGGGTGGCAACTCCGCTGGGCAATTTGATTCGCATTGATCGGGGTAGAAAGCGACTAGTTGCAAGGTAGAAATGAACTCGAATTTGAATGAAGAAGCCAAGCAAAGAAAATGTTGGTCGGAAGTGAATCAGATTTGAAAGGCGAAGCTGAGGCACGACTGAAGCAAAGCCTTGGGTGATACAAGAATTCAGGGGAATTCCAAGCAGCGGTTAGAAATGGTCCATAAAGGAATTCCGAGCAACTGGATTAGGGTGATTCTCCCAGGCGACTACTGTGGATGATTTTGGGCGGAATTTCGGTGACTTGGTAAAGTGAGAGTCGACAATTCACAAGAAGTTGCAACGAGAGCCAATCAAACTCTTAAGAAGCTGAAATTTGAAAGGTGACAGTCCTTAGTTACTCCATCATAACTAAGGCAGAGGTTTAGGATTATAGTTTCGGCAAACTCGCTGCATGTGGTTGAGGCAAGAAGGTTGGAGCGGTCATGAACGGAAATTCAGATCTAAGTTGCTGCATGTGAAAGGGCGAGTCACCGAAATTGAGAGTCGGCGGCTTGAATTTTGAACTCGAACTCAAAGGGAAGTTGATTGTTTGTTGGCTGGAACTCAGGCGGACATCTGTTGAGACAAAATTCTCAGGCGAACTGCAGAAGCCTGCCATTTCTTGAAAGCTGATCGAAGCTGTTTAGATAAGAGATTTTCGAAAGTAAGTGCACAACAGAAGTTTGGTTTCAGTGTTGCACTACGAAAGTAATTGCAAAGGGGAAGTGTGGGGTTCAAAAGTTGCGTGGCAGGTTTCTGAAACTGCTTAGAACAGATTGTATGAAACCGTTCAGAGCTAGTAGATTGTTTGAGGCAGACTCGACAATGGATTTGGAGGTTGTTGATCATTTTAAGAGGCTGAATTTGGAAGCTAAGGAATCCAATGTAATGCAAGAGGCAATGACCCATGGCCTGAAGGACAATGCAGCCAGCAGAGAAAACATGAGGGAGGATATAGCTGCCTCTCAAGAAGGAATGCAAAGAGACTTGGAGAGGCATCGGAAGATGATGGAGCAACATGGCCAGCGGATCAACAACATGTTCAACATGCTCATGCTGTCTTCGCTACCTCAATTTCAACTATCACCGAATTTTCCTCCCCTAGCAGTTGCTGATCCAATTCTGCCCAAACATGACACCCTCCCTATGACCTATGGCTTGCAAGAGGCAAAGGAACTACCGGCCTTGAAACCAGAAATTCAGGTAAGAGATTCCCTTACTCCCCATCACGCCCCAATGCCTAGAAAAGGGAAGGCCAGGGGGACTGATCTTGTTGGAAATTTACATGACCAATTTGAGAAGAAGAAGAACATGACTAAGGTGACTGAGGAGTTCAACAATTTAAGGCAGGAGGGATCGGTGGCAAATTATTGGGTTAAATTTGAGGAGATAAGGCCCCTAATGTGGAGTGCTCAAGCAATCTTGACGGAGCACTATTTTGTATCAAGATCTGTTAGTGGGTTGAAGGACAGATTGAGGTTAATGATCAAAATGATGATGCCTGCAACCGTGAAAGAGGCAGCCGAAAAAGCAAGGTTGCAGGAACTCACCTTGGAAGCCATCTTTGGGAAGCATGGGCTGCAGCCTAACAGATCTATGGGGAGCAACAAACAAATTGAAGGAGCCTCTAAGGCTGTAAATTATGACCAGCAGGAATCTGAGGAAAATTTGAAGCTGGACCAGCCTATTGTAACTGAAAACTTCAGCAATAAAGAGAGATCGGACATGGATATCAGCGAAAATCACAGCTTATATTTGCAGGAAGCTGATGGAGTAGCTTCGGAAGATGAGGATGACATTGCAGATAGGTTCCATGCCAATGATGAAAGACAGCCATGCAACGAGGACTTGGACCAAAGGAAGAAGCAGGAGGTTGAGGACTTGCACAACCCTGCAGCTACTGTGAGTGACAGTCTTGCTGTTACTTCAAATGGTGTAGATTAGTTACAGGTGTTAACTCTAGTAGAAAAGGAGCCATTGAAACTAACTAAACAAGAGAACAACCATGAGGTTCAAAAGATGAGGGAAAAGGAGGCTGCTGCCACATGGTTTAGGAGTTCGGATATTGGAGAAGGGATAGTTGGCATGGAGGTCCTGGAAGTCTCTATTGAAGATAAGGAAGGAGAAGAGGTTGTGAAGATGGGAGAGAATATGACTACACCAACCTCGGAGTTTGAAGATTACAATAGTAAGGGAATCGGTGCTTTAATCAAAGTGAATGCCCATTGGAGTACAATTCAAGGTTGGTTAGAGATTAACGGAGGCTGCTTGTGCTTGGAAGAAATTTTTGTTGAGGGGAGCAAGACTCTTGTTGTTTTGTTTATTCCTCTTTTAGTTGGAGAACTGCAACGTTGAAGCAGATTTTGGCTTGCAGCGAAGCTAGAATTCCTTTCTATGATTGGAAATGATATGGTTGCAACAATAACGGATCAATTGGAACCATTCTCAATGGAAATCAGGATGAGAGGGATGGCTGGTCTGGCTATTGCAGCAAGTCATAGTACTGATGTTTTTGAAGAAAAAGACACGAAAAGGAAAAAGAAAAGGAGGATAAGAGATGAGAACAAGAACAGGCGAAGAAGAAACCAGATTGTTAAGGATGGAATCGGCTGAGGAATGGGGTCAATAGCTGTCAATTCTTGGGGACAATAATTGTTTGAAGGGGTGGGGATTGTCATGACCCCAAGGAACCCCAAGGATATATTAGTAATACATGTTATGTGTTTTCCTTATTAGTTGCATTAGTTGCATTTTCTGTTGTTGTTATTAGCATCTTCAATTGTAAGCCTATAAATAGGCTTGAGTAGTTAGAGGAAGGAGCTCAATGAATGATTTGAATTCTCTCATGTTCCCTCTCTCAATTCTCCTAGTTCTCTATCATATCTTTCTCTCTTCTTCCTCAGTTCTGTCCATTTTGTTTTTCCCTCCCTTTCTGCCCTATCTACCTCTAATTCTTACCAAATTCCTTCCTAGACCCTAGGCAAATCCTAGGGTCGTAACATCCCTGTCCCACAGGCTTACATGCAGGCTGCTGGGGGAGGGGTGAGAGGAGGGAGTTTGTGCGCAACCTAGTAGATAGTAGCATTTTTTTTATTCATTTGGATTAATACAATATGCAATTAAACAACGCTTACCATTCTTCCCAATAAATATCAGAGAGGATTATTTGTCACCATCTAGAAAGAGCATTGGCAAAAGGATCAGTAGAAATATAGACCTGTGAACTGGAAACTCGGGAAACTGTTGGGAAACTCTTTCAGCAAAATCACCAAACTGATAGATTCCATTGGTGCAAAGATATCTTCCAGAAGCAGCTGGGGTCTCAAAAAGTAATACTTGTGCCTCCACCACATCCTTGACATGCACAGCCCCCAACCAATGGTATTCTTGTGTGTCTTTCGATCCCTGCAAAAGCTGTTGCAGGACAGCACAGCTTGCATTCAAACCAGGTTGCAAGAGAGGGCCAAGACAAGTTGCCGGATGGATTGCCACCACATCCAATCCATGCTTCTCTTTAAATTGCCAAGTAGCTTTCTCAGCCAGTGTCTTTGAGATTGGGTACCATTTCTATCATATACAAAAACTCTTATAAGTAAAAAAACTTTCAGTTAACTATATATATTTTAATAAACTTTCAGCTAACTAGATCTATTTTAATGAGTCATTTTAAATTGTTATCAGATCTTACTGCCAAATCAGATACCAGTTTCAAAGGAACATCACTGAAATTCAAAGTAACAGTATATTTCTCTGCTTTTTAATGACTTCTCAGCATTATAGTATGTGGAACCATGCAGCAGTTGCATCTGGTGAAGAAGATAAATGTAGCCAGTGACTAGGAACAGAGTACAACACTGTTGTAATACATGTTTTCCCAAGTATTCAGCAGAGCATGATATAGTTTATGAATGTAGAGGAAATTATTTGTCATTATGAAGTAAAAATGCAAATTATGACTGTAAGCCTTCAGAACATTCCTCTTACAACTGCCAATACTATTTCTTTTATTTCCTTTTTTTTTTTTTGCTAAGGAAATTCAATTCCTTTTCCACCCTTCCTAGTTAAGAGGCCTAAAAAAGAAGCTCAAGAAGAATTTACTGAAATTGGTATCAATGCTTATCCACTTCACCGAAATAGGTAATGACTCAAGGACTAAGAGGACTTTGAAACGCACAACAAGGCAATTTTCAAAAAATATGACACATCAGGCACCATTTTACAAAGTTTTCAGTTTATTTCATTTTCAAGTTTTGGTTTTAATTTTTCATTTTTTGCTTATTTTCATTTTTGGTTAAAAAGATGAAATCTTAACACATAGCTTGCTAACTCTGTTTGCTAAACATTTTATTTATTTTATCTAATGACTAAAAAGAAGTAACAATTAATTTGATATAAACAAAAATGCCCTTGACTATTTTTTTCCTTCTTACTTTTCTGTCCTTATTGATGAACCACATAACTAAAATTTGGGTTTGGCTGAAGGGTATTTCTTCTTCTTCAACAAGGCCAGATATGGAAAGGGAAGGGAAGAGGGTCGACTAAAGAGAGAGGGGGAAGTTCAATCAACTGAGCGGGGGAAGGAAAAGAAATTTCAAAGTTTTTGACTTTTTGTTTTAGTGTTTGAAATGTGAACAAGTGATTGAACACTATTTTCTATTATCATTTTCAAAATTTTATAATAAACATATAAAAACGAAAAATGGAATTGCTAAGTCCTTAGACAATAAATGTAGTTTTGTGCACATGAATATCGTAATTACATATTATTTTATTTAAATTAAAAAATGTTTATATTCTATTTAGTTCACATTCATCGTTAATAAAGTTGAAAGTTTATTAACAAAAAAGTTGAAAGTTTAGTCACAAAAAAGTTGAAAGTTTTGGACTTTTAAAAAGTCCAGAGGAATATGCGAAACCAGTTGAAAGTTTTCTAAAATGGCCCCGGCAATTATATTAAGAGCAATTAGAAACTGAACACTCAATTAACGGTCTATTGGTCGTGTTGTGGGTTAGCAGAATAAGTGGGAAAAAATGTTTTCTTGCACTTTAAGTGTTGTTTGGCCAGTTGCTGTGAATAGTTTTTGTATGATAACATAAGTTTATTTTCTACTGACAGAAAAAAGAACTTGCTTTACCGTGGAAATGAAAAAGTAAAAAATAAAATTATTTCCTGATCAATCAAGTGTTCGCTTACTATTACTTGGAATTTCTATTTGTTACTTCTGCAAAAAGCACTATTGATATGAAGATATACGTATTTTTTGCTTATGCTACTTCTCCGGTAGAAAAATAACTTATATTGTCATACAACACACTTTTTGCTATTGGAAAAAAATCCAAAAAGACATGTTTATTTACAAAAAAGCACTTTTTTCTCAACTTACAAGACATCCAAAGAAAGAAGAAAATTAGTCTTGCAAAACTGGTCTTTTACAAAAGTGACTCTCGCAACATTAGAAATTTCACATAAATACTACATAGGCACCAACTTAAATAATTTAAATTACAATAACTGATGTAGCTAATTAAAGAACCATTAAAATTATTAACAAAAAAATCAACCATATTCTCTATGCTAAAAATTCTTCTCTAATTTGTTTATATTAGCTATTTGAAATTTCAAAAACAAACCAATAAAGTTTCATACTATTATCACACAGACAAACATGCTACCAATTCACCAATTACAAGAGGGGGCCTCTGCAGTCTTTGTGCAAGTATCATACCGAAACATTCACCAACCATATATCCATGTGTAAATATGAAAACTCTTTGAGAACATTCCCCAACCATATATCCATGTGTAATAATAACCTTTGAAGTTTGAACTATAACCTAACCTTGATTATGAATCCTATACTTGAATTCCCACAGTTCACACAGTACACCTGTCTTGTAGTGCTGTGGACCAACAATTATAAGCCAGTGGATTCGATCTGAGAAAAAGTCATTCACTGTGCATATTATTCTCATCAAGCAAAATCGCATTGTTCTCAAAAGAGGCGTGTGTTTATGCATGTATATTTTGATAACGAGGCAAAGGCGGGGAAATACCCGGCGAGATTTGCAGTAATCGAGGTCGGTCCACGACGATTCGTCGAAAGCCTTGTCGCGTGGCCAATTAGGGTTCGGGACCAGGGCGGAGATCGATGAGGTCACCACCACGCGCTTGACGCCAAACATCTTGGCCGCCGCGAGCACGTTGAGCGTGCCCTGCACGGCCGGCATCACCAGCTCCTTCTGCGGATCCTCGGGATCCTCTAAGGTACAGGGCGATGCGACGTGGAAAACGCCGCCTCCCTCGCACGGCTCCACGGCCATCGACACGGAAGCGGCGTCGAGGAGGTCGGCCTCGTGGACCACCACCCGGCCGGCGGCGCCCGGGAGGCTGAGGAGGTGGGAAACGTCGGAGCCGGGGAAGACGGAGGCGTGGATGGTGGCGTAGCCGCGGTCGAGAAGCGTCCGGACAAGCCACGTGCCGATGAAGCCGTTGGCGCCGGTGACGCACACCGGCGGCTTCTGATTCGTTCCCTCTTCCGCCATTTTCAGTGCCTGAGCTCTGCGCCAAATCGCATGATCAGTTGCGGTTTCCGCGTATATATAGACGCCGCTAAAACCGGGTTTTGTTTTTTTTCCCTAACAATCACTAATAAATACTTTTTTATTTTTAAATAAAATATATTTATTATATTTTAAATTTAATATTTAAATAATTTTATGAATCGATTATAAATTCATCGTATTTAAATAATTTAATGGGCTAATCAAATTATTTAAATGTTAAAAGTAAAATATAATAAATATATTTTTTGAGAAAAAAAGTTACATTAATTATAATAATAATTACTGTACCGTCTGGCCCAATTTTCGCTCTCTTTCTCGGCCCATCTTTGGACCCAATATCGGCCCTCTCTCTCAGCCAGTCTTTGAGCCTAATCTCAGCCTTTTCTCTCAGCTAGTCTCAGGGCCCAATCTTGGCCTTCTCTCTTGGCCTATCTCTTAGTCCTACGCCAACTTGTCGCAATATCATTGCAACTCCCACTAGGTATCCACGCGACCATCCCAAATCTCATTCTCATTAATAACAGATCTCATCCACATTAATAAGGGTCTCGTCGCCACCATGCTACCACTTAGGAACCTTCACCAGCGTCGGATAATCAGTCTCATCATCTGTAGAGGCACGACGCATGCATGCAGGATAACGTCTCATCTTTCTATATCAACCATTTTTTTCAAAGCCAAGGTATGTTCTACCATCTGACCTACTAATACATTGTTCATGTTCTTATTTTTACTCACTCAAGCGTCAAAGTGCTTGAAGGTGTCAGCCGCCCCCCGAACGGATTTGTTGCCTAAACATGTGCCATGTCGTTGCGACCCTACCTCCGATCGCCCCTTTTTGGTTAGGAAGGAACATCTAGCGCTCGAGCGTTTAAGCTGGAGGGCTATGAATTGTCCGGGCCCAATCTTGACCCTCTTTCTTGGCCCGTCTCTGCACCCAATCTTGGCTTAATCCTGACCCTCTCTCTTTACCCATCTTTTGGTCATGCGCCAACCTGCTTCAACATCATTGCAACCCCTACAAGGTATTTGCGGGACTGCCCCAGATCTCATCCTCATTAATGGTGGATTTCATCCACATTATGCTACCACTTGGGAATCTCCACCAGTGTTGGATAATCAGTGTCATCATCTGCAAACGCACGACACATGCATGCAAGAGAACGTCTCCTCTTTTTATTTTAACCAACTCTTTTTAAAGTCAAAACATGTTATATCCTCTGACCTATTGACATACTACCCATTTTAATTTCTTACTCTTATTCACTAGAGTGTCAGAGTGCTTGCAAGTATTAACCGCCTCCTAGACGAATCAATCACGAAAGCTCGCTCTCTACCATTACAACCCCACCTCCAATTATGAAAAAAAAATTACCATTACCTATTATAAAAATATGTTACCTATTATTATATTTACTATTAGTCTCATATAAAATTGTTGATAAAGTTGTACAGCTGTTTGATTGAGGGCGTGATCATGGCAAGACTCGAGGAATAAGTCTAAGCTATTTACTGAATGGGCGTTAAAAGTGAGCAAGTAAAGCCTTCAATTTAGTGGCTTCCCCCTCACCCCACTTCCTCGTTTCCTCTTTCCCAATTAATTGATTCATCTTTTTTGAAAGTTGAGATTATTTTATGTTCTCTCACGAAAATTCAAAGATATTTAGTACAATATACTTTGAAAATAATTAAAATGTTATTTTATTTTTTAACGAAAATATCAAAATAACTCTTAACCTTTAATTATTCGGGCTCTCCTAACTTTTGAAATGGGCAAATAACTATATTATGGAGTTATTTGCGATTGAAGAACCCTATATAAATGGAACGTAAGGAACACAATAACAAAGTGCGTGCGATGTGGTTGGAGTTTTGATTTAAATTTTATTTTGAGGGTTAAGTTTTAATTTGGGGTAGAATTAACTTCATTAACAAAATATTAATACCATCAAATGACTCTTAAATATTAACCAATATATATACATATGTAGTATTTGTTTATTTATATAATAAGATATTATTTGTTAAAATAAATAATACAAGATTGGAATGTTTTCCAAACTAATATATGAAATGGTCAATACAAAGATATAAAATATTTCAAGATTTTATTAAATTATTAGTTAGATTTTTTTTAATATATTGAGAGGCATATATGTCATTTTTTTTATCTATAAGGTTCAAGATAAATTTATCTAAAAAGGGAAGATAGATAAATTTGTTTGGATAATTCTAAATAAAAAGTCACGTTACTTTTTTTTCAATAGTCGTCAGGTAAATTTAACAAATATAATAAAAAATATTTTTATCTTAAATATTTTCCATATATCACTTTTTTAGCTCATATATTGGTTAAAAAATACTATCTAAATAAACAAGTATAAGAGACTTTATCCTAAGATATCATTTGTTAAAATGAGTAAGATAAAAATATATCAATATAAGATTTAAATGTTTTTCAAACCAATATATGAAATGATTAAGATAAGAGTGAAAAATATTTTAAAATTTTTATCAAACTATTTGTTAAATTTTTTTGAATGCACTGAATAACACGTATATTATTTTTTCTTATCTATAAAAATAAAGATAAATTTATCTGGATCGAGAGAGATAAATTTATCTAGAAATACCTATATAAGAAGTCATGTGACTTTTTTTCTAATAGTTACCACATAAATTTAATAAATATAATGAAAAATATTTTTATCTATAATACTTTACATATCTCACTTTTTTTCAATCTATATCTTAGTTAATGAACATTACCTAACACAATTAATATAAAAATTAATGTGTATATCCGATTGGATTATTGTTTTTAGTGATTAAAACATGCAAATCGTGTGTTGTTTGATATCTCTACTCTTGACACATACACTAATATTCAATATTGTATATTATTTTGACTCGTTAGTCACTCTCAATTTGATTTTTTTACATAGAATAAATGGTTTAGGTTTTATTTTTATTTTTTTAAAACTAATAGGGATATTAAAACTAAGATAACGTTTATTAAAATAAGAAATATAAGATTGTATTAAAATAAAATTATAATATTTTTTAGATCAAAATATAAAATCATCAAAATATAGCTAAAAATCATTCTAATAATTTTATCAAATTGTTTCTTAAATTTTTTAAAATGCAATAAGAAACATATGGGTCATTCTATTTTTATCTATAAAATTTAATATAAATTGATATATGAAATAAAAATAAATAAATTTATCTGAATAATTCAATATAAGAAGTAAAGTGTCTTATTTTTTAATTTTTGTCAAATAAATTTAATAAATATAATAAAAAATATTTTATCTATAATATTTTTTATATCTCATTTTTTAAAATTATATCTTAATTAAAAAATATTAGGCCAAGTGCCACGCGCTAAGTAAGAATTATATGTTTTACCAATTATATATTTCGTATCCATCCATACGCACAACGACGTGGTAATTAATTAATTGAATCACGGGCAAGGATTTGGTGGGACGAATGTGAACACGTGGCAATAATTGACTGGGAAGGTGCGATGGATTAAGTCCACGTGGCGATCCTTAATTTTTCATGGTTATCGCTTCAATTAAGGAAAAGTCTTGAGAGTCAATAGCACTATCAACGGACTTATCGAATGGGGGTTAAAATGACAAAATCGCTCCTATCTACTTTGTAAATTTGTAAAGTGGGCTATTACCCTGCTCATTCGTTTTTCTTCTATGGTCGTCGCTGCCTTCGCCTTACCGTTGCGCCTTATTGCCCTCGTCTCGCCTCTCCTCGCTAATCGTCGTTGCATTTTCAAGATACAACGATGGTCGACGAGGCAATGACGGCATGGCAACGAGGCGAAGGCAATAACGAGGCGACAGTTATGGAAGGAGAGATGAGAGAGTAAGGTAGCGACTCACTTTACAAATTTATAAAATGAACTAGGATAATTTTGTCATTTTACCCCCATTCAATAAGCCTATCGATAGAATTGTTTGGCAATGTAGAATGACTTTCAATTAATAACAGGGGAGTCATATATTACATGAAGTTGTAGCCCCACGCGCACTCTGTGTCAGGTTTTTTGTACGCACCCACGCATTACGTGAGTGTGCATGTATTAATTATTACCCTTTTTATTTGGTTTTCAAAATTTAGTAAACATAAACACAAAATTATTTGAGTAATATTCAATTAACGTCTATTATTTAATTTATTACTCAATCTTAAATTATTATTTTTATACGAAATAAATTATTTAGGTTTTATTTTTTAATTTTTTAGAAACTAACACTAATATCAAATTTTATGTCTTAAAATAAAGAGAAAAACACAAATTTAATTCGACATTTTGTAGCATGATCTGATTTAAATAGAAACAATTAACAATAATTAAAAACTATACCAATCATAAAAAAAAAAAAAAAAATTTACTTCTTACTAATACATAACTCGAGCAAGAACTCAAAAACAAAATCTTGATCTTGTAGTATCCCAGAACAAATCAATCTCATCGCCCCTTCTCAAACCTCTCCACCTCACAAACTTCGTCATCCAATTATCAGTAAATATGTAACTCTTGTTCAATCTCCATTTTTTAAACACCAATTCATGGGTAGAATTAGTATCCATGTCTCAAAGAGTAACCCTACGTTCACCCTCTTCAATTTTAACACTTGTTGCCCTTTCAACCTCCTACAATGGTAAGATATGGTTCTCGATTGATCTTTTTGATAGCATTAGCTTACAAAGATTGTTCACATCACTTTCCTGTAGGACTTTCTTGATTCGCCATGGATCCTCGAAGAGCTTCAGCTTTGTCGAGACGCTTAGTCGTTGCTCCTCATTTTCTTCCTCGACACTGTAGAAATTGGAAACTCAAAAGTCTTATCTTAACTCTTGTCCTTTCAATGTTTAACTCTTTGTTTTCTTAGATGAACGAGGAATTGCATGAATTTTTTATATCCAATATTTTTCTCTTCTTGACACTTGCCGATAAACTTTCCTTCTCACGGGGGTTAAAATGACTTTTTTTGGTTGTAGACTCCATTTGGATGAACAAAATTTGATGTAGAATGTTAATGATGAATTAAGCATATTAATAAACTTAATTTGACGAGTTTGAATATATAGAGGGAATTAATCAATTTCGGGATTATGAATCTCAATTCACGAATAACTAGATTTTGAAAGTTTTATTTAATTATAATCTAACATTAATCTTTTATGAATTAGGATTCAAAACATTAATCTTCACGAATTAGGACTAAAAGGTTTAATTAATTAGAATGTAGGATAAAGCTTTATGGGATTATTCATTCACAAAACAGGATTGGGAGGTTTAATAAATAATAATTCAAGATTAAATGCACCTGACAAAATGTCCTAATCAGACTTGATAAGTGCTTTAAGGACCCTTAGTAGCAAAATCATTTTTTAATCACTGTCAATTCATTGCCTTTTAGGGTATATAAAATCTAATAAGATTTAATATATTTAAATATATGAGCAAGTGATCAATAACATTGAACAAACTATTATAAATTTAGAATTAAACATTTTATCTTAAGTGTTAAAATAAATTAATGATATTTAATTCTAAAATTTAAAATATAATACTAAATATTTAATGTTTAAAAATAAATTAGACTGATAATCCTTAGATTTTGCAATTTATAACAAAATAGTTATCTTATTTTAATTTTTATTACCACAATTACTAAACTTTAATTTATGTGACAGCCTATTTTTTATTTTGATTTTTTATTAAATTTTATTAACAATAACTAACATGACATACAATAATATAAATTTTAAAATTAACATAAATATCACGATCTATTTATTTAGGTAATATTTGTTAAAATGAATAGGATAAGATTAAAATGTTTTATGGATAGAGATATGAAATAATTAAGATAAGTTGTAAAATATTCTAAATTTTTTATTATATTATTTATTAAATTTTTGAAATATATTATGGGATATATGTGTCATTTTTTTTATTTATAAAGTTCAAAATAAAATTATCTAGAATGAGAAAAGATAAATTTATCTGAATAATCTGAGATTTATATGATTTATTTTTTAAGGAATTGTTAGATAAATTTAATAAATATAATAAAAATTTGTTATTTAAAATATTTTTATATTTTATTTTTTTAACTCACATATTAATTAATAAATACTACTAAATAAATAAGTATAAGAACATTTATCCTAAAAAAATTAAAAGACATATACTAACAGGGATGTAAATGGATCACACTTAAAAATGCTTAAATTAGGATTTTAATAAAAATTGGTTTGATTTAAGACCGGTCTATTTTTTAATTTCAATCGGTATTTGGTAAATTTTTGGTTGGTGATGAGTTTAATATCAAAATTAGTTAAAAATAAATAATATTATCTATTAATAATAAAATAGTAATATAATATACATATAATATATATTATTAAAGTGTAATTTGCTTGATAATTGTTTATATTTTTTATATGAAATCTTTTATTTGGATGATATATAAAAATATATAATGCATTTTTTTTTAAAATTTTAAATTATAATGCGTGGCCTGGTGGAGGCCACAGAGAGAGGAGGGAGGGAGAGAGAGAGATGGCCATGGGCGCTCATGCCAAGCGAGATTGACAAGCGGAACGCCCGACTGGAATACAGACCCTAGAAGTTGAAAGGAGAGTGAGAAAGATCAATGTTCTATGGTGGCGAGCCAAAAGAGAATGGGGAAAGAGAGATGAATTGTATGGAATTCCATGCCTAGGGGGGCGGGGGGAGGTGAAGAATCGAATTTGCAACCCTCGTCTCAGTATCGCAGTCACATGAAAACCATCTCGCCGTTGACACCAGCCTTCTTTGCATCGGCTTGTCGGAGTAGTGGTGTTCTCGGATCTTGTCATGGCCATGGCTATTGCAATTGCTCTTCCAAGATTCTGGCCAAGAAGAGCAGTAAGTCCCATTCGACTTCCTCTCAGGTACTTCTCTGTCTTCTTGTTTACTCGTAATTATCATTACAGTTTTTGTTTCCGTTTTGTTCCCATTATATCAGTCGATTGAACTATTATCCAGATGAACCGCGTAACTGAGAATCCAGCAGACATTTGCAGATGACAGCATAACAAAAACTCCAATTAACATTTGTATATAACAATACAACGTAACGTATATTCAAGCCATGGTAATGAAATACTAATTCCTTTTTTTACTTGCAAAATGGCTATTGCTTGCAAGTGGTTATCCAAACAACTCCCAATTGGAATCTGGGGGTTTCAAATCGTTTCTTGGTGCAAATTTCCAAAATGGGAAGAGCTAGTGGCGGAGCCAAAAATTTTTAGCTGGGTGGGCAAAAATAAAAATAGCAAAAAAATATTTGAAATTACATAATACTAAAAAAATATATCAATAAATTACTATAATTATTCTTGATAGGTTTTTATATTTTGATATCGTCGCACAATGACATCATTATTAATTTCATTAAATATATCATTTTTAATATACACAATTAAACTGTCATTAAACCATTGATCTTTACCTCAATTGTGTAGCCGGGTCTTGACAAACTTCATGGCAGAAAATACTTTTTCTACTGTAACAGTATCAACAAGAAGAATTAATGCTACTGTCACAAGTATGCAAATTAATGGATACACATCTTTTTTCTTCATCGCTACCGACTTCTATGCAAGATCACTAAGATCCCATAATCCTTCAAAATTCTTGTCAGTATGCACATCAATAATATATTTTTCAAGGATCCTTCAAATTGCTATTCTAAAATTATTAAAAATGGCCCAAAAATTAGTCCCTAAATACTTCAAAAAAATCCCAAAAAATCAATCCATAAATCCTTCAAAATAGCGCCAAAATTTAGTCGCTAAATCCTTCAAAAAAAGCCCCAAAATTCAGTCCCTAAATTCTTCAAAAAAAGCCTCAACCTTGAGCCCCTAAATCCTTTTAAAAAACCCTGAAATTCAGTCCTAAATCTCTTCAAAACATCCAAAATAAAAAAAGAGATGCTGAAGAAGGAGAAAACACTACCGTCGACTAGTGTTCGACAGCCAAATTTGCTTGATTGACGATGGTGAAAGAGAATGATGAGAGACCAAAGAAGTGAAAGAGATGGAGATTGAAGACTTTTGAATATCTAGAACCGGATCCTTCTACACAAGCCTCCCCTGCACAAGCCATGTCTGCCGCCTTGCGCTTTGTGTCAGACTGCTGGGGCCAATCCTTATGTGCAACACTTGCTGCTGGCTTCTTTGTGTCTTCAATTGTGGCGACTTGGGCTTGTGTGGGGCTTGGCTTGCTGATTCCAATTCCAATCCTCCTCTCTCCAAATTTTCCTCCCAAATTTTCTTTAATCTGCCACCTTATTTCTTAACTTTTTTAATAATTAATTTTTAACTAATTAAAATTTGTTGAGAAATTCAGGGTGGGCAATGGCCCACGCTTGGCTATATGTGGCTCCGCCACTGGGAAGAGCTTCGCTATTTGTTTGTTTAACCAAAATGGGCAGAGCTTTAATATGTATGGGTCTGTAAGTTGTTCAGGCCACATCAGGTTACCTGTTCTGCTTTTGTTACCAGGTGAGGTGAGTGTTTTCAGAAATTTGAAAACAGGACACTAAAACAAGACTTGGAAAGCTATACCTAGTTTATTCATGTCTGAAAACAGAAAACATGTTGAGAAATTTGGAGAAAAGTTGAAAACTGATTTTTTTTTTTTTTTCTTGTTAGGCTCTTTCCCCCCTCCTTTTGAAGCTATGTTTTTCTTTTTCTTTTTTTAAATTTCATTTTGATTTGATTATTCTTTTTCCTATGAACAATTGTGTTTCCATGTTGTACAAGTTAGTTTCACAATATCAATTATCCTCATTTACTGCCATCTCATGAAACTTTTTCATATGAAGATGGTTTGGAACTTTATCTCATCATTCCCTCACTAGAGGGTTGCACGAGGAAGGGCTTTTGGTGTAAAATTTTGCCAAATTGATTTTTTCTGTGGATTTGTATTGTCAATATGATTTTTAGGTGTCAATTGACATTATGATTGCTATGCCATTGACCCTAACTTGTTACCATAAGGTGCAGTTATGATGATGATGATTTTTTTTTTTTCTTTTTCTGTGATAGGGTTCTGATGCAGCCCCCCCTAGGATTACATCAAATGTAAAGCAAAATTTGCAATTTTTGAGGTTATGGAAGGTAGGTTATTAACTGAGTTATGTGAGAATATTGTTAAGATTCTCTCTCATGATAAAATAGGGTTTTGTAGGAGTTCCAAAAGAGAAAGTCTGGCACACCTAAGCCAGCAACTAGTTACCGCAGAAAGAAGGTGGAGAAGGAAGACCTTCCAGAAGAATCAGAGCTCTACCGTGATCCTACTTTGACACTTTACTAGTCAGATGCTTTTAAGGCTTTCTTGTATTTTTTTTATATGCCATATATCTATTTAGAGAAGTAGCATATGTCATTTGCTAATTTCTTTTACAGCACAAACCAAGGTATAGACATGGCAGTCCCTGTCTTGCTTGTTGATGGTTATAATGTTTGTGGGTATTGGTTGAAGCTGAAGAAACATTTTATGAACGGAAGACTTGATATTGCTCGCCAAAAGCTTCTTGATGAATTAGTGACTTTCAGTTTGTTAAGAGGTCTGTGCTTTGCTTCTCTAATCAAGCTTTCTTATATGACAATTCAAAATGGTTTGGCAAACCCATTTCAAGTAAAAAACTAGTTGCACTCTTGCTTAGTTGTGCAACATATTGGCCAAGCTCTCAGTTAAGGAGGTCATGTTGCACGGCCAAAGCAAGCTGCAGCTGGGCTCTGGCACCGTGTTGCTTTATTGATTAATTTATTCTCCAGCAGGCCTTTTTAGCTATAATTGTTAATAAATAAGTGTATCACGTGGTGTCCTGATTTGGATGAAGGAGTATGAATGTTCTTGGATAAAGATATATGCTTTTGACATGTCATTAGTACTATAAGGAACAACATTGATGATTTGGTTGGAAAAATTAACTGAAGCTAATTAAAGAAAAATTCTAGTTTCAATCTTGTCAAACATATATGGTTTTGGTATGAATATGTAGCTGGTCAAAATAATGGCTGAGATGGTGTTCAGGCCCCAATTTTGGAGGTAGGAGTGTTTTTGTAGGAAATAAGAGATATGCTTAATGTACTAGAGGAACGTTTGCTGACTTTGTACTGTGAGAGTTCCCATGTCATCTAATGGTGTCGCTATTGAATCTGGGCTTTTGAGATACTTTTTTGCATAGGTGGTTATACAAGTTTTTACTATTTTCCAATTTCACTTCTGTTGTGGATTTTCTTTTATAACTTCCTTGTTTATGCTAGATGCTGAAAGCCATTATTGTGCCTTATCTATTATTCCATGTTATATTGTTCATTACTTAATCTTCAACTGATTTTTTTATACAAGAAAAACTTAAGTTGTCGGATCAAAAATAGCTTGTCCTTGATTCATTTAAAACTGAATGCTATCTGGTTATTCATCAAATGCTTGACATATTAAGGTATACTTTATTGCTTGCAGATGGCATGTTTTCAGGTTTAGATTTCCAAGTTCCAATTATATAATTTGTAATCTAGTACTTTCTTTCTTTCTTTTTTTTTTTTTTTGGAAGATTTTTACAACTATAATGCAATTGTATTTCTTGCTCCAAACTTGATTCACATTAAGTGATGTAAAATGGAGGAACTCATTGCCTTGTTATCTATATGTTGATGATACCTCACTCAATTATTCTTGAAAAATTTACAGAGGTGAAAGTGGTAGTTGTATTTGATGCCATGATGTCTGGACTTCCAACACACAAGGAAAATTTTGCTGGGTATTGTTTTGTAAACCTAAACTGCATTTTCTCTTATATATAAATCTGAGTTGCTTAATTGACTTATTTATAGATATTATTAAGAGCTTTTGCCAATTCAATATTATATATACGATACATGTGTTATGCTGATTCAATGAGGTTTAACCGCTGATTTACAAATAAGGGGCATAGTATCTATTTCCCATTGTGATCTGTTGCTTACATACTCATATCTGCTTTCCATACACATTTAACTCCATGCACACAAAACCTTACACTTGAGAGGACACTTGAGAGGACATCTGTAGGATGCTAATCTCCCTTTGCTAATTTTTCCTGTTCTTGCAGTTTATACTTAAAAAATTTCACTAGGCTTGGGGTTATTTGATTTATTTGCTTTAGTTAGGATTAGATTTATCCACATAGTGGAATAAAGGCTTGGTATGTTGTTGTTGTAGACTTGTGGTTAGGATTAGATTTAAGGTGAGATGCCATAAATTTTGATTTTGATTCTGACTTGTGTTGAAGTGCTAATTGAGGTTTATGTGTGTTTAGGGTGACTGACACTTATTAAGTTGTAGCATTAATTATCAGAGTGGATGAGAATGGTTCTAGCAGACATCAATATAAATATTATGCTCTGTCATTCCATGCACCTGAACACATGTGGAACCGTTTGTTTGCAATGATGGAATTCCTTGACTTCTTCTGGTGTCAACACAGTATACTTATTTTTAAGAGTGCTATTTTCTAAAGTGGATGTGATTTAAAGCAGCATCTTCATTCCGTCCTTTAGTTTGGTTGATTATATGCTATTCAACATATTAATTGATCTTTTGATAGCTTTTCTTTAAGTCCTGGTATATCTACCTTTTGAGGTATTTAAGATTGGCTATTTGTCTCTGAAATTTCTTGCTTCAGACTGCCTTAGGACATAAATATTTTTTTGCTCATTTAACCTAGCATCACTAATAATACAACTTTATTTTTATGTGTAAAATTTAATTGAATGGCTTTGACACTATAAAAGCTTGTACAAAGATAAAAAGATGTGGTTGGATAATAAGCTTTTACAATGTCAAAGCTTAATGCAACTTGGTTTTACATAATTGTGATGATTATGTGAACCGAAAACTATATTGAATTACCTCAACCGCATGTATAAAAATGTTGGAGGTGATTTTAGTTTGTCTCATTTCATAAAATCTTCTTGATGATAAAGTCAATAATCCTGATGTGAAGATGCTTGAATGTTGCAGGGTTGATGTAGTTTACTCGAGTGAGACATGTGCTGATGCATGGATCGAGAAAGAGGTGAGAACCAATTTGAAGCTGACACATCAAATTGAATTCATGATACCTTCTAAACAACATATAATACCTGGAATCTCAAATACCAAACCTTGAGCATTTCTTGTTTATGTCTGAAATGAGGTTTCATTATCCTTTTATATATAAACAAGTATCCTGGAGATCCACATTACTGCCAATCTGCTTTATGAATAATTTCTGCTGATCATGTGCACAATAGGTGTTTCCCCCCCCCCCCCCCCCCCCAAAATAGTTAGCTAATATGTTAAGCTTGGTATTCCACTTGTTTTTAGGTGCCAGGCATACGACTGTTGATTTTTACTAACTCTGTAGCATAACTCATGATAGTTGAACTAAAGGCTGTGGCAGAAAAATTTTAATATTTCAATCCACTGGCTGGTTGTTTAGTAGCATTGGGTAAATAAGTGGTGGTGGTTTTAATGCCAGGCAATTCTGGTCCGGATAGTGGTCTTCATTCTTTCTCTTAAGCTTCTCCCATATTAACTAAAGGCAGGCCTTAAATTTTTATTGCGATCCTTAGATTTCTAGTCGTTTCTGAAAAGTACATGAAAACCAATAAACTAGAAACCTGGTTTCTTTTCAACAACCTTGATGCCTGCTAGGCTGCGTTATGCAAAATTGTTCACTTTTTTACCAGAATTGTTCACTTTTTTACCAGAGTTAACCTATGTTATGCATGATATAAGCACTAGGATATTTCTGTTCCATATGTTAATGGTTTATTAGATAATATAATGCTTCATCTCTTTCGGGACTGATACTTGACTTTTATTCTCTTCTAGCTTTGCTCATCAATCTGCACCATATTCTATTAAATGAACCTCTGCATTTTAGTTTTCAATTGAAAAATGGAAGTTTACTGCTAAATTACCAAAGTGAAAAAGTGATTAAGGGAGACTTAGGCAAAGGGTCAGGATTGTAAGCTTTGATGTTTGTTGGTATACTCCTTAGCTTCTATAATATTGGCTTCTTCAAGTCATTTATTTACCTCAAGTTCATGCTTCCAGATCAATTGAAAGGGAGTATGATTCTCTTTTTCGTTTCTTTTTCCATCTCTTTTCTAATCTTGCTATGTGACCAACCCCCCCCCCCCCAAAAAAAAAAAAAAGAAAAAAGAAAATGACAAGGGGTAAGGAGGGGCCAACTAACGTGTCTCCTTCCAGGATGTGACCTTAACAACTGTTATCTCTGCCAAGACCTGACTAGATCAGGATGACCCATAGTTGTATACCTATCCTTATTAAGGATGCTAGTTGAATAGATGTCCTATCTCACTGTGTCTGGGTATAGAACACCTATCAAAAATAAGATCAACTCCATAACCACGATGGGTCGAACTCATGAGTCCAGAGTTGATCCTCCCCACCTTTTCCATTAGGTCACCACCTTGTTGGTAGCTTATTCTCTTTCTGCAACAAGAGAAGTTTAACATATTTTTCCTGAAGCAACTAATCCAAATCTGATCCATCATCACTCTTCCCTATAGTAACTCAAGAGAATCAGTTGCAGCAAAAAACTGTGACAGAAGAATTGCTTAAATCTTCAGCCTTTTCACCTGGTACATATAAATGTTTCTGAATATTTTTATTAGATGCTCTGCACATTGTGTAAAGTATACTCCAGCTTAGTCAGATGTAAATAGTATTGCTTTATGCCATGTTGATCATGGTTTCAGTTTGTCCTTTCATGTCTGGTTTTTAGTAGCTGTAGATACTGTCAATTATTTATTTTCCTTTCTGAAGTTGTACCATGGTACTTTTTCACAAACAGGTTGTGGCTTTGAAGGAGGATGGATGCCCAAAAGTTTGGGTTGTGACATCTGATAATTGTCAGCAGCAAGCAGCACATGGAGCAGTACGTATTTCAGTTAATATACTAGTTCCATGATGAATTACAGTGCACGCATGTTGATGATGTTTTTGTTGGTCATTATGCTGATTCAACAAAATGTCTGATAATGCATGTTGGATTTGCTCAATGTGTCTGAGCCTTGCCATTGGCTCTTAAAATTCATCAGCTCTGAGGGTGTTGTTTGCACATCAAGAACTATTCTACATGGACACCCACATAGATAGGTGCTGCTCCTCATGTGGCATGGATCACTCTAGATTAATCTAGAGTATATTTGTAGACAACGATAAGCACAAAGTGTAGATATCTTTTCTGTAGCTAGGACCAGCATGAAGAATAAATTTCTCTTTGGCCATGCTAGCAAATGTATTGTAATTGTAGGAAGTCCATTTCCTCTCATTTGTATCCATGAAATTTAAGAGTTCCACAAATGAGTTTCTCATTCTCTCTGTCTCCAAGCTCTTTTGTTTTTTCTTCAAAGTTCAAGTGAGGGAAAGGACTTAGCTACTTGGGATTACCGCCCTTGCACGGTCTCTCGCCGCTCGTGCCCTTGATTTCGACAGAGGAGGTAAATTGCAGGTGGAGACTTTGCCTCACTACGCAGGGCAAGGAGTCGAACCTATGACCTATTAGTACGAATCCCAGCTTATTATGCTCCAACCACTTGACTTGTGCCTTGAGGGCGGGAAAGGACTTAGCTACTTAAGAGATGGAAAGATGGTTTAAGTACTGCACTAGAGAGATCAGTAAATTTAAGCCTGTGACGGTATGCTGCTATTTGCTGGCAAGTTTTCTTAGTGGATAGAAAAAAGGAAAGGGTAAAAGCTAAGTTAGGACTTTTGAACCAAAATGGTTTGAGGCTTTGAGCTAAGTAGGACTAGACCTAAGTATATGAAATGCAACTTAACTATCCAAAATGCACCGAAAGTAAAAAATGCACGTCTGATGTTTGAAGAAATTATAGAACCAATCTTGTAATTTACAAACTACTGAAGACTGGAGAAACATGAAAGAACATGACCTGCAATCACATCATGTCAAAACTAAGAGTTTGCTTGAAAATTATGGATCTCTGATTGACTTATTTCTCATCATTATATAGAATACAAAGTCTAGTTAGCATTAGGCCAATCTAAAGCATGTAATAACTACAAGACAGCCTAAGTATGGAAAGAATATTTAAGATCAAATCTCTTCGCCTAGCCACACCCCCCCCCCCCCGCCCCCCAAAAAAAAAAAAAAAAAAATCAAATCTTACAGGGTGTCATTGGCAGCTAGCTTTGACATAGCAGACTTTTGTATTCACTAGACAATATGATTTTCAGTTCTAAGTATTAGTTTTGTCCTGCCCAAATGGCTCACCAGTTCCGTTCCTTGAGTTTAATTTTAACCTATGCTCCATTTGAACTGAAACTTATAATATGTGTCCTCTTGAAATTAATATCTTGTTTGGTGGTTTTAGTGACATGACATGTATGGTTCGCAGGCAGTGGTAGTCTTACATTTATGTTCAATAACTGAAATCAGTGATATATGTTATTATAGAACTTTTACACAAGCATCCTGCTCCATCTTGGTTCAGTTATAAATTACTGTTTGTTAATATGTCAATATTTCCAGGGAGCATTTGTTTGGAGTTCTAAGGCCTTAGTTTCTGAGGTACGGGCTTTAATCCTAGTTTCATATGTTCTTTCTGCTTAAACATGAGCTTCCAGCTCAGAAAACTCCAAGAGTCTTGTTAACTATTTGGGTTCAGCTGCCAGGATTTAATCCCAAATTGACTTTAGTCTGGTGCATTACCCGACTAAAGTCAATTTAGTCTTCTATGTTGACACTCTTAATATGGACAATCTTACTTTACTCACTTGAGTTCCCTAGCTTTCAGATCTATGAAGTTTGAGTTCTTTCCTTTCTTTTGCTCAGTTATGAAGTTGGAGTTCAAAGACTCTTACATCTTGCAAAACTGCTACATGGCACTATTCTTTTCAATCTCTACCTTGTCATGAGTGATTAGATATGAAAACAAGGTTCTTGCTCCTACAAAGTAGTGCTTATTTAAAGTATGATCTTATTAAGTTGGTTCCACTCACTTTACAAAAGTCACTGTCACGGTGATTCTAACATATTTTGGTGAATATATATTAGGTCTAGTGGTTATTCTACAATTTGACCTACTATCAATAACTTATGCAATTACCGTTCGCATGTATCAAAGCGAGCAATAGTGAAAAGATCCTTGTTATAAAAAAAAAAAGGTCATCTGAATAACGAGTTCGTGTTATCTAAATTATTTTTTGTGATTTTTATTTTTTTATTTTTGCTCTTTTTGGTTTTTTGGCTTGTTACTATGATTTTTTCATATGCCTCTTTTCAACTTCTTGTTTTCAAGTGTAGATTAAAGCTTCACATAAGGAGGTTGACAGGATGCTTCAAGAACACAGGTATTTGTGCAGTGCCATTTTTCCATTACATTTTTTCCTTCCCAAGTAAAAGTATATGAAAAGAAATATATATTATGCCATGCAGCATGTTGCATATTTGAGCTTAGTTGTTAGAGAACTCTGTTATCATCAGTCCAGGAGATAGCATCGGCGTCTTCCATGTCATATATTTTCTCTGTTGATTGAGACTGGAGTGATGAAATTGTTTCAAAGTGCTCAAATTTTTCTCGACCAGCTTCTCAGAGGAAGAGGGTTTAGAACTTACAGTGCCCGATGTGCCTTTGGCAACTAGATATTACATGTTCTAATCAGTTTCTTTGCCTTTCCAGATCATCTTCCATGCAAGGTAAGCTGTTAAAGCACAATCTTGATTCAGAGGTTGTAGATGCTCTCAAGGATCTTAGGAAGAAGCTATCTGAAAACGAGGCAAAGTAGCTCACCAGGTTCTTCAGCTAAATCATATGCTTTGTTTGTGCTAAAATGCAAAGAAATATCCAGACATCTATTATTCGCCTACACTTAATCTTGATCTGATCTTATTTCGGGATCGCATAGCCAGTTTTAACTACTAATAATTTGCTAAAGTTGTAATGCATGCATATAGCTGTTTTCTAGATTGATACTTGATATGTGCAATTTATATTTTTCGGGTTTCTCGATTAAGTACTTCATGCTGCAATGGCTCCATTCCCTGACCACGATATTGACATTGCATCTACCAGCTGCACATATATATATATATATATATATATATATGAAACTAGAAAGCCTTGGGCAAAATAAGAACCCTTGTTACTGACTGATCATGGAAAAGTTTCCATACTATTGGCAGAAGAGCATGTTTAAACTCTTTGTATCTTGTGTTATCATTATAAGTTTCCCAGTTCCTTTTGTATCTTAGTGCTATCGTCACTGGACAATTCTAAGGTATCACAATGGTATTGGTGTCCTTAGCAAGGGCATCTCCAGCCATGTGTCACAGGGTGTTGGTATACCACAAGAGTTAATTTGGGAAAAGCCCAAGTTGTTTCTGCAACAGTTGCGGGCCTTGTGGCCCAGATCTAGCTCAAATTTTCTTTTAACCTATCTGGGCCATCATCCCTTGTAGTCTTGTCTAGTCCCATGCATGGTCTAATGACTGAAGTACCCTTTCATGGTGTGGTATTAATTAATATTATATTATAATAATAATGATAATGATAAAATAATAATTAATATTGTTCCATCAGTACGTGTGACTCAGAGAGTCAACCCACCACAAGCCAAACCATTTTTGTACATATATGACCATATATTAGAGGTGAGGCAGCAAAGTCATATGCTTCACGTGACACTCTTAGAGTTGATGATTTCTCTCTCCCTTTTTTTATTGAACTTTCTCACACTTGTACAATTAAGTTAATTTAGTCTCATCGAAAAGAAGTTCTTGGAACAAGAGTGGATGGAATGGAATAAATATTGTATTTATAATAAAGCATCTTAATGAAAATGATTGGTAAGTTAAGAAAATCATATTTAATTCGATAAATTTTTTTGTATAATAGAATATTAACACCCTATTTCTTGGCTCATTAAAATATAAAAAAAATTTCAAAGTTATCGTTAATCGACTAGGACATTTTAGTTTTCGTCGGAGAAGACAACTTAAAATGGTATGCTTACATGTTCGCTTATATAGAAATTTTTTATTTTATAAGTAAAGATATCGTAGAACAAAACTATAAAACGTCAATACTTTAAATTTAGGTATATCTTGAGTAATTATAAAAAAAAACAACAATATATCTAGCTGTTATCCCACTATGTGGGGTTAGCTATATGAATTTTAGACTTTTATGTGGGTTACATCCCAACAGATAATTTGTCTAGAATTCATATTTGGATCCGACTAGATTTTACGCTGGTTGTTGGTTACCTAACGCAACCCTCTTCCTTTATCCGAACTTGCGACCAGCAGTGGATAATATCCTCTGGTGGAGTAATGATGAAATGAAGTTTCAATACCATCTTCATATGGAGAAGTTTTATCACTAAGTATAAAAAAAAATTAAAAAAAAAAAAAGACTTTCCCCACATCATTTTCATACAAGAAAACGTGTTGGAGACCACTTGCATCAAGTTGGTCCTTAATCACTTTGCCGGAACTTTTAGATCCATTACTCACCTTTTCAATCGCATACTTTTCTCTCTCTCTCTCTCTCTCTCTCTCTCTCTCTCTTCAATTGGGATTTTAATTTCTTCTAAATATCTCAGAACTAGAAATTTAATCTAAATACTTAACGGTCTCTAAGTCTGCAATTTTCTTTATAATATTATAAACTTTTATGATCCCGTTAAGCTCGTAATTCGTATGACCTTTACATCCAACCTTTATATTAACGAGAGAGAAGAAGATAACTATTTTGCAGACAGAAGAATCAAAACCCATTAATTGGGGGACAATATTAATGGATGTATATATACATACATACATACATACATATATATATAGATGGGAAGTCTGTCTGATCAAGTGTGCATTCTGACAGTCAAGAATGTATATAATTAACATGGATCCGCGGCATGAATGAGCGGTGGCATAATGAATGAGAATGGCCACATGCCCCCAAAAGCACTGATCAGTGAGACAAGCCAGAAAGGTGTCGTCTTCTTCGGGTTAGTTATTACACACACAGTCTGGTGAGTCAAAATTATAGAACTTCCTGGTCTTCAGTCAGAGGCTTGTCAACTCATCATCATCATCGACATCCATGCATGGCCCATGGTCGTCCTCCTCATCATCGTGAATTCAATGCATGCATGGCCACATCCCCTGCCGCCGGTGATCACGGCCATTCTCTAATTATATTTTCAGGGTTTACTTTACAGGTCATATACTTTTAGGGTACTCTACTGCCCAAAAACAAGAGAATTGCCATATAATATGAAAATGGCATGGTGTAAATATAAGAGGGGGATATGGGTACCCTTATGCTAGAATTCACCCTTAAGTTTTACATTTTTTTATTCATAAACTTTTACATTTTAGCCTCAAACTTTTATATTTTTTATCTTTTATGTAGAAAATACTCATCAGCTTATTTCGTCTAGTTTTTCCGTTCTCTAGTGCATATTTTTGCCTCTCAAGCACTAAAAGAACGTTCGTGTGTTGTAAATGCGCATTGGTAGGTTAAAAGGTGTTTAAATGTAGTGATTTTATGAGTTTAGGAGTACATTTAAAATTATAAAAAATTTAAGATTTTATTAAAAAAATATAAAAATTTAAGGACAAAAATATGCTTTTGTCCTTTTAGATTTTGAGGTCTCACAGGGTCATATATTTTTAGGGTACTGCCCCAAAATAAGAGAATTGCCATATAATATGAAAAGGGTATGTTGTAAATATAAGAGGGAGAAAGAGAGTTAAAAAAAACAAACCAAAATTTGTAATTATTTGAATCTTTACCTCGTTGAATTGCTGGCAGGTATTATTATTATTATTATTATTATTATTATTATTATTATTATTATTATATAAATAGGATCAACACAAGAAAATTTATGCATTCTAATTAAGTGTTTCCTTTCCTTCTCCTTTTTTCAATATCTGTATAGTAGTTCTCAATAGAGAAAATAATAATTATTTATTTATATAAAAAATTATAATTTGGATAGAAGAGAGTGACCTAACCGCAAGGGGGTTTTTAATGGGCCCTTCAATTAAAAGACCGAATAATTTGCCGACTCTTCACATTTTTTATATTATACATAATTAAATATTAAGATAAATTTAAACTTAAAAGTTTAATTAAATCACTTTAAGCGGGTTACATCCACCTAATAACTTATTTTTTATAACTTAAAATATTAATTAGTAAAATAAATATTTTATGTATATATATCTCAAACTTTAGGATTGGGTCAAATTGTGAATTATTATCCTTAAATTGATGATGATGATGATGATGGTATATGATGGGAGGTGATTGCTCACTGGCCAGTCAGCTCACAATTCCCTTTTTTATATGCCTCTTGAGTTCATTCTTGTCCTTTTCTATTTATTCCATGTAGAAAATTCAAACTCATGCACTAATTGTAGTTTGATTTTTTTATTATTTCACCTAATTCTAAATTGGGATATGCTTGAAAATTAATCTGAATTAATGTAATTGAATTGATTTGATTATTTTAAATTCATTTTAATTTTGAGTCTTAACTTGCAACAATTTTTGATATACGAAACACTAGAATAGTATCATTTCCACATTTTCAAAACGTTTCTTACCTCGAAAAGTCAAAAAATTATTTTTATATCGTTTATGTAATTTTAGAAATGTTTTAAATCGTTTCACAATATTGAAAAAATACTAGAAACACGTTTCTATTACACGACCATGTGAAAGACGAAGTCAATTTTGTCTCTATTGTTCAAGCAATCACGTTAGAGACAAAAGCAAGTTGTGTTTATATTTGCTTGAATAGATGACAATATTTATATTTATGTTTAATTAAATAATTATTAATTTTTTATAATTTTTTATATTTAAAAATTATATTTAAAAAAAACTTATATTTTTTATTTACCCTTTTTCCCCACATTTTTGTTTTCTTTTTATTTTTTTAAATACCATTTCTCTGTTTCCATTTCTTACAACCAAATCTAACTATTATAGTTTACAAAATATTATTATATTAAAATACAGAAAGCTAAATAGAAACCAATTTGTTCACAAGTAACAATCAATCATTCTTACCATTATTCTACGTCAAAACATTTTCTTAATTAATTTTAATAAAATTTGGACTCAAATGCATAATCTCCCAAAAATAAATCCAATTTTACTTAACCCAAATTAATTAGGCTAATTTAGTTTAATTTTATTTTTTAATTAAATCATTCGAGTCCATACACACACGAGCCTAACGATAAGCTCGAAACTAATATAAAACCCAAACTAACCCCATTAATTAAAGTATTGGAGGGCAATGGATAGCCCACATCTCTAAGGTTGGTTTGGACATTAAATCTACATGCTCCTCCATACCATCATTCAATGAAACCTAACTTCCTTTGACTACCGCCAAGAAGATAAATGCTCTCACCCCACCAAACATTTGACCAACACTTACACATACAAGCATGTACATGTATATATATACACACATACATACATATATATATGTCGATAATTGGTAATTGAGATCTAATTTTTATAAATCATGCTAGATGTACATCATTTTTATACATTTTGAGTTACACACAAGGGTATTATGATCAAAATATTTCTCGTTTTCATACGCTTCATGAGGGGTATTTTTATCATTAATACACCTTTGTATAGCTCAAGATATACACAAAGGTATACCAATAGCATTATTCAATTTTTATATTTTTTTTCGTGATTAAATTTTATTTTTATATTTAAATAAACATATAAATGATATTTAATTTTTTTCTATAACTAAAAATATATTAAATAAAAAATAGAACTATACACAACCAACATTAAGACATACCCCAAACACGACACAAACAATAGAAAAAAGTTAATACGTACAAGATTCAGACACTAGGACTCCGCGTCTTGGAAACCAAGAAGCGTAGAATCTACAAAATACTACTGAATACATTTTGGAGGGTGACGTCGAATGTAAAACAAACCCAACGCCTGCAACGACCGAGAAAATTAGATAGTTAAAAGATAGTTCTAGACCGTAGTTTGAATTAAGTGCGCCAACTAGGATTCATTTTATTGATGTAACTTTGAGAAAGTTGATATTAGTTATGATAAGAATAAAAATTAAAAAATGAAAAAAAAATAAAAAGAGAGAGAAGAGAATTAGCTAGGGTTTGGTTGGGAGAAGTGACGCAGAAAGGACGGTCGAGTAGTTTACGTCGTCGAGAAACCACTGGTGGGGTGGCTTTGTGACGAAGCCCTCACCCCCCCGGCCCCTGACACAGTCCATTGGTCAGTGGTCGGTGATGGGCCCTAACCCAACTTGTTTTGTGGGCCCATCTCACTCATCATCTTGTCTTCTTTTGGATTTTACTCTTTTTATTTCTCAATTTTTGTGCCCTTTTTTTTTTTTTTTTTGTCAATTTGCATCCCCCCTTCTCTCTCTCTGTATATATTGTCTATATATAGATGTGTGTATATACTTAACAAATTAATTAAAGAATTTTAAATAAAAATCACTCCTTTTTATGACACCAAAATATGGTGTTGCTTAATAATCAAGTGTTGTTACTTTATTGAATTGAATTGAGTCAGAAAATATAATCTTTTATGTTTGCTGAATTTTATGTCTCTCGACTTTTTTTTTTTATCATCAGCCTAAGAATAAGAGATCATAGAAGATATAAATATTGGGATGTAACGGGGGCTCGATTAATCCTATTTTAATGAATTTTTAAAAAATCTTATATCTATATCTATAATTTTTTTATATATTTATTTTAATATTAAATGAGATTAATTAGGATGTATTGAAGACTTGTTTACGTCATATATGTGCGTGCTAAAAACTCTTCCACAATTTTTTTATAAGGAAAACTACCCATCTTAATCATAAAATTTTACTAAATTACACATTTGCTCTTAATATTTTGAAAATTACATTAATTTCCCCTAGGTGTAAAAATTGTTATCACAAAATATCATTAAAAAATGATAAAGTATTGATATAATGTGTTAGCTATAGGTCACTACTATTGTAACATTTCGTATTAAGTGGTAAGAAAGATCGGAACAACTTATCTTGATGAGCCTATGTGAATTTTTCAGGGGGTCACCCATCTTTGAACTTTCCCAACTTAAGCACGTTTAACTCTGGAGTTCTTTACTTACATTCAGCTCAAAAGGTATCCAGTTAGTGTTGTTTCCTTACTTACTTATCCTCAATATATACTACCATTCTCTGGACTCTTGGGGTATTACATTCTCCTCTTCTTGAGCATATGATGTCTTCGTCATGCGATCTTACAACTAGTCCCAAATCTTCCATTTAGAGGCTGTCATCCTAAAAGTTTTCCAGAAGCTGTTCCTTGTATAGACTTTCGAGCCCCGATGCCACTTCTCGCCCTCATCGGACCGTCTTTACCAAGGGTCGACTCTGATACCACCTGTAACATCCCGTATCTAGCGATAGGAAGGACTGAAACAACTTACCCTAATGGGCCTATGCGAACTTCCCAAGGGTCACTCATCCTTGAACTTCCCTACCTCAAGCATTCTTAACCACGGAGTTCTTTACCTACATTCAACCCAAAAGGTATCCAACTAGTGTTATTTCCTTCCTTACTTGTTCTCGATATACAATACCATTTTTTGAGCTCTTGGAGTATTACAACTATAAATAAAGATAGTTAGTTATGGACATTTAAAAATAATTTTAAAATTCAAAATTATCTGAACTATTTTTATTATTTAACTATAATACCCTTTAACATTTGTTTTATTACTAAAGCACTCCAGAAGAATTATATATATTAGGAAAGTCTTTTTTGTCGAAAAACAAAAATAATTAAGACAATGATAACTATTTTGTTATAATAACTACTTTTATTCTAAGCTCTAACGGTCCATAATAAAATGTATTTGACATTCTATGAATTTCAAATGATCTTATAAAAGATAAATCCATATTTGCGGGTTTCTATATCCATCTTCACGAAGTGCAATGCATTTCTTTTTGAATTTCGTTACACACCTTTTTTCTTAATTGAAAAATACTATTGATACATCTTTATGTACATTTTAGGCTACACAAAGGTGCATCAATGACAAAAAAATCACTCATGAGACGTATGAAGGCGAGAGGTATTTTGATCATAATACGTCTTTATGTAGTCCAAAATATACAAAAATGATGTACATCTAGCATGATTCTTCTTAATTTTATATTGCATCAATCTATGGTATCTATATTAAAAATTAAAAATATTATTTGAACATTTAAACTTGACACTTGTAGCGACTTTCTGGATTAATATCATATTTTTTGTGTCATATTCATAAAGACGTGTAAGAGATTAATATAGAATGTCAATTACAATATTAAATTTAAGTCTTTAAATAATATTTTTAGTTCGAAAAATAAAGCACAACACTTACTTAAAAACTTTGATAAGTGCTTACAAATGTAAGAATATATATTAATTAATAAGGCATGTGATTGTGTTGACGATTCTTCCACGAAATTCTAGTTGACATTTGGTTGCAGGCGCTTTGAATGCCACCATCAAAGCAACACACACACACACACATATAAAAGAATTAAGCTTTCAACCCACAATGCCGCCCTAGTTTTAATGGCAAAGGCAAAAAGATATTCAACTTGTCGAGAGCCATTAAAGGGCTTATTGGTCCACCAGCTTCTATAATTATTTTTGTAAGTTTGTATTTGTTAATTAAGATATATATAAAAAAAATATATAAAAAATATTTTAAATAAAAATATTTTTTATTATATTTATTAAATTATTTATTGACTTTTGAAAAAGAAGTCACGTGACTTCTTATTAAGATTTTTTCAGATAAATAAATTTATCTCTTCCTAATCCAGATAAATTTATCTTGACCATTTCATATCTTGATCCGAAAAGTATTTTAATTTTATTTTGATACAATCTTTTCTTATTTATTTTAATAAATACTACTTAAAAAAATGTTATCTGAGCACTTATATATGAAACTAAAAATGTTAATTAAATATTTAATCTTAATGTATTATATTGTGCTATATGTTGTATCAATTTAGATGTGTATAATATATTAATGCAAAATATCACCTCAAGTGTCAAAGTTGAGTGTCCAAGTAACACTTTCCTTGTACAATATTTATGATATTTATGTATTAATGTGTTGTATTACTAAACAACGAATACAACTATCATATATATATATATATATATTTCTATAAATAAGAATTTCATTAAATAAAAAATCATAAATGCTAGGGCATAAAACTAGCAAAAGAAAAAACTTTATCCGAACAAATCACAAAAACAAAATAAATACAATAATATTCAACAGTTGATGGAAGTTTTCCATGTAATAGCTCTATGAAACGCAAACTGCTAAAGGCATCACCATCAAACCTACCAAAGCTCGAGAACTAGGATCGAGTCAGATTTCAAGAGGGCACAAATATGATTAGAATCCTTCAACATGAACACATAAATTGTAACATCACATGGAATAGAAATTAGGATTATACAATAAAAAAGTAATTTTGCAATAGAAATACATCAATAAAGATTGTGAAGAATAGGGGGAGGGGACAAGAGCATGCTTTCATTAATTCTCTTGGCCTCCAATTCAATTAGGGCTTAAATAGAAGACTTTAGACCTCGTAGCTTATGTATGCAACGTGACATAAAACCATTTCAATTTTCATGACAATTGCCCCTAACCAAGCTATTTTATTCTAAGCTGGTACATTAATTGGTGATAATTAGAGTGCTTTAATGGCTTATCGAGCTAGAAATGGACAAGGCCTAGCTATATATGTGACAAGGATATAACTCTGGACTTTTGACTTCATTCTGTATGAGTTATATATGTATCAAATTGGTTTCCCACTAACATTTTTAATTAAATTAGATTAAAAATATATTCATTTAATTATCTGTTGTGTTTTTTTGAATCTCGATAAATGAAAAAATTAGTTGAAAAATGATGATGGTTTTAGGATCGATTATTGCATGCCGTTTCAACATTCGCACCTCGGGGACTGTACTTGTAAAGGAAAAATACACCATCTTTAGATTTCAATCTTGGGAACTATACTTGCAAGGGAATGAGAAGAGACTATGCTCCTCGATTTGGTTTTTGACACTAAGTCAATAAAGAAAAAGTAAGTATGACTCTATAAAGGCAAGATGAAAGTAAACCAGAGTTAGAAGTATTGTATGGGGAGGGGGTTTCTACCTTTGATAAGGTGATTGGAGGTGAGGTACTTGAAGTAGACTTCAAGTTACTTCAAGATACCCCAGTTCGTATCTCGTGGGTTTTAAGAGGATATCTTACATTTGACGAGAATGGGATAGAATTCTCCCCATTTGCCCAGAATTTTCATCTTAATATTGACACATGTCTTACTTCTAGAACTAAAACTTATCTCTTGAATTTGGTCGGAGAAAACATGTGTCATTTTCTAAAAGACTTGAGATTTAAACATATAACAAATTTGGATTGACTTTCTTAAAAAAAAAATATTTTGATAATTTTACATTAACATGAGATGTTATCGCTTTAGAGATTTAAACATCTATCTCCACTCTATATATCTCAAGGATTTTGGATGTCGACACCAAAGTTGACAAAGATTGTTTAATTGGAGAATTTTTTTGGCAAACTTTTAATCTCATGGATGTTGAGGTGATTTAATTATACACACACACAAAACAAATTTTAGTTTCTTCTTGATGACCTAATTTTTCCTGTGTCAACAACTTTGTAACCTTTAGCTTGACTTTGCTCGATCGAATTAGTTTATATTTATAAGAAGAGCAAAAAAGAAAGCATCTTTCTAGCTAGCTTGACCATGAATAATTCATTTATTTTCTCGAGAAAGTTAACTCGAAAATTAAGTGGGAAATGAACCATGACAAATGACACAAAACTCTCTCTCTCTCTCTCTATATATATTAATATGAACTTGAGACCAAGATATTGTAATGTACAATGTATTGCTCAAACAAGACAAACAATTATTTGTGATTTGTGGATCAAAATTGAAAGCTTTCTAAAGGCGGTTTGGGGGATTGACTATATGGGTTTGCAGTGACGTACGCTAGTAGCTTCAAAAATTTAATCCCTAAATAAGGTTTGAAAACAATCATATTCAACCATATATAAAAATAATAAATAATAAAGAGTCGGCTAACATCAACTTAGACATGAACCATAGCATGAATAGTGAAATAGAAAAAACCGGATATCCCTTCACCTGACCAAACCCTCAATTCTCATCAACATGTTAAGAAGCTCCTCTTCGACAGGTCACCATTACTAATTCGCCAAGCCACTACACTTTTTTTTTGTTTTTTTTGCAAATTACAATTTGTATTTTAAATAAATATTATTTTTTGGTAACGTGAAAAACTGGAGTATTTTCTTGATCACAAACAACTTTCGATTTAGATCTATCTCACATTTTCTAAAATTCAGAATCCGTCTGCTCCATAACCTTAAGTGAACAAATAAGTTTGTATCGAATCAAAACCCAAGGACTTGGCCCTTTAAATAGACACAAACAATTATGCAATTTTGTAGAAAAATAAATTCGAACCCACAACATTACAATATTCTAATTTTCCAAATGCATACAATAAATCATTTGCATTACCTTAAACGTTAATAGATGCTTTATAAAAAATGTAAACTGGTAATAAAGAATTTTTGCAAATGTAGGAATTAAGAAGTGTCCACTCCCCCCGTCATCTAAACTAATCTAATTAATTTAATCCCAAAATGACCACTGAAATCAACTAACTTCTAGATATAGTGTATGACCCTCTTACTAAAAGTGTATTAGAATCCGAGTTGCTCCATCCAAGCAATTATTAGTGACGATTGTATAAATCTTGGCAGGTAAAAAAGTGATGTAAATTTGTTTGGGAGCAGGTCTCTTGGGGGTTGTGGTCGGCTCTCAAATGGGGTGGCAACATCCATGACAAATTGTTCGTCGCTTTTGTTGTTTATGCTATATATGGTTTATCTTTTTTTAGATATAGATAGTGTTTATTAAAATAAATAAGATAAAATTATATTAAAATAATATTAAAATATTTTTTGAATCAAAATATAAAATGGTCAAGTTATAAAGATGGAAAGTATTATAAGATTTTTATCAAATTATTTGTTATATTTTTTAAAATGCATTGGGGGCATATATATTATTTTTTCTTATCCTTAAGGTCTAAAATAAATTTAATTGAAGTGTGAGAAATAAATTTATCACAATAATTTTAGATAAAAAGTTACGTGATTTCTTTTCTAAAGATTATCAAATAAATTTAACAAATATAATAAAAAAACACTTTTATTTTGAATGATTTTCATATCTCATTTTTGCCGACTTATATTTTGATTAACAAACACTAGTTTAGTAAGAATAAAATAATCGATGTTTTTATGACAAAGAGTAAAAAGAGATGTAATTAATTAGTTCATTAAACTTTTGATGTAGTGTGAACAAGGTTAAATGCTCTCAAAGTTCTCCCATTTCTTATGTTGGGAAGGGAGGGAGTGGTCGAACCCTTTTTAATTTTGATTTGCTATTGTGTTTAGTTTGAGATATATTCTAATTTTTATCGTGTACATTATTGTTTTTTCTATCAAATGCATTAGTCATTTAGAAAAAAAGGTGACGTAAAAGATTTTGAATTTTCTTTTACTTTTTTTTTTTGTTGGAAATTACACGTCAATTAAGACTCGAATATAAAATAACTAAAATATGTATTGAGATTAGAACTCAACAATGACAAGATACGAACTAAAATACGTTCTACGTTCTTCCCAATTTGGAGACGGGACTCCAATACGATATAAAGACACCTCTTTTGTTAATTCAACCAAAATAATAAATAAATAAATAAATTTTAAAATTCTTCCATTGAAACGCAGCCTCAATTATATTATTTTTATGGGGTTTGAAAGAAGTTTCATAAATGGCCCATTGCCACGTCAGATTTAGGAGGCCAGCATGGGCGGTCCGTGACGTGGGTCCAATGAAAATGATTGGCTGGAGGATCATATAAAATGATAAAAATAAAAAAAAAATCAAAGTATACATAGAAATAATGGATATATAACATGTAAGTAATATTTTAATTAGATTAAAAATGATTTAAATAAATTTATGAAAAATTAATAAAAAGTTTAATTGAAAGTGAATTTATTATATAAAGTTTATCTTCCTGATTAATTACTTTCAGATATATGGTCAATATTATGACATGGTATGCCAATTATTGTTTATAATAATAATAATAATAATAATAATAATAATAATATAATATAATATAATATAATATAATATAATATAATTAGAAAGTTGGTGAAAATCAGGCGCCTAACTCTCATCATCCCTGGGTAAAGCACACTACCTAATTACACTTAATTGAACCAAATCTTATAATTAGTGGGACAGCCCTCAATTCACATTCATCTCTCTCTTTTGACGTCTAGGGTTTCCTTCTAGTAGTTTCCCTTTTTCAATCTCCCCCGACCATAAATAAGGTATACTCCAAGTCTCATAATAAAAAATTAAAATAAAAAATTTAAGCAAACTAATAAACGTATACAATAACCATACATAGTTCTCTTGATATGAAGAGAATATATATATATATGTTAGGGAAGATCTGCTTTATTAGTATTATTTTGTGAATCCATTTAACTTTTTTAAAGATTATGTTGACTTTGATTGTTTAAAATTAATAGTTGTATCGACAATCCCATAATACTCACCAAGATGATCACTTCGGGTGCATAAACATACTCATAGTTCAAGTTATCGTTCTTCTTTAATTCATCTCACATCCGTAAAGTTAGACAATTTGAAGTTAATTGATGCAAAGATTAAGAATATATTTACCTCAAGCACTAAGTGAAATATTTGTTAGATTATTAGTGACATCCTCATCGACCTTTCACTTTCTAAGAATAAATATTGAAGACACGCGACAAACAAAATTTTAAGGGTAAAATAAGAGAATTATATTATTTTTATAAAAAATTAATTAAAATATGAAATATCATAAAATCATCACATTTGGACACAAATGAATAATTTAATCAAATAATTTAATTATAGAATGGTTAATTATATGTTTAATATATATAATAATTAGACAACAATTAGAAAGTACAAAAGGCTAAAAATTGGGGATGGAATGGTAATAGGAAGGGAAGTCGTTGTCATCGAAAATTCTGCCTCCTTGGGATACCCTCTCTTGTAGGACTCTCGCCATTCGGTCCTACAATTTTTGCTAGATGAGATAACTTTGAGTCTAATCCACAATGACTACACAGAAACTGAATTCGAATATAGAAACTCTAATTGCCCACCACTTCTTGTTGATCATTAGAACAACTCTAGGGGACAAAAATTCTGCCTCCTTTGTCTTATATATGATGCAGTCTTGGGAAGTCAAGCTGATATTTTTGGAACATTTCTTTCTTCCCTTTTCTTATATAATTTATTTATATTAAAAAAACAAAAAAAAATTGAATACTTGATATTTTTTCTTTCTATTTTTTTTTCTACAAGTCTGGTCTACAAGTGAGTATGATATATAGAAATGTCTCGGGAGTGTCGTTTTGGTATTTTTGAAACATTTTGTATATCAAAATGTTGATATATTTCAAAAAAAAAATTATTAAAAAATATCAAAAACACATTTCTAATTTAAAAATATGTTTCTATCATGATAAGGTTAGAAACGAAATTTTCAATCTCTAACTCAAAATTTTAAATTTTTTGAAAATTTATTTATGAAATTTATTTGAATGTATTATAGAATTTATGTTTATTTTTAAATTGAATAACTATTTTTTAAAATTTTTTATATGAAAAGTTACATTTATAAAAAAAATTCTATATTTTTTATTTACACATTTTTTGTATTTAGTTTTCTACTTTTCTTAAAAAATATTATTTTTCCGTTTTAATTTCATATCGTATCAATTTCTCATTTCTTATTTTCGTTTTCGTTTCTGTACGACTTTGACAATTGAGGACTCCATTTTTCTATGGAAATGCTATTCTGACAAACAAATTTGATATATAATTCTCACATCTTTATAAAATTCATAATAATTCTATGTAAAATTAACAACAAATTTGCTCACCATTATAATTACTATTAATTTTGGATAAAATTATTATAAATTTTATATATGTCACGTCAATTTATAAATATTATATTTGTAAGTCTAAGATTTGTGTTTTTCTAAGCTTGGTTTGATTTTCTCCACAAAGTCCACAAAAATCCAAAATATTCGTGCATGTAATATATCTACCTTTATTATTATATAAGTAAATACCATATTATATTTTAGTGTTATTAAACTCTATCCATAGTGTATTTTCCTAAACCACTCTTTATATATTTTGCTTAAGAAACAAAAATTGACTATATTAACAAGATTTGAATTCATAGATTCAAACTAAACCAACTTTGTGGTTATAGTACTATAATAATTATCAAATGCCATCAATAAATTTTGAATCAAATCTATACTTTTATTTTTATATTTTTACGTTTTTTTTTTTGTGTTCATTCAAACATTTTATTATTTTGATTACACTTTTTTTACTTGTATTTTCAAGTTAATTTAATTTATACTTAAATTTTTTTTTCGTGTGCCAACTTGACCTTTTCATTATTTTAATTATACCATTATACCTGCATTCTCGAGTCAATTTAATTACTATATTTTAACGTGTAAAAAAAATAAGTTAAATTAACTCATTTTATTTTACTCAAAGTATAGGGGTTAAATTGATTCGAAAATATTAGTACATGAGTGTAATCGAAATAACTAAAAGTTTTAATTATCATAAGAAAAAAATGTTAAAATATAAAGATTAAATCGAGTTAAAAATTCAAATATAAGAGTATAATTAAAATAATAAAAAATTTGAATGATCACAAAAAAAAATATAAAAATACATATACAAATATATGAATTTACCCATAACATGAACCACTTTTTTAGGGCGTGAATATATAGACACATATAAGAAGACATGGTTTTGTTTTTTCTTGATTTTGAGTAATAACCTTCCGTATATCAAAAAGAAGGGTATGGTGTCCCTAGGGTATAGCGCAAGTGAAAAAACTCTCAAAATTCTTTAAGAGTGACAAAAGATTAACTCTTAGTAGAGATATAAATATTTCATTTAAATGAGACTAATAGCGTATTCGTTTGAAAATGTATAAATTAACTTACAATCATATCCGATTTATTTGAAGCCCGAATCAGAGAAGAATACCAGTCTTCCCCAAGATTAAACGAGTAAAGCCTGAACACTTGAGTTAATATAAAAAAAAAAAAGAGAAAGTATGACCAAATAGTGACTGGATTATGCATATATATATATGTATGTATATGTACATGTACATGTATATGGATGGAGATGGTCAAAGAGAGAGGAATTGGGGAAAGCGAGGGCTCAAAGGTGGTGGTGATTCATAAATGCAAAAAGTTACTCTCAAAATTAAAGCTTGTGCGGCGGTGGCTTAATTTACGTACATACATGTACATATATACATATATATATATGCATATGTGTATAATAATATATACAATATAATGAAAATTATATTGGCAAAAGCATATTTTTACTTACGTCAAGATTCGCATGGTGCTCATACGAAAATATTTTGACATCTCTTTATTTCCTCTCTTTTTTGAGACGTTGGAAAAAGAAAGAGGGAGAAGTCGAGGAGACATCACACATCAACGTATATGCATATTATTTACCGAATAATTTTATACGATTTAGAGACACATTTAAAGTCATGAAAAATTTTAAATTTTACAAGGAAAAAAGCATAAAACTTCATAGGCAAAAAGTATTTTTGGCCAAATTATATCATTATTTCTTGATCGTTACATTTTGCAATAAATTATTATTGTATTTTAATGTTTATCATTGTAATTATTATATTTTAATTTTTATTATAATTTAATTTTTTTATTTGTTCATCAAATTTTTTTAACGAAAATTGACTTAAAACATATTAATATAAACCTAAAATCACTTAATATCAAGAGTAACGTAAACTCCATGATCAACTAATGTTGATATTTATATTAATGCATATTGTGTTAGTTTTTGATAACAAAACTTAATTAAAAATTAAAAGAGGCATTAATTTGTAACTAAAATCAAAATTTAGTGATTGCGATAACAAAAATTAAAATATATTAATTAATTTATTACAAAATATAAATAAATGTAATTTACCCTGAGATTATACAGAGATTAAATAAAATATGAGTGAAATTTCATAGAGAGATATATACATATCTCTATATATATATTATGATACAATATATATATAGAGAGAGAGAGAGAGAGAGAGAGAGAAGTCACGGGGTTCTCTTGACTATGCCTGCACTGCAGTATAGTCTCGCAGACGCACACCCAAATCACACGCATACATGCACTGGATTCCAATCTCATCCTCACCCCCATCCCTACCCGAGCTATACATATATATATACACGTATATATATAAAAAGTTTTATGCATCGAGTTCGGATCTCCTAAATGTCAAATTAGTATACGTTTTCTTAAATGTGTAGTCATTTGTCGTATTAATTCGAGTTTAGAGGATGAAAGAGTTAATGACACTACCACATGTATAATCCTTTCAAAATATCGTTAAAATTTTTAGACGAGCATTCAAAAACACTTCACTTTATGAATCATTAATAAGATTCTCAACTACATTATGCCTAACCTCTTAAGTGAGATCATGAGATGGGTAGAGTCGATCTAATTTTCAACATGTCTCTTATATAACCAATTTTATCCTTTTCCTAATAAACACATGCACATAAACACGTCTCTTATATAATCACTTTATGGTATAATTATGTTGTAAGTTAATTAGCCTCCACATAATCACTCTAACAATACACACAAAGTATACGTATTAGTGGATGTTAATTGTGTAATATTAGAGGTGCCAATGTTCGTAATTATGACAATTATATCTCATGACCCTTGTAGTTTATTTAGGATTAAAACAAAAAGAAATATAATTAGTGGGTGCACAATCACAAGTCTCCCTAATTACAAAATTTTCTAAATGCCATCCTAAGTCTAATAGTCCCTATTGTTTGAAATTGGTGCCCCAAGCTGATGTGTTTACTTTACGAACCTCTACGTACTTCACTTACGAATTTGAGAATATATATGTATTAATTAATTGGTGGGATCATGGATAGATGGATGAAGGGAGCTGTGGAACACAATCTTCTTGATACACATGCAGATGCAGTTAATTACAAAGCATCCAATCTCACACAGTAGCTGTGCCCATAAACAGACAGAAGTAAGAAAGAGAGCTTATTTACTTATCGATGGACGAAAACTACAGTTACATTCGATTTTCTACATCTATCAATATCCGCTATTTAACTAATATTTGAGACTAGTGAGAGGGCATCTTAATTATGGGGCTAATTGGAAGTGCAAATCTTAATCTTATAATATATATTGTTGGAGTGGGTGGTGAGGTGAAATTTTGACGGAAAATTAGATGATCCAAGAAAATATATAGAAATGGAAAAGAAAATGATGAGAGAGAGAGAGAGAGAGAGTTATGGTAGAATTAAGAAAGCTCCAAATCCACCGCTAAGGGTAAGGGTGGCTGTGGCCACTCTGTCCTCTTTTTGAGACGTCTCTTTCTCATCTTAAACACCTTAATTCATATATCTCATAGCACACCCTCTTCTCCCCTGTAGGGCCTGAAAACTATGTAGATCTTTCTCTTCTTCTTCTTCTTGGTCTTCTTATTCGTCTTCTTCTTCTTCTTCTTCTTCTTCCTCTCCTCATCATCATTATAATTATATAATCTTTTCCAAAACCCAGCTATAGAGAGAGAGGAGGGGGGATGAGGGGGGTTGCGGCAGGCAGTAGAAATTAATGAAAGTAAGTTTGTTGGTGAATTATAATTGCAAGGAAGGAAGCTAGGTAGGAGGAGGTTTATGGCAATTGCAGCAACAATGAGCAGCAGCAGCCAGCAAGATGATCCCAGCCTCAGTAAAGATGATGATGTTATTGATCAGCATGAGCACGACATGGTGATGCCCGGCTTTCGATTCCATCCCACTGAGGAAGAACTCATCGACTTCTACCTTCGCCGAAAGGTAGAGGGCAAGCGATTCAACGTTGAACTCATCACTTTCCTCGACCTCTATCGCTATGACCCTTGGGAACTTCCCGGTATGTATATATACTTATGTGCACATATATACATATATACACATGTTCTCTCTCTCTCTCTCTCTCTCTCTCTCAATTGCTTCTTTCTCTATATATAGTGAGTTACAGGAATCTATAAGTTACCAGGTTTTTGTTTGTGTGAGCAAAAGCCACTTCTAAGTGAGTCCTTATTTTTTGGGTTTTCCTGAATTGGATGAATTGTTCATATTGTTTGATCAGCCATGGCGGCAATTGGGGAGAAGGAGTGGTTCTTCTACGTGCCCAGAGACAGGAAGTATCGAAACGGGGATCGGCCGAACCGGGTGACTACGTCCGGGTACTGGAAGGCAACCGGAGCTGATAGGACGATCAGGGGCGAGAATTCAAGGTCAATTGGGCTGAAGAAGACCCTTGTTTTCTACTCCGGCAAGGCTCCCAAAGGCATCCGGACCAGCTGGATCATGAACGAATATCGCCTCCCGCACCATGAAACCGAAAGATTACAGAAGGTATACCCTTGATTACCCTTATAAACTTCATCACAAGGGTTTTGTTGAGGAAAGAAATTTTTGAGGGTTTCTCTAGACCTAGCTAGCTAGAGCTCCATGATATCTTATGTAGAACCCGAAAGAGAGCAAGAACAATCTTGAATTCGATCGATATCAATTCAATTATCCTAAGGCTGCCACCAATAAATCCCAACTAAGCTTAGTAAAGGACTGAATTCTTGATACGTTTTCGTTGTTGTTGTTGTGTTGTTTTTAGGCAGAAATTTCGCTGTGTCGAGTCTACAAGAGACCAGGGGTGGAGGATCATCATCATCTGTCACTGCCTCGCTCTCTCCTGACGAGGGCATCGTCATCCAAGGCCACCCAGATGGACAAGATGAAGAATGCTGCGACCAGCCAAGCCACCATGGAAAGATCATTCCAAGCTCTTGGAGGGCCTAATAACTCTCAGGTGGCCGATGATCGGTCGACTGAGAAAATGAGTGAAACGAGTGGAAGCAGCAGCACAGATGTTGGGCTCTCCAAGCACAATTATAATTCTTACATGGCAATGGCACCAATGGCTTCCATGGAGCAACAATCCAAGCAATTACTGATCCCCAATTGCACCACAGTGTTTACTGGAACAAACCCTAATTTCAATTTGGTGTCACAGAATTATAACTACAACTCGGTGGATGAGCTCCACAGGCTGGTAAGCTACCATCAGCAGCAAGGTAACTCAATCCACCATCATCATCATCAGCAGCAGCAGCAGCATTTCTACTACAATCCCAGCTCCCAGTTCTCCACTCTGCAGCCACAGCCACAGCCATTGCCGCAAGGCGCGCTTCAGGCTGCCTTCTTGGACAGTCGATTATGGGACTGGAACGCGATCGATGAGGGTAACAAAGACTACACCAGCCCTTTCAAGTAATTATATATATATATATATATATATCTAGCTAGCTAGATATATGAAGTGGATATATATATGACATACTAATTAGAGGCATATATTTATATATATATATCTGATTAATGCTGATTTAGTTAAGCTCTTTTCTACCCTGGTATTGTTGTTAAGAAGCTGGTCTTCCAGTCATTGGTATTGCAGATTAATAATTTGTTGCTGTATTAGGGTTTAGGATTTTGGTGGGCTGAGTAAGTCTTGCTCTCCAGCTTAATTAGTTCTTAATCAATGGGTCTGCTATACTGTTTATGAGAACTTGCTGCTTCATTTCAATTAATTAATGTCAACGTTTCAGGATTCAAATTAGGCTTCAAATTAACCAATATTTAATGGAGCCCTCTTCAACTTTGCTGATGAATCATATCAATATCTAAACACTCCACAACTAAACCTTAATTTGGGTGTAGAAAGCACAATTAGTACTTTAATAAGCATATTTTTTTACTCATTAATCTGTCGAAAAGTAATTAAAAATCTACAGGAAACTGACTGATATATATATATATATATATATATATATTAATTTGTCTGGGTTTAAACTGGTAGTAGAGTGAGAATGATGATCGGGGCATGATTGATCCCAAAGAGACAAAATAAGGGTACCCCAGAGAGAGTGTTGGACCCATCATCAGAAAAGCCAACATTCACAACAGACACCCAGAGAAGATTTTGTCTCATTTTTGCTTATTTAGTTGGCCTACCAGCCAAGCAAGCTAGCTAGCTAGGGACTAACTAACCCCCCGCAAGCCACCAATACCAGCAAGTGCATTTTAATTTGTCACTGCATGTGTTGAATCATCAAATTAAATTACAAAAATAATGATATCTAGGAAATTAACAGCACCTAGGAGGTAATTAATTAAATCTACAGTTCATTTAATTTATGAATGAATATTAATTATGAGCACACATCAATCATCTCTCTCTATATCTATAGATGCTGCTACATTCTCCTTGGGATCTAAGCTAGACATGGGAGTTAAAGCCTAAGACTTCTAGGATGTCATTATTGTTGGCTTATATCATAAATTACTAAACTTTAATATAAAGTACCTATATAAGTGTGAAATTCAATTGTTCAAATAGAATATATATACATATATATGTATGTATAAAGAGAGAGAAATGACTTCTGGTTACAGACATGGAGATTTTCTTCACTATCAGTGGATAATTAATGTTTAGAATTTCTTATATAATTCTGGGTGATCTTTACCCTTCAAGTACTAATTACATTAATTCTCTTCTAAGTGTTTCCTATGCTGTTGGCATGCAACTGGAATCAATTGCCATCTTCAGCATCCAATGCAGCTATATATATATATATATGTGTGTGTGTGTGTGTGTGTGTGTGTGTGATGTTTGCCTCTGAATTCATGTTGCAGTTTGCTTATTGATCTCAAAAACTACAAATAAAGACACAAATAGTTGACTGTATATAGTTAATCGATCATACATCACAAAAACCCTAATCACACTTACTTACTTAAACTGCGTATGATGATTTATGCTCCATTGAACGTGCATGTCAAATTGCTTCTTTTTTTTTTTTTTTTGTTGCTACATTTTTATGGTTGTACCTATCACTTCCAAAAGTCGTGATCGACACTATCTCCTAATAGTATTGTAAGTTGTATCAAAGTGTATCGAGTCTCAAAATATATTAATATATGATAACATATAATGTATTATATGAAATTAAAGAAATCAAAAATAATTACTCTACATCTAAATCTTTAGGACCATTTGGGTGCGGATACATGATTATGTTACAAAAGTCTCAAACAGTCCCACCTTATGGGTGGCTACATTGACAAGAGCAGATAGTGGACATGTTTGAGATTTCATGTTTAAAATCTCTTAAAGACATTATATAAAAATTAAACCATAATTTACTTGAGAGTGGGGTGAGATGAGACTCACCTCCCCCAAGAATAGTGGAGTGCAAATTACTTTGAATAACTGATTACAAATATATACATATATACCTCATTGACATATGTAGAATTGTCGCTTAACATAATACTTATTTCAATCATTTAGGATAGTGTAGATGGTCCGCCACACCCATTCAAGAGTTTGAGATACCATGAGGTCAAAGGTTTGATTTTACCTTCATGCGAGACTATATAATCGAATGTGTCTATTCAAGGGGTTAAGTCTCGAGTTTCAACTTGCAATGAAATTGTTCGTACACTTAGGTCAAGTCCAAACAGATTGTGAGTTTTAGAAAAAAGTAGAATAGTTCGAGGCAAAAACCATCTGTATACTAGAGAACCCTTGAGTTTTTACATTAAACAAAAAATATATATATATTTCTCCATTTTTGTTCCTTTTAAATGAAGTTTTTAAAATTTTTGTAGGTGATCTGTACATCTGCATCTATACTGCTATATAAGAAAACACTCATTGTTGCTGGTATGAAATATTATCAATAAAATATTTTTTTAAAAATACTCTCTATTTATATTAATTTAAAAAAAAATTAATGACACTAATAAAATTTAAACTCATAATCCTAAATAGTAATTTATTTTTCAAACAACTTTACATCTACACTAATGATCATTTTGTTGTAAGGTTCGAGATATGCCCTAGCTTCAAGCGATGGACATTCTTCTAGTTAATTTCAATGAAATTCTTATTTATAAAAAAAAAATTACACAATCAAAGAATAAAGTATGTCCGGAAGAACCTAAACGAGAAGAATAGTAACACTATTAAATGGGTTTGAAATTTCAATATTAGCTTCTAATTTCCCAAGTTGATTATTGCTATACTCCTAAACCTAATTTTGTAATTTAACCTTCTCATATATATATATATATATATACACACATAATCGTGGAATTCAATTAAGTAACGGAATTTGTAATTAGTATAAATTTTGCAATAACCTTGAGGTTGCGTTTGGATGGAATAATTTTAAATGATATCATTCGAAATTCAGAATTTAAAATACTTGGGATTTCAAATTCTATTATTTGAAATGACATTATTGTACATATACGTATTTGGCATATATACATGTATGTATGTATGTATATACTTATGATATATATGTATCTAAACCTTTCATATATACATGTTTCTTTACATATACCCACACATATTTATATATGTATATACATACAAAAGTACATACGTTTATATAGATGTACATTATTACATTTTTCCAAACAATGAATTTGAGATTTGAAATCTCATATCATAAAGATATAGTCTGATTCAATTTATAACATGTGGGAGAGCCTAATTCGATTTAGAAGTTTTATTTGCTCTAATTTTCGTTTACAAATATATGAACACAATTCTTTTAATTATAATTTTTCAAAAAAAAAATAATAAGAAACATCTAATGTGACCATAGACGTAAACGTTCTTTACTAAACCTGGTAAATTTTGTCTTGTATGTACCCGACTGTGTTTCAATTTTTTTCTTTTTTCCGCTTGATTCGTTCCCTAACTTTTAATCCTATGTTCAGTGTAAATTAGTTTCTAATTTTGCAACCTAAAAAAACCGAAGAGTTTCTAATTTGGTGGAATGGTTGAAGTTAGAATTAGTTAATTGGGTTTAATTTGGGTTGGGGATAAGATAAAGCCCCAACATTTTGCTTTAAGCAAGAATTCAGACTTGGGCTCAAGTTCCAAAAGCCCAAGCCCAAGACCAAGCCCATTTCCATTTTAATTGCCTATTTCACGTTGAGTTCCCACATGTGAACTCAATTGGGTTCTTGCTATTTGACTTTTCATTTACAATACGAGTATAAACTAACAAAATTATAATTCTGTAAGTAGCATAAACCCTAGGGGTCCTTTTGTAGAATAATCAATTAAAAATTGAAATATTAAACTTAAAAAATTGAACCAAATATTAAATTCTTTAAAATCAAAACCAAACCGAACCAACTTTAATAAATAAATAAAATCCAAACTCAATTAATCAAAATTAGTCGGTTCGGTTATCCTGTCTCATACCCATGGGACACCACTAGATCTGAAGTATCTACAGAGTCTCTTTTCTTAATATCTAAAGTCAAAAATCAAAAATCAAACAGTATTTATAGTTTTAATTTACATGTTTTCTGACAGTTAAGACAGCAAGAATCAAAGTTCAGTTCCCATTCTTGGGACTGAAACTGAATACAAAAGTATGAAAACGAACAAGTGAAAACTGACAACAAAATCAAACTACCTCTAAGATTTGGCTAGTGAAATTCAGCTGAATATTGCCATCAAACCCTGCACAAAGCTTCTTTCTCTGCTTTGACAAGTACAAACATGAATGGAATAGCAATGTGAGAGCAAGAAGTGCACCAAACAACAAGAGGACAACGAGGTACATTACATACCTCAAGCAATATGCTCAGCAAGACTCAGAATCTTCACATGTTTTTTCTTCCTCAGCTCATGGGGAACAGGCCCAAATACTCTAGTTCCAATCGGTTCGCCTTGCTTGTTGACAAGTACTGCAGCGTTGTCATCAAACTTAACCTCGCTGCCATCACAACGGCCCCGCTGCATCGCAGCACGCACAACAACAGCATAAACAACGTCGCCTTTTTTCACTTTGCCGCCTGGTTGGGATTCCTTGACTGATGCAACTATCATGTCGCCTAACCTCGCTCCCTTCTTCCCCTTCAATGCTTGTATGCACATTATGCGCTTGGCCCCGAATTGTCCACCACTTTGAGGTTGGTCCTCATCTGTATGAAAGTCCTTTGCTGCTGCAGGAATGCAATTGGAAAATATCTCAAGTATTACAGACCACTTTTAACTCATAACAAATCGGTTTTGAACTGCTTCGTCAATTTCACATAAAAATATGATGTTCTAAGATAATTCAGTTCGCATCCTTTTAAGTGAAAATGACTAGTCTGACTCTGAAGCTTGATAAGTGGCATTCAGATACGGTTCTATTGTGATTTCAGCATAATAGTTGGGTTACTGACTTCATCTGAAACATACAAGGAATTGTGGCAAGCATATCAATCATTCATTTAAAATTTAATTGTGTAAGCATTTCAAAACAAAACATGGGTATCAGCAAATGCTGTCCACTCACTTAAAACGTCCAACTCAAAATAAAGCTAGAGAGGAGCATGCTTTGTTGGAAAAGATTCTCTAATCCTTCATTGACCAGGCAAGGTAAGCCCAGGGTCAAGAGAGTCTGAATTTTATCATGAAATCTTTGCTCAACAGTAACAATTTAAGAATTTAGAGAATCTAAATAAGTATTGAATCCAATTTAAACACGAGCCTGGACAGCCCAAACCATTAAAAGAGCATTAAGGATAGAAATGATGAAGAAGGACCTCATAACTGGCCAGGAATTTACTTGCAGAAACTATACATGTGGCAACAACCTTACTTCTACAATAAGATAGGAAGTGAATTTCCAAAGTTGTATAGCAATTTAATGACATAGTTTCCACTCACTCTCGAACTGGTAAATTTTTCGTCGTTAGTTAAATCCAGAACAAACATTATTAGTAGAATGCCTGCAACTGAAGCTGAGGAGTGTCAAAGTGAGTTAACACTAGAGGCAAAAAGAATACTAAAGACGTTCTAGCAGTTTCCGTTGAGATGTGACACAGATTGAAAATTGAAAGAGGAAAGCCACACTAGCCCAAAACACTAACCTGGGACAATATACTGCTGCACGTGATCTCCTGTGAAGGTCTCTGTAAACCAATAGTATAGCTGTTGAGGTTGCTTAACAATGAACGAGCACCTGATTTTTATGTTGAATAAATTGAACAAAACAACATCAGTTAATTAGGAAACGGGGAAAAAGTGCAACAAAAGAGAAAGGGGGAAAAGACCCTATGCTGTTCGAGCTAAAAGAAACAACTGCACATTTCAACTGACTGAAGGTCTGGCTGACAGATTTGCATTTTAGCTGCACTCCAAACATTATGTAACCAAGAACAGACCCTAGAATTACATCACAATGTGACCAGCATTAATTTCATACTATTAGGTAAGTTGTAGTCACAGCTTGATTATAACTGCCTGTCCAAGTCCATAAATTTGCTTAATTTAAATGAAGTGCCCACATTATCTCAACATCAATCACAATGACACATATGCTATCAATGTCCTGAATACATTTTCAGAATATTCTTATATGGCATATAAAGATACATGCCAAAAAAAAAAATCCCATAGCCTGACTGCACAAGTAGTTTAATTTCACAAAGTTCTGGGAAAAAATATAGATCACAAAAAATGTCATGTATAACAAATCATTTCTGATCATAATCATTTCACAACAACATATTTTGCAGATGCCATATAACAGAGAATAACATACCATGATAAATATTTTTTAAAAAAAATGAAAATTCTTACAAAATTCTAGAGGACAGTTTGTGCAATTGTGAGAATATATAGAAGCAATTGAAAATGTAAATACATAGTATAACATGGTTCAATAATATGCCAACATCCAAGGGAGCAACAGTTCTTACAATCCCATAGAAAATGGAATACAATGTAGGTTGCTATGTTATATTCACAACCCTACCCTGAATAGTTGCAAAGGCAACCGCATGCACACAAACAATTGAAATTTTGACTTATTGAATTTGTGAACTGCTTAAATCAATCACAGAATTGCTTACGTCCAACTTATCATCACCAATTTGTCACAAACCTAGGGTTGGCTAGGGTTGTGATAGGAATTTAGGAGAGATTTAGGGAAAAGAAATCAGTTAAAGAGGGAGGTTTAGAGCTGAAAACAGAAGAAATGGAAAGGAAGAGAAGAGGAACCGAGAGAGAGAGAGAAATTAAGAGAGAAATAGACTTGAAATGTATTCTTCAATTCAATCATAATCCTCCTCTAACTACTCAAGCCTATTTATAGGCTTACAATTGAAAATGCTAACAACAATAGAAAATACAACTAATAAGGAAAACACATGTATTACTAATATATCCTAGGGGTTCCTTGGGGTCATGACAATCCCCACCCCTTCAAACAATTCTTGTCCCCAAGAATTGGCTGCTCTTGACCCTATTATTCACCCAATTCCAGCCTTAATAATTTGTTTTCTTCTTCGCCTGGTCTTGTTCTCATCTCTCACTTTTCTTTTCTTTTGTCTTGCCATATCTTTTCCTCCGAAAACAGCAATATCATGATTCGTTGCAGCACTTGTTCCAGCCATCCTCCCATTCTTTGTTGCTCTCAAAATTAATTCCATTTGACCTATCACAACTTCCACCATAATCTCTCTAACTGTAGAGAGTAAGTCAAATTGCTTTGCAGGCCGAAATTTGGTTCGATGCTGCTGCTTTCCAATGGAAATGAGAACTACTGAAGCAGCAAAAGTCTTGTTTCTGTCCACAAAGAATTTCCCCATGATCTTCCCAATGTCTTCTTTCTCTTTAGTAGAGGTATCCTCAATTGGGGTATCTTTAACTTGCAGCAGATTTTTCTGGAAGTTACCACTTATCCTTAGGTCTTTATTAGTCTCATACTTTTCATCAGCTGCAAGGACACTACCACCATTGCCATCCTTCCCTTCTAGTTTGGATATATCATCCTCCAGCAAATATGAACAGTGATCCCCACAGATAGCATTGTCCCGTCCCTCTTCCTTGCTGAAATCTTTAGTTACAATTGGTCGGTCCAACTCCAATTTTTCCTCTGACTCATGCTTGACATGATTTGCAGCCTTATAAGCTCCACCATCAAATTTTTTTCTGAAAGAATTCTGATTTGGGACACCATCCGATCCTTCCATCCCTGCTTTAATCACCAAAGGTAACGGATCAGCTTTAGCTTCCTCAAATGCTGCCTTATTAATCTGTTCATGACAGATTCTCTTGGGATAATGACATTCACCACCAATATCATTACTAATGTTGCATTTCCCCTTTATAATTCTGCTAGAATCGGTACACTTCTTCCACTCCACATTGGAAATAGGTAGTGAATCAGCTTCTCGACTTCTTGCTTTCTCCTTCGGCTGTTCCATTTTAAGGAAATCTTCTTTGTTAAAACTCCCATGATAATCCTCAAAGTATTCGGTGGGAAAATTGTAATGATACTCCTTAGATAGTATCATTGCAAACTCTTGCAACTTTTCACGTATCATTTGGCCGAATTCTTGGCTCGATTCATGTACCATACTTCTTGTTCCTTTGTCCAATTGGCTGCTAACTGAAAATGCAGCCTCCTTTGGCCGCCATTGAGGCTCCATTCCAGCTGAAAAGGAAACTTTCTCCTGCTGCAATTGAGACTCCATTAGACTCCTTCGTGCGCCACTTCCCAAGGCTTCATGAGCAGGACATTCCATTGAAAATGCAGCATCCTTCGGCTGCAATTGAGGCTGCTCTCTTGCATGAAAATTAACCACACACTTCACTGATTCGCTGCTATTAGTCATTAAACTTCTAATCGCTGAAATTGATTGCCCCGGCCTTCAACTCGGATCCGTCGGAATTGCCGGAGCTCACTGGAATCGGCTAAATTGCTGAAACTTCCTGTCTTAGCTTGCCGCAACAATCATCGGAATTTCTCGCAACTCCCTGATTCTTCTTCGTCTGCAATTTTTGATCAACCTGAACCGCTCTAAGAGTTGCTGGAAGCTCCGTCGAAATCGGCCCAGTCCCCTTCAAATTCCAAACAGAAATTACAGCCAATAATGGATTGGAATTCACGAGCGAAATTGCCTTGGCTGCTCGATCAACACTTCCCCGATTTCTCAAGCCGAAAGCCCCTCCTCCTGCTACGCGTTAGAAATTCGCACACACGGCCGAGAGTCGTTTGGGCTGCTCGCCTTCCTTGAGCGATGGTGACACAACCAACCGCACCTGACCTCCTATCGCCGCATACCCCGTCGGAATTGGCAGCACACCACAGCGTTCCAGTCAGGTACTTCACCTAACGAGATTGGAATCTCTTTTCGATCAATGTGAGCAGCACGTCGCCAAGCACCAATTAGATCCGCCTTCACACGCCTTCCAATCCGAGCCGAAGTTGCTTCGCTCGGCTTCGGTTTCCAAATCCGAGTTCGCTTCGCTCGACTTCACCTTCCAGATCTGACTTCAATTCCGAATTCAATAGTCTTGACTCCACCACTTGCTGGACTTGCACCAGCAGAAGAGGACGAAGGCCAAGGATTGCTCGGAAGTTTGATATCTTGGCTCGCCTAGCAGCCCAATCACCGACCACACCTATGGCCGATCAGATTCGCTAGAACCGCATATGACCAGCAACTCGCTGATGTTCAACAGCGGCATAGGAAGTTGCTTCTCATCATCATCTTCCTAATTTGCGTCAATTGCCGAAGGCCACCCGAGTTCCAGCGGAAAAGGATCACTCGGAATTGGCCGTGGTTAACGAAAAGAACCGCCGATCTCCATTTCCAGTCCTTCAAGTCGCCTCGGAAATGAGTCTCGTTCTCGCCTTCAGCAACCTGACTCGCCTCCAGCACTACTACTTGAGTTTGCCAGATGATACGCAACTGCAGGCCACAAGCTTCCTTGAATGCATTTGATGGACTTACTCACCAGTCGCGAGCGTTATCTATTCGCAACGCTTCTCCTCACCCGCTCACCGTCCAATGGTCAGAGGACCACTAGCTTTGTTGTAATATTCTCGGAATCACAGTGAAGCTCACCTGATAGAATTCGCCAAGACACAGCTATCGTTGCTGATCAACGATCACCAAAATTCCTACCACGCTTCCGTTGCGCCTTCAATTCCGAGTCTCTATTTGATCGAAGGAACTCGCCTTTTGGATTAATTGGCTCTGGATGTGCTTCAGCTCTGGATCGCCTTAATCGCAGACAGTAGCTGAGATCCAGCCCCTCCGCTCCGCCTTAATCAGCTGCTAAAATTTTCGAAATCACAGCTGAGACTTGATCGGCTCACCTCTGAGTTTGCCTTCCAAAATTCCAACCCGAACTGCAACAAGTTTTCCAGAATCAACGCAGAAGATCGCATTGCTCTGCATCGAAGTGGATTGATTACTTCATAACCGGTCGGACAAGGACAACCACCGAATTTCAGCACTCACAGCCGAGGAACATGCTCTGATACCATTTGTCACAAACCTAGGGTTGGCTAGGGTTGTGATAGGAATTTAGGAGAGATTTAGGGAAGAGAAATCAGTTAAAGAGGGAGGTTTAGAGCTGAAAACAGAAGAAATGGGAAGGAAGAGAAGAGGAACCGAGAGAGAGAGAAATTAAGAGAGAAATAGACTTGAAATGTATTCTTCAATTCAATCATAATCCTCCTCTAACTACTCAAGCCTATTTATAGGCTTACAATTGAAAATGCTAACAACAATAGAAAATACAACTAATAAGGAAAACACATGTATTACTAATATATCCTAGGGGTTCCTTGGGGTCATGACACAATTTTTGGAAACTTAATGCACTACCATTGTTCCATTAACAGCCTTCTGTATTTAATCAGAACATCTGGCCAATAAGCCCAACAACCCACTCTTCTGTTTAGTTAATTTCACTTTTTCTTTCCTTTTCTTCTGTTTCCCAGCAGGGGAAGGTGCAAGTAAATGTAGCCTAAACCTCTGAGACATTGTGCACATGTTTCGACCAATGATTTGTTAATATATCCTAGGTGTCTTAGAAAGTGGTGACATAGGCATCTCGGAGCAGCAGGCATCACCACTTCCTAAATAGAGGAATTTGGGAATACTTGAATGAAATGAACAATTCTATATACTTAAAAATTAATAGATGAAGAATCCTACATCAATGCACACTCTTAATCAGGTTCCTGTGCAGGCCTCTTTATTGACTACAGGTTAATCAACAGTTAGCTTAGACTAAAAAAGCAATCTCAAACTTTATATAAGTACAGAGCTTAGACCTAAACTTAAGCAGAGAAAAAGACGCACTGAGCTCGGGCCAATGAAGGTTGATCAGCTCAGTTCATTTACAAGCCACCAATTACCGCATTTCATTTTATCATTCTTTCCAATGATTGGCATTATCTTGATCCAAAAGGAGATATAACATTATGTTGTTTTATCGCTGAAATAAAAACCAACCAGAAAACCGGCGGATTTACCATGACTACTAACAAGGCGGTAAATCAAGACAGAGCCATAATATTATGCCGTTTTATCGCTCAAATAAAACCAACCGCCATGACTAACAAGACGGGTGAAATGTAAGGACAGCCTAAGCTTCTTTTTTTTTCACATCGACTACTCCCAAATTCAAACCCGTGCCCTCACCCGGTGGAAGCTCTATACAAAGTGGTGGTCGCTCACTTTACTATTCAACTAGTTAACTCTCTCTCTCTCTCTCTCTCTCTCTCTCTCTCTCTCCATACGCAATCAACTTCGAACCCCATTGAGGCCGATAACAAAACATTTCACAGAAAATACCATTACTCCTATACAAAAAACGCAAGAGAACAGCTATCCAGCTGAAATCTTACTACCGAAGACGAATCCATGAATAGGTTTCGCATCACCTTTATAAATTCATACAAAAAATAATGATACTAATAACCATTTGAAAGCAATGGATATAGTGTATATAGTCAACATACCGCGAGACGATCTAGAAGCAAAAGCTGCAAATGCCATCTCTTTCTCTCGAACTCTCGGCAATCTAAACCCTAAATCCCACAACGAAGAAGAAAGAGCAGAGCTGCTGCTGTGTTGCGCAAGTACGCCAGACGATCAAATGTATGAGCTTGGGCTTGAGCCAGCTGAATTTAATGGGCCATGCTTAGATGAAATGGGCCAAGATCAGCCCAGCCCGTTGTTGCAGATCAGCCCAAAACAACCTGTTAGCCCCGATTGAATTTGTCAGTTTTACTTTCTTTCTTCTTCTTTTTCTGCACTTTCATAATATATTCTAATATTATATGAAATCAAGAAATAAAATGTTTTCATATTTTTAAAATTTTAAAAAGGCCTTAATTCTAGATGCAGACAAATTTTAAAAAATAATTAATAGGTCAAGTTAAGATCAATCAACTAAAATCATTCATAAAAAAGTTACCAATATCTCATTGATAAATAATAACTTATAATAATACAAGTAACTTTTTAAATATAAAAAAATTTATAATAATAAATTATAAAAAAATTGATCTAAAAATGTTATTAGTTATTTAAAACACTAAAATAAGTCAATAAAGTAAGAGCAGTTATCGTGCTGCTTAGTATGTTCTCTCGTTTTAAAATAGAGAAAAACAAAACGTAATACCATAACTACTCATTTAAAAAAATTTCCATATTGATTTCAATTCCTTTCACCGTCCACATAATATTTTTTACACTCACTCGTTAAGCATTTAACTGATTATATTACTATCTTTCTATATTAAAATAGTATAATTATCAATACCGGTTGAATCCATTTGTGTGATTCAGAACATGCTGCCTTCCTCAGTATGGTGACATTCAAAAAGAAAAGGAAACTCAGAGTTTCAGAAGAACAGCCACAAGAATCTCATCAAAATTCATTGATTTCTATCCATGTACCAAGATGACGTGCAAATCCAGTGTAGAACTCAAGAAATACTTAGAAAAAATATATATATACATGATATGAAACGAAAACTCCTTTTATAGAAGAGCTCTTTTGTGAATATAATTTTTAATATAAAAAAAATTAAATATTAAAATTAATATATAATATAAAAAAATTTATATTATATATTATAATATAAAAAAATTCTTTATATTTTTATATTATATTATAATATAAAAAAAAAAATCAGTTCTAATCTCTTAACAAAAATGCGTTTTTATATTAAAAACAAGTTTTTAATGTTTTTTAACGTTTCAATACAAGAAATTTCGAAAACACTAAAACAACACTCCTGAAATATTTCGGTGCATCATAAAGAAAAACCATTACAAGATAAGTTTTACATTCTCCAAATAAATACTTCTCTATCTCATATAAATAGCATCATTATTTTGCTAAAAATAATGTATGGAAATGGAATACATTTTGTCAAAATATCATTCTTAGAAAGCCAAAATACTTCCAGACCTAGCACCCAACTATGCCCTAGACCTAAAGGCTATATAAAAGGAGAAACATTCAAGAACACAAAGTCATAGAACATAATGTCAGCATCCTCTTGAGTTGGTGCTATTGCTTTCTTAACAGGGGACACTTCTCTTGTCGGACGCCATCCTGTCAGCCACTTTACCAGAAGATTGGCTGCTCTTGCTGTTACAGCTGCTGCCTCCGGGATTTCTAAGAACAGACCGCTGTATAATCCTGACGGGTATCCCTCCCAAATCGAAATCTTCCTTTAAAGACTTTGTTAAGAACCTGAGGTCTGTATCCGAGAGCTGCGTCTTCCCTCTGACAAAGGCAACAAAAGTAGGTGGCCGAGCCTTCACCTGAGTGAAGTATTTGATCTTTGGTTGAGCAGCCTGATCTTTCCAGGAATGCCTGCTCATTACCTGAGTCAAGCAACACCACACCAATAGCCAATGCATCAATTTGAGATGTTATGGTTCAGGGAAAAAGTGTACGGTCAGTGGAACTAACCTTGAGTAACCAGCGGTTGAGACGAGCAGTTGGCAATCTCAAACACCATTTCTCATAGGTGTTGATTACTTCACGCATCACATCTGTTTGACCCCTTCCCTCTAACGCTGACACAAAGACAACTGGAATGCCAGTCACCTAAAAGAAGTTGCATCAGTGCTGGATCAGCTTACTTCACTGTCAAGAAGAGGAGAAAAGGAGGAGGACAGAACGGTAGATATCAAGAATATTATGTCCAGCTCTAATGACGCTAAATACTTTTTCCTAAGAAATGGTTAACCTAACAAAGCCAATTTCCAATCAAATTGCTTTCAAAATAAGCTTGACTAGAATCAAGCTCCGGGATTTCTGATGTTCATTGTCTTCTCAGATCAAGTTCATCTTATTATACATGGAAACCTTAATTTCAAATAATTAAATTCTAGACATAGTCCAAGAACACATGGATCAAGAAGTCATGCTTACTCTCTCATAACTTCAAATTAGATAGGGGGAGCCGAACTCCAAGGAGAATTTGTCTTCAATAACCGATGGGAACTTGATTTGCTTAACAATTTAAATCCAGCCCTCTTGGGCAAAGGCTCCACTCAGTATCCAACGGTATGTTGCCTAGTAATGATTCTTAAGATCAAGATCCCTAATTTGAAACTGTGGTGAATGAAATGTTAATCGTAATACATTATTGTGTTAAGAAAAAATCATACCATCCTTTATTATCAGTTCATAATAATTTGCCCACAAAAATTGACAGATTTATACTGGTGCTAGTTTGAACTTCCTAGGAAGAAAAATCAAATGACTTTTAACATTTTTGCTATTTGGCTGCATTATTTGCATCACAACCAATCGGCAATCCGCACTTCCTCAATTGGTTGTATATAAATGGTCAGAGAGAGAGAAAGAGAGAGAGAGTAGTTGGATACAATTTCAAAACAGTAACCTTATCTCCAGCAGGATAATTCCGACTATCAGAACCCTTAAGGGCCTACTTCTTATTTTTTGATTACTGATGTCTAATTGCATATTCACGAATACATACAAAAGCAAAAGAGAACGGAAAGGTAAGAGATCATGCAAAATAAAACTACAAGGTTGATGTTTCCATACAAGAATAGAGACTGCATGGTATAAGACATCATACAAACAAAACTATGAGGCTAGGTGATCACATAATCAATGGCTGAAAAGAAGTTTCAGAAATTTAAACTATCTGGTGATCCAAAGGAGGCTCTTGAACTGTTTTAGTTCAATCATTAAACCCAGTTAAAATCAACTCATCCTCCAAACCGTTTTCACATTGCAGTCCACTAACAAGTTTCAATGGTAGAATAATTACACATTAAGAAGAAAAAGATGGCATTAAAGGTAGTTTATATGTTTGTTAGAAGATGATAGCACTGTGATCACTAAGGGTGTGTTTGATTGCATTACCTAGAATTTAATTCTAGATAATATTGCCTAGAAAACAAAAACCACCTCACCCCCTTGGAAAATGAATTCTATGGAAAGAAGTTTTAAATGCTTATACCATACACATTTTTCATAGAAAAGTTAAAAGAGTGTTTGATTGCTTCCATAGAAAATATTGTAATAATTACACATTTTCTATAATAAATGTGTTCAATCAAACACACTCTAAGATTATAATAAGAATTTCTCCCTGGAGATGCCAGAAAGGAAGTAGATCAAAATTGAACAACTACAGATTCAACTCGCTCAAAACAAAGCTGTGCATGTGAATGATAGATGTGTATTTAGTACCGGTAAGAATTTTGGAAACAACAAACCCGTGGTATAACTTTCTGCACTTCTTCAGGAACAGCGTTAACTACATTTTCATGTAACTTCCCTTTTAGAAGATCCATCTTGTTCACAATCACAACCAACCCACGCCCTTCTTCCACTGCCCGTCTGGCTATAACTACTTCAGCATGCTTCATACTCCTCCTAGCTTTTGCAATCTAATCAATAAACAGGAGAATACAAAAAGGAAAAAACTGCTAGATATTAAAATTGTATATCTCCTATGGTATAATATGCAATACCACAAAAAAAGGGCAAAGGGATGATACAATTAGCCAATTAACTAATAACTGCCAGAATACAACTTTTTCCACTTAGCAGCTATGGTCACATGAAAGTGAATTCTTGGCATGTATAACATATCAACCCATTGTTAAAAGCATTAATATATTTTACCAATTTAATACTTGATATTCCATGTGTAGGAAAAATAAAAAATGCATTGCATTCAAAGAAAATCCTATGCCAGGTTCAAAAATAGAATAAAACTAAGTAAGCAACTTAGAAAAAAACATTCTGGAATGCAAACAAAGGAGAATTGGCACAGGAAGAAGAGACCTGGCAAGGCCAAATATGAGCTTATTCAAGTCCATTGTAATTGTTTCGCAAGGTAGAAGACACAAAGGAAGAGGACAGCAAGATCAAGCAGCGGAGCAAAGCATATGTAGACTACTATGGAATTATGGGAGAATTATCCAACTCAACCTTTTTAAGGTGCTTAGTGAACAAAGAGTAAACTTCTAGCACGATATCCAGGCTGTTGGAAATCTTTGTGAGATAATGATGGACAAAGGCACAGTTAAGATGACTACTTAGGATTCAATATTAAAGAACTTTTATCTTTTGGCTCAGTGCAGGGCACAAGACACAATATCAACCATTGAGAATTTGAGGAAGAGGGGAAAAATCCTTGTTTAGCAGTGCTATATGTGTATGAGTTGGGGCAAAGCCATTGTTCCCCTCATTTTTTTTAAGATTGTATAAGGGCAAAGCCTCAGTATCTCCACCACAAGTCAAACTCCTTAATAACACATGTTTCAGCTAGATGATTCTTATCCTTAATAACCTGTATATAACCAATTCAAACTCCTTTCTTCCCAACACCTTCCACAAGACTTCTGTAGGTACTCTGTCATATGCAAATCTTTTTGTTTATCTCAGGACCTTCCCTTTAAATGTCTCAGTAAATAGATAGCTGCCACTGTTGATCTATCAAGCATAAAACCTAATTGATTTTCAGAGACCTTTCTTTCTCTCCTTTATCTTTACTCAATCACCATCTCTTGAAGTTTCATTGTGTAGCTCATTAACTTGATCCCTCTATAATTTTTGCAGCTCTGAAACTATAGAATTATACCTGTGTTAGCTTGATGTTTAACTGGAAGTCTGGAACAACTACCATTGTAGTAGTTTTTAGTGGACTTACATAACTGAAACATGTTTGAGCAAAATGAACTTACTGATGCTAAGTATTTTGCAGTTTAGATTGCAATAAGTAGCCAAAAAAATAAAGAAAAGAGACATGGCACACCTCTTCAGCATCAAGGACCAGAGCAACCACATGGGCCCGCATAAGATTTTTTCTTGATTGCACAATACTCAAGGATGATGGTCCTTTTTCCTGCTTTGTCCTTTCCAGCCAACCAGCAGTGTCCACCTGACCATGAAATGCCAACAACAATAAATAGTACATGTATTAATTAGATATTGGGGAGGTTATAAGTAGCTGATAGGATGACTTCAATTTTTTTTTTTTTTATAAAAAAAGAAGAAGAATTAAACATATTATGGAATCTCAGCCTTTTAATCAGCTAGTTGTCAGTTATTGCCAGGTTCAACAAGGGAGGGAAAAAGAGAGATGATACTTCATAAAATGTCAATCCTATGTCGCGTACCTCAAGTTTAGCCTAGGGTTTGGATTGGAATTCTGAAGGATCCAATAGAATTAAGACCAAGAGCAGAAGGATTGGAGGGAGAATTGGACAGAAATGAGGGAGAGTTGCAGAAGAACAGAGGGGGAGAGATTAGAGAGAAAGCAGAGGGAAACGAGAGGGAGTTCAGAGGGAAAGCTGGATTCAATTATCAATTCAAAAGCATACATTCTCTAACGGCCTCAGCCTATTTATGGGCTGTTCCAACCTATCTAATTGAGAAGTACAATTATTATCAGCAACCTAGAGTACAATATAGCAATACATGTAACTAACTACTATTATAATGACCATGATAGCCTTGGGGATCCTTGGGGTTGTGACATCCTACTCTGCACTCAGCAGGTCACTGGAACAGACATAACAATGGAAACAGAATTAAAACACTATGGGACTATTCGAATTATTTGAACAAATTCAAAAGAGAATACAGATAACAAATCAAGAAACAGGCTGAAAAATGAGGAATAGATGCAGACTTTAGGAAACAGTAAAAGCTAAGAAAGGCTTTAATTGTTTCATACTGAATCCTCACAACATTTGTGGCCTCCAAGACAAGGACTGAAGATTTTAAGTTCATCCAAACAATAATAATACTTCCAAAAATGCATTAGGAGGCCCAGAGCTCCGCTTATTTTGCAAAGCTTTAGGTAAGTCCACGTACACAGTCCAAGCCTGGTGAAAGGAGGAAAGCAATTGCAGATAGGCAGCTACAGGAACTATGTTGCAGTCATTTTATGAAGAAAGACCCCATAAATTTCCACTTAGGCACTTTTGAATGCACTAAATCTATCCAGACAACTTAGATGAATGTCTGTACACTCGAGTAAGCTTTAGGAGAACAACAATCAGAAATAATCATGTTAGCATTAAGCAACAGACAAATATTTACCAAGTATACAGTTCTCCCTTGATACTGAAATTGAGCTCTGATTGAGTCTCTTGTTAAACCAGCTTCTGGTCCCACTAGAACACGTTCTTCTTGTAATAATGTGTTCATCAATGTTGATTTCCCAACATTGGGCCGCCCTACAATTGCCAACTGTAATGGCAACTTAGACTCTTCATCCTCACAAGTGCTATTTTGATGATTATCTTCGTCTACAAAGATAGGAGAAGTAAAACAAGTTTTATAAATAAGAGTGAGATAGAAATACTCGGTTTCATTCATCATCAAACTAATCAAAAAAAAAAAATCAGCTGATGAAGCATGGAAATGTCATAATTTAACATAACAAAATTGCAGTAGTTGGCATGGTAATCAAAGAAGTAAATCTTCAAAACAAAATTGCATTAATCAATATATTTTTATTTTATTTAGCATAGTGCTGGTGCATTATGCATACAAGGCCAAGCCCAAGCGACCTACCTAAGCCAAGATTATTGGCTATTGGCTAAACCGACACCTACTTGTGTTGGATAGCTCACAAAAAATATCTACTAAGCTAAATTAGAAAGTATATTACCCGAAGGGTATAGGTACGGATATAGGTGAAGGTGCATCCAATCCATATCCGGTTCATTGTCATTCCCATTGGCTAGTGGTGATGGTGACTTATTGAGCACTATAAGCGTAGAGGTGGTTGGTTTACCTAGGCAGACCAATGGTTGATATCTTTTGGGGCACACATAGATAGAATACGGGTAAAATTAATAAACACTTATTGAACTTTAAAATTGTAATTATTTACTCACTAAACTTTAAATTGTAACCAGTTACTTACTGAACTTTATTCAACGTCAACCATCCATCACTCGTTACAACTCCGTCAGATATTACAAACGAAAAATGCTAACGGAATCCGACGTGGCTAACGGAATTCGATGTGGCAAAAGTAAATTTAACATATACTCACTGAACTTTAAAAATGTAACTACTTACTCACTGAACTTTGCTTAACGTTAACCATCCATCATCCCGTTACATCACCGTCTGATCTTGAAACATATTAAAAGATTTTTGTATGCATTTGAGATCACTTACTTCTCAAACCAAAAGCCAAAAACTAAACTAATGACTCAAATTAAAAAAACTACTGATGCAAACCAAAAGTAAAAAAGATGTCTGCTTAGATTCTTTTACCTCTATTACGAACAACGAAATTCACAAAAAATGTATTCAATAATGAGACCAAGAGCCAAAAACTGATTAAAAAAATCGTATTTCTTCTATACCAAAAACCAACAATCTTTAATCAATCATCGTCTCAAACAAAACACCTACCTATCCAAACAATGTGATTCTATGACCATCTTAAGAAAACAAAAACTCAATCCTAAACGGTGGTCACCAAGTTCACTCATTACATCTATGCCAATTTGATATAATACATCATTGTGGGTGCAAAAGAAAGCAATCTGGTCACTCACTAAAGGTATGTCAGTCATCGGATATGAACAATTTGGTCACTCATTGAAGGTATGCCGGTCACCAGATATGAGCAATTTGGTCACTCACTAAAGGTATGTCGATCATCGGATATTGTTGCACCCACAATGATGTACCATCGTTTAGGATTGAGTTTTTTTTTTCTTAAGATGGTCATAGAGTCACATTGTTTGGATGGGTAAGTGTTTTGTTTGAGGCGATGATGGATTAAAGATTGTTGGTTTTTGGCTTAGAAGAAATACGATTTTTGTAATCAGTTTTTGACTCTTAGTCCCATTATTAAATACATTTTTGTGAATTTCGTTGTTCGTAATGGAGGTAAAAAACTCTAAGCAAACATTTTTTTTACTTTTGGTTTGCATCAGTAGTTTTTTTAATTTGAATCATTAGTTTAGTTTTTGGCTTTTAGTTTGAAAAATAAGTGATCTCAAATGCATACAAAAATCTTTTAATATGTTTCAAGATCAGACGACGATGTAACGGGTGTTTCAAGATCAGACAGTGATGTAACGGGGTGATGGATGGTTGATGTTAAGCAAAGTTCAGTGAGTAAATAGTTATATTTTTAAAGTTCAATGAGTGTATGTTAAATTTACTTTTGCCACGTCGGATTCCGTTAGCATTTTCCGTTTGTAATATTTGACGAAATTGTAATGAGTGATGGATAGTTGACGTTGAGTAAAGTTCAGTGAGTAACTGGTTACAATTTAAAGTTCAGTGAGTAAATAATTACAACTTTAAAGTTCAATGAGTGTTTATTAATTTTACCCGATAGAATACTTAAAACCTTATGATGAAATTTCTTGACACCTTTTCTAATGACTTCATACTGTAGATGATTGACTAGCGATCTGATGAGGAATCACGAACCAATCAATGTAAAAAAACATGGTAGGCACAGTGTCTATGCACAACCAAGCCATTGCATTTTGTACCTTGTTCATGTCTCAACCAGTGAAGATAAATTTACACAGACTGAGCCAACAACAATCTAATGATACTTAGTCAGTGGCAACCCTCAACTGAAAACAACATCATGAGTTCTGCTGGTAAGCCACCCATCCAGAAAGAATAGTATCAATTGTAACCACCTACATAATGGAACTCTTAATAGCTTCCTAGGAAGTGACCGTAAAAGATCAAGACTTCTACATCGTCACAGAAGTCCCAGTAATTAGTAGGGTTGGGATGCAATCCCACTAGCCCATATGGGAATGTTAAATATGTTACCATATATCCAAGGCTGTTGAGGCCATATAGAATGAGTATATTGCCTTTGTCTAACAAATATGCATAGTCATGTCAGGAAGTCAATGGATAAGAATCAACATTTGAAATGAAAAATACTGTATTTTGTGAAGTTTCATATAAACAATAAGTTCCACCTGTAAAAATTAGAAGCAAGAAACCAACTAGGACTCCAGAAAGTATACAGAGGATCAGAACATGTGCCCAGAAACTTTTATATTGAGAATGGACATTTGTCATGTGTGAGGAGAGTTATCTGGGATAGTATCTCACCATTTAGAACCTGGAGCATATAGTCCTCCAGCAATGGCCTTAGAGCTTCATAAAGATCTGTCATTCCCAGTCCAGTCTCAGCAGATAGAGCAATAGGCTCCCCAAACCCTAACGTGTGTGCTTCACCAGCCGCAGCAGCAAGAGACCCAGCACCATCATCAAGTGATTCAGATTTATTCATGACTACTATAATCTTCATACCAGAAGCATGTCTGCGCAACCACTTCCCAACATCCAAATCCATGGGCTGCAGCCCATCTCTGGGCATGATAAAGGACCAAGAAAAAGGATCATTATGGGGTCAAAAGAACTGAGCATGCTAGCATGTCAAAACTATGCTCATCCATGAAGCTAGGGCAAAGCTATGAAAGAACTCCTATCAAGTGACCACATTCTTCAATGGGTAATTGAGAATAGATAGCTTGTGTGAATTTAAATATTAACCATTCATGTTGCATAATTGTTGATTGCACCTTAATTTTTACATGGTCAAGATGAAAATAATAATAATAATAATAATAATAATAATAATAATAATAATAATAATAATAATAACAACATCACACAAAAGCTAGAACAGGACCATGAAATTTACCTTGCATCTATGAGGAATAGCACAAGTTGGGACCTTGCTAACACTTTTCCAGTCATTTCTGCTGTTCTGTTGAGAACTGAACCAGAAGATGCCTCTGCTTCTAAGCCAGCTGAATCCAACACTCTGAATCGTAAATCACTCAATTTGGCTACGCCTTCTCGTATATCCCATGTAACATGGTCCGAAGGAGTGTTGAACACAAGAGCCTCTCTCCGCCGAATTAAACTACACCATCATAAACCTAAATCAAGTGATTTAACGGCTATATGGAACCTCAAAAATTATTCAACAACCAAGCATAAAAGCTCAAAAATCCATGTAAATTAATATCACTATAACAATCACTGGGAATTTAACAATTTAGTAAATGCACCATCTAGAATAAAAACTAACCGATTAAACAGAGCTGACTTGCCAACATTTGGGCGCCCTATAATAACAACTGTTGGAAGCAAGTTGAGATCAACTTTCGTGAAATCAACAGGCTTCTTAAAGTTGCCTCTCACTTTTGGCTTATCACTACAAGCAGCAGCATCTGAATCAACGTAGAATTCTTCCAAATCACTTCCACCTTTATTGTCCATTCCAGATGCATCAGAAAATGCATCTTCAGATTCTTGAGCAGGCAAGGTGGAAAACCCGCCAGTATTTTGAATCATAAAATACTGCCGGCATGAGATCAACTCGCAATAATCCCAGTACGAAAGTGATCTTCCAATGTTATTTACGGCAACACTCTCTGAAATTAAACATTAAAGAATCATAAAAATTAATTATGAAACACCACGTCCAAAATTTTCGCCGTACAGTTTAACACATTTTCTAAAACTATCAAGAAAAATATACTGGGATTTGAAAATTTTCTGACCGTGATTTAGGGATGACTTGGGGGATACTCTGACTTTGTAGAATCGAACAGTTGCATAATTGGCATGTCTGTGTTGTGTAATGATGCCCGAACGAAGACCAAACCCAGGGCGGCTCTTTCCGGCCGAAAGGGCTCGAATCCATGAACAAAACATCTCACTACTGGCTGTTATTAAAGTCGATATCTACATATGTTAACCTTCTTCTGCTTGTTGAGGCTATACTCCACCAGGAAAGATGTAAAAAGATAAAGAAATAGAACGAGCGCAATGTGCGTGTCCGTATAAGTGAGCGCGATGTTGAATTGGACCAAGGGAAGACCAGTTAGCAGAATCAAATTGTTGCGGCGGCGGCGGCGGCGGCTGGTGGCGTTGATCGACTTTTGTGGCGGTTGTCGGCGGGAAGGGGTTTAGGGCTTTTCGGTCTTCGAAGCCGAGCCGCTCCGGTCGTCGGGGCGAGAATATGTTTTGCCTGCAAGGCTCTCTCGTAAGCAGAACAAATAGGTTAATCTCGTCAACAGTCATTAAAATTTTAAGTTTTTTTAAATATATAGGTAAATTAAAAATTATGCTTTTAATTTTAATAAATTATAAAAAGTTATATTTGTCCTTAAAATTGTGAATTGACAAATTTCTCTTTTTATTTGTTATTATTTTAATAACATAAAATTTAAAAAATTTATTGATGGTCTATCATCATTGTCCACTAACTACTCATCATTGATAATTCAATAATGGTAACGTTACGATCATGATAACTTAATTAAGTTTGTTGTTATTAAAATTATCGGTTTGTCGTCGTCCATATTATTTGTGAGATAAGATTTTGTTCTTTATGTCAATTATCACATTATAGAAGAGTATCGTATATTGTTTGACAAAAAAAGTCAATTGAATAAAGCCAAGCCATTATTCGTTGGCAATCTTATTTCTTGTGCAAGAGACACTGGTCAAATTTATATTTTTATTCTTATATTTTTACGCTATTTTTCGTGTGTCCATTTAACTTTTTTGTTATTTTGATTAGATTTTTTAACTTATATTTTTGAATTAATTAAATCATTATATTTTTATTTTTTTCATATATTAACCTGAATTTTTCATTATTTGATTATACCCATCGACTTACATTTTCCAGTTAATTTAACATTTGTACTTTAAAATGAACAGAGTTTTATGTGTATTTTATCATCTCACTTTATATTTTTCTTATACATAAAAAAATATATAAAATTAAATTAATTTTAAAATACAGATCCATAGATAAAATTAAAATTACAAAAAAATTAGATTTTCGTATAAAAAAATCAAAATATATGATTTAAATTGATTCAAAAATCAAGTTGAAGAGTATAATTGAAATAATAAAAAATTTAAATAATCACATAAAAAAAGAGTGAAAGTATAACAACAAAAATATAGATTGATAAAAAAATATAATATTATCAAATACTCTATTTTAATTTCACGAAATGTCTTTGTAATTTCTTAAAATTAATGGAATGTTCATTGGATTTCACATAATATTAAGGGATATAAGTGTAATTTAACTTAAATATATTTAGTAATATAATCTTATCACTAAGGTGACACAAAGTTAATTAACCTTCAACATTAAAGTTAATGATTTACTTATAATTGTATATAACAACCAGAATACAAATATTATATAAAAATTTAAAATTTTATTGATACTTAAATTATAATAATAAAAAACTATATTATTAAAAAACTATTAAAACATATTAAACAGACTAGTTAAATAAAAAAATTAACCCGTAGACTTTGACATTTATGGCGTCCAAGAATGAATTAATCATATTTGAATGAAAAATGTTAATTATATATTGAGGGTTACACCTTAGTTTATATATACTTGTATAAATAATTAAAATATTCTTACTTTAATTATAAATTATTTTCTTACCCTTTGTCGTCCCCTATTTCATTTCTCTTCATTTTTTTTCATGACTATTGGTTGCTACATTCACCTCATCTTAATCATTGGCTTATCTCGTCTCGATCGTAGAAAGAAAAGATGTAGCGACAATCAACGTGATACAATATGAGACAATGATCAATGGTTGTTAAATGAGGCTATGGGAAAAAGAAGAGAGAAGAGGCGATTAAAAGCAAGAGAAGCAATTTTATAATTTATGTGAAGATATTTTTGTCATTTTATTACATTTCGATAACTTATTCTCTAGCCCTTTATGAATAAATAGCAGGTGTATCTTGATTACCCCGTTTAGTCCTAACATAATGGATAATCAAATATTAATTAAATAAACCCAAGCAAGAAGACAACGACGCTTTGAAATGAACGACATGGCAACCCGTCACAATCAGCCCCACTTAAAATATAAAAATTCTGTAACGGGCCAATAGGGTTCAGCCACGTCAGCTCACCGCATGGCCTGTATCTCGACGGTGGTATATATGCAGACTACTTTGTGGGCATTGAGAAATCAAAGACGCAGGCAGGCGAGCCCTGAAAGCGGCAACCGCTCAGCTAAAACCCTCTTTTTCTAATCTTGCTCCCAATTCACTCGATTTTCTCTCTTATTTTCCCACCCTTTCTCGAGAAAATTTGTTGTTCGTGTCTAGGCGTACATGCGCACACAGATAGGAGCAGCATGGAGGAGGAGCCCTAGGTTTTGGAAACCCTAATTGGGCCGTTCTAGTCAGATTTCGCGGGCAATTCGCCAAATTGGTCGCCGGTTTTTGAGGGGTTTGTGTTATTCTAGGCGTACACGGGTAGGACGAGCTTGAATTCGGGAGGAGAGGAGAGAGATGGAGGGCATACCGCATCCGATACCGAGGAGTGTGGAGGAGGTGTTCAACGACTTCAAAGGCAGACGCGCTGGTTTGATCAAGGCTCTCACTACTGGTTCGTGTTTTCTTTTCCACTTCTCTGAACTTATAGATTTGTTCTTTGTTTTTTGGATTATATCTTCCTTTTTTTCTATCGTATCACAAGGACTTGGTTTCACTGGCTGTGGTGTGCAGAAGTTGAGAAGTTCTACCAGCAGTGCGATCCTGGTGAGAATCCTTTTCCATTTTTGCCATCTTCGGGGTTATCACTTATTTCTGTCTGTACGCGCTATGTCTGTGTATCATTTTATGTATGATAAACGTTGAATTAGTGTATTCTGAGTATTAACCGTGATTTTATATTGTTAAATATGGGATTTTGTTTTTTTTGGTTTTTATGCTGTATTCAGATTACGATTATATTTTACTCTGGGTTGGGAAGTGTTGAAATGCGTACTTGTAGATCTTGTCCTCACTCTATCTCGCTCTGTTTTTCTGTCCTGTGGACCATTTCCTGATTTTTTTTGTACAAGTAAATTGCGGTTGTTGTATGCTTCTTGTTCTTTACTCGGTGCTTACTAAGGGGCACTAGTGGAAGGGATCAGACAACCTTGTTAATGTCTGGTATTTGCTAACATATTGTAGGATATTTGATTTTAACTGCTTATTTTGGTTGTGTTTAGACAGGTATTCCCATGTTCTTTTAATGGGTGGTAAATAATATTTTTTCCTTTTTTTATAGAATTTATACCTTACTAGTAACTATATTTGAAACAATCAAGACAAAGTAACAAGAGTCAAAATGCATGCTGCTACTAAGATTGACGGTTACCACCGTAGTTCAGAATTACAACTATTCAATGCCATAATGTGATTCAGAAATATCAAAGTGTCAAATATATATACATATATGAATCTCAGATAACTGAATTCTCCATTTCAAACATGTGCTTTCTGCTAGAATGATAACGGACCATTGAGCAGCTGTAACTAAGAGCATGGGCGGAACCATATACTGATATACATTTAGAATAAAGGTAAGTGTTACACTTTTCATGGGACACGGGTGAAAAGTCAACTGTTTTAATAATTGTTAACCATAAATGAGTGTCAATTTGGGAAACAGAAGCATCCACATTATACAATAACAAATGAAACATTCAGAACAGAATCATTCACCACACTCATTTATGGTTAGCAATTATTTAAACAGTTGACTTTTCACCGGTATCCTGTGGAAAGCGTAACACTTACCTTTATTCTAAATGTATATCAGTATATGGTTCTGCTCATGCTCTTAGTTACAGCTGCTCAATGATCTGCTATCATTCTAGCAGAAAGCGCATGTTTGAAATGGAGAATTCAGTTATCTGAGATTCATATATGTATATATAGTTGACACTTTGATGTTTCTGAATCACATACTGGCATTGACTAGTTGTAATTCTGAACTACAGTGGTAACCGTCAATCTTAGTAGCAGCATGCATTTTGACTCTTGTTACTTACTAGTAAGGTATAAATTCTATAAAAATACCACAAAAAAAAAAAAAAGTTATTATATATATTTTTTCACAAATTTGGCACAAATGCGCCAGGATCTAACATATCTTGTTATTAGGCCATAGGTGAGGAGGCGTACTTTTTTGGCAATTTTAGCTTTATTAAGATATATATGTGTGTGTGTGTGTTTTTTTTGTAATTATTGTGACAAAGAAAATTTCCAGATATGAGAGCTAGGACAAGTGTGATGCCTATGGTAAAGGTATGAGTTTTACTTTCCTGAAATTGTTCTTATTATATAAATATCCCTGGGGTTGTTTTGCCTGCACTATAATTTTTTTCCCCTTTTTATGTTATGTCTATGTTTCAACATTGAAAATTAACAACGGAATTATATCAGCATTTGGGTACTATGTCTTTAGTGTCATGTCTGGTTGTGTTTATTTGATGGCATTTCTCAAAATGGTCCTTGAAGAATTGAAGTTGAGATTTTCCATTGATGCATCATATGGTTATAGTATGTTCTTTGTTGTTCCATATTTAGAGGAAGGGTTAATCACTTGTTTTTCTCCTTGAAATGTCGTACTTTTCTTGCAGAAAAAGAGAATCTGTGTTTGTATGGACTTCCAAATGAGACATGGGAGGTCAACCTGCCTGTTGAGGAGGTACCTCCTGAGCTTCCTGAGCCAGCTTTAGGTATAAACTTTGCTAGGGATGGAATGCAAGAGAAAGATTGGTTATCACTTGTTGCAGTTCACAGCGATTCATGGTTGCTTGCTGTTGCCTTTTATTTTGGTGCACGCTTTGGTTTTGGTAAGAATGAAAGGTAATACCTTTTCTAATCTGGGAGTGAACAGGATATTTTTAATTTTATATCTTATGCAAATTTTGGATCCGCATTTGTCAGGTAGACTTTTAGTTAATACATTGTCCGTTGTCTGTTTCCCTAAATATCCACCCTTGAATATAGCCCTTATGGAGTTTCATCACACTCAGATCTCCTCTTCATCTTCATTAATTCTTTATATATGCACTTGTTAGAGGCTGAGGCTACTTCTAACTAATTTAAAGTAAGCTAAATTGTTCAGATGTCCTCAATAGCTTTCAGCGGCTTTCTTCTTCTAGCAAGCTCGTGTACATGTAGTTACTTTCTTAATCATATGGATGTATCACACAATTGATTTGATAGTTGCACCTTTCTCTACTGTTATTTTGCAAGGGTGAGGGAACAACATATGGAGAATATGTTGTTGTTTATTCTAGTTATTAACCCTCTCTACAAATCTTAGTTGTCTCTTGATACCTCCACCCCCCGGGGAAAAAATAAAATAAAAAACTGCTTCAGTCTCTTCTGGTACTTGATTTTTAATTTACTTTGGCCTCATCAGCTGTTAAATTACTTGTGCAGTGAAGTAATGCTTGTAATTTGTATGAAAAGGTTGTTAATCAAGGTACAGTTGATAAAACAGTACTGAACTGTGCGAGCACTTTAATTGGTGAATTCCATGAAATGATGTTATTGAAGCACCTACAGTTCATATTCGGTGGTTTTATTTTCAGAAGTTTGTTATTTAGGAATGTAAAGAAATATGAAAAGACTCTCTCTCTTCATTCAGTTCTGTGGTGTTTTTGAAGTCGCCATTTTTTTTAGCTTGGCAGTCAACTGTCTCTTTATGTACTTGGCTTTGATGATATGCCTCCATTGTGGGTGGATGTGATTTGACTAAATGTGGATTTCTAGTAAAAAAATATTTACTTTCTGCGGATTTCTAGTCAAAAGCATATTAAGCTCGTTTTTCCCAACATTGGCTGCCCCAGGTGTCTGGATTTTTGGCTTGTTGAATTCATTGATTAGCATCTGAGTGTATTTTGGTTCAATTTTTTTTTATCCCTTGTTTGTGAGATTATAGCATTGTTGATTTCCTCGTTTCCTATAGAGTTCAGCTCCTTGTGGGCGTCTATTCCTTTTGTTTTACTTTTTGTAAATAGCCTGTCATGACCCTAGGATGTATAAGAGATTACTGTAGGGTTGAGTGTAGCAGAATATCCCTCAGGAGGAGTAGTTAATTCTATTGAGTTATTAGGGTAATTATTTTACTTCTGTTAAGCTGTTGAAGTAGCTATATAAAGCTACTAGGGCTGTTGTAGTTGGATATCCAGAAATATCAATTGAATTCTTCTGTTTTCCTCTTGCCAAACTCTCTCTCTCTGATCTGTCTGTTCCTTCCCCAGCTTCTCTTCCTCTCTTTCTCCCCTCTGATTCCCTCTCATTCTTCCTCTATTCTCCCTCTCGATCTCCCTGTTTCTTCCGCCTCTTTCTGTTTTCCCTTCTCTTTCTCAAATTCCCAGCTTCCCTTCCTCTCTTTCTCCCTTCTGATTCCCTCTCATTCTTCCTCTATTCTCCCTCTCGATCTCCCTGTTTCTTCCGCCTCTTTCTGTTTTCCCTTCTCTTTCTCAAATTCTGCCCTAATTCTTCCTAAAATTGGCACTAATTCTCTGCTGAAACCCTAGGGTCTTGGCATAGCCTTGAATAGATACTTCATACTTTTTTGCAGCCTTAGTAGACAAAAATTTTCTGCTGTTGAGTTTAGGATTGGATTAATGGTGACGTTGGCACACCATACCATGTAGTGCTATTTAATATCTTTGATGAAACTGATTTGTAAATGTTGAGTCCCCTATATAAGCATGATTAAAAAAGAAATTTGCTCCAAGTTCAATTACTTTATCATAGGATTTGATGCTAATGTTGAGTGATAAATATTTTCCTTCTTTCTGGTGGGTTTGATTTGGGTTGTTTATGCATTTGATGTAAAGGTATACAATTTCGTTCAGTGTACATTCCTTGAACATGTGTTGGATTCCATCTGCATATCTTCCAGTGGTATGGCCTTACAGAAAAGAAATAGAATTTCAATTTTGTTTCTCAGACTGGGCAGGGAGACAACTAGTGTTATCTCTGTGAATTATTCAATTCTGATGTATAAAAGTTAGCTTGAAGTGGCTATTTTTGTTTTATGAATAATAATGCACCTGGAAGTGCTATATATGTTAATTAGATGTGTATCATATTGCCAACTATTGTTGCCTTGTCGGTTTCTCTGATCTGATGATTTTATTAACAAACAGGCCCTTTAGCAAACAGTTCAAAATAAACTAAGTTGAGCTTGCAATTAGCGGATTGATATTGTTCCTGATTCTTCCTTTTAAACATCTGGACCATGTTGATTAGAACGTCTTGCTCCAGAATCCTGCTCCAAATGACCCAACTTTCTTATGGCCCATGCTTCTTCTAAATGAGATCCCAAAAGAGGGTCATTTTCTTAATGGAATCAATGTATACCAGAAGCTTTTTGTTAAGTACTTCGACTTGGATAGAGCCTGATAGAAGAGTATTGCTTATTGTATTAACAAAGAGTACATAATGATGTAAGATGATGTCTATAGAAAAGATATGAATATGAATTCATTTAAAGTCTGGAACCCTAGCTGTACAAGATACCTCAATTCCCCCCCCCCCTCCTCTCTCTCTCTCTCTCTCCCTCTCTCAAGCTCTCAAGTTAGGCTGATTATTGAGTGCGGAAGTTTTCATGTGTTACTTTCTGAAATTCACAAGACTACAGACTTCACATGTGCTTATGTTTACAAGCAGTGGGTGAAATTTTGCAATTGCATTTACTGGTAATCTCGTAGATCCTAAAATAGAAACCAGCTGGTTGGTAACTTTTGAGGCATAGATATTTTCATCCCCAGAGGAACTAACTGTGGCATTATTTAGGACAAAGTAACATGCAATTTGGGTATGTTTTAAATAAAATCAAGGAAAGGTTTTTCACAACTGAATTGTTTCTGATCTTTGTTGGCATTGGCATTAACAGGAAGAGGCTTTTCCAGATGATAAATGATCTTCCGACCGTATTTGAAGTTGTGTCAGGAAATGTTAAGCAGCCAAAAGAGCAATCTGGTGCTCATAACAGTAGCAAAAGCAAATCAAGTGGGAAGACAGTAAGTACTCTATTTATCCCCCTCCCTGGCAAAAAAAAAAGAAAGAAAAGGGCAATTCCTTCTATGTGTTCCTGTTCTTTGGGTTTAAGTTTTCATCTGTGGCTTTTTGGCTTCTTCCATTCAGCAGTCTCGGTCTGAATCACAGCCTAAGGGAGTAAAGATATCTCCTCCACCTAAAGAAGAAAATGACAGCGTGGAGGAGGAAGAAGAAGATGATGAACAGGGAGCAACACTCTGTGGTGCTTGTGGGGATAATTATGCAAACGATGAATTCTGGATCTGCTGTGATGTGTGTGAGAGATGGTTCCATGGCAAATGTGTGAAGATTACACCTGCAAAAGCCGAGCATATCAAGCAGTATAAGTGCCCCAGCTGCAGTAGCAAGAGGGCGAGAGTTTAAGAATCTAGGCCCCGAAGGTGGAGAACAATATCAATCAAACCACAGGACAAAGTTTAGAACTCTTCTTCACCATGTCAAGTTGAAACAAGGCAAGAAGATGACCCATCCCCAAGGCTAATTATATACTAGAATATCCGTTGTTGGGTCCTAGTTTGTGTTAGTCTTTTATGTTAGCTGTGTTGTCCAGTGTTTGTTGGGCCAATGCTTCAAACAGCTGCTGGCAAGACATTTTATAGGGATTGGTGTTTTTGTTTCAGAGCTTTTGAACATGCCCTTTTGCGCCCCGCGCCCCCCCCCCCCCCCCCAACCCCCCAATCAAGATTGGACATGCGTTCCTCAGTTAGTTTCTTCAGTCGTATATTGTATTAGCCTGTGATCATGTAGCTCTCTTATTAGGAATATTGCTAGTTAATTGTTGATGTTACCCTTCATGATTATAGCCTTCTTTGCAGAATCTCCAGTAAGTTGCCAATCAGAATTAGAAATGATCCAGAATGAGTAATAATTCAATTTCCTCTGTATAATGGGTGGATTCAGAACTGTATAAAACTATAAAAGAAAGGCAAAACATCAAAATCAGACACCTAACCTCACCAGTAGTCATTGCAGGAGCATAGCCCATTACTAAAATAGTGAAACCTGTTATTGTCCCTCACAATAATCTCTCTTCCCTCTAATTTGGAGATCATCTTTATAGCCATATGGCAATCCCAGCAAACTCTCAGGTTCTTCATCACCCTGATCACTGTGTTGGCTTCACTAACAAGCAGAGCAAAAGCAATGGCCAATTTCTCACTGAGTGCCCACCATCTGTTCCTTCTCTTCCTCCTCAACGTCTCTCAGCACACAGCTCTTATCAGCCACATATCCAACAGCCCTCGTCTTCTTCCTCAACTCTGCCAGTAACTGGTAAATTTCATCCGATCTCTTGTGCGATCGATCTCCAACTATGAACTTGTGCATCTTACCACCATACTCCACCCAGCTCCATCCAGTTGTCTTCCCAATCCCCCCTTCTCTCATTGCTCTTCTGATTGTTTCAACATCTTCCCACCTTCCTTTAGAAGCATATATGTTTGAAAGCAAAACATAGTTCCCTGAATTTCCTGGTTCCAGCTCAAAAAGTTTGCATGCAGCAAGCTCCCCGAGGTCCACTCGTTTGTGAATTCGGCTGCCATTTAAAAGGGCTCCATAGACTCCTGCATGAGCCTCCATCGGCATCCTTTCAATCAGTGTCTTTGCTTCATCCAGTTTCCCCACCCGACCCAACAAATCGACCATGCATGCATAGTGATCTACTTCTGGATTTTTTATTGATTTAAAGACTTCCCAGCCTTCATCTAATAACCCTGCATGGCTGCATGCTGTCAGGACGCCAATATAGGTCACGCGATCTGGGTCAATACCTTCATCTTTCATCCCCAACATTAGTTGTATGGCTTCAGTGCCATGGCCACGAGCTGCAAACCCTGTGATCAATGTATTGTAGGAAACAACATCCTTCTTCTCCATTCCATTGAAAACTTTTCTGGCATCTTCCATTCTCCCACACTTGGAGTACATGAAAATCAAGGAATTATATCCTGAGATGCTTAACCTTATTTGGTTATTGGTAAGGAGGTTCACAACCCAATTGCCTAACTCTAAAGCCCCAAGATGTCCACAGGCAGAGATGACACTAAGCATAGTTACCTCATCTGGTTTTAAGTCCTCTCTTCTGACCATTTCTTGGAAGAGTTCAACTGCCATAGCTGATTGTCCATTCTGAGCATAGCCAGCGATCATTGCGTTCCACGACACGATGTTCCTGTCAGGCATCCTGTCGAAGAGCTCCCTAGCCGAAGTTAAATCACCAATGCGTGTATATGCTGAAATCATCGCATTCCAAGCAACAGAGTTCTTATGCACTCCCAGGGCATCGAAGATTTTTCTTGCACACTCAAAATTTCCACAATTTGCATGCATGTCAAGAAGGGCTGTCTTGACAAAATAGTTCATCCGGACGTGCTTCTTGTCCAGCATTTTGACAAGCGATTCCGCAAGGCAAGGATCACCACGCGACGAACACGATGAAATGACAGCAACCCAAGTTGTCTCATCTGGCCGAACCCCAAAATCCACCATCTCATTGAACAGCTTCATAGCCTCTCCTGCCAGCCCGTTTTGAGCATAACCAGAGATCATGGCGTTCCACGAGACAACGCTCTTCTCAGGCATTTTATCAAAATACTTCCTTGCACTCTTCATGTCTTTCATCTTTGAATACCCACTCACCATTGTGGTCCAAGAGATGACTTTCCTCTGGGGCATCAAATCAAACAGCCTGCAAGCTTCCATTTCATTTCCCCACTTCCAGTAGCCAGAAATCATCGAATTCCAATCAGCAACACTCTTGTCGGACATTTCATCGAACAGTTCACGTGCAACCTCGACGGGTCCATATTTTGCATACATATCCATGATTGCATTCCGGACACAAAAATCGTAACCATAACCCATTTTCAGCAAATGAGCATGGAACTCAATGGCCGCCTTACCCACCGATTTGATCAGGATGGGGTACACAAACACATCCAGCGTCACACCACATTTTTGCATCTGAGCAAAGAGGGCGACCACATCATCGTGGGCACCCATTTGGGAGTAAAATTTGAGCATTGTGGTGAATACAACGGCATTGGGGCCCTGGACGGAGTCGAAGATGAGACGGGTGAAAGGCGGCGGCGCGCGGACGCGCGCGCAGTGGCCGATGAGTTGCGCCGCCCAGAGGCTGCGGCGGTGAAGGTGGCTGCGGATGATCTGAGCATGGAGTTGTTTGAGGTGGTTGAGATTCCTTACTTTCTGGGATATGGTGATCAAATGTGACATAGGATTCTGATCTATTGATGGACATGGAATCTATTATATATTCTTAACTAACTTAACTGCCCAACCAAAATCATACATCAGCAGGAACTGCATCCTTAGCTCAATTCAGAATTTCAAATCTTAGATTTTAAAAATGGGGCTGCGAGCTTTACATCAATAAATATGAAATATTATAAGTTTTATGTACATAGTCTAATTGTTCGTCTAGATTAAATGAAAACGTAAATGAAAACAAATACGATATGAAACGAAAATAAAAGATGATATTTTTTTAAAAAAATAAAAATAAAAGCAAATGCATAAATAAAAAAAAATTATGGGATATTTTATAAATATAATTTTGAATATAAAAAATAATTATTTAATAAAAAATAAATATAAATTTCATAATATATTTAAATAAACATTAACATGAGTATCATCATCCATAAACTATGACTTATTAATTAAAAAAATAATAAATTAAAAAACTTATCAAACATAATATAAATAATAAATTTAAAATTTTACTTACATCTTTAAAAACAAACAAAAAATTTAAAAATTTTGACTTAGAGATAGAATTTTATCGTCTTTAATCTCTTTGTGGACTGAAACGAGTTTCCAAATATTATGATATTTGGAAATGCATTTTTTATATTTTCCTAATATTATGAAACAATCTTGAAACTTTTTTAAAATTGTAAAACCAATCCAAAAATGTTTTTTGACATTTCAAAAATAGAAATATTTTAAAAACATTGAAATGGTGCCCCCAAGACATTTTTGTACATCATATATGTTCGTTTAAAATAAATATTAGAGCTTGTTATTCATAAGTCAATATTTAAGACGATGATATTTATCATATTGTCACTAATGCTCAATTGGGACTCTTGTGACTTAGAAAATTGGGGTCAAGTAGCATTAAGATTAATATATAACATAACATAATGAGAGAGTAGGAAAAGTAATGTAAAAATTGTTACTATGGCCTTGTTTGAGAAAAAATGAAACATAATAGAGTCCGTGTAACATTATTTTGTTTAGATATAAAATGATAAAAAAATTAAAGCTAAATGACAATAAATATCCATACTTTCAAAATAAATTATAAGATACAATAGTAATAATAATAATTATTGTGCCCCAATAATCAAAAGGAAGAAAGCCAAGCATTGCGGAGAAGGTCAAAAATTGCTGGGGAAAGGTCATTCGAAAGGACTCTTCATAAGCGTTCTTCGAAATGATGCTTCGGAAGGTTTCTTTCAGAATAACCCTTCAGAAAAGCCACGTGTATTCCATGCTCGATCTTTATAAAATGGCAGTTTCACTTTTAAAAAGAAGATCTAGACATTGGTATTTCATTTCTACTTCTCTTCAAAAATTTAGTCTTATTTTATTTCTTTCCATTATTGACTTAAGCGTCGGAGAGTATTCGCGGGAGGAAAATCCCTCGAGCCTTCTAACCCATATTTGTTATCCACATTCCCTTTGGAAGCACTGCACCCGTTCCTTCGAAATGACCGTAAGAAAAGACCAATATCCTTTAGAAGATTCCGTGGGAACCAAGTTCTTGAGGAGATCAACATCATTCTAGAAAAAACACCATCAACAGTGCATCTAGAGGTTCTTTCGGAAGCGTCATTCGGAAGGACATTTTATAAGTCTCGAGGAAACCTCATACAACAGAAGACCTTTTGCCATCGAAGAGATCCTCGCTTGCACGATACCACCCATTTGGAAAGGAGCTTTGAGAATAGCCTTTGGAAGGACCACACCGCAAGACCGTTGCCTATTCGACCATAGCTTATCAGAAGCAAGCCTTCGTGAAGTCCCTTCGGAAAGAACCATTCGAGAACATCAGTTTGTCAGACTATTGCCAACTCGACTGGAGCCTATTGCAAGCTAACCTTTGGAATGATCCTTCAGAAGGAACCCTTTGAAAGCCCACCTGAATCTTGCATCCAGTCTTTTTGATCAAATCTCAAGGCCGACAGCATCCACGAGCATCCCACTCTTAAAAATTTTAATTGTTGTATTTTGACGACGACAACAACAACAATAATAATAATAATAATAATAATATATTTTCACAATAATAAATGATTTATGATTTGCAATTAATGGATTTATGATCACATCCTTTAATTGATTTCCAAATCTAAACATTTTTTAATAAATAAATTTAAACCCTGACTTTCACCTTTGACAAAAAGAGGGTGAAAGTGACATTTTATTCTACTGGGTGGACTTAATTAACATTATTTATAAATTTAATTTTTCCCTTAAACTAACCAACCAAATTGATGAAAATTCACTTTCACCCTTCCTCTAGCAAGGGTGAAATTATCACTATCCTTACAATAGTAATCCACTCCCATCAGCCAGCGCCTGTACAATTTGTCCCATCAGAGTTTCATTTCAAATGTAACGTCTAGGGCTGCATGTCTCCTACCCAATTACTTTAGACTCTGACATTTCATATTGGACTGCCCACATCCACATGCCCTGCCTTCTAGACTTGTGGCACCAACCCCAATCTCCAAATTTTATTTATTTAGGGTTTGATGGGTTGGAATTCGCATTAAATAAATATGTACATTTTGTACGTTGATTTACCAATTATGTCATTAGAGTGAAAGTTCTTCTTCATAAATAATCATTAAGATTATTTGATAACATTCTTAAAAAGATTCTTCAGTATTTAAGTTAAAAAAATTATTAAAAAGAATGAATGTGAAAGAGAGTAGGATGTTGATATTTACTAATTAGTTTTACGTCTATTATAATGAGACTTTATAGTAAATTGCTCGACTCGTTGACTAACACAAATCTAAAGGGATGCTTTCTTGTTGGTTGATTTTTCAAGAAAACTATGGATTCTTTTATGTCAACTTGTGATAATCGTAATCAGTTGATATGATAATTATAATTTGTGTTACGATTACTTATTTGAATTAAATCATGATACAATTATTTTTCATAATTTGAGGTGAGATTATGGATTTGATAAGGATTTCGTATATTTTGAATAGATTAAGAGTTATCTTCCAACTTTACGTTGTAAATGAGTTTAAAATAGCAAAAGTTTTGTTAAGTAGCATAATGCAAGGGTTATTTTTTTAATAGTCAAGACATATTTCAAATACACTCAATGTATTTATTTCTTTGAAAGACAAGAAGATTGGATCCAAGTTTTGACCTTCCTCTTCCCCACAATAACGTGGTGAAACAGTTGACATGGGTGGGCCCAAAAAGGTTTCACCGCATCAATTTTCTTTTCTCTTCTTAGTATAAATTTTTCATCGATGAGTATACAAATCAAAAATAAAATACAAGTATTGTTGTGTCATAAATAAAATCTTATTAAAAGACTAAAAAACTTAAAAATTCAAAATAATTTTGTAGAGTAAAAAAGTGTAATTTTTTCTAATCGAGAGATCATACACAACTACGTATAAACTAGATAATTTTAACATTTAAAATTTTTTTTAATAGTACAAATACAGAAAAAGACACATTGACACGTATATATGATCAATTATCATTCCTAAAATTTACCCCAAAAAATTTGTTACTGAGATTTTATTATTATGTAACCCAAAATAATTTGGAATGATTAATGGGCCTACTGTTAGGGGTCTCTGTTGCATTATTAAGGCGGCTTTTGTTTTGTTTTGTTTTGGGCGGGAGGGGATGAGTTTGACACGCAGGAATAATGGACGAGTTGTCACTGAAACAAATGCATAGAGACGATTCTGACACGTCTATTTTGTTTGGACAATTATTTTTAATATTTATTATGATATTTGAGACCGACGACGACTATTATGTCTTCATCCGAGCACTTATAAAGAGCTAATTAATTCTCTTACTACAACCTCTAATCCTCTTAGTCAATAGAATAAATGTTAGTTTATTTTTGGGGTTTCGACATGAGCTAAAATATTTAAAATTATCTCAAATATTCTCAGGTTTGATTATTTTTGGCTGACAAATAATTTATTAAATCAGATATAAATAATGATGAAATCAATTAATAGGAGTCAAATTCTGCAATTATCTCAAAGATTTTTGAGTTTGAATATTTTAACTGACAATAAATCTTTCAAGCTTAAAGGCTTTCAAGTTCGATTATCTCGTGCCATGTCAATAGGGGTCGAATCCTTCAAGATTAGGATTCAAGAAATATATTTTGTCAGTTTATTGTTTAAATCTGAATTGGATGAAATGACACATGTTATTTCTCTGTTATTTGTCAATAAAGACACATAACAATATGAGATTGGTTGTTTTTCAATGATGATTAATATAGTTTTACCTTTTTTGAATATCCTATCAAATACAATATATTAATATATAAAATTATAAAAAATATCACAAATAAATGTCAAAATAGCATTTGCATTTATGTAATCAATTTAACCTAATTTAATTTGAGTTTGATTGGATTGAGTGTCGATTTCAATATTTATATAATTATAATAAAATTTTATAATTTAAAACATAGAATAAACTAAAATATATACATATATTAAGATTCATAAAACCTATTTAAACTTAAAATAAAATAACAATTACAAATTTATAATTCAAACTGCATAAGACAAAAACATATTATCAAACAATAGGGCTCAATTAGGTTTTTGACCATACTTTGAGCTGATCATCACCAAGTTTGCTTAAAGTTAAACGCTTTTGGTAGTTGTTACTTAATTTCAAACTTGTTTAAGACTTGATCAACTTGTAAAGATGGGTCTTGGTTCGACTATCCTCTTTTGACAATTAAATTGACATTAGATACAGAAAAAAGTAATGATATGTAATAAATGACATATTTGGTTATTAGATTTTGTGCTCTTATATAGGCGTATTTTAGACTTATGCGGGACATGATCATGCAACGTGGATGACATGATCTCAACCCATGAGTTAGCCCATGACAAGAGGTGGTGAAGATTCGGACTTGAATTGAGATTTGAATCTAGTTATTTGGATCAAATCTTTTATCGAAATTTAATATATTTAAGTTAGATCATGATTTAGATATGCAATTTCAAGTATTTATTTTGCTTGACACAAGTATGAGTGACTTGAGACACATGTCACTTCTGAAAGGCTTTAAGAAGAGATATTTAAGTAATTTTACCCAATGCCAAGATATTTTCCATTAGGTCCAAGAGAACAAAACAAAAATAATCAAAATTGAATTAATTCTATAGTTTGAATTAATCTTCGAGTTTACAAGAAACTCCAAAGAATAAGTGATATAAGGATGTTATAATCAACACGTGGCCATAAGAATCAATGTTATCTATTAAGAATAACATATAACAAACACAATTAAAATGATTAAATTTGATGAGTTAAATAGATTTGTTTTAAAAAAAAATTGACAAAAAAATCCTTTTGACATGACATGAAATACAATGGGTCAGTCATGGAGTATGTGGTCACAAGTGACAAGTTACAACTTTTATTTTTTCTATTTATTTTGAAATTATTTATTCAAAAATAATTTTCACAGTACACAATCATTTATAATTGTGAATAACGATGAGCATTTTGTCAATTTGACTATCAAATTGATTGAAATATTAAAATGTAGGATTGCATTCTTTTTACTGTTTTTAAGTTATTTTTAATTTTTAATTTTTTAAAATAATAAAAATATGTTATTTTTATTGTTTTTAAAAAAATATTTTTAAAAATACAAAAAAATTGTAAAGAAAACTCAAAACTGGTTTCATTTAAAATAAATTCTAAATTTAAAACACATTTATTTATTTATTTATTCATATTTTATTATTGTAATGGAAAAAAATATTATAAAATTTATTAACTTTAAAATTTATATATTTTTTAATAATATATTAATATTAAATATTTATAATTTATTGAATAATCAAATTTATTAAATAAAATATTATTAAAAAATTATTTATAAAATTTTAAAGAGAACTTATTTTTTAATTTTTTATTTTAAAAAATATTTTTTTAAAATGATAAAGGAAAAGTGTTTTTCAATTTTTTAAAAATAGATTACAAAAATAAAAAATTTAAATAAATTTAAAATCTAAAATTAAAAATTAAAAAATAAAAGGAACGTAGCCTAAATAATTGAATCGACTATTTCAATTAATTTAATTTAATTATTTTAATTAAATCAAAATTATATTCACCCTTAATTATGGATAAACAAGATAGTTCGTGACATTATATTTTATTTGTTTTTATATGAGTAATATAATATTAAATTATTAACCAATCATGCTGCACATGGCATGTGCTAATCCTTGTGCATAATGCCATGTTTGGCCAATGAATGGGAGCCACGCGTTGAGTTGGATTAATTAATTACTGTGCATTAATCAACGTTGGGTGAGAATAATTGAGAGGAATGTGACTGAGAGAAGTTAAGGGTTTAATTAATTTTGTGGCCTTAAAAAAGAGGCTAGGATTGGCCTCACCACATGCTTTCCGGATCTTGAAATGGAAATGGAAGAAGCGTTCGCGGGTTAGAAAATGCGTTCATTTTCTCGGAAAAATAAAGGAAAATTCAGTCATTTTTGGACTCTATCTGTTTCCTTTGCGATCATTTTCTAGGGAAAATAAAGGAAAATTCAGTCTTTTTTGGCGTTTATCCGTTTCCTTCGGTCCTTGTATTCTCATGCTGGTTTTGGATTATGCACAGCTACCCCACCACATATGTATATGAAGGAACCATATCATCAAATGTTAGAAATAATTAATAGATAACCACTCTAGAAGTTGTAATTTTAAAAGTAATTATAACTATTATGAGAAAAATAATATGATATGTTATAATTATTAACTACTAATGATACGAGAAAAAAGATATGATATGTTATAACTATTACTAGAAGGCTATTGTGCTCTTTCCATACCATTATATTAGAAGATTGGAAGATCTTTACAATCCCCTAGAGACTTATACTTAGGAATTATTATTGTCTCCCAAAGATTACAATCAAACTTTGGCCTGAATCTTATTTAGTAAATTTTTCCTTGATTGAGAGGTTCTCAAATAAAGCACAAATAGAATAATTTCAACATCTGAAATTCCTTTTAAGAATTCTACAAAAAGAATAAATATTATTCATAAAAATTATAATATTAGTAAATTTGAAAATACTAGGATATAAATTATTCATAAGAATCCTAACAAATCTCGAAAACCAATAATAGTTATCACTATGTTTTATACTCCTTTATAAATAGATGAGTCTTCATTTAAAAAAAAAATGTACGCTTCCTCTGATATTAATTTCAACATTGCATTCAAATCTCTTATGAAATCTACTAGTGTATATCTTAAACATCAGAATGTTTGCACAAAACTCTTCCATGCTTTTTAATTATTATCTTTTTTACAGAATTTAAATTGTTTGATAATAATGTTTTTACTAAATAAATTCATTGTTGTGTTCGAACGATAACAAAATTCAAATTACCTAAAAGAACAAAAAAAAACTTTATAATTCTAGATTGTTGAAGGCACAATATACAAAAACTTTGAAAACGGTCTATTTATAAAGCAATTAACGAAAATATTACATGTAAAAACAACGTTTTTAACAAAGAGTTTCGTACACTGAAAACAACACGACTGTAGCAGCAATATTCATAGCAGGGGAAGGGATTTTCACAGCAGGATGCAACCATCTGATTGATGATGATGATGATGATGATGATGATACTTCTGTTATCATTACCTTACAACTCAAAGTTAGCTAGCAAGTTGAAAATTTTCTTTCTTCTCTCTTCTTTTCTTTTTGACTTTCTTCTTCTTGTTCCTTTGTCTCATCTTTTCCCCTAACTTGGAGCAATGACCGTACAAACGGGCGTTTGGAAGAAAGGAAACTTTGCCCTCCTCACAATGGGAAATGAAAATAGCAAAGACAAAGTTATCATTAAGATTCTATCATTTTGACTAAAACAGTAAATCAGCTCCAATATGATCATCAACCCCCACAATCTCATTCAAAGTTTTGGGGGTAAATTTGTCGCAATGGTTAATTAGTCATAAATATATTTTATTTTTAAATAATTTAAAGTATGATGTGCTTATTATTAACTAATAAAATTGTTCAAACCTTAAAAATAAAATATAAAAAATATATATTATATAAAAATAAAATATATTTATTACAATGATTAACGTTGCTTGATCTGTATAGAAAAAATGTTAAACTTATAAATAAGTTTGATAAATAATTTTTATAAATTGACGTGACATACATAAATTCACGATAAGAGTTCTTCTATAGGATCAGACAGATTGATAAAAAAGATTATCAAATGGAGGCTAAAAAACTAAAATGCCCTCACCCACTTTGAAAATTTACAAAATGGGTCATTGCCCTATTTTCTCCTCTCTCACTTCTCATGGCTATGATGCGACCATCGATCGTCTTTCACCTCACCTCACAAACAGTCGAAAGATGTAGCGACGATTAGTGAGAGGAAGTGGCGAAGCGATGGCAGCGAGACGACGAGGCGATGGCAGCAAGGCAAAAGGTGACCAACAATCGAATCGCGACCATAGAAAGGGAGAGATGAGAGAGCATGGCAGTGGTCCACTTTACAAATTTATAAAATAGATAATAATATTTTAATCTTTTAACCCCCATTCAATAAATCCCTCAATAAGTCCTTTTGATTCTCGAGAATTTTCCTTCACGTCAATTTGTCAAGCCGTGGGTATAGCATTGATGAAATGCAAATAGGTTGATGGTAATAAAACTTCTATGATATTACAAGGTCTAATTATTGCGTTAATGGCATCATTCAATCACATTGGGCCATAGTGGAAACCAATGATTTCACACGGTTTCTTTGTCTTTTCATGTAGGTCTTTAAAATGATAGCATAATTTCAACTTAATTTGTTTAAATGATAGCATAGGTTGAGGTGTAAATGAGTGGGTTAAAAAAATTAGACTTTGAATCTAATCAATTTAATCTAATAAAAATAATGTGGTTTGTCTTTGGTTCCAATTATATAGGATAATTTATTAATCTTATAATTTTTATATAAATTTTGAAAAAAATAATAATATGATGTTCAATAAATAATTTATATCTAAGCACACTATATAACAATTAAAAATTTTCTATAAACAGTGTCAAGTAATTATCAACGATCAATTAATAAATTAACAAAGTACGACTAATTAATAATATTGAATGTTAAATTCATAAAAGAGGTGGTGTGGAGGAGAAGAATTCTACCTCAAATATGATGAAAAATTCAAGTTAAATTAAACATAGGGCTCTATATATAGGTCTAGTGCAGTAGGTCCAGTGACCATGAATCCGACGTGAGGTTGAGACCCTCAATTTTATTCTTAATTATAATATGAGTTTTGTCTTTATTTGTTGAGCATGGTACTTTATAGTTTGGTTTTTTGTGAGTGTCTCTAGTTGTTGATTTTGTTGTCTTTGTGTTTTGCTTGGGTGTGCCCTAGGGTTAATTGTAGATGTTTTGTGATTTTTCTATTAATATGCTTTTATTTGAATAAAACATTGAATATTTATGTATTTATATTAGATATTTTTAATTTATTCATATATATTTATCGCTTTAGTTTGCATCAAATTTATGGACTTGAAAGCTTAAACTAAGAATCGTATCAATTTCTATCGAGTCTGATTTTTGGACTAAAGATTGAACAAATTTATTAAAAAATCAAACCAAACAAATTCTATTGTTATTGTCATCGAGATATAATAATAATTTTTTTTTATTGAAAATGTTGTTGTCAAACTGTCTGCTAAACCTGCAAGAAAGAAAACAGTTAAAAGGTGCAGGAAGATCCCTGAGTAAACATTTTGATACTTAAGTCAAACATTAAAAATTACAAAAGTCGTATTTAAACTAGTATCAGGGACATACATTTTTTATAATTAGTATATGCCTATTTATAGATGTACATGGAATAATTTAAAGTAATTAAAGATTAATTTTTTTATAAATAACGTCTATTTTAACTTTTCTTAACTCTACTAAAATTAAGAGTCTTTTGGATAATGCCTTCTCTTTTATAGATGACATTTATTTTTTTGGAGAATTTTTTGAATATCGAAATTATCTAGTTTGAGTGTTGCATGGGACTTCCCAACGTATGGAAAATTTTACACATTTTGACCAAAAAAATTATTTTAACCATTTAGACTTTTTTTATAATACTACATTTGTTAATATGGTTCGATTTTCAGATATTTCTAAATCTACGAACACTCTTAATATGAGAAGTCAATATAGTAACTTTGCATGATCGGAGCAACTTATATTTAGGAAAACTCTTACAAGTAATCATAAGAGTATTAACTTGGTTAAGTTAATTTGTTACAACTAATGGGGTGATTGATGGAAACAGGGCAAATTGTGAAGACCACAAGTGCCAAGTGACAAGTAATAAAGACAAAGATAGGAAAGAGACAACAATAAGTCACCCCATCCAACAACTTAACAAAGAGGATGGGCGAGGTCACGTCACCAACTTTGAGAAAAAAAAAAAATCGGTTTATTTTATTCATAAAAAGGTTTCTTTTGATAAATTAAGATGTCAAAAATGTAATTTGTGCTAATGTTTATTTTTAAAATAAAATATTATAATAAATTTGATGGTGTAATGAACTAACCATGACTAATATAAATTGCTTGGGTCATAACTAGAATAATTAATAGATTTTTTTGTGTAAGAATGAGCAAAATTTCGATTAAATTGAAATAACCGAACTGAATCGATTGAAATTGACGGTTCGGCTAAACTTGGTTTAATCACTTTATTAAAAAAATTAAAATAATCAAACTGACTGAAAATATAAAAAATGATGTTATTTTTTACCAAAATTTTCCAATTCAATTAGGTTACTTGAGTTTTATCAAAAATTTGCTTACCCTTAATTACTTCTATTCAATCAATTCAGTAATCAAACCAATCAAATACTTGCTCTTAATTTTATGATATAATTAAGTTTAGAATGGGATAAATGAGTAATGGAATTAAATAATATTAAATTATATTTGATATATAAGGTATTATGGGAGTTTATAGTACGACCTTTTTAGTTTGTGAAATATATAATTGTGGTACAAATTATATTTAGTATGTGAAAGAACAATAATAACCTTTAAATAAATTTGGGTGTGAGAAATGTAATACTAACCCTCAAATAAATCGTGTTTGTTTATTCAAAAGTATTTTAGTAACATTTGCATGGTCTCCATTTAGAATTACGATTAGATTACTTTATTTCGAGGGGTGGTGGGATTAAATAATTTTAGGATTAACTAAGCCTAATCCTAAGTTAAATTAAACATGGGTTTAAGCCGCTATCAAAGTATTACTAATATGCCATATTTAATCTAACATGTTGTAAGAGTTAGCCAAACAAGTTAATTGAATTAGAGAAAAGACAAATGTTTTACGTAGAGAATAAAATGTAAGGTATAAATGCATAACTTTTGTATCGAGAGGGAGTTCATTTGAGGGATACCCTTAGGTGATAATAGGTAAATAAACTAAATTTACGTATTCATACGCTTGTGTGTCGAGGTGCGACCAAAAAGCATATACAAAATATTATTCTTTTTACGCGCAATGATACCAATAATTCACAATTTATGGTCAACATCAAATTATAGTAATTAATATACAAAATGTACTGTTCCATCACTAAATGCAATCTTGCAATGTTTCCCAATTAGGGCCACATTTGTGATCTTCATTGACATATGTCACGGCAAACACTATTTAGAAGTAATTAATGGTGGATATAAATGTAGAAAATGCAGAGGAATCATTATATATAAGTATAAAAAATAACCCTTTTTAAGTGAATTTTGAAAATTAATTTTTTTAAAACAATATGCTTATAAATTTCGTGGAATAATGGCATTATTATTTTGATTAGCCATCCCTTAATTTTCTCCAATAATCTCAGTAATATATTTTTATCTGTTTGCTTCTTTATTTCTATTTTTTATCGTTATTAACTCATGTTTACTAAAAATTAATTGTTGAACTTTTTTGACATCTCTTTACACATTGTAGAAATTTTAAAAATTAAAAACTCAATCAAAAAGCCCTAATTTTGCAATTTGGAGTGAATTTGGATAGAAATGTTTCTTAAAATTTTATATCTATGGATTATGGAAATTTTCCGGGGAAACAGTAGAAAACGGGGAGGTGGACAGAGCCCGTGGAGTGTAATGAAATGAAATATAGATAGCGAGAGAGAGAGAGAGAGAGAGAGAGAATCTCTCTGCGTGTCTGTGTCTGTGTGTGCGTGTGTTGATGTGAAAACAGTGAAAGTTTGTCTCGGCGGGATTGGAGGGAGTTTTCGCATTTTTCTCGATATTCAGCCATTATTGCTCGCTTCATTCAAATCAAACCCTAAGTTGTGCTCTCTCTCTCTCTCTCTCTCTCTCTCTCTCTTACTAGAAAATAATCAGTATTCGCTCAGAGATCTGCGAATCGTCTCCGCTGTATCCACTATGCTTCCATTCATTCACTTCATTGGTGTCGCTCTGTGTATATAAATTTATGTGTGATGTGTAAATGAGGTTTTTGGAGTAGTTGTTTTCATTGATTTGCAGTGATGTCAGAAATGCGAGGCCGAGGCAGTGGATTTGATCCGAGCAATCTGCATTTGAAGAAGGAGTTGACGCAAATCCGGAAGGCAGCTCGGGTGCTGAGAGATCCCGGCACGACCTCGTCCTGGCGGTCGCCGCTTAGCACCGCCAGATCCGCTGCCGCTGCCGCGGCGGCGGCCGCCAATGTGGCTTCATCTTCGAACCAGGATCAGTACTACTCGCACCACCGCCACAGGAGCAGTGGCGGCGGCGGAGACGATGCTGGTAGGATTTTGCAGTATCAGTCTCCGTTTGCGAGGGACAGGAAGATATTTCTGCACAATTGGAGGACTGGTCAGAGGTCCTCGAGCGAGAAGAGCGTCGGCACGACGGCGAAGTCGGAGGAGAAGAGGCGGCAGAGACCAGAGGGCGATGGCCGTGACGACGGGAATGATGGCTCCTCGTCGTCTTCGGTTCCGGCGGAGAGTGTAGAGGACAGCTTGAGCGATGCGCAAAATGGCGGCGACTCGAAGAGTGACACTTATATTGCCGATCGGTACGCTTCGAAGCTCTTCAAATGCAAAGATACAAACCTTGCGCCGTCGATTAGACGGAATTCGATTAAGAAGAAATCGAAGGTTAATAAGCATTTGGCTATGGCGTTGAGACAGCAAATAGTGGAAAATAGGAGGTATTCCAGGCAACCCTTAGAGGTTTTGGGCCGTGAGGACTCGGCCAGCTTGGTTGATCAATCGGATGATACAGAGGACTACTACAACTCGGAGGATTTGCAAAGAATTTCAGCAGCCTCACCATTGCTGGCCAGACTTAAAAACAAGAATTGGCCTCACTCATCTAAATTGTTGAGAAATAGTAGAAAAGAAGACTCATCTTATACATACAATAGTACTCCGGCATTGTCAACAAGTTCTTACAACAGATATGTAAATCGGAATCCAAGCACTGTTGGGTCTTGGGATGCTACTACTGCGTCCTTAAATGATGGGGATGATGAGGTGGATGATCAGTTGGATTTGCCAGGTCGTCAAGGATGTGGGATTCCTTGCTACTGGTCAAAGAGGGCAACCCCAAAGCATAGGGGAACTTGTGGAAGTTGTTATTCTCCTTCACTGTCAGATACTTTGAGGAGAAAAGGAAGTAGCATCTTTTGTGGAAGCCAAACTATGTATCAAAGGCGTCATAGGGGATCATCCTCCAGTTCCAAAAAGAAGAGATTTGCTTCCAGAACAGCTCAGGGTGTTGTACCTTTGCTAACCAATCGTGGGGATGGGCAAGGAGGATCGTCCATAGAAACTGGGGACAGTGATGATGAGCTCTCCACAAATTATGGGGAGCTAGATTTGGAAGCCTTGAGTCGGTTGGATGGGAGGAGGTGGTCATCAAGTTGTAGGAGTCAGGAAGGATTAGAGCTCGTAGCTTTAAATGGGGATGCAGAAACCGAAAGTACACCAGAAAACATCAGAAGCTTGAGTCAGAAATACAGGCCAATGTTCTTTGAAGAACTGATTGGGCAGAACATTGTGGTTCAGTCACTTAAGAACGCAATCACAAGGGGGAGAATTGCCCCTGTTTATCTCTTCCATGGTCCACGTGGGACTGGGAAGACATCTACGGCCAGAATTTTTGCAGCTGCTTTAAATTGTCTTGCCACTGATGAAGCCAAACCATGTGGGGTCTGCAGGGAATGCACTGAGTTCATCTCTGGTAAGAGTAGCGATCTGAGAGAAGTTGATAGCACCAGTAAGAAGGGAATTGATAGAGTTAGGCACCTTTTGAAAGACTTGCTTGTAGGGCCTTCATTAGCACGTTCACGATGCAAGGTTTTTATTATTGATGAGTGTCACTTGTTACCTTCCAAGACTTGGCTAGCATTTATCAAGTTCCTTGAGGAACCACCCCTACGTGTTGTGTTCATATTCATAACAACTGACATTGACAATGTTCCACGTACTGTGTTGTCCCGCTGCCAAAAGTATTTGTTTAACAAAATCAGGGACAGCGACATGGTGACCAGGTTGAGAAAGATTTCTGCTGATGAGAATTTAGATGTTGAATCAGATGCATTGGATTTGATTGCTTTGAATGCTGATGGTTCACTTCGAGATGCTGAAACTATGTTAGACCAGCTTAGTTTGCTTGGGAAAAGAATCACAACATCTCTTGTAAATGAATTTGTAAGTTGTTCTAGCATTGCTTCCTTTACATTTATCCTTTAATTTGCGATTCTTTATTATTTTTCTAATTGAATTTCTCCCAAATAGAGTTTACACCGTGGATATGCTATCCTGGTGGCGTGCATCTGATTTAGTAATTTATGTTTTTAATGAGTGGACGTGGTTGATAATGTATAATCTTGGCCACGACTGAACAACAAGTCTTAATCTCACGACTAAGATACTTATTTTTTGTTTTGCTGTTATGGCCTTCTTTCATTTGACATTGGCGCTTTGTTCATTCTTCTATTCTGGTACTCACAGTACTAGCATATTATGGCCCCTATTATGCGTTATTTCTAGTTTAGTTAGAGGATTCATATTTGATTTGGTTTGCATTGTTTGATGCAGGTTGGGGTGGTTTCAGATGAGAAACTACTGGAGCTTTTGGAATTAGCCATGTCATCGGAAACTGCAGAGACTGTTAAGAGAGCCAGAGAGTTGATGGACTCAGGGGTTGATCCAATGGTGGTGATGTCCCAGTTGGCCGCCCTTATTATGGATATTATTGCTGGGACATACCACATCATAGATTCCAAGTGTAATGGTTCACTCTTGGGTGGGAGAAGTTGTAAGTGCACTCACTTCATTGTTCTTCTTTAATGTCATTAATTTTTGGATATAGAAGATTCCGAGCTCCACATTTTCAAGGTGCTACTGAACTGCCTATTAACTGATTGGTCCAAGCATTCAGTCATCTTTCTTATTTCAAAGCTCGTAGTTTCCAGTGGACACCATCTAGTAACATAATAAGTTCATTCATTTTACCTTTGGAAGCTTTAACTAGCCTGTGCATGAAACACTACAATGGAGATTATAAGCAGTGCCCTTTGCTAGTTAACTCATAGCAACTCGATTTCTTTTGTCTTTTTCCTAAAAGTAACTTGATGCCTTTGTCTAATTGCACTGGGAATGATATAATTCTTTTCATTTCCCGCTATGTGTCCAGATAGACTGGATCTTGCTGGGTCATAGGCTTAATTGGTACTAAAGTCACTGAGGGGTTGATAATTGGTTTTGCTGATATTCGTATGAGTGGAACGTTAAGGGCTGTTAGCATTATTCAACAAGTTTAACTAGATTCTCAATGTGTTTGTGACAATATGACTGTTGCATCACTAATGATGTATGTATATGTTATGAGCACAGATGGTTTGGGGGTTCATTATATTCAAAGCATTTATGTGATGTCACTTTTTATTCTCTTGTATCCACCATCTTTAATCCATCATATGCCAAAATGTACTATAAATCAGCCAGTACTTTTTTCAATTAATGGATTTTCTTCTCACATTTTTGGTCAGTGAAGTTACTTACCTAACATCAAAACTCCACAAAAAAAGATCTGTTTAATTTTAAATTCGCATGCTTTCAATTCGGCTATTATCTGCTGTCCTAAGCAACCTTTTTGATTGTGGAAATGTTTCTCAGTGACTGAAGCAGAGCTAGACAGACTGAAGAGTGCTTTGAAGCTTCTATCGGAGGCTGAGAAACAGCTGAGAGTTTCAAGTGAGCGCTCCACATGGTTCACAGCAACCCTATTACAGCTAGGGTCAGTGCCTTCATCAGATGCAACTCAGTCAGGGAGCAGTAGGAGGCAGAGCTCAAAGACAACCGAGGAGGATTCATCTACTGCCCAAAGGCAGAGACCTGACATTCACTTTCCACCCCAAAAGTTAACCTCTGCTACCTCTTTGCCTAAAGCTGGTATTGAAAATGTGACTAATCAAGAGAGTCTCCTACTAGATAATGGTGCTAATTTTCCCAAACACCCCCAAAGCCGATTTATAAGTGGCAATCTGTCAGTTGTCTCAAATAAGTTGGACAATATCTGGTTGCAATGTATTGAGAGGTGCCATTCAAAGACACTAAGGCAACTGCTTCTTACTCATGGAAAGCTTATCTCTCTATCTGAGGTTGAAGGTGAGCACTCCTTTCTGCATGCTTCATTCATCTTCTTCTTCAAATACAATGTACAATGCTGCAGAACAGATTGTATGAAAGACACTTTATGTTATGTTTGTTTTCTGAATTTCTTTGCTTATGAGCAGTTAGCTTTCATTTATAAGAGAAAAAAATTCTATTGATTTTGCCACAAAATTGCTGGCAGTTTCAGAATAATGAAGTTGATGGATTTTTCTCTGCATTTTGTATTTGAAAAGCCACTTTTAACAGTTTAGAATTGTTACACAGTTCTTACTTGGGAAGCTATTTTCTGAAGTCTTAACTTTTCCTAGTTGCAGGTATTTTTGTTGCTTATGTTGCGTTTGGGGATAAGGACATCAAAACCAGAGCTGAAAGGTTTTTAAGCAGTATCACAAACTCATTTGAAATTGTTTTGCAGTTCAATGTAGAGGTCAGAATCATTCTGTTTTCACATGAAACTTCCATGAATAATGGAAAAGAAGTTGGTTTGCCATATTCTTTGGGCGGGAATCAGATCAATACGACTGAGTTAATTAATAGGGAAAGAAAAGCAATTTCTTCCAATGCCATAGATGGTTATTCTGATATTGATTTGCATAAGGGTGCACTAGACATACCTAGAAGAAGCCTTGATGATTCTGAAGGTAGGCTGGGTGGAACCTTTCAGCCTGCTGCTGGATCACCAATTCCATTGGTAGAAGGGAATGCTAAAACAAGTCACACAAATGAGAGGATTCCGATGCAGAGAATAGAGTCTATTATCCATGAACAGAGGTTAGAAACTGCATGGTTACAAGCTGTTGAGAAAGGTACTCCTGGGTCATTGAGTCGTTTGAAACCTGAGAAGAACCAAATCCTGCCTCAAGAAGGCATATACTCTCAGAATCAAATGGAATCCATGAATTCCATGGATTTATCCTCCCAGCATTGGGAAGATGAGTTAACCCAAGAATTCAAGCTTTTGAAGATTAGTGATCCAAAGACAGTCCAGAAGGACCAGCTTAGTAAAAGGATGGATCAGTGCCCCATCTCTCCAAGCTTATTGCATAATAGCAGCTTTATGGGAAATATCGGCAAAGACAACATGTAAGTTCTTGGCAAATCTTTTATATCTTGTATGTGCCTGTAATTTTCCTGATTCCATATATTGCCAATGTACTAGCATATGATTATAGAACTTCTGTTTGGAATTTGATGCACGATCAAGTTTAACACCTATAGCCTGATTAAGTTTCATGAGATGCAGTACAGACCTATGGTCAATCATGAATTTGGTTGGGAATCTCTCTGTAATGTTTAAGTATCTAAATTAACAAATTTGTGAACAAAAATTACCCGAATTTCTTCAAAAGACAGTTTAGGAGTCAAAAACCTCTGTTTGAAGGGCTTCTGTGCTCCCCAAGATTGAAATCTTTTATACATCCAATTACTTTATTTTTAAACTTTTAGGACTCATGGACTGGTATGCATATCACTAACTTGTCCATATAGTTTAGTTCTTTTTAGCATATGCAACTAAGTTCTTATTAGTTGTCTATTTGCTTGAGAAAAACCATTTTGCATTCCCTGTCAAGTTATTGAGGTTATTGCTGGTAGTACAATGATATTGGAAGGATATATAGCTTGAATGCTGTCAATTATTGTCACCTATTATGATGTTGGGATTTCTTTCAAGTTGGTGAGCCTTCCATGAGCAAAAGTGTTACTTGGCCAAATGTAGGCAAATTCTACTTGCGAATGAAAAGTTGTAGTCTTCGAATGTACTTGCAGGGAATCGTTTATTCTCTCTCTGATATTTTCTTGCTGTTCGTTGAAACACATAAGATAGAAATCCAAGGGACCATTGGGGAAGGCAAGACTCCTCATCAGACATATTCTGAAGTAATTGTTCTCAATATTTAGGATATGCCAATAAGTGGCCAAAAGCTATGTGGGCATGCTGGAGCATGGTTTCTGAGCATGCCTTCTTTTAGAGATAGGCATCTATTTCATTCAGCAAACAGGAAGCTAGATACCATCTTAGTTTTTTGATGATAGAGTGATGGAGACGAAGAGTCCTAACTGTTCTAAAATTTTTTACTTCAATTGTTCTAGAATTTCATAGTTCCATTTAGATAATTAGGAATGTTTTGTAGTAGAATTCATAGTTTAGTAAGATTAAGATGTTAAAGTTTTTCATTTTCTGCTGGGTAGGAAATTTTGAGTATATAAATACTTCACAGGTGTAGGAATTATTCAAATTAGGTCATTGTTGTGAGTATATAAATACTTCACCAATTACCTAGCACCAAAAAAGGCCCGACCAGTTTAGGAATTATTCTTATTTTGGTTATTGATATTTGAATACAAGATTTGAATTTTTTTTATTCTATTCTCTACACCGTTGAGTATAACAATCCAATGGATGGTCAAGAAATGTTCTGTTATCCCATATCAATATTAAATCTCTTAGAGCAGTTTGCAAATTTATTCAGTTTTATAAAAACTAAGGACTTTTTTTGTTTGTAGAATATATATATATATATATTTTCATCTCTCGTGTATACTTTTACACAAAAAATTGGACAAACGTGTTCAATTGTTGAATACCAAGGCAGCACGATGGTAGTTATCATAATTTATTGAGGGCAATCTTGTTTGTTTACCTAAAATTATTAAATATGTTGGGCTGAAAATTGGTGTTGTTCTATAAATGAAAAATACAGGGAAACAGAGTATTTATGTTTCGATTTGGAAAATGGTCTTATCTGAACATAGTGTCTTGTTTTCTGCTTTTAGCAGATGTTATTTTTCTCAAAAAATAAGGGCTATTTTCTACAATTGAAGGGGGGCGGCCCTAATTCTCTTCTCTTGTTGGTTCTACAGGGGATATGAATCAGGGGCAGGAGCAGGAGCAGGAGCAGGAGGCTGCAGTGGTCTTTTCTGTTGGAATAGTTCCAAGCCTCCCAAAGGGGCAAAGGTATGCTGTTTGGGAATTTCCACACACACACACACACACTCTTAGGTAACAAAGGAGATTTGATTTAACCAACGTACTCAATCGATTCAATCAGGTTAAACAAGGGAACCCAGTCCGTCCACGCAAAGGTGCGCGATTTGCATGGTTTGGAGAGTGTGCAAAGCCGAAGAGGATTGAGAATAGGTTGAAAAGATGATGGAAGAAACAAGAAGGTTCCAGAAGAAGATTGAAAGGAAAGAGATGCGACGTTTGAAGCGAAATGTGATTCTCTTTTACCCCCCCCCCCCCCCCCCAATTTTTTCTTCAAAACATATTTCTCCTAGTGTTTTTGTCTTTTACCATATGTAGAGCCATTTTTTTTGGATTCAGATGTAACCAAAGAGAAGAATGTAAAGCTTTATATGCAGCTGAATTTCTGCAGTTCTCTATATTTAACCTGATCTTTTTATGCGAACGAATAAGGAAAGATTTTGGGACATTTTCTCCCTTTCATTAGAACATTGAACATTGCCTAACATATTACTAATGATTTTGTTATGTTCTACTCCTTGAATTAGAAGATGGAACTTAGGGCTAACCACGGATCAATTTGAACTAAATTCGTTCCTTTAAAAATTGAACTGAAATTGTCTTTAGTTTTAATTTAAAAACTGAAAACAGAATCAAATTAATAATTCGATTTTGATTTTTAAAAATAAATAATTAAAATTGAAATCAGATTCTGGTTTCGATTCAAATTGTGTAAAAAAAAAAAAATCATTTAAATGTGCAACGGCTGAAAAATCTTTTTTGATTTTTAAACTAAAATTAAAAATTGATTTTATTTTAATTTTTAAAAAAATAATTCTGATTCCGGTTCACCAAGCCATGGTAAGTCCTAATGGAATCTTGTTCATTACAAAAACACAAAACGTGCAGACTTTAACACATAACCAATCGGATCATGAAACTGCGTTTCCAACCATTTTTTCCCACCCTCTGCCATATGCCCAACAAAATTCCCACCCACTGCTACTTAATGATTTGAGATAACATAATTTCTAATCAGAACACGGTTTCTATTAGCAGGATTTAGGGTTTACAAATTTTTTGGCCATATTTTTATCCTTTACTATCACTTTTTTTTATAATTATTTATTTTTTTTCGTTTCAATTACATCCCTAAACTTAATTTTCATGTCAATTTAATCGTTATACTTTGACTTTTTTTACATGTAACAATCTAAAATTTTCATTATTTTAATTATATCCCTACATTTTCAAGTTAATTTAATTTTTATATTTTTATGTATAAAAAAATAAAAAAAGATAATGAAGTATACGTTATACTTTGTTTATGTTAAAATATAAGGATTAAATTAATTTAAAAATATAAATTCATAAATATAATTAAAATAATAAAAAAATTCGAATAATTACATAAAAACAAAGAGATAAAAATAAATAGACAAAGATACAAGTTTGGCAAACCTTTTAGCACCCCCAGGGGAGGGGGGGGGGGGTGTTTGTAAATCCTCAGCATAAAAATTGTCTTTTTACATTATGCATTTCAACAAGGATCCGCCTCAAGAGCGAAACAATTACAGTACCAAAAAAAAGAATTCTGGGGGAAGAAGAGTGTTTTACTATGATGCCACCACCGAGCTTGTGTTCAATATCCTTTCCGCTAATAATAAATCATCAGGGGTCATAACCTGTGGGCATGAAAAATTTCATCATAATAGTTCATAGGCAATATGAAGTAAAACAGGCTATTGTATTCTTGCTAGATGTCCAGAAATAAATAAACAAGAAGGCTAAATTCATATTTTTGCCCATCATCTTAATTTTTTATTGTTTCAATTATAATCCTAAATCTACAATTTCAAGTTAATCTAATTCTTGTATTTTGACATTTTCTCATGTGACAATTTAAATTTTTAATTGTTTCGATAACACTATTATATCTGTATTTTTGAGTCAATTTAACCTATGTATTTTGACATATAAAAAAAAAGTAATGTGAAATAAGTCAGTTTAACCCCTCTTTTTTTTACACGTCAAAGTATAAAAAATTAAATTGACTCGAAAATACAAATATGTAATCGGAACAATAAAAAGTTTGTGTTGCCACATAAAAAAAGATAAAAGTACAAATGTTAGATTAATTTGAAAATGCAAACTCAAAACTATAATCAAAATAATGAAAAGTTCAGTGACCACAACAGAAAAACATTAAACTAAGAGGAGAAAATATAAATTTGGCCTAGAGAACAACTATTATAAGCTCTAATCTCATTACCTATGCTCATGTATGTATCAAAACAATGACTAGTCAAAAGCATGTGCCCAAATCCTTAAGCAATGTTTGGAAGTTAAATTACTTAAATGACCCAATTTTTATCCGAGAAGACCTTTGAGAAAATTCCGCTACCTTGATATTGGTGTAAGAGCCTTCAGTAATGTATACAGGATGTTTGAGGTGCTCCACAATAGACACATCATCAGTGACTTCAAGGCCCTCCCTGCAGAAATGCTTGAAACATAAACTTTTGTTCAAGGTTTAACAGTGAGTAATTGATAACTGATGAGCTTTAGAACAAATGTCAATTTTCTGATGGGAATTCATCATCTCACTTGCTTGAGTGAACTACAAAGGACTGCGGAATATCTTTACGATAAAGAGAAGTATAAGGTATTGCCTGCATATAGTTTTCTACACGTAAAGAAACTCATACAACTAATGACAGACGATGCTGGCGGGAAATGTGAAATCTAACCAAAAGATTTGCTAGGTAGGGCCAGGGTGCTAATTTCTAGATAGTTCGTTTTTGTGAGAAAACATAAATAAATATCAACTTGGCAAGCCTGTCTCTCTTTAAAGAAGGGTGTCCCTAGTGCATAAGACTCCCCAATTTATGAGGTCGGGGGAGTACTCTCACTTTTGCCTCCGAGAAACTAGATCCTTCTTATATACTCAGTTACAAAATTGCCTTCAAACATGCCAGCAACAAAGAAATCTTCTTTAACCACATAGCTTGTTTTTAGACGATCAACTTGTGTTAAATGGGCCATCACGTATAGCAGCAAAGGATTCATAAGACAAAATTGTGTAAATCTGGTTCTATACTGACTGGAAATGATGTTGCAGACTTAATGACTGACACGTAAATGACTTCTCTTTAAGGATCTTTAATTATCTACCTGTAGCAATTGTAACCCACTTCAATCTAAAAACTTATAGTGACAGATGAATAGAACTTTGGCAGGACTTTGGGCAGCTTAACCAGGCAAGCAAACACCAAAGCTCATAGCACTCTACAACAAATTACATCTCACTAATTAAACAGGAAATGATTCACTGACAATAGGGAAGATAGAATCAAAAACAATAAAAGTTTAAGTTTCTTTATGCCCAAAAACTGTTATTTTACCTATAATTTTATTTTATTTTTTAGTCATTTTTATGTGGAATATGCAATAACTTGAGGGTCGAATACAATTTTAGATAGAATAAAGAGACTTGAATAATACCAGCTTATATAGTACCTATTTACAAGTTCAAAACCTTTCTTGAGCAACTCCGGCTTGGTGACCTGGGAGAAAAGGTAACACATACAGTTATCCTATCTGATGCATAAATAAATTTTTGCTTGTAATTATCAAGTGAATTTTGAACATTTTCAACTGTAAACCTGTGGGGTTTGCATTTCCCAAAGTGTTTTCCGGTCTAAAGTTCTCACAACAAATGAGTCACTATTTGCCTGCACAGAAGCTGCAAATTAGTTTTACATTTCATAATACAGACAAGAAGGAAAAATTTATTTAACTGATATAGTTTACATTCTGTACTAATTCACAATCAAGCAGACAAGACAGTTGAAAACCATTTCAATATTAAGCAGAAGAAAGAAGTTAACAAAGTTATTTACTCATGAAAAAGTCCAAAAGAAAAGAGTAGACAAAAATCTCATCTAAAATTTTACGTGCAAAAGTAACTAGCACTAGTACCTCCTTTATTGTAGCTTTTACAGGAACACCAAGTACTGCAGCTCCATTCAACCAACCATCCCTCAGAACCTGACGAAAAAAAGAAAATGTGATTCTCATCATAATGTTGCATCTCTGAACTGGCAAGGACAGTTATCCTGAAATAACTGACGCACAAGTTGTGAAGCTATTCTGAAAGATTAGGTGCCTTTTTGGCTGTGCTGTGTATTAGCTTAAAAATGCCCTTAAGTAAAAGCGTTTTTGATATTCTTAATGACATTTGGCCAACATAAAAATTTTATATGACGCAGAATCTGTTTCTTTTGTGGAAGAGAAGAAGTTGGAGCTTCTTGCATAAACAATTTTTTCAAATGTGAAATAACAAAAATTTCTCAACTCAAATATTTTAAAATAATGTGTTACGAAACATAAAATTTGGTACATGACATGTTCCACCAATAACTGTTGTAAGGTCATTGAAAATTGAATAACAAAGCTCCAATGGATAACGGTTCTTGCTGCAGCAAAGGTTTGACATCTAAATGTCAGAACTTGAAGAGCCCTGCAATTAAACATAGCTTTATGGGAACACCTTATTACTTTGTTTTTACTTCTCTTTCTTTCTTTCTTTTTTTTTGGCTTGTTGCTTTAACCTTTCTCATATTTGTATGGTTTGAACTTTGAACATGTATACAGAACAGAAGGAAGATGAGGTCCCCCAAAAAACACAGTCCTCCTTGAAGTAGACCAAATAATCATTAGCAGTGTGCTGATGAGATTTGGAAAAGAATAAGAAGGAAGTTCCTGATAGCCAGCAAACCTTTTTGACATCTCCAGAGGTCACCAGAGGTCTAGCAGAATCATGTATGCATACAAGTTCAGACTTCAAATCAATTACCTGTAAACAGATAATAGCATCCATTGGTTAGAGAAAAAGATTTGTACCAAATAAAACAGAAAAATATCAAGTAATAATCAAATTATCACAACTTAAAGCATGTAGGAAAATGTCATAAGCTCTGCATTACTTGGAATAGTTTTATCATATTCAGGGCACAGTTCAGGCACCTAGTGGAGAACTAAACTAACACTGTAGACTAGGCAGCATCACCAAACATAAAATTGCATGCTGGTTCTTGAAACCATAACTTCTTTCTAAGACATATGGAAAAACTAACTTCATTCAATTAACCAGCTGACAACCTGTGAGGCCACATTCCAACAGACCAATCATACCCTGGATATTTGCAATTCTTTCCAAATTAACGAATGGTCTAACAAAACTTTGATTAATCCAAAAATAAAATATTAGTTAAACTAAATAATTTTGATATAAAAAATAATCAACTGCAGATATCTTTTCACTCTCCCAAAATTCAATAATAGAGCTCTCTTTGTAAGAAAAAGCTTCCTAATCATAGAATTGTCAAATGTAACAACACTAAAGAAAGTAAACAATGAATGAAACAAATACATAAGAAACTAAAGACATTGAGTAGAAATAAAGGATACATATTGTAACCAAATTAACTCAATAAACAATGCATGCACCTGAAGTCCACTGTATACAGAATCTTGTCTCTCCTTCCCAGGTAATGCGAACTTCAGATCTATATGGACCTTCTCTTTGATGGCTGAGAAAGGGAACACAACCTTTTTCAAACACTTGCTACAGTAAAGAAAGTAAACAATGTACAGCCCGAAACACCCAAGGAATAAAAAAAATAAATGTCTCTGCATGTAACTCATAGAGAAGAATCTAACCTTCAAAAATGTCCTTGTAAGAAGGATCACAAACTACAATTATTTCCTTCACTTCAATCATCTGTGAGAAAGTGTAGAAACTGCAAAAAAGACAGCACAAACCATAGCATAAGCAGATAGCAGAATAAAGACCATTTTAGACATTTCATAGCAATGTTAGTATACCAAATCAATATTCATCAGTATCTGCCTTGGAATTAACTATCTAGGCCAAGATTTGACCAGAAAAATATACATACATATAGACACAGAATTCACATCAAATCTTGAGTTGCCTTGGCTGCTAAACTTGCATGTGCTAGATGATGAATAGCATGTGCTCAACATGTAAGCTAAATAGCTTAATATATTACAAGAAGACAAGAACAACAACAACAAGAATCATAAGCCTTAATTCCACTAGGTGCAGTTTAGATTTCTGGTCAGTACAATATACTTAAACCAGGATATTCTATTGACCAGTGACCAGTCACCTAGATGAATAATGTTGCACTTGTTCCCCCAAATCTTTTCCTAGGTATGCTATGTTCTTCTCATGTAGTATAGCTGCAGTTTACATCATATTAATCAGAAGCAGTTTACATCATATTAGTCAGAAGCAAACCAAACTAATTGGTTGAACTGGTTCAACTCAGAAAGAGAAGGACATTCAGTCTGGTTCAATAAATTGAATCACTAAAACCAGCTAAGTTTGATTCCTGGAGTGTGCAGGTGACCCCATATTTAAATCACTTGAGTCTCAAGCATGCATGACGGAAAAATTGAATAAGTGAGAGCTTGTCACTAGTCTATTTATCAACATACAGTATACAGAGGAAATTTTTTCTAAGATATACATAATTTAATAAACTCCGCCTGGGGATGTTATCCACTGCCGGTCCCAAGCCCGGATAAAGGAGGAGGGTTGTGTTAGGTAGCCGACAGCCAACGTAAAACCTAGTCGGATCCAAAACATGAACTCTAGACAAATTATGAAAAATCGTTTGGGCGTGGGCGTAACCCTTCATAGCGACGCGCTACACTGCCCCCGTGTAGTGACAAGTGAGCTAGGGCCGCTGCATCGGCGCCCGGATGTAGTGATAAATGAGCAAGGGTTCCCGCATTTGCTTGGACGGATGTGGGTAAAGAAGTTAGTCCAAATCAAAATCAAAATCAAAACCAAATTCAAAATCAAAATCAAAATCAAAACCAAATTCAAAATCAAAATCAGAACCAAAATCAAAATAAAAAACAAAATCAAATTCAAAGTCAAGGCCAAAAACAAAATCAAATCCAAAGTCAAGGACAAAAACAAAATCATAGATTAAGGATTGGGTCATGGAACATAGGAACATTAACAGGCAAAGCTATGGAAGTGGTGGATGTGATGATTAGGAGAAAAATTAATATTATGTGCCTTCAAGAGACGAGATGGGTAGGGAAAAAAGCAAAAACTTTATCAGAAGCTGGATATAAACTATGGTACACAGGAACTGATCGAGCGAAAAATGGAGTGGGGATTATTATGGATAAAAGCTTAATAGATGAGGTAGTGGATGTGAAGAGAATAGGGGATAGAATTATTATGGTGAAGATTAGTCTAGGAAGAATAACTATGAATATCTTTAGTACATATGCACCATAAGCGGGGTTAGGTGATGAGATAAAAGCAAAATTCTGGAAGGACCTAGAGGGACTCATACAAATGATACCAAGAGGAGAGAAAGTGATTATAGGAGGTGACTTAAATGGGCACGTGGGTAGAGACGGAAACGGATATAGAGAGGTACATGGAGGGTATGGATTTGGGGAAATTAATAATGAGGCTAAATCTATCCTAGATTTTGCTATGGCATATGGGGTCATTATAACCAATACGAGGTTCAAAAAACGGGACGAACACTTCAACAACATACAACATATCCAGCCTTTATCCCACTATGTGGGGTCGGCTACATGAATTCTAGACTTCCATGTATTTCTATCGTTTGTCATATCTTCATTTAGATCCATATACTTCATATCGAACTTTAATGTCTCTCCCAAAGTCTTCTTGGGTCTACCTCTACCTCTTTTTGTGACTAATTGTTCCATTTCATCAACTCTCCTCACAGGAGCGTCTCTTAGTCTCCTTCTCACATGACCAAACCATCTTAGTCTAGTCTCTCTCATCTTCTCCTCGATTGGCACTACTCCTACCTTATTACGAATAACTTCATTTCTAATTTTATCCTTTCTTGTATGTCCGCATATCCATCTTAACATTCTCATCTCCGCTACACTCGTCTTTTGCTCATGCTGGTATTTGACTGCCCAACATTCTGAGCCATACAGCAAAACTGGTCTTATAGCTCTCCTATAAAATTTTCCTTTCAATTTTAATGGGATTTTACCATCACATAACACTCCCGATGCATTTCTCCATTTTAGCCAACCTGCCTTAATTCTATGTGCGACATCCTCGTGAATTTCTCCATCTTTTTGAATCACTGATCCCAAATATCGAAAATGGTCTTTTCTTTGTAAGATTTGGTCTTCTAATTTTATTATAACATCATCCACTCTTGCATTTTTACTAAATTTGCATTCCATATATTCTGTTTTCTTTCTACTTAATTTAAATCCCTTAGATTCTAAATTGTTTCTCCACAACTCAAGCTTAGTGTTCACTCCTTCTTTTGTTTCATCCACCAACACTATGTCGTCTGCAAATAGCATACACCATGGCACATCTGTCTGAATATCTTTAGTGAGTTCATCCATTACTAAGGCAAATAAGTATGGACTTAGTGCAGAACCTTGATGCAGTCCTATTGTAGTTGTAAATGGTTCAGTATCCCCTCCACATGTTCTGACCCTTGTCTCTACACCATGATACATGTCCTTAAGGGCTTGTATATAGGCTATTTTGACTCCTTTCTTCTCTAAAACCCTCCATAATACTTCTCTAGGGACCCTATCATAGGCCTTTTCTAGATCTATAAACACCATATGTAGGTCCTTCTGATGATCCCGATACCTTTCCATTAGGCGCCTCAGTAAATATATAGCTTCCATTGTTGACCTGCCAGGCATGAAACCAAACTGATTTTCTGACACATTTGTTTCTTTTCTAAGTCTCTGCTCTATTACTCTCTCCCAGAGTTTCATGGTATGACTCATTAACTTAATTCCTCTATAATTTTCACAGTTTTGAACATCTCCTTTGTTCTTGTATATAGGAACCAAAGTACTCTTCCTCCACTCATCTGGCATCTTTTTTGATTTAAGGATCGCGTTGAATAGTTGCGTTAGCCAGGAGATGCCCTCTTCTCCCATGCATTTCCATGCTTCTATTGGTATATTATCTGGTCCCACTGCCTTATGATTTTTCATCTTTTTTAAAGCTTGCCTTATTTTATTTGAACTTATGCGTCGATAGAATGTGTAGCTCACATTCCCTTCAGAGTTACTAAGATGTCCCAACCTAACTCTTGTGTCACCACCATCATTGAATAATTTTGTGAAATACTCCTTCCATCTCTCCTTAATCGCTCCCTCATTTACTAAAACATTTTGATTGTCATCTTTTATGCATTTCACTTGATTTAAATCCCGTGTTTTTCTTTCTCTTGCTTTAGCTAATTTATATATATCCCTTTCTCCATCTTTTGTATCAAGTCGTTTATATAGATTCTCATATGCTTTTGACCTTGCTTCATTAACAGCTCTTTTTGCTGCTTTTTTTGCTTCTTTATAATTTTTTTGATTTTCTTCATTGTTGCATTGATATACCGCCTTATAGCAAGTTTTCTTATTTTTAATTTTCAATTGTACATCTTCATTCCACCACCAAGACTCCTTAAGGTTAGGGGCTCTACCATTTGTCTCTCCAAGGACTACCTTTGCCGTGCTTCTCAGAGCATTAGCCATTTCTTTCCACAGTTGGTTTGTTTGTCTTTCTCCATTCCATTCCCTTCTATCCCTTAATTTTTCTTTGAAGATTAGTTGTTTCTCCCCTTTTAAATTCCACCACCTGATTCTTGGATTTTGTTTTATATGGTTTTTTCTCTTCCAATTTCTTACTTGGACGTCAAGTATTAGAAGTCTATGTTGAGTAGTCAAACACTCTCCCGGTATTACCTTACAATCCCTACAACATAACCGATCCTCTTGCCTCATGAGGAAGTAATCTATTTGGGTGCTTGAGCTGATATTTTTATATATGATTAAGTGTTCGTCCCGTTTTTTGAACCTCGTATTGGTTATAATGAGCCCATATGCCATAGCAAAATCTAGGATAGATTTACCCTCATTATTAATTTCCCCGAATCCATACCCTCCATGTACCTCTCTATATCCGTTTTCGTCTCTACCCACGTGCCCATTTAAGTCACCTCCTATAATCACTTTCTCTCCTCTTGGTATCATTTGTATAAGTCCCTCTAGGTCCTCCCAGAATTTTGCTTTTATCTCATCACCTAACCCCGCTTGTGGTGCATATGTACTAAAGATATTCATAGTTATTCTTCCTAGACTAATCTTCACCATAATAATCCTATCCCCTATTCTCTTTACATCCACTACCTCATCTATTAAGCTTTTATCCATAATAATCCCTACTCCATTTTTCGCTCGCTCAGTTCCTGTGTACCATAGTTTATATCCAGCTTCTGATAAAGTTTTTGCTTTTTTCCCTACCCATCTCGTCTCATGAAGGCACATAATATTAATTTTTCGCCTAATCATCACATCCACCACTTCCATAGCTTTGCCTGTTAATGTTCCTATGTTCCATGACCCAATCCTTAATCTATGATTTTGTTTTTGTCCTTGACTTTGGATTTGATTTTGTTTTTGGCCTTGACTTTGAATTTGATTTTGTTTTTTATTTTGATTTTGGTTCTGATTTTGATTTTGATTTTGGTTTTGATGTTGATTTTGATTTTGATTTTGATTTTGATTTTGATTTTGGACTAACTTCTTTACCCACATCCGTCCAAGCAAATGCGGGAACCCTTGCTCATTTATCACTACATCCGGGCGCCGATGCAGCGGCCCTAGCTCATTTATCACTACATCGGTTATGTTGTAGGGATTGTAAGGTAATACCGGGAGAGTGTTTGACTACTCAATATAGACTTCTAGTACTTGACGTCCAAATAAGAAATTGGAAGAGAAAAAATCACATAAAACAAAATCCAAGAATCAGGTGGTGGAATTTAAAAGGGGAGAAACAACTAATCTTCAAAGAAAAATTAAGGGGTAGAAGGGAATGGAATGGAGAAAGACAGACAAACCAAATGTGGAAAGAAATGGCTAATGCTCTGAGAAGCACGGCAAAGGTAGTCCTTGGAGAGACAAATGGTAGAGCCCCTAACCTTAAGGAGTCTTGGTGATGGAATGAAGATGTACAATTGAAAATTAAAAATAAGAAAACTTGCTATAAGGCGGTATATCAATGCAACAATGAAGAAAATCAAAAAAATTATAAAGAAGCAAAAAAGGCAGCAAAAAAAGCTGTTAGTGAAGCAAGGTCAAAAGCATATGAGAATCTATATAAACGACTTGATACAAAAGATGGAGAAAGGGATATATATAAACTAGCTAAAGCAAGAGAAAGAAAAACACGGGATTTAAATCAAGTGAAATGCATAAAAGATGACAATCAAAATGTTTTAGTAAATGAGGGAGCAATTAAGGAGAGATGGAAGGAGTATTTCACAAAATTATTCAATGATGGTGGTGACACAAGAGTTAGGTTGGGACATCTTAGTAACTCCGAAGGGAATGTGAGCTACACATTCTATCGACGCATAAGTTCAAATGAAATAAGACAAGCTTTAAAAAAGATAAAAAATCATAAGGCAGTGGGACCAGATAATATACCAATAGAAGCATGGAAATGCATGGGAGAAGAGGGCATCTCTTGGCTAACGCAACTATTTAACGCGATCCTTAAATAAAAAAAGATGTCAGATGAGTGGAGGAAGAGTACTTTGGTTCCTATATACAAGAACAAAGGAGATGTTCAAAACTGTGAAAATTATAGAGGAATTAAGTTAATGAGTCATACCATGAAACTCTGGGAGAGAGTAATAGAGCAGAGGCTTAGAAAAGAAACAAATGTGTTAGAAAATCAGTTTGGTTTCATGCCTGGCAGGTCAACAATGGAAGCTATATATTTACTGAGGCGTCTAATGGAAAGGTATCGGGATCATCAGAAGGACCTACATATGGTGTTTATAGATCTAGAAAAGGCCTATGATAGGGTCCCTAGAGAAGTATTATGGAGGGTTTTAGAGAAAAAATGAGTCAAAATAGCCTATATACAAGCCCTTAAGGACATGTATCATGGTGTAGAGACAAGGGTCAGAACATGCGAAGGGGATACTGAACCATTTACAACTACAATAGGACTGCATCAAGGTTCTGCACTAAGTCCATACTTATTTGCCTTAGTAATGGATGAGCTCACTAAAGATATTCAGACAGATGTGCCATGGTGTATGCTATTTGCAGACGACATAGTGTTGGTGGATGAAACAAAAGAAGGAGTGAACACTAAGCTTGAGTTGTGGAGAAACAATTTAGAATCTAAGGGATTTAAATTAAGTAGAAAGAAAACAAAATATATAGAATGCAAATTTAGTAAAAATGCAAGAGTGGATGATGTTATAATAAAATTAGAAGACCAAATCTTACAAAGAAAAGACCATTTTCGATATTTGGGATCAGTGATTCAAAAAGATGGAGAAATTCACGAGGATGTCGCACATAGAATTAAGGCAGGTTGGCTAAAATGGAGAAATGCATCGGGAGTGTTATGTGATGGTAAAATCCCATTAAAATTGAAAGGAAAATTTTATAGGAGAGCTATAAGACCAGTTTTGCTGTATGGCTCAGAATATTGGGCAATCAAATACCAGCATGAGCAAAAGACGAGTGTAGCGGAGATGAGGATGTTAAGATGGATGTGCGGACATACAAGAAAGGATAAAATTAGAAATGAAATTATTCGTAATAAGGTATGAGTAGTGCCAATTGAGGAGAAGATGAGAGAGACTAGACTAAGATGGTTTGGTCATGTGAGAAGGAGACTAAGAGATGCTCCTATGAGGAGAGTTGATGAAATTGAACAATTAGTCACAAAAAGAGGTAGAGGTAGACCCAAGAAGACTTTGGGAGAGACATTAAAGTTCGATATGAAGTATATGGATCTAAATGAAGATATGACAAACGATAGAAATACATGGAAGTCTGGAATTCATGTAGTCGACCCCACATAGTGGGATAAAGGCTGGATATGTTGTTGTTGTTGTATACATAATTTAATAACATCAATTCAATCTGTTGAATCAAGGAACAACAACTAGCACTCTTACCAGTATAATGTCCACTTCAGTCATAGCTTTGGTCTACATAATTCATAATGATCTTTGAAATCTGAAACTCGTGTTAATTACTAGTTTCATTGAATAGAGCTATAGACCTGACCTTGAATGTTGTATTACATTTTCAGTGTTCAACACTCGCTACTTCGTCTGAGAACCTTTTTTATCATCATTTATTATTTATTTTACATAGCCCTGTAAGTTTATTTAATGGACTTTATCCATGATGCCTGGAGGTTCTAGGTATCACATTATAAAATTTGATTGATGCTGCTCACAATATGATTTAAATATCATTAAATAGGGACAACGAAACTGACTTCAGGAAGTCCCCTTATATCTGGTCAACAAGAAAATGGTGGATAAGACTCTCAAGAGGTCAGATGAATAGTGGCAAGTTACCTGTACAAAGCAATTGGTTGGCCAAGAAGTGGAAGATACTGCTTCGGCATGCTTGCCTATTTGCACAAAAATAACAAATGTCATCTGGCAGATGAAAATTCAGAAACTGAACAGTGGGAATACACTTTATTGCATTTTATTATGAAAGTATATAGATGCACAATGAGGGATGGCTACATTCCACCTAGAGCAACTACAAAAATAATTTTGCACTGATTCAGTGCGTGTTTCAGAAAGCTAAGAGCTGCAAGATGGTCAACCAAGGAAGAATTAGCATTCAACTTTCTAGCATAACCAAAAATTATGGAGTCAGGCCTGGAATATCCTTACGTGGCCTGCTTTTGTGTTAGGCTCATAAAACTATCCAATGCCATGCTCCATTTTACATAAAACTTTGTACAAAACCATCATGCTCAAAGGGCTGTGGTAAAAAATTCATTTTTCATGATAATATTAAGCTTGATGGAGCACAATCCCATATCCTAGATGCAATAATTCAAATTTGGTGGACAGCTCCTCAACAGCTGATAAGTCACTAATACTTCAACTGGTGTCCTTCAATTGGTTGCCTGCTATATGTTGCATCTTATAGTAGATATATAAACTGGACTACTGTCTGTTTACTGGGAAGCACATGGTCAAAGAGAAGTGGCTGCACACGTGTACACAAAATGACAAAAGCAGTATGGAGATAAGAAAAACAGAAGTCCAGTTAGGTCCCAAAGGAGGGTGGGCAGGAAGGAAGAAAAGAAAATAGGACAACTTGAGAGAAAGCTGTAAGTTGCAAAGGAATTAATTAAATCTTGCTGTGTCTTGGAGGGATTCATTGAATCATAACCAGCCATTTGTTATGGTGAAGGTATGAGACTCGTCCCACATCGGAAGTTTAGGCTCTTGGTGTGGGGTTTATAACCTCTTAGGCACCCTCCCCTTGACAGTTAGCTTTTGAGGGTGAGTTATACCCAAAGGTTGTAACAGTTGTATCAGAGTTGGTCCCACGTCTCCCAGTTGCAATCACACGACGATGGAGGTGATGTCGGCATTGCAATGTTCATCCGAGACTAGCCGTGGCTAATGCACAACCTACCGTCGTGGGCGCCGGACTACGGAATGTGGTAGTATGTTATGGTCCACTGCAAGGTATGGGACTTGCCCCACATCAGAAGTTTAGGCTCTTAGTGTGGGGTTTAGAACTGATAGGTCCCGGTTCATGGGACTTACCAAAGAAGGTTCAAGAGGCAGGGGTGGGGTGGTAAATTGGTTGGCATAACAACCAGCCATGTGCGTGGGGAAATAGCTAGGGCTGGGTTGTGTAACAACCCAGCAAGTGTGCGTAACAGAATGCGGTTGAGGGGGGAGAGAGGAATATATGTAGAGGGTGAAGATATTGGTAAGAGAGGAGGATTTTGGTATTGAGTTCTTGGGAGAGTTAAGGGCCTCTCGAATGCCCTGGATTGTTCTTGTTTTCTTGCTGAAAATTATTGATAGCTATTGATATTTGATTGTTGTTTGGATTTCTATCGGGGATCCTATCAATTTGGTATCAGAGCATTTCGATCCTAATGGTGAACTTGACTGATCTAGTCGGTGATTTGGAGATGAGGGTGGAAGGCATTCAACTAGGAGATGATGCCATGAGGAGTGCGTTTCAAACGATGGAGAGACACCTAGCGAACCTGCTAGAGCAATTCACGAGGATGCGAGCGAGATGGGAAGAACAGGAGCAAGCGAGCAAGAGCAAGGGGAAGGACAGAGATTGGCCATCGAAATTCACCCAGGATTCCGAGGTGACGCCTGGAGTTGGAGTGGGCCGAGGGGTGACAAAGGCAGAGATACGGGAGTCCGCGACTCTAGGTTTCGAAGGAGGGGCCATTTTGTGGTCCCAGTGGGAGCGAAGGAGATGAAGAGAGATTCGTGTGGGTAAGAAAGCAAACTTGAAAGACGAAGCCATAGGGCGCCACCATCGCGTCTCTTCTCAAGCAATGGCAAAGAAAGGGAAGGCGAAGAAGAAAAAGCCGGTGACTAGACAACCACAAGGTGACAGCAAAAGCGTCAAGAAGAAATGCAGGAAGAAGAAGAAGCTTCAGAAATACCAAGCTTCAGTCCTAACCAAAGACATCGCGATGCCAATTCAGTCCGATTCGGACGCCGACGATGATTCCTCCTCCGGTGAGACCAAGCCCAAGAAGATCTAGAAACTTCTCGAGCCCTACACCAAGTGCCAGCAAATTAACTTCCTTGTTGGCGCCGTCGTGGCCGACGCTTTCCTCTTCACTCGCCTCTGTGATGCCGCAGATCGCGACATATCTCGTCACAAGCTTGTCATCTACGACCTCACGTGAGACACGACGCGAGAAACCTTAGTCCCTGCCTTCGAGTCATACGACGAGATTGAGGACTACAACGTCATCTTTGACCGGGTCATGGGCAAGACCAAGGGCTACAGCTTCGTCCAGTTCAAGACGAGACGGGAAGCGGCCAAGGCATTGAAGCAGCCGAGGAAGAAGATTGGGAGTCTGATGCCACGGACAACCGATCTGGTGACAGCCAAAGAGAGCATCTTGCTGAGGAAGGGGGCGCCATCAATGGTCCATGTTGTCTGGGAAGTTGGTTTGACTCTTAGCCAGGGTTCTCAGAAATTTTACAATGGGTTGGTTGATAATGGAGGGCCCCCCATGTATTCTCACCATCATGAGGGGGTGGGTGCCTTATCTAAGTAGGTCATGATGGTGGAAAGGCAGCCTGTTTCTAGAAGTCAATGGCTCAATTTGCATTCTGTTGTGGAGCCCAATGGTATTGACCCAAAGATCTTAATTAATAATGGGAATTTGAGTGAACTTCATGATGAGGTTGAGAAGTGGCCAGCCATGAAACAATTGACAAAGTCAAGGGGCTGGGAAGTTGTATCAATAACCAAGGATGCAGTCATTGGAATGGGAATTGTTGAAAATCAAAAACCTACTACGAATGAGTGCTATGAAGAAAGAGCACAAAGTGAGTCTCCTGTCAGTCAAGAATCTAATGACCCTAATGTAGCCTGGAATGTGCCACTGCAAGCATGCATGCACAAAATTCCTCTTGCTGAAACAGAACGAGGCCATCTCTTCTCCAAAGTTAAAAAGATATGTCATTTGATGGCTGGGGTTGACCAGATTCTCAGCCTAGAAGGGAAACTAATTGTTCGCGACAAGGTGGAGATCATCAACGAGGTGGAGGAAAGGATTGGGGGGCTAGCGTACAAGCGGTCTCTACCCCCATCATATGTGTTAGAGGTGCTCATGCAATGGAAGGGGCTACCCCCATTGGAAGCTACTTGAGAGCCTTACCTTTTGATCCAACAACAATTTCCATTTTTCCACCTTGAGGACAAGGTGAAAGTTGGGGGGGGGGGGGGGGGGGGAGTAATGATAGGTCCTGGTTTATGGGACTTACCAAAGAAGGTCCAAGAGGCAGGGGTGGGGTGGTAAATTGGCTAGCTGGGATAACAGCCAGCCATGTGCGTGGGGAAGTTGCTGGGTTGTGTAATAACCCAGCAAGTGTGCGTAACAGAATGCGGTTGAGGGGGGAGAGAGGGATATATGTAGAGGGTGAAGATATTGGTAAGAGGGGAGGATTTTGGTATTGAGTTCTTGGAAGAGTTAAGGGCCTCTCGAATGCCCTGGATTGTTCTTGTTTTCTTGCTGAAAATTATTGATAGCTATTGATATTTGATTGTTGTTTGGATTTCTATCGGGGATCCTATCAAGAACCTCTTGGGCACCCTCCCTTTGACAGCTAGCTTTTGAGGGCGAGTTCTAGACAAGAGTTGTAACACCATTCTTATCAAAAATATTAAAAATGCTTTGGGGGGGGGGGGGGGGGGCGAAAGTTAACAACAGTAGTAAGGTCATTTCAGTTTTATTTACTTTATTTTACAACAAGAAGCAGGGCCAAACCTACCCCTACAAAGTAAACCCTGATATGGCAATCAACAACAAAGTGCCAGTATTAATTATTACTGAAGCATGATGTACAGTTTGTCTTTGAATCCACAACCTCTGAATTTATGGCTGATGCTAGAGTTCCATTCCTGTTCTGATGAACAATCCATGCAGTTACTTGAATGATGAATCTTATTTTTACTGATTATGTATCAATATAGAGGATAACATGGAAACAATATTTATTGTCATTTAGCAAATCCAATTTCTCCTTGTAGATATGTATTTTCAGGTTAAGCGCACATTTCAAATTAGTGCAAGATCTAAATGAGCCACCCTGCCTCCTAAAGCATCTAATAGCCCAATTGAGTTGTATACAAGGCCGCATCAATCGGCATGAAAATTCTGCCTGCTATTAGAAAGAAGCAGAGCTACATAACTGTCGCTCAAATCAATAATATACTGTCCGATGAAAAAAGTAACATATGCAACAGCAATTCAAGATCCCGGGCGTAACCATAACCAATGAAGCCATATCACAATTAGATGCAATGTATGACTGGACATATCGCATATATAAAATGCACAGTCCTTTGTGCGTTCAAATACAAAACAATGAACAGCAAGACTTACGCCCATCCTTTTGCCCTTTCCACCAGCCAGAAGAACGACGGACACACTTTTCGCTTTCACGATTTCAGAACTCTGCAAATTAACTCCAAAAAGAAGAAAAACGCTAATTATTAACTTAGCAACAGCCGAAGCCGTATTTAAATACAAGCACAATGACCACATCCATCTGACCTCCAGCTTCACATCCTCTGCGGAGCAAGCAATCCTGTTGGACTTGACAATTCTCTTCTTTCTAGAGGAATCAATTTCCTTGATAGGCCGTAAGTTTGGACGAGAGTGAATGGAATTCGAGATGCGCTGTGGAATTGCGGGAACGGATTTGGATTTGGAGAGACTCCGCAGATTACCACGTCCGATAAATAGTGGAGACGACCGAGTTGAAGACGACGAAGAGGTGGAAGAAGATGAAGAAATCGAGAGAACGAGTTGATGAATCGACATTCCTTCTTCTTCTTCGTCTTCTTCTCTCTGGTTTTGAACTTCCAAGAGAAAAGGAAGAAGACAAATGTGTTCCATGTGAGTTTCATCTTCTTACATATATTCTCCACCAACAACCGTCTACTACACACAAAAAACGCCGGAAGCGAAAAGTATAAATTACATTCGCACCCTTAATGTTAGGTAAAATTCAAGGGGCACCTCTCTATTTTGAGAATGACAATATTCTCCCCTGAGATTAAGCATTTTGCGCAGTTTAGCCCCTAAAATTTCTTAACCGCCGTTAAAATTTGGGGTAAAATTGATAGATGTGACCAATCGTAATCTAATTGACCGAATTATTAGAATAGATTTTTTTAAAAAAAATTGAATCGAATTAACCCAATAAATATTTACATCGAATAAATTGATAATTGAAAAAAAAATTAAATAAAAAAATAAAAAATTTTGATAAAAACCATGTTATTTTAACATTTTAGTTAACTCAATTATTTGAATTTTTTTAATACGAAAACGAAATCAACCTCGAAATAATCAAAATACTCAAATTTAAAAATCAAAATATAGATTAAACTAAATTAAATTGCTAATTTCAACTGATTCAATTTAATTATTTTAATTTAACTAAAATATTATTTATCATTAAAAATTAATTGTGCATTTATTAAAAATTACCCCTTTAGTTTGAACACCTTCTCAACTTCAAAATTTATCAAATTATTTTATAATTTTTCTAAAATTAACCATAACATATATCGAAAAAGCAATGTTTAGTTGCCTTGTAACTAATTTTGAAGAGTTCTATAACTAATAGATTAATTTTAAAATTTAAAGAGTGTTTGAATAATGTAATTAAAATTTTATGTAATACCAAAAATATTCCTTACTTTTTCACTTTAAACATTATCAAAACTTGGTGGTGGGTTTTTTAGCTAAATTAAACTATATTATTTATTAACGAGTAAGACTAATTATTGTCTTAAGGGTAACAGTTAAGTTTTCATATATGCATTTCAAAGTGTATTATTTTAATTTTAATAAAATTTGATTGATTGATAATGAATTGATTGTGTTTTGCAACATTCTATGTCAAAATATTTTGAAACTAAAAATAATGCACTTTAAAGTGTATTTATTGAAACTTAAACCTTTAATTCTAAATCTTTATAACCAAAAGCTTTAGACACAATAGTCAATATATATTTTGTTAGCATGAAAAATTTGAAAAGTCTTCAATTAAAGCATAGTCTTCGGTCGGAATGTCCCACCTTAACTTATGGGCCAAAACACTATTAGTTTGAAATAGACAAATGAGTTGTGAGTTGAATATCGAAGTCTAATTTTTCAAATAAAGTAAAATAATCAACAATTACACAAAAATAAAATCGATTCCATAACCTTGCGATAATCCAAATTTATGGAGGTGTGTAATGGATCATCTACACTATTATGAGCAATTTCAGATATTATTTTTATTATATATATTTTTGTACTATTTAATTTTGCTCTTCTTATTTTTTTTTCAAAAATATGTTAAAGTAGCATTTACAAATACTATTAATCTAGCATGTGATATGTTCTAAATTATATAATTTTTAAAACCCATATTTAATTGAATTGAATTTGTTCGATCTTTACTTAATAATTATGTAAATTATACATTTAAAATTTTAAATTCAATCATAATATTTATTTATTTTTATACTAAACTCAAATAAATATGAATCATGAGCACCCCACATCTCGCATCTCGTGGGGGCCCATATTCGGCCAGCCCGAGACCAAACTGAAGCCCTAAAGGCCCAATTGCCAAATCCCAACTTCGAGTTCCGATCGGAACTGCATCGCGATTCACACCAGCAGAGGCAGAGGCAGAGGCAGAGAGATAGAGCGAGAGATTGATTGATTCATGGGGAAGGCAGTAGGACCAACAGGAGAGTTCTTCAGGAGGAGAGACGAGTGGAGGAAGCATCCGATGCTCTCCAACCAGCTCCGCCACGCCACGCCGGGCCTCGGCATCGCCCTCGTTGCCTTCGGCATCTACCTCGTCGGCGAGGTCGCCTACAACAAGATTTACGCTCCTCATCCCTCCCACTCCCACTCTTCCTCTTCGCCTTCTCAATCTCACTGAGACGACGGACTCATCATCTATCAGGTCATTTGGCTTCTGTTCCCCATCTCTACGACTTTGCTTCTGAATAAGGGTTAATTTGCTACACTTTGATCTGGATATATTTTTCATTATTGTTTCTATATTTTGATAGAGGCGTTCTGATTTGTATGCTATATTTATTTGTACGCAGCTTTTAATCCTGCATTTGACCTGGTAGGTAAACGCATTCGTTTCTGTTTAAGACTATGGATAGCGTCTGTTTTTCTCTAATGATGATGATTGATGCCCTTATTTCATGATCCAAATACCAGTGAATCAGTGATCCATGTTATTTGCGGCATCCCCTAAATCTTTTAGTACTACTTGATATTCACATGCTATCTATTTATATATAGACACTCATTTGATATGTGGAACATTCTTAGGTAGAGTTTTGTTTGAATTTCTTGATTCGGTTCGTGCGAGGGGGATAGGATTACATTTCATATTTTTCTACTTAATCAACTAAAGATAAAGGGGACAAGACTCCCCGCTTCGTAAGGAATGGTGGAGGGTTGTCTTTGTAAGTAAAAATTAACAAAAGGAGTGAAGTGATGATATGCAATTGGTTGGTAATCTCAATACTGCATTTGAGTTCATGCCGGTCTAAGTTACTGTTATTTATCTTGACACATAGGTGAAGTTAAAAATGGGATATCAGTGCTGCCAACATTAAGGATGGAATGGTGGTAATGCAATCATCTAACCTAATTGTTAACAGTACAGTTGATAATTATGTTTGCTATGTAGTTCAAGTCCAGAACCCATATACTCTGTGAAGATACTTGCTTGAATTGGTTGTTTAATGCTACTAAGTTCAGTGATCAGGAATTTGTTAGAGGGGCACCTTCTACTTTAAATAAATTACCAAAATTACCATTTACCTTATAGACGGTTTTGAACTTTTGTCCAGTTACCTTCACTTTTTCGTTAAAAGCTTAGTCATATAAATTTCTTGGACAAGGTTCTTTTGCTTTTATGTTTTCTCTTTTTCCTCATAAACGGGACATTGTTTTCCAGGAACAGGAAATAGTTTTTTCACCTTTACTTAATGTTGATGTTTTTGCACAGTTTTTTCCTTTCATTTTGTCTCCTTTGATTCTTTGTTTCTCATGCCCCCTCCTTGATTTGAAATCACATTTTTCCTTTGTATTTATCAGATATTTGGAGGAAAGAGAGAGATTGCAAGATTTCCTTGCTTTCTTTTTGGAATTTCTTTGATACTGCCACTGCTATAAAAGTTTGAATGAATGGTATCGAAGCCCATGTTTTTATCTGCTGAAATGTCTTTGGTTATTTCTTTAACCTTTCACATCTCCAAAAATGTCAATTCTAATCAATAAAAGATAAATGCTGGTATCCTTACCAAAAGAATAAAAAATGATAATTTTGTTGTAGGGGTCATTACAGATAAAGCTATTTCTTCTTCTCAAGTTATGCTGTTGTGTCTGGTACTCAAAGTTTTGTTTTCATGGGAATAGAGTAGAGATGGCAGTTTTTCTGACAAGGCTTTCCACATTAAATAATGAATGAGTTATTTTAGATCGAGTTAGCTAACATGTTTGGCTATTTCGTAACAAGGTGCGGAGAGAGAGCCTAGTTTGCTGATTGCTGTTGCCGGGTAGCATCAACATGGCAATGACCTTAACAATTTTATATAGGATGGTCCTTGTTTCCTTGGCTAAAATTTTCTATGAAAACTCTAGCACAATTTTTCTTCACCTATAGTTTACTCCTTTGTTTATTACAATAAAGCATCTATAGATAATGCCTCTATTTTACTCTTTCAATTGTGAAAATAAACACAAGCGTGCCCTGGTGCACCCACAACCACCATGCAGGGAAAGGCAGGCGTTTGTGAATCCTATGTTAATTTGTACTGCCAAGTACTAGGATTGAAACCTGTATTCAGACGATTGAAATACGGTTGTTTCATATAAACCAGTGTACCCCCAGTTGACATTTGTTCCCAAAAAACTGATTCTTCGAAATTCATTTATTGCAGGTGAATGCTTGAGTGCGAGGACGCAAGTGAAGAGCTTGACAGCGTATCTCAGTTTTTTCCTGTGTTTAATAATGCTATCAACCTTAAAAATCGAACTGTTGCCTTTGGTTTGTTGTTCAAACTTGTAATCAACTTTGGAGCAGTGGTGTTTATGAACTGTGTCTACGTGCTTTCATGCCATGAAAAGTTTGAAACTTGAAGCTGTTTTGTCTACCATTTTTATACCTCACTTGTCATTTCTTCACACTTCTTGTTTGGGTACATAAGAAATAACTATAAATGTTCACGCCATTTATAAAAGGGGGTCGAACTTAAGACTTCATACTTACTATAGCCCGAGCCCATCACTGAGATGTCATTTCTTCACCTCTGATTGATTTTTCTTCCCAACTTGACAACCACTTACTGGAATCAGAATTTTCTTCCTGTTGCTTAGTGGAAATAGAATTTTCTTTTTATCTTAAAGTAATTGGAATGTTTTCCTTTTATATAATAAGAATATTTCTTTTTTCTTGTTGTCTGTTTCATGCTATTTGCGATGACATAGTGTTGGTGGATGAAACAAAAGAAGGAATGAACACTACGTTTGAGTTGTGGAGAAATAATTTAGAATTTAAGGGATTTAAATTAAGTAGAAGGAAAATTGAATATATGGAATGTAAATTTATTAAGAATACAAAAGTAGAGGATGTTATGATAAAATTAGAAAATCAAATCTTATAAAGAAAATATCATTTTCGATATTTAGAATTAGTGATTTAAAAATATAGAGAAATTCACGAGAATATCTAAGTATAGAATTGAGACAAGTTGGCTAAAATGGAGAAATGCATTGGGGTGTTATATGATAGTAAAATTTTATTAAAATTGAAAGAAAAATTTTATAGGACAACTATAAAACCAGTCTTGTTGTATGGTTTAGAATGTTGGGCAATTAAATACCAACATGAGTAAAAGACGAGTGTAGCAGAGTTGAAGATGCTAAGATGGATGCACAGTCATACAAGAAAAGATAAAATTAGAAATGATATTATTCGTAGTAAGGTAGAACTAGTGCCAATCAAGGAGAAGATGAGAGAGACTAGATTAAGATGGTTTGGTCATGTGAGAAAAGGACCAAGAGATGCTCCTGTGAGGAAAGTTGATGAAATGAAACAATTAGTCAAAAAAAAAAGATAGAAACAAACTCAAGAATATCTTGGGAGATACATTAAAATTTGATATGAAATATGTGGGCCGATATGACAAAAAATAGAAATATATGAAAATCTAGAATTCATGTAGCCGATTTCATATAGTGAGATAAAAGCTGGATATGTTGTTATTTTGAGGGGATGGAGGAAGGTAGGTTTAAATGGATATGATATGAAATAAAAATAGAGAAATGATATTTTTTGAACAAAATGTGAAAAAAACACATAAATGAAAAAATATAAGCGTTTTTTTTAAATATAATTTTGAATATAAAAATTATAAAGTATAATTATTTAATTTAAAAAGAAATATAAATTTTATAATACATTTAAATAAATTTTGAAAAAAAATAAAAAATTTTGGATTAAAGATATAATTTTTTTTGTTTCTAGCCTTTTCGTGGACAGAAACATATTTTTAAATAAAAAAAGTGTTTTTAATATTTTTTAAATATTACAAAATGAATCTAAAATATTTTTTGAAATTATAAAAACAGTTTATAAATATTTTTTTAGTATTTTAGAAATGATAACATTTTGAAAGCATTAAAATGACATTTCTAAGATGTTTTTGTGCATCATGAGGAGAAAGGAAGGGAAAGAGAAAACAATTCCTTTTATTCGATGACCGTGGGTTTATTTTTTTATTTTTTTAAATTTTAAAAGATGTGCAAAAATAGTACTAAATATTTTAAATAAACATGTGCTATAGTTTTTTTTTTATTTTCTCTTTTAAGTCTCAAATGAGAAAAAAAAAAGAATCCTCTCACATTTTTTTACTAAATATGTAAATATAAAAAATATAACTCTCGTTTTACGTTTCATTCTCTTCCATTTTTTTTTATTTATAAATCCTTCCTTTTCCTCATCATCTAAATTACCAAACATAACTTAAGGCGCATTTCTCTCCCCCGTTTGGTTGACAACATCAAATGACATTTTTGGCAGTAAATTATAATTTATTTGAATTTCTTTTTCGGGGCACAAAACTGTACATGATTTCTAAACAAAAACGATCAACTTGTCTTAACATTTTGATTAAATTTAGTTGGGGTGTTATGGTTTTAACCCCTTTGTGAAATATATATTATTTAATTTATAAAATTTCTTAGAATAGTACAAATCGATCACTACGCATATTTCAAAAGTTGAGATATTACGAAATCATGGATTCAATTTTATCTCAATGCATTACAACATAATTGACTGTATCTGTTTGAAATTTAACTTGTGATGATTCTGTCCATTCACCTTGAGGTTGCAAAATAGATAGATTGTGAGTTTTAGAGAATGTAAGATACGTTTAAACTGAAAGACCTCTCGAGTTTTCTATGTTTTTTTTTTAAAAAAATCATGATATCATTATAGTTGTTAACCTCTACAATAGGTTGATCTTTAATCATAATTGATTTAATTTTAGATTTATATAATATTTATAATTATATTTTTTTTCAGGACTGTTGTAGTAGATACCCCTAGGTACAATCAATGGTAAATTTAGACGATCAATCCTATGATTGATTAAAAAAAAAAGTGATAAAACTTAAATTATGATTACTTATTTATTTGCAAAGAAGCATAGAAATTTATGATAAGTATTATTGGTGTTTTAATATTTATTAGAATTAAAAATTTTACGAATAATGTCTATCTTGATATTTCGAGATCTACTGAAATTATAATTTTTATAGATAATATCTATAATTTTTATATAACTTTTGAATAAATTTGTAAATGTCAGAATTATCTTATTTTGCGTTTCATTTAAGACCTTCTAATTAAAGAAAAATTTACAAGATAAACTATGAGATGTTACAATCTTATGAACTTTGGTTATAGTCTTCGAAGAACAGTAATAACCTCCCAATATAGGTCTCTAGGAGACTATAATGGTCTCCTAATCTTCGAGACAATAGTGGTAGTCAGTCTCTCGATTTTTTAATTTTTTGAAATTTAGACATTTCATATTATATCAATTCTATTGTCGATGAACAATGAATTATTAATTAAAAATAAATAATATTTTTTAAAAAAAAATAAGCAAACGAGCAAGAAATTTAAAAAAGTAAAATAATCAAATATGATTTGTGGACAAAAATGAGTGACGCTTCGATACTTTTTTAATATTACAAATTAGGCTTGTAAATTTTTTGAAATCACAAAAATGATTTAGAAATATTTTTTAATATTCTTTTGAAGTTTTGGTGCAGAAAAAATTTTAAAAACATCAAAATGATGCCTCGAAATATATTTCCGTACATCATAGTTTATAATATCATCACTGTAACTTAACAAAATATCCATCAATTTCTTAGATTATCTTTACATAATTAATTAAGCCAGGAGTACTATATAAGAATAAATTATGACAAGCTTGAAAGTTCACTGCTTTGGCAAGCTGTAGCTCTTGTTCTTGTTCGCGATGACCGATCAAAGCAAAGGCATCTTTCTTGGTAAGTGACCGCCGCCCATTGAAGTTCTGGCCGTTTTCTTACGTGGGTTTTGGCCTTTTCTGATATCTCCGATTCAATGAAACTGCATGGAGCTTATTGACTTGTTCGTTTGCAGCATTTGGGCATTCTGAAATCAATATATTTGTATGAGATGGATAGTGTGGGCTATTTTTGTTTATCGAATTTGGTATTCAAAATTACAATTTAGTTAAAACGACTTAAAGATCTAGAGATTCTTCTTCTTCTTCTGAGACTTAGAATTGATTCTCATTTTTTGGTTTCATGACAAGAAGGGCAGGAGCTTTGTAGGTATATTGTCTTATGGAGACCAGCCAAAAATGCCATTCAGGAGAACAAGTTGAAGGTGCCAAGCATATTAAGAAATTTTCTAGGGTTCTACAGTGCAGGTTCAGATCAGAAGCAAAGTAAATCTGTTTTGGGTATTTAGTTGGGTATGTTGGTGGTGGAGGACAGCTTTTGCCAACTATAGGAAACATCACTTTCGCAGGATCCAAAGCTTTTCCATGGATAAGAACTAGGTATCTAACAATGCCCAAAGGGAAGGTGGTCCAGCTATAGCAGAAGTTTGACAATGAAAATGCTTTGAATTGGGGAGCTAGGACTTTCAAATTTCAATCGTATTTCATGCGTTGAAAGGAATTTTGCAGCTGCCCAATCTTTCAGTTACTTAGATGTAGATCGACGGCGGCAGACCCAATGGAGAAAAGAAAAAAATTAAGTCCACTTGCAGCTAGACTGGTGCAATTGTGAAAAAATTTGCCTCGGATTATCTTGTTATCCTTTTCCCTATTGGATTGAGTTGACTTGGATTATTTTAAGAAATTGTCTCTCTTTGTTTTGACATCGTCTACAAGGACTTAGTTTTCCTCATACGCTACACAAATTTCTCTTATTCATTCATCTCTTGACCCCTTGGAGCTTTGTTTGATGGCTGCTACAACAGATCAGGCTGCCTCTTCTTCCATGTCTCAGTGTGCTTATCATGTGTTCTTGAGTTTTAGAGGTAAAGACATCCGCAAGACTTTTATTGACCACCTCCATACAGCCTTGGAGCAAGCAGGAATACACTCCTTTAGAGATGATGATGAAATTGAGAAAGGAGAAGATATTGAGTCAGAGCTTAGGAGAGCAATACAACAATCAAGGGTTTCGGTAATTGTTTTCTCAAAAAACTATGCTTCTTCAGGATGGTGCCTTGACGAACTTGTGAATATTCTCGAACAAAGGAAGACCACTGGGCAGGTTGTCTTGCCCGTTTTCTATGATGCGGATCCAGCCCATGTCATGAACCAGACTGGGACCTTTGGAGAAGCATTTGCTAGACATGAAGAGGAAGCCAACATGGAAAATGATGAAAGAAAAAAGGAATGGATGGACAGAGTGAAGAGGTGGAAGGAAGCTCTCACGGAAGTTGTAAATCTAGGCAGAAAGATCCTTCAGAGTAATGCTTTCGAGTAAGTCCTTCTTGGTTAGATAACAATTAGGATTCAGGATCTCATAAACTTGGTGATTCTAGTGCTGCTATTCTTTAATGCTTATATTTAAAATATGCAATACTTATCCGTCTGAATCTTTGAAACATTGTGGAGATGTATGTATGTCGTAATTGCAATTTTATAATTGAAACTTTACGGGAATATATAATCATAATCACAATCTGATCATTGTAATTTTGGCAAATCTTTGATAAAATATTATCACCATCTAGAAAATCATTCTGTGAAAGGGGTTGTTCTTTCTTGATTTTTTTTTTTGGCCATTTATATTTAAGTTGGTATATGCATACAACAAACAGAAAAAATTGTCGAGTTAAGAAAAGTCAATGATTAAATGCCAGATATGATTTTTCACGTGTTTGATTTATTTATGTAGTAATGTGCCCCTTCAATTGAGCATTTGATTCAGTGAAGGTTCATTCTTGCATTTTTTCAGTATTGGAGTCTAATGTTTGTGTATAGAGTATATGCAAAACTCATGATGATATGATATCTAAAATTAATGGTTGCATTTCTTTCTTCATGAAGAAGATTGACATAAATATCGAGCCTTAATCTGAACCTTGGCGTGCCAACATTTACATTAACAGATAAAACAAATAAACTGGTAGGTGCATCAGTATAAAAGTTAAAAGTTTCGCACCCAATTTACTTTCCCAATCATAGAAATACACGGATGTCAGACTTCTAGAGCCAACACTGATACATGGATAGGCACATCTGCTTGGACAGCCTTTTTGTACCCTGCGGGTAAGAAGAGAAGAGGTCTTGATATGTTAATTAGCTCGATAAATCATCTTCAATATTATATTAAATCCTTATATTTATTATATTGTTTGGGAGGTCATAAACATCCTTCCTGCCAGTTGGGATGGGGGCTAATTGACAAAAGAAGACGCCTCCCATTGTGTGTGCTTTGACAAAGAAAAAGAAGAAAGAAAGAAGTGGAATGGGTATTAGCTCTAAGGAGTCTAGACAAATTGACAAGAAAGAAAATTTCTCTGAAACCTCAAATAGCTAATATTATGTTTACCCAATGAAACTTGTTTGAGTATTTTGACATAACTGATTTATATGGTAACATGTTTTTAACTGCATCTTTTTTGTAAGTTCAATGAGCATCACGATGTGACCTTCAATAGGATTGCATTTCAATGGAATTGGAAAAACTTGACGGCAAGAGAAATTTGTGCAGAAGTGATGGCATTTCTTTTAAATTAAACTAAATGATGAAATGCTTACTTTCTATTCTTTTCAACTTCAATGAATGAATATTTTTAGGCACGAATCGCTGTTCATCCAGGAAATTGTTCAAGAGATAGGGAAGAAATTGAATCGCACAGTTTTCATGGTTGCCCAATATCCAGTTGGCCTAGATTGGCGAGTCGAAAAAATCAACTTGTGGTTACAAGATGGGTCAAGTGATGCTGTGATAGGGGTAATACATGGGATGGGAGGAATGGGGAAAACAACCATTGCCAAAACCATTTATAACTTAAACTTTGAAAGATTTAAATATAGAAGTTTTCTTGCTGATATTAGAGAAGCTTCAAAGCGACCAAATGGTTTGGTTCGTTTACAAACTCAACTTCTTGAAGATATTTTGAAGGGGAGGAAGCAAAAGATACAGAGCATTGATGATGGAATCATTAAGATAAAAAATGCGATATGTGGTAGAAAGGTTTTCATTGTTCTAGATGATGTAGATCAATTAGATCAATTAAATGCAGTATTTGGAATGCAAGACTGGCTTTACCCTGGAAGCAAAATCATCATAACCACGAGAAATGAGAGGTTGATAAAGGCTTGTGGAACATGCAAGATGTTTAAGGTTGATCAAATGGATAATAAAGAATCGTTTGAACTCTTTTGCTGGCATGCTTTTGGCAAAGCCCGTCCAGATGAGGGCTATATGGAGCTATCACTTAATGCACTACAGTACTGTGGCGGGGTTCCTTTAGCCCTTCAAGTGTTGGGTTCCTCTCTCCGTGGCAGAAGTGTAGCGGTGTGGGAAAGTGCATTGAAAAAATTGAAAGCAATCCCAAATAATGATGTCCTAGAAACACTAGCAGTAAGCTTTGAGTCTCTGCAAGATGATCTGGACAAGAAACTTTTCCTCCATATTGCTTGTTTCTTTGTTGGAAAGGATAAGGACTACACAGTTAAGGTATTAGATGAATGTGAACTCTACCCAACAGTTGGAATTCATAGCCTTGTGGATAGATGTTTAATTACAATTGATGATGGCCGTAAGTTGAGGATGCATCAATTAATACAAGACATGGCAAAGGAAATTATAAGGAAAGAATCACCTGAAGAGCCAGGGAGAAGGAGCTTCTTGTGCCATGAAAAGGATTCTCATTATGTATTGAGTACAAAAACTGTAAGCAACATCCTTCTTAATGGTGTATGGAAATTTACGATTTCTTATTTGCATGTATGAGGTTATCCAAACATTGTTGTTTTCCTACCAGGGCACAGACAGGATTCAGGGACTCATCCTTAACATGGATATGGTAATGGAAGAAAATTCCCAGGGGACAAACTTTAATGTTAGCAATAGAAAAAGACACCACGTGCAAGATAATCCAGAGCGTTCCATTTTGCCATACCAGGGGAATCCACCAAAACGGCATCAAATTGGCTTCTTCTCCTGGCAACCGATAGCTACTGCATTAACTAAATTATTTCCTGTACCAGATGAAGTGAACTTGTCAACTGATGCCTTTGCTATGATGCATAATCTGAAACTACTTAAGCTTAATCGCGTGCAAGTCAGTGGAAGCTATAACGAGTTCCCCAAAGAGGTGAGATGGTTGTGTTGGCATGGATTTGCTTTGAAATATATACCTAGTGATTTTCCTTTGGAGAGCCTGGTTTCACTTGACATGCAAAGGAGCAGCTTGAAGCAACTCTGGAAGGGAACCAAGGTATGATCAGTCCATCCTGGGCCCCTCTTTCCCCATAAAAATTCTTTAGTTTGTACTGGAACTTGTATTTTCTTACACAATGAAAAAAAAAGAAATCTTGTGTTTTATATTACATCTGCAAGCATTACGTTTTCTTATCTTTCCTACTAATCTTCGTTTTTCCTCCCACAGTCTCTTAGATCGTTGAAATTTCTGAACCTCAGCTATTCCTATAGCCTTACCACAACCCCTGACTTCTCAGGGCTCCCTAGTCTCGAGAGACTAGCGCTCAAGTATTGCACAAGTTTGGTAAAGGTTCATGAATCCCTTGGAGACCTAGAGAAACTTGTTTATTTAAATCTTAGAGGCTGTGAAAAACTTAGGGAGCTTCCAAAAGGAATTAGTTGCCTAAAGTCAGTTGAGAAACTCATTCTGTCCGATTGCTCAATGCTTCAAAGGTTGCCTATGGAGCTCGAGAAGATGGAGTCTTTGACTGAGATACATGCTGGTAGGACAGCTGTAAATCAATCATGCTTTGCCACTAGAAACGGTGATTGGTGGCGCAACCTCTTCTGGTCAAGGGCACCAAGGCCAAGCAAGAATGTGGATTTCCCATTGTTTTCTTTACCTTGCACTTTAGTAAAGCTAAGACTTGGCGACTGTAGTTTGTCAGATGACATTATGCCAAAGGACTTCAGTGGCCTACCATCATTGTTAGAATTGGATCTAAGCGTAAACCCAATTACTAGCTTGCCAGATAGCATGAAAAACCTTACCATGCTCAAGTCCCTCTATTTACATTCATGCACGAGTCTCCAGTCACTTCCGGAGCTCCCTTCGAGTTTAAAGGAAATTGTTTTAAATGATTGCAAATCAATGAAAAGAATGGTAATGACTCCTAGCCTGTTGAAATCAATGAGCTCCAAGCTTCTAGATGGTTGCAACAGACTAACTAACATTGATGGCTTGTTCAAGTTGGAACTCGTCAGAAACTTTGATGCAAAAATCATCGACAAGTTGGGCTTGGTTAACTTGGAATCCATGGGAACTGTTGAGGTGGAATTATGCAACCGGTTAAATTCCACTAGACAGAAACTTCCCATCCAGGTGCTTGACCTCTGTCTCTCTCCTCTCTTTTCCCCTATTAACATTTCTTAAAAATAACCAACATCGTCATTCCATGCACAGGGGCTCTTGGAATTTGGTATATTCAGCACTTTCCTTCCTGGGAGCAGGGTTCCCGATTTGTTCAGCCATAAGAGTACTGGATCCTCCACATCTTTTACTGTCCCTTGGTTTTTTAATCTCAAGATCTTAGGCTTGAGGTTATGCGTTGCTTATTTACATTCTGACCGTCACAAAGGTGGGCGGTTTTATGAGTTTTATATGAAAGTCACCAATAACACTAAGGGCTTAGAGTGGACTTATGGTCCAACTTTCTATGGCAATGAACCAGAAGATATACTATGGCTAAGCCACTGGAGTGTCAGGAATCAGTTTCAAGGTGGTGATGAGGTGAATGTTTCAGTGGTTGTGGGGTACGGTTTTCAGGTGAGAGAGTTGGGAATTGACATTATTTATGATCAAGAACAGAGTTCGAGCCAATCAGATGGCAAAAAGGAAGTAATCCAACATAGAACCTGTTCTGTTTATGAGAATGTCCTCGATGGAGATTTATCTCTATATCAGTTGAACGAAGGTGCGTATGTTCTCTGCCACCATGATCTATATCACCCGTTGTATTCCAGTGAAGACTTTTCAGATGATGAAAGCTGGGGCGACCCCACTGTGAATGACCCTTCAATTTGGCCTCCAATTTTTTCTACAGGTGTGTGGCTCACAGGGTTAAATGATTAGAAGTTGCATTTTCACTTACCACTTGGAATGCAACAAATTCTTTTTAGCAAACAAAAAACTTTGGGTGACTGACTTGGAACAGCTTGTGGTTTCTGGTTTTCATACAAAGGGCCATTTATTTAGAAGTGGACTTGCTAATATGTGCATGTGTAGCCAATCACCCATGTTTTGTAAAAGATTTGAGATTCTAGACGGTTCCTTTTTTTTCAGATGAAGGAGAAGAGGGTGAAGAATATGAGGACAGTGATGAGGATTTTTGAACTTTCTTGCAGAATTGGTGTCTTCTTTCCTCATGGTATTTTGTTTACTGTGCCATGGTCTTGATTCACTGCCTTCTGTTATAAGTTCCTTGTATGGTGCTATTTACATTGCATATAGTTGTAAAAATGTATTTAACCATCACAGCTTGATCCCATATCAATTGTTTACTAGAGACATCTTGGGTATATTATTTGGTCTTAAGACTCTAAAAGTACTTTAGCTAACACTTTTGGTTGAGAACTCCAAATATTTCAATAATCACAAGTCTTGACCTTCGATTAAGTTTTTGGTTGATATGCATTGTTGTTGGAATACTACAATTGAAAGTTGTTTGTTTCGGGAAAGCTTAACAAAAACTCGTCATGGCTAGGAAAAAGGATAATGTCTGCTTGGAAGGGGTCACTTGAAGAGGGTCTTGCAGAAGGATGGCTCCGAAAGGAGGAGGGTCCTCGAGTGTGAGAGGTTGCGAAAGGGTTTTCCGATGAGAGTTGTGTGGAAGATTCTTTCGAAGAGGTCTTTGGGAAAGCTCCAAGTTTTTTTTACCTATACAACAGAAGACAGTCAAAAGGCACATGTAGATTTCTCTCGTGTGGCCCTTCCAATGCCTAAGTCAAACGTGGCCACACTGTTGAAGGATGCAGGTGCAATGCGGATGAGTGTCGGATGGTGTTCCTAGAATAGAGGAGGGTTTTCGAAAGAGTATGTGCTAAAGAGTTGGAGAGAGGTTTTTAAGTTCGAAAAAAGGATCCAAAAGATGAAGGGTTAGAAGGTATTTATATGCCTTGAAGGATTGGGTCACGTGACAGACCAGGACACGTGGCACACATGCATAAAAGCACTTAGCACAACTCTTTAAATAAGGTGTTCAGTTGTCCTTGAGTTAGGATTTGGGAAGACCTTGGTAGGGTTAAGCCTTCGGGGAGGCTAGCTCTCGAAAGGTCTTCGAAAGACTACATAGGCCTTTGGGGAAGCTAGTCCTCAAAGGTTCTTTGGAAGGCTGCCCAAGTCTTTGGGGAGTAAGGCCCCTGAAGATCTTTTCGAGAGAAGACATTCTCCCAGGCCCATATTGACTTCTTTGAAGGAACTCCCTCGGAGGCCCTCTGGAGGTAAGCTCGCAATGGGTATGTTGCAACAATATGAAACTATAAGATGTATAAAATTTCTAATTGTACAGTAATTCTCTATGGATGATTGTAATCTATTTGAAGGATGAATATCTTATTTCCTTTTACATTTTGGATGTAATATTGGCTTAACCTACGTTTGAGAACTCTTTCTTTTATTTGGTCAAGCTTGATGAATTGCCCAAGGAGCCAAGCGACATGGAAACTTATATTTAAAATGGGAGATTAGTTCAAAATCATAAGAAGAAAAATTAAATAAAAAGTGGTTTTTCTGTATTTTACACAAGATCCATTGGTCTTATTAGCAACTTTTTAAAAATCCAAAATATGATATTTTGAAAATAATTTTAATTATATATATGCATTTGAACATATAACTTGATATTTATCTAATAATCTACACATTTGAACATACCACTTTCATAAAAGTTGCCGATTGTCATTGAGTATTTAGGATTGCAATCAAACCGCACCAAGCTGAGCTTCGCTAAGCTTAGGTTTAGCTTGTGAGTTAATTTTTAGGCTCGAGCTAGCTCAAGCTCAGCTTGGGCTTTTGATGAGTTGAGCTCAGATTTGGACTCGCCATAATATGTTATTTTCTTTAAATCTAATTTGTTATTTTATTTTATTATATATACATATAAGTAACGTTTGTTAAAATGAATAAGATAAAATTGTATTAAGAAAATGTTAGAATGTTTTTTGGACCAAAATATGAAATAATTAAGATAATGGTGATAAACATTCCAATATTTTTATCAAATTATTTATTAAATTTTTTGGAATGCACTAAAAAATACATGCATCATTTTTTCTTATTTACAATGACCAAGATAAATTTATCTGAAAAACCTAAATAAGAAATCACATGATTTCTTTTTCAAGAGTTGTCATATACATTTAACAAATACAATGGAAAATACTTTTATTTGGTATGTTTTTCATATCTCACTTTTTCTTGTCTATATCTTGGTTAACAAATACTGCCATAATAAATTATGCTAAATGATTAAATTAATATATATAATAATTTTAAACATATTTAATTTAATTATATTATTATAATAATTTAAAGTTTGACAACTTTACATTAAATAATATATTTATAAAGTTATAAATAAATGTATGAATGTGTTTATAAACAAATTTGTTTATGAGCTATTCATAAATTTCTAATCGAATATATTTTCGAGTCTTTAATTAAATTTATTATTTTTCATGAGATTCTAATCAAATATGTTCGTGAGTTTTAATGAAACGAGTTTTACTGAACTCAATCTCGACTCGTTTATAAATTGACTTTCGACGTTAAATTCAAATTTGACTCGTTTACATTAACGAATGAATTTGAACAAGTTCTTTATCGAGTCAAATACTGAACTGCTTGTGAATGGCTGATCTCATTTGCAACCCTATTTGTCTGCCATGTTTATTCCTCCTTTGTCATTTCTTCATCTTTTTATTTTTTTTTTAGATTTGTAAAAAATAACTATAAATGTTCAAGATTTATAAAAGGGCCACTTATTATAATTTAATGCTTGTTAGCCACCGCAAGAGCCTATAAGTGAGACATCATATTTCTTCACCTTTAATTGATTTTTCTCCCCATTTTGACAGCCACATATTGGAATCAGAATTTTGTTTTCTTTTACTAAGTGGGAATATAATTTTCTTTTTTATCATAAATGAATTGAAATGTTCTCCTTGCATATAATAAGAATATTTCTTCTTTTTATCATTGCTCTGAATTTTAAATTAAGGTTGGATTAATGGGATAGAGGATAAGGAATAAAGGGAAAAAGATAATATTCATCTTATTTATAACATATTTAAGAAAAAGATAAGAAGGAGACAACAACGGATTTGTTTATCTCATTTTCTCATTACGACTCTGCTCATTTGTGAATAGTGAATTTATCTCGTTTATCTGTTTTATTTTTTTAACTACCCTCTTTATCTTCTTTTTTTTTTAAGAAAGGCATACTAGAAATAATACTAAACATTTTAAATAAAAATATGTTATAATTAAACTAAGTGTTATTGTTCGAACATAATAATAAATTTATTTATTAAGAACGTCATCGTTAACCTATTTAAATTATGCAAAAAAGAAAATGATCAAAAAGCGCATGACAGTTTGAGTTCTTGCTCAAATACTCCGACTTTTAAGTTAGATACTAAACTTTATCAAATATTGAATATAGATTTAAAATCAATATCATGGGCATACTCTTTTTAAGTTATTTATAAAGGAACATGAAACTTTGTGATAAGTGTCATTAGTATTCCAATATATATTGTAATTATAATTATCACGAATAGTGTCTATCTTAATATTTCGAGATTCACAAATAGTGTCTATCTTGGTCAAAGTTATCTTATTTGCGCTTTATTTTGAACCCCCAATCAAGAAAAAATTTACAGAACAAGGTTCGAAATGTTACAATCTGTCGAAACTTGGTTACAGTCTCTAGGGGACTACTAGCATAGGTTTTCGGGAGATTATAATAGTTTCTCACTCTTTTAGTCTTCGAGATATCATAATAGTCTCTCAAATTTTTTGGTTTCCTGGTAGTTTTCTAGTATTCTGGAATTTAAACATTTTGCATGATACCTCTTTTGGCTCAAAATATTATTTTAGACTTTTAATTTTTTAAATAAATTTTTATTTATGACACGTCAAAAATCGATAAAAAAAAGTGATAAAGCTAAAATTACTTTGAATGATAAATTATGAAAATCACCTGGGTGCTGAACTTGAGAAGGGACAGTGGGTACCAACTTTGGGTGAGTGTTTGAATCATGTGAATTTTGTTTTTCTTCTAAGTTATATCTAATTTAGGTTGTTTAGAAATGGAAAAGAAAAATGAAGATAATATGAAATTAAAATAGATAAACGATATTTTTTTTAAAAAAAGTAAAAAATAAAGATGTGAGAAAACAAGTAAATAAAAAATATAGGGGTCTTTTTTTGTAAATATAATATTTAATATAAAAATAATTATCCAATCTAAAAATAAACATAAATTTCATAATACATTCAAATAAATATAAACATAAATTCTATAATACATGAATTATGACTTATTAATTAAGAACAAACAATATTTTTTAAAAAAATAAGCAAAGATGATAAAAGTAATAAATTTAGAAAAAGAAAATATTCAAATGTAACTGATGGAAGAAAACGTGATTTTGATATTTTCCTAATATTACAAATTGGCTGTGAAATATTTTTAAAATTGTAAAAATGGCCTACAATTTTTTATTTTTTTTTTATATTTCAATACAGAAAACGTTTTAAAAATGTCAAAACGACACATTAGACAACATTTTCGTGCATCATAGTTTATGATATCATTGTTGAAACTTAACAAGTATTCGTGAATTTCTTAGTTTATGAAGGCATTTGGCTGGGCGATTTGATTGCTTATAAATTGTCAATGAAGTTTAAACGTTATATAACTTATTCAATTACATATTTGTTAAAAATTAAAAAATTTAAGTGTTGTCAAACTTAAACGTTATTTGGCAATGTTTTAGAAAACCTCATCCCCCAACTTTTCTCAAAATATTATGTATAATTTATTTAGTTAATCAAGTATTTTATAATTCTGCTATCTAATAATTAATATATTCCTAACCTTAAAATATTACAAAACTCTCTCTGTCCTCCCTTTATCTCTTTCTCGTCGTTGTCTCCCTCCATCTCATTCTCATTGCTATCTCTATCTTTTCCATGGTGCCCGTCATCTTCAGCCCCATCCCCATCGCTGTCATCTTTATCGTCGCCTCATCACGATCACCACTTCCAATATCTATAGTAAAAAATTTATCAATGTCTATAGTAAAAATTTTATTTATTGGATAATAATTTATTATTTATTTTTATTATAAATTAATATTTTTAAAAATTTTATTTGTATTATTCTCTAACATATCAATTTTAATCTTTTTATTAAATTTTGATAGATTATTAACTTTTTTTAAACTAAACATATAATTATATGATGACAGTTTTAACTATAGCAGAAGTTCGAAAATGAAAATGCTTTGAATTGGGGAGCTAGGACTTCCAAATTTCAATCGTATTTCATGCGTTGAAAGGAATTTTGCAGCTGCTCAATCTTTCAGTTACTTAGATGCGGATCGACGGTGACAGACCCAATGGGGAAAATAAAAAATTGAGTCTACTTGCAGCTAGACTGGTGCAATTGCGAAAGAATTTGCCTTGGACTATCTTGTTATCCTTTTCCCTATTGGATTGAATTGACTTGGATTATTTTGAGAAATTGTCTCTCTCTTTGTTTTGACATCGTCTGCAAGTACCTAGTTTTCCTCATACACTACACAAATTTCTCTTATTCATTCATCTCTTGACCCCTTGGAGCTTTGTTTGATGGCTGCTACAACAGATCAGGCTGCCTCTTCTTCCATGTCTCAGTGTGCTTATCATGTGTTCTTGAGTTTTAGAGGCAAAGACATCCGCAAGACTTTTATTGACCACCTCCATACAGCCTTGGAGCAAGCAGGAATACACTCCTTTAGAGATGACGATGAAATTGAGAAAGGAGAAGATATTGAGTCGGAGCTTAGGAGAGCAATACAACAATCAAGGGTTTCGGTAATTGTTTTCTCAAAAAACTATGCTTTTTCAGGATGGTGTCTTGACGAACTTGTGAATATTCTGGTACGAAGGAAGACCTCTGGGCAGGTTGTTTTACCTGTTTTCTATGATGCGGATCCAGCCCATGTCATGAACCAGACTGGGACCTTTGGAGAAGCATTTGCTAGACATGAAAATGAAGCCAACGCGGAGACTGATGAAAGAAAAAAGGAATGGATGGACAGAGTGAAGAGGTGGAAGGAAGCTCTCGTAGAAGTTGTAAATCTAGGCGAAAAGATCCTACAGAGTAATGCTTTTGAGTAAGTCCATCTTGGTTAGATAACAATTCAGATTCAGGATCTCATAAACTTGGTGATTCTAGTGCTGCTGTTCTTTAATGCTTATATTTAAAATATGCAATACTTATCCGTCTGAATCTTTGAAACATTTTGGAGATGTATGTCATAATCTCAAATTGATAATCTAAACTTTACAGGGATATACAATCATAATCACAATCACAATCTGATCATTGTAAGTTTGGCAAATCTTTGATAAAATATTATGGCCATATAGAAAATCATTCTGTGAAAGGGGTTCTTCTTGCTTGGTTTTTTTTGGCCATATCTATATGAGTTCGTATATGCATACATCAAACAGAAAAATTGACAATTTAAGAAAAGGTCAATGATTAAATGCCAGATATGATTTTTCACGTGTTTGATTTATTTTTGTAGTAATGTGCCCCATCAATTGAGCATTTGATTCAGTGAAGGTTCATTCTTGCAATTTTTCAATATTTGAGTCTAATGTTTGTGTATAGAGTATGTGCAAAACTCATGATGATATGATATCTAAAGTTAATGCTTGCATTTCTTTCTTCATGAAGAAGATTGACATAAATATCAAGCCTTAATTTGAACCCTGGCGTGCCAACATTTATATTAACAGATAAAACAAATAAACTGGTAGGTGCATCAGTATAAAAGTTAAAAGTTTCACACCAATTTACTTTCCCAATCATATAAATATATGGATGTCAGACTTCTAGAGCCAACACTGATACATGTGTTGAGATAGAGAGATGAAAAATACCTCCAATTCTCATTCACTAAAAAGAGCTGCATTGCAGCCTTTTAAATACAAAGAGAATGCCCTGCTCTAACTCTAACTACAATAACCACACTAACTTTACAAATAACAACAAAGCCAAAAACAATATACAAAATACAAGCCAGATATCGTTTGTTACTCCCCCTCAAGATGGACTATGGATGTCAAGGACAGCCATCTTGGATAATAAAAAGAAACAACTGAGCAGCTGGTAGAGGTTTAGTGAACACATCGGCCAATTGATGTTGAGTGCGGATAGGAAGTAGCTTTGATAAAACCATCAGCAATCTTGTCCCGAACGAAATGGCAGTCAAGCTCAATGTGTTTAGCGTGTTCATGGAAAACCGGATTAGTAGCAATATGGATAGCTGCTTGATTGTCACAAAATAATAGAGCAGGGGATGAATAAGCAACCTGGAAATCTAACAGTAGTTGAGTGAGCCAGACAAGCTCACTAGCAGTAGATGCAAGGGCTTGATACTCAGCCTCAGCAGATGAGCGAGAAACAGTACTCTGCCTCTTAGCTTTCCAGGAAATCAGAGACTCACCAAGAAACACACAGAAGCCGGTAGTAGATTTTCTTGAATCCAAACGAGAGCCCCTATTAGCATCAGAAAAGGCACAAAGTTGAAGAGCAGAAGAGGCTGAGCAAATAGACCTTGACTTGGAGCAGCCTTTAGATTTTGTAATAGATGGTGAGCTGCATCAAGATGAGGCTGCCTAGGTTGAGAGACAAACTAGCTCAACTTATGAACAGCGAACCTAATGTCAGGTCGGGAGACAATCAAATAGAGTAATCTACCAATTAGTCTCCTTTATATAGAGGGATCCTCAAGTAAGTCTCCTTCAAAGGAGCTTAACTTGGAATTAGGAATCAGAGGAACAGAGGCTGGCTTACTAGCCAAAAATCCAGAATCTTCAAGCAGTTGCAAAGTACAGTGCCTTTGGGAGAGAAAAATACCTTTGGTAGATTGAGCTATTTTTAGACCAAGGAAGTACCTTAACTGGCCAAGATTCTTGAGCTTGAATTGACTATGAAGAAAAGTCTTAAGAGAATTGATAGTTGCAACATTAAGACCCGTAATTATAATGTCATCAATGTAGACAAGGAAAGCCATAGAAGAATTACTGGTTCCCTTAGTAAAAAGAGAATAATCTGACCTTGATTGATGAAAACCATGCTGAACAAGAACATTTGAGAACTTAGAAAACCGCTGCCTGGAGGCTTGTTTCAAGCCATAGATGGACTTGTGAAGCTTACAAACTAACCTCTCCCCCTAACCTTGAGCACAATTCTTGGGTAGATAACCAAGAGGGACATCCATGTACACTTCCTCAAAGATATCACCATTAAGAAAGGCGTTATTGACATCAAGTTGAACAAGAGATCAATTATGAATAGCAGCTAGGGCAAGCAATACCTTCATGATAACCAATTTTGCAACTAGAGAGAAAGTGTCAAGAAAATCCAAGCCTTCTTGCTGGGTATATCCTTTAGCCACCAAGCGGGCTTTGTACCACTCTATAGTGCCATCATATTTGTATTTTACCTTATAGACCCACTTGCATCCAATAGAATGTTTGTCAGGAGGAAGGGTGATGATAGACCAAGTGTTATTTTGTTGCATAGCATCTAGCTCAGCAGCCATAACATCTCTCCAGTGAGTATATTTGACAGCTTGATGGAAATATTGGGGTTCAAATGTGGATGACACTTTCATAAGAAAATGGTCGTGGGAAGAAGAAAGATGAGCATAGGAAAGAAAATTATGCGAAGGATATATGGTTTGAACAATAGGCAAAGGACTGTTGGATAAGAGATTACAATGAAAATCTCTAAGGTAAGAGGGTGGTTTTATGGTTCTGGTAGACCTGCGGACAGGAATTGAAGCCAAATCAAGAATAGAAGAATCTGCAGGCAAATTTGGTGAATTAGAAGAGCCATTAGGTTCAGGAGAAGACAAAAAAGAATAAGGCAAATCAGGTGAAGGTAAAGAGCCAACAGGACCAGGAGAAGATAAAGAAGAATAAGGGAAATCAGAAGCTAACTTGGGTAAAACCAAATCAGGAAATGGGTCAATCGATTCATGAGATGTAGTGATGGAATCAAAGGGAAATACATCCTCATGAAATACCACATCACAAGAAATGAATGTAAACTTATTGATAATATGATATAACTTGTACCCCTTCATGCCTGGTGGGTAGCCAATAAAGATACAAGCTGTGGCCCTAGGCTGGAATTTTGTCCTATGAGAAGGTAAGGTTGAAGCATAACACAAACTGTCAAAAACTCTTAGAGAATCATAATCAGCAGAGGTTTGGTAAAGCACTTGATAAGGAGACAAATGATTTAAGATAGGCGTTGGAGTCTTATTTATCAGATAAGCAGCAGCGAGTACACACTCTCCCCATAATTTAATAGGAACCCGATACTGAAAGAACAAGGCCCTAGCAACATTGAGAAGATGCTGGTGTTTATGCTTTACTACTGAATTTTGTTCTGGTCTCTCAACACATGAAAACTGATGAATGACCCCTTTAGAAGCAAAATAATCCGTGAACAGCAATTCAGAGGCATTATCTGATCTAAACCTCTTGACTTTGGTGCCAAATTGAGTTTCAACTAGGGAAAAGAAATTGGGAATAATGAGTTTAACATCTGACTTGTGCCTCATGAGGAAAATCCAAGTGAACTGTGTGCAATCATCTACCAAGGTAAGAAAATACCTATGACCAGCATAAGTAGGTACATGATATGGGCCCCAAGTATCACAATATATAAGATCAAAAGCACATTTGGACATATGATTGTTTGAAACAAAGGGCAACCGTCTCTGTTTAGCCAAAGGACATACAGAACAAGGCACATTTTCTTTGTTCTTACAATCAGAGGCAAATTTCAATACACCATTCAACTTGTTCATCTTATCAAAAGAGATATGACCAAGTCTCCTATGCCAGGTATTCCTACTTACTACATGGGCTATTGTAGCAGTGGAATTATATGTCTTACCTACTGTCTGATTATCAGATAAAAAATTTCCAGCATCGATCACATACAATCCTTCAAGAAGACTACCCTTGCCAATCATCCTTGAGTGGAGTATATCCTGAATAACACAGGTATGAGAGGAGAAATTGAGACATATGGAGTTTTTCTCAGTCAATGCACTCACAGACAGTAGGTTAAACTTGAACGGAGGCACATACAATACATTTTCAAGCATCAAATCAGAAGTAAGCTTTACATTCCCATAAAGATTACTGAAATCCTGCTATGGTCAGGCAGTGAAACATAGGCATTTTGAATAGGTCTTAACTAATCAAAAGATGATTCATTAAAGCAAATATGGCTTGTGGCACCTGAATCCACTATCCAATATCTAGGGCAACTAAGTATTGGACTGATATATATTGGAAAACAAGTACCTGAAGCCTGATCAGGTGCATCAGGTTCTGCACTTGTCTGAACAGAGGAAAGGTGAGAACTCGGCATACTCAACAAGTTCTGGTATTGCACTGGATTTAGAGACTGCATAAAACTCCCAATATCCTGATTCTTGGACTAACTAGGGCTAGCATCAGATACCTGACTAACCACAGCAGAATTCACTTGATTAGAGCTCACTTGATTAGGATTAGGATTATTCCTCTGTTTAGATTTATATCCCAGAGGATAACCATGGAGCTCATAACATTTGTTAATGGTGTGTCCACTAAATCCACAACGTGTACATATAGGTGTCTCTCTTTTCTGAAATTTCCCATGACTTGCCCTACTCATATCATGTCCAACAGAAAATAGCACAGAACTCACAATGTTTCTCTGATTTTCCTCTTGAGAGGTAAGGGCAAACACTTTGTTTATAGGAGGGATGGGATCCATAAGAAGTAGTTGGCCTCTAACTTGTGTATAAGACTCATGTAATCCCATTCGAAATGACATAACACACTTTGTTTGGTAATGATCAGTAAGAGCCTTAGTACCACCACACTAGCATTTTCCACATGAACATACAGGCCTATAGTTACTAAGTTCTTCCCAAATTGTCTTAAGCTTTGTAAAGTACGCACTTATAGGCAATTGCCCCTAGGTTAAATTCATTAATTCATGCCTCAATTGAAATATACGAGGTCTAGTGCTCTGTTGGAACCTCTCCTTAAGATCTATCCATATGTTGTGCGCCGACTCGGAATAGATCACACTAGTAGAAATTTCTTTAGAGATCAAGTTCAAAATCCAAGAGATAACGATATTGTTATTCCTAAACCATGCATTAAGAAAACTAGGATCATCACTTGGAGGTTGCGAGATAGATCCATTTGCAAACCCTAGCCTATTCTTTACCGATAGGGCTATCAGCATCGCTTGACTCCATGAAGTGTAATTGTCCCCTGTCAATGGCTGAGAAACCAAGAGAAGACCGGGGCTATCGGAATGATGAAGATAATATGAACAAGATCCATCGTCAATGGTGGAATTGCTTATTGACGAGGAGGATAGATCCGGATTTGTTGTCGCCATAGAACAAATATGGACGAGCAATTGATGTAGAAGAAAAGAGATTGATTGCAGTCTTTGAACAAGGAAGAATGCAAGAACCAAAGTTGCTGGTCGCCGGAAGAAATTCGGAACACAACGACAGAAGCTGGTGAAGGGGAAGTGAGCTTATTGCTCTGATACCATGTTGAGATAGAGAGATGAAAAATACCTCCAATTCTCATTCACTAAAATGAGCTGCATTGCAGCCTTTAAAATACAAAGAGAATGCCCTGCTCTAACTCATGCCCTGCTCTAGCTCTAACTACAATAACCACACTAAATGCACTCACTGTACAAATAACAACAAAGCCAAAAACAATACAAATACAAGCCAGATATTGTCTGTTAACATGGATAGACACAGCTGCTTGGACAGCCTTTTTGTACCCTGCAGGTAAGAAGGGAAGAGGTCTTGATATGTTAATTAGCTTGATAAATCATCTTCAATATCATAAACATCCTTCCTGCCAGTTGGGATGGGGGCTAATTGACAAAAGAAGACGCCTCCCATTGTGTGTGGTTGGACAAAGAAAAAGAAAAAAGAAAGAAAGAAAGAAGTGGAATGGGTATTAGCTCTAAGGAGTCTAGACAAATTGACAAGAAAGAAAATTTCTCTGAACCCTCAAATAGCTAATATTATGTTTACCCAATGAAACTTGTTTGAGTATTTTTGCATAACTGATTTATATGGTAATTTGCTTTTAACTGCATTTTTTTTGTAAGTTTAATGAGCATCATGATGTGACCTTCAATATGACTGCATTTCAATTGAATTGGAAAAACTTGACGGCAAGAGAAATTTGTGCAGAAGTGATGTTTTAAATTAAACGAAATGATGAAATGCTTACTTTTCAATCTTTTCAACTTCAATGAATGAATAATTTGTAGGCACGAATCGCTGTTCATCCAGGAAATTGTTCAAGAGATAGGGAATAAATTGAATTGCACAGTTTTCATGGTTGCCCAATATCCAGTTGGCCTAGATCGCCGGGTCAAAAAAATCAATTTGTGGTTACAAGATGGGTCAAGTGATGCTGTGATAGGGGTAATACATGGGATGGGAGGAATGGGGAAAACAACCATTGCCAAAACCGTTTATAACTTAAACTTTGAAAGATTTAAATATAGAAGTTTTCTTGCTGATATCAGAGAAGCTTCAAAGCGACCAAATGGTTTGGTTCGTTTACAAACTCAACTTCTTGAAGATATTTTGAAGGGGAGGAAGCAAAAGATACAGAGTGTTGATGATGGAATCATTAAGATGAAAAATGCTATATGTGGTAGAAAGGTTTTCATTGTTCTTGATGATGTGGATCAATTAGATCAATTAAATGCAGTATTTGGAATGCAAGACTGGCTTTACCCTGGAAGCAAAGTTATCATAACCACTAGAAACGAGAGGTTGATAAAGGCTCATGGAACATTCAAGATGTTTAAGGTTGATCAAATGGATAATAAAGAATCATTTGATCTTTTTTGCTGGCATGCTTTTGGCAAAGCCCGTCCAGATGAGGGCTACATGGAACTATCACTTAATGTACTGCAGTACTGTGGGGGGATTCCTTTAGCCCTTCGAGTGTTGGGTTCCTCTCTCCGCAGCAGAAGTGTAGTGGTGTGGGAAAGTGCATTGAAAAAATTGGAAGCAATCCCTAATAATGATGTCCTAGAAACACTAGCAGTAAGCTTTGAGTCTCTGCAAGATGATCTGGACAAGAAACTTTTCCTCCATATTGCTTGTTTCTTTGTTGGAAAGGACAAGGACTACACAGTTAAGGTGCTAGATGAATGTGAACTCTACCCAACAGTTGGAATTCATAGCCTTGTGGATAGATGTTTCATTACAATTGATGATGGCAATAAGTTGAAGATGCATCAATTAATCCAAGACATGGCAAAGGAAATTATACGGAAAGAATCACCTGAAGAGCCAGGGAGAAGGAGCTTATTGTGCCATGAAAAGGATTCTCATTATGTATTGACTACAAAAACTGTAAGCACTAAGCAGCATCCTTCTTAATGGTGTATGGAAATTTACGATTTCTTATTTGCATGTATGAAGTTAGCCAAACATTGTTGTTTTTCCTACCAGGGCACAGACAGGATTCAAGGTCTCATCCTCGACATGGGTATGGTAATGGAAGAAAATTCTCAAGGGACAAACTTTAATGTCAACAATAGAAAAAGACACCACGCGCAAGATAATCCAGAGTGTTCCATTTTGCCATACCAGGGGAATGCACCAAAAAGGCATCGAATTGGCTTCTTCTCCTGGCAAACGATAGCTACTGCATTAACTAAATTATTTCCTGTACCAGGTGAAGTGAACTTGACTACTGATGCCTTTTCCATGATGCATAACCTGAAACTACTTAAACTTAATTACGTGCAAGTCAGTGGAAGCTATTATGAGTTCCCCAAAGAGGTGAGATGGTTGTGTTGGCATGGATTCGCTTTGAAATACATACCTAGTGATTTTCCTTTGGAGAGCCTAGTTTCACTTGACATGCAACGGAGCAGCTTGAAGAAACTCTGGAAGGGAACCAAGGTATGATCAGCCCATCCTGGGCCCCTCTTTCCCCATAAAAATTCTTTAGTTTGTACTGGAACTTGAATTTTCTTACACAATGGAAAAAAAGAAATCTTGTGTTTTATATTACATCTGCAAGCATTACATTTTCTTATCTTTCCTACTAATCTTCGTTTTTCCTCCCACAGTCTCTTAGATCGTTGAAATTTCTGAACCTCAGCTATTCCTATAGCCTTACCACAACCCCTGACTTCTCAGGGCTCCCTAGTCTCGAGAGACTAGCGCTCAAGTATTGCACAAGTTTGGTAAAGGTTCATGAATCCATTGGAGACCTAGAGAAACTTGTTTATTTAAATCTTAGAGGCTGTGAAAAACTTAGTGTGCTTCCAAGAGGAATTAGTTGCCTAAAATCACTTGAGAAACTCATTCTGTCCGGTTGCTCAATGCTTCAAAGGTTGCCTATGGAGCTTGAGAAGATGGAGTCTTTGACTGTGTTACGTGCTGATGGGACAGCTGTAAATCAATCATGCTTTGCCACTAGAAAGGGTGATTCATGGCGTAACCTCTTCTGGTCAAGGGTACCAAAGCCAAGCAAGAGTGTGGATTTACCATTGTTTTCTTTACCTTGCACTTTAGTAAAGCTAAGACTTGGCGAGTGCGGTCTGTCAGATAACACTATGCCAAAGGACTTCAGTGGCCTACCATCATTGTTGGAATTGAATCTAAGCCTAAACCCAATTACTAGCTTGCCAGATAGCATCAAAAGCCTTACTATGCTCAAGTCCCTCTTTTTAGATACATGCACGAGTCTCCAGTCACTTCCGGAGCTCCCATCGAGTTTAAAGGAAATTATTATATCTGAATGCAAATCACTGAAAAGAATGGTAATGGCTTCTAGCATGTTGATATCAATGGACTTCAAGCTTCTAGATGGTTGCAACAGACTAACTAACATTGACGGCTTGTTCAAGTTGGAACTCATCGGAAACTTTGATGCAAAGATCATCGACGAGTTGGGCTTGGTTAACTTGGAATCCATGGGAACTGTTGAGGTGGAATTATGCAACCAGTTGACTTCCACTAGACAGAAACTTCCCCTCCAGGTGCTTGACTTCTGTCTCTCTCCTCTCTTTTCCCCTATTAACATGTCTTAAAAATAACCAACATTGTCGTTCCATGACACAGGGGCTCTTGGAATTTGGTATATTCAGCACTTTCCTTCCTGGGAGCAGGGTTCCAGATTCGTTTAGCTATAAGAGTACTGGATCCTTCACATCTTTTACTGTCCCTTGGTTTTTTAATCTCAAGATCCTAGGCTTGAGGTTATGCGTTGCTTATTTACATTCTGACCGTCACAAAGATGGGCGGTTTTATGAGTTTTATATGAAAATCACAAATAACACCAAGGGCTTAGAGTGGACTTATGGTCCAACTTTCTATGGCAATGAACCAGAAGATATACTATGGCTAAGCCACTGGAGTGTCAGGAATCAGTTTCAAGGTGGTGATGAGGTGAATGTTTCAATGGTTGTGGGGTATGGTTTTCAGGTGAGAGAATTGGGAATTGACGTTATGTATGATCAAGAACAGAGTTCAAGCCAATCCGATGGCGAAAAGGATGTAATCCAACATAGAACCTGTTCTTTTTATCAGAATGTCCTGGATGGAGATCTATCACTATATCAGAGGCGCGAAGGGGTGTATGTTCTCAGCCACTATGGTCTCTATCCTGAGTTCTATTCCTGTCAAGACTCTCCAGATGAACGCTGGGACGACCCTACAGTGTATGACCCTTCAATTTGGCGTCCAATTTTTGCTCCAGGTGTGTGGCTCACTGGGTTAAATGTTTAGAAGTTGCATTTTCACTTACCTCTTGAAATGCAAAAAGTTCTTTTTAGCAAACAAAAATCTTTGGGTAACTGACAACAGCTTGTGGTTTCTGGTTTTCATACAAAGGAGCATTTATTTAGAAGTGGACTTGCTAATATGTGCATGTGTACCCAATCACCTATGTTCTGTAAAAGGTTTGAGATTCTAGATGGTTCCTATTTTTGCAGGTGAAGAAGAAGAGGATGAAGAAAATGAGGACAGTGATGAGGATTTTTGAACTTTCTTGCAGATTTGGTGTCTTCTTTCCTCGTGGAATTTTGTTTACTGTCCCATGGTCTTGATTCACTGCCTTCTGTTATAAGTTCCTTGGATGGAGCTATTAACATTGCATATAGTTGTAACAATGTATTTAACCGTCATGACTTGATCCCATATCGATTGTTTGCTAAAGACATCTTTGGTATATTATTTGGTTTTAAGACTCTAAAGTTTTTTAGCTAACACTTTTGAGTGAGAACTCCTAATGTTTCAATAAATAGATGTCTTATCTTTAGATGAAATTTTCAATCGATATGAAACTACCATGATATATAAAATTTCTAATTGTTTTCTCTATAATTTATTTGAAGAATTAATATCTTATTTCCTCTTACATCTTAGATGTAGTAATGGTTTAACCTACATTTGAGAACCCGTTCTTCTGTTTGGTCAATGCATGATGAATTGCCCAAGGAGCCAAGCAATTTGGAAACTTATATTTGAAATGTAAGATTAAGTTCATAGCCTAATCTCTTTTTGGAAATTTGTAATTTTATTTAATTCTTTTAATTTTGATAACTAAGTTCAAATTGATTCGTGTGGATGTAATTTAATAAATCAATTTGAATTTAATTATCAAAATTAAAAGAATTAAATAAAATTTAAATATATTTGTCAAGTATTATATAATAATAATATTTATAAGACTTAAATATTATTATTATATTATGTGTCATAAATATTATTATTATTATATGATACTTAATATATGAAGTAAACATAAACATATATTTTTAAAATTAATTTTAAATATTAAATAAAATTAAGTTAATTTTGACTTAATTATCAAATATTATGTTCATTTAAACATATAACTTTCATACTTTACTTCGTACTTAAGGCATGTCCTTGGGGAAACTATGAACCATAGAAGTTGTTGATTGTCATTGCGTTGGACAGTGTGTCGCGTGTGCAAAATCTTGCCACCCATCGAAATGGCTTTATTTTAAGGACAATGCTAGACGAATAATTTTTAAGGACAATATTAGACAAACAATTTAATGGACAATTTAGTTGACAATCTCAATTTATCTCGATATTTTGATACTAAAATATCATAATAAATTGAACCCAACAAAACAGCAATTTGAAGAATGAAATATTAATTTCTTTGTCGCCCAAATTTCACTCACTCACCCACATAAACTTTACCCATTGTCTCTCTCTCTCTCTCTCACTTTCGACCTTGAGGGAGGACCACGCCACTGTCGTCACCGTGACCCCACCAGCACTGCCACACTTCAGTCGCCCACACCTCGTCGACCTTGGCCTTGAGAGATAATGGCACCATGGTCATCTCCTGTTGTCTCCCACATCAACGCCGCAAGCACAGCCCCTCGTAGCCCCCCTCGCTCACACTGCCATCGCCTTGACCCCTGCTAGCGCTACTCTCACCATCGTCGCCTCTCCGACCCTCATCCTTCCCTCATATCGCCCCCTCCCCAGCTGTCCTTTGCCTACTCTATCTCTTCTTCTTTCACTTACTCATACCGACCCACTTTGAGTTGTTCTTCAATGGGTTGATTTGGGTTATTCTTGGGTTGTTCTTTAATGATTGTTCTTGTTCTTCAATGATGATGATGATGATGATAATAAATGGGTTATTTTGATTTTTTTTAATGGTGAGTTTATTATAAGTTGCATACGAATTTTTTATTAAATTTAAAAATACGTTTATGTTGATTTGTTATGGGAGCTATCTTAGTTTTTTGGATATGTATATGGCCATTGACTCATCATCAAGCTCTTCTTCCCCTTTTAATGACTCAGTTTATTAATGACTTGGTTATTTTATTAGTTAGAAAGTGATTTAGATAATATGAAAATATTATTTATTGTAATAATTACATAATTCTGTGTATAAATATAAATTTGTTGTTTAATGTTATAATGTCATTAAAATACTAATATTATACATATTATACAAATTTATTGTTTAATATCATTGAACTTGTTCTAGTTTTTTTTGTCAATATTTTCAAAATAAAAAATATAAACTAAATATATTCTATCTAAATACAAATATTCACAAATTAAGTATATATATTACACAAAAAATTTATATATATAAATATATTTTTTAAATACAATTAAAAATTAAAAACATATTATACAAAATCATCTTAACCAAATTAAACCCATTTTCCAATTTTTAAAAATTTTTACCTCAAACTTTTAAGAGCATTGTATGACTTGTTATTTTTAAAAAAATTATTTTCTAAATTTTGTTTTATTTTTTAAGTTATAAAATGGATATCAAACTATATCTATGCATGTAGTATATATATATATATATATATATATGTATGCGCGTGTGTGTGTGTAATATAGATTATTTGATGGCAGTGGCGACATTGGAATAACAGGGAACGGCGAAAGGCGATTGAGGCGTCGGCGGCGGCTCAACGGCAGCGAAAGGCAAATGGCAATAGGATAGGAGAAGTCGCGGGCGAGATAGAGAAGAACCAGAGAGAGAGGAGATGGAGGCGTCGGCGGGAACGGTGGAGGCGAACAACGATGGAGGCAGTAGAGGCAAACGACGGCCAAAAACGTTGATGGCGACGACTTTAATGATAGCGAACAGCGATGGAGGCGGATGCAACGGCGGCGAATGGTGACCAGAAAGAGTGTAACAGACGAGAGGGAGTGGGGGAGAGAGAAAGAGAGAGAGAGAGAGGAAAAAGCTGAGCGGCCGGAGATGGATGCAGCACGCAATGGGGAGAGAGAGACTGCTGCTGAGGAAGCTGGGCACGCAGTGGGGAGAGAGAGAGTAGGTGAGGAAGATGAAGATTTTGGGCGGGTGAGGTTTTCAATTTGAGTTGAAAAATTAAGGATAAATTTGTAATTTAGGATGAGGATAAATATGTAATTTAAACTGGATTGTCAACTAAGTTGTCGCTCACATTGGCCATCTACCATTATCCTTATTTTAATATTTTTCTTAAGACTCGGACCGCGTCGCGTGGGTGGGCTTTTTCTAGAAGCAAATGCTTCGAAGTTTCGCTCCCAAAAACCAGATGGATTGTCAACTCCATAGTTGTCTACGGCAGAAGAAGTGGGTCAGAAACCAGAATTTATTTTTCCCCTATAACCAGACCCGCACATCTGTAGATGGTTGATCACCAACGCTCTGCTAATACGGGGGAAATCACTGTTTGAACCAAGAAGAGGCGATTGATCGGTAAATTCTGCAACCCACTTGTTCTTCTTGCTATTTCTGTTCCACGTTACTCTTAAGTTTGTACCATGATTGGACCATCAAATTGTTTCTGGGATGCAGTCATGATGTATGCTGTTTTGCCTCAATGAATTGAAAATTATATAGCGGACTTAAACATAGTATCGGTTAATATAATTTTCAATCCAACCGAACCCAAATTAAGAATAGCCTAGTTTCTGGCAATGCCATCAGATTAGAGCCCTTGATGAAATCTTTCAAGAGAAGTTTCTAATCTCATGTAGGAGATGTTGCCAATGGCTTCAGTGGTGGGTTTGCAATAAATTTGTTCTTTCCCATCAATTTGGTTATACTGAGTTGATACTTGGCCTTGGTCACTTACTTGCTAACTTTGTATGCTTGTCAAACATTGGACACATATTTGTTTTAGGTACATTTTGTGGCAGCCAATATTTGGGGAGATTAGTTTCAGTCCAGCGTGTGGATATTTATTTTGTAGCATGGCGATGATGGGTTCCATTACAAAATCAAGCAGGATTGTATTTCCTTCTGCTAACAAGGAGGTCTAATTGAGGTCGGTGCTGAAACTTGAAAGTATTTCCAATCCTTTGGTTCCATGAACTTTATTTTATGTTTTATTTGCAGGGTAAACTGGCTTAACAGCTTTGACTATCACTCCCTATGTTTATTCAAGAAATTTATTTATCCATTCTTGGTACTTCTCCAACTATTGGATTTTCATTTATGTCCAGAGCTTTGTCCAATGGCTGCTGCAAGGACTCAGACAGCCTCCTCTTTCATATCCCGGTATACTTATCAGGTCTTCTTGAGTTTTAGCAGCAAAGATACTGGAACAACCTTTTCAGATCACCTTCATGCAGCATTGGAGCGTGTAGGAATTCACATCTTTAGGGCCGATGATGAGCTTGAGAGAGGAGAAGACATGGAGTCAGAACTTCAACGAGCATTCAAAGAATCCAGGATCTTGGCAATTGTGTTCTCAGAAAGCTATGCTTCTTCTGAACATTGCCTGGATGAACTTGTAAAAGTTAATCTATGCAGGAAGACGGGTGGGCATAAAGTTTTGCCAATCTACTACAAGGTGGACCCATCTGAAGTTGGGAAGCAGAGAGGGTGTTTTGGAGAAGCATTTGCAACTCTAGAAAAGCAATTGGTGGCAAAAACAAGTGAAAGAACAAAGGAATTGATGGAGAAGGTGGAGAGCTGGAGGACAACTCTCAAAGAAGTTGCAAATTTAAGAGGAATGGTCTTAGAAAACCAATCTGATGGGTAATTCAGTCTTAAAACCTTTGCTACACTATTAGGTTCTATGTTCCTCAATTTTATATCCAAATATTTGTAATCTTTGATACTTAATAACCCATTATTGGCTTTTACTTTTGATGAAAATATAATAGATTTAAAGAATATTTAAGGCCATAAATAGCTTAAGTTTGTGATAATGCAACAACACAGAAGAATAGACTGCCAGTTATTAGAAAAGAATTAGAAACTCCATTATAAACCTCTTGTGTTATTTTTGTTGCAGTCTACTTCCTGACAATGTTTTACATAGTTTTAGCAATTGTGATCCTTCAAACTCCATGTGCTTTAGCCTTGTAGGACTTTTGGATATCTAGAGTCTTTGGAGGGATTTGGAAATTTAGGGCCATGTTTTTGTTATTTACAGATGAATTATTTGTTAAAGCCTTGTTGTACTTCTGATTAATAAATAACAATTCAATATCAGCTGTTCAGTTTTCTTCTTTTTATTGCTCTAGATATCATGGCAAATAAAGCCTCTTGGTGACTTGTAGCACACATAGAACCAGAGCTATCAGCTGACATGTAGATCCCTAACATAGAATGAAACAAACTCAACATCATCTGTTCAACCTACAGATCTCCTAACATATAGAGGGGATTCTGAGCTTCCAAACAAACTGACCTCTCTGTCCTTGGGGCTCAATGGACCAACTTTTTTTTTTTTTCTGTAAATTTCAATGGACCAACTTACATCTGCCACTATATTAAACTAGGAATATAAACCATTGACAGATCTCTACATCTCTTCAGCAGCTCCAAAGTAATTTTCTAACATGCCTAACAGACCAATGGATTAACCTACCAGGGTTCTCATGTATCATGGTTGGAGTATCTCCTCCTACAATCACCCTATGTCAATGGTAGAGGCAGACCATGCCACAGCCAATCTTGCAGTTTTGCATTTTTGCAGAAATATCAAAGTTAGGGAGGCTAAAGCAAGTCTTAGCCCCTAATACTTATCCCTTATGGTTGGCTACTAGAGGTCTTTAAGTAAGGTGCATCATTTAGTTATTATTAGAAAATATCAAACTGCCTTTGAACATGTCAAAAGTAGTAAGCTGTACCTAACATAGATAATTGTTGATTTCCTTCAGTTTGCGATATTCTACAAGATTTAATTGAATGGTATGGACTAGTGTTGAACATAGCAAAACTTGCATTTAGTGTTTTCATGCGAATTTTTATTCAACTCATGAAGTACTTATCTATTTTATTTTTCTTTTTCTTTCTTTCATTCTCTTAGGCATGAAGCGAAGTTTATCCAGGAAATTGTCAAAGAGATTCGAATCAAGTTGAAGCGTAAAGTCCTTAGCGTTGCCCAATATCAAGTTGGAATAGATTCTTTAGTTAAAAAAATCAACTCTTGGTTACAAGATGGGGCAACTGACGTTGGCATAGGAGTGATATCTGGATTGGGTGGAATAGGGAAGACAAACATTGCCAAAGTTGTTTATAACTTAAACTTTGACAGATTCGAACGCAGTAGTTTTATTGCAGATATTAGGGAGACTTCAAAACAACCTGATGGATTGGTCTGTTTACAACAACAACTTCTTTCAGATATTCTGAAAGATAAAAGGCAAAAAATTTGCAGTGTTGACAAAGGAACTACTAAGATCGAACATGCTGTGAGTTGTAAAACTGTTCTTCTTGTTCTTGATGATGTGGATCAATTGGACCAGTTGAATGCAGTAATAGGAATGGGAGATTGGTTTTACTCAGGGAGTAAAATTCTAATCACAACCAGGTATGAACATTTGTTGAAGTCATATAAGGTGCATGAATTTTATAAGGTTAAGGAATTGGACAATAATGAATCACTCCAGCTCTTCAGTTGGCATGCCTTCAAACAAGGCCATCCTGTTGAAGGTTTCATGGAGCACTCAAAAAGTATAATAAATCACTGCAGAGGTCTTCCTTTAGCTTTACAACTGTTGGGTTCTTCTCTCTGTGGCAAAACTATGGAGGAATGGGAAATTGCATTGGAGAAAATGGACAGAGTCACTGGCAATCAAATTCTGGAAAAGCTAGCAATGAGCTATATGTCCTTGCAAGATGATCACGACAAGAAATTATTCCTCCATATTGCTTCATTTTTCATCGGGAAAGACAAGGAATATGTGATTAATGTACTAGATGAATGCGATTTTTGTACAACAGTTGGAATAGAGAACCTCGTGGATAGAGGTCTTATAACAATTGGAGAAGGGAATAAATTGATGATGCATCAATTGCTCCAAGACATGGCAAGAAAAATTATTCATGATGAATCACCAGAAGATCCTGGGAAGCGTAGCATACTGTGTGACCATATGGATTCTTTTCATGTACTGAATGGAAAAACTGTAAGAAATTTGACTATTGTTTACCTTCTTGTTACGTTGTAACTGCTTTCTGTTTACCTGCTTGTTACTTAGATCATTGTTTATTTGCTACTAGGGTACAGAAAAGGTTCAGGGTCTCATCCTCAACACGAATATGCTGAAAAAAGATGAGTCTTCCATGAATTTTAATTTGAGTCGAACAAAGCGACTCCCTGGGCAAGGTACATCAGATGGATCCATTCTGCCATGCCAAAGCAATTCATGGAAAAGGCAGCGTCTTGGGTTATTCTCTTGGCTACCAATTACTAATGCTTTAACAGGAGTATTTCTCATGCCAAAGGCAGTGAATATCGAAACTGATGCATTTGCAAATATGCACAAACTGAGACTACTTAAGCTTAATTTAGTGCAACTCAACGGAAGCTATAGAGTGTTTCCAAAAAAATTAAGATGGTTGTGTTGGTCTGAATTTCCTCTAAAATCTATTCCTAGTGGTTTTCCTTTGGAAAGCCTGGTTGCTCTAGAGTTGTGCAATAGCAGATTGGAGCAAGTCTGGAAAGGAAAAAAGGTGATGTCCAATTCTTTTTTTGTGTGTCAAACTGTGTTGAACTTATCGATTAAATTTGAGGGTGTAGACTAATTTTGCCCCCTCCCCTCTGTCTCTCTCTTGTAGTTCCTCGGATCATTGAAATTTCTGAATCTCAGTTATTGCCATAGCCTTATCAAAACACCCGACTTCTCAGGACTTCCTTGCCTGGAAAGACTATTGCTTAAGGACTGCACGAGTTTGGCTGAGGTTCATGATTCTGTCGGGGACCTAGAGAATCTTCTTGTTCTGAATCTCAAAGGCTGTAAAAATCTTAGGAAGCTTCCAAGAAATATTGGTCAACTAAAATCCCTTGAGAAACTCATTCTAGCAGGTTGCTTGAAGCTGGAAATGTTGCCCAAGAAGCCTGAGAAATTGAAGCCTTTGACTGTGCTACATACTTGTGGAACAGCTATATGTCAGTCATACGCAGGGATTGATTCATGGTCTAAAACACTCCGGTCTTGGCTGTCAACCCGGAGCACAAATGTCAATCCATCATTGGGTTTTTTTCCATGCACATTAAGGAAATTAAGTCTGAGGGACTGTAACCTGTCTGATGATACTATTCCAACGGATCTCAGTGCTTTGTCTTTGTTGTTAGAACTGAATTTGAGCCAAAACCCAATTTCTAGCTTACCGGATAGCATCAGAGGCCTTACTATGCTCAAGTCTCTTTTGTTAGATACATGCATGAGGCTCCATTCACTTCCAAAGCTTCCACCAAGTTTGAAGGAACTAAGTGTAAGAGACTGCAAATCACTGGAAAGAATGATTATTCCCCCAAACCTGTTGAAATCATTAGATGTCATGCATCTAACTGGTTGCGACAAACTGGTTAAGATTGATGGATTGTTCCGGTTAGAACCCATAGGAAATTTTAATCCAGAAATCATCAACAATTTGGGGCTCCTTGGCTTGGGATACAAGGGACAGACTGAAATGGAATTGTGCAATAACCTGACATTTGCTAGGAAGAAGTATCCTCTTCAGGTACTATCCTCTCTGTCCTTTTTTTCCCTATATATATATATGCATGTATATATTTTTTATTTAATATTAATTTTCGTGACACAGGGGCTCTATGAATTTGGTATAATCAGCACTTTCCTTCCTGGCAGCATGGTTCCATATTGGTTCAGCATTAAGAGTTTCGACTCCAAAATGTCTTTCGCTGTACCTGCTTTTCCTAATCTCAGAATCAAAGGCTTTGATGTTTGTGTTGTTTATGCATGCTCTGACCCCCACAATGATGGAAAATTGCATGATTTTCATCTTAAAATTGGTAACAAGACCAAGGGTCTGGAATGGACCTATGCCCCGATGTTCCATACGAATGGAGATACGGTGTGGATAAGCCATTGGAATCTCACTGATCAGTTGCATGCTGGTGATGAATTGAATGTTTCAGTGGTTACTGGGGTTGGATTCCAGGTAAAGGAATGCGCAACAGAATTTGTGCTCGAGCAAGTAGACGAATTTAGCCAATCAAATAGTGGACAGGAAGTAATCCAAGGCTGCGAATTTCCTTCTTATCAAAGTGTCCTAGATGGAGATTTGTCAGAATATCAGAGCACCAAGGGCATGTATATCCTTTGCAACTACAATCAACATCCAGACGTGCATTTCTCCTCAGAACCATTCGAGTGATTAGTGGGAGGATGTCTCGAGCTTCTACATGCCTCCTCCTATAGTACCTGCAGCTACAGGTCTCTGTATATTGCTACTTTCCATTTGATTCAAATACTTGAACCATTCATCTTAAGATTGTCACCATCAATATGGAATGCTTTAGCTTTTACATGCAAGTTTATATGGCGATGATTCTTCTGTCTGTTAATAACTGCATGAATTGCACGATGATCGTGATTCTAAAGAAGTATATCATTATCTTTGTTGATATTAAGGCGTTTTGAAATGTGGGATTATTGGTGCAACTTGAATTCTCTCATGAAACTTGGTAGCATATGCAGCCACTGTTTTGAACATTTGGTTCTCTTTTCAGACAAGCAGGGGACTAGTGATCTTGAAAACACCATCTTGTTAGCTTACAGAGAACCAACCTTCTGGATTTATTTTAAAGATTTTAACTGCTCTGCTGCTGTGTAATTCTTGCAGGTGGATGAGATGAAGATGGTCTTGGAAAAGATAAAAGGAGATTTTGTGAATTTGCAAATCTTGATCGGTTTTGCAGACGTCTTTGTTAATTTCCACATTGATCTCATTGTTGCCTGAACTCATGAGGAAAATTAAACAACATGTGACTAGTTTGGTTTTAGCTCGTTTATGTCTATTAATTAATTAATTTAAATGTAATTTTAAAGCTCGTTTAATAGAGGGGTTGAGTTCAAATGTAAAATTTTATTGAATTTGATTATGTTCGGGGGCAAATTCATTTATAGTTTAATTAAAACTTGATTATTGTTTATATATATATATTTGTAGGGTTTTATCATTTTCTTATTTTGTCATATTGTTATTTATTTATTTATTTTTTGTAATATAGAAAATTCTAGAGATGCTCAATTATGGACAGTTTTTGGCTATTCCATCCAAAACACCGGTCCATCTGAACCTGGCTTAAAAGTGATTGTCATTTATAGTTCAAAAGAAATAATAAATTATATTAATTACACTTTAAATATGGTTTAATTATAAAATGTACCCTTCAAAGAAAATGACAATCACTTCCTTTTATTTTTAAAATTTAGAATAAAATAACTATTTTATTTTTATAAATTAAGTATAATAAATGTTTTATTATTAAGGCAATAATTAAAGTGTAATAAACACAAAATATTTTTAGGTGAAATCTATATTTTAAAAATTAAAATATTTAATTAATTAATATAATTATTTATAAATTAAAAACATAACAAATAGACTATGTTCAAAAAATAAAATATACTTATTACACTTTAACCCGTGTCATAAATCAACAATATTAAAGAAAATGTTATTTAGGTATTTAAATTTAATATTAATATTAATATAATATAACATATTATGACAAATATCAATTTAAGTGTATTATTGGTAAAATTTATATTTTTATCTTACATTTTTTGTGTGTGATAATTTAAATATTTTATTATTTTTTATTACACTCTTATAATTATATTTTTAAGATAATTTAATTTTTATTTGATAAAAAAAATAATAGAATATGAGAATGAAAGAAGGTAGTTATTGTCAATGTATAAGAGTTAAATTAATTTGAAAATATAGATGTATAGTATAATTAAAATAATAAAAAATTTAAATTATCATAAAAAAATTAAAGTATAGGAATTAAATTAATTGAAAAATAAAAAATTAAGAATGTAACTAAAATAATAAAAAAATTAAATAAAAAAAAGACCCGTTGTTGGGCCGTGTATTATTTCGCTTACAATGGGTTGCACAAATTTACTGCACTTTCTTCTTGCTTCGTGTCTGGTCGCATTATTTAATGCAGGTGCGGTCGGTGCCAAGGAGCATTAGCTCTGCTCGCTCACGAATAGCGGAAATCAGTTCCACGCATAAGCTTACGAGATGGAAGAAGAAACCCTAAATTCAGCAAACCAACAGTCCACTGACGCACCGATGGAAGAAGCGGAGCAGCAATCCGACTCCGAGCATCAGAATCCCACGAACCCTCCGGACGCCGGTTCGGATTCCGAATCCGACTCCGACTCCGACGACGAAGCCCGGGAGACGCTCCAAATTGAAACCCTAGAAGCGGAGCTCGCCAGTAACCCTTCCAACTACGACGCGCATGTTCAAGTACTCTCCGAATCGCTTTTTTTTTTTGGTAGGTGCATTGATCTTGGAGTGTTTTACACGGGTGGGTTTACTTGTTTTGCGTGCAGTACATAAGGGCTCTGAGGAAAAAGGGGGAGATTGAGAAGCTACATGGGGCGAGGGAGGCCATGAGCAAGTTGTTTCCGCTGAGCCCTGCAATGTGGCAGGAATGGGCTAAGGACGAAGCAACTTTGAGTTCAACCCTGAGTTCTGGGTACCATCCGTTTTTTGGGTCATCATTAATTTTTTCTTTGACTTAATGGTTTATGCCGTACATAAGTTGGTACTTTTTCTAAACAAATAGCTGTTATGTTGCTCTTACAACCTGGGATTGGTAACAATGGTTGTTATGATTTTTCTTCGTTTTTTTATCTACTTTTTTGCTTCACGTTCATTTTTAGAACTAGGATTTGGGTAGGGAAAAGATAGAGAAGAAGAGAACACAGGAAAATAAAATAAAAAGGATTGAACCTGGATTCATTTTTTTTCTTGGGGGTTTCTTTGGCTATCAAATAAGAAGAAGATAAGTAGGTTCTTTCATTTTTTTTCTATAATTTGATTATCCACAAAATATATATGCAAGTGAGTCATTTAATTTTCTTTGATTTTCATTCACTTGACAAATCCTTCTCTGGGTATAACCCTACTGTCAATAATATAGTTGGTTTGTAGCAGTAGAATGAAGAATGACTGTCCTGCTAGTAGTTGTACAATATATTCAACAGTAGATAGAGTGATGTCAAGGTGCATAAAATTGCCACTTTTTTTTTTTTTGCCTATATTGGCTAGCTAGATGAAAAATGCTGCAAAATAATTTGAGATTGGAATTGGGCTTTGGACTAGTTCTACACAGAGAATAGAATTGGGAAGTTCAATTGGAGAAGATCCATTTTCCACAAAATTCCAATATTTTACTACCAAATCCCTTGCTATGTTAAAAATTTCAATTAGGAAGGAGATAAAACAGGAGAATAGAATTGGGAAGTTTAATCGGAGAAAGATCCCTCTTCCTCAAAATTCCAATATACTACTACCAACTCCCCTTCTATGTTGAAAATTTCAATTACGAAGGAGATAAAACAGGAAAGCTTGGACCGGACATCCATGCATTGGCAAATGAGAAGCTTTTTAGTGCTGGTCCATTATTTGGGTGGTGATCTTTATACTTTGTTTACTTACTAATTGTTTTTTGTGGGGTATCTCATATATTATTATTTGTTTTGTTTTACAGATCCGAGTCTTTCCATGCAATTGAGAAGCTTTATGAGCGTGGCATCTTCGACTATCTGGTTGGTTCATAGTTTATTATGTTCTTTGACAATTTTTGATTCCTTCAATGTCACAAATATAAAAAGCTATTATAAAAAGAAAATCATAAGAAAAAAGGAGGAGGATTGTATAAACCTTTATTCCACACTTCTGAATATGAATTTCCTCATCATATGTTTATTTCCATGAGAGAATCATACCCAATATGGAATAACAAAATAGAAAAAGTGGCAGGTGAAAATCTTTGGCCATAACTGGAACAAGAAAACATCAAAGAAGAAGACCTCCAAGAAAGATGTTATTTATTTTAGCCAAAATAGCATTTCTTTTGTTGATTCAGAAACTCTATGGTCTGTCAGTTCATAACCAATCCTGATCCTGGAAAATCTGGAATCGCTTAAATCTCTTAATGCCAATGTCCAACAAGGGATTTGAAACAACTTTTCTTTGCTAGTCTATCACAGTTCTCATTTGTTATTGTAAGGTTGATAAAATCTTGAAACTGACAGTTCCATGCCTTTTGGATTCAGTCCCTTAAATTCACGAGTCTGCGGATGATAGAAGTAAGAATTTGATGTATGCGGATATGTTCTTACCTTGGTATTTTGTGCTGTTTAATCATGCACTTTTGTTTATGAGGAATGAATAGATAGCTTGTGAAATGGGTCAGTGGGGGATTGATCACAAGTGGGACCTGGGGGCAATTGATTAGTGAAAGGTAAGTATACAAGAGTTTGTGTTAAGGCATATAAAGGTTGGTTGAACTTTAAGTACATTAACTTTTGAGTGGGGATTTTCAAATAGGATGAGCTTTTGGGGATCTTTTATGGGTGGAGCACACCTTGAAAGAGGTTTGGTTATACTTTCAGTACATTAGCTTTTGAGTAGAGATTTCCAAATAGGGTGAGCTTTTGGGGGGGTATATTATTGGTGGAGCATACCTTGAAGATGTTTGAGCTCTTTTTGATCGCAATGAAAAAGGGTACTTCCTTGTAAGAGCCTTATTTCTTGAAAAGTCTTTGAGATATATGGTTGCTAAGGGATTACTGACTGAGGCTTTAAAGTACTGCAGGCCCCTTGTAAGTAGCAGATGGTTTGGTTACCAATTAGTTTTAGATATAGTACTTTCTTTAATGCCTGTGAATATTTTTGGTGTGGCTCTAGCAATGGATCGTTAGGATGGAGTACAGCATTGATATTCGGTAAAATGAGTTTCAGAAGTCAGATGTTGCCTTTTTGTTCCTAAACTGGCCACAGGTACAAGTTCAACCACTGATGATTTGATTAAAAGTGGGAAGGTTCCACTTGATCCATCTTGATTCAAGGAAGTGCATTGCTTTGTGCTAGGACCAAGTTTGTACTGTCATTCTAGTCTCTCTCTCTCTCTATATATATCTATCTATATATACACACACACACACACACATATATATATATTGCCGGTGCGTGTAAATGATGATAGAATTTGTTAAGGCTGAGAGAAGGAAAAATGCTGAGCCTACTAAAAGTGATCCTCCTTTTCTGAGTCATGCTGTTCATGAGGAAGAGAAGATAACTTGAAGATTTGGTGCTTAGTTTTTAATATCAATAAGCTTTATCGAGTGAGTATTTTTTCCAACTTTTCTCTGATTGATTATCAGGGTATAGAATTTGTAGATAAAGCCATCACCTCTATTGTGTATTTTATGCATGCAAAGACCCCCATTCCTCTTTCCCTCTGCTAGGAAGCCTTTCAGCCGATGTTTTTCTTCTCGAGAAAGAAAATTATCTCCATTTATTTACAGCTGCCAGTGCTTATCAACTATTTATGACAATTCATCTGACCCTTACCTAACTTTTGGCCAAAATTTTCATGTTTGGTACTTGAAGGCAATCTAGAAATGAAACTCCAATTTTTTGTATTTGCATTGGTAATAATTAAAAGGCTTTTCTTTCAGCTTTAAGCCAATATTTCCTATCAATGATTTCTATGAGAAACAATTTTGATGCATGTGCATTTTTCTTAACTGTATATATAAATATCCTTTTCTGAGTAACCTAAGTGTATGTGATTCAAGCAAGTGTGTTGTCTGTTTCTTAGTTGAGGTTAAAAGAACTTGAAACTTACAGCATTTCTGATGGGTTAAGGTGTGCTGCAAAGTTTGAAGAAAACAACTTGCCTCTGTTTGTGCAGTCTGTCTCTTTATGGTGTGACTATTTAAATTTTGTTCAAGAACATGATCCATCAGTGCGTGAATGGTCACCTGAGGGTATTTCAAAGGCTAGGAAACTGTTTGAGCGTGCTATTACTGCAGCTGGTCTGCATGTTGCTGAAGGTACTAAGATATGGGAAGCATACAGGGAGTTTGAGCTAGCTGTCCTTTGCACTATTGGTGAGACTGATGTTGAGGTGAGGATATACTTAAGGAATCTGTTATCTTTCCTATAATGATTTTACTGTTTAACATACTTCTTGTACTCTCTTCTCTACTTCATTTTCTTGCTTGACCGCAAAATGCACAAAATGCTGACTATAAATACATATGTACATCTGTGCATATGCTGTCACTGAAGAAGGCTTGGGACTGTTTCTTCATTCATTGCTATATATAGGAAGCCATAGATTAGTGTGTATAACTTATATTTTTTTCTTCTTCACCACAAATTGCTAACTGTAAGTACATGCTGGACCTGAGAAGTCTTGTTGTGTCTGTATCTGCTGGTTGCTCCAAGCTTTATTCATTGCTTTACTGCTATAATCAGCTGATTTGAGTGGAGTATAACCAGTGGTAGTAATTGTTTATTTTTCTTTTAGGTTTCTGCATGATGTACATTAAGCGTTAAATTTGTTTTGTCAGGCAAGAGAAAAGCAAGTCCAGCGCATTCGGAACATATTCCACAGGCAATTGTCTGTTCCACATGGTGACTTAAAGTCGACACAACTTGCCTACAAATCTTGGGAGGTAGAACAAAGGAATGCTGTTAATGACAACTCAAATGACTTGGACGGAATTCCTTCTCATGTTGCCTCCTCATATAAGAAAGCATTGGAAATGTTAAATGCTCGCATTCATTTTGAGGAACAAATTTCTAAGCAGGCTGTACCTGATGTGGAAAGGCTTCAAGAATACATGGTGTGTATCTGCTTTTGTTGTTGTGATGCTGTTAGATTTGAGGAATATATAACAATAGTTGAAATGATACTCTTAAAAAAATGACAGCAAATAGCTTAATTAAGAGAATGTAGTTGGATATAGAAACAAAACTAATGGCGTATAGGTTAGCATGAATAGTTCATGTATGTGTTATATTTCAATGAGGATATATTTGTAAATGGAAATGTTAGGCATCTAGTTAGCATAGATCAATTACCTCACAAAAGTAAACGTGCATTTTCCTTATGTTCTTTTTGTATAATATTGATCTTTGTTTAACCACCTATGACCTATCATTCTCTTCATTACCTAGTGACTCTATTGAAGAAATGAGTCATTCTTCTCTATTATAACAACTCATTTCCCACTTCCTATTCCAATTGTTTTCTGTTTCTCTGTTAGTCCCTCCTTGGAACTCCTTAAAATGAGGGGGAGGGGGCATCCAAAGGTGAATTGCATTGCCCTCTGTAAATGGGAAGTTGTAAAATACTATTTTATTAAATGCTCATCATTTTTGGGGACAAAAATTGTAAAAAAACAATGATCACATGTGGAGGTTCTGCTTGTATATAATGTAGTAGGCATTGAGTCAATTTTGTAATTGTAATGTTGCCAAAATTTAGTTTGAACTACTAAAATTTCGTAATATATTTTCGAAGCTTTTGTGGCTTATGCTTAATCTTGAGTTTCATATCTTGGAATTTCTTTTTAGTCAAATTGTACTTGAGAAATGTAGGGTTTGTCAACCTTAAATACAACCCATCAAGTTGGAAGATGCCATTGGTGAGTAATTGGTAGAGGTGCTATGACTTAGTTCATCATCTTCTTTTGTATTCTTCTAGGTAAGGTCTCAGGTTTGTGGTGTGAGAGGCTGTTCAGTTGAATTTTTCAAGATCTAGTTTGGGTTATGATGGGTGGTTCTGTTGGGAGGTGTCGGTGGAGGATTTATTTGTGGAGGTTGTTTTAAGAGCTATGAGGATGAATCCTAGGCTGATGGTGTATTGGTAGGTATTTTGAACTTTGAAAGGCAGTGGTTTTTATAAGGTAGATTGTATAAAAGATCGTATGAGTTGGGGATGGGGAGTCATACACCACTTTTCCCCCCTTTGCTAAGAGGGAGAGGGGAGGATGGTTTGTGAGTGGGGACTTTATTGGACCTTGTTTTAGTAAGTACCTTCTGCTTCATGGTCTTCTTGGAGAAAATATCACAGAGTGAATGGTTAGTTTGGTTCTTTGATAGTAGGGATGGGGCTAGGCAACACACTATCTTCTTTAGTTGATAAACTTATAAAGGGTTTAACCTCTCTTATGGGGTTTTGGAGTGGATAGCTTGTGGTTGGTTATCATGGCCTATATTTGAGCTCCTCCTTTGTGGGAACATGTCTTTGATTCAATCATCAAAAGATTCCATTAGCAATTGGCAGAATGGAGATGGAAATACTTAAATAAGTGGTAAATTTTATAAGAATGAAAGGATGCTGCCTAGCCTTTGTCACGTTAGCAGGCTGTTGTTATGCTTGTTGTGCCTTTGGCTGCTTGTTATGCACATGGGTGCATGTGGGAGGCTGCTAGCTGGAGGAATGTTCCAGCACGCCTTAGTTAGGCTTGTTGTTATGCACATGGGTGCATGTGGGAGGCTCTTAGGCTATATAAACCACTGCTGGGGTTGATAAGGATATGTTTTTGAATTGTTGAATGAATTCTCTCATTTCTCTCTTGCTCCCTTTGTTTTCCCTCTCCTTGCTGTTCTGTCTATAATTCTTCCCCCCATTTCTTGCTGCAATACCTTTCCCCTCAGTCTGATTCCTCCTCTGATTTCCCTCAATTTCTTATCAAAAACCTATGTAAACCCTAGGTACACGACAGCCTTTTATGGCATGGTGTTGTTGGGTCACTGTCCCTACTTTGATGGCCAAGAGATTGGGAAGATGGATTTGGTCAGGAATTTAAATGCCATTTGGTGAACAGCCCCCCCCACCCCCCCCCCCCCCCCAAAAAAAAAAAAAAAAAAAACACACTTAAAGAGGATACAATGACCTTACCAACCGAGGATGTTACTATGGATAGAGATGACTAGAGGTCTAGAATTCATGTAGCCAACCCACATTGTAGTATTAAGGCTTGTGATTGTTGTTATAGGTATTGTTGCCTTAATATATTTTTGTAATGAGAATAACTATTGTTTGAAATTCCTTGAATTGCTGAAACTAGTGCCTGTTTTCTGATGTTTTGGAGTGTTTTGCCTGTTCCCGTGGGGAATTTGAGTTTTAATTTTCATTTTTTTATCCAGTTAGTTGAAGCATTGCAGACCTGGCTGTGGAAAAAAAAATGAAATTTTGTTCCTTGTTCCCAGAGCCATATCCTTTATTCAATATATATAGATTTTTTTCTAGATTTAACTGCATATAAACTTGTAGTTCTGTAGTGATTATGCTCCATTAATCAGAAGGTGCTATCTGCCTAAATGTTCTTTTAGATTGTAGTGTATTTGTCCTGTTTGATGGGTGCTAAGTTACTTTCTACCTAAACTTTCTTTTTGATAGTAGCGTATTGGTCCTATTTGATGCTTGTTGTCTGTTATCATACACTATTCTAGAAATAATGCCGGCGTGATGTTATTGCAGGCCTATCTGAAATTTGAACAATCTTCTGGAGACCCAGCTCGGGTTCAAATTCTCTATGAACGTGCTGTAACCGAATTTCCTATATCTAATGATCTCTGGCTTGATTATACTCGATATCTTGACAGAACCTTAAAGGTTGGCCTTTATCTTGGCTTCTGTTGTGCTTTGTTTTAGCAGTTTCAGTTGGGTGATTATCAGTTTCCCTGTGCCAGGCTGGTAGTATTATAAAGGATGTTTATTCCAGGGCCACGAAAAACTGCCCCTGGGTTGGAGAACTTTGGGTGCGATACTTGCTGTCCCTTGAAAGATGCCATGCGTCTGAGAAAGAGATTGCTTTGGTATGTGACTGTAATTACCCCTTCTCCTGGGTGCCTATTTACTGAACAACGTTTCATTTGATTCTCTTCATAAGGATATAGAATGATCTGTCATCTTAGTTTCTTCGAAACTCCCCGATGCTTGACTGTTCTAAACAATGATAATTATCTTGCTGATACACACACACACGCACGCAAAAGAAAATACTTCCTTGTTTAGAGGCAGTTGCTGTGTCATGCATGAAAACAGTTCATAGTAAATGAGACACAGAACTTGGTATCTTTTAAACAAGTTTAGATGGTATGATTTATCCCCAAAAAAGAGAATTTATCAAACTGTTAACCTAGATCTCACCCTTTTATATGATCACTCAAACTCTCAAACTCACCCAACAACTTGTCTCTAATTCGCAATGAATAGAAATCAGAATTCAATCAAGAAAACAATCAAGAACTACACACAACACACAAGATTATCCTGGTTCGGTCTCAATAAAAGACCTACATCCAGATTGGCTTTGCCCTTACTTTCTCCACTATCTTGAATACCAATACAAGATTACATGTGCCCTAAAACCCGACTCTCACCTAGCCCATAAACCTGAAAGCTATATAGAGTTGTATACAAAAAAGATACACTCCTCACTGCACATTCTTGCCCAAGACAGCTTGTAAACTCACAATAGAAAACACCCTCCAAAGCCTACCTCTCGGCCTTTATTTATAAGCCATAGGGGGGCACGAGAACCTTCTTGACCGATTGCCCAAAATGACAGTTGCAACAACCTCGGTCAGGCCTACTTTAATAACAAAACCCTTCTAGAAGACAGAACATAAAATACAACATGATATTTCCCTCACATTACAAACCCTAATCTAGTACAAATGTATCCTAACAAATTCTCTACCCATTTGACTTGATTTGGCTTCTCCCAATTCCTACAATCTTTAGTTTTTTGCTTGTCTCAATTGAAGTATCTTCAAACAATGCTGAAGCTTGGCTGCTGGAACTGATTTTGTGAATATATCTGCTGCATTATTTTCACTTGCCACTTTAAATAAGAAAACAAATTTATTTTCAATCATTTCCCTTATAAAATGAAGTCTTACATCTATGTATTTTGTCCTCTCATGATGTGCCTGATTTTTAGATAAATGTATGGCACTTTGATTGTCACATAACAAGGTTGCCTTGACTTCTAAACCTAAGAGTTCACTAACTAATCCCTTAAGCCACATAGCCTCTTTAAAAGCTTCTGAAAGGGCTATGTATTCTGCCTCGGTTGTGGATAATGCTACTACATGTTGGAGGCCGGATTTCCAACTAATTGTAGAGTTCCATAATCTAAATACCCAACCAGATGTGGACCTCCTCTTGTCTATATCAGCAGCATAGTCTGCATCCGAATAACCTAAAATACTAGGTTGAACTCCTATCTTAGCACCACCATATGATAGGACATGTCTTAGGGTTCTAGCTAAATATTTGAATATCCATTTCACTGCATTCCAATGAACTTTCCCTGGATTAGTCATAAAACGGCTCACAACACTCATAGGATGAGGTAGATCTGGCCGAGTACATATCATACTATACATTAGGCTTCCTACCGCACTTTGAGTATGGGATATGCCTCATTTCCTTTCTTTCTTCCTCATTATTAGGGGATTGGACTGAAGACAGCTTAAAATGTGGTGCAAAGGGCACACCAATTGCCTTTGCATTTAACATCTTAAACTTGGATAAAACCTTGGCTAAATAGGACTTTTGAGAGAGGTATATCTTCTTATGTTGAGTGTCTCTAGAAATTTCTATTCCTAGAATTTTCCTTGCTTCGCCAAACTCTTTCATTTTAAATTCAGCTTTCGACCTTTGTTTTAGAAGTTGGATTTCTTGATGGGATTGACTTGCAATGAGCATGTCATCCACATATAATAGTAAATACACTGAAATGTTAGGAGTAACATGCTTATAATACACACAACTATCATAGGAACTTCTAGAACACCCTTGGCTTACCATTACTGTGTCAAATTTGCGGTACCATTGCCTTGGGGACTGTTTAAGTCCATATAGGGACTTCTTAAGCAAACATACCTTCTCTACCTCTCCTTTAGCTTCAAAACCCTTAGGTTGATCCATTAGAATCTTCTCCTCTTAAGTCCCCATGGAGGAAAGCAGTGGTAACATCCATCTGCTCTAATTTTAGATCTAAGTGGGCTATGATGGCTAAAAGAACCCTTACATGTATGTCTCACTACAGGGGAGAATACTTCATTAAAATCAATGCCTTGAACTTGGGTAAAACTCTTAGCACCCAGCCTAGCCTTATACTTAGGCTTAGGGTTAATCCCTACCCCTTCCTTGATCTTAAACAGCCACTTGCAGCCTACTATGCGCTGCCCCTTTGGCTTTTCAACCAATTCTCAAGTCTGATTCTTCTTTAAAGAATCTATTTCAGACTTCATGACTTCTTGCCATTTTTCAGCATCCGTAGAAGACATTGCCTCTTCATAAGTAAGAGGTTCTTCCCCTCCTATTTCGATTGCACTAGTAAACGCATAGGCTACCAGATCAGAATAATCGAATCTCTTAGGTGGTTTTCGGACCCTAGGTTGTCTATCCCTAGCAACACTATATCTGTCCAGATTTGGTTTATCACCTAGGCTGGAATCTACATCACTGTCTTCCCCATCTTCTCCATGATGGGAAGGTTCTTGGGCTTGGTTAATAGCCTGATGATTTTCAAGGTTACTATCCTGAAACTCATATGCAGTTTCAGATTGTTCTGGGGTATCATTTGAGTCAAATCCTGAGATTTCAATTTGGACAGCTTCTTTTTCCTCTCCTAGACTATGCTGGGTTTGGAGGTTGTCTAACTTAATGGTAGATAACTCATCAAATGTCACATGTCTTGTGACTATAGTCCTAGGTCCATTTGATTCCAGGTTTCAAAGTTTATAACCTTTAACACCTGAGGGATAGTCTATAAATAGGCATTTCTTGGCTCTAGGCTCTAGTTTCCCTTGTTTTACATGGGCATAGGCTAAACATCCAAATATTCTATGGTGTGATAGGCTCGGTTTGTGCCTTGTCCACCTTTCATATGGAGTTTGGAAGTTAATGGCTGCAGAGGGTGTTCTATTTATGATAACACAGCCTCTTCCCAAAAGGGTTTGGGCAGATTTGCATGAAAGAGCATGCATCTAACTCTCTCTAACAAAGTGCGGTTCATCCTCTCAGCCAACCCGTTTTGCTTAGGGTTTTCGGGGGTTGTTAAGTGTCTAACTACGCCTCCCTCATTACACATTTGATTAAAATCCCTATTGCAAAACTCTAGCCCATTATCAATTCTAATAACCTTCACTTTTTTGTCTATTTGATTTTCTACCATTTTCCTTCAAGTCTTGAAAGATTCAAAGGTGTTATCCTTAGACTTTAGAACATATATCCAAAGCATTCTTGAGAAATCGTCTATTATGGATAGAAAGTATCGAGAGCCCCATAAGTCATGGTTTGAGTTGGGCCCTACAGATATGAATGGATGTAGTCTAGGAGTGCTTTTGATGGGTGGATGGTTGTTTTGTTAAATTTAATCTTGGTTGCCTTCCCATAAATGCAGGATTCACCTTTGCCTAGGTCTAGGGACTGACCTATCTCCAATATCCCTTGTTTGGCAAGTTCCTTGAGCCCTTGCTCACTAATGTGTGACATTCTTAGATGCCACAATCTTGCCTTATCATGGGAGTTTAAGCTTACACTAACAACTTCACCACTTAGAGTGGTGGCTTGCAGGAAATAAATTCAATTTCTTAAAGCAGCCTTCATGCATACTAGGGAGCCTTTATGTATTTTTATCACTCCACCCTCACCTTTGTATTTATATCCGCATTTGTCCAATTCCCCAAGAGAAACCAAGTTTCTCTTAAGTTTAGGGACATACCTTACTGCTGTGAGGGTCCTAAAGGTTCCATCATGCATTTTTAATCTAACATCTCCCACCCCTTGGACCTTACATTCATAATCATTCCCTAACAGAACCTTTCCCCCATTGATTTCCTTAAGGTTTTGGATCTAATGCTTCCTAGGAGTCATGTGGAAAGAGCAGCCTGAGTCCAAGACCCATTATTGGCTATCACATTTGTCACTTACAATTAGTGCATCAGCACTATCATAACCGGTATTACACACATTTATCCCACATCAGATTTATCCTTTTCGGCATAGTCCTTCTTCCTCTTAGGACAATGCCTCTTAATGTGACCCTCTAGTTGACAATAATAACATTTAATCGGCCCTTTTCCATTCCTAGATTTAGATCTTGATTTACCTTTGTTCTTAGAGTCTTACTTAGGATTTCTAGACCTTGCAGTTAAAGTATCTGCTGGAGATGATTTGCTATCCATCTTTATCCTCAAATCTTTAGAATTTAATGCCCCTATAACATATTCTAAAGATAGTTTATCCCTACCATGCTGGAGAATATCTACGAAATTCTCATAGGACTTAGGTAAAGAGTATAGGAGAACTAAGGCTTTGTCTTCTTCTTCATATTTAACATCTATGCTTTCTAGATCTAAACATAGTTTGTTAAAATCATCTAAATGATCCTGGAGTTTCTAGTTTTCATGCATCTTGAAATTAAAAAACTTGGCCTTGAGGAATAACCAGCTGGAGAGGGTCTTCTTGAGATATAGATCCTCCAATTTCTTCTAGACTTCAGTCGCAGACTTCAGCCTTGATACTTCCCTGAGCACTTTATCTCCAAGGCTCAGTATAAGAAGGCTATAGACCTTCTTCTTGATCTCTATCCGTGCCTCATTCTGTTCTGCGGTTAGAACTTGAAGCTCTTTCCTGGTTGATTCTTCCTTGGCTATTTCTTCTTGTTCCAGTGCCTCCTCCAGACCGAGATTGCAGAGTAATGCTTCCATCTTGATCCTCCATAGGTCGAAATCATTGCTCCCATCGAACTTGTCGATATTTGATCGTGAAGCAATCGAAGCCATTCTTGATTTCCCTGAGATCGTCTTCTTCGACTTGAGTTTCTTGAGACATTGATCAAATCCAGATGTGACCAGTTCTGATACCAAGTTGTTAACCTAGATGTCACCCTTTTATATGATCACTCAAAAACTCAAACTCACCCAACGACCTCTCTCTAATTTGCAATGAATAGAAATTAGAATTCAATCAAGAAAACAATCAAGAACTGCACACAACACACAAGATTATCCTAGTTCGGTCTCAATAAAAGACCTACATCTAGATTGGTTTTGCTCTTGCTTTCTCCATTATCTTGAATACCAATACAAGATTACATGTGTCCTAAAACCCAACTCTCACCTAGCCCATAAATCTGAAAGCTATATAGAGTTGTATACAAGAAAGATATACACTCCTTCTCACCGCACATTCTTGCCCAAGACAGCTTGTAAACTCACAATAGAAAGCACCCTCCAAAGCCTACCTCTCAGCCCCTATTTATAAGCCATAGGGGCCGGGAGAACCTTCTTGACCGATTGTCCAAAATGGCAGTTACAACAACCTCGGTCAGGCCTAATTTAATAACAGAACCCAAAACCAAAAAAGGGTCAATAAAAGCAACTACTACTGTCTCTCCGGATTTTATGTAGTTCCTTTACTTAATAATTTTGATTAGCATGCTTCGATATCTGCTCTTACCTTCTAGGTTATGCGTTTGAGATTTTCTTAGCTTTATTGTCTGGCTACTTATTTAATTTCCAAATGTTTCAGGCATTTGAAAGGTCATTGTTGTGTACATTTTCTAGCTTTGAGGAGGTATGGACATAATTCTTTCACTCAATTATGTAGTTATTAACATTGAAAATAGAAAATTTATGCTTTTTCACTTTTTATTGCATCCTTTGTCTTTATAACACATTTAACATTTATGTTGTAGCAACAGTATGTTTGTGTAAGAAGAGAGATGTTGATCTCCGAGTGGATTATTCAGTGGGCTAAGACAACATATTTGGTCCATTCAAGAGGATGGTTGTGTCATCATATGGTGGAGATAGGGGAGATTTGCTGCAGGCGCTGACTCTGTAAGGGTTAGTGTTTGTTGGGTTTAAGTTGAAGAAGGCAAAACAACTATGGAAAATGTAGATTTGGAAGCTTGAGGAAGTGGGGAGGGTTGAGAGGTTCTGAATTATGTGGAGGGAGGAAGTTTGTGAAGTTGATGGGATCTTCTCTGATAGGTTGGCACTGGCATTTGCTTGTTTAACAAGATCTGGGGATAGTTTGGAACTTTGGATCGCTGGGTATTCTATTGTTGATTTTGATTGAGGTGGTTGTGGATGTAACTGGAGGATCAGCCTAGATACTCGATGCCAGTGGCATCAGTCTGAGGGTGTGCAGTTGTTTAAATCTTCCTCTTGTGTTGAATTGTAAATTTAGGAGTCATTGCTTGGTGGGAAGTATGGGTGGTTTGGACTCTGGAGTCTCCTGTGGTGGAAGCTAATGGGTGGAAACATGAAAGAATGGAATGAAATGACTGATTGTAGAAAGTGTTGGTACATATAGAGATTCTGGATCTTAAGAACTTTTGTTATTTTATTCAATTATTCCATCTTGAGAAGATCCTAGTGCATTAGAGATCTGAGGTGGTGCTTTTAAGAAATTTTTCCTGTGATTTATTGGTGGGAGGTGTATTTGCCTGTTGCACTTGATGCACAATATGCATGGGTAAAAGCAATGTGGGTCCTTGCTCATTTGTGGAACATGGAGGTTATTTTGAGGCAATTGGAGATGAAGTTGGAGCCATTGTAAAGGTTGATGAGGCAATGGCTGACATGAAGCATGTTTTACATAAGAATCAAATGAGAAAGGAACGCCAAGGTAAAGTATCATGTAGATTGAGATATGAGGTTGCTTTGTAGTTGCAAATATGCCTCACAACCTCTATGAGGGAAGTGGGTGAGGAGAACCCTTTTTTTTTGGCATGGAAGGGTGTGGCTTCAGGATTGGGGGCACAAGGCAATTATCAGGTCACGGGGCTTTTTGGATTTTTGAGGTGGCTGGTTGATTCTTGAAAGAGGGTGTGGCTTGGATTAGGCTGTAGGTTGGTGCTTTTATGGTCGAGTCACTCCTAGCTGGATAGTTCACCCTGATTAAGCATTGTAGGTCAGACAGGAGAAATAGTTTCAGAAATGGAGATGAACCTAATTATGCAGGTGAATCAAATAGGGGCAAAGATAATATTAGGAATTTATTGGTCCTTTCTAGCAGTTGTACATTTGATTCTAATTATTGTAACAGGACTGGTACGGTGAAAAGGTGTGCTTATTTGCGCCTTCTGAAGAAGCAGCAAGTTCTGTTGAATAAAGCCATAAGATTTCTTTCTCCAGTTTACTCCATGGTCTTTATCTTATAACCATTTCAACTGGTTTTATTGAAATCCCAGGAAGAGAGGTCTTTATCTTATAACCATTTCAACTGGTTTTATTGAAATCCCAGGAAGAGGGGAGGGGGGTAAGTTGATCTATCATGAAGATCTCTTATAGAAAGAGAAACGAAGAAGGTGGAGTTTCAACTGTAGAAAAGAAAAGTGTCCAACTGGTCCCGTGGATAGGTTGGGCCTTTACTCTTAAGGTACGAATCATGGTATTTTTATTGCTGCCATTGGGGGCTGGAGTGGGGAGTTGAATGGGTTGTAGGGTCGCAAGGAGAAATAAATAGGATTGAGGGTTAGCTGAAACAAGGCTTGCTATGTGGTGGGAAGGATAATGTGAGAAGAGGCAAATGACAAGTTCATCAATTGGCAGTTGCTGGTTTGGGTGCCTGGAAGAGCAAGTGGAGAAGGCAGAGGGTGTTGTGAGAGCTTGAAGGTTTAGAAAAGAAATAGTGAAATTTTGGACAGAGATGCTTATGTCATGCTATGGACCACCGTGTTTAGGTGTGAGGAGGGTGGTGGTGGATTGCTGAATTGGGGAAAAGGTTGGTTGAAGGTGTAGCTTTGCAGTGGTTAGCAGAGCGGGATCATTACTGGCATTAATATTGAGCTCTTGTCAGAGGGAAAGAGATGCCATTAATGAGTTGGATCTTCAGGTGGTTGGGGCTGATACTGACACTTGTACCCAATACTTGTGACATAGGTGGGGGGATACAAAGTGATTTGATATGAAACTTTTATCTATCAAAAACAAAATGCTCAAAATTATAAAGAAGACTCGAGGAAAGGGAAAAGATGGATTTCCTTATATGGTTGCTAGACGGCATTAAATTGTTTGGTGGAACTTTTAACAATCATTTTTATGATGCATCGTTTATAATAGATAGCTTATCAAGTTTTTGATTAAATTCACACCATTGACCATCCTTGTAGTCTGATGGTATTTTTCCCCCCTTTTTTGTTAGACTATGAAATTAGATGGGAATTGGAATCTACTTTGTTTTGTTCAATCACTGTAGTGTTCTTAGCCTCAATGTTGTTCTGCAAAATACTGCTAAATCTTGTGGGAATATGTTGTTTTGAATGACAGTTCAACCTTTTTTTTTCCAGTACTTGGATATATTTCTCACTAGGGTTGATGGCATAAGGCGAAGAATATCAGAAGCTGGTGAAGCAGGGGATGCGTTGGATTATGAACTTATAAGGGAGACATTTCAGGTTTGTTGGCAATATGCAACTTGAAGTAATATTCTGGCCACCAGACTTGCTATATTTTCCACTGTTGTTGGACTTGGAGTTCGTCAAGTATGCATGCTTTCTAATGGTCATCTGAAAATGTTATTTTTTTGCTCTGCTGTTCTGGTTCTGTTTATTTGAATACCTTTTGAGGCATTATGATGATGCTATTCGGGATACTTCCTTTGCCTGTGCATAGGCACCTAAGCCCATGCAACTTGCACCCCTTCAGGAGCTCTTTCGATATAATGCCATATCTCCCACATATATTTTCTCAAGTCATCTGCATATTCTTTTGGGGGCTTTCTCTTGTGGTGAAAAATGCCTTAGACATGAAGGCAAGTGAACTGGAGCATATAACTGGCATATTAGGGTAAAAAAAAGTCTTCTCTTGGTTTTGTGAGAATGACTCCTTTTATGCAATTTAATTAATAGTGTGAGGGAAGAACTCCAGAATAGTGCTGTCTTGTTCTGCAGATGATCCTGGCTATTTACCTCAGGTGTTGCACCTGAAAACATGATTTTGTTCCGCTCTCTTAAGCTATTTACAATTATCCACTACTAGTCATTTTATTCTTGTATTTATTCCAAAACCTTTATAATTCCTTCAAGCCACCCGCGCACAACATATTTCTTGGTTTATTCCATCCTTAATGGTGTTTTCACGTATATTCATAAACATTTAGTTATTTGTTCCCATGTATCCAATGCATCATGTGCCGATTTCTTTAACCAATTGATATGCCCATGTTTTGGTGTATACGTGGCATGTATTATCTGTGCTCTTTAGGAGTATGTCTTCCCTAAGAAATGTCTCCTACAAATGTATCGCTTCTGTTGTCATATTTAATGCCTAAAATGCCGTATCTTTGTTCAGTTATACATTGCTTTCCTACTGAACAAATACAGCCGTTTTTGAATTAGTATGTCTCAACTGCTTGGCATCTATGATCCTCATCCTCTGGTAGCTTTCATAATAAAAACTCCCTTCTCCAGGACAAGAAGTAGCACCTGAAAAGAGTTGTTCTGCAGTTCAGCTTAAATAATCTCAGATTTATTAACTTTGAGTAGCTCCAAGACATCTTCTGCAATTTATGTGATGGCAGTTTCCTGTTTTAATATAACAAGGTCTTTGCTTTGCAAAATATACTGAATTCCATATTTATCTGCTATGCATAAATTTTGTGCACTCTCATTAAACTGTTTCTTCCCCTTTATGTTCTTATATGTTTGTTGTTTGTTCCAGCATGCATCTGATTACTTATCACCCCACCTCAAGGGCACAGATGCTTTATTGCGAATGCATTCTTATTGGGCACGGTTGGAGTCAAAGTTGGGAAATGATTTAGTTGCAGCTCGTGGAGTCTGGGAGAGCTTACTTAAAAACAGGTTTGGCCATCCCTCTTTGCCTTCTGTGAATTCCATGGTGTTTTCTGTTTTTTGCTAAGTGTTCAACTGTCCCAATCTGTTTATTGTGTAGTGGCTCTGCGTTAGAAGCCTGGCAAGGTTATATAGCTATGGAGATTGAAATGGGCAACATTAGTGAAGCTAGATCGCTTTACCGGAGATGTTACAGTAAAAGATTTCCAGGGACAGGCTCTGAGGTCTGCTACTTGTCATTTTCCTGTCATTACTTTATCCATGATGCGATCAATGGAGGTTAAGAATTATAGCATGCCAAATTGAGATTAGTACCATTATGTTATATTAGAAACAACTGGCAAAAGGGGTGGAATCCTGTACAAAAGAAACCAATTTACTTACGAGGGAGCATTCACAATATTCAGGACAAAACAGAGAATCCTTGCAATGACAAAACTAACACTACACCTTCAAATGCCCGCAATTTCCTAAATTTTCCAGAAAATGCAGAAAGAGTAGACTTCTACTACAAATACAAGAATTGCCAACCCATTAGTCCTCTCCCCACCTCACTCTAGAATTATCATGCATGATGCAACAAATCAGACAAAGTTCTCAAGGAGTTGAATCCACAATCAAACATGTTAAGCCTAAAAGAGGGAACCACAAGAAATTACCAAAAGAAATCTGGAACACTCACATAGAGGAGGCCTATGGGAACACCAGTCATCCAACTAAACCAAATCCTGGTACTGCTCTCCACCTTGAAAGTAACTAAAACTAACAAAAGTAGCTTGATATTCTTACTACCTTTCAAAGCCCTAAACTATAGGGAGACCCTGTAGAAGCTCCAATTCAGTAACATAGAAATGAAAAAAAATACAACTGAACAATCAAATTTTGTTAGGTTTTGAGTTTGGTTCCAAATTAGTTCAGGTTGATTTTGGGTTTAAAAATAGCTAACTTGAGAATCCAACCAATACTATTCTACTAGAATATTTAGTTATTTAGTCCATTTGGGTTTAAAGATATTGTGCATGTCTACTTGACTGCATCAAGTGGTGCTGAAGTTTTGGTCTTTTTTACAGGGCAAAGCAGTAAACTACAGTGAACTTCATAAGTTAAAAATGTTTGGCATGTTTCAACTATTTATGCTATTTGTTAAATCATTTGTATTAGATTAGCTAGAGAGTCTCAGGAGGGCATTTATGTCAAAGATGTATTCGGTATTTCATTAGTTAATTTTTCTGTTAGTTGGTTAGTTGTAACATCCAAGGTTGTAACGGCCAGTTATGTCTTGTTTGGTCCGCCCCTTATGTTCAATAAATAGGGGGTTGGGGTTCATTCATTCTCATTCTGTTTTTTGATCCTATCTTGAGAGAGTTATGCGAGTATGTGCTGTGTGATAAAAAAACTGTTGAGTGCTTTGTAATCTTGTGTTAACTCTGTATTGTCTGAGGATAGGGCTGTCAGAGAGTGTTCTCTGCAGTGCATGTAATCGTTCTTGTGATTCAAGATAGTGGAGAAGAGGCCTAATGCAGTCCGGATGTAGGTTTCCTTTCAAGGGAACTGAACCAGGATAAATTCTGTGTCTTCTTGTGTGTGCGCCATCTATTGTCTATTGTTTCTTATTCTGTTTTCTCTTTCGTGTATGGAGGGTTTCCTATTATTCTTGAGGGTTGAGTGTTTGAATAACTGAGGTGGAAGATTGGGATAACACTATTGAAGTCCACAATTTCAACTAAACCACAATACAATGTGTTTTTTCATTATCTCAACCCAACTTGATTTTTGAATCCCATCTTTTTGAGAGAAAACTAGTTTGTATTAGTGGCTTTTTTTTGCTGTTATTTTTCGGAATTGCAAGTCAAAATGAAGATGGGGTGGGGGTGTTGAGTAACTGTTTTCCCTTGTTCTTCTTTGTTGACTTGATTTGTGATTTTAGGCTGGTTAGTTTTCAGTATCTTTCTCCTTGTTTTTGACCCAGAAAGTTGCGTGTTAATCTGTCCTCATGTTGGTGCCAGTGATACCACTGCTGATCTTATTTTGTGTGCTGTGTAGTGCTTTTGGGTTTGCAGGAGGTTTATTTAGTTACTGAGTACTGCCTTTTGGATTAGATGATGCCTTCTTTTCCTAAAAAACATTGTCATTCAGGACATATGCCATTTGTGGTTATGCTTTGAGAGGGAATTTGGCACACTGGAAGATTTTGATTATGCTTTACAGAAGGTATTGTTTTCTGCTGCTGCTTCTTTTTTGGTTCTTAATATCCAATTTAGCAGATAAGTTCATTTTATTTCATGAATTATTGCATTGCAATGGCTAAACTGTTTCTCATACGCATGCATGTGGAAAATACCTAATTAGCCGTGGTACTGATACTATTGAAATTTACAGTAGTTGCATGCTTCCTATGGCCTTAAAAGCTGCCTATTATCTAGAAAAATGATCTTGATATGTAAGGGAATATAAAGAACTTCTGGAAAGTAAGAAACAGCTGCCACTGTTACTTTACTGATATATGTCAAACATCATTGTCTTTGATTTATCTATATGCTGGGGAATTTGTTTAGTTGACCCAATTAAATAACATTTGGTCATGATCCAATAAGCTGGATAGTTTACTTGTCTGTTGGATTTCCCATCAACTGCTATTTATCCACAACTGTCCTTGATCCGTGTCCTCTATTTCTGAGAATAGATGAACCCACGTCTGGCAGACAAGAAAAGAATGTGCAATCTGACTCTGAACTTATATGTTATTGTTTTGATCGCGCCATTCTGCCTGTAATGTTCATCAATCCTGACCTGGATTAGTGATCCTTGGAATTCCATTGTTGTGCTTGTGCATGTTAATTCATTCATAACATAGCCTTCATGCAAAACGGATTGCAGGGCATCCCACAGAACTCTGATTTGAATCCTGCAATCCTGATTTTGGTGCCTTTGCACAGTGGATGGAAACATATACTGACCCTGTTTTAGAGGACACATGATTAAAAAAATTGAAGACAATTCTTAAGAGAAATTCTAGGTGCTAAATTTAAAGTAACCTAAAGCTAGGGATATAAAATTAACACTGGCAAAATAAAAAATAAAAAAAAAACTCTTCAATTTGTTCTCAATTTAATTAACTGTTAGAATTATCTTTTTGAATTTGAGTGCATGTCTAAATGACCTGCATCAAATTGAACTGTGAGCCCCAAATAGCACTCCAACTAAGTCTACCCCTCATATCGTGTATGGAAGAAAATGCCATATTATGTACCTGTATCTGTACCACAACAAAACTGCAAATCAGGTTGAAATTATCAATACCCTATTTGCAAGCATTTTGGTGTTTACTGTTTATAATTTTTGCATCCCTAGCACAGTAAATGCATAGAAAATTACTTGAAATCTGTAGGGGAACTACAGGATCAAATGATTGGCTAGTGATGCTTGTATTTGTTCCTAACTTAGCAGGTGACTCCTCGTTTAGAAGAGCTGCAGTTGTTCAGGTTGCAGCAGCAGAGTAAAAACATTGACACAATAAATAATCTGAGAGAGCCCTCCAAGAAAAGTGCATGGGAAAGGAAAAGGCAGGGCCAAAATGTAGCTGATGAACAACCAACAGCTAAGCGACAGACAGATACAGTGTCGAACATCACAAAAGCACGTGAAAGGGATAAGGCTACAGAGGACTTGGTTGAAGCTAATAAAGTTGAAAGTGTCCCAGTCCATGATGTCAAAATTAGCACTATACATGAAAAAGAGAAGAAAGATTTTATCCCTGACAAACACAAGTACAATGACCAGTGCACTGCTTTTATGTCAAACCTTAGCCTTAAGGTCTGTTTATCTACTGCCACTTCCATCTGCTTTGAGCATTGTGCTCTTTTCCGTGCACCTGCATATCTTAAACACAAACAGGTTGCCATTTGTATGACCACTAAATCATCTATTGATAACTTGTGCAGGCAACTTATGATGATCTGCGTGGTTTCTTCAGTGATACTGGTGGAGTGGTTGGTATTCGCATTTTAAAGGACAAGTACACAGGAAAATCAAGGGTATGGCTGTCTCCATCTCTCTCTATAAATGTTTGGACAAATTTATCCAGACAGGTCCATGTTCCTTCATTTTATCTTCCTCTCTCTTCATCTATGTTTGTTTGCAAATAGCAACAGGAGAGAGCTGGCAATCTCTAAATTAGCTTTTAATAGCAACTTGTCTGGTGTTTCAAGTTGGTATACCACATTTAGACCTCGTAACTCAGGACATAAGATGCAATTTCTGGAGCTTCTGCTCTGCCCTAAAAGCTGTGCTTCTCTTTGTCTGAAGCCTAGCTTAGAAAAGACTCTAGTTACATGGCAGTCTGGATGGTTTGACAAATGATGTAAATTTCTGGGGCACTCACCCTACTTCACTAGAAGAAACACGCTTCACCACATGCTCTATGCAGTAATGCAATTGGGGGGAACAGCATACTTGTATAGGTTCAGTTTTGGAATCTAAGGTACTTAAAAGCAATTTCCTTTTTACGATTTGGGATCCAATAAAAATAATAGTCTATATTTAATCATGCAATCGTATTTTCTTGTATATAATAGCCATTTAATTTTTTGTATTTCTTTTTCATGCAAAGTTTCCATTCTCCTTAATTTTATTTTCCCCCAAAAGATCATTTTGGGTTGTAAAATTCTTTGTTTTGGAAGAAAACCTACCATATTTCAGGATGTGTGCAAAAATTTACAATTTTCCCAGTTATATTATCTTTCTTTTTACTGGAACACTACCCAACATAGGAGGAATTACTTTATGATGTCTAATAATCACAATTGCAATGTTCATGCTAGCATAATTGTTGTGGCATTTTAAATGTTCCTATTATTTTAGCAGGTAACTGTTAGTGTTCTCTTGTGTTTTTAATTGTCCTTCACTTTTTAGTGGGTGTTTTAGCATACCACTTTTGTAGTCAATTAATTGTGGAACATTATTTAAATTTTTTTTTTTCTCTCTGTGACATTGACCTTCTCATTGTTATTTCTCTTGCAATTTCTGTGTCGTGACACTTCTGTTCCGCTTTAACGTTGATGCAGAATTTGTGTGCATCCCTTATTGTTTGTAGTAGTTTATGCAGTTATAAGAGAACCCCTTATTATCCAAAATTGCTGTCTTTACATTTATTCCCCTTGAACTAGAGCTGAAATATCAATTTCTTCATTTTGTGGCTATTGGTATGGTCAGTACACAAAGCATGTGATAGAAGCATTATCAGATGCCACCTCTTTATGAAATCCTTTTTTCCACAATGAATAAAAAGTGGTTCAATTGTCATTGTTGATTTGGAGTTCGAGTTTTGGCCATGGATTTGATGATAATGGCTCCAATTATGAGTGGGTTGTTTGTCAATGAAAAATGCAGTTATGTTTTTATATCCAGGCCAGAGATTTTTCAAATGCCTTCTTTTCTATTGCTAGCATCAATTATGGTGATTGAGGCTTTTGTCTTATGCATTGTACATGTCTGAATAAAGTGTGATATTTGATTTTCTTGTTGATCTAGAAATAAAGTGTACCATTGTATTTGTGGGAATATGCAATGAACTGTCGAAATATTAGTACAGAATAAGTGCTTGGGGTAAAAAGGTGAGGGAAGGCCTTTTTGATACCGGTGAAGTTTTTGATTCCCATGCTTTGTCGGTTGCATATGTATTAATTGCTGTTTAATCCAATCATTTTCAACACAGTACTCCTTCTCAACTCTGTAGGGACTGGCATATGTAGATTTCTCTTCTGATGCACACCTAATTGCTGCTTTAGCAAAGAACAGGAAAATGTTTCTTGGCAAGAAAGTGAGTATTGCGCGATCAGATCCAAAACAGGGGAGAAAGAAAGAATCTGCTGGACATAGCACCCCGTTGGAATATGGTATGCTTGTATTGTTCTTCCTTACATTATCTTCTCGTTTTTTCCTCTCCCTTTGATGGGGAAACATTTTATTTCCGCGTTATGCCAATGGAGATTTCTACTCACCCAGTTAGAGTCACAACAGTGCTGGGTTTTTGCACGTGCACATTCCTTTCCTGAAAACTTTTGGATCAACAGAAAGACAATTCTTAGGCACAGTAGGTTATGGTATGTATATAAAAAGGGCCTATGTAATTACAGAAAATATTTTTCAGTTTTTCACTTTATTTCCTGGTTTTTCTTTTCTATAGAAAATTTGAAAAATGCATTCAGTTGTTAAATATAGAAATTTATCTTCTTATCTTGAAAATTAAAAAATGTGCTCAAAATAACTAAGACAACATGTGTTAAATTGTTATATAATGTAGGGTAATGCTAGCCATTATTTTTAACTCCAATTCTATTTGCTGACAATAAACGCATCATATTTGAACCATTTAATTAATCAATAGAATTGTCGAGAAATTAAAAACAAGGTACAAGGAATGCACATTGTCTGAAAACAAGTTGCATTTATTACCGCTTATAATATAATATCATGTTATAATTATATTATAATATTAAAATTAATAATTATATGATCATTTTTATAAAAAATAATACTGTCAATACAGTACTCATAAAATTACTAATATTATAATTTTAGAGATAACAATTTATTATGACTATTAAATTATATTATAGTAAAATAGTGAATAGGTTAGATTGATAATATTGCAAGATTGTTATTACTGGTATAATATTCATGATATTGCTAATATTATAATTTTAATGTTAATTCATTAATGATATTGCAAATTTTAATTCTTTTTTACAATATTAGAAATTTTATAATATTGTTATTAATATTTTCCTATTTATTATTCCAATTCTGTTATTTTATTAATATTCTTACTATTTATAAATTTCAATCCTAATACTGTTTTGGTATTGCTAATTTTTTGGAGGGGACCAAAATCTAGGGATTTGGATTGATTTTAAGAAAATAAATCAACAAAAATTAGGAAATAGCATATTGATAATTTGGTTGTATTTTCTAATTTTAGTGTATTCTTATGCTTTTTCCTAAATAAGGTTTGCTGACACCCTATGACCTATGTAAACATTTTTTTTGTGATTTTCAATCGGCAGTTTTGGGATTGATTACTGAATTAATATATTATCAGACAGGTCCTTTCTTAGCCTCTGTGACTGGTAGGTCAGTTCAAATTGTGAATAATCTCTTTGCAAAATAGCAAGAGGAAAGTCATGTAAAGATATGACACTTCGACCCTCATAAAGTAGGGAGCCTTGTCCATTGAGGATGCCCTTAGGCTGTGTTTGGGAGCTTTGGAGGTGAGGGAATGGAAGGGTTTATTAAGAAAAGGGAAGAGAAGGGAAGGAGAGCGGAGGCAATCGTACTCTTGTTTGGATGTCTAATGAAGAAAAAGAAGGGAACTCTCTTCCCCCTTGTTTGGGAGTTCAAATGAAAATGAAAGGGAAAGAAAGAGTCATAATATTTATTTGCATCCCCTGCCATACCCTTCGACTTGGGAGGGATGAGATTTTAGAGGAGATAGGGGGATTAGGTCCCCTCCAATTCTCTTCCCTCTTCTTTTAAAATATGTTCCAAATAAGGGGATTCTTTCTCCTTCTCTCTCTGAAACCCTTACTTCCCCCCTCATCCCCTTAATCCAAACATAGCCTTGGAGATTCTTTCTGAGTTTTAGATTTTGAGGTTCATACCCAATAGTGTTTTTAGGCTGGAGATTCCTCCTCGGTTTTGTCCTATATTAGTGACTCACTGCCAACAACCAGGATCAGAAAATGAAGAATAAGAGACCCATAACCGGTTTTCAGACGGCATAATAATCAAGCCTACAACCCAAATCCTCAACCACCTGTCAATTCATATCAGCAACATAGTTCTAACAAAATACTCATCACTGGCAGTTTTACTCATTCTGTAATAGGATTAATTATTATATAAAAATGTTTTAGGGAAGGGGAAGATAATATTAGAAACATATAAAAATGTTTAGAGATAGAAACAATCTAAAGACTATACAGAAATTCATTCAGAATAATTAAACATGTTTAATATCTATGCATACTTCTACACAAGGCACAAGTAATCAATTTGAAAATAAACAACAACATATCTAGCTTTTATCTCACTATGTGGGATCGGCTACATGAATTCTAGACTTTCATGTATTTATGTCTTTTGTTATCTCTTCATTTAGGCCTATATACTTCATATCAAACTTTAATGTCTCTCTCAAAATCTTCTTGGCTCTGCCTCTATCTCTTTCTTTGACTAGTTGTTTCATTTCATCAATTCTTCTCACAGGAGTGTCTCTTGGTCTCATTTTCACATGACCAAATCATCTTAGTCTAGTTTCTCTCATATTCTCCTTGATTGGCACTACTCCTATCTTATTATGAATAATCTCATTTCTAATTTTATCTTTTCTTATATGGCTGCACATCCATCTTAGCATCCTCATCTCTGCTACGCTCATCTTTTATTCATGCTGGTATTTGACTGCTCAATATTCTAAGCTATACAACAAGACTGGTCTTATAGCTGTCCTATGGAATTTTCCTTTCAGTTTTAATGAGATTTTACCATCACATAACACCCCCGATGCATTTCTCCATTTTAGCTAACCTGTTTTAATTCTATGCGTGACATTCTCGTGAATTTCTCCATCTTTTTGAATCACTGATCCCAAATATCAAAAATGGTCTTTTCTTTGTAAGATTTGGTCTTTCAATTTTATTATAACATCTTCTACTCTTGCATTCTTACTAAATTTATATTCCATATATCCATATATTCTGTTTTTTTTCTACTTAATATAAATCTCTTAGATTCTAAGTTGTTTCTCTACAACTCAAGCTTAGTGTTCACTCCCACTTTTGTTTCATCCACCAACACTATGTTTTCTGCAAATAGCATACACTATAGCACCTCTGTCTGAATGTGTTTAGTGAGTTCATCCTTTATTAAAGCAAATAAATATGGACTTAGTGCAGAAACTTAATGCAATCCTATTGTAATTTTAAATAGTTCAGTATCTCCTTCGCATGTTTTGATCCTTGTCTCTGCACAGTGATACATGTCCTTAAGAGTTTGTATATAGGCTATTCGGACTCATTTCTTATCTAAAACCCTCCATAATTCAATGCAAAACAGTGACATCAAACAAGTCAATTTGATCGAAGCATATGCGTATAATATGTAGATTCATATAATAGCCTGTATTGGTTGAAGACTTGGCAATTAAAAAAAATACATAAATAAATTTGGTTCAAGATAGAGATGATTGACAAATTAGATTCAAGTAGTAGACCCCAATTAGTGATGGGTTTGTGCAAAAGGAGTGCAAGGATTGATTCATTTATCTTGCCCTGTAAATTCACTGTCTGTTAATGTGATTAAGAAATCAGGTTATAGAATCTTATTATCTTGCCCTGTCAGCTACGCTTTCAGTTGCTGCTTTCCACTTACTGTGTAATTTCAGGGAATGCAAGTGGAACACCCAGTGCAGTTGGGGAATCTGATTCCCAAAATTCTTCTACTGTAGCCAAGGGTACTGCAGGAACTCAGCCACAGTTGGCGAATCGCCGGGGAGATGGTAATATCCAGCTGACGGGGAAGAACACGTTTGCAGTGCCAAGAGCCGTCAGACCCCTAGGATGGACTGACAAAAATAGAAAGAAACCAGAGGAAGTTCAGGAAGGGGAAGATGAGAAGCCAAAATCCAACGACGAATTCAGAAAGATGTTCCTGAAGAGGTAAAATTTTGTTAAGAAAAACACTAATGGGAAGTTAAATTTTGTTATGAAACGGTTGTCACATTAGGTTGTATAGAGTTCTCTGTATGTAAGTTTTTATTACATTTGTAATTCACATTCTCATTTTGTAATCACTTAAATCCAATTTGCAGTTAACTAACTGTTGCTTCCCAGCTTTGGTCCCAAACCCGAATAAAAAGAGAAGAGAAGAGATGATAAGAGAAGAGGGATTATGTTAGGTAGTGGACAACTAACATAAAGCCAAGAGTTTCCCGAACCCCCGGTCCAATCTAAGCAAGCTAGCTACCCAGTAGGCCAGGGCTTGGATTGTTGTGGTCGAAAGAGACCCAACTTAGATGAGGCCATGGGGGTCTAATTATGAGTTGTAATATGTTGAATTCGTGTCTCATGTGGGCCACGGGGCTTGCAAGCAATTACAACACCAGACGCCACCTGCGTGTTGTGCAGGCATGCATATAAATGAATTTGCAGCTTGATAGATGCGATCAGTTAATGGGACAACGTTTCAATTTAATATGAAACAACTGGTCAGAGACAATTTCAATTCCTGAGAGTAGGAATTTGAAGTCCTATGAAGCATAATCAATTAATGACGCCAAACATATTAAAATGAATAGACCAGACAGTTTGATATATATATATATATATAGGGCCAATAGCAAAAAAATTCAAACATTTTTGTGGCTAATTTATTTAAACGTTTTAATTTTTGTAATTGTATCTCAATTTAGTTTTAAAAAATGTGTAATTATTGATGTGACACATCATTTATCATAAAAAATGAGTGAAATTTATATATATATAAAAAATAAAATAAAAATAAAAATTTAAATGGTTAACTGGGGTTAAATGGGTGGGGGGATTGGGCTGAGGGAGCCTTAATTGAACCAGAGGAAGACTTATATTATTAAAATTTAAGACAATTATTAACATTACTCATATTATTATTATTTGTTAATACAAAAATAATTAATCAAGAAATTGGAACTATATCAGTGTAAGCAAGCCACTCCAAACAACAATGAAGCAACTAAAATGCGGGCACCCAGTTGAGAAAAAGAAATGAATAATTAAATAAAAATAAACCTCGTATTGTTGTTTCATTCATCACAAATTATCCCAAAGAAAAGTGAGTGACGTTACAGAAGGAAAAGGAGGGAGCAGAGACGTCCAGAAAATGCAGTTGCCATGCCATCCATTTGGCATTCTTACACAGAACAACCACCCACCATTCTGACATTTATATGTAATGTACCTACCTATATATTGTTGACGAATTAAAAATTTAAAAATAAGAGTTAATGACATTATCTTAAATGACTTCTTGGGTTTACACCCCCTCGCAAGTGTCCCCCTAGTTGGTTCCCAGAGCACAGGGGAGAAGGTTAAATAGGGTCCGAGCTTCTCCTTAGTTTCAATCTCAAGATACTGCCTCAAATGTGACAGAAACGTTCATAGGAGTCGCCAAATTATCACTCAAAATAACCCTTGAGGGGCTTAAATGATTTCTTGGGTACAAAAGATAAATCTCTCAAACTTCCATAGCGAAGGGTACTGCAGGAACTCAGCCACTATGGAAGGAAGAGATATTAAGAGGGCACTATGGAAGCTTGGTAACGTAAAATCACACTGCAAAAGTAGGTTCCCTTTTGTCACTTGCATACAAAAATCCTGGCATGGCTGTCTGTCAAACTGAGTTTTCAAATTTCACCAATATATATTATTATATATGTCTGTCTGATAGAGTGATCACTTCCCTTGTTATTTGGCTTTCCACAGTGACTGCAGTCCATGACATGAATCTCTCTCGCTCTCTCTCTCTCTCTCCCCCCTTTGATACACAAACTAAGAGTCTCACATAGAGATCTTCACGCACATGGTTGTTGAAATTTATCAGTAAGAAGTAGTACAAATATATTGTACATCTCCTGTGAATGTCATGTCATTTCTCAATTAAAAAATTTAATAAAATCTTAAATTAATATATAACAAACTAATAATAAAATAAAAGACTCGATAAAATCTCTCGAATAAGAAAGAGTTTTCGAGAGACCACCCTACATACGTCTTCTTCTAAGAAGCCTTCTGGGAGAGTCGCAAGCATCTCCCTCGACTGAGTCTCCCAAGCAATTAATCATGAGACATCTTAGCAAAAAACATGCAATTTATCTCTTATGTTTACTTTAAAAATTTCTCAACAAATAATAAGACTTATCCACTAGTCTTTTTCTCCCACAACAACAACAAATCCCACCTATTTTGAGAAATCACCCCTATAAATAGAGCGGGACCCATACTTTTAAGTAAGTTATTCTTGTTAATTTCAAGTGTTCGGTAAAATTTTAGTAATCAGCCATATATTGATTTAATTATCGAAGATTTGTGCAGGAATCCCTGAGCCCTTTGACAGTATTCATACAAGATTCTACAGACTCGAAGACTTTAAATATTATTGTTGTATTCAAACAATAACAATATTAAAATTATCTAAATAATATGAAATTAATAGAGAATTTTACTCAAAAATAATGAATAATTAAAACTTTTGTCGTCTCCCCTTAAGACATCAATTTGTAATAACTCTCTACTTGTTCATCGAGTTACAGGAAGCCAAGATAATCCATACATTCACGAACTTTCAATACCAAATGTCTCAAACAAATCAACCATCTTTGATCATCGTTTGACCTACAAACTTTAATTTATAACTATGAAATTATTCACTTAAAGCATATATATATATATATATTCACATATATGCATGTGTGGGAACGTGGACAAAACTATTTATGTTGCTAGGAATTGGGACTCAGAGATATTATCTATTGCATTATGTGAACATGAAGTTTTTTTCTTTCGAGATAAGTTTCGATGATTAACTTAGTATTTGAATTTTATAAAACGAGTAAAAAAGAATAGTGATAAACCAGTTTAAATTTTGAATCTCATCGTCTCTAAAATTTAAGGTTTATGTAATTGAAGTTAAAAAGATCTAAAAGTGTGTTTGATTATACACATTTTTCATAGAAAATATGTAATTATTATACATTTTTTATGAAAAACAATCAAACACTCTTAACTTTTTTATGGAAAAATATGTATGGTACAAATATTTAAACCTTATTTCTATGGAATTCATTTTCTAAGGGGGTGGAGTGGTTTTTGTTTTCTAGGCAATATTACTTAGAATTAAATTCTAGATAATGAAATCAAACACACCCTAAGTGTGACTGAATTATTTTTTGTGATGCAACCCACAAATAAGGTCTTAGTTAATTAGTGCTTAGTCCCATATTTTTTGAGTCGGTTACTTTAGACTACTTGTCCCCTTTTATCTTTGAGAGATTTAATTACTCTCATGAACTGCGTACTGTGGAAAAGTAAAGCTTCCATCTCTTCTATCATGCGAGCAATGCAACCATGGCATGCACCTCTCTCTCTCTCTCTCTCTCTCTCTCTATATATATATATATATATTCTTTTCTTCTTGCATTGGATCGCCAAAACCCTTTTCTGAATCACTTTAATTCAATCATGTATTACATCATGATTCACTGGAACCCTTTTCTCTTTAGTATATATAATAGCTGTCATACATATATATATATATGTATGAATTCTGATCTTTTTACTTAATTTATTATAAATAACATTGATGTAATAATAAAAAATATAATTATTATATAAAACTCCTCCCTTTTTTTAACTTATTTTATTATATAAGACTCAACTCAATAATGATTATATTATTATTTGAATTGTCATATCAACATTATTTAGTATAAATTAAATATTACTTAATAAATCAAAACTCTATATATATAACTGTAAGCAGGGGATATTACATATATGTAGATAAAAAATAAAATATTTTAAATAAAAATTTATTAGGTGACAAGTTGTGGTGGTTTAATTTTTATAAAACAACAACAACAACATATCCAGCTGTTATCCTACTATGTGGGATTGGCTACATGAATTCTAGACTTCTATGTGAGTTACATCCTAACAGATAGTTTGTCTAGAATTCATATTTGGATCCGACTAAGTTTTACGCTGGTTGTCGGCTACCTAATGATGAAATGAGTAATGATAATATCCCCTGGCGGATAATATCCCCTGGCAATGAATAACATCCTCTGGTGGTTTAATTTTTATATGTTTTTTAAAATAAAATTTAGATGAAAGTTAAAGTTGACAAAACGATAAAATTAAATATTTTATACTTACAAAGTCTGAGATTAAATCTCGATATTTTACCTTTTTTTAAAGAATAAAAGATATTTTTAAAATTCATTTTATAATTAATATGCCCTTTCTATTTACATAATATAGTATAGTTATGTACACATAATATTACATATATCCATGCATGGTTACCCTAATTGTAGTGAATGGGAAGTCATGGCAACATCATTCCCTCCCTTGACCTCTTTGCAAGGAGAAAATAATTGGCTTCCAAAAGTGTAAAGGAACTCCTAACCTTTATAAAAAGATAAATGTTCATGTCCTACGTACAAATTAAGTTAAATATCTCATTAATTAATATGTATTTGTTAGAATAAAATATTATTAGAACTATTTATATTAATTTGTAGAGGTGTCGTCATAACATACCATTTAATAATATCCAATGACAGAATTAAGGAACAGAGATAAACTTAAATTTTATAAGATATTTATGTGTAAAAAGAGTAATCTAAGCCTTTCGCTCCATTAATTAGGTTGGGCTTAGTTTCAAATTCATATTATTATTCTCCAATTATACTCAATTATCGTTTATAAAATTGACAATATCTTTTATTAGACTTTAGTGATAAAGGTGAACTTACGTATAGAAATGTACTCGCAGGCCCGGCCCAAGACCCAGTGAGGCCCTAGGCGAATTTTTTTTTTATATTTTTTGGAAGTCCTAATTTATTATTTTTTTTTTAAGAAGGGAGGTGATTTGTTCTGTGTATGAGTTGGGGGGGGGGATTTTTTTGAGGGGCCCCAAATTAATTCTATGTGTGCGTGTGGGGGGAGGGGGGAGAGGGATTTTTTGGGGCCCCAAATTCAAATTCTCTGACTGTGTCTGTGTGTGGGGGGGGGGATGATAGGGGGCTGTTTGGGGCCCCAAATTTTGGGAGGCCCTAGGCATAGGCCTCACTGGCCTATGCCTTGGGCCGGCCCTGTGTACTCGTACACACAACATGTGTCAAAATATTAGTGTTGGAATGTCAAAAAATTCCCAATGCGATGAAAATTGAGTGGGCTTCTAAGTTATGAAAGGGTATCAACAAAATAGAAAAATTCAGTTGGTAATCAAGCTTAAACAAGTAAGATATGGGTGATATGTACATGTACAGAGGTGTGTGTGTGTGTTGGGGAGGGGGGGGGGGGAGAGAGAGAGAGCTTGAGCTTCTAGTAGTTTGCAAATGGGGTTCTTTTTTAGTCTTTGAATGCCCTCTCTTGCAGGAGTTTCCGTTGATCGGTCTCACAATTTTCAGAAGAGAAGGAGAATCCTTTTTCAGCCTTGTACATATATGTGAGTGTGACTCTGAGTGTGAGAGTCTGTGAGTGGTGGCATTCTAGCTAGCTAATTAATTCATTAATGTATTAGTTTTTGATGACAAAATCAATGCTTCTAAAAAGGGTTGAAAGCTTAAGCAATCAAACTTGTAGTTAAGTTGACTTAAAAAATGCTAGCTTTTATATTTATAACAAAAAAGAAATTAAAGAAAAGCATGTTCGTTCATGGGATGCTCGGTCTGCTCCTACTCTTTCTGTAATATTCCATCTTTCTCTTTCAGTATGGCCCCCATTGTGGGATGTACCCAGCAAGTAAGCAAGCAAGCAGTAAGAGAGAATATATAAAAGAGCAAAGAGAATGTACAGAAAGATTTCAATAAAAGCAAACGCCAAAGCAACTTCTCTCTCTCTCTCTTTCATTGTTACTTGTGATGTTTGTCAACTTTGTCTCAGTAGACTGGCGCACGTCTCAAAAAGGCTGTCTAGTGTCTAATTCATATTCTTATGCTGTTTTTTTAGTATATATATTTAATTAATTACCCTATCCTAACAAAAATAAAAATATACATTATGATGGTCCATAAGACTGATTTTAGTCGGTTTTTGTAGCATCTCTAGTAAAGGGCAACATTAATTTTTTCGATTTAGGTTAACAGTAAGTATGTAATGAATGGTATGAATCAAATATTTTAATTGTGGGGTTCTCACTCTTGTATAAGGGAGCAAGACGGGGTATTTAGAATTTTTTAGCTTAATTATTTTAAACTAACAAAGAATTAGTTTGATCGAATTGAGATAATGACAAATTTTTTAAATAGATGTCATGATTAAGATTCTACGGTTCAATTTTAGTGATTTATCTTTTGAATTCAAGTTGGATGAAAAGACAAATATCTTTGTCTTATTGTTTGAAATATGGACATATGATGGATTGTGATTCATCACCCCTAAAAATAATTTGATAATTTTATCATTTTGGACGGTCCTGGTTAATGCATATGTATGTGTGTATGGCATTTTTTTGGATTCTTTCTGTAATTTAAAAAATAAAATAATATCTTCAAAAAAATTAATACAAATACATATACATTAAAAATGTTATTTAGACACTCGGTTGTGATACATTTATTGATATTTATAATATTAATATATTTTATTTTATGTCACATTAATATAAATATATGATACATTAATTAATGTATAAACATCACTAAGAACGTCATAATTAGTTGTCTAAACAACACTCGTTATGTGTATATATATATAGAGGTGCCTTCCTTCTATGGCCCTTTTAAGTGAGGACAAAAATTAAAAAGTGAAGGGGAATGTTCCCAGCGGCTAGCTAGCAGTAGCAGGTAGCTTTGCTTTTGGTTCCCTCCCACAATGCGTTAAAGGAGAGGAAGGGAAAGGATTCTGTTGCAGCAGCAAGAAGGGGCCCCAAAGCCTCGAAGAAAGCACAGCTAGCTAGCTTGTTAGCTGCCTCCCTCCCCCTTTTATGTCCTTTTCACTCCCTCCTCAAAGAAAGAAAGAAATGAAGGAAAGGTAACCAAATTAAATTTTTAAAAGTAAATTGGTAGAGGTAGATGAGATTCAATTTTGAGAGATATATTTGCTTAAAAGGAATATATAATAGGTATAGTTTCTTTCCCCATTAATTATGTTAGGCTAAATTTATATTTATATTTATATTTATATATTTTTATATTTTTTCGTATAATTATTTAAAATTTTTATTATTTTGATGATATCTTTTGACATATATTTTTGAGTTAATTTAATTTTTATAATTTAATTTTTTTTTGTGACAACTCAAACTTTTCATTATTTTGATTATACCATTAAATTTATATTTTAGAGTCAATTAAACTCCTATACTTTGATGTATAATTTGTCATCTTATTTTAGCTTTTGTTTTATACATGAAAAAACATGAGTTTAATTGCCTAAAAAATATAGTTATAAGAATTTAATCAAAATAATAAAAAGTTTGAGGGTCACACGAAAAAAATATCAAAATATAAGGGTTAAATTGACTCAGAAATTGAGTTTAAGAGTATAATCAAAATAACGAAAAATTCGAATAATTATACAAAAAAACGTTAAAGTACATGGACAAAAATACAGATTTAGCCTATTATGTTGAGTTTTCCAAGGTTGAGTTTATACATATTTTCTTGTTGAGTTTACTTAAGGTTGAGTTTGTACATATTTTCTCATTCCACTCACACTCGTTTGTGGAGATGGCAATATTCTTGCTAAGTTTTAATGGCAACATCACTAAAGTACTCTTTATTGTCAAATGTATAATACCCTCATAGCTAGCGAGTGATCGATTGGCCGGGGGTCTTAGCTAGGGTCAAACAAAGAGAAGAGTTATTCATAAAAAGACCTAACTTAAAAGGCCTCTGAAAACACATTAATTTTGGTGTTACTTAAAGGCCACTGTGACTTTCAAAGCAAATAGTAAACTATAATGAGCTAGAGAGCAGTTCCAGGAGTGTGAATCGAGCTGAAATGATGGTCTCTTTAGCAACTTTCAAAAACCCTAGCTAGGGAAGGATCACTCCATTTTCAGAATACCTCAAGTCCAAGGAGGTAAATGATCAAGACTGCTTGCTACATTTGTGGAAATATATGAACTTTGTGACCACTTTTTCCTTGCTTGGGCCCGGAGGGGTGGTGGCAAGTGAGGCATGATATATAGTCACATATCATATATATATTGGTGGGTACTTTATAACAAGTTCGATCATGTAAAAATATTACCAATAATAAATAATTTGAAACACTGACGATCGATATTAATTACTTTCCATCTTAATTTGAGGTTGAGTACTACTTTCTCATAACACTCCTTTGTTGAAATCTACAATTATAATTAAAAATTATTTTAAAATTGATTCGAATGAATTCTTTGATGCTTAAGTCATGAAAGGCTTCATAAACAAATAATATAGACAATGGATGCCTATGTTGCATTAAAACGGAAATGGGAGACGTTTCTGATACAAAACAAAAATGCTGAAACGGACATTTTTCTAAAAAAATAAGTATAAATAGAATCTGAAACGAAAATAAAAAACTATTCGAAAACGATTTGAAAAAGGAGAAATAGCTCCTCCGAAAAATTTTCATGCAACATAGATGGACGCAAGCTAATAAAAAGCTTTAAGTGTAGGAAAATTCTTCATGGTGGAAGTTTATTTTTTGTTTTTTTTATAGCTAGGAGTTCGCATTTATTTTTACAAAAATGATATAAGTTTGTTGCTCTAAAGCTTCAACAATATCATCTCTCTCTCTCTAAATATATATGTATGATAAATGATGACTCACTTATTTTTATAAAAATAATTCTATAAATTCACGAGTAAATAAGTCTTTTTAGGAAGTAGTAGTTAGTAGATGATAATCATCATTCCATTGTCATCCAAGGCTATCTTATCACTATCGACTTTATTTGTTATATCGACCACTGTTCTTATTTATTTTTTATATCATACGAGCAAGTTTGATCATGTTTTCAATAATATTGATTTAAATTTGAATATTAAAGATGCCTAACAGACGTTACGCATATATGATCACATACCTATAAAGAGATTATTCTAATCATATAAAAAATATCAAAGTGATCCAATAGTACGAATTTTATCATCTTCATAGTCAACAAAGAAAATATATATAAACTACTTGAGGAGTTTATATATACATATATAGACTACTCGAGAGTTTATATATATAAAAAAACTAGAGATGTGGTCTCTGTTATGTGTATACAAGTAAAAAAAATAAAATATTTTAAATAAAGGTTTCATATTATTAAAATACCCTGTTTACTTATATATATAATAGAAGGAGAATTGATGACAATTTCTAGTAAATACCATCGAGTCACAAAACGCCACCAAAAGACTGTCCTTTAGTGACACTTTTGGCAGCACTAATTAAACCAATTATATTTCTTCGCAATATATTCACTGCAACCTGTTCTTCAATCAGAAACTGAAAATAGAGATGAACTTTTAACAAAGTTCTTCGACAAACTTGGCTGCAAAGGAACAAATTGTATGCTCCAATATAGCTAAACGTTGAGTTATAATTGCAATCATGGCTACCTAAAATATATGCTTTTGGTATTTTTAAGCATTTTTTTGTTTGTTTGTTATATCCCAAGTCTTAACGAAAGACCAAAGTAGAAGATTTAAACAATTAATAAAAATATATAATTCTTTTAATATTAAGGGAAATATGTATAACTATCAAGAAAAATCTTCATCCATGTTACCTGAATCCATTCAGAAAAAAAAAATTAATTTCCCTAAAGATCACTTAGGATAAATAAATATACTCATAGCTCAAACTACCATTTTACGTGAATGTTGACATTTGTGATATCAATCCCCAATTATTAAGTTGTCCAAATCGAGTAGATAATAAACACTAGAATGAATCTTCAATTCATTAACTTTTTAAAAATTATGTTGACTTTGGTTGTCCAATACTTTTGGTATCTTTAGAGTTATCAAAGTCTAAAGATAACCAAGAAATTCTGAAATAAGAAGACAAGCTGCCTCTACCAATAACAATATAATGTTACTATTAGACAATCGATGGTCGAAAATTATTGATTGTCAAGTGAAATTACGTAAAATAAGAGGGAGATGGAGACTGTTTGAGAACATGATTAGAAAAGATATCTAATAGGTAGTATGTATGTATAAAGGAATGAAGGATTTAGTATAGTTTTATAGTTTTGTAACGCTTAAATGTATATAGGAGTCGAGAGCAGAGATGTTTGTGTTGAAATATTAAGGATTGAGGTACATTTGCCTTATTGGACATGACTTGATTAGAAGTTCTCTTATATGGCACTATGGTTTCATACGTACCTTTATCTTGCATCATTGACAGCGTGTAAAGATTATCTTAATCTTGAAATACTTAGGGCTAGACCCAACTATGGTTTCGAAATCGACAATTCCTGTTTCAATCCCCTAATAATTCAATTCTGGTTTCAAACGATTCCAATTTTGGTTTGAACTAATTTAATAAAATGAAAAAAATAGATTTAATTATATAAATCAAGTTAGCTATGCATTCTTTTGGGTTTAACAGAATATAAAATTACGTAGTTCACTTATCATTTAAATTTGTAATTCTTTTATCTTAATTAAAATTATTTTCAAAAATACCAATTACTGTGCTTTTAATTGTAATCTCATATAAATCTTCACTATTATTATCGACGATATCTTGTTATCTAAATTTCGATGTGGTCTAATTATCCACACAAGATTGTGCCTTAACCGATTCGAGAGTCATATTTAATCGCGTCTCATCCAAAATACTCATTTTTGTACTAAATGTTTGTTCAACCACCGCCATTGAGATAGGAGTTGTTAAAATTTGTTTAGCAATTTGTGATAGAATAGGAAAATTGCTTGAATGTTCTTTCCACCATTCTAATCTGAATTAGGTTAGAGTGACTGCAATCTAATTGCATATTGCTACGTCAAATTTAATTTTTGACCATTGCTCTGTTATATTATATTTTATGTTTATTTAATTTACTTTTTAACAGTTTGAACCGGTTTTGATTTCGATTCCAATTTTTGAATCAAAATCAAAAAGATGATTTTAGTTTAATTTTTAGAATAATAGTTCTAGTTCGATTCATGATTCGAACCGAACTATGGTCAAGCCTATTTAGCGCTTAACCTGTTGCCTGTAAATAGTGCTTCATTCCTTGACCAATTTTGACCTATAAGACTTGCTCTTATATGACATTTAGCTTTAGTGTATATATTAAAATAGTATTTATTAACTAATATATGAGCTAAAAAAAATAAGATATTAGCATTTTAGACAAAAGTAATTTATATTGTATGTGTTAAATTTATCTAATAACTCTTGAAAAAAAGTCATGTGACTTCTTATTTTGAATTGTTTAAATAAATTTATCTCTTCTCCCTCCAAATAAATTTATGTTCAAGCATACAAATAAAAAATATGACTTATATATCTCCCAATACATTTCAAAAAATTTAATAAATAATTTAATAATAATTTTAAAATACTTCTTGATCATTTTATGTTTTAATTTAAAAAATATTTCAATCTTATTTAGAAGTGTATGTTACTCGTTTGTACCTAATTAGGGGACCTTCCCCGTATCAATTATGGGAGTGTTGTAGCGTTTTCCTATTCATGTGCACACCTATTGACAACGCTTGACTTAATTTATATCAATTTAAGAAGGTTCACACATCATCTTGTAATGTACATAACTGATAGAGATATATGATTGTGCCTATACGAACTGAATTATCTATTGATGATAAATTATTTGATTATTTCTTTTATTTAGAATAATTGATATATATATATATATATATGACGTATCTCATTCAATCAGATATTATTCCTTTCAATCCAACGAGATTGATTGGACTAGTTGCAATGGCAATAGAGTGTCATGATCCGATGACCTGCGCAGTGGGGGGTGGTCGACATCTATAAGTACTCTGATACTCAAGTCAATAATATTCAAAATGTTAGAATATTGGTTAGATTTAGAAAGAACATACATTGACTTACAATCAGGCTAGTTTATATAGAGATAAATGTATCTTATGTGTCGCTGATTGTCATGAGAGGATAGAGGGTCGAGATGCACGTTAATGATAAGGATCATCTTTGAGGATCTTAGATCTGATGAGAATTATGAGTTGATAAGGATCAATGCGCGATTTATTTGGGGTTGATGGAATTCGTTACTGGTGTATGAATCTTAATTTAAATGAGGACATTATCTGAGCTTTTAGACTAAAATCTAGCTTGAGAGTCGGGCTAGGTGCCAAGTTGTGAGCTTGTTGACTGGGCATAGTCCTATGGATCAATACGGTCCAAATATAAAATTTATCTCTTCACTTATATGAGATAAAAGAGACACTCTTGAGTCATAAGATATTTATCTATATCTTGAATTACTTATAAGTATTTTTTTTTCACAAGTTTGATATACAATTCTTTGTAGAAATGTCTTTCTCCACATGCCATCCAAGAACCTAGCTCTATGGTGTCTATCGCTAGTGTTAGGGGTTGTCCTGATAATGATCATTGTTTGAGATGGTGAGATGCTCATAGTTACAAGCATAATCTTGAAAATATTAAGTTATATAAATAATATATTATTTCACTACATGTAACTAATATGGCCAAACTCATATTTTTTTATGTACTTTTTATTATTTTAATTAGATCTATATATTTGTATTTTTTAGTTAATTTAATCTTTTTACTTTAATATATAAAAAAAATAAAAAAAATGAATCAACACTTTGGGCAAGAATTTTAGCTAATTTGTCAACTTAAAAATATTGCTAGCAACTTCCTTATTTTATACTCGTACTCTCTTATTTTTTTCACCATACATATTATGATTCTTTAGACATAATCATAATATTTCATTACATCATAGCAAATTTTGATCATGTCTAAAGGACACCCTTAAAATATTTCATTACATCATAGTATATAGCCACCTCAAAAAGGAAATAAACGCTTACAAATTATCTTCAGTTCTGAGGATGAAAATTAATAATGCATTTCATATACATTCAAAAGATTAAAATAATTGACTGAATGTTTTATAATTAATAATACTAGTGTTCACCCGTGCGAATGCACGGGAAGTGTAATCACAATAACTTTAAAAATTAAATTTTAATGAATATTAAAAAATTCATATATTAGTCTTGAAAATATAATATCTTAAATCTTAATTAGTATTGAAAAACTCATTCATTAGTCTTACATTAAATTAAAGGTAGTGATTGATTAATTATTAAAGTAAAATTATTTATTATATTATATACTTATTTATAAATTATAAATATAAATTAAAACTCCTAAATGTGGGAAAGTATGGATTTTTCAATGCTAATTAAAATTTTACTTGAAATTTTTAATTTTTGATCTTGAAATTTAATTTTTATAGTGATAAAAAAACTTTGAAAATATGAATTTTGACTTATTTTTCTTTTACTATGTATTAATTTTCTTTCATAGTCTTGCAAATGTGATATGTTAAATCTTAATTAACATTGAAAAATCCATACATTAATATTTATTTTTTAATAATTGAGGAATTAATCAAAAATAATATTATAAATATTTTTGATTAATAATATTTATAAAAAAATATTTATTTTTAATTCATTGAGAAATTATATATCTATACATGACATAATTAATAATTTAAATTGTCTATTCAAATTTTCTATTAATAATATTTATTTAATTGATAATGAAAAATTCTAAAATACTTTATAGGAGATCTCCAATTGTTTTGGAATAATAAGTACTAAATGAAAATTATTTTATTTTATACAAATGAATAATTTTCTATGATTTAATTAATAGTTTAAGTTGTCTATTCATATTCATTAAAAATAATATTTATTTTTGATTGATTGAGGGATTAATTGAGGAATTAATCAAAAATAATATTATAAATATTTTTAATTAATTGATGAGAAGATTAATTGAGTCTAAAATTAAGTTATAAATAAATATTATAAATAGTATTGGAAACCCATACTTAATTTTTTACTTTAATTATTAATTATTACTATTTTTAATTTAATACCAGTTTTAGGGGTAAAAAATATTTTGGCAGACTACTGGAGGAAAAAATTGCTTGACAAACTATTTAATAACTAAATATTTATATACACATAATAATACATTGAAAAATCTATGCTTAGAAGTTAACTAACTAAATATTTAAACTGGTGGATAAATAATATATATATTATAAATGACTTTTAATAATTTTTCAGCAAGTAAGTCAAAAAAAACTTTGGGAAATCAATATAAAAGTAATCTTCTGACTACATCTTATGTAATTTCTTGGTATATCTATTCTTGCAAATTAAAAATTACTTACGTGCATATGTATATTCATCTATTTAATTGTGTCCACAACAAACTATTTAATAACTAAATATTTAATATATACATAATAATTCATTGAAAAACTCATGTATTGGAAATTTTATTATTAATTTTATAGTAATTATTAATTACTATTACTTTTAGTAATAATAATTTAATTATTATTAATACAAGTTTTGAGGGATTTTTTTTTGCAGACTATCTTACTTTTATAATAATAATAATAAAAATAATAATAATATAAAGATAAAGATAATTTAATTATTATTAATGCAAGTTTTGGGAGGGAAAATTCTTTTGCAGACAATCTTGCTTTATTATGTGTATATTAACTAAATATTTAACATACACAAAATAATGCATTGAAAAACCCATAATTAGTATTGAAAAACTCATGTATTGAAAAATTTATTATTAATTTTACAGTAATTAATACTTTTAGTAATTAATGCAAATTTTGAGAGAAAAAACTTTTTGCCAAACTATTCTACTTTTATATATATAAAGATTATTACCGTTATAATATTGTCTTAATACTATTTTCCTAAGTTATGTATTGGATAGAGCGTAAGACAACATTCTAGCATTTGCTATAAAAATAAGTCATTCAACCAATGGGGCATAGTCTGGTGCTCCTGATAACTCTCTTTAAAGTCTGTTTGGTCATGGTTAAAGTATTGTTCTAGAATCGAAATTGAGGGTCACCAGGTTCCTGGAGTTACCTCCTGCACCATTCGTTGAGACTCAGTGATGTGTGACGTTTGCGAGGGGACATAAATCCCAAAAGTCTCTAACCAATACAAGTCTAAGCCACGAGTTTAAAAGTATATATAGCAGCTATGATACACAAAAATGTTTCAAGAGTGTTGGTTTAGTATTTTTGAAATATTTTTTGTATCGAAATGTGAAGAAATATCAAAAAATATTTCTAAACCATTTTTGCAATATCAGAAACATTTTGGCACCGTTTCGTAATATTAGAAAAATATCAAGCCAGCTTTAACCAAGTTATACTTGATTTTTTTTCTAAATTTATTATTTGTTTGTAATTAGTAAATCATGATTTATGGACAATAAAACTTATGTATAAGTTTGTTTGAATGCATTATAAAATTTATGTTTATTTTTAAATTAAATAATTATTTTTTATAATTTTTTAATATTAAAAACTATATTTACAAAAAAAACTCCTATATTTTTTTATTTATACGTTTCCCTTGTGTTTCTATTTTTCTGAAAGATGTCATTTTTTGATTTCCGTTTCATATCATATTAATCTCATGTTGTTGTTTTCGTACAACTTAATATAACAGTTGTCATTGAAATCAAAGATTATCAATGATGAATTTGACCTAAATTTTGACCCAAAAAAATTCTTGCTAAATCAATTATGATTTTAAATTTTATTTTATTAAAAAATAAAATAAAAGAGGGCAAACAAGCCAAAAACTCTACCAAAAGGGACATCTTATATGACATCAATAAAATATTAATCACATATAAAAAAGATTTTATACATAATACACTCTTTATTTTCTATTAAAAAAAAGGGTGAAAATTGCAAAAACTAACGGATGAATGGACGGAACCCTACTTACTATTACACAAAATAATAGGCCCCAGAAGAGGATAAACACAAGTCAATGGACAGATGAATGGGGCTGGCAATGAGTGGGATGGATGGGTACATGTCTTTGCCCTCAAAGGAAGAAATTGTCTCTCCAAAGGGTATCTTGAAAATTGTGATGGAACTAAAAATTAAAGGGTTGGGTTATGTTATCAACTCTCCATATTTGTATTTATGATGGGGTGGCCCTTCACACAGAGCATTAATTGTCCCTTACCTTCCCCCCCTCCCTCCCTCCCTTTTCAATTTTAGTATGGGAGACATAAGCTTTCAGTAGGCCACTGGTCCTAAATCCCACCTCTCTCACAAAAGTGTTCACAGACACAGCCACGTTACTGCTTGCATACTCAAAACCAAAATGTTAATTTGAATAGTTACCTAACACTTTATATTAATAGTTTATATATTTATATTGATATCAATGAAGAAATTAGAATTTTGGGTCGGGGAGATAAAAGTCTAAGTTTGTTGTTGATTGATATGATATAAGATATTAAAATTAAATATTTAAATGGTATTTTTGTACTTAAAATTAAATTTCAAATTGCTAGAGGTATTGCGACTTAGAAAACTAACACAAAAGATTAATATTACAAGCTTGTGAGGGTGACGGGTCATTTTAATAATTTTAATATAACTTTTTTAACGATTGTTTGGTGTAAGGTAAAATTGTAAAAAAATGATCAATCTGCATCGTAATTTAGAATTTAGGGTTAGAGTTGGCCTTACAATTCGGTCTAATTTTGGGCCTTGTATTTTTATTTATTTTCTAAAGTAAAGAAAGCAAACAGGTCGAAATTATATTTTTTTATGTAATTCTACTTTTATTTTTAATTTTTTTGAAAAGAGAATTAATAAAAGATATTATTATCATGTCTTCTAGTTTTGTGGGCCGCTCGTTGGGTGATAAAATGAGAATGAATCTTTTCTCTTTTCTCTTTTTATATTTTATAATTTCTTTTGATTAAATATTATATATTTTTGTCAAATTTTGCCAACAAGTTATTCTCGAACACTAGTTAAGATTTATTAAATGAATATCAACTTACTCCACTAATTTATAATTAATCTAACTTCTTTATTATTTATGTTTAAATTCATGTCAAAAACTTTTAAATTCTTAAAAAAATTTATCTAATAATAATTGAGAGTTACCTTTCTCAGTACAAGTTTTTGAAGACGTCCTCTGACTCTTGTATATCATTATATAGTTTTTTTTTTTCTTGTTTCTTTGTTTAGAGAATTTTCTTTGTTCGTTTGTTTAGTCTTTTGTTATAATATTCGAGAGATACTTTAGTGTTAAGATACAGACGCTTTTATAGGTTTTTTTTTAATTTTTTTTAATAAAAAAATTAGTAAAAAGAATTGATATTCATTTAATAAACTTTGGTGGTGACAAGAGAGGTGGAGACAAAATATTAAAGATAAGATAAAGAGTCTTTTAAAAATGTGGAATAAAGGCACAAGTAGTGAAGAATAAAGCGATTTGGATAACTTAATAAAGAGAGGAGGACTGCAAATAAATCCATAAAAAACATATAATTTAATATTCAAAATAACCTTTTTCTTTTACATTTACAATTAATCAAATCATAATTTATTTAATAAATCAACCCTTTTTGTATTTTGCATGAAATCATGAAATTCAAATTCAAATATTATATAATTATTAAACACGTCCCACATGCAGCTCAATACAGTCTATTAATTAAATGACAAAGTCTGACAGAATTACTGAAACAGAAAATGACTACATCATGGAGGCGTTTCCACCACATGTATTGCTTTCTAATTAAATCTCCTTATCTTATAAAAATTAACTAATTCGACTCAATGATGTACATTTAAATTAATTGCGATTTCATTAGAAATTAATTACTTAGTGGTTAAAGTAAATTAATTTTATTATTTAAGATGGTTGAACATATTAAATTATATATAAAAAATGAAATCAAGTAATATTGAGATTAAAAATTTTTAAATACATCATAATCTTTTAATCAGGCTCGTCGTTAAATTTAAATTAATTTGAGAGAATTTTTTTATTAAGTTATTCTCGTATTATTTTTAATCTAAATTAAAGAAATAAAAATGCGATCATAAATAAAATAAAATTTAAAGAGCTATCTTTAAACGAATGCAATAGAATTCTTTCTTTTTTTGAACTTAATGTAATTATCATATCATTTTGAAGATACCTTTTAATAAAAATTCGATAATAATATCGTTTTTGTTCCCAAAATACCAAGCTGGGGAGGGTTTTGATTGTAACCATACTAACTTCTAAATATATTTTTCTTTCCAAAATTAGATGTTCTATGATATCTAATATTTGAATATGATATCTAATTGTGCAATTATATATGTTTATTTTAAATGTCAAGTCTCAAGATTTGGCTCGCGACAAATCGATTTGTGCACCTAAGTTGTCGTCAAGACAGAATGCCAATTTTAAAGAGAATGAAAATAGATTGAACTAAATACTATCTGTGATTAAAAATTTTTCAAGTTTTTCACATTAAAAAAAAAAAAAAGGCCCTACACATGTATTAGTGTCTTGTAGCAAGCTCTTTGCTCATTTTAAATCTTTTCACAAATGAATCCTATATGAGCCAGCATTGCTCAAATGAAAAAGATAATGCTATTTTGTCCACATTTTGTCAAGACAAAAAATTCTCCTTTTCTCCCCTTTCATTATGATATGAGAAGGAAAAAATCTTTTTTTTCTTCTCGATTCTCGACGACAAAAGGTATCAGCTCAATTAATTTAATATCAACTCATTTAGTCGGACAAAATATTATTATTCCACTTTTCTCCCCTTTTATTGAGATAGGAGAAGAAGAAAATCTCTTCTTTCTTTTTTCTTCTTCTCAACGACAAAAATGTATCAACTCATTTAGTCAAACAAAATATTCTTTCTTTTTATCGAGATATAAAAAGGAGGAAATCCCCCCCTTTTTTTTTTTCTCAACGGCAAAAAGTCGAATAAAATACCATTATTCTACATTCTTAATTAACCAGACAACTAAGTAACAATTTTGTCCCTTTGATCCCCAGATCTCAGAGACATCTTTGAACTAGATGACATGTATTTTTAGTTATGAAACTTACCAAATAACTAAAATTTGCTTAATTATATATTTATTTATTATTATTTATTTATTTATAAGACAATGGATCTAAATCTAATATTCATCATTAAACTTTGGAAAACTATAAAGATGGAGGTACGACTCTGCTGCAGAATATGTATCGCATATGATGATGAGTTTTCCCACAGCAGAAAGTTGAGTGGTTGAAGCAAGAACCCACTAATCAATCTACCTATTTTCAGCTTACAACCTAATTATAACTCTTCACTTTTTGACCCTATGTTCAAACTCTGGTTACGTACACACTCAATGCACCCCCACCCAGAATGCTATTTTCACACTTTTTTTCAGATATTTTTATGATTTTTGTGTATTAATATATCATATTATATATACCATTGTTACTAAAAAAATGTTATAACTTAACGAAGAGTTTACATCATAAATATCAATACTCATATAAAACGGTGATTTGAGCTATAAGTATGTCGATGCATCATAAGTGATTATTTTGATGAATATTTTAGAATTGACAACATAATTATGAACCTTGATCGACTAAAGCTAATATGATCTTTAGAAATATTATTTTGTTTGAATATTTTTAAAAGGTGACACTAATAAAATTTTTCTTGATAATTTTACATATTTTTATCTTAATGTTAAGAAGATTATACTTTTTTATTAGTTATTCAGAATTTTTAGTGTGATTGAGGCTTGGGATATACTTTAATTTAAAGTATAGTCACTTTTTGATTGTTTTGAATAAAATTCTCATTTATAGAAAAAAAATGCTATAAGTGAATGTGTAAATAATATTTTTAAAAATATAAATTTATATGTTTATATATGTAATATTAATACACTTAAAAATGTTATAAATGAATGTGTATATAGTATATATACATATATATATATATATGTAAGTATGTGGCTGTGTGTCATTCATGGCAGTGCCCTACACACAAAGACATGTATGTATAGATGTACAGCAAAGCTGTCCTTGCAGCCAGCTGAAAGCCAACTGATTGGAAGTACCAATATTTTGAATATAGGTTTGGGGGGAGAGAAAATTAGATATTTAGTTATTTTTGGAAGGGAAAATTGTACTTGAAGCTGATGCCATTTGAATTATTTATGGTAAAGTAATTTTATTATTTAAAAATGATTTCAAAAGTTCTAAGCAGTTTTTTTTTTTGGCTAAGACCCTTTTGTTATTAATCTCGCTATTTAAATTCTAATTAATTTAATTAAATACGAAGATTGATGATTTTCAATAAATAAATTTGAAAGACAAAACAAAGAATAAAATAGAAGTGAAATAATCGATGAAGTAGATTATGAAGGTAGTTGTAAATGATGGGGCAATTGGCAAAATTAGGCATGGTTGAGATCAAGGGTACAATTCATAGATGAGTCATTTATATTTAGAATTTAATTTAATTTTAAATTCAATCTAAATCAAATGAAACATTATTAAATCACAAATCACATAGGTACAACTTACCCCATTTGTCTATTTTAAATTACTGCAAGTTTGAGTATACATATGTGTGTATATATAGATATATAGATATAAAGTTGAGCTCTTTAAAGAGAACCCATGTTAATGAAGCTCTTAATGAGATGATGATGTGAAATATATATAGAGGACCCAGCAAATTAATGTTCATATGAATTGCATGAGAAGAAGACACAAATTATGAGTCAATGAGGTGGGTGATTTACTCACAGGCATTGGTACACATCTATTTAATGATAAACATCCTCCTCACAAACAAAGCTTCATTCTTCATCTTCTCACCTTCTTTTTAATTTTTTTTTTTTCATTCTATTTTCTTCATATATATGTTGCTAATGTATTAAAAAACAGTATAAATAATAAATAAATATATATATACATAGAGTTAATTAGAATGGTGTATCTTTCTTTCATTATAAAATAAAATATTCATGTTACATGATCAAATTATAACTGCAAAAATAATCTTTGTACCTTATCATAATAAAAATAAAAAATATTAAATCAAGCCCATTTCTCTCCTTTTTTGCTATTTCAAGAATTTTTTACTCTCTCTCTCTCCCCCCCTCTCTCTCTCTCTCTGACACATTCTGAATGGCCTAAACTTGATGGCTGATAGTGCAAGCAAAGCAAGCATCCCCACTCTTTTTTTTTTTTTTTTTTTTTAGGGGTGGGGGGGGGGGGGGGGGTGTGTCGTCTCCAGTCATCCTCTCTAGAACTTTTCTCTCTAAAATTTAGTCAGCTCATCTTTGTCTATTAAAAAATAAAAAATAATAAAAATACCCAAAAAAAGACAAAGGCTGCTCCTCTCTCTCTCTCTCTCGCTCGCTCTCAGCTTATGACTACACCTATGAGCTCAAGTTTAGTGCTTCACTAGCAAATTAAAACCCATAGCCAAAGCTCTCCATCCTCTACTAGTCCTGGCTCTAGCTTCCCTTTCATTTCATCATCACTCACTTGTGCTCTCTATTCCAATCTGAAATCTCTGGATTTTCTTGGCCAAAATGTCATCTTCTCCTACTGCAGCCGTGTCTTTTGCCATGGAAGGCATGTGCTTAAGCTGAAGATTTTCAAGAGAAGATTATTATGTGAGTGATCTCTCTCTCTCTCTCTCTCTCTCTCAAAACTCTACTGATTTTTGTTGAAGAAGACAGTGTTTCTCTTGTTGCCATTTTCTATCTAGCTACCTACCTTCAGTGTCTGGTTTCCCTTGCCATCTTCATCCTTCATTATCCCTTCTTCTGGGAACTGTTTCTGAGTATTCTTTCTCTCTCTCTCTCTCTCTCTCTCTCTCTCTCTTCGTCCTTCACTATCTCTTCTCTATTTGCTTAATTACTTGTTCTCTCATCATGTTCTTTGTCTGAGACCTCGAGAAAAATGAAATGAACATTTCGAGTCATGAATAGACACTTAAATTTCTTGGTTAATTTTTTTCACCTTGCAGCAGGTCTAAGAACACTGTAGTGCTTCTCTCTCTCTCTCTCTCTCGTTTTGCTGTCCTTGGCTCTCTCCCCAAGCAACTGTCTGCAAGATCAGAGCTTCTACCTGTTTGCCATGAATTTCATGAGCAGTAGCTAATTCTCCTGGGCATAAAGCAAAGGACACAACCATGTTCAAGACTGGATCCAAATCCCCACATGTGCTTAGTTTATGGAGTTTGCTGCTTCCAAAAAGGGGAGACAATTATTATTAAGAAAACCCTCCTAGAAATTCAGAACAAACCAAACCAACCCCTTTTAATTTTTAATCATTTAGGCCTCTCTCCGATTCCCTGCTGTCTTGTCCCTTGTTTTTTGGTCTCCAAACAAGCAACAGATCATCAACATGGAACTTTCAAGTCAAGAACCCCAAATCCCAATCCCCATCCCCATCAACAGCTCCTATGGTGGGCACAACATGATCCATGATGAACCTGCATCCCACAACCACACTATCCTCCCCAACGGCCCCATAATTCCCACAACCCTAGAGGACCCAAGTCCAATGCGCTTCAAGAAGATGGTGAGGTACAGAGAGTGCCTGAAGAACCATGCAGCCGCCATGGGAGGAAACGCCACAGATGGCTGTGGAGAGTTCATGCCCAGTGGAGAAGAAGGCACTCTGGAAGCCCTAACCTGCTCGGCCTGCAATTGCCACAGAAACTTCCACAGAAAGGAGGTTGAAGGCGAGGCCTCCAACAACTCTTGCTGCCCCTTCCTGCCCCCACCAAGGAAACTCATTATGGGTTCTTTAGGGTACCCTATGGGGGGGCCATTTATGGGCTCTAGGGCAGCCCCCCAAGCCCATCACAAGATGATCATGGCCTACAACATGGGCAGCCTTCCTAATTCTGAGTCTGATGACATGGAGGAAGGTTGCGGCGGCAGCGGCGGCGGCATGGTGGGGAGGGTGGTGAAGAAGAGGTTCAGGACCAAGTTTACCCAGGAACAGAAAGAGAAAATGTTCAACTTTGCCGAGAAAGTTGGGTGGAAAATCCAGAAGCAAGAGGAGGCTGTGGTGCAACAGTTCTGCCAAGAGATTGGAGTCAAGAGAAGAGTCCTCAAGGTCTGGATGCACAACAACAAGCACAATCTTGCCAAGAAGAACCTCTCCTCCACCAGTCCTCCTCAAGATCCAATTTAGAACCCTAAACCCCTCCCCTAAAAAAGGGGAAAACTTTCCCTTGCCAGTGCCAGTTACCCCAGAGAGTATGCATGATTCCTTATCTTAATTTTTTTTTCTTTTCTTTGCTTTGTTCTTCAGCCAGTTTCTTTGTCTGTCTCTCCTTGGAGTTATATCCATCTTTGGAATAATATTTGTTGATCTTATGTAGTAATGGAATTGGGTGGTTTGGTGTTTAATGTGGTTTCACTATTAATGATGCTTAATTCCATTTTGGTGCTTCTTATTAATCCCATATTTAGGGTTGAATTAAATTAACAGAATCCTACTTTTATTTATTTATATATATATATATATATCCTAACAAAACCAAGTGATACGCGATCCGGAGCTCTGATACCAACTGTGGATTGATTGATCGTCGAACCTTCATAATTCTCATCACTAAGAGCTTACTAACAAATTAATTCTTCCTTTTTTAGTGTTTTTCCTAACAGATCATTAAACAATTTGATGGAAGTATGCTCTTAACTTTCCACCAAAACTCTTGTATTGAGGACATAGTGTGACCTAAGCTAGTCCCATATAATCAATTAATCTTAGTTTAGTAATTAAGTGTACCTTTGCCTTAATTTGCTATCAAGTGTAACAAATCATTTTAATTAATTATATATAATGTGACCAATTAAATATATAGTTTTATACAAATAGAAAAGGGTAATGTGATATATATATATATTGTTATATAAGAGTGATATTTATCCAATCAATATGAAATTAACTAAGTTTTTTTAATTAATTATAAGGATGAATATAGTATTATGCCCTTTTTTTTTGCATAAAATATTTCATTAGAATCATTGACACAATAACATTTTTATTTTTGTGCAAAATAAGCTCGAGACTCGAGAGAGCTCTATCTCTAATTAATTCAAAAGCCTATACATATATATATATATATAATATGTCACAAAAAATGAAAGAAGAACATTTTATTTTTCAATGAGCAAAAAAGAGAATAATGGTTTCATTGTTATATTAATCATTTGGATTGATTTTTTTTTATTTTCTAAATGAATGTAAAGAATCTACATTATTATTATTTTTTAAATAAGAATTTCATTCAAAAGAAATCAATAAATGTAACTTAAAGTTAGGGCATACAACAATCTTCAAGACGAAAGAAAAAATTACAAAAGAATATCTAAATTATTAATATATATATAGTCCACCTAACATTGATAATAAATAATTACAAATGCCATGTAAGATATTTATCATTTTAATCCATCTAGCATATCACTTCCTTAACTATTATTTGGGTTTTTGATGCGAGTGTGAAGAATACATGCTGCCAACCCCTCAGTTACTCATCAAAATAAGCATTTACGGTGCAAAGCATACTCATAATTTGAACAATTATACATTGTTATATTTTTACCTTTTTAATATAAAGATTTTGTTTGTGTCACGTTAATTAAATTTACAATACTATTACCAAATCATTCTTATCTTGAATTACGTATGAAAAAGAGGAGCTTTCAATGTTTTCTTAATTAGTACATTGCATTATAGGCATAGAATATCTAGTGGTGTGGGGGTAGAGGCCTTAAACCTTATTATACTCATTAAATACATTCTTGAATGTGGCTACAATATTATGTAATTTTGTGGGTTTAGGCTTTATTTATTATGTGATTTGTGTCTTAAACTAATGTTACGTTTTAGCTAAATATACTTTTAAATGGTATAACTATATTGTTGTTTGTTTATGGATAATTTCTACTTTTAGCTCTAGTGTTTAGTATAGTAATTAATATTATTGCTTTAACATTTTAATTATATAATACCTTAAGCTTAACCCAATACCCTATTAATCAAAAAATTTAATCTTCAAATCAAACTAAACTTTACAAAAATCCAAATAAAATCGGTTCAAATCATATTAATTAAAATTTAAATTATTTTTCACTTCTGCCCACAAAGTCACACCCATCCCCCATGACGCATGGGTACGTTTTAAGGGTGTAGTTTTAGATTTTTCGAAACGGTTTCATTTTAAAAACGTCAAAAAATATTTTTGAGCTATTTTTATAATTTTTAAAATATTTTAAAATCATTTCATAATATTAAAAAATATCAAAACCACATTTCCGTTCATGGAGAGGATAAAGATAGAATTTTTTCTTTCTCTAAATCAAAATTTTTAATTTTTTTTGAAAATTATTTAAATATATTATGAGATTTATGTTTATTTTTAAATTGAATAATTATTTTTTATATTAAAATATATATTTACAAAAAAAATTATATTTTTTATTTACATGTTTTATTATTTTTTATTTTTTAAAAAATATCATTTTTTTTTATTTTATATCATATTCATTTTTTATTTTCGTTTTCAGTTGGGTACAATCTACCCGATACCCATTACCCTTGTAATTCTTCAAAGTTATAGCAATAAGATTATTTATTTATTTATTTTTACACTATACATCCCCCTTGGCTTGGATATATATATATATTATCTGTATTACAATTACTCTTTATAATTATTATGGGTCTGCGTCCAAGATGTTGATGGCTTGGAAACAAGTGAAATGATAAAAGCTTATCTGCAACTTGTCAATAGCTCCACCATGTGATGTGAAACAACACATGCTTGGGAAAATATGCAGAAACAAACACAGCCCAGGTGAGAAAATGCACAGCTCCTTAGCATCAAACAGGAAAAAAAAACACCAACACTTTCTAGGCATCCAAACACCAGTCCCTGTGGCAAGGCCCGTGTGCCCCTCAGTGGGAAAAACAAAAGGAGGGGAGAAAGAAAGGAGCTTCGTTGGGTTGTGAAATGTGATTTCCAAATGCCCATCCATCCCTTCAACTTCAGTTAGGGACACATGTTGGAGAATATGAAGTATATGTGGAGCAGTGTTCCTTCACATGCAGGCCATTTGGTTTGAAATCCGTCACATTTCAACCTGTTTAGTTCACTACATTGCAACCTAGTCATTCAGTCTGTCACCGTTTTAGTGACATTTTTTCATGTATTATTAATTAAAGGTGTTAGATGAGATCCTATTAATTTGCTGACATTTTATGAAAAATTTCACTGCATTACATGCACCTACATGGAAATTTGTAGTCATTTTTGTTGATATTTTCGAGAAAAAGAAAACCAAGTTGATGTTTTTAGCAATTTAGACTCGAAATACTACCTTTTAACCTTGGGTAAGTATAGGGTCTTTATTAGGATAAATTCCGACAATCAAATTAGTATTTAGATTTTGAAAGAGGAGCAAGAGAGGATAGTAATAAGTAAATTAATGTTTTGGTCTTAACTTATCTATAGAATTTCGAGCTTATATAACTTTATTAGAGATGAGTTGAACGTGATTTTCGCTGAATCATTTTCTATGATTTGATCTATAGATATGATATTAGTTAGGGTTTAGCTCATACTTTTTGGATCATTTCAGAACTCAAATTTTCACCGACTAAAGAAGAAAAAGTATGGTGACACGTGATAATTTAAAATAAATATATTTTTTTTAAATCTAGATGTAAAATTTTTGTTAATACTTAAATCTTCTTTTTTGTATCATTAAGTTTGATCTTACAATAATTTATTTATTAATATTGTGGGGGGAAAAAACACAATTAGGAATGTAAATTTATTGTTAAAGATAAATTATTTTTAATTTTTTTAACAAATTATTAAAAAATATAAACTTTATATCTCATGTATCTACTATATAATAAACTTTAATTTTATTAAATATATACTTAAACTTTCATAATTGTACCAATTATATAAAGCCCTTAAATTTAAATTAACGGATTAATTCTTTATCCAACAATCAAACTTTTATTTCTATAAAATTCATCAAAAAATCAGAAAAATGAAAAAAATTCAAAAAAAAGGTAAATTGACTCAACCCCTTCATTACTAACTGGGTTGATTAAATCTTAATTAAGTTAAATTAAATTAATTAAATGATACTTAAAGAAAATTAAAACTAAATTTAACCCCAAAAAAATTAAAAATTTGGGTATTTTCTATGTCTAATTTTTTGGGTTTATTTTTAGTTTTTTGGTTAAATTTACTTTTATTTAATTATTAATTAATTAATTTAATTTACCTTGATTAGAGTTTAAGTAATGGAATTAGTAATGGAGTGGATTTGAGTGCAATTTACCATTTTTTTGAAAATTTTAATTATTTAATTTTTTGATGAATTTTTGAATGAAAAATTGCTCTATTAGTTTAAATTTAACTGTACTATGTAATTGTTATAATTATAAAAATTAAAATTTATATTATATAATTGATACAAAAAACAAAGTTTAAGAATTGTTTTGATAATTTATTTTAAAATTTTATACAAAGTTTAAGCTCAATTATTGCGAAATTGATTTTTTTTTTTTTGTTTTTTTGTAACGTGAGAAACTCGATGAGTCTTTTAATCACATGCAATTTCAAACCTATCTCACTCTATAAAACTCATAGGTTATATAGGTTCATTGTGAGCCAAAATCCAAGAATTTGGCCCACTCAAGTCATTGTACAATCTCACATAGAGACAAATTCAAATCTAGAACCTCACAGTATCCCAAGTTTCTAGTGCATATGATAGATTTGTGCTATCTTAAGAGGTTAGTATCAAATTCTTTCATCTATTGAGGTATTATATTTTATATAAATCGAGGTAGAAACACTTGAAGGGAGATCTTTGAATTTAAGGGGAGGCATTTAGGCATAAATTTTTCTTCCAAATGACACAGAATTTGGTGCAACACACAATATGCCCTAATAAGCCCTAAGAGGAAATCCTATAAAATAGATATATAAATAAGCACAATATCAAGATACCTATTATCATTACCAAAAGTGAAAGCAATGCCCCCACGCTAAAAGAACCTAACATTAGGAGTGAACAGACGGCTTATTGGGTAGATTGAATCAGAAAATAAAATAAAATTGAATCGATCAATTAATCTAAAAAATTATACTAATCAAAAAAATTAAAGCAAAACCATATAAATTGAACAAAAATAATTAAATCAAAAATACAAAAAAAATGAAAAAAATTAAAGTAATCGATAGAAAATACAAAATAAAAAAAAATGATATTATTTTATAAATATCAAAATAATATCATTTTAAAATTTGATCAGTTAGATTAATTTGATTATTTCAACAAAAAAATGGAATCAAAAATTGAACTTTTAATAAAAATTAATCAAACCAACAAATTCAATCAATTTAATTTGTTAGTAAATCAAACTTTTATTTTATTTACAGAAAAAAAAAAACTTTTTTTCTCCCCTACTTAATACCCATCATTATTTAACATACGCCTTGGTAGTAGCAACATATTATTTTATTTACAAATCATATATTAAAAGAGATATTTCCATGGCTGTCCCATGTCCTGAGGAGTGACAATGACGTATAAATGGCTGGGCAGAGACATGCATTCTTTCTTCTGTCTTTTAGGGGCCTCCTGCCCTGCCTGCTGCTCCAACTAAATTCATTTCCTTCCTCTGCTCTCCTAAATGCAAAGCTAGCCGTTGAGAACATTCCCATGACCTTTAATTTTGTTGTCTTCGCTTGAATGGGCCATGGAAGGCCCACCAACCCGACCCGACCCAACGTCTCTTTCACCTTGAGCCACTAGATTTAAGGCAATTTAAGAACAAACACAGTGAAGAATTTTGCCTAAAATAATGTAGCAGTGAAGTTTTCATACGTCTTTGAATAAATATTTATATACCCTTTATTAAAATGGTAAACTTATAAGTAAAGAAATAGGGCTAATTATGAAAATAATTCAATTCTTGTTGTGAATTTGTAATTTTATTTAATCTTTTAATTTTGACAATTAAGTCTAAATTGACTTAATTTGGGGATAATTTTATCTAATATGTAAAATTAATTTAGAGAGAATGTGTTCATATTGACTTATATGACAGGTGTCATATAATAATAATATTTATGAGACCCACCACATATACACATAAGTAAAAAATATATATATAATATGTAAAGAGAAAAAAAAATAAACAGATTATGTGTAACAAGTTATATATATATATATTTTACTTATATGTACATATAAATCTTACAAATATTATTATTATATGAAATCTAACATGTCAAGTCAGTATAAAAAAACTCCTTCTAAATTAATTTTACATGTTAGATAAAATTGCATTCAATTAAATCAATTTAGACCTAATTGTCAAAATCGAAAGAATTAGATAAAATTATAAATTTGCTAAAAAAATTAAATTATTTTCATGATTAGTTCAAAAAAATTATTTTCTTTGTGACTCTGGATATATTCTAGCTGCCTATATCCATATGACACTCCTCTCTATGTCTCTCTGTATGTGTTAGTATGAATGCCTCTCCATGTCTCTCTCATCTTTATCCCAAAGTGAATGAATAATCAAGAAAATAGGACAGTAAGGCTTTCGCTGACCAAAATAAAAATCAAATACATTGCATGGTAGGCAAATATGGCATCCCTAGTACTAGAACTAGACACAAAAGTATAAATTATGTACAGAAGCATAACAATGTGTCAACAGAGCCAAAGACAACAACTGTATCCAAGATCATATGATTGTGATACAAATAGCCCAAGTTCGGTTGATACAAATTGTAATGGAGAACCATGGGTTTTTCTGTTTGGCATGCTTATTTGTTCCTCTTGCAAGGAGGATACTCAGATGAAAGCATTCTACAAGAATTAAAAAGGGAGCACATATATTAAAGGGATAGGAAAATAACACACTTACCCTTATGGAACTAGAAGTATTGATTAACCACTCTTCCCAGGACAAAAAATTAAAAGAATCCAACACTCCTGGGGACACCAAATAGAGGGAGAAAACAAACTGCCAATTACCAAGTCATTATGCAAGTCATTTTGTTTGCAGGAGTTATGCACCTATTTTTGTTTTTCCCTATGTACCCAGAGCCAACACAAGCCTCTGGAAACTGTAGCAAAAGTTGAGAAGTACACCAGATTGGCAATATTGCTACACATCCTCCCTTGGAGTAACATCAACCAATGTTTTCTCCTTTAGCAGAGGCTTCATATGTTGGAGTTGAGTAGATGATGAAACAGCAGCAACATTTTGCAAGTGAAACATAAAAATGTAAGTCATGCCAATTTCCAAGTTTATTTGGAAATCTGGGTTTCCTTTAAGGTCAGGCTTTTGTTTGCACGGCTGCTCTTAGTAAAATCAGCACAAATTATTTATTGCAGAGAAGGAGACTCTATAAAGCTCTCTAGCCTGATGTATGTGTTTTATGTTGCAATAATAGTGAGACCAATTGTCATTTCGTTCTGTGTTTGCCACTTATTAGGAACAAATTGTTCTCCAGTGTTGGGGAGATGTGGCCATTGGGTCTCCCCTTTATCTCTGGAGGAGATATTGTGCTTTGGGGGTTAATAAGAAAGCAAGATGTTGTGGAAGAATGCTTGGGTCTATTATGGAATAAGATTCTCTTCTTTACTTCTTTGTGGAGTATTGCCTAAGGTTGATTTGTGAAATATTAGGATTCAGTTAAAGATCTGTCACACCAATAAAAGCATGGAGAGAAAGTAGAAAAGTCTTAAACAAATGTTGTCCCACCATCTAATGCAACTCACAGCCCATCCCGAAACAGAGAATGTAAAAACCAACAAAAACTGTTTCCAGAATAGAACCAGTATTCCATGGAGGCAGCAGAAAAGTCTTACAAAACTTAACCATATCATGAACTAAAGGAGCATTACCAACAAAGAGATGCCAAATCCTATCCTAGGGATCGAAAGGAAAAAACAAAAATTGTTCCCAAACATGCAGTCCCCTGAAATTGGGGCATTAGATCATGTCAAGCACTGAAGCACTAGAGTACCTTGAGGATCCAATTGATGGCTACAATACCAGAAGTGTGTTTCCAGAGCCTCCAAATGAACCCAAAAGTGCCTGCGTTGTGAAAACACTCATGCCTCCACCAAGGAAGTGCTGCGACTAATGTGGTAATAGGTACTACATCATTTAGTTACAGCATAATGCAGTCTCTTACCAGAAGAAAGTAAGAACAAAATATTGGCAACTTGAATCAAATCATCATGCTCAGGCACAATAAGGTTGTATTGGATTATTGGACATACAATCAACAGATTCGCATTAAATCATTCCAGCTACATCCAAGCAAGCTCTACCAATGGATTTAAGAGCAATACATCCCACTAACGCTAACCTGACTAATCATCTTTAAATTGGTTTCCCTACACTTCAAATAAGTAAACCGAAAAGCAACCAGGAACCAAAAAAAACCCAACAATTTGGTTCGTTAAACAAGCAACCTAATGCTACTAAACCACTTAGGTATGTATTGGCAACTAAATCAATAATCCATGAGGATCTAAACTAAAACTATATGCAATATTGAGGAGGTGAGTTGTCATCTGCAACCACTATCAAACTGTTTAATTAAAAAAATCTGCTCTCTGTTAACAGCCATCGCTTGATTTGAATCTCTATTCAATTATAATACAATGCCACTCTAGTTTAGATAAAGCTGAAGTAGAGTCACCTCAACAAGAACCCTGGTTGAATTGCTTGTAACCTCCATTTTCCCTAGCGACAAATATGTAAGCTGTCAATGCAATTGCAAACACTAAATAGCAATAAAACTGAAGTAAAGATAACTACTGAACTATGTGAAGAACTAAAAAAAATAAGAAGTACAAGTAGTGGATTACTGAAAAATTAATGGGCTATCGATTGCCTGAGAACAATTTGTGATTTGTGAAGAAGAAGACTAAAGAAGATAAACAACATAGTTTATGAAGGCGATTGAAGAAGAAATTAATGGGCCTAGGGTTTCCAATTTCGAAGAAGAGGAGAGGGAATCATGGTAAATGACTCTACCTTTCTCACTCAGTACATCCATGGATCATGGTTCAACCAATTTGGATCTACCGGTTTGCCATTCATCCAATGGTTCATGGCAGAATGCGCCGGTTCTTGCCTTATATTGTTTAATTTAATATATAATTCAACTAGCCAACAGCCTTCGCGTCAGACAGACCTCTCTAGTCCCATTTTGAAGGGTTGGTAGTTACTTGCACAAATTTATATTTTTTTATAATTATTTAAATTTTTAATTATTTCAATTACATTCATAAACTTATATTTTTAAATCAATTTAATCCTTATATTTTAACTTTTTTTCGTATAACACGTTAAACTTTTTATTATTTCGATTATACTTATAAATTTGTATTTTCGAATCAATTTGATTCCTATACTTTAATATAAACAAAGTGTAATGTATATTTTATTTTCTCACTTTTTTTTACATAAAAATATAAAAATTAAATTAATTAAAAATATAAGTTTAGGAGTATCCGCCAATAAACTCCAACATGAAAATTGATTGGTATTACATGAGTTGACGTAACTACTGATATTAATACCATAAATTATATCTTTTATAGAAGTTGATTAGTTATTTCTCGTTTTATTCTAACATTTTTCTTATTTATAAGTTAATTATAAGACATGATAATGTTTCGAATATTTATTTAAGTCAAGTTAACACTCATTTTCATCGATACATAAATAAAACTTTAGTCTCACGTATAAATCAAAATAACATAGGTTAATAAATGAATTTATTTACTTATAATAATTATAAAAATTTAAAATTAAAAAAATAAATTTTATATTTGAAAATTCAAAAATAAATATATTTTAAACACTTGGTTCAAAAAATATTTAAAATACCTTGGAGTCCTAATGTCAGCTATAATTACGATGACATATATTTATTTATTATTATTTGATCTATCTATAAATAATAATTCAGCAATTGTAAGTTTCAAAACCCCCAAGTCAGACAGCACATTGTTGTGCACAACGCAAGATTTGGAACCCTAATCTGTTCGCCATCGTCGGTCGCTCCTCTGTAATTCATCTCTCTCTCTCTCTCTCCCTTGCGTATTCTCTGAGTTTCTGGTATATACTCGTGTTCGCTGTTTGAGTTTCTGGAATTTATGTTTGGAGTATCAAATTGGGAGTTTCCATGCGCAGGCCCTGTTGGCCTTGGTTGTTGATGGTTTGTTCTTGTGAATAATTTGTGTTTCCGTTAATTGTATTTGTGTTTTTGTTAATACCCTAATAATTTATGTCTTTGACAGCAAGTGATGCTACACGGGACGCTTTTATCTTAACAAAATTCTATTTTAGCAATCCAAAGTAGTTGAAACTTGTCTTGCCTTTTACTTTCCATATAATTAACGATAGATGTCCAAATAGTTTTAACTGCAATTGACTAAAATTATAGGGAGAGTGGAGTTTTGCATCAATTGTTCAACTTACGCGAATGCAAATTATGCAAGTAATTTGGATGGAAACCTCAAACTAACGGTAGATGTGTTTTTAGCATAATCTATTTGATTAATTATCTGATTGTTTGGCGGTTGATCTAGTCTCATATGTTTATCAAGAATTTATTTTTTTTTCCCCTTGTTTTTGTTTTGGTTTATTGACCTAATTAAAGAACTTATAAGTAGAGTTTCGAAATTTCAGTTGCCTTCATTATGTGTTGTTTCTCTATATTTATGATTGCTATTAATAGTAATTTTATAACTGAAATGGAAGTGCCGGCAGATAATAGTCCCCTACCCACCCTAGTGGCTGGGGACATGTATGGGACAAGAATATGGATGCAGGTACAGGATGGAGGGAGTGTCCCCTACCCATGCCCTCCCCATTGCCATCCCTGTACAGGGCTGCATCTGAGCTCTGAATCTACTTCCAATTTGTAGTTGAAGAAGATAATCATGTTCATCACCGCGCTGATATTCTCTCTCTCTAACCATTTGTAGATACATATATGTATCTGTTGGTATATATGTGCATATTCACGTGTTATAATATTCTCTTGTTTATGGAACTGGTACATGTGCATATTCATATGCTATATATTCTCTTGTTTATGGAACAGGTACCTTCTTGAACAATTGTTGGGATTTTGAATCCTTGATGGTTCTTGGTTGAAATTTTGTTATGATTTTTTTATGTCGTCAGATTTCTTTGTTCCTTTTATATATTTATTTTTTTCTTTGAAATTTTTTAAATTATAGATATGTCGTGGGTTTTTGCTTGAAATTGGCATTCCGAAATTCTCCACTTTGATGCCTAATTCGCGCATATAGTGCTTGATCTGGTTCTCATGCTAGATTTGTGTACTTAATACTTCTTTCCAGTAGGCCTATCCTGTTGTTTGTTTCTGGATTTAAACTTTATTTAAATTGCCAGAGTTGGTAAATTATTACTATTCTTGTTTCAGTTGATTGCTGATAAGACAAAACATTTCCATGGGAAAGAAAAAAGTCGATGAGAGTGGAGTGGTGGCCAAGGGTAAGGCCAGCAAAGATTCTGCCAAAGATGGGAAGAAAGAAAAGCTCTCTGTGTCAGCCATGCTTGCCAGCATGGACCAGAAACCTGATAAAGCCAAGAAAGGATCAGCATCCTTGAGCTCTGGTTCTAGTAAGCCCAAAGCAAAAGCACCTGCTAAAGCATCTTATATGGATGACATTGATCTCCCTCCTTCAGATGAGGATGATGGTGATTATGACTTTGAAGAAGGGAAACAACAGAATGATGCCCATAAGTCTGGCCGGCAGCAGAGAGGTGAGGCTAAGTCTCTTGACATCTCTATAACTGATAAAGAGTTGAAGAAACGGGAAAAGAAGGAAATGCTAGTTGCCCAAGCTGCTGAGCAGGCCAAACAGGAAGCCCTAAAGGATGATCATGATGCCTTTACAGTTGTTATTGGTAGCCGTGCATCTATTTTGGATGGTGAAAATGAAGCCGACGCTAACGTGAAAGATATAACTATAGATAATTTTTCAGTGTCAGCTCGTGGAAAAGAACTTCTGAAGAATGCATCAGTGAAGATATCTCATGGGAAGAGGTATGGATTGGTCGGACCTAATGGAAAGGGAAAATCTACCCTATTGAAGCTCCTAGCTTGGAGAAAGATTCCAGTTCCAAAAAATATAGATGTGCTTTTAGTTGAGCAAGAGGTAGTTGGTGATGATAAAACTGCCCTTGAAGCAGTTGTTTCGGCTAATGAGGAGCTCATCAATCTCCGACGTGAAGTTGCATCTTTACAAGATGCATCATCTGCTGCTGAGTTTGAGGATGGAAATGATAATGGCAATGGGGATGATGCTGGAGAGAAACTTGCTGAATTGTATGAAAAGTTGCAGCTGATGGGGTCTGATGCTGCTGAGTCTCAGGCATCAAAAATTCTTGCTGGTTTGGGTTTCACCAAAGAAATGCAGGGCCGCCCTACCCGGTCATTTAGTGGTGGCTGGAGGATGAGAATTTCATTAGCTAGGGCACTTTTTGTGCAACCAACATTATTGTTGTTGGATGAACCAACCAATCATCTTGACCTACGGGCTGTTCTCTGGCTAGAGGAGTACTTGTGCCGCTGGAAGAAAACTCTTGTTGTTGTCTCGCATGACCGTGATTTCCTTAATACAGTATGCAACGAGATTATTCACCTCCATGACCTGAAACTCCACGTGTACCGTGGGAATTTTGATGATTTTGAAAGTGGTTATGAACAGCGCAGAAAAGAGATTAACAAGAAATTTGAGATTTACGAAAAGCAGGTCAAAGCTGCTAAGAGGTCTGGGAATCGGGTTGAGCAAGAGAAAGTCAAGAGTCGAGCTAAGTTTGCAGCTGCCAAAGAAGCATCAAAGAGTAAGGCAAAGGGCAAGGCTGATGACGATGAACCCTTGCAGGAGGCCCCTCAAAAGTGGAGAGATTACACCGTTGAGTTTCATTTCCCTGAACCCACTGAGCTCACACCTCCACTTTTGCAGCTAATTGAAGTCAGCTTCAGTTATCCAAACCGGGAGGATTTCAGGCTCTCTAATGTTGATGTTGGTATTGATATGGGTACTCGTGTTGCTATAATTGGTCCAAATGGAGCTGGGAAATCTACTTTGCTAAATCTTCTAGCTGGGGACTTGTTCCCAACTGAGGGTGAAGCAAAGAGGAGCCAAAAATTGAGGATTGGGAGATATTCACAGCACTTTGTTGATCTTCTAACAATGGGTGAAACACCAGTCCAGTATCTTCTTCGGCTTCATCCTGATCAAGAAGGATTGAGCAAGCAAGAGGCTGTCCGTGCAAAACTTGGGAAATTTGGACTCCCTAGCCATAACCACCTCACGCCCATTGCCAAATTATCTGGTGGTCAGAAAGCTCGTGTCGTTTTCACTTCAATCTCCATGTCAAAGCCACACATTTTGCTATTGGATGAGCCCACAAATCACTTGGATATGCAGAGTATTGATGCACTGGCTGATGCACTTGATGAGTTCACCGGTGGAGTTGTCTTGGTAAGCCATGATTCGAGATTAATATCATGGGTTTGTGAAGATGAAGAGACGAGCCAGATTTGGGTGGTTGAAAATGGAACTGTGAGGACCTTCCCTGGTACTTTTGAGGAATATAAGGAAGAGCTGCTAAAGGAAATCAGAGCAGAGGTTGATGATTAAAATGGCCTACATGACAACATAGGTACTAATTTCTTTAAGTTACAAATACACTATACATGTTCATATATGCATCAAATTTGAACCTCTTTTCCTGTGGTCTCAGTGGGTGACATTTCTCAGTTGCTTGTGAGCATGCTTCTGTGTTGTGGATGAGAAACTGTGTCATTTTCTTCATATATCTTTTTGTTCATGTATTTTTCCTTATTTTTGGCACATAACCATGTGCGTTTTAGTTGGTTGTGTCCTGGACAACTCCATGTGGTTTGTGCATAAACTTGAAATAGTTATACATGTTCTACACTTTTCTTGTAAATTTATTGTGCTTTTCCCTTTCTTTTGATGTTAGTTGGCGTTCTTTTATTGATAGATACCATGCTTAGTTCCCTAGTTCTTCTACACTTTGCTTGTAAATATATTGTGCTTTTCCATTTCTTTTGATGGTAGTTGGCATTCTTTTATTTATAGATACTATGCTTAGTTCCTTAGTTCTTCTTGTCCTTTATTTTCTTTTGGGTTTTGGGGGATGGGTGTCGCATTAGAAGAAGCTGGGCAATGAGCACATTACTTTGTTAAGACAGATGATAAGGATGAAAATTGCTGCAGACATTGTATATTATATATCTAACCTATAATGAAAATGGGAGTCCAAAACTTTTCCCGCCACCTTATTGGAGATTCCGACCTCATTTTGCTCGCTACATTTGCTACCATGCCATATACATCAAACACAATTTTGTGCTCTGGTAGGATTGGTAGCTTTGCTGTCCACTATTATTTGTGTGGAATTAAATGTGGGGAAGTTCTGATTGGCTGTGGAAAGTATGCTTTTTTCTTTTTCCCCCCCCACCAGAAAACTTGGTTGCAGTGTCCTATCTATAAATATTTAATGCATATTAAGGTTAGAAGGTTTCCAATTTCATAAATGAAGTTACTTGTAATAGGAAAACATAGAAGTTAAATATGAAGTAAAAGGAAGGGAAAAAATGTAAAGCTATGCTGCCTTATGAAGTTAATGTTGTAGAAACATCTAGCGTATGAAAAACTAAACATATAAATGAATAAGAATGCATGTGAAAATAATTGGAAAACAATTATAGGTCCATTTTCATTATTGATCTTGTTTCATCAGAAGAATACACTTTATAGATTTATTTACTAACCTCCACTTCCAAGTATTTTAAAAAAGAAATACAATTGTTTTGCTACTTACGAAGTGCTGAGGTGAATAGTAAAAATATATTTATTAACTTTTTTTACTCTTTTTTTTTTTTTGGGCTAAGTACTTGACTTTTTCTAATAATCAAGTTTTGAACTTTTAACTATTTTTAATGCTCAACAAATTCGTTTTTTTTTTTTTTTTTTTTCACTTTTTTGTGTATGTATTAGAATAATGCAGTTGGTACGTCATAGTGCAGCTGGCAAACCAACCACTAATACAAGTAACTGTTAGTGGCTGCAAGACCGGTGTAACCGTTAGGTGCATACACAGAGGCCATAAATTCGTTTGTGTTTTTTCACTTTTTTTTTTGTTTATGTCTTAGAATAACACAGTTGGTACGTCATAGTACAGCTGGTAAACCAACCACTAATACAAGTAACTGTTAGTGGCTGCAAGACCCGTGCAACCGTTATGTGTATACACAGAGGCCACAAATGATTTCCCTCATTCTCTAATTCTGCTTTCCCTTATTATGTCTCTCCTTGGGCTAATCTTTCTGTTACAATGTTATTTGCTTAAATGCAGCCACTGCCTTGATGATATGTTAAGCAGCATGTTTTCCCTTTCATGATTTGTCATGTACTGTCCCAACCGGATGCAGTTATGCTGCCGATATAATATGCTCCCATCTTCTAATGCAATTCTTGCATAAACCATCATATATTCGTTGTTGATATATTGGCCCCGTTTGTTGCAGCTTAATTAAAGAAATTATAGTTTCTAACTTCTTAGATTATAGCTTTTAAAACTTAGAATAAGTTGTGAACCTGTTTGCTGTAACTTCTTAGAAGTTGTAGTTAAGTAGTTGTGGTGTTTGATACCATAAGCTGTAAAATAACTTATTTTTGTACAATTATCCATAATATCCTTAGTAGTTATAGAATGATAATTTAAAAATTAATTAGTGTATATATATATAAGTTTCAAGTGTTATAAAAAAATTAATTAGAGTATAGAGAGAGAGGAAGATGGCGAGAAAGAGGAAGAGATCTGAAAATGGAGATGGCGGTGGAGAAGAAAAACCCGTGATTGCGTAGACAAGAGGGTAATTTTTTGTTAAAAATAAGGGCAAAATTGTCATGAAAATGTAATTATTTAAGCAGAAGTTATAAAAGCTGGGTTACCCCAGCTTTGAAAAAGACAGCTTCTACCCCTTCTAAAAGCTAGTAGAAGCTATAAGTTAGAATTCTATAAGCTGAAACAAACACTACATCCCAACTTTTTTGAAGCTAGAAGCTAAAAGTTGCAGCTTTTAAGCTGCAACAAACAGGCCCATTGTACCATCGTATATGACCTTGTCAACCTGCTAACTAGCACCCAGTCCTTGCTTGTCCCATTGATGTTTGACCCAATTCCATCATCATGTTACCATTTCAACATCATATGTGAGTTTGCTTCCTTCCTCTGGATAGCACTAAATGATCGAAGTGACACCATTATTAGGCACGTCTTCTTTTTATGGCAGGCTTTGAAGTGTTTCCCTGTGCTTTTTTTGGGGGGTTTTGTTTCCTTCTGCTAGACTCTTAAACATGTTTGCTTGATTCCTGTTGGAAAAAAGCAAAATATCAATAAATAGTTAAAAGATGATTTCACTTGCTGGCAATAGCTCATTTAACTGCAAACAGTCAGCTTCTTCTTCATTCAGCACTCAATATCACTCTTATGCATGCATTGTGGGCAAAAGTTTCTGATTTATGACTTCTGTGTCTGTTTTTGTTTCCAGGAATAGGTCCGAAAACCAACCCTAGTAGCCATTGTCGGGAAGAACATAATCGAGATAACCAAACCATCAAGAAGAATCTCTTACCTTGTATGATTTTGGCTGATATTTGTTGAAACAATTTTCCATGGAGAATCTTTTGGCTGAGTTTTTTTTTATAGTTATTATTATTTTCTCCGTCATATATGTATACCCTGATGTACAAAAGCATACTGGTTTTCTATAGACAAACCAAAAATAATTGATACTGGTCTCTTTCCTTTTATGATCTTGTTAAAGATAGGATTATAGATGGAAATATTTATTAAGATAAAGAGTTTATGATCCTGCTAAAGAAAGGAGAGACTGGTTTCTCTCCTTCTATGATCCTGTCATTATTGTTGTTATGGAGTGATGTGATTCTGTAATCCTTGAAAACTTTCTTCATCCTCTACTTCCATAACTCTTCTCGCAGGTTGGAACTTATGTCTTAAGTGTAAGTCTCTCTGAACAAGGCATTCAAAATCTTCCATTGTCATTATTTCCATGAATTTACCTTTCAGTTGCTTCTAGTTGAGAGGATGTCGGCTTTAGTTGCTTTGGTCAAAGAGAGTTTATAAGCTCTTTTAACTGTTTAATATTTTCTTTTATTGGTTTATTCAAGTTAGAAGTAACTTATAAAGTACGAAGTTTATAAGTTTGTTCTTCCAATAGCATTTTTCCAAAAGTTAGTGCCCTTAAAGTTTTTCTTAGGACTAGCCCTATGAAGATTAACCTTATCCTCTCAGGACAATGCAAATATTTTATTGCACGTGTTTAGAAGCTTGATATATTATGAGGTTTTGGTTTTAGTTTTGATTTTGTCTTTGTGTGAAAATGTATAATTGATTGTGTCTATTTGAAGGGTCAAATTTTTGAATTTTAACTCACAATAAATCTATTTATTCACTTAGGATTGTGAAAGAGGTTGACTGTAAGTTTTAGAAAAGACGAGATAGATTTAAGTCAAAAACTGACTATAATTGAGAGATTTTTTGAGTTTTTTATATTACAAAAAAAAAAATTCTTAAGATAGTTTATATTTTAGATAAGAAAAAGTATTTATGAGTCAAAGTTGAAATTATCCTATCACATAACTTATTATAATGTATAAGTTAGTGTATTATATCACTTAAAACATATTAGTTCTATTAAGCTTGAGACTTGGAAGTGCCAAATTGAATAGAATGCAATAATAACAATATTTTATCAAATATTAATCTCATAATTGCCCCCAAAATTAAAAATATTATTTAAAGAATTAAATAATATGTTTAAATAACTCTTATCAAATTTTGTTATTAGTTCAATTATAATTTTTATCACTTAAAACATATTATTTAAAGAATTAAAAAGCAAGTTCAATTTTAAATAATTGCAAAAAAGCTAGAGATTTTTTAAATATTAATATAATAATAAATAATCTTTTTACAAAATAAGATTAGACTTCAATAAATCAGATCAGAACGATTAAATTGGGAAGTAGCCAAAAATTCAGTTTGGTTCATGGCAAAAAAAATGGGTCAATTTTTTTACTAAACCGCAATTGAACCAATAAATCAATAGACCCGAACTAGTTGAACCAATTAATTAATTTTATTTTTACTTTTTATATTTTTAAAAATATAATAATAATTTAAGATATTAAAACGGAGTTGACATCTACTATTTACATATTATCTATCATTTTGATAATATGTGAATAATTTCTTATTTAATTTTTTATTTGTAATTAAAATATTTGATCATGAATTTTATTATATTTTCATCATAAATTTGTGTTAATATTATTGTAAAAAAATTAATTATAAAATAATTAATGTCACTTAATGCACTTTTAAATATATTAAGCTTTATATGATAAATTTAATTTTTTAAATTTTTTATAGCATAATTCTAGTTAATGTATTTTATTTTATTAAAATACATACTGATTTAACCTTTAATCTGGATCCAACTATCTATTATTTTTTCGGGTCCAAACAAATAATCAACTTTATATAAACAAATAGTCACTTTTTTAGTGTTATGGAACTTCATGGATAAAGTATTTTTTTAAATATTTTTTATAAATCTTGTTTAAGAAATAAAAAATAACTATATTAATAAAATTTAAATTTATAATCTCTAAATAGTAATTGATTTCTTAAACAATTTTACAGTTTCATAAAATATCATTTTATAAAAAAATTTACTCAAAAATTAAAAAATAAACGATAATTGTCAAACTTGCTAAATGAACTTTTATTTAATTTTTTTTTTACGTGCATGACACAAATCGTTTTTCTATTTATTATATAAGTAAACATAGTGTTTTAATGATTCCACCACTTGTATGCTATGAAGCACGGAAACGACTCGGAGGCGTCGTTTTGGCGTTTTCGAACCGTTTCCCGTTTTGAAAATGTGAATATGGCCCGAAACGACCTTCAAAACGTTTCTGTAAATTGTGAAACGTTCTGGGGGTCGTTTCGCTATTTACAGAAAATGTGGGAAACGCGTTTCCAGCGATCACGATCACTCATCTACAGCGAAGAAGATAATGGTCACCGAGAGGTGAGGCGGCGGCGGTCGGTGGCGAGGCGAGATATGGAGTATGTAGCGACGGTCAAGGCGAGAAATGGTGTATGGCGGTGGGCGGCGACGAGGGTGAGAGACGAGCGACGGTGGCAAAAACGCTTCGACTGTAAGAGAGGCGAGATCAAACGCGATAGTGAGGGCAAGAGACTCGTCGATGGCAAGAAAAGCGAACGACGGTGGCAGAGACTCTTCGACTGTGAGAAAGGCGAGATGAAGACGAGGCTGAGGGCAAAAGACTCGTCGATGGCGACTGAGAGAGGCAGCAACAATGACAGAGATCAACTGTGAGAGAGGCGAGATTGACGGCGAGGGCGAGGACAACAGACGCGTCGACGACAAGAGATGCGACAAGTAGGCGACGGTGGCAGACGGAAGAAAAGACGTAGTCGGCCATTAACAGTAAGTGGCCAGTGGTGTGGGTCTCTGAGAGCTTGTGGATAATAGTCTAGGATAATACTGTAATAGCATATCTAGGGTTTGCAAAATTATAACTTAGTATATAAATTATATATTAATTTCACATACACCCCTATATTTTTTAAAATTACAGTTTATCCCGCATTTCTGTTTCCTAACTTTTTTGAACAATACCGTTTTCGCGTTTCCGCTTTTCTCGTTTTCGTTTCCGTGCAACATAGCTTGTATGTATGTATATATATACATACACACTAAAAATGTAGTATGTGTTATGGACATATAAATAAAAAAAATATTTTAAATAAAAATTTATTAAATGATATTTGTTAGTTGTGATCTAATTTTTATATTTTTAAGATAAAATTTAAATAAATTTTTTCTTTGTAATGTGAGAAACTCGAGAGTTTTTTTATCATATTTAGTCTTTGGTTTGAATCTATCTCATCATATCTAAAACACATAATTTGACTGCTCTAATAGCACTACCTGAATGAACAAGTTCGTTGCGAGTCAAAACTTGAATGATTTGGTCTCTTGAATAGACATAGTTGATTTCGCAGTCTCGTGACAAAATAAAATCAAACCTATAATCTTGTAATATCCCAAACTTCTGAATACATGCAGTAAACTATTTATATTATCTCAAGGGGCAAAATTTAAATGAAAGTTAAAGTTAATAAATTAATAAAATTAATTATTTTTATACTTTTAAGGTCATGAAAACCAAACCTTAGTAATTAAGTTTTATTTGGAGTTTTTAAACAAAATTATATAAATTATATTTTGGTAATTCCCTTTATTATATGATTTCGTAACACTAAAATATCATATTTTCTTGTATAATAGTATATATATATATAAATGTATATTGTATACGTATAATAGTATAATAGTATTTTGTGTTGGTTATGAATTCTTCCCAATGTATAATTATGCATATACATATACGTATACATTAACATACTTCGTGAAGAGCTCACTTCAAATCTCTCCACTTGCGAAGAGCAGCTTCTCAACAGGTGTGGTATAATTTTTCTTTCCTTTTCTGTTGAATTTGATGTGAAGATTTGAAGTTTTCTGTAGTATAGATTCGTGACGAGGCGAAATTGACAAATTGTTAGAAGTCTGTGGATTCAACTGGCTCCGTGATCTGTAGAGTTCATCTGGAATTTTGGGACAATTTCAGTCGTAATCCAGGGATTGTTGTTATTTTGTTTAATTAGGTTACATTTTTTAAGCTTCTGCGATTCCATAGTAATGAGTTGGTGCTTGTTTTGTCCGTTATCGTTTGAGTTTAATCCTTTGTATGAAGCCAGATTTTACGGCTATTCTAACCTGTGAAAGTGTTAATTCCTGCCCAAAGGGGGTGGTCAGACGTGAGCTTGCGACGGCAAGAAATGGACTTCGGGGTGGCTGACACCTATAAACATTTTACTGAAATAAGAAAGTAGATTGCCAGAATATTGGTAAGGTAGAAAAGAACTTATCTTGGGTTCTTGGTAGGGTTGGTCTATATACAAGGAGAGAGATCCTCCTACATACATACTTGCATCAGGTGCTGCAGGGTGATGAGACTGGATGACGACGGGACTTCCTGACAGTGGCATGGTGCTGACGGGACCTTCATTAAATGCAGATGGAATCTGTCATTATTGAGTATGGAACCTAGAGTAGGCGTGGAAGTATCCAACTTGCGATGGTAATAATGTTGTTGCAGGCTGGCACGTGGCCAAGATCAGGTTAAGGTCGGGCCAAGATTGGGCCGGTACGGTCCAGAAAGTATTATCAATAAGTGCCTGCCTTCTTGTTGAACTTAGCTCGTCGGCATTGCAACCAATCTTTCCTAACTACTAATTGATACAATTTCTAGTTAATGAGATGGCATTTCCTATCTCTGTGGATTAAAGCCAGAACAGAGAAGGTTGATGTCGATAATTTACACTGAATTTTATATGGACTTAATAGCCTTGTGTTCTTCCAGGCATTTCAGTTTTCGAGTGAGATATGGGTTATGGTCTTAAAGCTAAGATGAAAATTTGTTACTCTGTTATCAACAAAACTTTGAGTTTTGCCACACAGTGTAGCTACAGATAATTCTTCAAGCATGAATACGAGAATTTGAGTATCTTAGAATATGTAGGTAGAAATATTACAAGTAGTATTTGTACATCATATTGGTGAATAGGTAACTATACTTTTGCTCCCGTCTCTTGTTGGTAAATAGGTAATCATGTTCCATATTCAATGAGTCAAGTGAACTACTCGAAGCACGAAAACTATTTTCTTTTTGACTTAGCCTGAAACTTGTTCTTACATTATCCATAACTCCTCTGAAGCATTAAACCATGTTGAGCAAACCACAATCATTTTGTAAGGATTGCCAGCTTCTTGTCCTGCAATGTAGCACTCAAATCAGAGTGACACCATTTCCGTTTGCCAGCTCCACCATTTTTGCATCTTTGATACTTATCACCGTAACTCCACCATAGTTGGCTGTCCTTGATCTCTGGCACTAATGCTGGATGTCCTTACCCTGGTATCTTATTGCCTCTTATTAAATGGTGATAAATGATTGTGTTGGTAACAAAGATACTGAGGTGCAGTGGACTGCGTTGGGCTGACATGCATAGGTTAAATTTACTTTTCTTGAGGAGACATGTTGATGAATTGGTGCATGGCCTTTCTTCGGAGTATACATTACGTTCATAGAAGTTCCAAAGCTGACTCTTGCTTTTGAAAATATGACATAGTAAATTTTTAGAGGCAATAAATGTAGGCTTTTGAGACTCAGAAAAAAAAGACGGTTCCTTTGCAAAAGGGGAACCATTGTTGTGGTGGAAAACGGTGCTAACAGCATTGCGAAATATAGAGAAGACCTTTTCAACAGAGAAATTCTTGAAATTGGAAAGTGCTGCAGGCAACAGGATGGTAAGTCTTGTAATGGAGTACTTACCAGTTTGGATTATGGAATACCTAGTATAAAATTATAGTACGTAACGGCATAATGATTAAAGTTATCTTTGACAAGAGGAGAACTAAGGAAGGAGACTCTCTTTGCGTCTATAAAAGAGCGAGAAGACCAGAACCTCAACAGAGTGAAAACCCCTCCTAAAGAAAATCTCTATCAACAGGACCTATTTCTATTCATTTGTACCCTTCCATTTCAGCTACTAAATTTCATGTTGACAAAACTCTCCATGTTTATCAACCTTTTTAGTTAATGCAACGAAGTATTTTCTGTAAATACTTATTTTCAATATTATAATATTATTCTTTGCTTCTTTATGATAATGAATTTTATGTAGATATTGAATTATACTTTCCTGGGTTTGAGATTGGTATCAGAGCCATGTTCTTGCATTCATATTGATTGCATGGGTGCTTTACTGTTTATCTTGTTCCATACATTTATTTGGAAAGCCTTCACTAGGGTACCCCATTGCTTGTTGAAAAAATAGGTCTAAGGCAATGGAATTGTAATTTGTAAATCCCTTGGGTAGCTGTGCTAACCTAATTGATTTCTGTAACAAGATTGATTAGGAACTGCATTGTCCAATTACCCTTCTTCTAGCAAACATCATTTCAAGCATTTTATTTTTTATTTTTTTTGGCTAGACATTGAAGCAATGGTTTTCAAGACGGAAAACATTTTACTGATTTTTGTGAACTGGAAACTACATGCCATATTATTCGTAGTCTTTAATAACAAATTGTCGTGGAATTATGCCATGGTTTTCTGTGACAACCTTTCAGAATTTTTCCATATGGGCCAGTTGTTGCATGGGAATCATTAACCTTTCATATTTGGAAGTTGCAGAACATTCTTATTTGGACATTAACCCTAATTATCCATTGATGTCAACTGTTAAGTATTGTCTTCCTGCTCTCGCATATTAGTTCTTACTGCTTGCTCTGTTTTATTTCCAGTTTTCTGTACGCATCATATATATTTTGTATGCTTAATTGTGTGAAAACACTAGCCTAAACTATGAAGTACCTTAACTCTTGCAACTTCCATCAAAGTCCAATCAATTCATCCATAGTGGGAACCATCATTTGCTTACTGAAATGGAAAAACCATCTCTGATGTGTGTGCAGCAAGTTGATTAGCTTGTTATAGGGTAACATTTATATGAAAACTTCAATCCAGTGCGAAATGATTTCTTGTGAACATCTATTCGTGAAACAAAATGACATTCAAAGACATTGGTGTCTTGCCATGTAATTGTGATTCCATTAAAATTCCATTTTACATCTTAATCTGTTATATACCCTTTTTGGTCAGAATGTCTGCAAAGATATGTTCTTGATGCTCCTAAAGGTTAAAGATTCTGAAGTTGCATAATATGTAGCTCAATATACGTTTGGAAATTAATCCCCTTCTTCCAGTCTAAGGAGATGTTAAAACATATTTTTAACAAATGATGTGGGATTCACAGCATCATCAAACAGATACTTCATATTTCATTGAACTTTCTGATCATTTAGTGGTTTTCTTTCTCCTTTGTAGGGATTCTTCTCAGAGGACAAATGAGAGCGCATCTTTAATATCCAGATGGCTCATATTGGATGGTTGCAGTAACTGGAAGCTGGAAGGGTTTGACAGAATTTAAGAAGAGGAAAAATTACTTGCATCTCAATGGGGTAAATGCCGACACTAATGATGGTTAATTTGAAATTCGACATTTTTAGTTCAACCTGCACTTTGAAGCTCACGAGCTTGCCTTATCTTTGGAAAATTATCGTGACATAAAATCTTTATATGGAAAAATATTACTGGAATGATGTGGTAGTGATGTTTTATAATTATAAGTTGATACTGAGTCTTTTTTGATTTTCAATGAATGAATAAATTTATGAACTTCTCTTGCTGTTTTAGTGAATGCATAGTTGCATACTAACTAAATGGCTCTACAGAGAATTGCTATTCATGTAATGGATGGAATATGGTCAGTTGGGAACTCATTTGATCCATTACAAACCAGCAAGTGAAGAATCTGCCTTTTCTGGTCCAAGGTATAGCACATTTTAGTGCCAAGCATCTTAACTATCACTTTTGTCTATCTTGAGAAGATAAACTACCCTACATGAGTTGGATGTCACTTGCGATTTGGTGATGATTAGACTGCTCGTATGGAAGCGATATCCTTTGTGAACTGAAATATTTGAAGAACGAGATCCTTATCCTTGAAATACACTATGACTGTTTACCATCAAAGCACATGGGATATTTTACTTTTTCCTATATAAAAGGATAGACTACTGCTATGGAAGCACATGGGATTTTTCCCCATAAGTAAATGGGTAAGAGTAGGTGGAAGTTTCAAAGGAGAGCAACTTCTATTCATGTTGAAGATTGGAGAGACTTAGATGAGTTATAACTGTGTAGTTCACTCCTATCAGACAGATACAGGTGAAACAAATTTCCTTTCACGTGGTATGTAGATAGAAAATTACTATTGCAAGTTGATTTGTCTCCTTGACTCCGTGTGAGGGTTGTGACCATGAGTTGAACCTACAACTTTCTAATAATGGTATTAAAGCACTTATCAGGGTTATCCATTTAGTTAAGCTGCCACCCTCAATAAGAAATAATGTTCCTTATTTTGTTTTTTGTTTTTTGTTTTTTTTTATATCTCTATGGGTATCATTTGACAACAAAAAGAGAAGAGAAAAGAAATAAAAAAAAACAAGGAGAACCATTTAGATTGATATTGGTATGCCCTTGAAATGTTCTCTTTCTACATGTGTGTTATAGAGTTGGCCCCTACAGAGAATCCTGGCAGTTAGCAAGAAGAAACTGGTCTTGATTCACTCTCTGTGTCCCCTAGTGCTCTAAGCTATCATCAAATGGGCGACCAGAATGAGAAAGTGAGAGCATGATCCCATTGAAAAGTATTGTATGTCCATGGAGGGGCCATGCTAGCCTTTTAGCCAGCATTTTGATGAAAACTGAACCACCAAAGAGCTAATTGGCGAAGGCCCTAGCAAGGGCAGCAGGGGCCTAGCTTTAACACTACATCATGTCCCAGACATGTCTTCTTTCTAGGAAGGTAAATGATTAGCAAACAACAAGCACATGGGGACACCTTCCTACCTGATTTTCTACCGGGTAATAATACATGTACAGAAAATGTGCACAAAATTGTCCCTAAAGTAATAGGTTAGCGGAATTATGTTAGGGTTAGCGTAATTACTTTACTGGAAATTAAGTTTGAACATAGATTAGAAGTCTTAAAGTTTGAGTGTTGTGTTTTGTATAGAATTTTGGCCACTCACTGCCACGCTAATATGAAAAGTTTAAGGGTGAAAGTATTAATGATACTGTCATTAATGACCAAACAAAAGTTATCCTTGTGGCTTAGACAAACTTTGGGTGCATGGTAAGCAGTATCAAACTAGCCCCATGAAGATTAACCTCATGGGTAGGGTCTATTTGTGTGAGGTTCCTACTTCCTAGATACCCTTGAGTCCCTTGACAAAGAGTTAACTTCTTTTATTAAAAAAAAAACCTAGAACCCCTTGACATGGGTTTAACTTATGAAAAAAAGTATACGAAATTTATATGTTAACTGATAGAATTTATTAAATATATTTAAAAAAAATCAATTTAAGTGATTTATAACTTATTAAAGAAGTTACTGCTATATAATTTTTATAATTTATTATACAAACATTTTTATGAGTATAAATTTTCTTTTATGATGAATCACCTCCAAACAAAAAAAAAAAAATCGATTTTGCTTTTTGACTTCATTGATAGGAGCTCCATTATGCCCCATGAACTTGCATCTCATTAAAACATTGGTTAGAATTTAGATTTTGATGAGGCTCCTCTCTTCCCAAGGAACTAGCTACAGAAAAGGCACTATCCACCACTAACATTATTATATATATTTCCCTTTTGTCATCCAAAAGAATTCATGTGATAAGGCCCCATAATCAAGGACTGACTTTGATGATGGTGTAAAGCAGAACAAAAAGTAGAGAATACATTGAATCTTGTGCATTCGAATATATACTTTAAATTCTCCATAGATTACTGGGACCAATCATCCAAAAAAATCAGTGGCCTGTTTGAAAATTGCACCTCACTTTCATCTAACTATATATGCAACACACGAACAGTTTAGTTAATGAGATGATCTGGCCATCTTTTCATTCTAGCTAGCTAGCTAGCTTCACTAAATGTATTAATTGAGAGCCAAACTTGTTATAATGTTATATGTCATAGCCTTGCCCTTAATGCTGAGGAAAGGTAAATTAGGTAATAGAAAATGCAATGCATTCTCAACTTAGAAAAAGGTGCCATTTTTGGATATACCTTATCCTTGTACAAATATTGGCAGCCTATAAGGAGCATGCTACTATATATATTTCTCTATTTGCAATACAAGACTTGTATATATTAAAGAGACATTCATCTGCATTGGGACATAGTCAAATCCATTAATCAAGCAACATTATTGTCATCTCCACTGTGTTTAGTATAACTGAGATTTTCACGGCTGAAGTCTTCACCGATAGACGGAATATTCTGCATGGTTGCTGATACAGGCAGATTATTAGAATACCATCTAGCCCAAAACAGGTAGTTAAGGAAGTTGGCAAAGCTTAGAGCTGCTAGTAGCCAGTAGAAAAGATCCAGCCTGTCTTTGTTGAGATTATTCTCACTCAGCCAACCACCATTGGATGAACTAGAGGTGATCTTATTGACCAGGGAGACTAGTAGAGAGCTCAAGTAGAAGCCAAATGAGTATGAACAGTAGGTGAGGGCTGTTAAAAATGCTTGCATTCCCTTTAAAGACTGTTTGTAAAAGAACTCAATTAAGCCAACTGCTGTAAACATCTCTGATAGGCCAAAGATCAAGAACTGTGGGGTGATCCAAAATATGGACAGTGTCTTGTTCTCATTCACAGATGAATTCCGCCTTTTGTTCTCCATTAGGGCCGCGGAAACCATAGAAAATGTCGCGACAAAGAGACCAAAGCCTATTCGCTGCAATGGGGTGATCCCGGAGTCATGGCCAGTGATCTTCCGGGCAAATGGCACGAAGAAAGTGTCGTAGAGAGGGACGATGAAAATGAGCATGATATAAGGGATGGATTGGAGCGACGCCGGGGGGATATGGAAGGATTTCGTGAGTTGGGTGTTCATGGCACTTCCTTGTTGGACTGAGAATGTTTGGAGCTGTGCCAAAATGGTGTTGAAGACAATGGTGCAAGCAAAAATTGGAATCACTGAAATTAGTATCTTCACTTGCTCCACTTGAGTCACAGTGCACAGCCTCCATGGGCTCTCCTTTGTGTTTGTCCCATGTTGGATTTTGATACAGGCCTTGTCCAAAAACCTGAAATTTGGTGGACATAAAATCACAAGATTCCTTATATAAATCCCATGATGATAGAGATGAAGACTAGTACCTGAATCTTTCGGTGTGATGAAGAATAAAGCCAGCATCGGAGGAAACAGCGAGGTGGTTGTTCGGCACCTTGCTTTGGCTGCCATGGAGCATATGTGGGTTAGATGGACACACTTGCTTTCTCTTTACAAATGCAGCCACAAAAACCTGAAAAATGGAAAACAGAAATATTATCCAAATTGAATTATCGATATCCTCAACGACTCATCATGGGTAAATGTTCCCCCTAGGACACATTATCATAAGATTTTTCAATCATCATGAATGATGGGCCGCACTTAATATTTAATCCTAGGGGAATTAATTTAGTCTATATATAATTGATGTGTCTCTTTATTTTAATTAGCATTAGCAAATAAGTTTCCTTGCATGATCCATAGAATCATAGCTTTCAAAACCTTACAAAAAAAATTAAAAAATTACACAAGAACACACATATTAAACAACATATATTCCAGGTCATAACCTTAATGAATCCAGAAAAGAAACCGTGTTACCCCCATAAAATATTGAAGATTCTGATAGAAACAAACAATTGACATGAACGTTTTTGATACTGCAATCATCAAAAATTAAACAAATATATATAGCGATAAAGATGGATTAATTAAGAAACTTGACAGTACTTGAGCTATAGGGGCGAGGATGCTTCCTTGAGGAGGCTTGTTCCTATAAACCACTGTACCACAAACCAAACTAATGAGTCCCATTGCCATGGCAGCTGCCGAGAGTCCGAACCCGACATCCATACCCGAATGGGTTTGGATCCAAACTAGAACAGTTAGAGCAACAAGTTCACCCATGGAGAAGGCAAAGTAGGCAGCATTGAAGTAGGTGGAGAGCTTCTTGGATTGCTTGGGCTCAGCTTTGTTGAACTGATCAGCACCATGAGAAATCATGTTGGGTTTTACGCAGCCACTCCCCAGGGCCACCAAGTAAATTGCCACAAAGAAGATTAAGGCCTTGAATCCTTTTGCTTCCAAACAGTGCTCTCCATTTGTTGCCATGTTGCACTGGGGTGGCTTTAGCTGGGGAAGATGGGCTTGCACTGATAGTAGTATGAAACCCTATACACACAAGTTAAACACAAAACCCATTGAGAGAGATCAATATTTCTCCTTTTCCTAGCTTCATGAAAAATAATAAGGGTATACTTAGGGTTAATGTTCTTGGCTACTTTCTTTTTTTAAAGTTTAGATACATATATACTATCATACTGACTTTACCAGTACTAAGCCGGGATAAAAGGAAAGAGTTGCGTTAAGTAACTGAACAATTAACATAAAACTTGTTTGACCAAACAAACATACATGAAATATTATTTTATAATGAACATATACATGAATTCTTGTCTCATCATTTATCAGAAGAAAAAATACATGAAATATACTTTTATAATGAACATACATATGGATTCTTATCTACTGTAAGTCCTAAATCCAGATAAAGAAGAAGGTTTGCATTAGATAACTAACACAAGTAGCATAAAGTACTCAGTTGGATCAAACAAACATTCATGAAATATACAGTAGACATGCCATAAGAATATACATACATGTATATGCATATGTGATGGTATTAAGAGAGTATTTGGATGATGAATGGATTTAGAGGATATATATATATGTATATATATATATAGAAGCAGACAAAAAAGTGAAATGAAAAGAAGAAAAGAGGAATATAATGAGAGGGAAAGAGTACTTACTGAAAGTTCAACAAAGCCAAAGATGAGCATGGTCCAGAAGCAGCCAAGATAGGAATCAGAGAGATAGCCTCCAAGGAGTGCAAGGATGAAGACAGTGCCTATAAAGTTGGTCACTATGTTGGCCGACTTTGACAGGGAGAAGTGCATCTCATTTATCACATATGTTATAAGGTTGTTCCCGACTGCTGCTATGCCCATTATCTCAAATGCTTGAAGCCCTTCATATATATATATAACATACACACACACACACACACCATCATCATCATCATTATATATATAACCCTTCATGTATATATAGATAGATGATCATCATCAAATTGAAAACTAAAACCTCCCTCTCTCTCTCTCTCTACACACAAACACAAATCTTAAGACATGATATAGCAAAACTACGACCCATATACTAAAACAAACTGGTCTAAACATGGAAGCAATACATATATACAAGCATATTATACACACAACATATATATATATATATAGAGAGAGAGAGAGAGAACAGACCAAGAACAAAAGCAGCAGCTCTCATTCCCCCATGCTTGCTGGGATTGGAGGGTCTGCCCCTCCAATCAACAGTGATCTGATCTTCTCCAGAAATGGTTTCTCCTGCTTTGTAATTATCCTGTGCTCTATTTTCCACATCCATCTCTCTCTCTCTCTCTCTCTCTCTCTCTCTGAAGAGTGAAGAGTGGTGATGGAAGTGTTTTGTTGGTAAGTCTAGCTAGGTTGGAATCTGAGGCAATAAAGGGAGCTGGAAGATCCCAAATTTATAAGGCAACAGAGAGAGCCTCTGTTGGAATTTGCGAGAAAGAGTAAATAGTGTGTGTGTGTGTGTGTGTGTGAGAGAGAGAGAGAGAGAGAGATTAATGGCTCTCTTTAGCAAATTCAGACCACATGTGTTATTAAGTGTGGCGTGGACTGCACTCTCTTCTCCCTGTTGGGCATTTTGACGAATTTCATGCCCAAAGAGAAGGCTTTTCTACTGTTGAAAAAGAGCCAGCGAATGATGTTGGACTTGTATTCTTCTCAAGTCCAAACTTGAGGCTAGCTTTTGTACCTTCTTTACGTATTTTTTTCGCTTGTAAGAGGATAAAGTTAGACATCAAGGACCTATATACTGACTGATTTTGTTCAATTTATTATCCTATGTATATATTTAGGGATCATAGATTAATAACCCTATTCTGGAATCATAAAGTCAGATAATACTCAAGTACAATTTAATAAGTCCAGTAATATTTCATTAAATTTTTGTGATAATATCATTAATTCTTTCATCCCTTATATCTAAACATTTTAAAACTTAATAAAAAATAATTAAAATTTAAAAAAAACACATACCCTAATTTACCTGGTCACGACTGACTAGCACTATGAATCCCATTAAAGTACCACCAAATAGTCTTTATTTGGTGGTTCATATCCCCATTTTTCTTAATTTTATGTATTTGTTTTTGTTGCTGCAGTCCATTTCGTCCCTATAAAGGTTGAAAGAAACGTGACACAAAATAATATAAAGGCTGATAATCAGTGGGCATGCTTTTATGGCATTTTATAACTCGTTATCCTTTCTAGTCGTTATGGATGGCGTTTAGACTGCTCTGGGTGACTGGGACAACAGCCATTATGGCTATTTGTTGACATATATATATATATATATATGATTTTTTTAAATTTAGTTCATCAATTATACTAACTTATTTTCAATTAAAGTCTATAATTTTTTTAAATTTAGTTCATCAATTATACTAACTTATTGTCAATTAACCCTTAAATAGGACACCCTACCCCAAAAGCCTTTAGAATATTGTAGATGCACCATCTGGTTCAGCCGTCCAGGTGCCTTGAATTGAGGGATGTTTTTAATATATAATATATATATGTATCTATGTATGTATATCTACATATATTTTGTTAAGAATTAGATATAAATAATATTATTAAAAAAAAAAAAACTCCTTGGGGCCGTGACTTCAGTTAGTACCTTACACAGCAGCTCCTTGTCTCATTCTAAAGCCACAGCCTTAGATGAAAGGAAAATCAGAACTTGCGCCCACTATTATTTGGGCCAATTTATATTTTTGTTCATATATTTTTATTTTTTTAGTTTATTTGAATTTTTTGTTATTTTAATTATACATCTATATTTGTATTATTTGTATTTTGACTTTTTTTCTAATATCAACTTAAATTTTTTGTTATTTCAATTACACTCTAATATCTGCATTTTTGAGTCATTAAATCTTTGTACTTTGATATATAAAAAAAATAATTAAATTGACTAATCTCATTTTATTTTATTTTTTTACACGTCAAAATATAAAAATTAAATTAATTCAAAGATGTAGGTACATTGATATAATTGAAAAAACAAAAAATTAAAATTGTCATGCGAAAAACGTAAAAGTATAAAAATAAAATTATGGATTTAACTTTTTTTCTAATTTAAATTAAATAAATATATTAGATATATGTAATAATCCGTGTATTTCAAATAAATACACAAAAGTTCTATATTGCTATTTCCATTTCAAAAATTATTAACCCTTCCCCTCCACTGAAGCACTCAGAAAAGAAAATGGTCTCTGGAGTAAATAAGTCTTTGTTTCCCCGTTTGTATTTTTATATAACTTTAATACGCATCTCATAGTTGGGGTTTAGCTTGAATTCAGACTACCCTTTTTTTGTATAAAATTTATTGGGTTTTGGGAACTCGGCATTTGTAGGAGATGGCGATGGAGATCTATCCCAGCCTATTAGAATAGGGGGACGGAAATAAGAATTGGGAGATAATGATAGAGGAGGGTTTAGGGTCCCTTATTCAAACTCCCATTATTGTTATTATCCGTAAGAAAAATTGTAAGGTCAACCACAACGGATTATGAAATCTATATTTATATATTAATATTATCTCACTGTTGCATCTGAATGAGGATATGCCGACACCAAATTCAGAGAGAGATGAGAGAGAGTTTGGGGAATCTTAGGGGTTGATGTGGTGAATTGAGGTTTTTAGTGCATTTTGGTGATGATAAGCTTTGAATTAGTTTCTGGGTATGGTCAGTGCAAGATACTGCTTAGGGAGCTTAAATTAATTAATATAGGTTTACTTTAATTAATATATGTATATATATGTGTATAAGTCAAGGGAACCAAAGTCAAAAGGTTGTCGGTGCCACCAAGCAAATGTCAAGGAAAAAATTAGCAGTGTGTGTATACATATATGGGGTTCAAATGGGAATGCCTTTGGATTGGCTTCTTCCATTCTTCTTCCTACTGCTTTCTGCCTTCTCTGCGACCTGACCCAAAGCTTTTAGGTGCATGTACATTTGAAATAAAATGTGTGTATATGCGTATATATAATGCATATATATATACGCACATATTATTCTAATCTTTTCTGAAATGCTTTCTATGGACTAAACTATGCAGCAGCTCTTTTCTAACCTAGCTAGTCCACTCACTTCCATTTCTCCATTGTCACTGTGTGGACACCATAAATTCATATAAGTTGGGATTGTTTTTATTGGAACAATTTTGCTCATATCTTGGATGACTAGGATAGTTTTGCCCTATCTCTTAGATGATTGGTCACATATTTTGAATCCAAAAGATTTACTCTACAATGCTGGTTTCTTTAATTTGATGAGCTTTTGTACCAGTTAATTTGTCTCTACTACTTGTCTATTATTTTTTAGCTAAATAATATAAATGATCACTAAAATACAAAAAGATCATTGAATTTTAATTTATAGTTAAAATATTATTGAACTTCAATTTAGTATACAATTCTATAATTACCGTCAATTATCGCTAAAAGAGACTAACGAAATACTGATATTTTTATACTTTAATGCAAAATTTAGTGACATTTTTATATTTTTGTACAAAATTCAATGACCACCAGTGCTATTTAGGCATCCATATTGTTAGCTACGTTAATATCTCGTTAGCTTCTTTTAATAGCAATTGATGATAGTTATTGAATTGTATATTAAATTGAAGTTTAGTGAACTTTTTTGTATTTTAGTATAAAATTCAGTAATTATTTATATTATTTAACTATTATTTTTGTTTTGTTTAAAGTTTGTACTTAGTTATATACTTTTGTGGTGTGTTCTTTTGTAATCAATCCTATGGCATGCAATCCCTTGAATAGGATGTATTTTGTAATATTGTTGGTTTGAGGGTCTTTTTTAGCATTTTATTTAACCAAAAAAAAAAAACCTTCACCATCCACTACCTCAAGTGTGCTGTGCTCTTTAACTATTAGTGTGATAATGTACCCATGAAACCTTTTTGTTTCCATGACTTGGTGGAGAAAGAGGAGAAGAAAAATTAATAAATAATTGAAGTGGAAGTTTATAAGGGGCAGTTTAATTTCACTGTGGATATGTATTGTATTATTACATTCTTGGCTAACCGCATGCTTGTTGGCATCAATAATTTGCTTCGTAAGAATGATATACATTTTATTTTATTTTATTTTTTTGTAAGTAGAATGATATACATTGTGAGGAGTAAACTTCATTGATCTTGACAAATAATTGTAAAAAAAAAAAATATATTGACAAATCAATCTTCAATTCCATGTGCACCAAAGCAAAGCTTAAATAAGTCAACAAAAGTTCAATCTGATCATCTAATCCCAAACTAAAAGGCAAGCTTTTCAATGAGTGAGCCTCATTCAACCCACCCATATATGGAACCTTTTTCCAGATCCATTGCTCTTGTGACTAGAATGTCAAAAAGGGCTCAAATTTGGTGGTTGAGCACTGCAAAACCATCCCATTCCATTACCTGTTTTTAGGGTCATTACCACCCACTTCCTCCCTTTCTACCTATTGTTCCAAACACACTGCCCACTCATTTATGCACTATATATATATATATGTATGTATGTATGTATAAAAAGCTTTTTAAGATGGATACTTCGTCAAAGACTTTTCTTCTGTATTTGCACAAGGCAAAATGCCTAGATAAGTTATTTTAGTAATACTGTGTGTGTGTGTGTGTGTGTAATTCCTTTTTCTTTGTGAAAATGATAAGCATTATTATGGATATATTGACCATTTGTAGGTTCATCTTCCAACTTATATGTTGATTGTAGTAGACTTCAACCTTGTTCTTCCTTCAAATTTTGAACTTTTACTGGGTTTTTGACATGCAGATTTAGAACCCAAGAGTGTTGGGTTTATGCCTCTATTTTCACAGCCTGAAGCCCATTTTAGGCCTATTATCTCTTAATGAGAGCAGGAACTTGTATTCTCCCCTATATATAGAACATTTTTAAATGTATTAGGTTTGAAGAGGGAGTTAAGAGAAAAATCATTATAAATAAATCCATTCTATTTTAGGTAGTATTTGTTAAGTAAGATATATAAATCAAAAAAAGTAAGATATAAAAAATATTTCAGACAAAAATATTTTTTATTGTATTTGTTAAATTTATTTAAAAAAAAATTATGTAACTTTTTATTTTTGACTTTTTAGATAAATTTATCTTTTCCTTTCTTCAAATAAATTATCTTGAATCTTATAAATAAGTTATTTTATACAATCTTATTTTACTCTTTTCAACAAACGCTATTTTAGTAGATTCGAGATTTATCATCTTGTGGATGTAGACTTACATTGAACCACCTAAATATCTTGTGTTCTTATTTTCTCTTTGATTCATACATATATATATATATATATACACACATAAGATTTGAATCAAACACAGCAGAGAGAGGATGTAAAGAAATTAAGTAAATGCCTACATATGCAGGAGGAGTTAGATATCTGCTTAGCAAAAGAGAAAAGAATCAGTTAGATACCTTAATTAAGTATTGGTATATGCATTTTGACTTTAACGCAACTCATGGAATGCTTCACTGTGAGAAGATAGATCTAGCCCCCAGGGCACAGCTCAGTTGGTAAGGAGCGGGTAAAGTTACTTTCGAGTGGCAAGGATCGAGTCGGACAAGTCGCAGTGTGAGATTTCCTGCTCCTCAGGGGTCTTTGTGGGCGGCTCGCACTGGTCCTCTCGGTCACCTGCCAGCTGGATTCCTGATTTACCCCCCTCATGTGGCGTGGGACAGTTCGTGGGGGCCCTCGAGGTGTGAATTAACACCTTTTTTGCTTCCGAGAAGATAGATCTAGAAGTTGATTATTCTGACAAATTTCTTGAGGGATAATAATAACTTCTTTGACCTCAAATTGGAGTAATTAATGATACTGGTGTCTTTCATGGTTTTCTTTTCAAGGTCCTAAGAATCTTTGATTGGGAATATCATTGGACTGTTGTGAGAAGGCAACTTGTATTATTCATACAAAAAAATTGCTATAAAACAAACTCTCAGCTTAGTAATATAAATGAAAAGATGATTATTTACCTCACTGGGTACAAGTTAGCAAAAACAAAAGGTAAATTAAGCAGCCATAATTCAATTATTGTCATTAATAAATATGGGTGAAGAATTTTAGATTTATCTCTTTATTCATATTCGGACATATTTTTTTCACTTATACATATATATTTGTCTCATTGGACAATATTTTAAATTTATATTCATTTTAAAAGGATTGAATTTATCAAATTTTGTGAATCCCTACTAACTTTGTAGCAAAAAGCCTTGTATACAATTTGTGACTCATAAAAGTTTTTTAAGGAAAATGAACAATGACTTGGGAAAGGAGTGGAACACTGGAATGTGGTTGGTTACAAGTTGTCAGGCCAAAGAGAGAGGTTCAAATAACCCTCCCACCTTAGCTTATAAACTGAGGTCTTCACTGATATGTGGGCTGTGTGTGTGAGGCATCAAATCCAGGAGCAGATGAAGTTTATGGAAAGTGATTTCCTCTTAGATTTGATTTGGGCAGTGCTAGAATCTTATTATTATTACTATGAATTATGGTATTAAGTAACCCTTCCACCTTAGCTTATAAACTGAGGTCTTCACTGATATGTGGGCTGTGTGAGGCATCAAATCCAGTAGCAGATGAAGATTATGGAAAGTGATTTCCTCTTAGATTTGATTTGGGCAGTGCTAGAATCTTATTATTATTACTATTAATTATGGTATTGTTATTGAGATTCTTCACAAGGGTCCATATTTCCATTCCTAGCTAGGTCCCTATCAAGCAGCTAGCTTAGGAAACAATGGATTCCCAACAGTACTAAAAGGATTTCTTACTTTGCTTGCCTGCCTAATCAACAGTCCCAATCACCACAATGAAAGAGAAAGGTCCTTCAAGGAGAAAAGATTGTGATGGAACTACTCACTCCTCACTCACTCACCCATGTACACATTTAGTTTCATATTTTCTTTTTTCTTTGTTTTTTGAAAAAATTAACATAAATTTGATTTAAGTATATTTGAGATTTAGTATAAATGTAATAATATTTATGGCTAATTACTTTTACTATTCAAAATTTATATCGTATTATTCAATGAGATAGATTTAGGTTGCAAGAGATATCTCTAAAATTTTATAAAATTTAAAGGAGTTACTATAATTTAGTGAAATTTTAAGGATGTGGGGTGCAATTAATCTTTAAAATATTATTATTAAAATAATGTGATATAATTTTAATGAATATATATTGCTATTAAGAAATTTCTACGGCTCATTAATATGATTATCGATTTTTAAGAAATCTCAATAAATAGTTATATTTAAGAAAATAAATAATTTGAGGTATAATGTAGAGTTAGGAACAACCTGTGGTATGAATTTGGATTCACTAATACAAACACTTGGATTCTAGAAATAATTCTAAATGCACGTTTTTGGAATTAACAAAATTAGAGGGGAAAAAAAAGAAAAAAAAAACACTCAATTGGGTCTCCTCAAGGGGCATGGTGACGTGTGGTTTGCGTGCCCTACTTAGGGTGGCTCAAGGTAGGCCACGTCACCTCTTTATGCGAAACTACTAGGATTAAACACTCGGCCCTCCTTTTTTTAGTGCTTACATGTCGAGTCCTTGGATTGCTGACTTATCAAGTGATATATAGAGACACATATGATATTAAAAAAAATTAAATTTATATTTTTAATCCTACACTTTTACATTTTTTATATAATTATTCAAATTTATATTTTTATATAATTATTTAAACTTTTTATTATTTCAATATATTCATAGGCCTAATTTTTTAATCAATTTAATTTTTATAGTTCAATATTTTTTTTATATAACAAATTAAATTTTTTATTCTTTCGATTACACTCCAAAATTTGTATTTCATTATTTCAATTACTTTTCTAAACTTATATTTTCAAGGCAATTTAACACGTATTTTATGTATAAAAAAAATAAAATAAAATAACAAAATACACGTCACATTCTATTAATACCAAAATACAAGAATTAAATTGATTCAAAAATACAAAGTCAAAAGTGCAATCAAAATAATAAAAAATTTAAATTATCATATGAAAAAATTAAAAAATAATAATTAAATTAATTCAAAAATATAAATCTATAAATATAATAAAAATAATAAAAAATTCAAATACCCAAAACAATAATAAAAATATATATTTGACCTTAAGAACACAAATATCAAAGAAGCCTCTTAATAGATGGGGGCTGGGCTTTTGCAAAGTGTTGCAAATATACGTATATAGAACATAGTTTGTATGAAATATTTTTTGTTTGATTTAGATGCCCATATAAATATAATAAAACAAACTTGTTTTAAAAATGATTTTTCAGTAAAAGAATCTCACTTATAAAGTCGTATCTTACCATTCACGCCATGGATATTATTTTATGGACCATTTATTTTATTTTTTTGGGGGCACATGAAATAACTAAATTCTGAGCACTAAAGGATATGTAATTGCTCCACCAATAATCTCATATTAAAGTGCTAATGACAAACTTGAGCCACCTTTAGTCTATTTGTCGCATTAACAAAGAGCTAATTTTTGCGGCGATAATTTCTTTCCAGTTTCCAGTCATATATCCGAATTTTGAAGTCAATAAAGGTAAAATAACGGTTGTATGACTTTGAGATATACGACAGATTAACGTATATTATAGCAATTTTGTAAACCAATGAATTTGGATTTTGGCTATGGTTGAGACTTTATTAGTTCTGTAGTTGACAATCTGAAGAGAGATAAGTGTTGCAAGACAAAATGACGTGGCTTCTATCAAATTTAGAAGAAAATATTATACTAAATCATTGTACCAACATGGTAGCACAACCCAAACATGTGACTATTACATATTCAGCTTGTGAATTTAACTCTAATTTAATTTTTAAATTTGTATGATAAATATGTGACAATATATCATCCAAATATAACATTACTTTTAACACAATAAGGTAACATCATAATTACATTTAATATATTCTCCAAATATAGAAAGAAAAAAAGTGCAAAACATCGCATATATATTAAGAAGATATTACTAAAATGATGCGACATGGATATCTTTGTGTAGCTTTATCTTTTTAAACGGGTGGAGAAGAAGGGTTCTCTCTTTTTCTTGTTGATTAATGTCAAGAATTGACGAGGACGGTGACATTTCCCATCCTCGAGACACACAATTCAATGAATGTGGCCAAGAGGCAGTTTAGGTAGGGAAAAAAACACCAAATGTGAGGTCCTATTCCTACCAAAGATAATCCCAAAGTGCATACGAAATCTCTAGGGCCGAAGCTTATGTAATGCGAGTGGAGTGGATAGACCACTTGGGTCAAATCTCCAACAATTCCTTTATGAGCATTTTCCGGTCTGCTTTTCACAGTTTGTCAACCACTGACGGCTGAGGCACTGACACACATGGAGCCTTCTCCATGCAAATTCCAGAACTTGACATTCCAATATATATATTCAAACTAATTTTGAATATATATATTGCCTTAAAATAGATATCACTTTGTACCGACAATATTTTGTATGTGAAGTATTATTCTCCACCCAAAGATGTTTGGTGTGTTTAAAGGCACTCAAGAACAGCAAATGTGTAAAAGACTTCAAAGATTAGAAAAGTTTCAAATTAATACTATAACTCATGGTTTATGCATTTATGATTCGGAAATTGCCAATTGAGTTATGAGAGTGTAGAGGGACAAAAGGAGGCAATGATACAACACCTCAGGAAAGAGTGCGTCTGTTGAAAGATTCCACAGTCAAATTGGCAGTAAAAGCCGGAATTGAATTCAACTTCCGGATGAATATGTCGACCTGTTAGAACACCACCCACAAGATGTAAAGCATAGATTTTTAATTAGATTTGAATTCTAATGTTATTCAATTAAACATAATAGGAGCTAACGGAACTGCTCTACATCTGGCTTTACGAACATTATTCAATTAGTTGGGTCTACATGTTTTAGTTTGTTAAAATTTAAGTTACTAGACAATATTAAAAAAAATTATCCGAGTAAGTTCGATTTTTTTTTACTTGGATTTCAATTACCTCTCTCTCTCTCTCTCTCTCTCTCTCTATTGCCTTGGAAAGATTTCAAAAACATTATCTGTTCCGATCCTATACTGATCAAAAGCAGACAAACTAAATTTTGATCAATGGCTTCAGTCAGAAACCAAAGAGACACTGACCCCACAGTTCAAAACATCAGTGATTTTACAAATGAATAAGTGAAAATTTTGCTACATACCTGACGGGATATCTCAGGCTGTGAGGTGTAACCGTTTGCCTGTTAGATGAATAAAGAGAATTAGTTAACAATAAAACAGCTTTTGGACTTGGAATTATTTTGAAAAATGACCTTATCAAAAGAAGGCCATTCAAAAAATTCTCAAAAGTAATGTACACACCCACAACGATCGTTATGTACAAGACAGATACGAACCAAAATAAATGATTTCATCAAGAAATTCAAACACACTATCATACTAGAACTGCAACCCAGTGTCCAACTTACCAAAATGTTTGTATTCCCAGATTCATATTCAAATTCAAGCTTTTCATCATCATTTTGAGCATAGATAGACTGGAGAGTAAAACGTGTAACTGGAATTCCATCAGGACAGTGGTGATCATCCATTACAATCTGCAAAAATATTTACTGTTAAACAGATTTCTAAAACCAATCTTTCTAGTGATAATCAAAAAATAGATATCCTGAAAGTGCATCATTTTCTATGTTTTTAAAATTTAAAAAAAAAAAAAAAAAAGAATGCAACTTAAGAATAGAGATCCTTTAAGAATACCCAAATATGGTTTTGTCATCATTCTCATTCTCCATTTTTAAAACAGATGTGAAATTTCAGAATAACCTCAATAATCTTCACCATGTTTTCCAAAAATAACTAATAAATTTAGCATCCCTGTTAAGACACAATGAAAGCAGTTAACCCCTGTAAGCTTACAATCCAAGGCCATGTAAGCTTAAAACTTAGCCACATGTCAAGCATGAACTGTGTCCACTCCCATTCTTGGGCAAAAAGGGTGGAACGGTGTCCCTTGTGCACAAGGCTTCCCACTTCATAAGAGTTGGGCAAGGGTCGCATTTGTATGCAAGATTCCCCTTGTTTTTTTGCAAGAAGCTATTCCACAACTAGAATCTGTGACTTTCTGATCACAAGGTTTGTCCCCTACTCCCATTCTTGGACAAACCAAGGAAAAAATTTATGCAAAGATCTTTCCATGGTTTGTGTAGAACTAACCAAGGTGCATACATACCAGTATTTTGCGTCTAGCTTTAGCTAACAGACAAATAGTGGGAAACAATCTTAGTAGCATCCACTTTCAAGGAAGACCAACAAAACTTTTCATCAACAAGGGTTATGGCACAAGAATGTCTAAGAAGTCCTCTGGCATGCCAAAACTAGGAAATTAACAAGTGATATATGAGGTATGTGGAGCCGACTCTGCCTAAACAAGTAACTATCTTGAAACACAAATATTCTTAACGCTTAACATCCTTAGCCTCTTGAAAATAAGGCTAAAACAAGACAAGCATTTCTTCTTGATCCTACCATCCAAGGTCTGATAGTTTTGGAAAAACAAGCTGGCTCATGTAATCCCTCTATTATTTATCATCATTACCATGGTAAGGGTCATATTGATGTAGAATCAGGAGTAAAAGTGGAAGAAGAAGAAAATAGAGGAGGGGAAGAGAGAGTAGAAAGATACCAAGAAAGAGAATGAGAAAAGGATTATTTGCTATTCTAAAAATAAGTCTCAATTCATTGATCACCATCACCAGCTTACTTGATCCTCTGCAGTGAGAGGTATAGAGCCTTGTTTGAGGCTAAGTTTAGGGTTGTAGTTGCCTGAATAATTAAGATGTATCTTATGGTGGGAAAGAAACAAATGAGGTTTGATAGTATGAAGAGTTTTTTTTTTATAAATAAGCATATAGAGTTAAATTTATTGTTGGAATTCTTTTCCCTTCTTTTTGAGTTTGATGGAGAGCACCTTTTTTGTGTAGTTTTTATATGGATTTATTTTTCCTACAAACAGATAAGAAGACTATACGCATTCCCCTTTCTTTTTTGTTGCATTATTTTGGGAATGAGTTCACCCTCTTAATGATAATTTTCTGCTATGGTATTCTAGTTGAAAAAGAAAAAGAAAAGAAAATCCATATTGCTGACTTGTGTGCACATGAAACCAGGAGGACCTGATTCTTTCATGTGTCAACCCAGTGAAGTTTACTTCTTTGTACATGTAATTTAGCCCTTGGCTATACTTGAAGGCCCAGCCTAGACAAAAAGTTTCCGGTTGGGTGTATGACTGACATCCTGCTACTGACAGACATCTAATTCTTTGTACACATAATTTAGCCCTCGCCTCTACTTGAAGGCCCAGCCTACACAAAAAGTTACCTGTTGGATATGCATGACTGACATCCTGCTACTGACAGACATCTAATTCTTTGTACACATAATTTAGCCCTTGCCTCTACTTGACTGATATCCTGCTGCTGTTGGGTGTATGACTGATATCCTGCTGTAATGACTGACAGATATCTAAATCCTGGTCATGAGACTCTAGGAAGCATTTGAAGTTGTGAACAAACCAACACCAATGTGGTCTATTTTTCCAACTTCTACAAGCTAAATTTTCATAACCATAATACAGCATCATATAAGTTATTGTAACCCATAAATACAGCATCATATAAGTTACGGCAAAAAACAAGCTGTGACAAAGTTTATCTAGCCAAAAAAAAAACAAAGAAATAAAGAAAAACTTAGACTATACCTTATAACCAAAAAGCTCACAACAAGCCCTTCTAAACACTGAGATTCTATCTGCAAAAACAGTTCTGTATCTGTTCCAGATAGACATTTCAAAAGCTTCACTAGTGAGAAATATTGTTTCAGATAAACAATACAATAAATACTGAAAATGTTGCATTGCACTTACCTCTCTTCACGTTTTTCAAGAGTTGCAATTTGCTCCTTATAATGCAGTATCTTTTCAGAAATGTAGGAGTCTACAAGTTTCCCAGCACCACCTGAATATTTAACAAAACAAACAAACAGAACAAGAAAAAACCACATAATTAAGAGTTTGAAATCGCAAATAATTAAGCAGATTTTTGAAAATCAAAAAGAAAATTGCAACAAAGTCCACTCATCAGAATATGTCATTATATTGATAGACCTCTACCTATCTACTTTATGATAACTGTATTTACAAGCACCAATCTTGCATTTAGCTTTGTTTAGGGTTTCCTCATTAAACACAGTGAAATCACCTGGATAGATTTTCTTTTTTTGTCCACTCGCCATCTCCAGCATCTTGAAAGTGCACCCACCTTTACTGTGACTTCCTACTATTACTATTGAATAATCTTAATATCCGTGTTTCAACCATGCTTTTGACCAACTAATATTGATTAGCAACTTATGGGTATCAAAGGAGATGAAAATAAAAGCACTAATAAGTTTAGATAGTTCAATGGCTTTACAATTTTTTCCAAGCTTTTATTACCACTATCATTTGGGTCAATTGTTCTTGTCAAATATAATACATTAATCCACTACAATTACAACAACGACGACAGTGACAATCACAAGGCTTAATCCCACTAGGTGGGGTTGGCTATATGACATAGTATGTCCAAACCACCTTAATTGCAACAACAATAAAATTGATAAGTCTGTACTGCATAAGGATTAAGGAGGAAAAACAAGGCAAAAAGATGTGATGAAACAAAATTATTGTAAAAATACATTTTCTGATTGTGTACTGCTTCAGAACCTGGGGGGCAGGGGTGTAAATACAGAATTTTAGAGAATATTTTCTTATACCTGATTGTGCTTTTAATTCTTCAACAGCTTGCAGCTTCTCCTTTGTCTTCTGTAATTCACTCCTTAAGGCTTCTATTGTCTGTTTTGATTCATTGTCGACTGCTAGTGTATTCACCATTCGCAGAACTTTTGTATTTGCAGACGAAAAATCACCATGTCCCAGCTGCAAATTAATAAGAAAAACAGCTTGCAATGTGACTTTTTCTTCTGCAAATCTATTTCTACACTAACATTTAATATTTGGCATTTTTCATGAGCACAACGAACCAAAAGTTCTGGACTGCATTGGGTATGTGCTAAAATCTTGTTGGGGATTATGTGCTTTATTTTTCTGGAGATAATCTCTCACTACCCTGGCAGTTGGTACTCCTACCTTGGCTCATTGTCTCTCCCATAAGGGCATGTTGACTCCAGTGCAAGCATCTAATATAACATTTTCTGAACTAAAGGATGGCACTCTTGACTGCAGTATAACCTTTATCAACTAACTAAAAGATGCATTATAACCACAAAAATAACAATAACTCTAGCGCAAGGTCCTGCATTCAGCAGCATAAGGAGAGAAGTAAAATATGATACAGCATCATATATTAAGACTTTCTCCATTCCTTATCAAGTATAAGCCTCTTACCACAGAATTTCACCATAAAGAATGTGTATTAGTTTTCCACTTTGAAAAAAAAAATAAGGTGTTCTAACTAAATACCATGCCAAAGGAGTAAAATGTAGGACTGGGTAATGAATTGTCCAAACCCCTATGGGCCCTACCCCATCTATTTCCTCAAGCAACTCCAAAAAGAATAAACCTCTATAATCTAAAATACAAAGTAATATAAAGAATAGAAACATTATACTAATAAAAAGTCAGAAAACTGCAACCCAGTAGTATGTCCAAGTAGATTATTCTTTGGTAAACAAACCTTGGACTCCAAGAGGGAGATTTCAGAACGAAGGCGATCGCTCTCCCGCTCCAATGATTTTATTCTTCTGGCTTCATTATTTAACTTCTCAGTGAGCAATTTTATTTCACTTTGCTGGTCACTATTGAGTTCTTTTAGTTTACGCAAGTCATTCTCCAATTCCTTGTTACTGCATTCCTTTTGGGCAAGACTTGATTCAAGCTCCTGTCCTTAAAAAAAATGCATTAAACAAAGGTCATTGGGGAAAAAGAAAAACAAGAGATGTCTCAGAAACAAAGTGAAATAGGAGTGAAGTAGCACGACCTTGACCAGAGTTCCATTCACTAAATCGCCACCTGCTTCAACATTTGTCTGCTTCTTCAACTCATCAATAACATTTTTTAATCTATCTCTTTCCTCAATCACAGAAGAAAGCTAAGAAAGGACGATAAAAAGGAAAGAAAGAACAAACAACAACATCCATATTTAATCAGTAAAAAGTCCATAGCACTTTTGACAAGTACAAGAAAATAGAGACAAACAAGAAGGGCATTGTACTAGTTAAAATTTTAAAAGGAGAAAAAGAAAGGAAAGAATTGAGTTAGTTGTAACTTGAGGGGAAAATAAACTTACTATTCAACTAGCAGCAAGTCAACATCCCCAAACAAAAGGCAACTCATCAAAGCATCGCAAAAGAAAAGGAAAAGGAAAAGGAAAAAGGAGAACTAACTACCACATATTCTGTGTGATTAAGTGACTAAAATTCAAGGTAAAAATACAATGCCAAACAAATTGAACCATTCCTGGGTCAACAAAATAACTCACATAATGTATAATAAAACAACTCAAAGATGAAAAATACGATATAGAAAAAAATCCAGATTGTTACACAAACAAAGAATTACCAGATGTTGAAATGAGAAATAAACAAAACATTCCGTGTCAAGGATATGCCTGAAGAAACTAAAATATTATGATTGGCCATCCTATCCAGCATGCTAGTCAGAACCATTCATATAGCAGATATGCCACTAAGAAGCTTGGAATGACCAACCAGCAAATACGAGCTAAAATAATCAATAAGTTTTGGTTTTAGTAAATGAACTCCTGCACCTAAACTTCGTTGAAGCTTTTGGCCCCTGTTAGGCTTGAACACAGAGGAAACCCTGATTTCAGACTTCATTCCATTCCATATAAGGCTTTACTACAAATTTTAGTAAATAATCCACCATCAGAACTTTCAAGCACCTATACCCTTTTATCACAAGATTCGCCGCAATCTTATTCAAGCCTAAAACAGGATGCAATTAGCATGGCTAGAGCCCTCCGCCCCCTTACATTGCAGTGGATCGCAATGTAGCTACAATATTTCTTCTACAAAATTCCCAGCCCTTTCTATCAAGTCTCCCAATGCAGTCAGCATGGGAAAATTAAAAGATCATTATCATCATCATTTTCTAAGTATGTTAGGGTCAGCAGGAAATTACAAGATAATAGAGGGAAAAAAATGCAAGTCCATGGGGAACCTACCCATTCGCAATAGGTCATATCAAGTATGCCCAGGGCCTTTGCAATTGCCATTTGCATAACACCGCCCCCCCCCCCCACCCAAAAAAAAAATGAAAGCAGTATACTTTCTTGTTAATTGCAAAGACCTTGATGAGTGATGGATCAGCATCAATCACACTTTCATATTCACTGTACACTAGCTAGAAATGTTTAGGCATTCCTAGCACATTTGGAGTGATGAGGGTGTCTGACTGTTACAGAAATTATCCATTCATAAAAATGGATCCAGAATGGGGAAGAGAAAAACACACGGCTTTTGGGCCCCCTACATCTGGTTCAGTTTATTTGGAGAGAACAAAATCACAGAACATTTAATGAGTGGAAGATGTTTTAAATTGAAGAATAGGATTCTGTATCTTAAGATTGGGCATTGATGTTTCATCCTTGAACCAATATTTGGGCTCTTTTATCTTACTTGTCAAAGGCGTGCCTTGGCTCAAGGCTTAGCGGAGAATGCCTCGTTCTATGAGGCACATGCCTAGGCTCCAAGGTGATGCCTCACCCTGAGGCACAAGGAACAGATTTTTGTGTCTATGTCATATTTTTACATATGGACTTGTTAAAATCTAACAACGATAACCAAGAAAAAAAAAAAAGAATGAAAAGAAATTTGAGAAAACAATCAAGCACTGTATTAGCAACCTAAAATAAAACCCAAAATTAAAACAAAAACCTCTCAAGTTTCAATAGCTATTGAACATAAAATTCTAAATCCTAAAGTGAGAAAGGAGAAAGGATTAAAAGAGATCCAACAGCAAATTTAACCATCAAATCTCAGTATTAACTTGTTGGCACAAACTTGAGGTATTTTTCTGTTTTTTGCTTTTTTCTCCCTGACAGTTTTAGCTTGAGTGTCATTGGAGAATCTAATTCTTTTGTCAATATGAAAGCACAATCACATAGATCTGCTTTTTGCTTTAGTTTGTTGAGGATTGAGAAATGAGTGTAATTTTAACTTTTAAAGATTTAAAACAATGCTTCATGTTGATGTTTTGTTATGTTGGGACAATTTAAATATTACTTGAGATTGTATGTCAATTTACTTGCTTGTCATTTTATGAATGCGTCTTGTGTTGAAACTTGAATTTGAAACAACGCTTTATGTTGATATTTTAGACTTCTAGTACTTTTTTGAAATAATAGTAGTTGTTATTAACTTATTATTGTGGTTGAAATAATACCAATTGCTATTATAGTAATATAGTGTTAGTTATTTGTTATTTATAATTTTATAAGTTTTCATTTACGTCTTTAAACGTGCAAATGAAAATAATGATGTAAAAGTATTTGTGAGCCTTGTGACTCTCGCCTAGGCTCCAAGCACTCTTGAGCCTCAGTCTTCCTTGACCCTTCGACAAACATGCTTTGTGTGGTCACTTGATTAAGCTTATGAGAAATGTGGATGGCTGGTTTCTCATCAAACAAATCAGATGGGTGGAACCCTCTTCATATTTTTTATATAGAAAATCATAATTATTGAAAAGAAAATGAAAAGACCCTATGCTTATTTAAGTCTTCATGCGCTTAGCTATAGAGTTATATGGCAACGACTATTTTCTTTCCTCCATTTCAGCCCCTTCCGCAATCTTAACACAATGAAGTTCCCTTTAATACTCTAGAAAGAAAAGGCATAAAATACAATACAAAGATAACATGATACAAAATTATTAACAGAAGCTTAACAATTTTAAATTGCAAACAAGAAAGTTCAGAATGATCGGTATCACCCTTACCATCAAATCTACTCGTTTGACTTCTAACTTTGAAGCTTCTGCACTCTCATGTGCCAGCGCAGCTTGAGTTTCAGCATTTTGTTTATCAAGTTCTGCAGCATCCAAAGCCACCTCCATTTGTTTCAAGCGGGTGTTGGCCTCACCCATGTTCCTCATGCTTTGAATCACCTCTCTGAAGAAAAAAAAGCTCAATGAATAAAAAGAAGAAAAACTACTGAAATGGGTGGACAAGTAGTACTTTTTTTCTTCTGTTACACAGACAACTATTGATTAACTTGTAGAAGCAAACTTTGGGGTTGAGAGCTCCTGAACAGCCCCAAAGATTTAAATACAAAGAATTTCAAAAAAGAACTTACATTTGAATATCAACAGAAATAGCTTACAACAGACTATCTCTGTTCATCAAACTAAAGGATGTCAAACAAACAGCAAGGGGTCTTCAATGAAACCCTCTTAACAGCCTGTTTGGTATCGTTGTGCTACGTTGTGTTGTGGCTATTGTGTTGTGCTCTGCTTTGTTGTGCTGTGTTGTGAAAACAGTGTTGGTAAAAGTCAGTGTTCTAAAACGCGCTAGGCGCTAGTCGGGCGCCAAACTGAGGCCTAGCGCCTAGGGCGCCTAGGCGGGGCCTAGGCGGGATTAGGAAAATTGTTAATTTTTTTTATTTTTTGTAACTTTGAGATGTAACTTGATGTTATTTTCAATTAAATCAAAATTAAAAGTGGCATGAAAAAATATATATATCTAACATTTATATATTAGATATATATTTAACATATAAATAGAAAAAATATATATATCTAATCTAATATATAAATAGGAATAGAAAAATATATATATATCTAATATATTTAACATATAAATAGAAAGAAAATATATATATATATATATATCTCTAACATATAAACCCTATCAGGTGTTCTAACACTAGCAACGCATGCGCACGCGCACGCGCGAGAGAGAGAGAGAGGGGGGTCGGAAGTGGAAGCGGAGGTGGAGCTTGACAGCGGCAGCGGTGGCGGCGTTGACGCAGCGAGGAAGCGATAGCGAGGACGAAGCTTGAACGTGTAGAGGCTATGAGGAGGTCACAATGAAGCTGGAGGCAGCGAGGAGGTACCGACGGCGTTGAGGCAGCGGCAGCCTTGGGCTGAGAGGGCGAGATGGCTGAGAGGAGTAAGAGAGGCTTTGGAATCGACAACGAGTAAAACTTAAACCCAAAAATTAGGTGTCTCGGGCGACGCGCCCAGGCGGCTAGGCGCCGCCTATGCGTTGCCGCCGCCCGACTAATCAGGCTGACACCTAGAGGGGCCAACTAGGCCATATTTGGGGCAGCCAGGGGCCGCCTAGTGCCTCACCGGCGCCTAGGCGGTCGCTTAGACCGATTTTTAGAACACTGGTAAAAGTAATGTTTGGTAACTAAGTGTACTGTTGTGCTTATTAATGTTGAAAGCAAGCAATAAGTGTTTGACTAACAATTTACTATAGTATTGTAGATATGCAAAATGACTAAAAAGGGCATTAGTATATTAACTAAGCATTTCAAATAAATATTTTAAACTAAGGCTCCTTTTTTCTTTACATAAAATAATTTTTAATAACATTTTTTAAAGCAAAAAATATTGCATATCAAAATCTTAAAAAATTACATACCTAAAAAATTTTTCAATTCTTCATTCATTTGACATCAATATGTATAAAATTACATAAATTATTAAACATATATGTGTGTATATTATATGAATATATATAAGAACGTATATGTATTAAATATATGTGTGTTATATTATTTGTATATATGAAAATGTATATGTATTATATTATAGCAGATACTAAAACAGATGTAGTGTTTTGTGTATACCTCTAAATTAAATAAAAAATTGAAGAAAAATAAAAAATACAAAGAAAACATAGGAATTTAAGAGGAGGATGTAGAGAAAAAAGAGAAATCTTGTTATACAAAATGTGATCTTTCATGTATCCATAAATATATCAAAAGGTTAAAATCATCATATAACTTTTGAAAATGGTGGGTCTGACAAAAAGCTACTGTGTTTATTGATAAAAAAGCAAGGGGGCCCTTGGTTTTGCTTTTAAATAGCTTATCCTGTTTTTTAGAAGAATCAGCTGTGCTCTAAAAAAACAAAGTTACGCTTACCAAATGCCTCTTTTCCAAAACTTTGATAAGAGTTGTGTTTTAAAAGCCAGCAATACCAAAAAGGCTCTAAAAGTACACACAGAAACACATACCATAAATCTGACTTCATCAGAACCCAAAGAGCAACAAGATGGATAAGTAAGAAAAAGACCACAGCATTTCCCCATTTTTTACTTTTGATAAATGATCTGTTACTTTGCTATAAGAGTGTTGAGCCTAAAAGTTCCCATAGAAAATAGAGGAGATTCAAATAGGTGTCATCAATTTTCAGAAGTTCATATGTGTTATTAAAGATGTGCCTAGGCGCGCCTAGAAGGCATCCAAGTGGGCGCAGACCATCAAGGTGCGCCTAGGCCCAAGGCGCCTTGGGTTTAGGCACACCTTGGGCACCTGGAAGGCATTCAGGCGGGCGCAGACCATCAAGGCACTCCTGAGACCAAGGCGCCTTGGGCTTAGGCACGCCTAAGTTTTTTTAACTTTTTTTTTTTAGATTTTTATTTTATCGTTTACTACTTTATTTAACTTTTAACTGTTTAGGGTTTAAATTTATTGTTTTAACTATAAATTTGACAATGAGTAAAAGGGCTACTACTTCAAATGCTCCAATTGAATTTAAACTAGATGAAGATGGAGAGGGAGATGATGTGGAAGAAGATATTAGAGATGATGCTTGTAATGATTAAAATATGGAAATGTTTGATCTTGATGATAAGAATGATTTTTAGATTATTTAAAATGCATAATTAGTTAATCTTTATTAAAATTTAAGACCTATAAATTATTTTAAGATTTAATTTAAGTTGACTTAAAGACTTTTAGATTGCATCTTTTGGCATTTTTTATTGTTCTTTTCATTAGTATATGTTGAATTTTTTAATTTCTTTGATAGCATACTTGTGAATATATTACTAGGAGTTAGGACCTATTTTATACTTTATTCTTCACAATGTTCTAAAAGGCAGCCAAGGTGGCCGCCTAGGTACAAGGGCCACCGCAATTAAGCCCTAGTTGGCACCCCTAGGTGCCAGATTGGGCCTGATCAGCGCCTAGGCAGGGCCTAGCCGCCTAGGTCACCACCTACATGCCTGGGTTGCGCGCAGCCTAGGCCGATTATGTTTCAGCTTCCCCCTCTCTCTCTCTTGTCGTTACTCTCTGTCTCTCACCGCTTTCCCCTTCTCTCTCGCTTTCTCATTCACTCTCTGGTCGGACTTGTCGCGCCGATCTCGTTGTCTCTCTCTCTCTCGCCACCGATCAGGCCATTTTCTACTGCCGGTCCTCACTCTTCTTCCTCCGGTAAGTATGGCCATCTTCCTCCTTGCTCCTTGTTGCTTGTTGCGCCATCTTCATCCTTGCTCATTGTTGCTTGTTGCAAGAAGGAAGTCCTTGCTCATTATTGTGACTTGCTGCAAGCAGCAACGAGCAAGGATGCTTGATGTAGCAGCAAGGAGGAAGTCCTTGCTCATTGCTACTTGCTCTTGCTGCAAGCAGCAAGCCAACTTCCTCCTTGGCAAGTAGCCAGTTACAATACTCAAAAAAAAAAAAAAAAAGAGAGAGAGAGAAGAATAAAAAATTGTTGTTCAATACTCAGAAAGCAGCAAGTAAACAAATTTGTACATTTTTAATTTACATCAAAATGTTAAGAATTAAAAAAAAAAACATTTTTCCTAGGTGCTAGGCCCCCATCTGGCACCCAACTAGCACCTAGCACGTTTTAAAACATTGATTCTTCAACTAGGATATATATTTTTCTATTTCTTTTTTTAGTTAGCATGAGCCTAGTTCCATCAGGCGCGCACCTGGCCTTGTGCCTTGCGCCTTGCGCCTTAGGCTCCAACACCCATTTGTACCTTAGTGCGCTTTAGGCCTTTAATAACACTGCATACAACTTCTTTTTAAGGCTTTTCGAGAAGTAGACAGTCAAAACAAAGTTTTAAGGAAATAGAGATACCAGGAACATACTTTTGTAAAGCTGCAAATTTGAGAGGTATATCCTCAGCGCATGATACACCAGGAATGTCCTTCACTAACATCTTCCAAGCAGATAATTCATCCTCCAACTTCTTAATGGTGAGCTGCATATCTGATAATTTACGTAGTTCTGATTCTGCCCTCTCCCTTCGGCCTTTTTCCTCCAATAATTTCTCTTTCAGTAACTCAATGTTTTCATGAGAACACTTTAACCTCCTAGCTTCTCGCACTTCAGCCTCCTGATCGATTCCAGTGCAGATAAAGATAAAAACCAGAGAACCATAGTTTTAAAAGTTCCACAGTAACAAAAAAATTAGTTTTATACCATCATCACACCTAAAACAATCCCAGTGCTAACAACTTCACACCCTAGATAACCATGCGTGAAGAAAATTGAACAAAGCATTTCAACCAACTACTTGAACCAAATACTCCGATCTCTTTTCTTCAATCCTTCCCATTAAAGGTCACAATTAGAGTTAAATTATAATGTCATGCCTTTCTTTATTATTATTTCAACCAGATTTAATTTTGGCCTCCTTTGCCTTCTCTGGTCACAATTAGAGTTTAATTACACACACCATCATGACCCTAACTAGGAACTGTTGGTCTCCATTGCTTGGCCAAACCATCTAAATCAATTTTCTCCCCTTTATCTGTAATAATGCTGCCTCTATCGTCTGACCAGTTCATTCATTCATAACCCTATCTATACTGTTGTTCCAAAAATCCCCCTTAATATGCTCATCGAAACTTAACTCATTTTCTTAACATGTTTCTTAATTTCAAAATATTCCATACAGCAAAGCATGGTGGGCTTGTCTGGTAAAAATTTCCCTTTAATATTTTAGGTGTGCATCTACAATGCAAAAATTATAACAAGAGAAAATTAAACAACCTCAATGGATTAATATAATTGTTGCAAAAAACAATAATTGTTCAGAATGCAAAAATCTTTTGGTTTCAATAAACTAAATTTTATATATGAAAACAGTTTATCCCAATAGCTTAAACTATATGTGACTTGATAAATAGCATCCACTTAACAAAATAAATCATGGAGAATGATATACAAAAATAGCACTTACAAAAACCCGCAGCTCTTCTTGCAAATGCTTCAACAAAACATCATTCCCTGTAGAAGGAATTTCTTGAAATGTGAAACTTGATAGCTTCTTCTCTAGTTCAGCCTTCTGGTACAAGCTCTAATATATTGTAAACAAAACGACCGAGTCACATCATATTTCAATAAATTGGTAAAGTTATCAAGAAACAGACAGAAACATATATTTGCTATATTTTATTTACAAATGCACTAATTAGCCATAAACCATGCAAACTACAAATAAGGAGAGAAATTCTATCCAGGGAATCCCTAAGAGAGAGAGAAAGAAAGGGAAGTTTACCACATATACTTGAATAACAAATTCATATACTAGATCTACAGGAATATTAAAGCATTTAAACTCCTTGCTACTCAACATACCACATCAGGCAAAGCATATTTCAATTTAGATTGTAATCAGGCATGATTTAGTTATATATATTAGAGTCTTCTGTCCTACAAAGATATAAGCTACCTCAGAACAACAATAACAATAACAATAACAATAACAATCACAAGCCTTAATCCCACACAACTAATAATTGACTTAATACGAAGTGTAATAGTTTAACCTAACAATATTTTGAGAAAAGAAGACCTATTTGACCCACCTCCTAATGTTAATGTCTGGCCAACATTTGAAGACGAGCAGGACAGTTAAACAATATACACCCGAACAATGTTAATAAGCCCATACTTAATATTTACTTGATTGCACAGTAAGTCAACTCAAGTGCAAAATAAGTTCTGCCTAATGAAGATAAGTAACAGCGTCTAAATCACAAATTTTATAAAAGAAATACACAAAATAAATGTGTTTAGAACATGGTATGTGATTATAAAATTGAAGTTTCCAACTATTTTTAAATTACATTATTGTTTTTTATGATTTTTTAATAATAATTAACTTGGCTATGAAGATACCAAAAGTATAGCAACTAACAAAAAAGATCAACTGGTTTAGACATCGTAATGTTGGTGGAAGGAGGAAAGTAAGGCTTGAGATTTAAAATTTAGCCATAGAGGGGACAAAGGGAGTGAGAACTTTTTAAATATAACCATTTTTGGAACGAAGTATAGATATTAGAGAATAAAAGAAATTAACTGCTTCTTTTTGTGCCAATCCAAACTTCTTTGCATTTAGACCTTATTACCAAAGAGATTAAAAAATAGAGAAGCAAGAATCAAATACACAAGAAAGTGACAAATGGAAGTTCTAAGTGGTTAGGGTCCTCCTCCACATTCTTTATAAACAGGGTAATTATGAACTTCGTTGTGAATTTGACTTTCACAAACAAAACAAGCTCTAACAAAATTTTCAAAGAAGACAGAGAAGAAATATTAGACATGTAAAAGGAACCCCCAAATAGCTTCCACTACCAAACTTATACTTCCATTATGCTGGTGTGATATTGTACAACAGAAGAAAGTATTAATGTACATGGATGGCAAGAAAAGAAGAAATTACAAAGCCAGTTACCTCATCAAGCTGCCTTCGGAGTTCTTCAAGCTGTTGTTTCAGCAGCTCAGATTCTTTCTGAGCATGATTAGCTCTGCATTCCATTCTTTCAATCTTAAAAAAATCAAAATTCAAGTAGTCATTAGAATAAATGTCTGAACAAATGCTCATGATCCAGTAAGGCATTTAGCAGCTTACGTCTGCAGTTATTCTAGAAACAGAAAGTTTTGATTCTCTATTAATCTGTACAATCTCATCCTGAAGTTGTTTCTTTTCCCTTTCAGTGCTTCCAGAGAGATGGCTTATTTTTCCTTCTAAAATGCTTGCCTTCTCCTCAGCTGAAGCTGCTAAAGACTCTGCTTTTCTGCGATGTTTAGTTTCATTTTGGAGCTTCACCTACAATCAGATTGCATAAACTATTGGAGGCCAATGATGGCAAAGACAGATAATTTAATGATGAAGAGAGACAATATTCTAGAGGGTAAAACATAAAAATAACAAAAGCAATCCAAAAAATAAAAAGAAAAGAAATTTTCAAGAAATTGTAATTGTACATCAATTTCAACAAGCATAGATGTTGAATTAACAAAATTTAATTCTGATACACAACAGCAACCACTGAAGCCTTAACCCCACTAAGTGTGGTCAGCTACATGAATCCTAACTTTCCAACCATCTCCACCCATGGCCATATCTTCTATAAGACCACCACTATACCTACATGTCATGTTTAAAGGTTTCCCACCAAGTTTAACAAAATTCTAATTCTAATCAGAATTTTTTTTTTTTTTACAGCAACAACTACCATACACTCCCATAAAAATTCTGTACACTCCCACAAAAATCATTTAGATTGCTATGCAACATAGAAGAATTCCTCTCCATAATTACTTGAAAGCTGAGAACAAATCCAAGGGCATGTCCTTTATCCAGTCGGTTGACGAAATGTTTAAGCCTGAAATTTCACTGGATTATCTATTATTACATAAAACCAATCAGTTGCCGAGATATTTATTTAGATTATGTATACAGCTCCTCTAAAATTAAATTTACTGGCTCATCATACCAAACTCCAACCCAGGAGGCATCTTGTACCTTTTTCCATTGCATAATACACAGTTACCTAGGTGCAACAAGACTGTTCAATAGTTGATCGCAAGGATTACCATTAAGCCAATGCCATGAACCAGAGATTTTCAATTCCCACCAAAGATGGGAGACAAAAGAAGAGGATGACAAGTAGAATAAGAAGAAAGATGAACCAAAGTTTGCAATATGGATACTTGGGGCAATTAGTTCAAAAGGTCTGTAATTTACTAACTGCATTAACAGAACGTAAGACAAATATAAGAATATAGAACCAAAATGCTTGATTTGTCAATGCAAGTTAGAAGCCATTTCCATGTTGACAGAAGTACATGACAGGCAACAAATGACTCTCTCGAATATCACAAGAAGATAAAATTAGGAGAAAATAGCTGAACCTCAAGTTCACTGTATGCTTGTATTTGTTTCTTTATCCGTTCTTGAGAATCATTGACCTCTTTCAACAGCTGATCTTGCAGTGCTTGTTCACGTCCTTTGGCAGCAGCAAGTTCTTGTTCTGCACGTAAGAATTGATCGCGAAGTTTCTGCCTCTCAGCTTCTATAAAAAATAGAAAAACAAAGATCAACAGGCAATACAAAGTCAAATAAATGGGCCCTTTCAATGTCCAAGGGAAAGGATTGAAACGTACCTATCAACAAAACAACAAAATACCAAGCCTTTATCACACTATGTGGGGTCAGTTACATGAATTCAAGCTTGCCATTCATTTCCATCTACAGCCTTATCTTCCATAAGGCCCTTATTACAAATATTATACCTAAGTGTCTCCCACCAAATTTTCCTTGGTATTCCTCTACAAGCGGAGGAAAAATTGCAAGGGCAAGACAGGAAGTACAAGAGTTACCACAGATGACTCATTCATAAAAAAAACAGTACAATATGTACAGGAAATTTTTTTGGAAGTGTACAAAATCTATTTGAAAGTATACAATATCTATTTAGACATTTGACCAATTTGCTGAACATACTGATTGTTAACCGAGATCTCACCCTTTAGAGGATCACACAAACTCTCAAACTAAGTCTCTCTTTGAAACACACGAATCAGCAACTAAGAACAATATCAAGAATCAATCAAGAACACTCAAAACACAAGAGATTACCCTGGTTCGGCCTTAAGAAAGGCCTACATCCAGCTTGGCTTTCGCCTCCACTATCTTGAAAGTTTGTACAAGATTACAATGCACTCAACACTCAACTCACACCTAGCCCATACAACCTGAAAACTATATTGAGTTGATACAAGAAGATATTCCCTCTTCCTATGTGCTTAATCTCTACCCAAGATAGATTGCTAACTCACAAAGAAAGCCCCTTACCCGAAGTCTTCCCCACAGCCCCTATTTATAAGCAAATAGGTGGGTGACTTCAACCTGACCGAACTGTCCAAATGGCAGTTACAACCACTTCGGTCAGCCCTAGAAAAAATTAATAAAACCTTCTAGGAACAAAATTCAGCCAACATATTACATAAACAATGCTACTTATATTACAAGCTCTAATCTAGGACAAATGCTTCAACAAATTCTCCACCCATTTGACTTGATTAGGCTTCTCCCAATTCTTCAAGACTTCAGTTTCCAGTTTGCCCCAGCTGAATGATCTTCAAACAGTGATGAAACTTGGCTGCTGGGACTGGTTTTGTAAACATATCTGCTGCATTGTTTTCACCTGCCACTTTTGATAAGAAAACACATTTATTTTCAATCATTTCTCTTATAAAATGAAATCTAACGTCTATGTGTTTTGTCCTTTCATGGTGTGCCTGATTTTTAGATGTATGGCACTTTGACTATCACATAACAAGGCTGCTTTCACATCTACACCTAAGAGTTCACTAACTAACCCCTTAAGCCATATAGCTTCTTTAAAAGCTTCCGAAAAGGCTATATATTCAGCCTCAGTTGTAGACAAAGCTACTACATGTTGGAGACTTGATTTCCAGCTAATTGTAGAGTTCCATAATCTAAATATACAGCCTGATGTGGACCTCCTTTTGTCTATATCAGCTGCATAATCTGCATCTGAATAACCTAGGATACTAGGTTGGCTTCCTATCTTAGCACCACCATATGTTAGACAAAAGTTTTGGGTTCCTGCTAGATATTTGAGCATCCATTTCACTGCATTCCAGTGGGTTTTGCCTGGATTTGCCATAAACCGGCTCACAACACTCATAAGGTGTGCTAAATCAGGCCGGGTACATACCATACTATACATTAGGCTTCCTACCGCACTAGAGTATGGGATATGCCTCATTTCCTTTCTATCTTCCTCACTGTTTGGGGACTGGTCTAAAGACAGCTTAAAATGGGGTGCAAAAGGCACACCTACAGTCTTTGCATTTTCCATTTTAAACTTGGATAGAACCTTGGCTAAATAGGACTTTTGAGATAGGTATATCTTCCTATGTTGGGTGTCTCTCGAGATTTCTATTCCTAAAATCTTTTTAGCTTCACCTAACTCTTTCATTTCAAATTCAGCTTTTAATCTTTGCTTTAGGAGCCGGATTTCTTGATGGGATTGACTTGCAATAAGCATGTCATCCACATATAGGAGTAAATACACTGAAATGTTAGGGGAAACATGCTTATAATACACACAACTATCATAGGAGCTTCTCAAATACCCTTGGTTAATCATGACCGTATCAAATTTGCGGTACCATTGCCTTGGGGACTGCTTAAGTTCATATAAGGACTTCTTTAGCAAACATACCTTCTCTACCTCTCCTTTAGCTTCAAAACCCTTAGGTTGATCCATTAGAATCTTCTCTTCTAAATCCCCATGAAGGAAGGCAATGGTAACATCCATCTGCTCTAGGTTTAGGTTTAAGTGGGCTGTTATGCCTAAAAGAACCCTTACAGATGTATGCCTCACAACAGGAGAAAAAACTTCATTAAAATCAATACCTTGGACTTGGGTAAACCCCCTAGCAACTAGCCTAGCCTTATACCTAGGCTTAGGGTTACTTCCTACCCCTTCCTTGATTTTAAACAGCCATTTACAGCCTACTATGCGCTGCCCCTTTGGTTTTTCAACCAATTCTCAAGTCTGATTCTTATTTAAAGAATCTATTTCAGACTTCATGCCTTCTTGCCATTTTCCAACATCCTTAGAAGACATTGCCTCTTCATAAGTGAGAGGTTCTTCTCCCCCTATTTCAGTTGCACTGGTAAAAGCATAGGCTACCAGATCAGAATAACCGAATCTCTTGGGAGGTTTTCGGACCCTAGGTTGCCTATCTCTAGCAACACTATATTTATCCAAATTTGGTTTATCACCTGAGCTGGAATCTGCATCACTGTCTTCTTCATCTTCATCCTGATGTGAAGGTTCTAGGGCCTGATCAATTTCTTGGTTATTATCAGGATTATTCCCCTGAAGCTCATATGCAGTTTCAGAGAGTTCTGGAGAATTTTCAGGGCTTACACCTGGAATTTCAACTTGGACAGCTTCTATACCCTTCTCAAGACTATGCTGGATTTTAAGGTTGCTAACTTAATGGTAGAGGACTCATCAAATGTCACATCCCTTGTGATTATAATCCTACGACCATCTAATTCCAGGTTCCAGAGCTTATATCCCTTAACTCCTGAGGGATAGCCTAAAAATATGCATTTCTTGGCTCTAGGCTCTAGCTTTCCTTGTTTTATATGTGCGTATGCTAAACATCCAAAGACTTTAAGGTGAGATAAGCTGGGTTTATGGCCTGTCCACCTTTCATATGATGTTTGGAAGTTAATGGCTGCAGAGGGTGATCTATTAATGATATGGGCTGCTGTAGACACAACCTCACCCCAAAATGTTTTTGGCAAACTTGCATGAAAGAGCATACATCTTACTCTATCTAACAAGGTGCGGTTCATCCTCTCAGCCAATCCGTTTTGCTTAGGGTTTCCGGGGGCTGTCAAGTGTCTAACTATGCCTCCTTCCTTGCATATTTGTTCAAAATCCCTATTGCAAAACTCTAGCCCATTATCGGTCCTAATAATTTTTACTTTTCTGCCCACTTGATTTTCTACCATTTTCATCCATGTCTTAAAGGATTCAAAGGTATTATCTTTAGACTTTAGGACATATACCCAAAGCATTCTTGAGAAATCGTCTATTATGGATAAAAAATATTGGGAGCCCCCATGAGTCATGATTTGAGCTGGGCCCCATAGGTCTGAATGAATGTAATCTAGGGGTGCCTTTGAAGAGTTGATTGTTGTTTTACTGAATTTAATCTTTGTTGCCTTCCCATAAATGCAGGATTCACATTTGCCTAGGTTTAGGGACTGACCTATCTCTAAAATACCTTGTTTGGCAAGTTCTTTGAGCCCTTGCTCACTGATATGTGACATCCTTAGATGCCACAACTTTGCCTTATCATGGGAATTATAGCTTACACTAGCTGCTTCACCACTTAGAGTAGTTGCTTGGAGAAAATAAATTCCATTTCTTAAAACAGCCTTCATGCATACTAGGGAGCCTTTATAAATTTTAATTTCTCCACCATCACCCTTGTATTTATAACCACATCTATCCAATTCCCCAAGAGAAACCAAGTTTCTCTTAAGATCCAGAACATACCGAACTGCTATGAGGGTTCTATGAGTCCCATCATGCATTTTTAATTTTACATCTCCTACCCCTTTGACCTTACATTCAAAATCATTTCCTAACAAGACCTTTCCTCCATTAATTTCCTTGAAATTTTGGATCCATTGCTTTCTAGGAGTCATGTGGAAAGAGCAGCCTGAGTCCAAGACCCAATCTTGACTGTCATAGTTGTCACTAACAGTTAGTGCATCAGCACTATCATAACCGGTGTCACACACATTTACCCCACCATCAGATTTTTCCTTGTCGGCATAATCCTTCTTCCTTTTAGGACAATGCCTCTTAATGTGACCCTCTTGTTGACAATAATAACATTTAATCGGCCCTTTCCCATTTCTAGATTTTGATCTGGATTTTCCTTTGTTTTTATGGTCTTTCTTAGGATTTCTAGACCTTGCAGTTAGGGCATCTGCTGGAGATGCTTTACTATCCATCCTTATCCTCAAATCTTTTGAATTTAAAGCCCCTATAACATCCTCTAAAGATAGTTTATCCCTACCATGCTGAAGAATATCTACAAAATTCTCATAAGACTTAGGTAAAGAATATAGGAGAACTAAAGCTTTGTCTTCTTCCTCATACTTAACATCTATGTTTTCTAGGTCTAGACATAGCTTGTTAAAATCATCTAAGTGATCCTGAAGTTTTTGGTTTTCATGCATTTTATAATTGAAGAACCTGGCTTTGAGAAATAACCGGCTAGAAAGAGTTTTCTTGAGGTATAAGTCCTCCAATTTCTTCCAAACTTCTGCAGCGGTCTTCAGCCTAGACACCTCCCTGAGCACTTTATCTCCAAGGCTCAGAAGGTTGTAGGCCTTCTTCTTGATCTGCACTCGCGCCTCAATTTGGTCAACGGTTAGGGTTTGAAGTTCTTTCCCGGTTGATTCTCCCTTTTCTGCTTCTTCTTATTCCAGCGCTTCTTCCAGTCCAAGACTGCAAAGAAGTGTCTCCATCTTGATCTTCCATAGGCCGAAGTCATTGCTCCCATCGAACTTGTCAATATCTGACCGAGAAGCAATCGGCGCCATTTCTTGATTTTCCTAGGATTGCCTTCTGCAACTTGAGACTCTAGAGGAGTTGATCCAAACCAGAGGTGACTAGCTCTGATACCAAATTGTTAACCGAGATCTCACCCTTTAGAGGATCACACAAACTCTCAAACTAAGTCTCTCTTTGAAACACACGAATCAGCAACTAAGAACAATATCAAGAATCAATCAAGAACACTCAAAACACAAGAGATTACCCTGGTTCGGCCTTAAGAAAGGCCTACATCCAGCTTGGCTTTCGCCTCCACTATCTTGAAAGTTTGTACAAGATTACAATGCACTCAACACTCAACTCACACCTAGCCCATACAACCTGAAAACTATATTGAGTTGATACAAGAAGATATTCCCTCTTCCTATGTGCTTAATCTCTACCCAAGATAGATTGCTAACTCACAAAGAAAGCCCCTTACCCGAAGTCTTCCCCACAGCCCCTATTTATAAGCAAATAGGTGGGTGACTTCAACCTGACCAAACTGCCCAAATGGCAGTTACAACCACTTCGGTCAGCCCTAGAAAAAATTAATAAAACCTTCTAGGAACAAAATACAGCCAACATATTACATAAACAATGCTACTTATATTACAAGCTCTAATCTAGGACAAATGCTTCAACACTGATCTTAACATCATATAAAATATGAAGTATTTCACCCAAAAAAATACTTTTTTTGAAAGATATATTTCTAAAATACACACAAACAAAAAAGCAACAATGAATATAACACAAGGGGCATCCCCAGCAAAACAGTGATGGAAGTTATCTCAGGCAGATGATGACCATCAAAGCTCAAAGCAAGTAAGCAAAACTAGCTAAAGTGGCTACAAACACCACTTCAAAATCCAACCCAGCACAACCTGCTTCTGTGGGAAACAAAATGAAAAAATCAACTACAAAAGACTCCTGGACCCCACTGCAGCTACAGACATCAGTATAGAGGAGACTGCAATATAAATGAGACTAACAACCAGGTGTAACTGCCACTAAAAGAGAATAAGAAGAAGATGAGAGAAAGAAGAGAATAAGAAGAGGATGAGAGAAAAAGAAAAGGACAAAAGAAAAAGAAAAATCAAGCAAAGGAAGAAAAAAATAAAAATATGTGTAGGGTAATGCTAGCCATTGCCCTTAGGGCAATGGTTAAGTGGCAATAAATGATAAATGCATCGTATTTTGAACCATTTAATCAACCAATTGGAGGGTTTAGAAACTAAAAACAAGATGCAATAAATGGACCTTACCTGAAAACAAGGCGCATTTATTGCTGCTAACCATTGCCCAATGGAGAAGAAGAAGAAGAAGAGAGACAATGGAGAAGGAAGGAGGAAAGAAGGGGGCAGAGAGCTCAAAGCTTTTCAAAATAATTAACTTGTTCATTTTCAAAACTATAATCTCAGATTATATGAATAAGTCGCATTTATAAAACTCTTGCAGACCTAATCCTACCTAATATGGTAACCTAATGACATTTCAAATTCAATTATATAATCTACTAAAAGTCCTTATAAAACTAAAACACAACACATCAAGCCTTAATCCCACTAGATAGTAATAAAACACCAATATAAAATCAAAAAAATACCTGATCACATAAAATTAATGTAGTTTTTAGTTATTTTGGGGTTCCAATAGTCTTGATTGCGTCATTATCCTTCCACAGTATGAAAGAAGGTAAATGCATTGATAAAGTTTAGCCTCAAGTGTTGGAACAAAGACAACATAAATAACCCACCTGCCTTGCAATAGTCATCATTTAGCACCTCCAACTTAGATTGGCAATCACGAGCTTGCTTCTCCGCACTACTTAAGGCATCAAAGAACTCAGATTTAACCTACAATGTTAGAAATTATTGAAACCCATAAATTATAACCAACCAAAGATATTCCTAGAAAGTAAAGTTATGCAATTTTTATAATAAGAAATTCACATCATCTACCAAACTTTCACATATAAACAGCATGTACAATGGGATTGCGGCTTTTTCAGGGTGGGGGTGGGGGATTTGGTTGGATTGTTGTGACTTCAAGCATCCAAAATTTGCAAGGAATTGCTTTCAATAAAACTAGCAACTGAAAGCAACCAATTTGACTATGTATTGCCTGTAAACAATAATCTAAATAAAGCACATGAAGCAAAAGTTTGTACTATCGAGTAGGATAAAAGATGAAAACAAATGGTTATCTTGTGAAGAAGTTAAAATGAAGGCTGGCTATCAAGGGCATTCTTGCCAACAATTATTCATCATCATCACATGTCTTATTATTAGTACAATTACAAGTTCTTCAAGGTATTAGCACATCACCACGCCATAACCCCAGAAGTATTTTCTTTCAATTTCTGTTCAGAAACAATTCTGCTTTAAATTTCTAGCTAGGCATTTTAAAACAGGGCCTCGTCATTGTGTCCTGATTTAAAACCCATAAATTGATCCAAGAAAGAAGACACGTAGATCCTTTGTCTATATATTTCAATCAGGCACACCATTGTTGTTGAATCAGTACATACCTCTCCATTCTTTTGTTGAGCATTAGCACAGTGACCCAGTCACATCCCCACTATATTTTTGCCAAATAGTGTATTTGGCACAGATGGTTTAATTTGTGCAGTCCATACATATCTGATTATGCTGATCAAAAGTATCAAGGAAAAATGGGTGACAGACAGAGAGCCAAAAGTCTGGAATAATATGCTCTTAGCAGTAATATTGGAAGTCTAGATGCAATATATGCTGTCTTGAAGACAGATTCGAGGACAATGATCATACTAAAAGATCTTCAGCTTATTTATGCTTCTATCTTATCAGGCACTGGTAATCACTCCAAGTACAAACTCTTCTTTTCAATAAAACCTCTTTTTTTATAAGCAAAGTCAGGTACTGTACGATACTTCAAAGTCACCAATAACCCCCCACCAGCCCTTGAAGCAAACGGTGTAGTGTGTAAGTAGATCATAAGCCACCAAAGCCACAGAGAGGACTAACCAAAACCTCCTCCTTTTGAACGTTTATTTCATAACACCTCTCTTAGGGACAAATGGCAGATCAGAACAGGCAGCATTCTATGAAGACTACAGAATAATCAATATATCTGTGTGGTATCAAAAACTGATCAACAAAAGAGATGCTACTTGAACATAAATCTTAAACGTGCGTAAAGATTGTAAAGTGTATATTACTTCAGGAGTAATCCATCTCCTAATGGAAAGGATTTGTTAGTTATGGCAAACAAACTGCGTGCCACCTTATAATCACTCACCATTAACATGAAAATCCCAAATGTTTTGATTGTTGTTGTTGTACTTAGGACCGCCACATACACAGCCTAACTATCTCTCAAGAACTCTACGATTACACCCCCAAACAATAAGCCACACAATACACGACAATAGCAACAAGAATGGGAATACAAACACCAACACAACCACACAAGACTCAGGGATTTTATCCTGGTTCAGTCTCATAAATGAGACCTACATCCAGACTGCCTTGGGCATCATGAAAACTCCACTATCTTGAATACTTTGACGATTACATGCACTAGAACCACCTCTCTTTCCCACAGTCTAAAATCCTAGACTACACTGAGATGAAAAACCCAAGAGAACATACAAAGATAACCCTTCTCTCAGCCTAGCACATACTCTCTCAACACCTCTCAAGATATCCAACTGTTTTCCATACCTTAGCCGTGCCCTCCCAGCCCCTATTTATAAACCATAAGGGCGGGCAGGTCAGGTTATAACCGACTGACCCCCTGACCAGATTTCTAACAAACTTCCGGTCAGCCTATGCTATTCAATAAACCTCTCATTACAACAGAGAAACATACCAACAGATTTACAGAAGGAAAATTAACTAAGTACAGAAACCTAATCTAAGTCAAATGACTTCACAGTTGTCCTTGTTTGATTCTCTGTCTCAATAGTTTGTGTGCAGCTAAACAGTGGCAAAAAAATTCCTTAGCTAAAAACATTCTTTGGATGTATTAAGGTTCATCAAGGTGCAGTTATGGGACCTTTCTATTATTTTACTTTATTTTCTGTGCTCTGCTTTTTCATTTTTTTCAATATTGTATGTAATTTTAATTATAAGTAAATTTGTGGTGTAGTAATCCTCAAAGGAAGGGGAAGCATATGAGCACTGTGATGCTAGATAGCCAAATGCTTTTTTCAGATGTGTTACTAGGCTCACAAAAATAAAAATTAAATATAATATCCATTTAACTCAAAACATGAGCACATGTTCTTTTTTCTTTTCTTTTCTTTTCTTTTTTTTTTTGAAAAAGCAAACATCTGTTATATAAGCATAGAAGTTTCAACCACAACAACACTTGAGAAATAAACCTCACTTTCTCATAAGGTACACATGGTCATGTTCCTGCAACTCCGATCTAAACTCTCCATATAGCATAGCAGAGCACAGAAACAACTGTGAAGTTAACAATTGATAATGAGAGAGATAGATTGATAAATAGTATCAAGAATTCCAAATACTTGCTCGTGCAGGCCTATTATGTCTTACGAGCAACAAAAGTCACACATATCCGAGATAAAAAATAGTTATTAGCAGGCATTTGGATGAAGTCATGACATGTGAAACATACAAAATAAAGTTGTTTCTTTCTTATCTTTTCTTCTATTTCTAAATGTTGGAGGTAATAAGAGCCTTTTTAACTTGTTTATATTGGCTTAGGTGAAGTAAATATGTTTTTCTTTTCTCTTCTTTTTTATGCTAAATTTGTTTTTGTTAGGATTTCAGAATTTGCTCTACATTTTTTGACTGGATAACTTCCAACAAACTATTGCTTCAGTTCAGCCACCATCAGTCCACCAGTTTCGGGCTCTGAAGTATTAACCCAACGGCCTCTCTTGTTCGCATCTGGCAGTTATGGTCTTACTCGTGGCAACTCCAACAGATGCTTATTTCTCCTCGAACAAGTCGATTTTAAAAGATCTATCAAAGAATGCCAACACAAGCCTAACGGTCCTAAAAATTGCCAGCAGGAATCGCTTTCCTAAGTCGCAGTAAACTCGTAAAATTTCAAATCCAAAATAAAGAATAAAAAGCTGATAACCTCCGATTTGCATCAACAACGAGATATAATATAAGCCCTCATCGAACACGCGCAGAAGAAGCCAAATGCACAGATTTCAACAAAATTAAGGTCGCATTCTAAAGCAGACACGGGAACCGAAAGAGGCGATTGAAGTTTACCATCTGGCGGCATTGGTAAGTGCAGAGCATGTGCTCGGAAGGCAGTTCGTGAGTCGACTCCGGCGCCGGAGGATCCTCGTATATGACGAGCTGCCGCTCGGAGTTAGGGCTCTCCAGCGGCCTCGAGTCCGCCCTCCGCTTCCTTGCAGGCGGCGTTCTCAGAATCATTTTTGCAAACACCTACTCTCTTGAGTATGGATGTGATGTATATAGTTCAAAGAGCTAGTTCAAAGAGCCAAGGGCGCCTCAGCGGCGGAGAGAGAGAGTAGAGAGAGAAAGGGCTCTGGTTTTCTTTTTCCTTCTCCGTTTTCACCACGCAAGAACATCCTACGAGTTAGGCATTGTTACTAATAAAATGGTTTAAATTATATTGAAAGTCTTTAAATTTTATAATTTATGATAAATTATTATTTTTATTTTAAATTAGATGAAATTCGTTATCACACCCCTGTATTTTGAAAATATTCCTATTATTTTTGTACATTTTAACTAAATTATTTAAAAAAAATAAGGAACAAATATAATATGAAATAAAAATAAAAAATATATATTTTTTTAAATAAATAAATAAACACGTAAATAATTAAAATACAGGATAATTTTGTAAATATAATGTTTAATATAAAAGTTATAAAAAATAATATTTTAATCAAACAAAAATATAAATTCAATCACCTCTCCAAGCAAACATAAATATAATTTACTTTTATCTTTAACGTGGTTGTCAAAATAACATAAATGAAATTGTTTTCATCTTTAATGTGATCGTAAAATAAAAATATATTTTTAATATTTTTTTGATGATCTCAAAATATTTTTAAATTTACTAAAACAATTTAAATTTTTTTAAAATATTCTTATTATTTCAGGATAATAAATATTTTAAAAATATAAAATAGTATCGATGTTGTGCAACAAAACATTTCAATTCCATCAATATTTATTAATAAATTATTGATGTAGAAAATGAATCTTAAAATAACTTATTAATAATTTTTTAATGAAAATTTTGAAAAATATTAAAAAATATTAATAATATTTAAACTTCACACAACTTATTTTATTTAATATTTTATAATCTTTAAAAAATATTTATTTATATTTTATGATAACTTACTATTTTTTATTTTGAAATCAAATGAAATTTGTGAGCATACCTCTATAGTTTGAAAATATTTTTTTTTTTTATAACATAAGAAATTCAAGGGATTTTTCATTCACAATCAATCTCCACTAACCTATCTTATTATCTCTAAAACTCACAATTCACCTACTCACAACCCTAAATGAACGGACAGATAGACACAATCAATTATATATTGTAACATATTGATAAAATTGAACCCATAACATCACAATATTTCAAGTTTGTGAACACATGCACTAGACCATTTACACTATTATTATGAGTTGAAAATACTCATATTAACTTTTTATTTTTTAATTTTATCAATATTCATTAATAAATCATTGACCTAAAAAATTAATCTTATACTAACTTACAAATAATCTCACAAATGACATTTTTTTATGGAAAACAAGGAAAATTATAAAAATATTAAAAAATTATACTAACAAGATTTAAACTAAACACAACTCATTTTATTTAATATTTTATCTAAACAAATTAAAAAGTAAACTATGGTCATCCAAATAAATTTATTTATATATATATATATTTACACTTAAGTTACTCCTTAAGTAAAAATAAACAACATTTATTAATATTTTACTATTGTTTTTTAAGATAATAATTAATATTTTATTTATTTATTTTTCTTTTGATCTAGTCAACGCATGGTAGAAAACTTGTAAGCACAATGGGCACACCTTCAATCACTATCCCCAAGTATGAATATTCTCGGCACATGTGTCTTACGCGCTCTTTTCCCTGCTCAAGCCAATCAGGCCAACACATTCAAAACATACTATAAAATATAAATTATAAAATCATTTAAAAATCTCAAATATATAAATTATGAACATATTAATTATTATTTTAAGAGTAATGGTTAAATATTAATAAATATATACTATTTTAAATAAAATATATTTATTATATTTACTTTTTTCTTCAATAAAAAAATTTTATGGCATAAAACGTCACATGTATTTTCTTATTTTAATTGTCATATTTAAATTCTATTGACTTCCTTGTCTTTTTGATTGATTAATTCAAGATTTATATATTTATCTTTACTTTGTGTTATTTAATATTTCAGCTTTATCATGACACTATTCACACTTATATTTTTACTTAATTTACATTTTATATATTTAATTTTCATTATAGTTAATAAAAAAATTGGAGATTATACATCATTCTTTATATATCTCGTATTGGATATAATTTATTATTCGATACTAAAAAATAATACACATAATCGGAATAAAGTTAAATAAACATCATATGTGACCATTTGAATTTTTGTTAGGTGAATTGATAGTGGATATTGATAGATTGAATTAATACGAGAAAATTCATGTGTTATGACTATATGCTCATTCTTCCTCTCGTTTTCTAATATTTGTATGGTAATTCTCAATGGAACAAGCAGTCATAATTTTCTATTTATATAAAAAACTTTAATTCGGATTAGAAATATATGAATTTAGTTTTTAGGATTTTTTAATATATCATCTTACTGAGCAATCAATAATTTGCATACTCTTTACACCTTTTTATATCGTATGTAATTAAACGTCTAGATAAACATAGACCAAAAAATTGATTAGATCACGTTAAGTGAGTTTTACTGGTATAGTCAACCCGTTTTTCACGATCACTAAATTCAATTACTGGTAGGTATTTTATATGAAAATTCTAATATATAACCATAATATTCATGTATTCTTTTTTCTAATCCACCAATGTAACGTCATATTTGCTATGTGATACATATTTTTTATAAACTTGTATGTTAATAATTCAAATTCCTATATTCTTTAAAACCCTTCAATAACACTTTTTTAGACCTATAAACAACATATACCTTTCAATTCGTGACTTTAACAAATACATGGTTTTCATTATTTGCCTATCAAGCATGATTTTTTGACATTTTAATTTCTTTTATTAATCTTTTGTTCGATTGCTCTCTTTCAAAATTTTATGATACGATTCTTCTTCTTTGTTATCATAAATAGACACAAAAAATATTTTTCCTCCACTATTTAGACATTCTTTTTGATTTAAAGATCATAATAAATAATTTCATACCTAATTCTGCATATACATGTGTGCTCGAATTTAGAATAAATAAATTAACACTAGACAAAATAGTTACTAATGAATTATTGTAATAATTTAAAATCCAATAATACATGCATTAAGTTATATAATCACATTATATAAATATATTAAAATAATTATATTTATTGGCACGCCTAATTGAAATTAAGGTGAATAGTACTGATTCATTTAATTAGAGAGATTTAAAATTAGGATAAGTTTTAATTGTCACTATAAAGTTTAAAAACACACACAACTTTTTGTGTTTTTTGAAATTGTAAAAGACCCACTTGTTATTAAAAAAAATAGACAAAAAGACTATTCTACCCTTTTTTTTGTTTTTCTATATTTTTTTCTCTTTATTTGTGTCGTCAACTAGACTCACGTTGAGCAGGAGCGGCTCAAGGGCTTTGGGGGCCCTAAGCTATCACTAATTTAGGGGCCTCAACTCTTAATAAAAAATTAAAAATTTATTTTATTAAAATAATTATTTATTGAGCTGAAGGGGTGGGTCCTAGGCAATTGCCTCACCAGCCTACCCCTTCAGCCGGCCCTGATGTTGAGTCGAACCTAGTGGTGGGTTTGACTTAATGAATAAACAAAAAAATAATAATTCTTTTGTGAGTAGTCAAGTTCTGTTGAATATAGTCAATAGCAAAAATAAAAATTGAAATACTATTGGTGCACCATCATTATTAAGTAAAAGACAACCACTACAATTAATATCTTATCTCTCATTCATCTATTTATTGATGAAAATTGTGCGCATGCATATATATATAGTTATTTATTTAGTAATATACTTGCAATGGATTAAAATTATATTTGGTTATATCTATACTAAATTTATTGATTGGTTGCCACAATGAGTGTGATATGTGTGCATATAGAAAGAGAAAGAGATATCAAGAGATGTGTGCTAGATTATAAAACAAGAAATTTTAGATTGGAGATTATAAATGAATACAAAGATAGATAGATATGACAAGATAATAGGATTTAAATTTCAAATATAATGGGGGTTAAGCTTTATATTATAGAAAAATGGATTATGATATGAATCAAATTGTAACTTGTAAATTTAGATTTTAATAGTTGATTATATCTATAAAATTAAAATGTAATTTGTAAATTTAAATTTTAATAGTTTATTATATTTATAATCAAACTTGAAACCATGTATAATAATTGAATATACATATAGTAATGAATTAACAGTTATTGTGTAAAACTAGTTAATTTATGAAATAATAACTTTTTAGTGGAAAGATAGAAAGGAGATGGACTTTCCCATTAGGGTGCGAGAGAAATAAATGAGAGAACTTTGAGGGTGTTTTAGATAATTTAAGAATTTTAATTGTGGTAAAATAACAAGGAGAAAAAAAAGTAATACTAGTTTAATAAATGCATGGGAAGTCATTTATTTAATTCCAGAAACATGGGGCTATTTTCTGCCATTTTTGTAAAATCTTAGATGCCTAGTGGTATTTAACCTAAAAGTTTAAGATGGAGAAGAAATAATTAACTTTTTATAGGCTAAATTGCCCAAAACCCCCCATCTTTTCTGAACTTGCACGAAGATCTCCTGTAATTTAAAAATATTACTATTCCTGTGGTGTGTTTATTTCTTTTTCACAAAAATACCCCCTCCGTTCGTTAGTTTATCTCATCATACATGGTCAGTTTTATGAATTGAATGATGTAGTTTTAGAAGTTAAAGGTAGGGCAAAACCAAAACGAAGGGGAGAGAGACAGTGAGAGAGATGAACTGGGCAGTGGGCACTGGTGGAGCTATTGTGATCAGGAGACGGAAAATGCCTTGAGCCACCCATTCACATCAAGCTGCCGAATCAAAAGGAAAAACCCTCTGTAACAGAATTGTATATACACACACATGTAAGGCTTGTTGATCGTGGGATCTTCCCGTTTGTTTATTTTATCGTTTTGTTTTGGGCTTCTGATGTTGCATTCAGATGTATGTGAATGTTGCACAATCTATCTCTGGAAATGGGTTTACATTTGCTTTGTGATATTTTTGTTGTAATATTTGCTCTGCCCTGTTCTGTGTTATGCTGCTTTGCTACCCTTCAATATGTCATAAACTAGTTGATACTTTTACCATAGTTATTGAATTGTTTCATGTCCAATGATATTTCCCATTATTCCAATCATATTGAGTTGTTTCTGGGTTCAGAGTGAACCCAACCGTTCACTGACCCAGTCTGGGTTGCTCTGAACCCAGCCATCGATGATACCCTGATGGGGTTTTAGAGAAAACACCCCCCCCCCCCGGGCCTCCTCTCTGCAGTAGGCTGCGGTGGCTGTTCTGCAAAAACGAAGTGTTTGCTGCAGCTTGCTTAGGCTGCTCTTCTCCTTCTTCTCTAAGACCGGCGGCCGGATGTCCTCTCTCTCTCTCTGGTCACCAGGATATGATGGTTGGGTTTGGATAAATTTAACCCATTATGTGTTAAACTAACACGGTACACTAATGAAGGGGTGTCTCCACAAGAAAAGCAATTCACAGGGACCTCTAGAGTCATTTTTAAATCATACCGTGCAAATGACCCAAATAATAGGGGCTCCGGGGGGGCAATTTACCCTTTTTATAAGATCGAGATGCACTGTTCATTCATCATTGTCGGTTTTAGTCAGGCGAGGCGGCTCCCCTCCTCTTTCTCTCTCCACTTCTCGCATCTTTTCCTTTGGGGAAACCCTAATTGATGCAACTGATCTGAGCCTGTTTGAGCAATTCTCACTGTAGCAGCTCTTGCTATCATGGAAACTGCTAGGTAGATTACTGATTTTGTTTTATTCTTGCTTGATTTTGGTTTTTCAGTGAAAATCTTGTGCTGTAATTCTCTTGTGTCTTTTATTCCTGTAGCTAGTACTAAATATTCTTGTTGCTATGTATATATGTACATATGTTTTAAATTCATTTTCTATTTTTAGTTTGGGGATCCCGTGGTGAAGTTAAATTCTTGCATTTTTCCGAAGGCGAAAGTGGATAGATTTATCATGATTGTTCGATCTGGAGCCCTTTGGGTCTGTAGGGATCAATTTTAGTTGTTTTTTGCTTACCTTTTTCTATCTGATCTTCTGTATACATATCTGAAGATTATCAATTCATTTGGTGGAGTTTACGCTATTATGAGTAGATTTCTACCAGATGGAATAGTGATATGAAAAGACAAACATAAATAGATAATGCTGATGGATCGACCGATATGTGTGCATCCATCGGGAGCACTGTATACAATTAGTGGTCATATAACAGAGCTATTTGAAAACTTGTACATATTTCAATTTTTTTGGGAAGTGTTAACGGGAATCGGATTTTTCCTTTGCAGATCTCTCTCCCCTAAAATTGATCTTAAAGCAGGTTAAGTGCGTATGATAGAACATGCAAGAGGTTCCTGCAAATTCGGGCAATTTTTGTCCAGAGACATCAGCGTTAAAGTCCTCAAACAGCCAAACTCTTTTGTTCATTGCAGTTTGGGGTTAGCACTTGGCTCTGCCTGTGTATTCTTCAATCCAACAACAGCATCTAGCATTATAGTTGAGAACTCTGAACATCTTTCAGTGTTCTTCCCATGGCTGAGAATAATTATGCTGGAGGGTCTCTCTCAGGTTTGATTTTATTATGCACTCACTTCAGTTTTGTTGTATGATCTTGCGGGTGCCATTAGGTGAGCATTTTAGTATGTTAATGATTGTGTGGTGTATTGCATATTATTATTTTTTTGGTTCATGCTTCATGCATTTGGAAGTAGCACTTATTTAGCAACATAGCTGACATATATGGAAAAAGATTCCTTGGGTCTTCGTACTCCATAAAAGAAATAAAGTAGGAATTTATCATTCATTCAATTCCAATCTAAGGGAATATTTTGTTATGTGTATCTATTCTTTTATTTGTTCTTCTCATTTTCAAAACAAAAAAATCTCGGAGACCTTAAAATGCTTTTATTTTCGTGTAATTTTTGTATTTGTTAGATAATGAGTTTTGGGATCAGCAAACTCATTTTTTCTGTTGTTTCTCAAAGTTTGGGACATCTTGTTAGAAAAGCTCAAAAAACAGTTCCCAAAATCATTTCACAATGCATTTTCTTTAGTTAATTTGGTTCCAAAATCAAAAAATAATTTTTTGATACCATAATCTAATGAGCCCAAAGTCTTTTGAATTTTTTATTATTCTTTTTGCCCAGAATTTACATTAAAAAAGAATTACGTGCTCTACATGTTCTGTTAAATCATTCGTATTAGATTAGTTGGTTGTCTCGGTTAAAACAGTTTATGTGAGGGGTGTATTTTGTTATTTCACCTAGAGGTTTGTTTGGTTAGTTATATCCCCAGTGTTTGGTTATTTTAAAATCCTCGTAAAGTCTGCCCTTACGTTCTATAAATAAGGGGTTGGGGTCTGGTGTTTTCTCACCGGTTCTTTATGCTATCTTGGGGAATTTTGAGCGAGAATGTGCTGTGATAGAGGAAAGCTTTTGAGGGCTTTTTAATCTGTTTTAGTTCTCTGTATAGCCTAGTATTGGGTTGTGAGAGAGAGTGAGTTTGTGGGCAGTACATGTAATCGATTATGATATTCAAAATAGTGGAGAAAGGCGCCTAAGCAGTCTGGATGTAGGTTTTCTCAAGGGAAACTGAACCAGGATAAATCGTGGGCCTTGTGTGATTGAATGTTTTTCTTATTTTCAGTTTTCATTTTCTGTTCTCTAAGGCAGTTTGTGTGTGAGTATTTTCCGGTAGTCTTGAGTGTAGAGTATTTGAGTAAGGCAGAAGATTAGGTCAACATGTTCCTTCTTAATGCGCTAGCATGTTTATGTTATGCTGTTTGTATTACTAACTCATAATTCATCTTCTTACTGATTTATTTTTAGCCTGTCTCTGTACAACATGCATGGTTGCTAATTTCTTTGTATGATTAACAGCAAGCGAGTGATGTTTTTTATCGTTTTCCTGCTGAATAATAATATTCACACCAAAAGCTACTTATTATTAGAAAGAAATGTCTGTTCATTAACGCATGCTCTGTTTGCATGTGCACCTTTACTTTCTATAATTTTCCTCCTCTCTTCCTTGATCACTGTTTTATCTGAATTTAATTTGATTGTTTTTAAGTTATAGAGCCCACAAAAGATGCTTTGTACAAGGAGCTATGGCATGCTTGTGCTGGACCCCTTGTTACTGTTCCTCGCGTGGGAGAACATGTTTACTACTTTCCGCAGGGCCATATGGAGCAGGTATGTTGAATTCTTTGTATAAGTGAAAATAACAAAACCAATCATGTTGTTCTCTTCTTTTTGTGAATTCTATATTAAACATGGGAGTGAATAAATCTTGTAGATAGCTTTATTAAGTGAAAGGAAAGGGCTGTTAATAGGCTAGAATGTCTGTACTCCTCAAATTTTAATTATTTCTTCTTGTGTGAATTCCTATATCAGATATTTGTATGCTTTAGTATCAGTTGAGACAGCTGGGCTCAGTGTTGTACATTATTAGTCCCCTCCACTTTTGATCCTTTCTATAGTTCCCATCCATTCCTTATTGTTAACTTTATAGTGTTGTATATAGTTACTTGTTTTCCTTAGTTGTACCTTGTAGAACTGTATATATACATATCTACCTATGATTAAAATATTCAACACTTTTTCTTTTAAAAAAACATGGTATTAGAGTCGTGTTACCCTAATGTTACAAAATCCTAACCTTAATCCTTAGTCAGTCATTGTTGCCACAATCCATTGTTGGTCGCGTATCTCTCTCCGATTGGCTGCAATGCCTCTCTCTCCATTGTTGTCGCCTTCAGTCATGACTCTTTGATAGGTTGCGCATCTCTCGCTATCACGCCTCTCTCCGTTGTCGATCAAGACACCCATGACCCATCGTTTGACGTCCCTCTCTTCACTGCCGTACGCAATCAGTCACAACCCATCAATTGACGAGCCTTTTTCTCTATCATTTGATGACTAGATTTGCGACCTTCTAATCTGTGACCTGTGACCTTTGTTTTCCTCCATTCTTATCTGTTTGTGACCTTCAGATTTGCCTTTGCCTCAATAGTGGTATTAGGTTGATTTTCCTTCAGATCTGGTTTGGGTTTGCATTTGTTAGTTTGGGTTTGTTATCGTTGTTGCTTCAGCTTTGATTTGATATTCAATTTATGGGATATGGCATCGTCCAATCCTAGTGTGTTAAATCTTGGAGTGGTGAGTTCGTCTTCTATTGTGACTATACCTATGACCATGCCATCGTTTTTTTTTGGTATTCCTACCATTACAACAACAACAACAATATATCTAGCCTTTATCCCACTATGTGGGGTTGGCTACATGAATTTTAGACTTCAATATATTTCTGTCTTTTGTCATATCTTCATTTATACCCATACACTTCATTCAAACTTTAATGTCTCTCCCTAAGTCTTAATGGGTCTGCCTCTACCTCTTTTTTTGACTAGTTGTTCCATTTCATCAATTGTCCTCACATGAGCTTGTCATGTCTCTAATAGTAGTATAAAGACAATATTGTAATAAGGATGTAGTACTTGTTAGGCTTATAGTTGTATTGCACATGGGCGGATGATGGCTGGAGGCTATAAATAAGCCATTGCTGTAAGAAAGTAGGCATGCTTGAATTGATGAATTGAAATATCTTATTTCCCTCTCTTGCATTCTCTCAATCTCCCTCCAATTTCTCTCTAATCTCTCTCTTTCTTTCCCTCTCTGTTTTGTTCTCCCTAACTTCCTCCCATCTCTTCTGATCTAACTCCCCAATTCCTCCCCAATTACCTCCTAAACCTGTTATGAACCCTAGGTTCATGACAGAGCTTCTCTTGGTCTCCGTCTTACATGATCAAACCATCTTAGTCTAGTCTCTCTCATATTCTCCTCGATTGGCACTACTCCTACCTTATTACGAATAATCTCATTTCTAATTTTATCTTTTCTTGTATGCCCGCACATCCATCTTAGGATCTTCATCTTCACTATGCTCGTCTTTTGCTCATGCTGGTATTTGATTGCCCAATATTCTGAGCCATACAACAAGACTGGTCTTATAGTTGTCCTATAGAATTTTCCTTTCAGTTTTAATGGGATTTTACCATTACATAATGCCTCCAATGCATTTCTCCATTTTAGCCAACCTACCTTAATTCTATGCTTGACATCCTTGTGAATTTCTCCATCTTTTTGAATCACTGATCCCAAATATCAAAAATGGTATTTTCTTTGTAAGATTTGGTCTTCCAATTTTATTATAACATCCTCCACTCTTGCATTCTTATTAAATTAACATTCCATATATTATGTTTTCCCTCTACTTAATTTAAATCCCTTAGATTCTAAGTTGTTTCTCCACAACTTAAGCTTAATGTTCACTCCCTCTTTTGTTTCATCCACCAACACTAAGTCATCTGCAAATAGCATACACCAGACACCTCTGTCTGAATGTGTTTAGTGAGTCCATCCATTACTAAAGCAAATAAGTATGAACTTAGTGCAGAACCTTGAGCAGTCCCATTGTAATTTTAAACGGTTCAGTATCCCCACCGCATGTTCTGACCCTTGTCTCTGCACCGTGATACATGTCCTTAAGAGCTTGTATATAGGCTGTTCAGACTTTTTTTTTTTTTCTAAAACCCTCCATAATACTTCTCTAGGGACCTTATCATAGGCCTTTTCTAGATCTATAAACACCATGTGTAGGTCCTTCTGATGATCCTGATACCTTTCTATTAGGCGCCTCAGTAGGTATATAGTTTCCATTGTTGACCTACCAAGTATGAAACCAAATTGATTTTTCGAGACATCTATTTCTTTTCTGAGCCTTTGCTCTATTACTCTCTCTTAGAGTTTCATGGTATGGTTCATTAATTTAATTCCTCTGTAATTTTCACAGTTTTGAACATCTCATTTGTTCTTGTATATATGAATCAAAGTACTATTTCTCCACTCATTTAGCATCTTTTTTGATTTAAGGATCGCGTTAAATAATTTTGTTAGCCAGGAGATGCCTTCTTTTCCCATGCATTTTCATGCTTCTATTGGTATATTATCCGGTCCCATCGCCTTATGATTTTTCATCTTTTTTAATGCTTGCCTTATTTCATTTGAACTTATGCGTCGATAAAATATATAGCTCACGTTCCCTTCAGAGTTACTAAGATGTCTTAACCTAACTCTTGTGTCCCCACCATCATTGAATAATTTTGTGAAATACTCCTTCCATTTCTCTTTAATCGCTCCCTCATTCATTAATACATTTTGGTTTTTATCTTTTATGCATTTCACTTGGTTTAGATCCCTTATTTTTCTTTCTCTTGTTTTAGCTAATTTATGTATATCCCTTTCTCCATCTTTTGTATCAAGTCGTTTATATAGATTCTCCTATGCTTTTAACCTTGCTTTACTAACAGCTCTTTTTGCTGCATTTTTTGTTTTTTTATAATTTTTTAGATTTTCTTCATTGTTGCACTGATATACAGTTTTATAGCAAGTTTTCTTATTTCTAATTTTCAATTGTACCTCTTCATTCCACCACCAAGACTTAAGGGTTTGGGGCTCTACCATTTATCTCTCCAAGGACTACCTTTGCCGTGCTTCTCAGGGCAGTAGCCATTTCCCTCCACATTTGGTTTACTTATCCTTCTCCATTCCATTCCCTTCTACCCCTTAATTTTTGGATTTTGTTTTATGTGATTTTTTCTCTTCCAATTTCTTACTTGGATGTTAAGTATCAAAAGTTTATATTGAGTAGTCAAACACTCCCTCGGTATCACCTTACAATTCTTAGAACATAACTGATCCTCTTGTCTCATGGGGAAGTAATCTATTTGGGTGCTTGATGCGACATTTTTATATGTGATTAAGTGTTCGTTCCATTTTTTGAACCTAGTATTGGTTATGATAAGCCCATATGCCATTACAAAATCTAGAATAGACTTATCCTCATTATTAATTTTCCCGAATCCATACTCTCCATGTACCTCTCTATAACCGTTTCTGTCTCTACCCACGTGACCATTTAAGTTACCTCCTATAATCACTTTCTCTCTTCTTGGTATCATTTGTATGAGTCTCTTTAGGTCTTCCCATAATTTTGCTTTTATCTCCTCATATAACCCCGCTTGTGATGCATATGTACTAAAGATATTCATAGTCATTCTTCCTAGACCAACCTTCACCATAATAATCCTATCCTCTATTCTTTTTACATTCACTACCTTATCTACTAAGCTTTTATCTATAATAATCCCCACTCCATTTTTCGCTCGATCATTTCATGTGCACCATATTTTATATTCCGTTTCTGATAAAATTTTTGCTTTTTTCCCTACCTATCTTGTCTCTTAAAGGCACATAATATTAATCTTTCTCTTAATCATCACATCTATCACTTCCATAGTTTTGCCTGTTAATGTGCCTATGTTCCATGACCCAATCCTTAATCTATGATTTTGGTTTTGGTTTTGACTTTGACTTTGATTTTGTTTTTTATTTTGATTTTGGACTAGCTTCTTTACTCACATATGTCCAAGCAAATGCAGGGACCCTTGCTTAATTGTCACTACATCCGGGCGCCGATGCAGCGGCCCTAGCTCACTTGACACTACACGCAGACAATGTAGCGCGTCACTATGAAGGGTTACGCCCCAACGATTTTTCATAATTTGTCTAGAGTTCATATTTTGGATCCGACTAGGTTTTACGTTGCTGAATTTGATAGGATTGCATAAGATCATATGGATGCACAGTTGGTTATATTGTTGGTAGTTGATAGATGTTAATTTAATTCCTTTATTTCATGTTTATGAGAACTATTTTGACATTTGGTCTCATGCTCAACAATTGTACACTAATGATATTGTGTGCTTATAAAACATCATTGGTAATTTGTTCTATATTTAGAAGGGAGATTCAGATGTGGCTACCTACCTGGGTCATATTCCGTCCATTGTGGTAGATTTTAATTCAATGCTCCTTGTTACAGCCGATCTTCGAAGTAGAAGAAACAACGTAACAAATTGTTCATGGTGCTTACCCTATTTGGTCTTGGGGTTGATATAGGGGCATTTCTCCCCATATTTTGAGTAGTTTGACTAAACCTACTATGGAAAAGGTTTTTACTTGAATCCTACATAACACACAAACATTTTTTGATATTTTGGTTGGAGAGCGATCTATACTTGCCTCTTAGACTCATGGATCTTCTTTCAAGTTTGGATTTGGAGGTGGCCGTGGTGATAAGTGACCCTATTTTAACTACCGTTGTCACCTTGGTTATTGTAAGGATACTTGTTATGCACTCCACGGTCAGCCTCCTAAGGCCAATGCTATAGTTTTTGAGGGTGCATAAGTATAGTTAGTGGTACCTAATACTTCTCATATTGAGGGACTAACTCCTATATATATGATCTTTGTTGAGGAGTGGGCAAAGTATCATTAGTTGCTTGGCAGGCATCTTATCCGGTATCTTTGTTGTCCAGGTATCTTTTCCTTATGCTCTTTCATCTACTGGTAATCCTCATACACGCCTCACTCATGCTCCTCTTAGTTCTTGGATTCTTGATTCTGGCTCTTTAAAACATATTTTGGTAATTAATCTTTATTTTCTCATTTTGATTCATTTGCCTCCCTTCCTCCTATTAATGTGGTCGATGTTTCTAAACCATTCCCCCAAGTATTGGTAGGGTTGATCCACTTTCATCTCTCTCTCTTAACTCTATTTTACACATTCCTAGTTTTCCATATAGTCTCATACCATTTGTTGTCTCACTCGATCTTTCAATGGTTGTGTTCATCTTTAATTTTGATTCCGTTCTTGTGCAGGATCAGGGTACAAGATGGATGATTGTCATTGAATGTGAGTTTTGAGGGACTTCACCATCTTGCTTTGCCATCATCTATGGCATCTGCTTGTGTTACTACATGGGCCTCTCCTCTTTAGATTCATTCTTGGCTTGGTCATCCTCGCTTATCCACTTGTGCCAAGATGGTTCCTTCATTGTCCTCATTGATCATTCTAGAATGCAAGTCTCGCTAGTTAGGCAAACATGTTCATTCTAGTCGTCTTTATAAACGAGCTGATGCTCCTTTTAATGACATTTGGGGTCCTAATAGAGTCAAGTCTAAACAGAGTTTCTCTTTTTTTGTTACATTCATTGATAATCATTCTCATTGTACTTTGCTTTACTTAATGAAAGATCACACTGAATTGCAATCTTTGTTCACTTGTTTTTTTTTTTTTAAATGAAAGTTTTACTCAATTTGGTCATCCATTTCGGATTCTTTGAAGTGGTAATGTTAAGGAATATTGTTCTACTGCATTTTGGGCTTTTCTCTCATCTCAGATTATTATTTATTAGTTCTCTTGCCCATACATTGCAGCAAAATTGGGTGGCAAAATATAAAAATTGTCGTCTCATTGAGATTGTTCAGACACTTCTTCTTCACATGCATGTTCTTGTTTCTTTTTGGGATGCAGTTATTCTTACCTCTAGTTATTTGATTAACTGTATGCCATCTCTGTTTTGAATGGGGTCATTCCACATACTTCACTTTTCCTAGCGATTTCATATGTCCTATCCCCCCTGTGTCTTTGGATCCACTTGTTCTGTCCATCTTCTTTCCCTTGGTCGTGACAAATTGTCTCATTACTCAATTAAATGTGTGTTTTTTGGTTACTCTCATTTTTAAAAGGGATACAAGTGCTACACACTTGATCTTGTTAGATGCTTTCTCTCTTCTTATCTCACATTCTTTGAGTCTACTTCCTTTTTCTCTTCTTCATCCGATGTCTCTTCCTCCTCTCTTCATGAGGTTCTTCTTGTCCTATCTTTTCCTTTTCTAGTTCCAATCCGTGTTATTGTTCTTATTCCTACTACTTTTGCTCTTCTCACTAATCAACATCATTTTAAGCAACCCTTAGCATCTCTTGTAGTAACTCCACCATCACGTATTGTAGATGATGATGTTCCTTCAGGTGGTGCCATTCTTTAGTCTCCCTTTGGTTTTGCCCATGATCTTGTTCGTCGTAGTACATGTTCGGCTCAAAATCCCCATTTATACTTTTGTCAAATATCATCCTTTGTTACCTATTCTCCTTTTATATATGCTTTTTCTTCTGTTTCCATTCCTAAGATTGATGTAAAAGATTCTTATCACCTTGGGTGGCGCCATGTTGTGGATGAGGAGATGTCTGCCTTGTTGGCTAACACGACTTGGGATCTTATTCCTCTCCCTCCAAGAAAGTCTACTGTTGATTGTTGATGGGTGTTTATTGTTAAGGTTGGTTTGGATGGCACCATTGATTGTTTGAAAGTTCGGTTAGTTGCAAAGGGCTATACTCAGATTTTTTGACTTGATTATGGTGATACATTCTCCTCAGTGGCTAAGATTGCTTCTATTTGTGTCTTCCTTGCTACGACAACTATTCAACAATGGTCTCTTTGTTAGCTGGATATCAAGAATGCTTTTTTTCATGGCGATCTTGAAGAGGAGGTGTATATGGAACAACCACTTTGGTTTGTTTAGGGGGAGTTTAAACTAGTATATCCCCTAGAAAAAATTCTTATATGGACTGTAGCAGTCTCCCCAATGTTGGTTTAGGTTGCTTCAGTTTTGTTATCCAGTCTTTGGGTATAACTAGAATTGAAGTTGATCATTTTGTTTTTTAATTGCCATTCTACTAGTGGAGTAATATCCTTGGTGGTGTATGTAGATGATATCCTTATTATTGGCGATAATGAAGTTAGTATTGGGCAGTTGAGGACGTATTTGCACTCCCATTCAGACTAAGGATTTGGGCAGGTTGAAGTATTTCCTTAGCATTGAGGTAGCTCAATTCATACATGGTGTATGCTTCTCTTAATGGAAATATGCCTAAGATATTTTGGAGGAGATTGGTATGCTTGATTCCCAACTTGTAGATACTTGTATGGCCTTAATTTTAAGCATGTACTAGGACAAGGAGAGCCATTGGAGGATCCTTGGCGATATAGGAGATTTATTAGGAAGCTTAATTACCTCGCCATTACACTACTTGACATCTCTTTTGTTGTTAGTCTAGTCAGTCATTTCTTGGACACCCCCTTATGATAGGCACTGGCATGCTTTAGTCCGTATCTTGAGGTATATGAAAAGTGCTCCTAGTAGAGGCTGCTTGTTTGTGAACAAAAACACAAATAGGTTGGATATATTAATGCAGATTGGGTTGGTTGTCCTATAGATAGACGCTATACCTTGGGCTATTATATTTTCGTTGGAGGTAATTTACTGTTTTGGAAAAGTAAGATGGAAAATGTTATGGCTAGATCTAGTGCAGAAACAGGGTATCGAGCCATGGCTTTAGCCACATGTGAGTTGGTCTGGCTCAAGAAACTTCTTAAGGAGTTGAGATTTGGAGATTCAGGGTCTATGTAACTTATTTGTGATAATCAGACAACCCTTTCATATTGCCCCTAATCTAGTTTTTCGTGAGCGGACAAAACACATTTAGGTAGACAGTCATTTTTTGAGACAAAAGTTGATTTATGGAGAGATTAGTATCTCACTTGTTAGTGCTAATGACCAGCTGACTGACAACATTTGTACCAAGTTAGGCACATATGATGTATTACCTTTATAGTGTTGTGCATAGTTTTTTGTTTTTCTTAGTTGTACCTTGTAGAACTCTCTGTGTGTGTGTAGCTATGAATAAAATATTCAACACTTTTTCTTTTAAAAAACACTTATTATTATTATTATTATTATTTGTGGGTGTGTGTGTTTGGGTGAGGGGGCTGGCTATTAACAATTTGCTGATCCTTTGCTTTTCCACTTCAGATGTGGATATCTTGTGTGTAGCTTTCATGATGTTTTAGCAATCAAGTGGGAGGTGCTCTTTGTGTGCAATCATTCTCATGTTAATAAACTTTATATTTCATTGAGTTGGTTTGTTGTTTAATATTCATGGATGCTATTTCTTCTTACAGCTGGAGGCATCAACCCATCAAGGAATAGACCAACAGCTCCCTTCATTCAACGTACCAGCAAAGATCCTTTGCAAAGTAGTGAATGTTAAACTTGAGGTATGTTAACATGCATGTTATATGTTGATACATTCTTTTATCTTTTCTTGGGCCATAGTGAAACTTGTGGCTTCTTTTGTTTATATCTCACTTTCTTTTGTTATCACCTTCTGTTGTAGGCTGAGCAAGAAACAGATGAAGCATTTGCCAATTTAACTCTTCAACCTGAAGCAGATGTGAGTTTTCTATCTTCATCACTTGAAGAAGATAAGGCTGATACTTTTCTTTCAGTGCTTGATAGACTTATAATTTGCAGTTTGCACCATATTTGCTATAATCATGGATGGTTAACGTCTTTTTTCATCTTTTACTGGTTAATGATTTCTTTTATGCCTTTATGTGGATTAGCAAAGTGAGGTTACCAGACCTTATCCACCTCTTCCAGAACTTCCAAAGTACAATGTGCACTCATTTTGCAAGACGCTTACTGCTTCTGACACGAGCACTCATGGTGGATTTTCTGTTCTTCGGAGGCATGCAGATGATTGCTTGCCACCATTGGTAAGCTATAAAATGTCTACACTTTCTGTGTTAGTAGTGTTTTTTTTTTTTTATCTCCCACTTAGTCCTGACTTCCAGTTTCTTGTTCAGAATATGTCCCAACAGCCACCGTGGCAGGAACTGGTTGCAACTGATCTTCATGGCACCAAATGGCACTTCCGACACATTTTTCGAGGTTTGTATCATTTTCATGGCTTGTTGAAGGGAGACGGCCCCCTTGAGCTTGGGTATAGGACTGAGAAAGTTGGAAACTGGGCTTCGGATTTCTATATTTTTGTTGCTACATGAAATACATTTCTAATTATCGTCCCTTCAGTCATCAAAGCTTTCAAATTGTGTAGCATGATGAGAATTCATCATGTACCATTCATTTGAGCAATTTTGTTTCCAGAAAAGCTTTGCTGCAAGCTAGTGAGTTGGTTGAGTATGGGGATGCTAATAGATTATGGTGATGTTGCATGTGGAATGGAAAAATTCATTTAAACAATAGTTGTTTACTGAAAATGCTTTATTGCAAGCTAGTGATTTGATGTAATATATGGGGGGCCCCAATGGGTTATGTTGATTTCAGATGATGGTTGTTTGAATTTGTGCTCGGAGTTCATCTTTCTGTAGGAGTGGGTGTGACTTGCACTGAATCACTCGAAACCAATTGACAGGGTTTGGAAATTAGCAAAATAAAAAAAGAGGACTGTTTGGATGGTGTTGGTGGTTTGTGGGAATGCAGCTAATTCATTTTTAGGGATCCCTTTTTAATTTTTGCATTTCTAATACTTAATTAAGATTTCAGAGAGCTAAAGCATTCCTAGTATTGTGCAATGGAAACTGGATGATAATGTTTAAATGTAGTTCAGTAGATAAATTTTCTCTACTGTTACCACCCGGAGTGTTAATATTGCTTGGCTCGGGTGACTAATAGACCAACTCTGTGCAAGAAAGGATCTATACAGTCAAAAGTGTTCAATCAAAATATATACTTTTCTCTCAATTCTTTTTCATTGATCATTGAATTGATTTGTTCTTACTGATTATATACATGTTTTATTTTATTATCATTTTGAGTAGATCTTGTCCTTTCTTCGCATCTTTTTAACCAGAAGTATGTGGTGATAAAATAAGTAATGTAGGATATTGGCTGTAATGGCCTCAGTCCTGGCAGGTCTACATCCTATAAACTGTATGCTGGTCAAAATTTCAAGATGGTAGCTGTAATTTGTTCTTATGATTGCTAGTCTTGAATTTTTTTTTTATTCAGTTTTTATAAATGGATAATTAAATTAAGATGTCTTTTGCAGGGCAACCAAGGCGTCATTTACTCACAACTGGCTGGAGTGTTTTTGTTAGCGCCAAGAAACTGGTTGCTGGGGATGCTTTTATTTTTCTGAGGCAAGTTTATCATGCATGATGGAGCCATAAATTTTATTTTCCTTCTTTTTTATAATAATCTGTTGCCATTTCAAAATGATTTTTTTACATGAGTATTGTGGCAGGGGTGAAAATGGGGAACTGCGAGTAGGAGTCAGGAGGCTGATGAGACAACAAAACAACATGCCATCTCCTGTTATGTCCTGTCAGAGCATGCATTTTGGGGTTCTTGCTACTGCTTATCATTCTGTATCCACTGGAACCATTTTTTGTGTCTACTACAAACCAAGGTTCTCTTTTACCTTATTTTTGCTTGGAGAGATTCATGCTTATGTATCTTTGTGTCATCTTATCGAGAGCCATCTAACATGTCCACCTTTTTAGGGCTCAAGTGCTGATTTACTATTTTTATTGAGAACTATTTTTTCCAAATCGCAGAAATATGTTAAAACATGTAAAATACAGATTGCTTTTGTTTATTTAGTATATGCATGTGATTATGGCAGTAGTTTATACTTAAAAAAAAAGAAAGAAGAGGAACTATCATTACTTGCCAGTTGCCATGTTAAGATCTCATCATGGTCTTCTTGATTTTTATTCTCACTTGCATCTGGAAACATGGGCAATGAAAAGCACGAGAGAGAAAATGATTTGCTGACCCTCCATGGTATCTATGGCAGAACAAGTCCATCTGAGTTTATTGTAAGTGTCAATAAGTATCTTGAAGCCCAGAGGCAGAAGCTTACTGTTGGAATGAGGTTCAAAATGAGGTTTGAGGGTGAGGAAGTTTCAGAAAAAAGGTATTTTTCTGTAACTGGACTTCTTTGCTAATTAGGAACTTCACAGCATTTATAATTTTGCCATATTATATATGTTTTGTACAGGTTCAGTGGAACAATTGTTGGTGTTCGAGAAAGCACATCATCCAGATGGCCCAATTCTGAATGGAGATGCTTGAAGGTAAATATGTTTATTCCATCAATCCAGACATTTTTATGAAGAGTATGTTTGACGCGAGTTGTTAATAAAAGTTAAAAATGGTTGCATTTGATTCCTGTTGGACATATAGAGCCATGTGCCAGATTGGTAGTTTACTGGGGAGGTCTTGGGTATATTACTTGGTCTTACGAATTTATAACTTACCATCGACTAATTCTTTTAGGTGAGGACTCAGGGTGTTACAAGTGGTATTAAAGCTAATCTAGGACTATTACCACGTTGGTGCGTGCCAGGAAAGGGTTCTGAAACTAACTTTTGTCAAATTGAGATATGGGATTTTTGGCCTGGTGAGAACGCTAGGTATTAAAGGAGAGTATGTCACAACCAATCCCACATAAGTAGTCTAATGGGGAGGTCTCTTACTTGGTCCCATGACCCATATTGAACCTTTAGCTAGCATTTTAGAGTGAGGACCCATGGTGCTACAGAAGGGCTCCGTGGAATAAAAGGCCAAAAAATACTACTTGTTAAGAGTAAAAGTAATAATATAAAAGATAACGTTAACTCTTTATTTACTAATTTAAGTTTTTAGATAAGATGGTGATTAATAATTTAATATGGTACCAAAGCAAGCTATGGTTCTTCTTGAGTTCAAAACTCACCGTTAACTCAATATTTAAATAGGTGCACGTGTTTGTATCAGTTATAAAGTGAATCTTGGCCGCATGTGAGGGGGTTGTTGAGAATAAAAATAATAATATAAAAGATAAAGTTAACTTTTTATCTACTAACTTAAGCTTTTAGATAAAATAGTGGTTAACAATTTAACACAACTAAGTTGTAACAATATATTTTATATTATTGAATATGTCACCTAAAAGTTTAAATTGTTAGAGAGATAGGCTATTTAACTTTTTATATTATTATTTTTTCTTCCAACAATTCTCCTCACATGTGGCCAAGCTTTTCAGCACAACTGGGCTATGCACATGTAACTATTTAAATATTGGTTCTGTGCCAAGGTTTTGACACATGATTGTTGCCTGCACTAATATGATGTTAAATTATTAACTTCCTTCTCATCTAAAAGTTTAAATTATAAAGATGAATGACTTTTTTTTATATTATTATTTTTGCTCTCAACAATATTGATATTCAAAAATGGTCACTTGTCCTAACTTTGGAGGCCAAGAGAGCGAAGCTAAACGGTTGTGTAAGTTTGAGTTTCTTTCTGATGATCTAACCTACCTTGTTGAGATACATCGGCAGGGTTAGGTAGTTGATATGCTGCCTGTCTCTATAAAATATGATTGTCAGGAGAGGTGCCATATAGTATATAGATACTTGGTTTTTAAGAGCCTTGCATAAGGTGATAATTATTTTAGCTTGATAATGGTAATCTGAGGCTAGCCTTGGTAGCAACAGTAAAGTTGCAAACAAAAACAACCATCTCCCAACCCTTGCAAAGCAAAGACCCTTGTGCATTAGGAACACCCTTTCAATTAAAAAGAGCAATATTTTGTATTGGTAACTTTTTAAAAATCATGATGTTTTTGTCACACAACATTAGAATGATCTCACATTTGTAGGATGCCAGTGCCTTTTTACAATGAAGAAGATCTTCTCGATCTTATTGTCTCGTTGATTTTCTCTAATGTTTCATGTAGTTACTAATCCAGTTTGCCCATTGTTAACTTATATTTACCCGCATTCCTATTACAGGCTGAGGGAGACAACATGATATTGCCTTTAGTATTTCCAAAATTTGAAAATGAGTGATCTTAAGTTCCTTTAAGCTTATATTTTTAAATTTTTGTGGCTAGCAGATGTAAGATGACTGCTGTTACAGTTGGTTGTTAAGCTGAGCATTTAGCATGCCATTATACTTGGTAGCTTTTGTCTTGCCTTTTGTTTTTCTTATTTGTTATATATTCTTGAGTGCTTGGTTATGTTAACTGCAGCAGCAGCATCCTGTCAATTCAAAAGATCCTGTCTGAATTTATTTGCTCTTTGTGCTCGTTGAAGTCTCAAGTTGAGTATGAAATTGCAATTTATCTTCAGGTTCAATGGGATGAACCTTCATCAATTATGCGTCCAGAAAGAGTTTCACCATGGGAGATAGAGCCACTTGTGGCTGCAAATCCTCCTAGCTCCCAATCTATGCAGAGGAGCAAGCGGACACGACCGCCAATTGTACCTTCGCCAACTGCAGATCTTTCTGTGCTTGGTATACAACTTTTCTTTACTGCCTCTTTGTTGCAGTATCACTTTTGTTGATTTTTTACGGAGTTGGTCTTTGTGCCTAGGCATGTGGAAAACTCCATTTGAGTCTTCTTCAGCTTTCTCGTATGGTGAATTGCAAAGTGCGCAGGATCAGCATCCTTCCCCCAAGTTCTCTGGTACAAAGGGTGACTACAGCGAAAACATTTCCCTGGCCCCTGTTTCAAAGAAATCATCGTATTGGTCTGAACGAGTGGAAACCATGACTGGTTCTTTTGTACCTGTTATTAACAAGGAATCTGGTGAAAAGGGACATGGCTCCAGCAATGGTTGTAGGCTCTTTGGGATTGATCTTATAGACAATTCTACTGTTGAAGAAATGTCACCATTGATTGTTGTTCCAGGGGAAATGGAGGACCACCCTGTTCCATCTTTGGATGCTGAATCTGACAGGCATTCTGAACCTTCCAACATCGTAGTCTGCAAGCCAGAGAAATCATGCTTGCGATCTAAGGAATCACAAAGCAGACAAATCCGGAGCTGTACTAAGGTATTTAGGCCTCTGCGCACCCTTTTTACATATTTATAAGTGTACACTCCATTCATACCCCTTTGGTTTGGGCCTTTCATGTGGTTTACTTTTAGCATTTAATGTCTCTGTGGATTGGTTCTTCCCCCCCTCCCCCTCCAAAGACCTTCCTCTGTTAGCCCAAATGGGTTCTATTTTGATGTTGGATTTGAAATGTGAAAAATTAAAGTAACTCATAAGGATATGAAGTACCAAAAGTAAAACTATAGGGACCCAATGGGGGGCTCTTAACAAAACTGAGGCAGGTCTTCGAAGAAAAAAATAAACTATATGGATCTTAAATGCTGAAAGTAAACCACCAAAGGTCTGCATGAAATTGGCCCAAACTAAAGGGGGTCTCCTAGGTGAAGTTTACCCTATTTATAATAATAAAGAAACCAAATGATATATGGACCCTTTCTGCCATATGGATGCTTCACATAACTTTGACCATATTAAACTAGGCCTCTAATTCCAAACCAGGAGTCTTCTAGTAGGTCAACTAAATTCCTTTCACTTTTGATTTAAAAGTATCAGACTTGCTTCAAATAAAGAGTCCTAATACAATGTATATGTTTTTGACCAGGTACACATGCAAGGAATTGCTGTTGGAAGGGCGGTAGATTTGACTTGTTTGACTAGTTACAAGGATCTGCTCGGAAAATTGGAGGAGATGTTTGAAATTGAAGGTGAACTCTGTGGGTCAACTAAGAAATGGCAGGTCGTCTATACGGATAATGAGGATGACATGATGATGGTCGGGGATGATCCATGGCAGTTAAGTAGCAAATCTTAGGCTTCTTTCTTATTCAAATTTTTCTTATTTCTCCTCTCCTCTTCTCTTCTCTTCTCTTCTCTTCTCTTGGGGGGATGGTCCCAACTCCAACCTACCTGTTGACATTGAACACAGGAGGGCCTCAATACTTTTTTGGTGGTTATAGTCCTTTTAGTTTCCTCCATTAATTTGCATGAGCTTTGATAGACTTGGAAAGACAATATGTGGAACCATTGACCATTATGTGGTATGCTTTACTGCTCATCTTTGCCTCGTTCAATTTTCTTTTTACAATCAGACTTGGTCATGCTCTAGTTAAAATGTGAGTCAAAACTCCATAAGCAGTTGGTAATGGTATATGGATACATCTGGAAGTGTGCCGTTTTATTGATTGAATATACTGGCCCAGTTCTGCAGGTTCCAGGCCTGCTAGATGGGAGCTGCTTCTAGGTTTAATGAGCTGCTGGGTAAATAAGTGTCGAAGATAGTGTCCTAGTAACTAGTCTGAGAATTTGTAGTTTCCTTAAAATCACAGAAGTTCGATATTCTCAATAGAACTAACGCTGGCTCTTGTACATATGATACTTGAAATTATTTTCCCTTTTTTTCAAATTTTATTGATCAGACTTAACCTCAATGTTGCAATGACTTATGGTTCTAATCATTATACTCTTGGTTATATATTTTGCAGTGAGTTCTGCAGAATGGTGAGGAAGATTTTCATTTACACAAACGAGGAAGTGAAGAAGCTCTCACCAAAGGTTAAACTTCCAATCAGTGATGAGGCCAAACCAGGCAAGTCAGCCTTGGATGTTGTTGCTGCCAACGATGACCAGATGTCAGATGCAGGGCCTGGTAATTGATGTGTCGATGCCCCTTGTTATGTATACCGTATGAGAGAAGACAGGTTTGAAGTGAACCAAGTCGACAATCAATGTTGGTTATGTGGGAGAATTTGATGATCAGTCGTTGGTTGTGTTGTTCGTGGGCATGGCCTGGTGATATAAAAGAAATGGCCATGCCGGTATGGCCAGTTAAGTTATATGCTGACAGAAAAGGACGAGCCAGGTAAAAGCTGCTCTTTTATCCAAATGGTTTCTGTTGGAGAGGGTTGCTTTATGAGGTGAGGCTTTAATTTACAGAAAAAAAAGAAAAGAAAAGAGATGAGGCTTTAGTTCTCAAATGTTATTATAGTGTTCTGTCATAGGGAAAGACTCTCATGCTGCGTGCTAGTTTGGACCTCTAGTTTGCTGCTCCATCTATTGTGTAGAAGATGGAGATATAAGTCATGTTTGATTCTTAAGTTTTGCTTGTACCTTGAAGTTTTTAATATATATATATATATAGATAGATAGATAAATATAGTCTATCTCCTCCTCATCTGTACATAAATATAATATATACATATATAGCATCTCCATTTTCGTTTTTCATCTGTTCTAGAGCTTATGTTACAATGTGGTACCCTAGAATTTTTTTTTTTTGTTTTGGGGGGGGGGGGTGTTGGTGGTTTGGGGTTCATGATAACTTAGATTGTTTCGGCTTTAGTCAAAACATGTATGAAAATGGACAAATCTAGCCTTCACAACGTCTATTACAAATTTAGTGTCTTAGGCTTCGTTTGCCTGGGCAGTTAGCTGGTGTAATAGCATTAAACTACTTAGCTTATTTATTTAAGTGTTTGGCTTTAACAAAGAGCGTTTAAGTTATATAGTTTAAACGCTTATATATTAGCTTTTTACAAAAGCTTTCACCCATTAGCTTTTGAAAAAAGCTATTACTAAGGACTAGTTTGGTTATGCAGTTTGATCGCTTATAAGTTGTCAAACGTTTTGCAACGAGATGTTTGACAAACTCAAATAGCTTAAAAGTTGTATAGCTTAAACGCTATTTTAACAACTTTTGAAGAAGCTACTTTCCCTCAGAGCTTTTGCAAAAAACTACTAAAATAAAAACTAAGTTGACCATTGAAATTACTTATTTACCCTCAACCAAAGCATCAATTTCTAACCCAATCCTTCTTCTCCAACACTCTACAACCAATTTTTGGCTGCCAGCCTGCCATTGTTGCCTGTCGTCTGTCACTATCCGCCTTGTCGTCGCCCCTACTGTCGCCTCTAGCTCCTCAGTTGTCGTCAGTTGCTGTCTCCAGCTCTATCATCGTTGGTAGCCGTCACCTCAAACCCATCCTCGTCCCCATCTGCCTTCGCCTCTAGCCTGAATTGCTGTCAGCTGCAGCCTCAATCGTCGCTTGTGCCTCCATCCTTGGCCGCTGCGCGATCGCTGTGTGTATATATATATATTGTATATATATTATGGCTATGGTAGCGATCATTGTGTGTATATATATATATATTGTATATATATTAATTTAATGATAATATATTGAAAGAAAAAAATAAAAAGTGTATATATATTGTATTAATATATTTTTAATAATTATGTATAATTTATTAATATTTAATGATAAAATTTTATATCATTTAACATCATATCTATTTTTGTCTTTTTATCTGATTGTAATAACTTATTAGCTCTTTCAAACCAAACACATAACTATTAACTAATAATTTAAAAGTGCATTTATCTAAACACATTATTAGTTTAAACGTTATCTAACTTAAACGCTATAACTAGCTTAAACACTATCTAGATTAAAAGTTACAAAAATAAACGCCTAGCCAAACTAAGCGTAATTAAGCTGGGTTAATCGAGTAAATGTCTATTTTACTTTCAATCTTTTCAACAATTTTCAACAATTACCCTTCTTCTTCAATCTTTTACCTCTCACTTGCCATTGTCGCTATCAGTTTTTTTGACTGTTCGCCACTGCTCCTAGTTTTTTCGGCCATCACCGTCACCCTTGTCGTCTGCCATCTTCCCTTTCCATCTCTTTTATCTGCGCCATTGCCCCCACCATCCGCTGTTGCCCAAAGCATTTGTCCGTCCATCTCCTGTTCAATGTTATATATATATATAACAGTAATTTTAACATATATATACATATATTAATATATTTTTTTATTAATTTTAACATATATATATATACATTCATATACCAATAATTTATAATTAATTTTATTAAAAATAAATATTTTATATATTATTCAATAACATATCTATTTTCGCCTTTTTATCATATTCTGATAACTTATCAATTATTTTAAACTAAACACATAACTATTAACTAATAGTTTAAAAATACACTTTGTCAAACACATTATTAATTTAAATATTACCTAACTTAAATGCTATTATACAACTTAAATATTATCTAACTTAAAAGCTCTTAAAGAAAAGCCTAACCAAACTAAACCTTAATGAAATTTCTTGATGATGTTAAAAGTTGCACATCAATCTCCGAATCAATAGATCTATATGAATTCTTTGATGTTTGAGTTAGAAAGTATGTAAAGACTAAGGGAAGTCTAGCGTATGACAATAAAAAAAAAATAGATGGAGAATGAAAGAGAGGTTGAAGAAGATAAAGAGACTAGGGTATTGAGAAAATACCTTATTAGGTGGCAGGGTAGAAACCTTTTAGGCTAGTGTAGTTGGTTGTCATACATATTTGAGAGTTTGGAATATCATAAGATCGTGAGTTTAATTTTGTCTTCGTGCGACATTGTGCATCGAATTGTGTCTATTTGAAAGACTAGGCCCCTAGGTTTCGACTCATGACTTGTTCATTTACCTTGGATTGAGTAAAAGGTGGATCGTGAATTTTAAAAAAGATGGAACGGGTTGAGCCGAAGGTTTATTATCATTCGATGATCTCTCAAAATTTTCACGATAAAAAAAAGGTGGTGAAGTAGATATTTATGAAGCCCAATATAACTAGGGATATGAATAATTACTAATTTTGTCCTCATATCTTTAAATGGACTTGACTAGGCTTGTAATGGGTGGACATTATAATCACATCACTTATTTGGTCCCATAAATTGCGTAAAAATTTATATCAAATGAATGGGAATGGGATAGGCAGAAGGGCGCTCCCAAACATAAATGCAAAATCATTTGGCCTTTTTCTGGTGGGGATCCAGTGGGACAGGGCAAAAGGCAACGGTCACTAGATTTGAAAATGCAAAGCCATTCCAACGTTAATAATCCCTTTTTTGAACTGACCAACCAGTGCAGCTAGCTCTTTCTATCCCAGCCTTTCCAACAGCCCATAAGCCGTAACAATTTTATCATCTTCTTCACCTCATTCATGTCTCAGCTCTGACTCTTGATGAAGTTGGTCAAAGCCATGAAGAAGCTCAAATTCTGGTCAAGGAAAAGGCACAAGAAGAAGAACCATGCCCTGATAGAGCCTCCTCTACCACCACCCTGTCACTGCCGCCACACGTCCCCCGAGTTCCAGCCCTCTGCCCCGCCGCTGCCGCTGTGGTTCCACCCCAACTGTGCCCAAAATTCCCTCTCAGAATCGCCCTTTGGTCCACATTCAGGGATGCCCAGTTCAAGTCAAGCTGAATTCATCCCACAACAAATTGTTCCTGAATTCAACTCACTGCAGATTCCAGCCCCTCCTGCCAGCAACGCCACCTCTTATCAACAGTACATGGTCCCAAATCCAGTGTATGGCGTACCTGTGATGCCGGCGGTTAGGAGGAAGAGAGCGGCCGGAGTCGTTGGCTGCATCGTCAACTTTGGCAGGCATCTGATCCGCTGCTTCTGTCCATGTTTCCATGTCCGTGAAGCGGATTGAAATTGGATATGGCAAATTATCATTGTTAGAATGACCCTCCAATAGTTTTCAAATCCAATAATGTTGTGAAGCTTGTGCCTCAAAGCTGGTAACTTTGAAATGCAAGTCTCGGCAAGATATTTGCAACCATACTTCCCCTCTTCAGGACCATATAAGAAATAGAACATGGTTATTGCAATCCCCAATCCCAGGGTTGGTTTTGTATTTTCTCATCACTTGACATGAATTGGGAATTGTAAATCATCAAACAACAACCATAGAAAAGTTCCTTATAACATGAATTGGGAATTGTAAATCATCAAACAACAACCATAGAAAAGTTCCTTATAACATACAATACATCCGTATAAAGTATTTGGCAAGCTAAAAACCAAGGGAAAAAGAGAATGTTATTTGTAGAGTTATGAGGGTGGCAAAACAATGGGAAGCTTGAGGTGAATTTTGTAGGCAACATAACATATTACTGCAACCTGCAAGTGTGCCAGCAACATGAATATGGTTAGCTATACAACGTTCATCTGTATTTAATTGCTACAGTCCCTAAGTTAATTCTCTGGCCATCTCCTTTGCCTGCACAGAACAGACAATATCAAGAGGATCCTTATCCCATTTGAAGGCAACCCCTTCCCTTGTTATCAAAGTGAGTGCAGACATCTTCAAAGACCAAGCAGTAACATTCCACGACATCTTCATATAATTTGGATTTTTTCTCGTCTTTTACTGATGCTCATAATTAGATCCGAATGCAGTGGCCCCCCTCGTGAACACCCAGTAAATGGCAGAACAATTGAGGATTCTTTCTTGCCATAATCACAGGTAGAGAGATGCTGCAAAGACAATGTCCCTCTTAATTTTAGAAACAGCATCTTCAAATTTTGCTCCAAGCTCAGTTTCTCCAATGGATTTTGCTGCTTGTATTAGCTGCTGTAGAACTTCCTCCAGTCTCCTGATAGCCCTGATCAAGCTGCCTTCAAAGACTGGAGTGATCTCCATAATCTCATAGAATTTCGAACCTTTTGCCCAAGCATACACGGCTTCCATTATATCAGGCCGGAAAGAACTCACGAATTTCTCCACATCAATTTGGACCTGTGGAAGGCAACGGATTTTTGGGTTGGCGGACAAATTACCTTTCAATTTGAAAACATTAATAGCAGGAAAAAAAACCAGAGTGGAAATACTTAAAAGTTAGATATGGAAAGTGAAAAATCATTGAAGTATCCTAGTTTAAGCAAATTTTCATATTTTACCAAATTAAATGTAAGAATAGAACAATAAATAATTGCTCAGGTTCAACTTGGACCAGAACATAAGGATGGCTACCATACAGTTTAAAAGACCAGAAAGGTATATCAAGAATGCCAACATCATTAGTAAACCATCTACCAAGTTAAGCAAAATTCCCATTGCTCCACCAACTGGCATATTTTTGTACATTGATAAGCCTCCTATGTTTTTCCTTTTTGGCCTGGGGGTGGCGCAGTGTTGAGGCAGGTCAGTTGGCAATTGAAACAGGCATCCAAAATTCTTACAGCTTTTTCCAGACCTGGACATGCGGTTCAAGGTGCAGTTTTTTTTCACTACAAGAACTGAAACATATGCTATTGGACCTCAAACTATTTAAGGGATTTATATTGTATGATACCAGTAAATGGATGAAACTTTTGGTGTCAGTAACTTTTTAATTGATTTAAATTTCACTAGTCTAAATCATTGATAGGATTCCAATAGAATTCCAATACCAATATATTTCAATCACTCACAACAGAAAAACAAGAATGAAACAGGGCATTCGAGAGGCCCTAGCTCTCCCAATTCTCTACCAAAAGCTTGCTACCTTATTCATTATCTTCTATCCTTTTTATACCCCCCCTTCCCATGCATTTCTAACAGAATTCCCCATTCACACTGCTGATTATTCTTTCAGCAGTGTGGATTACAATTTTACCCCCCCTTCCCCATGCGCACATGCTGGACGTTGCAGCTGCATGTGCGGACTCCTTAATTCCAGCCTCAAGCCTTCAGGTGCTTACTGCGCCTATGATAAGTTTGTTGTATCGGTGGCCTATCATTACTCCCCTCTTGGACTTTCACCTTGTCCTCAAGGTGAAAAGCTAGAAATTGATACTGAATCATGTTGAAGGGCTCCCAAGTTGCCTCTAACGGTGGTAAGCCCTTCCATTGGATCAAGATATCCAGCCCGCGCAAATTAGAACCCTTCCCCGGCCGCACACCCAGCACTGCTTCTGGTTCCACCTTCATTTCTAAGTCAGCCTGCAGCTCGAGGGGAATATGCTCCATTGTGCCAGGCCTGCCCTTAGCTTCCTTCAACTGAGACACATGAAAAACCGGGTGAACTCGGCAGGTGGCTGGGAGTTTGAGTCTATAAGCCATTGACCCCACTTTCTGCTCAATTTTAAATGGCCCGTAGTACCTCGGAGCCAGCTTCTCGTTAGGTCTGCTAGCTAGGGATTTCCTCCTATAGGGCCTTAATTTCAAGTAGACAAAATCACCAACTTCAAATTGCACATCCCTTCTCTTCTGGTCAGCTCCTTTCTTCATAATTACCTGAGCTCGTTCCAGCTGGTTCTTAAGCTCATCCAAGGCTAAATCCCTCTCCCGCAACTGCTGTTCCATTGCTGATACCGGGGTTGATCCCTTGTCAAATCGGATCAGGGTTGGTGACTCTCTCCCATAAACAGCTTGGAAGGGAGTAATCCGAGAGGCAGTGTGGTAAGAGGTGTTGTACCACAATTCCGCCCATGGCAGCCACACAAACCACCCTACCGGCCTTGCTGATGCAAAACAGCGCAAATAAGTTTCTAGGGTCCGGTTGAGCACTTCCGTCTGCCCATCCGTTTGAGGGTGGTAGGCTGTACTTCGTTGAAGTTTAGTGCCTTGAAGTCGAAATAGCTCCTCCCAAAAACGGCTCATAAAAACCTTATCTCGATCTGAAACAATAGTCCTAGGCATACCATGCAACCGAACCACCTCTTTAATGAAAATTCCAGCTATTGTTCCAGCTGTGAAAGGGTGTTTGAGACCAATAAAATGGCCGTATTTGCTGAGTTTATCTACAACCACCAATATAGCATTCATATGACCCGATTTCAGTAGCTCTTCAATGAAATCCATGACTATATCCTCCCAAATCTGACAAGGAACCGAAAGAGGGTGCAAAAGACCCCCTGGAGATAAGGACTCATATTTATTTTGCTGGCAAATGACACACCTCTCCACATATCGACGAATATCCTGCTTCATGCCCGCCCAAAAAACACTTGCTGCAATCCGTTTGTAAGTCTTGAGGAACCCAGAATGACCCCCTACACTGCCATCATGTCCATCTTGGAGCACCAAGGGAATCAGGGAGGATTTCTTAGGCAGGAACAGCCGCCCTTTATAGAGGAGCTGGTTGTCTATCAGCTGAAAATTGGGGCTGGAAGTTGGATCTGCCTTTAACTTCTGTATAATTCCTTGTGAATAAGTATCCTCCTCCACTTCTCGGACCAGCTGATCAAGTTGCACCACCCTTGGCACTGTTAGAGCGAATAGAGCTGCTGGGTGACTGACTCTCGAAAGGCCATCTGCAGCCTTGTTCTCCAATCCGGGCCTATAGTGTATCTCAAAATTGAAGCCCATTAGTTTCAGCATCCATCGTTGATACTCTGAGCTCACCATTCGCTGTTCAAACAAGAACTTCAAGCTTTTTTGGTCCGTTCTTACTATGAATTTCCTTCCCCAAAGATAATGTCTCCATTTCTGAATTGCAAAAACCATGGCCATCAATTCTCTTTCGTAAACAGATTTTTTCTTCTCTGATGGTTTAAGAGCGTGGCTGTAATATGCAATTGGTCTATGATTCTGCATCAACACTGCCCCTACTCCATGCCCTGATGCATCGGATTCAATAACGAAGGGCTGATCGAAGTCAGGAAGTGCAAGGACTGGCAGCGACACCATTGCTGTTTTGAGCTGCTGAAATGCTCGTTCCGCCTCTCCATCCCAACGAAAATTGTTCTTCTTTAGTTTCTCGGTGAGGGGCCATGCCATCTTACCATAATTCTTCACGAACCTCCTATAGTATCCCGTAAGACCAAGGAATCCCCGCAACTCCTTCAAGCAACTTGGTGTTGGCCAGTCGATCATGGCTTGCACCTTGCATCGATCAGCCGACACTCCTTGTTGGGAGATTATATGGCCCAGGTATTCAACCTCCAATTGTCCAAAGGAACACTTCTTTTTGTTGGCGAACAGCTGATTTGCAGCCAGCACTTTCAGCACACAACGTAAGTGCTGCAAATGTTGGTCAAGATTTTGGCTATAGATTAAAATATCATAAAAAAAAACTAACACAAACCGGCGCAAATACTCCCTGAAGACATCATTCATCAAGGATTGGAAGGTGGCCGGGGCATTTGTCAATCCGAAGGGCATGACAAGGAACTCGTAATGGCCCTCGTGTGTTCGAAAGGCTGTCTTCGGTTCATCTCCAGCCTTGACTCGAATCTGATGGTAGCCAGATTTGAGGTCCAATTTCGAGAAAATCTTCGCACCATGTAGTTCATCCAGCAATTCATCAATGACTGGAATAGGAAACTTATCAGGGATTGTCACCTTGTTGAGGGTCCGGTAATCTACACAAAACCGCCATCCTCCATCCTTCTTCTTAACGAGCAACACCGGACTAGAAAAAGGGCTGACACTTGGCTTGATAATACCAGTTGCCAACATCTCTCGTACCATCTTTTCGATCTCATTCTTTTGAAGATACGGGTATCGATAAGGTCGAACACTAACCGGAGGGGTGTTGGGTAGGAGATTGATTGCATGATCTCTGTTTCTAGTGGGTGGCAGTCCCATTGGGCTGGAAAAAACTCCTTCAAACTCCGTCAATAATTCTTCTAAACTTCCTGGCAGCCCAACTTGCAGCTCATTGCATTCGGCAGCCACCTCTCCAATTTCCAACAACATTCCTTCCTCACTCTCCTTCAACGCTTTCATCATAGCTTTTAGGGAGACTAATGTTTTACTTAAACTAGGATCTCCCTGCAAAGTCACTGCCATCCCCCCTACTGAAAACTTCATGGTCAGATTCCTCCAATCTACACTCATTTTACCCACCGAAGCCAGCCATTTCATGCCAAGAATGACATCCGAACTTCCCAACTCAAGTGGAAGGAATTCTTCCACTATCTGCAAGTTGTCCAAAGATAATATGACCCCCTTACAAACTCCTGCACCCTGGACCGCCATTCCAGTTCCCATTATCACCCCATATCTCGCCGTTTCCGTCCTTGGTAAATTCAAGCGCTGCACCAACTCAGAGGAGATGAAGTTATGGGTTGCTCCCCCATCCACCAGAACTACCACTGGTTGTCCTTCAATCAGCCCCCTTAACTTCATCGTTTGAGGGGTGGTTAATCCCACCACTGAATTCATAGATAACTCAATCACCTCGCTGCCATATCCCACTCCTCCATCACCTCCTTGCTCCCCTTCTTCTTCTGTCGCAGCCTCGCCTACTTCTTCATCAAAGAGCATCAGCACTTGGAGCTCTTTGTTCTTGCATCTATGGCCAATCGAGTACTTCTCATCGCAACGAAAGCAAAGGCCCTTCTCTCGCCTTGCCTTCCACTCAGCCTCACTAAGTTTCTTGAAGGGAAGATTGCCACCATTACTTGCAGTCTGAATCCGGGGGCCTGGCTGGTTCACTGACCTTTGGGAGGATCCAACACCCTTCGCGGTCACCGATGATAGCCTACTCGCTAACGCGGTTGTGGTGGAATAACCGCTCCTCGTTAACCCAGCTGCCCGATGGTAATGTTGAAGAGCTAAGTTCTTGTCCTCAATGTTTTGTGCCACCAGCATAATTCGGTCAAGCCCCCTTGGTTGTAATACTCTGATTTAGGCTCGTATCTCTGGGTTGAGGCCGTTAAGGAATTGGCCTTCCAAAAACGCCTCCGGCACATCCGGTACAGCTGCAGCCATGGTCTCAAATTTCAATCAATACTCCTTCACCGATCCCTCTTGCCTAAGGGCCAAGAACCGCTCCTCTAACGACCCTTCCTGAGTGGGGCGAAACCGACTCAGAAGTCCTTGTTTCAAGCCTTCCCAGCTCCGGATTCCTCTTCACCTGGTCTCCCATTGAAACCACGACAGTGCGGCAGCTTCAAAACACAGGGCTGCGGATTCAACCTTCTCTTCATCCGAGAGTTGGTTGACAGAAAAATACCTCTCGGCGCGAAAGATCCACTCGTCTGGATTGTCTCCTTCGAAGAGAGGCATCTCCGATCGCCTTCCACGTAAATCCGCTCGGTACTCTATCCCACTACCCCTTACCGGATGATAAGCCCCCATAACTCCAGGGGTTACTTCGGAATCCAAGGTGAATTCCGAAGGTCCTTCCCGCTCTCTGGTCTTGTTCTTACCTTCCTGCTCCCGTTCATCCCATTTCGCTCGCATGGAAGCGAATTGCTCGAGCAACATCGCCACATTTCTCTCCACCGACTGTACATTCCCTCTAATGTCGTCGACCCCTCTTTTGACGCCTTCCACCGTCAACTCCAACTCGCCAACACGCTCTGTCAAGTTCACCATCGGAAGCAACCTGTCTCTGATACCAAATTGATAGGATTCCAATAAAATTCCAATACCAATATATTTCAATCACTCACAACAGAAAAACAAGAATGAAACAGGGCATTCGAGAGGCCCTAGCTCTCCCAATTCTCTACCAAAAGCTTGCTACCTTATTCATTATCTTCTATCCTTTTTATACCCCCCCTTCCCATGCATTTCTAACAGAATTCCCCATTCACACTGCTGATTATTCTTTCAGCAGTGTGGATTACAATTTTACCCCCCCTTCCCCATGCGCACATGCTGGACGTTGCAGCTGCATGTGCGGACTCCTTAATTCCAGCCTCAAGCCTTCAGGTGCTTACTGCGCCTATGATAAGTTTGTTGTATCGGTGGCCTATCAATCATCCAAGTTATTCCTCTCATAGGCATTACCTCAGACCAGTATCTAGAAGATCACAGAAAAATTCAAGAGACAAAGGCCATCCATTATGTGGCAGATGAGATGTTGACCTAGGTTGTATGGATGATTTAAAGGTGTGATGTGGGTGTAGTTTGTACAACATACAAACAAAATTACGAGGTGTCTCTTCAATATCGCAACATTTATACAGTATCTCTTCAAGCTTATAAGAAGTTGACAAGGGAAGTTTTGACTTGGTTGGACAGTCAAGTTCTGTACGAGTATTCCTGTGGATTTACATAAAAAAATATAGCTGGGTTCTACTTGTGTATGATATCCTCTCTCCTTGCACTTCCAGCATAGCCCTCACTCTTCCCTTTTTGCCATTTTCAAACGCTATTTTTTACACACTGACTGGTCAAGTTCGGCAATAATGAAACATCACATAAATGGAATTCTAGAAGTTGCAAACCCCAAAAGATGATATATTTTTTTTCCAGAGGATGTCACACATAATGAACAAGACTTGAACGGATCCATACCTTGCACTCAAGCTGAACTTTGGCAACCCTTCGAGCTGTATCTTGTAGTTGTGAAAAGAGCAATTCAAGTTCGTCCCTAGGCTTTTGAGCATCCTGGAGCTTTTCTTGCCAGACAAAGCAAGAAAGAAGGGACACCATCTCTTCTACCCTTACATCCTTCAAAACCCCATTAAACATGAGTTCCGCCAAGGTCAACTCATCTGCACTACTGATTTCACAAGCAACCTTTCCCTTTAACTCCACAACATCATCACTCGTAACATATCTGTAGATAATCCAGTTTAAGCATTTTGATACAAACTCTCAAAAACCTTAACGACACAGAGATAAAAATGGCAAGTAGGATTCACAAGAACATTATTCTCCACAATTAGAGAGGAAGAAATCCAATGATAACAAAAACTCCAAAATTTTGTCGGCAATCAAACATATATGTCCAAATTTTCAAGTCATAGAAACTAGACAGAGCAGCTACTTCCATAGATTTTATCAATTTGCAGCACAAGAAGCACACTTTGTCAGCAACAAATTTACAGTCTGCTAGATGAATGGAGAAGCAAAGTAACTTTCCTTTGGATGATTTATGAACAGAACTAGACAGCAAGGCTGATAGAATATCACAGCTCCAAAGTTCCAGAATTTAAACCAACCTAATATTTCTTGCCTCAGTTCTTAATTAATATAAAAGGTGCTCTAATCTTAGTCATTTTGTATTATTCACTATCCTTGAAAAAACATCACTCAGACATGTGCAAGTGCATGCCTGCATCAAATTCTTTTGGACTTGACACGAGACCCTTATCCTGGTCTCAGTGTAACATCTTTCTTTCTAGCTCCAAAAAAATTTAAATGTTAAATATAAGTTTTGACTACAATATGGTAATATTGTCAGACAAAGTAAAAGAGCGTCCCCAGTGATTGAGACTCCCCGCTTTGTGATGCTCGTTGTATGCAATCTTACCCTTGCAGAGAGGCTGTTCAACAACTCAAAAACATGACCTTCCAATTACCAAGGAGCAACCTTACCATTGCTACCAAGGCTTACCCTCACAATATGTTCATATGAATTTTTTTCTAAAAAGAAAAGAAAGTTAAAAAATTGTGTGCATAGGTTATATGCATGCTATGGCATCAAAAACCGAGCAATTACCCACAATCACTACTAGCATGAAAGGTGTTATCTGCAAGGTCATATATCCCAGAACCATCTAAACCTAGTTACCAGGAAACTGGTTTTGCCAATGAAGATCAGTTTCACATTCGCTAACACTTTCTAGAACACAGTAGATTCAAGAAGTTTCCAAAAATGATGTACCTTTAAAGAAACTTCTTTGAACTCTTAAAAAATCCCAAAACTTATTTTCAACAATAATATGTAATTGTCGAATGAATTTCTTCAGAAGATTTTAATAGATGATAAAGAGTATTCTAAAGAATCCACTATTTTAAGAATTTAATTTTTTTTTTAAACATAACATATTTGACTTTAGATCACCTGGTGTTTCCTTTTCATATCATATTTTTGAACTATTAATTCTCACTTCTGGCATGGAATGCATGTTAACATCATGCAATAACTCAGACTTCAACCTAGCAAGAGAAGAAATGCAGTCCACTAACAAAGGTAATTTGTCTTAATAATACGTCAAAATACAAAAGTTCTCACCCAAGTCTCCTAAGAACTCTTTTTCTTGCTTTAAGTTCATCTTTGAAAGCCAATGCCGTGGAAGACCGCATTGTTCTCTTAATTGATTTAATTTTGGCTGTAAGCTCTTTCTTCATCTGTAGAACTTTCAGCTTTTGCTCAATAAGAGGAGACTTTGCAACTTCATGCTTTTCAAACAGGCTCTCTAAAGCCTCTATCCTCCGAACAGCCTTTCTGTATGAGCTGCTTTGAACCTGAAAACCAAACGTAAAAGGTTTAAAGTCAAACAAAGTGAAAAGAAGTTGCAGAAAATAAAATGTGCAAACTGAAAATTTGATGCATAACACACTTTCATGTCTTCTTCAGGGTCCAACAGGGGCATTCCTTCTTTAGCAAATCTAGAAAGAACTTCTAACACCTTCTTTAGGGTATTTTCCCGAGCCTCCAGTGGCAAAAGATCCTTTGGTATGATTAGACGGACACTACTCAAGCTATTGATCTGTCAACGAAATTAAACATATGAATTTCAATGGAAAACTGAAGGTATTATACTAGAAATGACACATTAAAAAACATTCTTATTGTCATACCCACCTAACACAAGTTCTCTAAAAGAATCTTAGAAAACCAAAAAAATCCAACTATCAGAATTCTCCAACATCAATGAGCAATTAGATTAGTTTTTTCCCCCCTCTTTTCAATAGAACAGAAAACTAATGCAATCCAATGTTCACTAAAAGATTCAGGGCAATCACTGTTCTATTCATTAATCATCAATATGTGTCAGCATTGGATGCCCACTGTGGGCCAATGACAGTACACAAGTTGCACACAGAACAATGATTGAGGGGCAAACAAGGGAGAGACAAAAGGAGTCCCAACACTACGTTACTGTAAGCTCAGAAATATTTGAGCCAATGAGGTGAAACCACAATTTGTCACCTAGTCCACCTAGGAGTTGGCTTCTTCCAGGAAAAAGGATGACCAAAACCAAGATGGGTTCAGGCTACCCAGGGGGTATGCCTTATCCCTAAGGGCTTTTCTCCTACTAAATTCTGAGCTCTCTCTCTCTTAAGCCAACCTGACATCTTGGCACCAACTAAACCATTTAGTAACAAGCTATGGCAAACTCCTATCTCAAGCCTCTAAGATACATAACACTAAGAATTGCACATAATAAGGTGCTAAGGAGTTAAGATGTCTGTGCTATCTTGCCTCCAAGAATAATACGCACCCTTGTCCTCAAGTACTGATCCTAACTTTAAGCTGTTTGGTGACTGAACCAGTATAGGACGCTAGCCGGATGCCCTAGTTGTTCTATCTTTGTCCATCTTATCTTGAAATCAAGGCATATTTTAGTATGGTTAGCCCCAAACCTATGGGAGCAGTCCCGGTTTGGTCAACCCAAACCATGATTGCTGTTCAATACATAGATGCATGTCCCAATGACTGGCTGACACATTCAGGCCTTATAAACTTGCCATGTGTATGCTTCTTGTCTAAAACGATTGAGTTGCTACAACCCCTACTACCTCTTTTGTTTAGTAACAAAAACAATTGCAAACCTTAATCCCGCTAGGTGAGGTTGGCTAAATGAAATCTAGACCTCCAACTATCTGTTTACATACCGCCCCCCCCCCCTCCCCCCCCAACAAAAAAAAAAGAGGACATTATAGCCCTTTTTTAAGCATAAATAAAATCATTAGCAGCTGATTGACTTTTTTTTAGTTCATAGCATTTCTGTTTCTAATAAATAACCAAAGCAGAACAAGAAACAGAAAAAAAGGCTGAAAGAAAACCATACTGTAATTTTTACAAGAAAATTAGAAAACCAAAGGAAGCTAATGAGTGGTTTGATAATATAATGGATTTTGGTTGTACTTATCCTGGGCAAAAGGCAATAAAAATAATAAAAGATAAAATAAAAAAGGACTTTGCCTGAGAGGTAGAAACAGAAACAACAACAGGTTCTCCAGGCTCCTTCAGTGGAATAATCTTAACAGTCTTTTTTCCATCTTCATCCCTAAACACTGCACATCTTGTAAGCACGTCCACTATGTAATCGGCATCCTCTGGTTTTCTATTTCTGTCATCTGAATGATACACATGTTTAACAATTAGCAAGCTTGTAAAGGAAAAACCCAAGGCTAACTGAAAGTCATTACTAACCTTCAGAAAGACCTTTCACCCTTTCAAAATTGATTATAACTCCCCACGTAACTTTGTCTTCAATAGAAAAAGATAGGGAAGTTTCTTCAGTTTTTGTACACTGGATGGACACAAGCCTTCCAGGCTGCAAAAAAGGCAAGCAGTATCTTGGAGCAAAAACAATGTCACGAACATCCTTTTTCAAGCCTTTGCATTGCTCAAGCAGAGAGTAAAAATTCTCCAAGCTATCTTCTTCTTCTATTACAATTGAATCCCTCTCCTTTTCAAGGTCTTTTGCTTGTTTCTTTTTTTTTTTTTTTGGGGGGGGGGGGGAGAGAGAGAGAGAGAGAGCACAAAAGAATATTAGAAAGAACAGAAGGGTTGAATGTAAAATAAAAATCATGTTCAAATGCCAGCTCACCTCAAGGTCAGGGATCGCACGGTCAGCCTGAAATTGATAGAATGAATTACGAAGCAAGTTTTCAGGATCACCGTCTTCACACCGCATTTGATTCAAAAGCATGTTGTAGCTTAAATGGAAAGCACTGGAGGGGCCCCAGAGTCAGTATTGAAATAAAACAAAATTCAGGAAACATGAAAATTACAACATCCCTATAAAAAACATTCCCCCCCCCCCCTCTTCTTTTCTTCATTTTCAATGGAAAACAACATTTCCATCATCATTCAAATGTCCAAGGAACACTTCCCATAAAAGGTACCCCAAAAAGAAGGGGTGAACAATTAAATAAGGAGATTAGGCTACTTCACAATCAAGCAGGCTGCAAGAAGCACCGATTGAATGCTTGAAAAGACCCACCTGTTCAAACTATCAGCACTTCCTTTTAACATGATTTTAGCAGTAGCAGGTTCCAGCTTTTCATCCACCATGAGGATGCATATTCCGCGTTTATCAATACCTCGACGACCAGCACGCCCACTCATTTGTATATACTCTCCACTTGATATCCATCTAAACTTGTCTCCATCAAACTTGCGAACATTTGTGAAGACGACTGTTCTTGCAGGCATGTTCAGACCTATACTAAAAGTCTCTGTGGCAAACAAACACTGCAAGGAAAATTTTAACACAAAAGAGATAGTAAATGAACAGAGTGTAATTTGAATCATAACATCATACTGTGCACCATATTGACTAGAAAAATAAACAAAATGGAAAGCAGAAAAGAGAGGTTGGCAGCATATGGAGAGCCCATAAAATTATGTTAGTTGGAGGCTATGTTATCAGTTTTGTGGACATGCAACTAAGAGCCAAAATCATCAATTTCTCATACTGAATGGACCAAGGATGTGGTTTTCTTATGTAACTCTTTCCTTTATGCATGATAAAGTAGTGTTCTTCTAAACTCTTTAGAGTTTTGTATACTTTGATGCAAGTTTAAATATTTCCACAATAAATTTGTGATATTAAACATATTTATTTGTGCATGCTCAACTACCCATGTTGCATGCATATCCCAGGTGTTGTCCGGTAACAGCATTTTGATCTTGTTAAGAGGAAATGTTAAATGAACTCTGTTAATTTTTCCAAAATGGTCTGGTACAAAAGGCATTAGACAAAAGAGACCTTTTCCCAGTAATTGCCACTCGGGTTGGTTAAATTTGACAAGAAACAAAAACCAAGAGTAAAGGGGTATGAAGCACCAAATGAAGAGAGATGCATAGACTTGTTTGCTAATATCAGAAAACCTGTTTCAAGCTTCAAGGCATTTTACATATGCCAGTTCAATGTACTTCCTGTTTCAGCTAATAGTTGAATCTTGGACCTAATTAACACAGCTAAAGATTATTTCTGCCAAGGTGCAAAATTCATAAGCATATGGCATGCCAAAACAGCTTCATCAGACAACTGAAACTACATTTAGATAATTTCCTTCCAACCTTGATAAGCCCTTCTTGAAATAGAATCTCAATAACTTCCTTCAGTATGGGAAGCAAGCCAGAATGATGCACACCTATTCCACGTTTTAACAGTGGCAGCATATTCGAAACCTGAAAATTATCAGAAGAGGCCTTGAGCTCTTATAGGAACTTGTCTTACAAAAGAAACCAATCGTTTGTAGATAAGGACGAAATTAACTACATTAATATGAACCGAACAATGCACGACATTTAATTGTAGTGTCCCTGAAGTTATGTCTTCTCATACACATATCATCACAAGCACAAAACTTAGGAGGATGAACACTTGCCTGGGGTAACTTCTTATCGTCATCCGATAACATGTCCATAGCACTCCAAAAGATATTTTCTATATTTGATTTCTCATCATCCTCATTAAGATCCATTTTTGCCATCTGCATCAACATACAGGAAATAAAAACACAGCTAGAAACAAACTGTAAACTCAGAAAGAAGACAGGTATTGTAGTTATTTCCAAATGATAGAACTAAAAAATGATAAAAGAATAAAAATGTGACTTATCACTGTTTTTCTAAGGAACCGTCGAGTCAAAATAGTAAGAAGTTATTAGCTTGATGATGCACATTTTGTGGGAATTTTCCAGGCCATATGCATGGATGGATATGGATAGATCCATACAATATAATGCCAATATCATCCTCTCTAGATCTTACCAGTAAAAACTTGATCCACAGTTAACAAGGGGAATGAGCTGGTTGGAAGGGCAATTTCAATTCCCTTCCCTCACCCACAGCAGCCACTTGAAATGGGAATGGCCACCCACAAATTTTCTAGGAACCAGTCATTCTGTGTCACAAGAAAGGAATGACCATCCATTTTCACCTTAAATTACAGAGGAGAGAATAAAATAGACAAGAGGCCCGACGAAACCCAAGGGAGCAGAGGCAGTCCACAATCTCTGGGCAGCTCAACACTCCAGCTGTAGCCAGGGGCAGATGTAGGCGGGGGGGGGGGGGGGGGGCTGGCACGGGCTGAAGCCCGTGCCAGCCCCAAGTAAACAATAATATATATATTTTATATATATATATGTAAAAGCCCAGGCAGAGCCCCAACTAAATATTTATATAGCCCAGCCCCAGGACTTCCCCTACATCCGCCCCTGGCCGTAGCTCATCCCCACCTTATTCATCACTTTCCCACTCCTAACCACTGACTGACACCCCTCCCCAAAAACCAACTGTCACCCACAAGCACAGCATGTGAGTCCAATTCTCTATTTCTTGGAAACTTCAAATTCCTAAAATTTTATCCTCTCTCTAAAAACTTCTTTTCATAGGGACTAGGCTAGTTGGGCTAGCAACAGAATACTAGGGGTGGAGAGAGGATTTAGGACAAAGAAGATATACCAATTGGATGGCCATGTAAAGCCATACAAAAAAGTTTTTCATGCCCTCTTCTTTTCATCCCATTCCAACATATTTTTATATGAAAGATAACATCAGAATGGAAATGGTCATATCATTGCCACATTATCCGGCAAGACAAGAAAATACCAGAGTGGGAATGGGCATTCAATTCTGGTTCACCCTCAACTCATCCCTGCATATCAAACATAATCTTCAAGAATACATTGAATGTTGGGGCAACAGTAATCCCTTCTTGATTACATGTAGAGCAATGCAATGTGTAAAATGGTTTGAAAGCACACTAAAATGGAAAAGGAATGGAGTATTTATTCATTAAAAATTGCACCAATTGTCTAAAAAGAAAATCTTGGATCAAGCAGAATCTCACCTGCATTGCAAGAAATTCACATTCCCTTTTGCTAAAGCTGAAAAGTATCACAGGATCATATTGACGTTGAATAATCATTTTCACCATCTTGAAAATGTCAGTCTCTTCACCAGCCTTACCAACCACCAAACCCTTTTGCCATTTACCATTCTCCCTTTTCTTGTCACCATCAGTAGCAGGAACAAGAGCGTTTAGAGCTTTCTGAAAGCTATCCTCACGAAATTTTCCTTTTTCATCTACCACCAAGTAGAGGCCTTTGCCTCCAGTGGGAAACATATAATGCTGAAGTGGTGTTGGTCGATAATCAGTATAAACAATATGACATGGTTGCTGATGAACCTGCATTCTGGGAAATCATATTAATACCATCACATTAAAGCAAGCATATTTCTCTGCATGTCAAAACAACAAACTAACAAAAATAATATTGGAACAAATTTTATAGTTGCAAGTAAACAATACAAAGCTTGCTGTTGTTTTTGTTGTTAAGAAAACAATACATTACAATTCTAAGAATTATTATATTATCTACAAACTGAAGCCATAGCTTTTGCCCACTCATTCTGCCTGCTTTTTCTTTCTTTCTTTCTTTTTTTTTTTATTTATTATTAGTTTATATATATATAGTTGTGGGGAGGTGATTGGATTAGGTAGATTTAAGAAATCATTCACTGTTCCTGACAATTCTTTTATGCATCTTAATCATGTTAATATGGTGTTAAAGAAGTTCGGTATCTTGAATCACCTTTGCAACCCAATCGGCAAACTCTTTTGCATTAGGCACCGTAGCTGAGAGAAACACAAATCGAGAGTTCTTTGGTGCCATGACAATACTCTCTTCCCATACCACACCTCTTTCCCTGTCACGCATGTAGTGTACTTCATCAAAAATAACCCAAGCCACCTCACGTAAAATCTCTGATCCTTTATACTGCATACTACGCCAGATTTCTGTGGTCATCACCTGAAACCAAATGACAACTTAGTTATTCAATTAGCCTTGAGGGTCGGAAAGGGAGCCAGCACAACACTAGCCACAGTACCCACCAAGCAAGATGCATTTGGCTCAATGGTCACATCCCCAGTCATCAAGCCCACGTCTGAAAACTCTTCTTTAAACTCCCTATATTTCTGGTTGCTAAGTGCTTTAATTGGTGAAGTATAGATTACCCTTTGTTTGTTCAGCAAAGACATAGCAATGGCATACAGTGCAACAACAGTTTTCCCTGCTGATGTATGAGCTGATACCTATATTACACAGAAAAGTTAAACCCTTCAACAATTTGTGTGTTTCAACAATTTGTGTGTTTCTTTTGCTTCGTTTATTGACAATACCAGAAATCCTATTTCGAATAGTTAACTTTACCATGACTGATTCACCACTATCGAGGCATTTGATTGCTTCAGACTGAAAAGGGTCGAGCGTAAAGGGGAATTCCTTTGCCGGTTTTGAACCTTCTTCAGCCAGTGCGGTATTTGGACGAGGGACGTATCGCTCGGGGTATGATACATCGTGCACGCATGCTACGGGCTCATCTACAGCAACTGAACCATTCTCCTTCTGCTGCTTTGAAAGAGGACTAGATTCCTCGTACGGCCTTTCTGGCGACTTCCTCTTCATTGATCTCGTTAACGCTTCAACTGCAGCAAAACAACCAAACAATCCAACGAATAAAGAAAATTGCATACACGCAACAAAACAAATATACAACCACAAATTCTGGCATTGTGCTGACAAAAACTCAAAGCCCGGACTTTCACTAAATCTCCTAGCCTTTCATGCAACCAAACACACACACAACTAATACACAAAGATGAGCATAAGTATGCAGCTACAGCTTAAAGGCGAACCAAAACCCTGGGATTACTCTAGGGTTTTGCTACAAGTGTCGTATACAACTAGTCACACACATGCTGCATGCGTTTCGTTGTGAATTAAACAAACATGTAGAGATAGAGAGAGAGGAAGGAACCGACTAGGTATCTCGATGAGGCGACGCAGGATCCAAACGGCGGCGGGGCCTTTGGCGCGATACCCTGTAATCTGCGGCCGGAAAATTAAAGAAGGGGACGAGCGAGTAGCAGGCTTTATATGCGGTCGGGTCGGGCTATCTGCAGTTCAAGTCCAGGAACCAAAACCCGTTTGGAATGGATCAGGTACTCCGGCTGATTTGTGCTTTATACAAAAAATTTACATTAAATTACACTAAACTCTCCTAGGTTTCACATAATTACAGGCATCTTCCTTCTAATTTGAAAAATTATAATAATATTTTTTTAAGACTTAAAATTTGTATCATTCAATACCTCTATTAGCTAATGGTAGTTAAAGTTTTTCTGGTTTCCAAAATACTCATTTTATTTAAATATTTTTTATTCTTTTTATTTATATTTTTTTATCTCTTGTTTAGTGATAATAGTTATTTCTTTTTTTTACAGTGATAATATTTTCGATAGTATGTTATTTGTTTCTCTTATCTTAAGGTTTCAAAGTTTTTTAATTGAACGAATATTTAATTGATTTTTTTATTTTTATTTTTCTTGATTTTTTCAACAATAAGAATAACAAATATTTTTTTTCTTTTTTTTAATAATTTTTCGTTGTAAATTGATTAACCTAATCTCGGAACTTCAATTGGAAATACATACATCGGTTTATTTTAATTTCAAATACAAGGATGAAATAATTTATTTGCATTATTTTTTAACAACAGGGGTGATTCTGTAGCTTCTCAAACTAGAAGGGTGGTTTCTATAGTTATTCCAAACCTTCGGGATGGTTAGGGAAATTGACTCTATAAAGCAACCCATAAGTAATATAAAGCCATAGGTGGGGGGCCTCAATGTAATTAACCATTTTACGGGATATCATCGAATTTTGACAGATATGAGATGTAACGGTAGATGCCCACCGCAGAGTCTGAATAGACGGTGGCTTTGAAAAGGCCCGCCAAAGAAAGGATTAGCGGATTTCCCAATTCCTCCTTTCAAGCGGGAACGGAGCGCCGTCAAGGCCCCGACGGCGGATATGACGGCGGCGATACTCGGCGGAGGGATGAACATTGTGAACGGAGTAGGCGGCGGGGGGAAGAGGACGGTGCTGATAACAGGCGTCAGCAGGGGGCTGGGCAGAGCCCTAACCCTAGAGATGGCCAAGCGTGGCCACACCGTCATTGGTTGTTCTCGCTCTCCCGAGAGCCTGGCCTCTCTCCAGTCCGACATCAATTCCTCTTCTTCAGACCCCGACCCTTCGTCCTCCGATAGGCACCTTTTCATGAACGTCGACGTGGTCAGTTCTATACCCCCTGTACTTGTGTTTATTTCTCTGCATCTTCCCAGTGAGTTCCTGGTCTTCTATCTGAAAATACTAGTAAGAATGATTTTAAATTTGTTTTTGTAGAGGTCAAATGGCAGTGTTGAAGAGTTAGCACGTGCTGTGGTGGAAAAGATGGGTGTTCCTGATATTATAGGTATATGAATTAATTGAATTCTTTCAACGTGCTAGTTCACCTTTTCCTGCAGGGTAGCTAGAATTTGCTATTTGTTTTTATTGTTTCATCCACTGATAATCTTCTAATATAGGTACATGTTATACTTTATGTTGTTTATGGATGAGATTTTTTAGGCATTACATTCTCAAGTTTTCAGATATTTGTGGGCATAGATAGAACTCTGATTTTAGAAGTGTATCTAAATCTGTTTTGGCTTTTTTTTTTTTTTTTTGGGGGGGGGGGGGTGTTGGATGGGGTGGGATAAGTACAAACTGCGTTTTCATGATATCATATTATTGTATATTTGGTTAATAACTATAGTTTGATGAATGGGAAAGGAAGGTTCCTGAACATGTCCATGCATTTACAATCCATGAAAAGGGATAACCTGTTGCACCCTTACAACAGTAACAACAAACGGAACCCTTAATCCCCACTACGTGGGGATAACTTATTCCACCCTTAAGGAAGGAAAAACGCTAAATATACATACCTAAATGCCCTCCCAAATTCAAGATTGTAGAATGATAAAAAGGATATTACCAAGTCTAGTAATAAGGAAAGAAAGAACCGATAAAAGGAAAAAAGAAAACAAAATGAAGACAGAAGGAAAAAGACCAATACAAATTACTTTTACATCCTTATTCAAACAAGGCATTGAGAGTATTAATGAAGTTGGCTTTTCGTTTCACACTATTTTTGAAGGAGATTCTACCAAAATGGGAGATTTTTTAGTTTTCATTACAATCAATTTGTTTGATGCCTCCTTTCACAGAGTACATTGGTGACTGATGCAAAAAGATCTTTTCTGAGTTCACTCTTCAAAGCCAAAAGGGATTCTGCTCATCCTGTACAGCTATCAACACAAACCAAGGCAATAGGCTTTTGGTAGTAGCTAATTTGTCATGTATATGAGTCATCAAATATAAAATTATTGACTGCCTATATTACCTTATGGAGTAGATTTCAAATTTTTTTTTTTGTTATTTATGCAGTAATGTTTCTTGGCAAAGATGCATTGAATTTGGACTGTTGAGTAATTCTTAGTTTTCTTAATTGTCTTGAAAGTTACCATGTGCAAGCCAATGGATGGTTCAACTGATTATTATTATTACATACAAGTATTTCACAGTATTTTTCTCCAACTTTCCTGGATGGCAACTTATGCAAAATTTTGAACATGTAGATAGGCACCATAATTGCTCGTGACATGCTTTGCATATCATTCCATAAAAGATGACACAATTTTCTTAGTAAGTGTGGTTTGAACCCTTAGTTCTCGCCAGTTTTTTGTACCAGAATACTTTATTACCTCTACCAAAAAGGAATTTTCATCTCCAATGTAGACTACAGTGACAACCTCTTTTCAGGGCTTGCAGACTAAACTTGCAAGCAGCTTGTCAGATTTTCAAAGAGCATAGGCTGGTTCTGATTTGGTTAGCTCTCATATCAAGTGTGAGTGCATATATCAGGCATCACCATGTGTCATCTGCCAGGACCATTGTGGCATGGGCAGTTCTCTGAAAAAATGGACCTAGTCTGCATGTGGTTAGGGTTAGGCATGTTTCATTCGAGCACTTTTGACTTGAGAAATAGGAGTTGAGCCCAATTCAGAGACACAATCTCGTTCTTATAGTTTCCACTCAAAATGACATACAACTTAGTAGCCTACCTATTACACTTCATTTCCTTAAGTAGCTCCTAATAATATTTGCTTACCAAGCTAAGCCAACACAGGCAAAGTGGCTCACTGGTTGTTACCACTAGCAGAGTATTACATCACTTGGAAGACTCCAAAAGCAATTGAAAGTCAAGCTCTCTTTGACAATCTAGCTTTATTCCTAATGGTGACTTCAAACCACCTTTTGAATAACTACCTGTGGATTATTTTTAGGTCAAGACAGTACAACATAAAGAGTGGCTGTTAAGATTTGATGCTTCAGCTACTGTTAATTGAGAACAGAAAGTAATTGCAGAAAGTAGTAGAGGTTCGCAAGTAATTTGGAATTATTTTAATTTTTGATATTAAAATTTAAAGTTTGAGGGCGAGCCTTGGTCTATTATATGGCAGTGATTGTTGGGCAGTTAAACATCAGCATGTTCAACATATCAACATCATTACTTGACCCAAAAAAAATCACATCATTTACTTAAAAGAAGGATTAGGGTGGGTTTTCTTGATCTCTTTCGGGCTTGTTTACGTGATGGAGAATGCATGAATTCTTACTCCCATTTCCATTCTTCACCTTTGCCTTCCACTTGGAATTGAAGAGTTATGAGCATAGGGATCTGATACAAGGATATCTGCCAGTAAATAATGCAGGTACCATCAATAGAAACAACAGACTTTGGGAGGTTCCTGTGGAAGAGTTTGATACTGTCATTGATACCAACATAAAGGGGATAGCAAATGTTTTACGTCACTTCATCCCTCTTATGATTGAACGCAAGCAAGGCATTATTGTCAATATGTCATCTGGGTGGGGAAGATCTGCAGCTGCACAGGTGTGTCATTAAAGTTGCCTGTGTGCCTAATTTAAATATTATTTTCTTCCCTTAGTCTCTTTTGGTCTGTGTGCCCAAGTTTGATATTTTGTCCTCGGATGAATGTTGGTTAAGTCTCGAATTTTGCTATACAGTACTTGTTGAATAGTTGTGCTGAATATAGATTTTTAATACTGTCAATTGGGTAAAGTTAAGGCACATTATCAGAAATAATGATTTTACAGTGAGCTTGAGATTACTGACTTATGATGAGTGACTTCAACAGGTCAAATAAAACTAAGAAATGCGTTTTTTTTACTGTTTAACATAAAAAAACTATTAAGTTTCAACCTGCAGATTTTGGATATAATTGCTGATAATTTGCATAATTGTGCCTCATGATTACCCTTTTTGACCCTCTAAAATTCTCCCTGTAGCTCATTTCAATTATTTAACATAGCTCTTTATGATGTGAACTAATAAAATGTTGACAGGTTGCACCTTACTGTGCTTCAAAATGGGCAGTAGAGGGCCTAACTAGGTCAATGGCTAAAGAGTTACCCAGTGGAATGGCGGTTGTTGCACTGAGCCCAGGCGTGGTAAACACAGACATGCTCGTGTCATGCTTTGGCAGTTCAGCTGCCTTATACCAGACACCAGAGTCATGGTATTTACTTCTGTCTGTTCTTGTGCATCTTGGGGTCCTCATTCCAACTCCTAGAAAGCTGTCCCATTTGATTCTAGTAAATAAAAAATTCTTGCATGTTACATTTTGATGACATTTATATTAAGCCTGCCTAGGATTTATTACCGTTCTTGTATTGAGCTAGAGATTTTGGATTCCATAAAAGTAAAATGAACAGAAGAGCATGAATATGATTCTGCGTAGAAGTCTTGTGAACTAAAATCTATTCTTGTCCCAAAATTTGGATATTCCATTTACTATAATCTAGCTTTAGCATGCTTATTTTGGAAGGCCAGAGACCAATTGAAGAAAACTTTTCTGCTTACCCCCTTTCCCTCCCAAATGTTTGTTGATGTTATTGTCAATTTGAGCTTTGTACTAATTTGATCACACATTTATTAGGTCCATTTTCTGAATTATGGAGAAGCGGAGAAGCTTCATCTATTTTTTTTTTTTTTTCCCCTGGTGGCAGAATCCATCCAAATATAAAAAACTTGTCAATAATGGTGAACATCTGGTGTGAAATAACATAGAGGACATTGTTCCAGATTAGTAGCTTGTACATCTCAGTTGATTCTGTAAGTTCATTTTCTAGAGAAAATATCTATTCTCAACAACATTAAATAAATTGCTCCTATCACCATACAAGTTGATCCAGTTTGATGTCAAACATATGCAATGAACAATGTAGCTGCAAATGGTGCTCCCCGAACTCAAATCTTCAATAACTAATTTGTGATGGTCAATTGCAAGATAAACTGGTTTAATAGAGAACAAACAACTGTATATTGCTCTAATTAGTACAATGCTTGAAGGCTCCCCAGTAACACAGCTTGGCATTCCTCAAATACAGCTCTTGCTAATGTGACAATCTGCTAACTGACAGTCAAAAGCCTTGCGATCATCCATTAGAGCTTTAGACACAATCTAAATAACTGTTCTTTATTTTCTCCTGTTGCTAAACTTTGCTTATGGACTTCCCTAATATTGTTTTTTCATGCCAATATTGAGCAGGGCTCCAAAAGCAGCTAATATGATACTTAATCTTACGGTGGCAGACAATGGCTCATCTCTCACCGTGTGATGGAGACGCCGGGCGAGGTACTGGCATGACACCACCCACTTGTGCAGATACCATGATGATGAAAAGCGTTTGGTATATTGAATCAGGCTCTTTGGTACTTTGTCATATGAGCGCTTATTGCCGTGAAATCTGGATGGCATTTTGTACTTGGCAGTTATAATGGTTTATGTTTGTGTTTAAGGAACAGAACTTGATTGATCAACCTGTTGGAGCCCGTTTGGAACATGATATTATCCAAGTTTGAATCTCTAGGATTCGCAGGAAATGTATAAAGGATTCCATATACTCAAAGAATGCCTCAAAACGGGATTCCATCGTGGCTCAATTTGTTTGCTTGTAGAAGCATTTATGAGTAGTGAGAAGTGAGAACACTAAAAATGGGGTAAATCGAAGTATGATTATACAACAGAGAAAGGGTAAAGATGATGTTGAAGAACCTGTACCTTCTTATCGGGACACTGTTCAAATTGAACACTCTATCTCTGTGTGACATCAAGTCTTAAATATTTCTTCTAATGAATTAAATCTCGTCATTGCTCTTCTAGTACATATTAAATTTCTTAAATCAATACAAATCCACATTTATGGATACATATTTAGATTACTATTTGTAAAGGGTGGATTCATCACCTCTCCTAGAATTAGTTGAGTAATGGATTGTTGTTCAATGGACTGTATTCAGTTGGTGCATCTATGTTATGAGGGCCCGTAAATCGAGTGATTATGAAGTTCAGCCGTCATTATGAAAGAAATTTGAAGTGTGATTGTTCTCCCATAAACAAAATTTTATGGAATTGCATTCTTATTTAATGGTGGCATTGATATTGGATTAATGTTGTTAAAATACAATTGTCAATGAGATTAATGATTAAGTAGTACAAAGTTGTGACATCTACTTATTTTTTTTATTTTTTTAGATTATGCGTTATCACTCATGTCTTCATAGATCTCGTCTCAGAGTTATCACGAGAGAAGTAAATCAAAGATATATTTAGGTGATCAAGTTTTTTTTTTTTTTTTTGAAACTGAGTTCACTGGCACTTATCAAAGACCACTCCTAGAAGAACCCCAAGAATCGATTCCACACTAACAACTTCCGGCATGACTTTATAGCCCCCTCCTTTGCCATCTAGTTATGTCCTTGGGCGACATTTGCTTATTTAAATGAATTCACAATAAAGAGAATGTATTTTTAATTTTTTTTTTAAAATAATTTATTTTCTTGAATTTTTCTCAAGATAATAGAGTTTGAATAATGTGTTTCAAATTATGGAATTTCAATGAAAATGAAATAATACATATCTGACATGCATGTAAGAACATTTTTTTCCTTCTAAAAATTATATTCCAAATATAATTAATTAGGGTTCAATATTATGAATGATTAGATATATGTTACTAAAAAATTAGTCAAATATGAATTAATTATTTTGACATTTAAAAAACCTGGTTAATATAGATGATGTCATTTTTATTTAAATTTCTCTTATATATATTATATTTTTTGAGTCAAATATTATCTTTTACCTCTACCTTTAACGTATATATTACTTGCTTGTTTGTCGTATTCCACATAAAAAATATATTTAAATTTGAATAAATATTCTCAACTCCCATGTCGTATTCCTAGTAGATAGATTTCAATTGTGCAATAAAAGAAATATATATATTTTTTGTTTCGATAAATACGAGGTATAATTTAACGACAAAACTACTAACGAACTATTGACCATCAGTTGATGCAAAAATATTTTAATAAAACAGTTTTATTAAATCTTTCTTCTAAACGTGCATGATTGAAGTTTTTTTTTTTTTTAATCTTTTTGTTAGATGCATGATTCAGGTTTTATATCTAACGTTTAGTACATAGTGTACTAATACAAAATGTGGATCAAAACATACATTTCATTCACATTTTGTACTTTCATTGTAATTAAACATCAACTTCCACAAAATATTTGTATAAAATTCTAGTTGCCTTGGTATTTTACTTCATCTAAATGCTGAAGATACTTTAAAAAAACATTGAATTGCAGTGCAAAGAATAGATTAATTAAGGGATGATAATACAACAATAATAAAAGATTTCAAGAGTAGAAACATATAAATAGATTAAGAGCAAGCTGCAGGAGTACCATTGATTAAGCATAAAAATAAAAAAATAGTCCCTTACCATATATTGCAACAGTCGGGATTAAACATCTGGGGATATAATAATATAAAGTTAGCAGTTTGCAAACAGATTAATCCCTCTAGCTAGATCAGAAGAAAATATTGGCCTTTCATTAGGAAGATCATGCCTGCCAAACCAATTAGCCCCTGGCTGCTTATCAGATTAAGTTCGTTCATTCATTCATTCATTCATATATGGTCAGTCAAAACTGGTGCATCCCGTGGAAATTTCTTTTGAAACCAAGATATGGACTGTGCAGGACAAAATAAAGGAGGAATTGCCATAGCTTAACATTCATATCCGAAAGATCAAATTACATATCTAAACATTTTTAAGTACATATATATATATATATATATATGTCCCATATCATTAGAACAACATTTGGGGATACAACTACTGCACCAAACACCATACCATTGGACAAGGCTTCCAACAAGATGAAACAAGATCATTCCCTAGGCGGGGGGAGCCGGTTGTTCCTCACAGCGCAGGAGTTTGGTTACTTCAGGCTCTCCAGGCCAAGGCCCTTTCATCCTTGGAACCCAACCCATTGGGTTCCTTCTCATCCTCTTCTGATCTCGGGGGTCCATCCCCCAGATATTAGCGACCATTGTGGTGGCCTTCTTGGCTGCTGTCTTGCGAAATTGCAGGACCTCTTCTTCCTTCTTCAGCCTCTTTAGGAAAGTTCTGTAGCTGCCCACCAGTTCGTTTGCTCGAATCTCCTGGGACCTGGCTTTCCACTCTTCATTAAGAAGCTGCTCCACAAAGTTGATTTTTACAGGGTTGAGAGCCCACCTCATCCTACCCCCTGGATTTGCGGCAATGACCTTCTCCACCACTCTCAGAAAATGAACAAGTTTCTCGCCCTCACCCATCACTCGACTACCCATGGCTTCCTGCCACTTCCCCCTCATATAGTCTTGATATTGTCCTATGACAGGCATCCTGTCAAGAACCAGAAGCACCGCCGAGTATCAGTCATCATCAAAGATCCATTACTATATGTGCCTTGGCAAAGGAAGGAAAGATATATAATACTCTCATAAACATAAGTAGTGAGAGGGATCCACATGCTAATTAAATATATATATATATATACACACACACCATTGAAACCAGAAGATAAAGAGCAAACATGAGGAAATACAGGTATTAAGACAAACCATGTACCAAAAATTGCTTATATCAAGTATCTAAGCAGCTGAGACAAAAGAAAAACGTTGTGCTCATGAGAACCAGGAATACTGGGAAACGATCAAACAGGGCAAAAGACTGAGAAAGCCTAAGTGACAAGCTAGCTAGCAAGGCAAAACTATACAGAAGGAGCAAGCTATGTTGCACATACCAGTACCATTTGTTTTTATCAAAAGGAATAAGGAAATGAAATAAGCAATAGTTACGACAATAGAAGATACGAAATGAAAATCATAGTTCTAAGCAACACAAACACAGATACGTATACTGGGTATAGATGCTTGAGCTTGATCAATGTATCTATAATCATGAATTAATGTGGATTACACACAAAGAAAACGTCATAGGAATCTTCATCTCTGATCAAAACTTGAAGATTAACAGTTTCACTTGTATGAACAGTGAAACCCTAATTTCAGCATATCTAGAACTTGAACAAGACATAGATGATATACCTTTCTCCCTTCTTATCAAGCACCTTTTTTTCTCTTCGGAAGACTGTTCACCCACAAAAAGAGAAAATCTAATCAGATTTAAAGAAAAAAATTTTATACACGTACATAAGCCGATCTAAGGCATCATGGATGATCAACCCTAATTCTTGATGACATGAATCTCTTGTGCATAGCTGATACCCTCCTCCATACATATGCATAAGGAACGCAGATGCAGTATACGTATCTATAAGAAACACTTCGTCTTTCTAGATCAAACAAGAAAACTTCATTCCAAAATTTTAAAAATTTTTGGTTCGATCACACGACAAACTAGTTCTTCATGTGAAAACAACAAAGAAAGGGAAAAGATATGTTAAAGAAGAACCTGTTCAACCAGCACTCTCTAGAACAGTCTCTTCTTCTTCTTCTCTCTCCCCCCAATCAATCCTGCTTCTGCTTAATTTATACAGATCCACCGCTCTCTCTCTCTCTCTCTCTCTCTCTCTAAAACAGAAAACATGAGTCATCACATTTAGATAAGGAAAGTGGCATATGCAATCAGTAAATGCATTCATTCAAACGCCCACAGAATCAAAAACAACAAAAATCCTACTTGGCTGTACTTGCCGTTTCAGGGCCACGCCACTCGCGTTCACCACTTTCACGCTCGGGGCTGAGAAGCCCATTTTTGTCAATGTGATTGGCAGATGAATGCATGCGAATGCAAACTAGCACATGGAAAGGGTGTTTGGATGCGTAGAAAATGTTTTCTTTCCGAGGAAGGAAAGAAATTGAGCGAGAATATCCAAACTGGGGGTGTTTATATATTTGGCCATTTAGGGCTCCTGTCTTCGACCGCCCGGGTGGCGGGAAAGCGTCTTTGCGGCAATTAATACTAATATCCAACACAAAATTGTTATAAATTAAAAACCCTAAATTCAGTTCATATATATATATATACATATAAGGAGGTTTTGGTGTTTAATTTACATATTTACCCTTATTTATTTTTATTTGTATTCTACTATTGACACCTTTTTAGTTACGTATTTTAGTATTCAACTCATTCAGTTACGTGTCTTGAAAGAATTGAAATCTCAATTTACACGTGACATATGTGAATCTTTCGAAAGATTATAATATATGTGAATATTTTCTCTTGAGAGAAGAGTTAGATTACATGATTTTATGTAATATTTTTCAATTGAGCATTGAATGTCGATGCTTTTGTGAAATTTATATCTTACAGGCAAAATTATTTACTTTTATAAAAATTATCTTAGAGAAAAAAAATTAGTGTAACATTTGAGAAATATTGAATGCATTTGTGTAGTGATTGAAAAATTAATTTTAAAAATAAATTATTAAAAATATTCTCAATTTTAAATGGTATTAATTTGTGGTAATGTTGTCTGAAAATAATTTATTTATTTTACTTCTATTTAAGTTTCAAAATTTTGTTTTTAAAAGTCTTTCTTAATTTTCCCCAAATCCCATAAAAAAAACTCAAGAGGAGTACTGCTTTTATTTTTGAAAATTATAAATACTTTTCAAATTATAAGTATTTTTAATTTGGATAATTAATTATTTAAATAAAGATGATTCTTTTTATGTTTTACATTATTCTTATATATATATACATATATATACACACGTGCATATTATTTGTGTAGGTTTATCACGTGTTACGTGTTTTTGTTAGTTAAATGTATATGTAATAAATTTATTAATCATTTGTCGTATTCTCTATAAAGAACGTATCTAAACTCTCAATATTGAATTTCGACAAATCTTGTCAACTCCCATGTCGTTTTCCTTGTCGAGAAAAGATAAATACTGAACTTGTCATAACAAAAGTATTTTTTTTTTATTTTGATAAATACAAGGTATACTTTTTTAATGACAAAACTAATAACTAACCCCCCCGGCAAAAAAAAAAAAAAAAAACTGTTCACATACATCAAAGTGTCTCCATAAACCACTTTTAGTTTATAAGAATTATTTAGTATTATAATAATAGAAAATGTGGGGAAAACAAAAACTTTATTCACATTTTCTATGGTTCCATTGTAGTAATTGAATTGAATTTCAGTCCGAAGAATGTGTTTTGGAGGGTTACCATTATTTTGGGATAAAGTCGTCTCCCCAACCCAGATCTATCTTGTATCCTAGGCCAATCAAATGATAAATTCTATATATAAATATATATAAATAAACAACATCAAACTGATTAAATTTGTCAGCTCAATTTGTTTTTTTTCTTGCATTGATTCGATTTGATTAATTTTTCTCAAAAGTTTAATTTTTAGTTTTCAGTTCAACTTTTTATTTGGAAGAACCAAACTTTAAAACGATATTATTTTGATATTTATAAAATGACATCGTTTTCTTCAATTTTGTGTATTTTTTATCGATTACATCAATTTTCTTCATTTTTTTTATGTTTCTTCGATTTAATCAGTTTATATAGTTTGGGTTCTATTTCTTCGGTTATCAGTTCGTTTGATTTTTTAATTTAAGCGGTTGGTTGATTAGAGATTTCGATCGGTCGTTGCACACTCTTTTATATATATATATATATATATATATAGAACAAAGTCAAACAATTATTTGTTAAAAAGGTATCAAGCTATCCTTATTTTTTTTATGTTTAAAAGAGGTGGTTTTGAATTAAAAAATAATTAAAAGCTAAAAGTTAAAATTTATCTAAAATAAAAATTAACTTAAAAAATGGATCCTGTTGGTTATACTTGTGTTTTTTTTTCTTTTTATTTTAGTTACAAAATTAACATATAAAAAGAGATATCTAATCTATCCTCTTCCAATTGTGCATGAGAGATCGTTAAACTTGTTTTTTTTTTTTTTTAATCCTTGTGGCAATATAACTAATCCCTGGACTTAACTTTTACAGACGACCAAATTGTGTGTGTTATCGTATCATTCGCCTAATCAAGGGAAAAAAACACATTGAATTTGCTTTAACGTCCACCCTTTCTTCATTTTGCTGAAGAATATGTATATTTTTGCAACTACAACATTATTAGCAAGTAGACTTATCTTTCTTTAAAAGTAGACTCTGGTTGCTAGACAAATTAGAATTTGCATATTTTTCTCTCATTTTCTCTCCTTCCAAACATATTATCATTTGATGCCATGACATTTTACTTCATCTCAAATGTTTAAAGAAAGGATGTTTATTTTTTTTTTTTTGTTATAGTTAATTGACTAAAAAAAAAGGGGAAAACATTAATTTGGGATAAAAATCGACGAGAACAGAAAAAGTAAAACTCATTAGCTTACTATCAATTTGAAATACAAAACCGACAAAAAAAAAAAAAAAAGAGGACTCATCAACATACTACCCTAAATATTACAAACTTTAACAAGAATACAAGTGATATTGTCCCACGTCACTTGGATAGGGGACCCTAGCTATGTGAATTTATACATGGAAGATTTGATGGTGTAAACTTTGGTTTAAATTTTGTTGGCGAAATTCAAAATTCACCCGTACTTGAGCCCGATTAACTTAAAATCTTAAATAACTTTTCATTCTTAGGCCCAACAATAATTAGTAACATGGATAGTGATATATGAGTTGAATAGCTAGGTTAACCCTATCCACAAATTACTTTCACTCTTATTAAAACAAAGATAAGCCCAACTCACTTTGACCCCAATTTAAAATCAATCCATTTTCCTTTAATAAATTTATTAGACCCAATGGACTTAGTTTGGAAAAATTTAGCTCAATTCCCAATCCTTAATTTATGAGCACGGGCAGCCATTTAGGAGTAATATTCTTCCCTTGTATTCCTTAAGCCCAAATAAATGCCACCTAGACAATCTAATGATATATATAAATGAAATCATAAACCCAGCTCTTGGATTCATTAATTAGAACAGCTACAATTAATTAATCACGAGAATTTTCATAGTATTTCCGATAATCCCAGCTCATATCCCTCATGAAAGGCTTCATAATCATCCAGGGGTTTTTATTTTCTAAACATAAAAGAAGAGTTAAAAATAAACACAAGAAAATTAATTCAGAACTACTTTTCCATATACAAAATGCACAAGAGTCAACAGCACAGATCAAGAGTCAAGAAGACCTTCCCCCAACCCAAAAATATAAGGCTAGAGGAGAAAATAATTTCTAGTTTATGTTTAATAGAATAATTACATCCGCAGCAATCAACCCCACCCCATAAGACCGGAAAAATACGGGACCCAGATAGAGAGAGAAAAGAAGAAGAAACAGAATGAATACAACGCAGGTACACCTCTAAGTCCAGCAGCTGTGAACATGAGAGAAGATTTTTGAAAGGGAACTGCAATCTATATGTACACAGGCGCATATTTCCAATTCCTCAAAACCTACTACTACACTATATAACACCAAATGAAATGATTTTACGCGGCCACCACAAGGAAACACTCGCCAACAATTGTATGAATTAAATTCCTCCTCCTCAAAACTCTTTACCTATCTAATACCTGTATGAAGAACCACCTGGCGGTGCTGGAGGCAACCGGTTAGGCGTGCGGCGGCCACCAGATCTCGAGCTTGAGCTTATGACCCCATTTTGCGTGGTAGAGTCGTTGTAACGACGACTGTGACCATTGGACCCGTACGAGGAGTCAACAGGACCATTGGCCGCCGCATCAAACGCTGATCTCCAATCATCACCTGGTCCACTGGTTCTTGGACTGCTTTCGGCTGAAATTGATGTACGATATATCAAATGAGCAAAAATTAAGAGCACAAAACGTGGAATAAAGCAGGTTGCATTGAATGAACTAAATTCTTGGAACATAATAGAAATCGGTCCAATAATCGCATTGCTTAGCAGCATGGTGAGAAAACAAGTTCCCAATCTTGACAGCGAACTCTGTTTTAGACCTAAGCTAAGTCCAGCTAGGAGTATTATTAGTCAAATTGAAGAGTTACCACAGATCAAAATCAAAGAACTTGGCATGCTCTTGACTACAGCAGTTGATTGTGTTAATTCATGAATATGGGTCGGTCTTAAAGGAGAACTCTGCCTCCTTCAATCAGAATAGGGACATCATCCAAATGCCATTGCGATTTACTTTTAAGCTTGCTTCCTATAGGTAGCCATTTGAAGTAGCAAAATGGTCACCCCTACAGGGCCAGGCACAAGTACTAAATTTTTCACTCCGATCCACATACTTAGTTGCTTACTGATCAAACCTCTCCCAACCAAATGTTCTCTCAATTCTGTACATAAAAGAATTGGGGCAGTAACAGGATGCAGGTTAACTTAATTTTCCTAACAGACAGTAGAATTGAATGGCTCATCACATACAAGATCATGAACAAGAAGGAATCAATTAACATTTTCATATAGCAATAAAGATATGAGAATGCTATCTACAATTGTGACAATTAATGAAAAGGTAGTGACTTTTCTAGCTATTGTTACCTGATGCACCACCATCAAACACACCAGAGGCTGCAGCTGCCCGATTGTCATGAATACTAAGTTGTCTAGTGAGCTTTGAAAGAAGAGATGACTGTTTCTGAAAACGCTCCCTCCTGTGCTTTACGTTTTGGTCCTCCTGGAGCAACTCTTCAATCTTTCCTGAACTTTGTGCACTACAAAATCAAGAGAAAAAAAGTCAAGTTGCAGCACATTGGAAGGTTTCTAATAGGAAGAGAGAAAGAGATGATATGAGAAATATAAATAAAACAAACACGTATAAGGCTTAAGTTTATTTTTTTGTCTGTACAAACATTCAAGAGCCATCAGACAAAGTTGCCATCATCTTGAATTTTTTGTGTTATTTAAAAAAAAAGAAATTAACATGTTTTAACAACTTTATCTTGCTTTCAATTTTGTGTTTGAATTTTTTTTAATCTTTGTATTTTTTTATGCCACCCTCCGCTCCCATTAGAGTTTTTGACGATTGGCCACATTGGCAGTAGGGTTACTGGCAGTGAGGGGTGAGGGAGGGAGAAGGAAATGAAAACAAAATAAAAATTGTGAAAATAACTTTTTCTTATTTTCAATATTTTTGAGAATAGGAAGGAGCAACCGAACCTATATTCTGTGTCCATTGTCAATATAGTAAACAAGCCCCTAGTTAGTACATGTCAAAACCAAGTAAAAAACATAGAATTACTTGATCTTTCTCAGAATTTATAACATGGTCTATTTTAAAAGATTTGTAGGACTGGTTATAATAACAAAAGAAATATAATCTGGAGAGCTATTTTATAAGATATGGAAAAAAGGAAAAGCCAAGATGCCAAGTATCTAATTAGATTTTCCAAAAAACTCAGGGAGGCAAAAGCATACATTAAATAAAAATGCATAATGATCGAACATATTCCCTAGACAAAGCCAAAAAATGATAAAATTATAAACAAATAAATAAATGAGCCTAACCTGACTGAACTATACAATTTATTGAGCATGTCTTCCTTGGCTTTCTCCACTTGGCAAAGAACCACTGCCTGCAAAAGTGTAGGAATAGGTAGTAATACATAATACAAAAGTTCACAAAGTGCAGGAATAAAGATAAGAAAATAAAACTAACCTTTGGAACATTAGCAGCAAGGCTGTTCAAAACAGCTTCAACATATCCACGAACTTCTTGGGCCATCCATCTAAGTTCTTCCTCTGGATCAGCAGGTCTTCTTGTCATCGTATCCTAGATTATGCAAGTTAAATAACAATTAAGGAAATACTAAACAGTAATAACACAAAAGAACATTGCATAGAACTGAGAACAGATTGAAAAAGAAGAAACTTGAAGTTTTAGCAACTTAATAGTACCAAGACCAAAGCACAAATGGAGAGAATGTCTAGAAAGAAGATGAGAAAAAAACTCATTTCTTGCTTACAGAAAATTCACAGAATTTATTAAGAACATAAAATAATTGGGAATACAAATATAAAGCAACTTTTACAGAAACAATTGCAATCACCAAGCCCAATCAAACTAAGAAGAAACACAAGCAAAGAACAAACACAAAAAGTAACTCACAAGTGAACCATCAGAAAGGCTTTGTCCCATTGGAAGACCAGATTCACTCTTCAGTTGACCTTTTGAGGAAGGGACAGCATTCCCTAACTTGTTTAACCACTCAACCTTATCTACCATGCTCTCAGCCTTCAACAAAACAGCACTATGAGCTGCAAAGTCATGAAAATTTTGGTGAACATTATTACATCAACACACAAAAAATAAGGCAAGACCAAAAAAAAAAAACAAAGAAGCCAAAGTGATAGTTGGCCAACATGATGGTAACTGGCCTACCTTTAAGAACAGTTTTATATGGAACTTTGCTTGTAATCTTGAAAACAAGACTCAGCGGTTTTGCAGAATTGGGTCCATTCGCTTTTTTGTTTTTGTCTTTGGAACTTTTTGGAGGGGGTTCATCTTCATCGGAAACTTCTTCAATATTACATTCCTGAACAAGAATAGAATATCAAATATAGATTAGTCCACTCGTTCAGTTTAAGTTGTGCACATGTTGACCTCTAATAATTTCCCAAGGAACCAACTTGGTTCCATATTGAATAACTGTCAAATTAAGATGACAATTTTTGGCCCAGTAACACCAGTTCAACTACCAACTCAGCTGGTTAGTCGGTGTGAACTTGAAAGAGAGAGTAGTAGCATGCTTGAATCTATTTCCCAGTAAGACACTTCCCAACTAAAATGCCAGAAGCATAAAGGGGCGCACAATACCTCCAACGTGATAACACCATGGAAATGTCTTTCTTCCTGTTTTTTTAGGTATCCAAGCTGCAAGTTGATATCAAAACACTGTTCGGATGATAAATAATGTATGAAGCAGCTAAAATAATTAGCTTTTAAAATAACAACTATAAATTGATAAAATCAACTATAAATGATGAAATGAACATGACACTGCTGTCTAATCTCAAGTAAAGATAACCAAAAGAAGACATAATCTTCCTTCCTGTTTTTGTATTGGCCATTAGCAGTGTTCGAAAATGTGACCTAGGCGGCCGCCTAGGCATTAAGCGGCCACTGGCCGCCACGATTAAGGGCTGCTCAGCACCCCTAGGCGTCAGGCCCAACTAATCGGGCCACGGCGGTGCCTAGGCAGCTGGGTCATGCGCAGCCTGGGCCAACCTATTTCCCCTTTCCCTTTCTCACTCTCTCATCACCACTGCCGATCTCGTCTCTTGATCATTCTCTCTCGTCGCCACCGATCTCATCTGTTGGCCATCCTCTCTTGTCGCCGCCGATCTCATCTGTTGGCCGTCCTCTCTCGTCGCCGATCTCATCTTCCTCCAATATGTATCCAACTTTCTCCAACTCCAGTAAAAAAGTAAAAAACATTGCTCCTTGCTGCAGCAAACAGCAATGTTCCCTAGTGAGCAGCAAGCAGCCTTTTTCCTAGGCGTTGCCTAGGCGCTAGGCCCCTGGCGCCCAACTAGCGCCTAGTGCGTTTTAGAACACTGGCCATTAGCATAAAAACATAGCAAGTGCAATATTGTTCGAAGTTGATACACTCTATGCAGGAGACAAGAACTACCACGAGTAGAAGAAGTATTTAAATAATACGAGAATCTGGAAAAAACAATAGAGCAGAAAAACTGACACAGTATCCCATGTATCATCTCCAATCAACAAGAGTGTGTTGATTAAGTTCCATTTCATTCATCTCACATTTGAGTTGTGGAAAGTGACATATTACCAAGTACTAACCTTTCCAGTTTTTTCATTTAAAACAAACCATCGTCTACTCCACCCATTCTTTTTTGCACTCTTCTTTAATAGGAAACCTGCAAATTACACAGTAAATTCATTTTAATTAGAATACAAGAAGGCTATGATATTTGCAAATTCATCAGCCCACCATAGTACTATATTCATTTAATATTTCTCTGAAGCTCCATTAATTCAGATTTCTCATTCAAGATGACAGCTCACATTTGCCAAAACACGATTCACTCAAGTTGATCCACCAAATATGATGATTCATACAGCAGTAGACTCTTTTCCATCTCTCAACTTGCCTATTGAGAAACAAGACCAACTACTGTTGACTCATCTTTACCAGCTCAACCACAAAAAGTGATAACCACACATGTTGGGATGCCTGTCAAAGCTTTGGGAATTCTGACTTCACATTAGGGATATAGTTATTGTGGTATTGCATTGTCCACAGAAAGATTTTACATCAATTTTCATTTGTCAAGAAACTGTTGAAGAGACAGTTCTATAAGGTCAAAACATTTAAATCAAGGACCCCAGAATTACTTTAACAACCTTAACTTCAAACAATGGTCTTTAAATGGGCTATAAATTGCAATATGGGCATTGACTTCACACATGTAAGAGAACAGAAAGCATATTGTGTGTGCAAATGAATAATATATACACTACAACAACAACAATCATAAAGCCTTTAATCCCACAATATGGGGCCGGCTATATGAATTCCAAACCTCCAATCATCTCTATCCATGTTCATATCTTTTGGAAGGCCATTATAAGATAACCTGTGCAATGTTAAAAAATCTAATACATTAGAAGAACTAAATTAGTCTCATGTACTTAATATCATGTTTTAGAGATTACATTGACTCGAGCATGAAAATTTAAAAAGAAAAAATACAAATAGATGCACATCTTAAACCTACTAAAAGAATACATGCATTAGCTCCAACCCTTAGTTATAGAATCACATAAAGGCTCCTCTTGGTAGCACGATTTAGAACATTCCAAGATTGCCCCACAAAAAGTAAGGAAACTCAAAAGATCTAAGTAGAGACATGTAAATTATCAGAAGTGGCAAAAGGAACTTATTGTAAATGAGATCAACAAAAACAATGAGTAAAATGTTAGCAAAACCTGCTGTGATCTCTCCATCAGCCCCTGCAGTCTTCAAGCCTGATGCCTCTTGTACATCCTTATCCTGACCAGATTTATCCTTCATTGATTTTAAGCTACCCCCAGTTTGCTGGCCTCCTGCTTGAGGACTAGTAGCCTAATTAGGACACGGAAAATAGTTAAATAAATACACTTTCCAGGGACATTGTAACAAAGTGAAGAAGTAAACAGGAAAGGGAATAATTATGAACAATCTACACCAAACAAGATAATAATGAGCATCGAACTATTTTGGCATTAAAAGGAAACACACGAACCCTATTTAATATGGATTGCTCCGCATCAGGTCCCTTCCTAGATGAACGGTTTTTAAGCTCATCATCTCGTCGCTGCCTATCCATCCTGGCAAGACTTAAACATTAATTGATAAAGAAGATAATCCAAGAAACCACAGAATTAAATAAAATTCAAAATTCCTCACCCCAGAATGATGTTTTTTCGGACAAAATGACTACCAAATAAGAAATCTTCCAACGTAATAATGCATGATACACAAAAGTAAACAACATAAGTCTTCCAATTGGAGCACATTGAGCATTCTATACTCCCGACGCCAAGCAGACTATATCAGATTAGGAATTTTAGGGTACCACAGCATCTAGTAATAACAATAACCTTTGAACAGGAGTTAAATTGAAAGAATTCAATGCAACATAGCTGAACTAAATGTAGTTATATCACCCAACGAAAATATTTAAATCAAACAATTGACCAGGAAAGATTTTACATATTTAAGATATTAAAAAAGCAATCCAACTATTGAACATACCACCTCTGCACCAAACGGACGAAGTGTTGTGGGGGAACAAATGCACGCTCCATATCAACAAGTGCAACCACCATTTTCTTTGATTCACTCTTAAATCCTTCCAGTGCAGCAGTTGCAATTGCAACAACCTACTTGAATTACCAATTATTCATTATTACCAAGAAAAGTTATTACAAAACTTAAAAGAAATGAGCAATTCATTATCACCTCTCTCTTAAAAGGAGGATATCGTCCAAGACCACGTGTTCCATTTGCAGCAGCTGAAACTATGTCCACAAGAACACGGTGTACCTGAATTCAAAGTTACACAAAACCTTGCTTCAAATAAGGAAAAATTCAGCATCCATATGTGCATTCACAAGAAATGTAGATGCAAAATGTGAAGAAACAGTGGATCCATTATCACAATTAAATAAGTGTGACAGTGTGGATTCCAGGTGTAATCTCTTTATCAGATGGTATTGCATGTACTGGCAGGATACTTAAGAAATAAAACATCAATAGGATTTGTCAGAGTAATTTGGCAAATGCTGAAACAAAGACCATAAAGCTTAGACAAAGAAAAGATTGTAGTGGCGTACTAGTGAAGATGATCAATTAATTCTGGTGAAAGTAATACATTCTGGTGAAAGTAATACCCCATATGGAAATTAAAGTAGCCAGATATAGGTCCACAAAATGATAGCCTGCTATGAGTTATCATGACAATTGCATAAAATGCTTAATACAGTCCTACATAAGTAAAAGATAGATAACCTCACAAATATCAAAAAATCAAATTAATGGAATAGAAAAATAAATGTTTATATAAGTTTATAAGTGCTGGCGTACAAAATAAATAGAGAATATTGTAAAGTTATGACTCAGTGACAGCTGCAACAGTGCAATGGAAGAAATAGTCAAGAGAAACAATTGTGAGAGATTTTAAACAAGAAAACCACAGCCCATTAACAAGGGGGAATACAAACTTCCGGCAAAAGAAATAGAGGTTCACAGCTACACATATCAAATATATATATATATAAACTCAGTTGAGCATTTATGAGTGGGGCATAGTATAGTAACACAGGAGTCAAAATTCATTGTTCTTGTCATCACAAGCCTTAATCTTTCCCTACCTTGTTTGTTACAAATTTCATCCATTCTATCCATTGGCTTTCGCATGCACATCTATCACATCTCCCCCATCTTATCTTCAATAGGGGCCAATTCAACCTTATTATAAATCATCTTATTTTTAATTCAATCTTTTCATATATGACAAGTGCATCCACCGTAACATCCTCATATGAATTACACTCAAATTTTGCACATGTTAGTTCTTACACAACATTCCAAGCATTACAACAAAGATGGTCTTTTAACTTTAAAAGGATATCAAGATAATCATAAAATGAAGTATTTATTTCTTCACTTTAAGTATTTATCCATCATACTTAATTTTATGAGCAGACAGCCTCAATAATCAGCCCACCCCCTCTTAAACAATTGAACTGACATTTCTAAACTGGTCTTTTACAGGAACAATTTGAAGTTCGAGTCACACCACAGCATCATCAACACTTCTATTTTTACTATATTTTCATTCATATATTCAGATTTCTGACCTATTCAATTTGAAACCATTGAATACAAAGGTATCCTCCATAATTCAAGTTTAGCATTCATACCCTTTTTTTTGCCTGAGCCACCAACACAATACGAGTTGCCAGTGCAAAACCAAAACTCTAATAATAATGCTCGAACATGATTGAAGTCATTGGAACTCCATGAAATATTTCCAAGATAATAACCATCTTTTGTGCTCAATAAAAATATCTCACAAGAACTGTTTCAAATTTACATTTTTTAAAAAGATTCAAATTAAATCAATCGTATCAATTGCAAGTATCTATGATACTAAATGCACAAAAGATTGAATTCAAAAAGATTTGCAAAATTAAAGGAGGAATTAAACAATTAACTTGGAAAAGGAACTCATACAAAATTTTTTGAGCCTTGAACACAAAATCCATATAGAAAAAATGAACATCATTACATTTTTTACCTCATCAACACAAAGCCGTGCAGGTTCTTTTGCAAGTTCTAGAACACCTTTTATTAAAGACCGCAATCCTTTCTCTGGGGATATAAGATATGGTTGATAACCATCTGCTTCAAGCACAATCTGGGAGAAACTTAAAAGGTTAGTCATATAAGCATATAATAACATAAACACGTATTATCAAAGAAATGCTGAGAACACTCAAAATTAGAACTAGAAAAGACAAGAACAGATACCCTTTTGACATTGTTTAGGTCAAAATGTCTGTCTAAAGGAAGCTGTTTAATCCTGTTAGGGAAGTTTCCCTCAAAACTAGCAACAACTTTCCAGCCACTACCCTGCAATAATTAAAACAACAGCTAAGAAAGGCAGCAAAAAGTTTTCTGATTTCTCTCTTAGAGCAAATAACATAGATGAACAAAAAAGGAGCAATACCAACATAAAACAAAAACTTTTATAGAAGAAAAAAAAAAAAGTCCAAACTAAAATGATCAAAGGATTCGAAAATGTAGAAGTTCAATCAAATGGGAAACACCCCATTCAGATTGAAGCATATGGAACTGATAATGATTTGGAAGGAATAGTAAAGGGTTAGATTGTTTGGAAAATCTTTATAATAAAATAAGTATGAAGAATGGAAAATTTAGGCAGTGCGAGAGAGGTATTGCCTATTCAATTGCCTATTGCTTAAAATCTTTATCATTTTAAGCATTTATAAAAAAAAAAACAATTGCCTATTCAACTTCAGGAAAATAAGGGGAAAGTGAATTATTTGGTATGTTCGAATGTCAAATACCCAACCTTGTAGAAGATAACTGTAAAATGGTATTTAAATTACCTAATTAATCACTTTATTATCTCTTAACAATTTTTTTCCCGAACAAATATGAGGAAGGATATGTTTCATTTGCATACAAAACAATACTAAGCGTAAACATTTATCCTTCACAATTTCTACCTCCATTCATTTTCCTTCACTGAAGTCCTACCATGCAATTCTGGATCTTCTATGTTAGCATTCTAACACACCATGAAAATATTTTTCCACACAAAAGGTGTATGCTTCAGTACTGTAACATTGGAAATTTTTTGAATGGGATATAGTACAACAAAACACCAGAAAAATGCTAATAAAAACTGGTAATTCTGTGCTCCTCTCCTGTCTCAACAAACCATAATATATAAACAAATCCATGAATGAAGTATTTTTTATCTTAAATTCTCACCTCACCAGTTGTAATATGTTGGAGAAACTTATCCTCAAATTCCCGACAAAGCTCCAATGCTAAAGCTCGTGTACCTTCAGCACTATGAACCATTTGTTCACCAAGCCTTACTAATTCATCTTGCACTATTTGAGACTTTCCTTGAAGCCTGCAATTGTCAAAAGAATTCAAAAAAAATAATAGCAGGCTACCAAAGGAAAATAAAACTGAATTATATCATGATGATGCAGGATAAAATTTTCAGACACATTAAAATACTCATTAATTCATCTACAAACTCTATGCATAAATGAATCAGAAAGAAACTGAAAGTTTTCCTTCTTAGTTCATGGGTACATCCTTATTCACATTTTCTTTCAGGTCAGAAGGCAGTTCTTCTTTCTCTTCTAAATCCTTTTTTTAAGTTTTCAGATGATCACATGGTGCAACTAGCATATTTTGTACAGGGTTTGCCCCCTTAAGATACTTCTTTCATATAAATTATAGCCTTTGAAGAAAATGTTAAAGAAAACAAGGACAGATGTTCTTATAAAGTTACAGCCATATACAACAAAAAGCCATTTAGGCACAAGAACAAATAAGTACTTCTTCAAATGCCCTCTCATAAGAAGTTTTGGAGCATAATGTGGAACTGTAGCTTATGTTAAAATTATAACATCAAACCAGAATCCTCGAGTCCTAACTTTACAGAGAAAATCCTTTCTTAAAGACCACAGGAAAATAGTAAGCCCCTTTGTCTGTGCAATCACCCTTTTATGGTCTATTCATTCAGCTGAATTGCAACCAAACATGGAAAAGATCTATATAAAGAGATTATAGGATCCAATTAAACAAGAAGTTTTCTGAATCTATTTTCTTTTATGATCAGCAGGTAAGGAGTAACCAACTATAAAAAAGGGAAGCACATACCAGTACAAAATAAAAAGGCAATAGACCAGTTTAGCCTAGATTACATAAGATATAATTCACTTCTTTTTTTTTTTTGAAAAACATCCTCTTGATCTTTTGCTTCTATTTGTCTGAAAAGTTGAAGACTTATTAGATTAAAAAAAAAAAAAAATACAATGAAAGCAGGGGATCTGGAAAAATTCATGACCTGTTAGCTACTAAGTGTTTTTCTGGCCAACCAACTTTGCCTGAGAAGAATAACTAATTAACAAATAATAATGAAGCTCACAATTAAAATTGATCAAGAAAACTTTAGAATCAGCTTCAATCTTATTCATAAACCTACAGCAGCTATGCAACACCAAGCATATACAGCAAGGCGATACAAATCAAGTTGTACTGCTAGTTCCCGCAAATGTCTTTGATTAACAATTTGACCCTATTAACTGGAGAAGAATAGAGATAAAAAGGGGAAAAATTATCATACAAATTAAGGCTATCCCCTCCATTTTGAATCCGTCTAGAATAAATTGACTTTATTTGGCATATCAAAGAATGAAGACTAAACCACACAAACAAAGATTGAATACGTAGATCACACAATAGTAGAAGCAATGATACTGGTACTATTTAGATTAATGATAAAAGAAACGAACAATCAAGCAGTAGCTGGTAGAAGTACCCTGAAAGGAGATTTGGAAGTCTGACTTTCATACGGTTACGAATTTGGTGAACGAGAGTATCCACTAAAGCTAAACGACCAAGCTTGTTTTGAGGCGCTCCAGTCAATATAGATTTTAGACTTTCACTCTCAGCTTTCCAAGCTGTTTCCAAAGAGTTTTCAGACCAAACATTTCCTGACTGGGCAGAAGATATTGAAACCGTTTGACCAATCAAAGCAACCCATGGAATATCAGATGTACTTCGTGGCCCCTGACCCAAAAGAAGAGCTTGAACAGCTGCAAGGGTTTTGGGCTCTGTAGCTGCTTGATCTATTTTACTAATAACACCAATAGTTCTGGTACCTACAATATGCAGGCAGATTTTATTCAATTTTTTTATTTTTTTCAGGGAAAAGGAGAAATAGACAATAGACAATAACATCTTTAAAAAATTTGACCATAAAAATTCCCAAGAAAAATTGGTAGTTGGAATTCATTTACAACTAGCCAACAGGCATAAGGTCAAAAGCAAACCCACTTTCTCCATCATATTCCTTTGCAATTCTGAGGCCTTTATATGAGGAAACTTCTGCTGCCTGGGAAGCAGGTATTACAACTAGCAATATTGCATCATTGTGCTCTACATACTCACTCTGTATGAAAGACGGGGAAATTGGATCAGCATCCACAGGAATGATGTCATTTTTTAATCAAACAACCCTTTGCAACTGCAGAAAATCTGAGAAGCAGTACTCACCAAAGAGTCATCAAAACTTCCTTTATCAACTCCAGGCAAATCAATCAACTTTAATGGAGGAGCTGCAAAAATAAATTAAAACAATAACAATAGAAAAGTGTAAATTGGGAGTTGTCCTGCATTAAACAATAAACTCAATTCTTCAAACATGCTATCAGCAGCATCTTACCAAGCTGATTAGTCATTAAAGGCTCCTTGTAGTAATTTCTTCATCTTTGTGAACATGTTTCAAGCATCTATATTAAGGTTCCTTGTAGTCACATAAGTTTACTTTTAACTTTTTTCAAAATTCACTTGTACAATATAAGCATTGATCTTTTGCTATTTCTTCCCTTTCTTCCTATTTTTACTGATCATTCAAGTTTCCTAAAGTGGGAGGAGCTTGTTTAGTTATGGAATCTATTTTTTTTTTTTCCAGTTATCACCTTTTTCAGGACTGAAAATTATGAAAACAGCTTTACTTTCACATAGTTTTCATTTTCGCATGACAACAATTTTTTGAACCAACAAAAATTTTAAATTTTGTTATGTCCTAAAACTAGGTGTTTTGAGATATATTTCCTTTAAACAATTTTTCCAAACATTTTTTCTTAAATTTATCTATTTTTGGGAGACCAAAAAAAATAGTTGCAGAAACAATAAATAAATGGGTAAATTTCACAGACCAGCAATGAGGTTTGCCTAAATTGCACCAACCACGTGTTTTTAAAATAGCACACAATTTTATAAATGTGGATCACTTACCCCCCTAAAGTTAGCTGCCAGTTCTTTTTTTCTAAATTGCCAAAATGCCCCTCTCCCACTGCTATTATAAAAAAATATAAAAACAAAAACAGGTGGCCAACAATGGCATCACCAGTGACCATCATGAGCGAATCTGGGTTTGTTTATCCCAGATTCATCTTCATCTGGATTCTGATTGGAACCCAGCCAGCAGCAGAGAAGGGAGAGATTGTGCTGACCAGCGGTGAAGGGAGAGATGGTGGCAGGTCAGCTGCAGTGAAGACAGAGATGGCGGTGGCCATCAATGGAGGGAGTATCCCTGAGAGGGAGAGGAGAAAGGGAAACGAGAGAGGAGAAAGAGAAAAGAGATGGCAAAGAGGAGAGAGATCAAGAGAGCAATGGTTTAAAGGGTAGGTTGGTTCAATATAGGTAAACCTCAGGGGTGGTCTGGAATTTAACCTAAATAAATAAGCCCTTTGCTCCACTTGTTAAGGGATCCTTGCAGCGTGGGTGACAAGGCTTAGGCCTAAATGATCTAATGCTCTACCTGGGCAAATTGAATCACATTCCATCATTCCAATCCTCAAAATAGGAGAAAATCTTGGTCAAACCAATAAATTCAAATCATAAAATGTGCAGACTTATGGAATGTGAGAGCAAGAAAATATATCATTATGGATAAGAACTTTAGTAATTAAGTAAGAAATATTAGTATTCTCAGACCAACATATCATTATGGATTAGAACTTTTGTAATTAAGTAAAAAATATTAGTATTCTCAGACCAACAATGTTCTTGTTTGTGTGTTTTTGTTTGTCTATTTCAAGTATATAAGCGCAGTTATTTTTACGGAAAGGTGAAGATTGAAGCAAAACAGATAACACAACAGCAGCATATGGGTATTTGAAGAAAAACAGATCTTTGTTTAAATAAAGATATACATAGTTATATGATGGCCTAACGATAATCTACATGTTTGTGTTCTCCAAAAATGTTACTAGCATTCCGGTCAGAACATATTTATATTACAAACACTCTCACTCCAGCTTGTCTTGCACTAATTGATTAGCCAAAATCTAGTTGACTGAAAACAACAAAAAAAAAACCCACTCCAGTCACATCTTGTGTATCATACATATATGATGCACAGATACATGTATCCCATGCACTAATATCATATTTTGTTGATTTTAAAATCATATAAATAAGAGAATGTAACAAAAGTTGAGTGCATAAGCAAACATGTGTGTTATCATTTTTCATTTGCAAAAGAATAGGACACTTCAATCAGTACTAACCTGTGCTTGTCCGGAGTTTCAAACATATCTCATCACGACTTTTCCCCGAACTTTTGCTTAGTCTATCCTGTAAGGAATGCCGAAGAGCGCCTGTTTGGGGCCAAAAAGAAAGGAACAACAATCAGATTCATTGCCAGACCACTCTACAATGTTCACTATGACGACTTCATAGAAATGCATGGACACATCATCTATTGGTAACAAATAGATTACAGAGTGGAAAGAGGTCTCACTTGCAGAAACCTGCTGATTCTTACTATCAATCTGCAAAATAATTGATTTGCTACTTAAAGAACTATCCCTTGTTAAATCAATGCATATTGGAGCACGAGTAGCACCACCTTCACCAGTTGGCTGCCATAAAAGAACATGGCAAAAAAATGTACAAACAAAACATTATTACAAAATTATTTGCCACCAAAAAATTAAACAAATATACATTCTTACTAGAAAACATTACCTAATAAATATGACAATTTCAGGAAAAAATGCAAAGCATTACACTAAGTCAGAAAAAGAAATACCAGAAAGCAAATAACTTACGAGAGCAGGATGCCCAATTAGACTGTTCAAAACAGCTGATTTTCCAGCACCCTGACCAATTTGTTCAGTTAGTAATACTTAATATGGGCAGTAAAATAACCATAAATATTCAATAAAAATAAATAATTAAAAAATCATATTCATAAATCTGCTATTCCACTATTCTAGCTCCTAAAATTGTTGACCTGCATTGGTTCATGAATTATGATCAACATATCCAAGCTACATTAGATGTCAAAACTATTTCACTTATCTCATTTTGCTATAATCTGAAAGTACTTCATACTTCCTATCAACTATCTCAAACATAATTCAGGAAGCCTTTATAAAATGACTAAAAATATAATTTTGGATTCATACCAAAGTTAAGGTAGACCTTTTAGATTAAACACAACATCTAAACAAGCTATTGGTTCTTTAGCGGTAACAACAGCAAGAAGTATTGTGATGGCCCCACTGCCAACAGTGGCAGTTGTAGCAACAAAAAAATGGTAGCATTATTGACAAAGGTGCTAAATCCAGTAATGGTACTACTGAAACTACCACTACCAGGAGTGGCCACAATGACATAGCACCACAACGTAGCATTCATGTATAGCAATAACAAAGAGTGCTGGCAGTGATGGTAAAGTATTCCAGCAGCTAATGGGCAAAGCCATGAACCTTTCCAATGAAGCCATTGCTTATCATTTGGAATTTTAATTAGGAGGTATATTGAACAGAGTTGCAACATTGCATTCCACCAGAGTCGCATCTCAATAGGCTACATCAATCGCCCATATTTCAATAATCATTGAACAGGTGGAATAGGAGATCATAAATGTATGTGTGATCAATAAAAAGAGACTTTATCGACAAACAACATCCTCCAGATAATTCATTGACAAATAAAGAACACTAACTATGGTCATGATGTCTATATCAAGCACGTGGAACTAATAAGCAGTAAAACAAGAGTTTGAACTAATAGAGCACATCAAAAATGCCTTCGGCAATCCTCCATGAACAAGAAATATTTGGAATAAACTGCATCGGCAGTAGAAGATTCTTACTTATGAAACCCAACTTAAATTATCTAATAACAAAGAACACGGGCAACATTAACTAATATCGTACCGATACATACGAAATACTACACAAATCAAACGAAGGTGACTTGGGACACTACTGCCGATGATTGCCTCAAAAGCAACCGTAGATTCCAGAAAACCATGAAACCATTCTCAGCACTTATTTGCCAAAAATGCACACACATTTTTCACTACATCTAGCTCGCACACACCTACGGGAATCCAAATCAGGAGCCCGAAGCACCTAGATCGAGAGATCTAATCACCAAATCCGTAAACTAAACTAACTAATCACCGAATTCAATAGCCTCAGTTCGTGTAACGACAACTCACAGTGGTGCCGAGCGCAACAACGTTGAGGAAAGTGGGCTGCCGCCTCGACGATGACGAAGGAGAGTTCTCGTCGATGTCTTCGTTCGCAAGCAGCGCCGCTGCCTGCCGCATCGAATCGGAAAGCTGCGCCAGTTCCGCGATCCCGTCCATCGATCCGCCAATCACCAAACCACGACGGTGTATATGTATCAAACTACGTAATTACAGAATTCAGATCGATAGAGCACAAGACACGGTAGAGATCAAGATTCAAGCCACGGAGAGAGACAAAACCCTAGGTTTTGAGAGAAATTGTGCATACGAGTAGCGGTGTATGTGGAATTATGAATGTTCTTCTGTATATATATGTATCGAGATTCCGGCGGAAGGCCGGAAATTCAACAGTTTTAACTTTTTGAAAATTTAGAGAGAGAGAGAGAGAGAGAGAGAAAGGGAGGACCAAACAAAGACAAGAGGGAGAAATGAACTTTCTGAATCGCTTTCGCTGTGCCTAATAAAACGAGTAAAAGAGTTTTTGTTTGTATTTTTGTTTTTCTTTTAATTATTTAAACAGTGGGTGGCACGGCGCTGGAAGGATCACAAGGTTCGGAATGGCTTCTAGAATTTGAAATTCAAAATTTGTGAGCAGCTCCTCGGATTTTTATTTTTTTTTAGGTAAATTATATGAAACTCCTGCATTTAGGATCATGTGTAACTTACCCCTTATATTTTTGATTGTATCAAAAAGCTCCCCTGCACTTTCAAAATGTTGCAATCAGCCATAATTTGTTATTTTCTACATAAATTTATGCAATTTATTGGTTGATTAATGTAAAATTTTGTATTTTTTTGATATATTAAAATTATATATATAGAATTATATATTTTGTATGTAGATTATTGTATAAAATTATGTAAAAAAATAACAAATTATGGCTGATTGCAACATTTTAAAAGTGTAGGAATTTTTTGATACAATCGAAAACACAGAGAATAAGTTACATATGACCCTAAGTGTAGGGAGTTTCATATAATTTACCTTTTTTTTTTTAGAGTAATTACGGTTGACTACCCCTAACCGTCAACAACCAGTGACCATCAAGCCTCAGGCTCTACAAAATATCCGTTGTAAATTGTGAAGCTTTCTACTCTAGCTTGGTCTTCGTGTGAAGTACTAGTTGTGCGGTGAATGTCTTCTTGTTGGCTGTGAGAGTTTTGAGTGTTTGGAACTGATGAGTCTTCATAATTTTGTAGTGTCTCGGTCATATAATTTGTAGATTTTTTATAAATTCTTTTATTCAAATGTGTCTGACAAATTATTATAAAAAATCTAATAATATTATAAACAAACTTGAATAGACAATGAAGTGCTTTGAGTCATTTAGCAACCTATTAGTGTCCAGTACTGATGCACATAAACACTCAATGGGTGTGTTTCAACGTTTTTTTAAATATTTTTTATCTTGAATGTCAAGAAACACAATAAAAAAATATTTTTAAGCTATTTTCATAATTTTATAAACGTTTTGAACCGTTTTATAACACTAAAAAAATATTAAAAACATCTTTTTAAATCAAAAATGCATTTTTGTTTTGTGACCACATTAGAAATAAAAACAATTTTATCTTTATTATCTCAATAACCATGTTAGACATATAAACAACTTGTGTTTATATTTGTTTAAATAAATGATGAAATTTATATTTATATTTGATTGAATAATTATTTTTATAATTTTTCATATTAAAATTTATATTTACAAAAAAAAAACTGTTCTATTTCTTTTATTTACATCTTTCTGTTTCTTATATTTTAAAAAAAATATCATTTCATATTGTATTTATTTTTTATTTTCATTTCGTATAAATTATGTTTCAAACGTGTTTGGGATCTTTTCTTTTTTATTTAGACAAAAATAAAGAAAGTAATATTTGATGTGAGTTTGAAAACAAGCATTTTTGTGTTTTTATTTATTCAAAATACTCAATTTATAGTTTATGATTTTATAGTGATTTTCAAATAATTTTAAATACTGAACAAAACTCCATGTTAAAAAATGAAACTTGAAAGAGAAAAATATATATAGTATAGCCACACAAATATTTACAGGCATCATTAGATTATTTATAAAAATGATCATTTTCATTTAAGAAGATACTATAAGTATCATGAAAATTTAATATTGGGTTGCAATATCTCTTTGTTGTTAATTGATTACGGTTAAATATTTATAAATAATTAAAATATCTTCATATTTAAAAATATTTTTTTTCTCTCTCTTTACCTCCACTACTTATTTACCTACTACTATTATTCTTCCTTTTTTCACAATTCAACCTATATGGGTTCATCTACTAATCAATAAATTAATCTAAACTTAAACTTCATCCGTAAATTCATCTAAACTTCATTTGAGCCCAAACATGTAAGTTCAGATTTGATCAAACCTAGATGAACTTATAGATTCACAATCAAACCTAAATGTAAAATGGGTTCAAATTTAATGGTCACTGCAGGTTGTTTATTAGGGCGATTATTGCTATTTTTAAAACAAGAGAGATACTTTTGCCATTATATTAAACTTCAGGGGTGATTATTGCAATTTACTCAAATTTCTTTTAATATTACTCAACAAACTATCCGTATCCCTTTATGCAATTTCAAAAATCAAAAGAAGGAGAAAATTAGGAGGAAGAAAAATGAAGAGATAATGAATTAATATTATTTTTAAGAACTAAAACCCTTCAAAATCCATTGAATTTTATTTTAAAAAGAAGCTCATTTAGACACCTTTAAATAACATATTATGTAGACAGAGGATGGTTACTACCTTGTCCTTGGTTTAAACTTTCTTTATATATTTCTATATATAACTAACTAATGATTCCTATTATCTATACCTTAAAACATATAAATTATATTTAATATTAATATTTTTGCTTTTTTAGTAAAACAGTGCGTACCATTATAGTTTATTTTCTTAAATTTTAATATCACATTATAATTAATTTCATGATATCATTTTCTTTTTTTGGTGAAAAAAGCATTCCACTCGGACTAGTAAATAACCATCTATTGGAGACATTGATTTGATAATTATTTCACTTAAGAGTGACTAATAACTAACAAAAAAATACTTATAACTCATTGGGCTAATTTTAAATGGAAAATTTTGTCCATTTATAAAATAAAATAAAAAAAAAGAAAAAGCTGTAACATCTCATTTACAATTATACACCTAACATAAATGGCGATGTTATTTGTACACTAATTTTTGAAACTCACAAAATTAAGTATTTCTTTAAGGAATTATATTTTATCATAAATTATCAACTACTTTTTAAACACTATACACTTTAAAAATTAAAAATTAAAGAGTTTATAATTTTCAAAAAGTAATTGATAATTTATGAAGAAGTACTTATAATTATGAGTGTCAACAGTTAATATACAAATAGTATTACCATAACTCAAATTAGGAGAAGTAAGTAAATTGAATGCTAAATTTATGGTCTTAATAAACACATTCCCAAATAAATACGAAATCTCAACTCGTATGCAATATGTTGATAATCAGGCTTGTGTCATTCGATCACTTTAAGGGCTCAAATATAAAGGGAGAGAATGACAGCTATCAGTATTTTTTTGTAAGTGAAGACAAAGCCACCTAAAGTACAGGAAATGGAAGACCTTCTCTATCAAAACAATTTAGCGTCAAACCAATTTGACTACTACTTGGTCACTTTGCTTGGGCACTGGCCATAGTTCATGCCCAGCTATTCTCACCATGTCATATACTATAGCATCAATAGCACGTCCAAGGCAACGTTCTTCTCAAATAATACAGATTCTTTTAAGTTTTATAGGTTATGCCGACGATAATCTATATCAACGTTGAATTGACCAAACCAATTCAAAGCAAAGAAAGAGCAAGAATGCTCCAGGGTGATGGCTAATGGAAGACACTCCAGCTCTAAATTGACTCAATTGTGTATAAAATGGCATTTTAACTGTAAACTAATATATAAAAGAGTGCAGTCACAACGGAATTTAAATGGAAGCAGACTTAAATATGCTTCCACCAACCTACCGTTCAGAGCATAAGTAATGAAAAATATGGTCTTAATTGTACTGCACAAAATAATGCTTGGCAGATGATTAAGTACCTTGTAGAGACAGTCGAAACCAATGTGCACTTTGCTCGTTCAACCTACTTATGGGGTTTAAGAATACGGGGATAAAGTCCCAAAATGTGATCTGCCATAAAGTCGTGCCTTGTCAGTATCCCTACAACTGGAGGTCTCTGTAAAAGAGGAAAATCAGTTAATGAATTGAATGTGAAACTATTGTGGTGTTAAAAGAAATTCTAAAAGAAACTGCCAACATGTTAAGCAAATGTCCAGAAACTACTACGATAATATCAACTTTCTATTCATCATAAAACTCATTGCAAATAAACAACAATGTTAACGCAGATATCAGGATTACAGAACGAAAGAAGTGAATGTGATCAACAAGGCATTTACTCATCCATGATCCATAGTTATTTGTACGGCTCTTTGTCATGTCTTCAACAATTTATGATCGAGTTGTTTGAAAAAACAATAGAGAACCAAAATATCAGAAGAGAGAAAGCTTTCATATGAAAAAGAAAGCAAATAGGATGGGAGCAAACGAAAGTTACCCCGGATGTTTTTGGAACCACACACAAGTGTCTAAGACCAAGCTCGCGAAACAGAACTGCTGCCTTGGCCAGAGACATGGTCTCCACTACTGTATAAGGGGATGTATTAGTAATCGGATGTAGATCAACATACAACTCCATTTCTTCCTCCTTAATGTCTAGATCCTCTAGCTTGAGCCCCTTTCCTGAACCTGGCTTTGCAAAGTCAAATGCATGAAACCTCCTTAAAGTTTCTGATCCAGTCAAAACCCTATGCTTTGTAAAATTCTTTCCTCTAAGCAAAACAAGCAAGTGTGACCTCAAAACAAGTCCGCATAACTCTGGTGCAACTGTCAAAGGTGGCTCATCAATAACAGGGAAACCATTATGATTTGTTATCTTTAAAGCATGTAAAATATTGCCCACTTTCTCAACACCGGAGAAAGTTATCAAGGGACCAGAGACAACATCACCTGCAACCAACTGTTTCATGTACGATTCAGCATGGGCTTCCATGAAAGGCAATCCCTTCATTTTTACTATTTGATCATACACTCCTTTGTTGAAACAATCAGCTACAGTTTTTGAAACGAGAAGAACTAGCATCACCAACGGGAGCATTAATAGATCATTTGTAAGTTCAAGAAGTATGACACAAATTGACACAGTCATTCTCATGGTTCCACCTAAAAAGGAAGCAGCCCCAAGAAGTGCAAAGAGACCAACATCAAGTTCGGAGATAGATCCTAGGGCAGTCCCAACCAGGCGCCCATAGGAGGCTCCAGCTAGTATGACAGGGATGAAGAGTCCAGATGGAATGGCAATGCCATAAGTGATAATGCCAAGGCAGTATGTCGCAAAAAAGGAAATAAAAAGGGTAGAGAGGTGAAACTCTTGTTCATTGTCAGAACTGAATAAATTACGGATCCAATCATCATTGGTGTTAAGAAAGAGGGAGGCAAGGTCATTGTAATGGCCTGGTGGGCACTGAAAGTTCATGTAGTTTCCTGAGCGACCAATAGTGGGGCATTCATCTTCCAGCCCAATGGGGCAGGGGGTACAACTTGCAAACCATGGGAGACCATAAGAACAGCAAGAGGTCAGCAAGGAGATGGTGACAACAAGCAGGATCTTAAACCCAGGACCTTTCCTGCAGTTCATTTTCAACAATCAGCTAAAGCCATAGATAGCTTAAAAAAAAAAAAAAATCATGTCCTGCTTCCAATTTGGTCCAAAATTTGAACAAAGCTAGGGAGCTAATCACCTAGCATTATCAGACAAATTAGAAATAAACCATGTAAAAATTTGATCAGAACCAAATAATTATTATTAATGAAAAGTAGCAGAATGAGCAATTCTCTGCTGGATTTATTAAATAAGTTGATTGTAAACTACTTTGTCATTCAGTGACACAAGTGTTGCAAACCTTTTGGGAACTATTCAGGAATCTAACTCCAACTGTCAAATTTGTGGCAGGTGATAACTCTTAAAAAATGTATTCCTATTATTACAAAGGGGATCACAAGGACATACTCATTGATGATGCTATAAGTGCGAAGAACCTTGTCAACAAGGTAGTTATAAAGGCTTCCTAAGATGCCTCCAACAGTTCCAAGTAATATAATTGCAAGAAGATCAGGGGTTCTGTAAGTTGGCACTGCTGAATTAACATCAAACATGATAAGACCTCCTTGCCCAAAAAGTCCACATTTACCACCCCGACAAAATTCTATGAAAGATCTCAACACAACAGCTACTACAGCATTCGTGAAAAAAGTCCTCCAAAGAAGAGCACTCCGCCACCTAAACAACATTACAAAGGATGATGTCAGTGCCTATAGAAGAGTAAACTCCAAAGCTAGGTACAATCATAACTACAGAAGAAAGAAGAAAAATTGCACTTGTCAACGAAGTAACCTTCATTAGGATCAGGTTATCCCAATACTTATGCAGAAGTCTGAATCATTTCAATTAGAGCTATTAATTAAATGATCAAATGACCCTTGTCATACTTCTTTTTTCATCTTTTTTCTTTGCCCTTGGCTTTTTGGCTTCATGCATTTCTTGCTGTTTGTAAAAAAAAAAAAAAAATCATATAGATTTTGGACATCAGGCTAAAAGAAACCATTGACGAAGATAGATACCTATGGAGTAAAGATGTTTCCTAAACCCCTGTTACCATCAATGATGTCATTTGCCACTGATTTGTGTACACAATGGAAATATGAGCCATAAATTCCAGTTGCATGTGCATATGTGACCCCCCCCCCCCTCCAACCCACAAACACAGAGAGAGAGAGAGAGAGAGAGACCATGAAGCTGCTTCTTCAAGAGCAAATAGAACTCCACCAACTGGGGCACGGAAAGCAGCTGCTACGCCTGCAGCAGCTCCACAAGTGATCAGATCCCGTCTATCCCTATCATTTTCAAATATCTGAGCCATTTCCAAGTCAAATGGTACTTGCGGGAACCTCCCTGACCAAGCAAACTGGCAATGCAAGAACCAGTGTGTACCATAGGCCCTTCCTTGCCCACAACAAATCCAGCAGCAACTCCAAATATGGAACCAAAAATCTGGAAGAAATAAACTCTTTCAACAACATACAAAATCCTTAAAGCTAAGATCCTGTAGCAGACAATTAATTTTATAAGCCTCTAGAAAACAAAACTTCCTAGAAGTCAGCTTACCGAATAAGCACTTAGATTGAGAACAGTGGCTTGCTATGAAGTTCAAAATTACATATAGCCACAAAGAAAAAAAGTAGTAGATAAAGTTTACAATGACAAGAATTAGTGTCTCAATGATGAGTTGAATCGGTTTGAATGCCAAATATCCAGCAAAAAATAATAGTTGCAGAGATCGAAGTCAAGAATAGTTGAGAATAGGTTTACTGTAATGGTACTGAAGTGTCAGATCCGAGATCTGACAGAGAGTTCTCAACCAATTTGGAAGAGAATTTGGCGGGGAAGTGAGAAAGGGAGGGAAGAGAATATGAAAATTGAGGGAGGAAGGAATGAGAGAGAGAATTGGAGGCAGGAAATTAGATCACTTCAATGGTATTCAAGGAGTTGAAAAACAGGCTGGGTCAGATCTTATATACTGATCCACAACAAGGAATTGGCGCCACAACGGTTATCCAATCCCGAGTACAACTTGTAATGCATTCCCCAAGTACAACTCTCTTATAGCTATAACTACCCTCAATGTAGCAATCCACGGTCTAGGTACATGACATGAAGGTTCAGGTTCATACATTTTTACAACAAGGTGAGAGATCAAAGTCAAGCCAGCTGAACATGCTTGCCTATATTTAAGTCCAATTTTATTGGATGCCCCAAAGGGACAACATGCTTGCCAATATTGGGAGAACTAGGGGCCATGGTCTCCTTTGCATCCAAACTTCAGTTTTACCTATAAGATTTTGAGTATGTTTTAATAAAGCAACCCCCTTTCCCCTCAAAAGAATTTCTTGAAAAGTTTTGCTTTGCCCCTCTAGAATATAAGAGAAGTTTTTCTTAACGCTCCATACAAATCTGAAAAATGGAATTATCTCCTTCAGGATGGGGTAAGGTTATATGCATATCACCTTCCTAGATCACATAATGGCAAGAAACCAGTGGACTGAACAACATGAATTGGCAACAAATGTTGCTTAGTTGTTCATTTTCCGTTTGCAGGATATGTGACATTGAAATTTTAAACTCACAAGTCACAATATATTGTAGTTTTCTTTCCCTTGCCCAAAGAAAAGGAGTACGTTCTTCTGGGTAGATGCATGTACCCATTGGGTCTGTTTGGGTAATAGCCCTGCCTTAAACCACGTCGATTGGTTCTTAATTTCTAGACCTCATACTGAATATACAAGATTAATCCAATCCCATTAGAGAAAATTCAGGGTGAACATGATGGTATAATAAAAATATTATATGAACCTTGCTTTTACCAAAAAATTACAGAACATATTATGTAAATACAGAATTTTGCATTAGATAAACTATGTTCACTGTGTCCATGTAAGATATAGTTAATTAATAACATAAGATGTTAATTAACTTGTTTATTGCTACTGGGTTGTTTAGGGTCAATTTTTGAGTTGGTTTGTTTTGAACAAACACAATAACCAATTGTATTGTTTAGCTCTGATTTTCAACCTTATACATATACAAGGGTTTATCCATCAGGTTGGTTCTTGACCCTATAACCAATGTAATTATTTCGGTTCTGGGATTTCCAAACCATTTAATATAACCAAAACAACCAACCCATGAAGGTAGGATGGGTTCAGTTCATCTGTTCAATTGTAGCCCAACTTCCTTCTTATGTACTGTTAAGTCATAAAAACCATCATAATTGTTTGCTAGCAAGAAATAAGAACTTTAGATTATGAAAATGGTTCATGTGGTCTGGAGAAATATAAGATTCTAGACCCAAGTATTTGTTTTAATTTTTTAACTTCTTACTTTAAAGACAATAAATGCTTGAGAGACAGAAAGACAAACCTTTACAAAGAGGGTACTTGGAGCCAAAATAGAACAAGCATCTACACCATTAAGATATGCTTTCACCTCAGGTATACCAGAGCCTGCTGCTGCAGGAGCAACATATGCACAGAGAACAGCAGCAACAATCGCCAATATCATGTTACAGCCTGCATATACTGCAAATGCCAGATAGTACCTGCACAATTTAGAGTTGCCTAAAGTTTTCCAAAAGAAACAATTGCATGGGATATCACATTGCATATAATATTATGGACTGTTGAACTTGCATAAAGCTTTTAAATGATCTTTTGAATGCTCCACATGTGAACATCACTAAATCCATAAAAGAAAAAACAACATAGCCAAGAAAGTCATTTATATAATCTCCAAACATAACCAGGAAAAATCTAATAAATAAAAAATCTCTAAATTTAAAAGATCATTTATATAAAATTTTTATAATCTCTGATTTGTGGTGATGTCCAGTGTCCACGTGATCTTTTTCTCTTTGATGGATTTATTTGGTTGGTTATGAAAGCTTTTAAATTTTATACAAATGATCTTTTAAATGATCCTTTGAATTGTAAATCAATTGGTAGTGCTCGATTCAGCAAGAGTCTGCAGCCACAGGTAATTCTAGAGAAGTAACAATCTGATTTGGTCAAGAAGGAAGTGAGTACCAGCTGATCTTTTATTGGTGTGTTGTCCCATGGATTTGACACTGAGCCTTTCCTTTTGTTGGCAGCAGTTGGAAAGAAACGGAGTAAGTGCAATGGAAACACACCAACTAGATATCTCAATGTACCACAAGATTTTCTAGATTTCAAGTCCCCAATTGGACAAAGCAAACGTGTCTTACCTAAGGAAGAATGAGAAACATAAGAAAAAGAATCTTGCAAACGTATTTTCCATAAACAATAATTAAAATAATGATCATGATCCATGATGACAATGGTGCAAATATGACATTGTGCAAAACTAATTGGCACCAAGAATAATTGCATTTTAAGGGCTTCTTTGACTTCATTTCGTTTTTAGTTTTTAGTTTTTTGTTTTTGTTTTTAAAATTTTGTGAACAAAAAAAGAAAATTATGTTTATAAAATTTTGAAAACGAAAATAAAAAATTAAAAATGATTTTGCAGTCAAATGAGCCCTAACATAACCAAGCAAATAAATCATAGAAGAAAAAATAACAAAATACAGTCAGACATTTATATATGGTGGGAGTTAGGCTTACTTTTCATGGAGCATGAGATTGCCAGTAAGGAGAAGCTTAAAACCCGCAATATTCTCGACAGCAAGGTTATTAAAGAATCCCACGAGTCCTGTAGTTAATCCTATAAGTAGTGCAAGAGTCCACTTGAGAACAACATACTGAAAAATCCGAATCCTTTTCATAGATCTCCAGTCCTGCTTGAAAAGATCATTTTCTATAATCCTGAAAGATGCATATAATTGAATGATCACGAAATTACAGATGGAAAAGGTGCAAATTTGATTAGTACAACATGGATGGTGCCAAATAATCTAAAGGTAAAATCAGCAGGTTTTTTTAAAAGAAAGTCTAATTGTTATGGCCAAAACAAATAATATGTTTCACTTTTCACCCAATGTTTGAAGTCCACATGAGCAAACAACAAGAACACTTCCAAAGAACACAAATCTTTCACACTTCGTTCAAATCAAGTGCACATGTAATTTCAAATAAATCAATTTCGAGGTGTATTATGTGATGGATAAAATTGGCAATTTCACAAACCAAAATCTCAAATCGACCTCCCTGTAATCACCACAACAAAAGTAACATATCAAGGAATGCTGATCCTGCATCAGATACCTGGTATCTATTCAGAACCAACACTATTCACAGCACCAAACAACCACAAGATTATCTTAAGAAAGCAATTCACAGAGCACATTTAAACCGCCAAATATTTAAATTTCATCGGCGCTGCGAAATAGAAACGCAGTGATAGCGGGAAATGCAAAGGGAAAAAAGAAAAAAGAAAACATTCGAAGAATCAAAAGAAAACATAAAAAGCGTACTCGTAGTCGAGGCTTTCAATGGGGCAGAGATTGACGCCAACAATGGCAAGCTGAGAGGAGACGTTGATCCGACTGTTCCTGGCCGGAAGAAGAGGTTCTCTGATCGACACTCTCGACGCCTCCTTGTCCTCGTCATCCACGACCACCGCCATTGCTTCGCGTTCTAGGTCTTTCCGATCCATCTCTCTCCGTCACAATTCCCTCTCTCTCTCTCTCTACATATACCTGTATGTACACGTATATACCTTCGCCATTGTCTCTTTCTCTAAATCATCATGGAGAAGTAAAGAAGGCGTACGACGATCATCAATTCGAGCAAAGGTTTGTTGCTCCTCCAAGCTCTCTACATCGTCTCTTTTACAAATCAACCACGCCACCTTGGAGCTGGAAGCTCGATTAGAGACCAGCCAGTGGTGGGAGAAAATATCGACTACTCAGCGGAATAATGATATCATATTACGGCTGTATTTTAGATATGTATAAAGATTTTGAATATATATATATATATGTTAATAAATTTTTAAATTTATCAAAAATGATCTCGAATCATAATAAAATATTTTATATCACGATATAATATCACAATTATATTAATTTTTTTATAAAAATGTGGTCTTTAGTTTTTTATTTACTTGATCATTAATAATTATATATATTTTTTATAATATTTTTATACGTATATATCATCTATTTAGATTAATCATGTAATTTATATAAAGACACGGTGATATCATTTTTTATGATATTTTATTTATTAATCTTATTTTTTGTTAAAATAACAATGAGATTTTTCTTTTAGATTTATTAAAATGTATTTTTTTATTTTTTATTTAATCATATGCCGTAAACATATGCCTCCCAAATTCTTATTCAAATTATAACTCCTAATAGTTAAGAATTAATTGAACAATCGAAATTAAATATTAAATGAAGAGAGATATGATATATAAGTACCAAACAGGAATTTTAGGAAACAAATATTTTAGATCTCTTTCCCTTTTTATTTCTTTTACAATTCTGTAATCTTCTATATCCTATATAAGGTATTTATATATTTTTATTTTCTAAGTACATTATCTTAAACTACTCATCTATTACACTATGCTAGGTTTGAAAAAATGACTATTTCAAAAACTAGTCAATGATGCCCAAAATTATTTTACGAGAAATTCTATCTGTAGTCCGTAAAATTGTTCTTTACAATTCATATTTTGTAAAATTTTTTATTAATTTTAAAATTTTCAATTTAGTCCCATAGCCCACCATTTCCTCCAACCACCCTCAATCGTCGCCTCATCCCTCTCTTTATCTCCCACATCATATACACACATACACATACATATATATATACACACACGGGCGGCAACCATAGTTGATGACCCACCGCCATTAGCCCCCCTCCCCCACACACACACTCTCTCTCTCTCTCTTTCTGTACAATGGCCGCTAGCCATAACAGAGAGAAGAGAAAGATGAAGCGATAGTCCCCCCACACACACACTTATATAATATACACAGAGCATGGCCGCGGCCATCAGAAACTTCCGCACCTCGTGATGCAGGGGTTTCTCAAACCTCCCTGCATCTTGTAGTGCATAGATTTGAGAATCCTTCATATTGCGAGGTGCAGAGGTTTCTGAAACCTTCGCTTTGACCCCTCCCTACCCCAGCGACAATGGCAGCATCGCTGCCTTCATCAGCCACGATGGTAGAGGCCGCGATGTTGCCACCATCACCCTAAGTCGGGGAACGCTGGGTTCCCTAACTGCAGCCATGGCTAGGTTCCATGGCCGTGACTGCGGCCATGCGTGTGTGTGTATATATATATATGTGTGTGTGTGTATATATGTGTGTGGGGGGGTCAACCCCAATCCACTATCTCTTTCTCTTTCTTTCTCTCTCTCTGCGACGGTCGCCAATTAGGTCGACTTCCATGGCTGCGGCCATGGAATCATGTGTGTGCGGGTTAGCCATGGCAGCAGACCCACACATACTCTCTCTCTCTTTTCTATGCTACAATTGTGGGGTTAAAATGTAAATTTTAAAATTAGTGAAGCATTTTGCATGGTGTGGATTGTGAAGAGCAATTCCATGAGTTGTGGATAGAATTTCCCTTATTCTATACAAGTTGTGACAAAAGTTGTAAAAATAAAAGTTTAAATATTACTTATAAATCAGGATCGATTTAAGAATATTTGTGACCATAGGTGATAGTCACTTTGGTGGCCCTTTGATAATATAAATAAATATTAAAAATTATTTAATTTTTATTTTTCATACTTTTGAGATATAAAATAACTAATTAAATTTTTATATTCAAGTTTAAAAAATAAATGTTTTTTAATTAATAATATATACAAGAGAAAAAGATTTGAAAATGTAAGTGTTGAATAAGAAAAAAATGTGAAGAGTTGATAGTCAAATCTTGTAAAATTAAAAAATTATTGATTTATTTTTTATTTGTTTTCTTTAATGCTCATATCAATGTAGATTCCTCAAACAAAATTTTTGTCATTCAAATAATAATTTTATCAAATTAACCTCTTAAAATAACGTCACTTATTATTTTTTTTCCTATTACATTATTAGTTTATATCTCACTATTTATTATCTAATATTACAAAATGATACATGAATTTTGAGAGTTAGCGGCTTCATTGTCTAAGTAACATCTATCTTACTATTAATTACTTAATATTAAAAAATGATCCATGAATTTGAGGAGTGGACTCCATCCAAGTAGAATAATAAAATAAACAGGACATGTATTCAAATAAAAATTAATATAAAATAAAATTAATAGTTTTACATCTCAAAAAATAAAAAAATTATATTTTAATTAATAAATAATTTTGGGGGCCCTACGCATTGGCCTATGCCTTAGTCAGGGTTATTGTAAATATTTCAAGGAATATAACGGGAATAAGAACCAAGTAACGAAATAACAACAATCACTAATTTTTTGGTTAATATATTCTCGAAAAGTAAAAACTAATTGATAGAGATTTTATCATCTTTTAATATGTTAAATTTAGGGCTTTTTTTATCAAATATAGTCATTTTTTTTTTCATATTACAGACCAAATAGTAATTTTTTTAAAAAAAATATCATACTTATGTATTAAATCTAATTTAATGTGTATTTTTTATGTGATTTTTTTTTATGTAACATAGTATAAATAATGACTCCATTTATTCTAAGTCACAATAAAGAATTAAATAATATTTTTTAATAATTAAAATATTAAATTTTAATATTTTATATTTAAAAAATTAAACACAATAATTTTTAATTGGCGAGAGAACTCATATATTAACCTTAAATTTAAAGGGGACGTGTGTCTTCCAGTTCAAAACGAAATTTAAATCAGCAGCCAAACCGACGTGCTCTTCGTCATTCCCGGTTCTGGTTTTTCACCGAATCACATTTTCAAAACTCTCTCTCTCTCTGTCTCTCCGCGTATACATTCATGTATCTACACATGAATCTCAATCTAGATGTATCGTGGTTGATCCTTGTTTTCAAGATTCATCTGAAAATCCGCTTGTTCTGATTGTCGTTATCGGTACACCCCTGCTATTGATCCAATTTCTCTGCCTCTCCGTAGAGCAAAACCCTATTTTCGCGGCTGGATTGTTCCGGTGACTGCAGTTGGATTGCAGTTTCATTTCAACAGCTGGAAGCAGTGAAATCAGAATCGGTTTCAGATTCCAAGACGATTTCTTGGATAGGAGAACTTTATTGTTGCTCGCTAACGCCGAGCTCGCATGTTTTGCAGTTTAGTCTTCTTTGTGCCCTATGTCGGCTGTTTTATTGCATCTATTTGGTGCACCTTATTGAATTTAATCGGTTGAGGCCAAAGTTCGATTTTGAATTTGGACAGGTTTGTGCAGCGAGCTCTTCGCGACGTCAAAGATCGTTTTTTAGGATCGCACTGACACCGTAGGATTCTTGAGAGAACCGGGAAGAGTTTGGAAGTTGATTAAATTTAGTTAAAGAGCGGCGGCAATTGGATTAACTTATTCTTTTACTGCAAATCAATAAAGGCGATGGCAAAGGCTAGGGGAGAGATAAATAATCTATCAGAGAAGTTGTCGGGTTACGTATTAAAGGATTCCTCGGTTGGACTTGTGAGACTGATCTCAGTGTTGATCATCTTCGTTGTTGGTGTTGTTATTGGTCTGACCTCAAGTCCGCTTATTAATCGGTATTTTAACTTACAGGCAGATCAATTCTACAGGAATTATGCATCTGAATATGATCTGGTGCCTGCGGTCAGTGGTGAGAACTGTACCATTGTAGAGAAGTGTGAGAAGGAGGATTGTCCAAACATGGCTAGCTTTCTTGGACCGAAGAATCTGACACATGGTATGTCGGATGAGGAGCTTTTTTGGAGAGCTTCTATGGTGCCAAGGAAGGCAGATTTTCCATATGCTAGAATTCCCAAAGTGGCTTTTATGTTCTTGACAAGGGGACAGCTGCCAATGTTGCCATTGTGGGAGAGGTTCTTCAAAGACCACGAGAAGCTATTTTCGATTTATGTTCATGCAATTCCAGGTTATGAGCTTAAAGTATCCAGTACATCTCCTTTTTACAGACGCCAGATTCCAAGTCAGGTATGTTCTGCTTGAAGATGAATCTTCTTGTTCATGAACCTGCACATATATTTACATTTTGGATTTAGTTAGTTCTGGCTAAGGGTCTTGATAATATGATCTGTATGGAAGTAATAAACATGGGTTATCAATGGAAGATATGATGTGGTTTGATCCAAGCTGCTCCTAGTCCTAGATTTAGGGCGCAATCGATGGCAGCACATAAGTCAAATTAATTCTTCTTAGAAGAGAACTAAGCCTAAGTGCTTCAAATGTTCCCTCTGCAGCAGCTCCTTTTGCCTGTAGCTGAATGGTTATGACAATCTTACTATTAAGACCTCTCTTCACGCTGGATTATAAGAAGCAGTAGACAGTGAAACTTGTCTTATAAAACATTAATATTCCGGATCTTGATTTCTTGTGCAAATATGGGCTTGTATATGATATAGGAAAATTTTGTACGGGAAAAAGCTTCTTATTCGCAGGGAGTGTAACATGAGTTTTTGAAAATATTTCTTTTCCCTTTTCCTTTTTCTTTTATTTAGTTATTACTTGAGCTATGAGATGGAGCATTAAGAAGAAGAACCTTTTTGAATTGGCTGAGTTAGAAAAGATGACAACTCAATACAACTGTTGTTTCCTGAGGGTATTTTTCTCCTACCAGTGGATAACTGGAGAAGCTGCAGAATTTCATGAGTCAGATGGGGACTCATTCCAGTCCATGTTCTCATTAAATTTTGCCCAGAACTTGGAAAAATGAAAAAAAAAATTGTGAGCTAACTACTGGAAGTCAATTCATAGCTTCATCTGCAGAACCACGGTCCTGAGCTGCCGAATATGCTTCCTTAAAAGATTTGTGGGATGGGAACGTGATGTCCTTGAGAAACTAGTGAACTTTTTAAGCTTATGACATAAATCGAGATATTGTTTACGGATACGGTTTGAAAAATAAAGAAAGCAGTATGGATGGCGTGGACTAAAGTTCGAAGTTTGAACCACCAACTGTTCCAACCCATCTTGGCTAACCCTATCCTGTCAACCATGAACTCATTAAAGTACTAGCTCACCTAACCTAATTGTGTTGCAATTCTAAAGTTCATTATTGAAGTTTTGACCTGCAGTAGATGAGGTGTATCAACTTTTAGTGGTGGATATCCATTTTGTATTAACTTATAGATTTTGGATGCTTTATTCTGGAACTCAATTTAGTGAAGCTAACTGAATGATAGAGAAAATCTCCCCTTAGGTGCCAGAGTTAGATGTGGGAGTGTATGGTTCATCAATTATTTAGCTAAAGTGACTTCTTATTTTATTACTTTAATCGAGAAAAAGCTATACTGTAACAAAATAATATTGACTCACAAGTTGACTTGGTGAGGATAATGACTTCTTCTGCAATTAGGGATCGAATCCCTCTAGAGAGAGTCCACATATAGAAGTTTTGTGTGTTTACCTGATATGGGTGGTTTGTGGGCTATTATGCGTACCAAATTGGTTCCCTTAGTGCATACACAAACTTCAAGAGTAGTAAGTTCCCATCATCATAGGGTGAAAAAACTGAGTAATCTCTCCGAACCCCCAACAAACAAGAAGGGAAGGAAAGCGAAGAATCCGCTAGCAACCAATAATATTTTCTTAAAAAAGCAGGAATATTAAGAGGAAAGGAGAAGGAAGAGTAGGTAGGTTAACAGTTGATCCATTTTTTGGGGGAAGCAAATATCAGATCCACGTATATTAGTACATGACTGCCAGTGCAGCATCATATTATACATGATGGTTGACAGCAGTACCTTCCTATTGGTGAATCCTATTATTTCCTTAGAAAGTTTGAATAACTGAATGAAGAACTAATCTGGCTTGTGATAAATCAAATTTACATGGGATGCTGAAGAAATGTAATACGGACTACAGAGAGCCGTCTCAAAATCAAGTGCTCAAATCAAATGCTACAAGAAAAGACCAAAACTAGGAGGAACAAGTATTCTAGACATTTATTTAATGTTAATACTTGTAAAATATTGGGAATCAACCTAAGAAAGTTGTAATTCAAACAATTATTAGGTAGCTTGTTTTCAGAATCATTAGCTACTTAATTTGAGAAGGACGAAACGGCATGGGTACCTGGGCTGGGCAATACTAATGCATGCATAATATTATAGTGTAGTATTAAGGAATTATCTAGCAAAATTGCTTGTCTGTAACTGTTAATTTCTTTCGACGTTGTAAACGTTCTGACAGTTCTACCGCACCATTTACCTTCCTCAATCCTCCATCTGAAAGCTTTTCTTCGCCCTTCCAGGGTGTTTCATGGGGGTCAGTATCGCTTGTAGATGCAGAGAGGCGACTTCTGGCCAACGCTCTGCTTGACTTCTCCAACGAACGGTTTGTTCTTCTCTCAGAGAGCTGCATCCCCATCTACAACTTCTCTACCATCTACAAGTACCTAATAGGATCCAACCACAGCTTTGTTGAGACATACGATGATCCCTCCCGCTCCGGGCGGGGCAGATACAATCGTCGCATGCAGCCAGACATTAAACTCTCCGATTGGCGGAAAGGATCCCAGTGGTTTGAAGTTCACCGGACTCTGGCTACTATAATTGTCTCGGACAGCAAATACTACAGCCTCCTCAGGAAGCATTGCAAGCCAGCATGCTACCCGGACGAGCATTATCTTCCAACTTTCCTACACGTGTTCTATGGATCGCTCAATGCAAACCGGAGCTTGACGTGGGTTGATTGGTCGATGGGAGGCCCGCACCCCGCCACCTTCCGGGAAACTAACATTACTGAAGGTTTTATACAGTCAATAAGGAACAACGGGACTACCTGTTCTTATAATTCAGGGAAGACGTCTGTTTGTTACCTCTTTGCTAGGAAGTTTGGTCCCGGTGCACTGGAGCCCTTACTCAACCTCACATCTACAGTAATGAAAATTTGACGTTGCCATCTTGACTTAGGCAAGTTTTCTCCATTACCATTCTCCTTTTAGATTAGATTGTTAACTTGGTGGAAATCCTAGACCTTGGTAGGGCTTTCACACATTAATTGTTTATGGTTGTTTGTGGTTATAGCTTGCATATTTGAATGTACAGTACAGAACTTTGGTAAAAAAATACGATCACAAGAGCGCCTGTCTTGGCTGAAATTACCAGAACTAAAGAATAGGTTCCGTTGTGTAACTGCATCTGCATCCTCAATTATTTTTCCTAGTCTTTTAACTGGGAAAGTGACATTTTATACCGTGTCCCATGTGGTTTCGGTTTTCACCAATAGTGTCTTAAAGTAATTGGGATTTAAGGAAATATAAAAGCAGTTGAGACATTTAAGCCTCGTATGGTTTTGATTTTGTTGGGAAATATGATTAATGATAAGAAGGTATAAAAGTTAGTCAAACCTATATTTTTATTCGTTATTTTTACTTTTTTATATAATTATTTAAATTTTTTTATTATTTCAATTATACCTCTTAACTTATATTTTTAAATCAATTTAAATTTTATATTTTAATTTTTTTGTATGCTAAACTCAATTTTTTTATTATTTTAAATATATATTTGCATTTTAAATTAATTTAACCCCTATAAATGATTATATAAGAAGATAGTACGAGAAAAAAGAAGACAATTGTTAGTAATGTTTCTAACTTAACAAATTAGTCAAAATTTTTGTCTAAAGTGTTGAGTCGTCTTATTTATTTATTTTTTTCACACCTCAAAATATAAGAATTAAATTTACTTAAAAATACAAGTATATGGGTATAATTAAAATAATAAAAAGTTCAAATTATAATATAAAAGATACATCAAAATATAAGAATTAAATTAACTTAAAAGTATCAATATAAGATTATAATTAAAATAATAAAAAAATTAAGTATGACACAAAAAAAACAATAAAAATTCAAAAGAGAAAAATATAAGTTTATCAGGTTAAAAGTACTCGTGTTCTCTATCTCAAATTGCATGTCCATATTTTTCACTATTCTTCAAGGCGAATGCAAACTGACCAAGAGTTTGTAGTTTATATTTTTTAATTTAATTTAATTTAATATTGCAAGTTAAATGAATATTTGGTTCTTTTAAATTGTAAAATATTAAACATGTATACATTATCTGTATATGTGTGTGTGCATCTGCCCATTTTTAAAAGATAAAATGCTAAAAACACACATACACAGGCACATAAGTCTGAGTGCACTAGCTTCTTGTTTTAAATACAAACAAGACTTAAAATATAAAATTATATAAAAAAAATACTATATACAGAAAAAAAATGGCACGTGGCATTTGTAATATCTCTTCGTCTTTATTTTCTATCTTCTAAATGTCCTTAAATTTTAAATAAATGTGTATATATATATATCATATTGGTTATCTCTATGTAAGTAGTTAAATATTTCATTTGAATAGATATATTTATTTATTCTACTTTTTTTTTATCTTTAATTCCCCACCTATTACCGCAATAACAAATGTGGTGAAGGGCAAATGAGACATTTCCTTGTAGGGGACAAGCAGAACGCTCTTCCACTACCCCACAAATTATTTTTATCCCAAAACATTTCATGCACCTAAGTGGTAATTTGGTCCTCAATGCCAAGCTTCTGCAGCTCTGTTCAAAAAACTGAATTTATGCATGTAATCATGTCCATTTTATCTCCAAATATCTCCAGTGATCCAGTCATAATGCAAATAATATCAGATTATTCAAACCTTTTAAAATTATCGTTTTTGTGCGATACCCACCACCTGTATCCTTAATTTCAATAGAAAAATTAAATTACAAATGAAAACTTTATCTCACTGCTAATACGAATTTTAATTTATCATAACCAAATTACTTAGTGTGTCTCAGGGCCAGGTTATTCAAATCTTCTTGTCTCTTGTATATGGGGTTTCTTCAATACTTAGACACGGAGTGAGTTTTTGTCAAATGTTACTGTCTCAACCTTACAAAGAGTAAAAGATTTGATCTGTGACTTGATATGTTGTAGCCTCTCAATTCCAGATGAAGCTTTACTAACTAAAGGAACTCACAAACCTAACCATACAAAAGATACTCATATCCTTGGGCAAAGCAAAATGCATTTTAAAGGATGCAACAATACAACTTGGCCAAATTCATACTTTTGCCGCTTATTTTTACGTTTATATTATGTAATTATTTAATTTTTTTATTATTTTAATTATATTCATGTATCTATATTTTTTAGTTAATTCAATTCACATACTTTAATTTTTTTTTCATAACAATTCAAACTTTTTATTATTTCAATTATACTTTTATATTTATATTTTTGAATTAATTTAATCTTTATATTTTAATGCATAAAAAAATATTAAATTAACTCAAATTTAGCTTTTGTACAGAAAAAAAAAAGTTTAAATAGACTTATCTCATTTTATATTTTTTTATATATTAAAATACATAAATTAAATTAACTTAAAAATGCAAATACAAAGATGTAATCGAAATAACAAAAAATTCAAATTATCATACGAAATTTTTTTCAAAATATAAGGATTAAATACTCAAAAATGCTAGTACATGAATGTAATTAAGACAACAAAAAATTTAGATAATCACATGAAAAAAAAAAAAAGTGAAAGCATAAAAGCAAAAATATAAGTTTGGCCATAAATGTTGTTTGAAACCAATTCAATCTCTTATAAATACAGCCTTCCATTTCAGGGGATGCCTTCCCTAATAGCCCAAACACCCAACTTGTGTATTTAAGAGACAGTTTGATCATTTAAGAAATCTTGTAACAAGCTATCATCATACACTCTAAAGGTGGTAAACATGCATTTTCCTAAGGAGAATTTTCTTAATTTTCTATATAAAATAGATCAAGTTTCGACCTATGAAAAGTTCCAAGAGACCTAAATCCGTTTCATAATTGATAATTGATGTTCATACTATCACCATGCACGGTTACATATTACCCAAGAAAGAAGAAGAAGAAGAAATGGACCATTCTGATATGTCGCCCTCTTGCAGCCTTTGTAGAGATTGAAGATCAAATTTACTCTTCTTACAAATGACTCTCTGAACGAATAAGAGGCATTTTTTTTTTTTTGGCGTTTCTTGGGATTTTTTTGAAGATAAAAGGTAGCAAATATTGTTAGCCTGCTGCCTTCTTTTTCGATCATCAGGCAGCACTGTTTGATGCTTTTATAGTATTCTAGGGTTGAGCAACCTGGAGGAAAGTGAAACATTTGCAGGGAAAGATTCAATACTTCACCTAATTGGGATGATCTTTTAGTTTTAGGAGGTTAAAGCAGTTATATAGGGAGGGCAGGAAAGGCAGGAGGGTAAAAGAATTTTGACCACTGCAGAGTCTACACTACTTCCTTTTCTCCCCAATTTGGAGGAACAGGGACCAAGTATTTTATACTTTTGACATATTTCCAAATATGTCTCCCATTTTGTAAAAAGTATTTACAATTAATTTCAAATTTACCTTTCTAATCTCTTCAGATCCTGTTCAAAATAATTTTTTATTTAAACAAACGAAAGGATGAAGAATTTCCTTTTCCTTCTCCTTTCCCTTTCAAAAGGAGAGGCAGGCAATATTTCCTCCACTACAGACATGAGATACCTTCTTAACTTCCTCTTTTCTTCCTACCATAACTACCCTTCACGTCATATGTCTCTGATGTATGCCTATCATATTGTTGGTGTTGTCATTAGTTGCTATTACTGTTGTTGGCACTACTACCAGCACCATTTTCATGGTCACAAAAGGAGCCACAAATATATCATAAACTCTCCAAAAATCATAAGGAAAACAGAGCATTCGTTTTCTTCTTGTTACTTTGTGAATACAACAAACATCTATAATGTCTTAAACTGAATTTACTTATCAGAGAAAGCAAATTCAACAGAGAAAAACTCCAGGACTGCATACATGACAGAAATAGCCCTTACAACCAATAACAAAATAATAACATAGCATAGGCATGCAAAACATTTCAAATTTTATTCATGCAGCATCATAAACAGTTATGCTGTGTCATTGAAATGCTAAGTAATTGTACATTGATGAGCTCAAAAGTCTAACCTCAGGACCCTTTGCCCTTGCTTGTCTCATGTTGTGCACAAGATGCCTCAAGCATTCCATTACAAAGATATTTGTGCATATCTAGCAAAAAACAGAAAGAAAGATATTTGTGCGTACATGTATTACACCAAAATACAATAAACAACAAAAATGCTTCATTAGAAAACTTTCATTAAATATGGAGAGGTTCCACCAAAAATACTTAAGCCACCAAATGAGACTAGTCAATAACTAATGCAAAAGCCTTAGTAGCCCATAGACTTCTATAACTGACAACCTACCAAAGAACTAGCTCGTGATCAAAGCTGACGTGAAATTACACTCCTCAAACTTGTGGGTAATGAGACAACATAACATTTCAAGAATTTCTGTTACCCAAATCAAATATTAGAATCATAAGAGGGCATTTCTAATGATGGTGATATTATATCACAAAATCAAGCTGCTACTGTTCCTGGCATCTGAGGAGCTCCTGACGGCCGCCGATACCCAGGATAATGAGGTACTCTCATTGCTATAAGTCTTTCAATCTCCTCACCTCGCCCTACCTTCCCAAATGCCTCATTTAAAAATTCCCTTAGGGCAGGTGTAATGCCAACACCGTACCTCAACATCTGACCCACCAAATCAAGACTTGCATCAAAATTACTTTCCTTGCAAAGCCCCTTAATCACAATCTCATAGGTCGTAGCATCTGGTTTTGGATCTCTTTCAGCCATTTTGGTCAGAACCGGTGTACACTCAATAACCTTACCATTCTCAATCAATGTACTGAACCATCTGTTAGCATATTCCGGAATCACTCTCAAGCCAGCTTCCGCCATCTTTGAAAACTTCTGCAGAGCATCTTCAACTCTCCCCACCTTAAAATAAGCATCAATTAAGGTCCTATAAGTTGTCACATCCAAGTTTAGAGACTTGGACAACAATTCCACATACATTTTCTCTGCATCCTCCATCATCTCAAGCTCGCAGTACCTTGCAATCATGTTATTGTAGCCAGCAACATCCATGTTAAACGGCTTCGACCCTGGCTTCTTACCTGCTTTCCTAAACACATCAATTGCTTCAGAAATCTTCCCTAACTTGAAATCTCATTAACCATTATGTTAAAAGTATCTGAATTCACCCCTTGGAAGGTTGGTGGAGTGTGCGTATCCAACATGTTATCAAACAGTGCCCAAGCCTCTGTTTTCTTCCCGTGCTTAAGCAAAACCTCCAAAAGGACATTGCAGGTCGCTGGAACCATCTTGAATTGTCGATCCAACAATGACTTATAAGATTCCATTGCTTCTTTATCCCTCCCTTGATTGAAGAACCAGTCCATAAATGTTGCATTCACAACCCCGTCATACACCAGGCATCGCTCTTTAAGTTCATCAAAAAACTCATTGGCTCTTTCCAAATTTCCAAGATTAAGAAACCCAGCAATCAAATTATTGTAAACAAGTGAATCCGCACCGTGGCCTTTATTCAGCATTTCACGAAGGAAATCAACGGCTTCACCAATCCGGCCTGCATCAATCAACCCTTTTGTAAGATGCCGATAGGTCACGTGGGAAGGGCTAAAGGGAGCGTTTTCGAGAATTTGACGGTACGCATCGAGAGCAACATCAACCCTGCCAGCATCGCAGTGGGTGTTGATAAGGAAATTGTACGATACGACGTTGGGAACGATGTTGGACTGGTTGAAGAAGAACTGGAAGAGCGCAACGGCGTCATCAAATCGCTTGGTCCGGTACATAGCGGCGATGATGGCATTGCAGGTAAACACGGTGGGGCGAGTGTTGGAGAACACGGCCTGACGGGCGACGATAGAGGCGTTGTCGAGGTCGCCGGCTCGGATGAGGGACTGCACGCGATTATGGAGATTAAGGCGGGGGCCAACCAGGGCGGAGGTCGAGTCAGGAAGCCTGGGAGCGTTGGGGTCCGGCGGCGGCCTCGGTGCGTTGGGATCCCTGCGGAGGGCGTGCAGCGGTGGCTCGATACGGAGGCGCCGCTTCCTGCGACGGCGCTCGGCAGCGGCTTCCTCGGCGGAGGAGAAGGCGAACGTTCGCACAGGGATCACGAAGCTAGGGTTTCGGGGCTGGCAGCTGCGATCGATGTGGTCGTTCTGGCTAAGAGCTAAGGTTTGCGTTGCGGCGGCGGTGTTGCTTGCGGAGAGAGACGACGATCTTCGGAGAGATTGCAAAAGGATGCGATACAGAGACATCGTTGTTGATCGATTGGGAAGATGACTAGAAACCCTAGTTACCCCCCTCAAGATGGAAAGAAAATTGAGAGAACGTGGAGGAGATACGAACCAGAGCTTAAACCCTAGTTACCCCTTCCCTGAGATTATTTTACATATATATATATATATGTGATGTTTAGCTTATGATATTTTTGTTTGTGACGGTCACACAGGATAATTTCTCCCGAAACCTAAAACCTGCCTCTTAGCATTGGCCCAGTGGGCCTTGGAGTCCATTTATACTTATATTATTAATTTTAGAAGATTATATTTATAATAAATTAACAAGAATTAACGTAGCATATATTAACATAAATTTTAAAATTATTTAATATTAAATTAATTAAAAATCCCACTGTGGAACGATTTTGAAGTTCATATTAATATATATCATGTTGATTCTATTAATAGAATTTAATAAAAAATTCAAAAAATATGTAATTTAATAAAAAATAAAATTTAGTGATTATTGTTATAAAAATTAAAATATAATAATCAATTTATTAAAAATACAAAATTCAAATACCAACCATATAATTTACTTATGATTTTATAATATTTTTCTTTATAATATTCACACAAAATAGTTTATTATAAGGTATAAACTTTCATTTTGATCATAACTTTCAAATTTATATGTATTTCATTTACTATCTTTTTCCTTATTTATTGTCATGGATCGACTTAAACCAAATCCGTAATGGTATATAAAATTATAAATAAATTTTTAATAACATATACCAAGTTTTAAATAGATAAATTATTTACGAAAATATATAAATAACTCAATTTTAGCCATAAATAAAAATAATATCCACATATAAAGTTAAAAAATAATTAAAAATAAATAATAATTTGAGAAATTAACTTGACATCTTCATAACATAATGACGCGATGTAATATATTCGAATATTCTCATATTCTTTAAGTATGAAATTAAAAATAATATATATCGGGATAACCAATTATCAAACTCAAAACATATATATATACCACAAAGGAAGAGAAAAATCTTAAGAACTCAAACATCTCAACTGAACACGTGAGAGAATCACCACAGAACCAATTAACAAAGTGAATAATTACATGGCAAAAATGTATATATATGTACACAAGTAACAGTCAGATCTCCCAACAAGATCACAAAAATCAAAAGTGTGTCCTATTTCCCATTTGTAAAAGACCCGAAAAACATTGAATATACAACAGAACCTGCAACCCGGAAACCCGATTGATTGCAGGTGGGTCAAGAAGATTCAAAGATTGTACTGGCAATTTAAAAACCCTTGAGAAATGGAATGTTCATGTCCTGTAAATGAATTGTGCCTATTTTTGTGTATGGCATTCTGTACCACCAATCCTTCCATTTTGCTTGGCTATATGTACACTAATGTCTTTTCTGTCGATACGGGTCGATCCAACAAGTGTCTTCCTTAACTGCCTTACTCCATCTTTCTCTGAAAATCTGCATTTCCTTGTAAGACTGTCTCCTCACCTGCACATGATGCATAGATGGTAAATGGATCATGGCTGGAAAGGAGATACAGATGAATTAAAACGGAACAGAAGGAAATCATTGCGTGAAGAGAACTGAATACATTGATCTTTAAAAGCAATGGTTTATGGAGCAAAAAAATCATTTACATTGGCTGTTTGATTTTGTGTTCGTTTGGTGAATTTTGGTATTCATTTTCAAAATTTTGAAACCAGAAACTGAAAATAGTGTTTGGCTTTGATCTACGTTCAGAAAACTAGAATGGAAACACGAAAAATGTATTTCGATGCTCATTTCATTTCATTTCATGTTATCATTAGGAATTCTCTATCAATAGTCCTAGAATTGAAATAAACAATCATTGACAGCACGGTACATGTTTAAGCAATACACCTGATGAAACTACATATGGGCAACGGATTAGCACACAAATCAAAAGAGCCAACAGAATTTTAAACTACTCTATAAACAGAAAAGAATAAGATACCAGGGAACTTACTTCAGTTCTATCATATACTCTCTGCAAACGAGATGGATCCTGCAATTTTGAATAATAATAAGTGCTCAGTTTTGCTCTTATTAGGAAAGTAGAAACTAAAAAGATTATAGTCTGAGACAAACTAGGCTTGCAAATCATACTACTTCAGCTGAACCCATAACCTTTCAGTCACAAAAGGAGCAACCTTAACCATTGCTACGAAGGGTAGCAATATCAACAGTCACACCTAGGCTAAGAATGCATAAACACACCAAGCAGCTCATAGAGGTCCACACTATTTAAGGAGTGAAAGAAGACAACAATGCACAAATGGCATGTTCTCAACATACACTAATTGTTCAAGAAAAGTGATAAGCAAATACGACAAAGCCAAGGTGGTTAGCATTGCAGTCAACCTAAGAAGCACAGATAATTTCAGAACAATCAATCAGCAAGCAGAACAAAGATTAGAAGAAAACTACGTAATAGACATGCCAAAATTCAGTCCAAATACACAGATAGATGCTCTCTGGGAAGTAGTTAAAAGGAAATGATAAGAACATAAAGGACATGTCATGCTTGCTATGTTTTCCCCAGTTCTGCACATAGATGAAGAACACAAAAACATGCAATTCGTTTCTCATTTAAACTGTATCAAATTCTTGGGTCACCAGTACACAGAAAATTAAATTATGAGGGTGAAATAGGACACTCAGATGAGAACAAAGCAGAGTTTTTTTTTAATTATTATTACTATTAATTGTTGGATCATCTAACACATAGATTGACTTGTAATAATAAATTAATGAGAATATTAAGGCCATGGAGGTGGAAGACTAAGAAGAAAAATCCGATCGTGTGCAAGTTTATAGTTTTGTGGGTCCCTGATATATCAAGTATAGGCCTCCTTTCCACACCAGAACAAGCAAGACTACTACTCCTATTTTAGTATCTCATCCAATTTCATTCTTTTTAGTCATCCAACAGTATAGCAGTCCAGATCATGAGCTCCAGCCTAGAATACTTCAACTGGTCAGCTAGATTTGCTTACTCAAGCAAAATCAGGCTTAGATATTGCACTGACAGCTCAAAAGGCAAAACTGGGTGTAACAAAAACTTCTCTGGGGTACAAAAATTTGAAGAGATTTGCAACTGCAGAAACAAAATTTATCTATACAAATCATAAGACACACAGTCGGATAAAGGCTTGACATGTTGTACAAACCATAAGACACGTTGTCTATAGTAACAGTTATTATACCATGACTACCAACCATGCAATCACTATCCACCAAAAATTACAAACCCTGGTAATGAATTGCTCATGTAAATAAAGGATCACTTACATTATCACCATCTGAAACACCAAGTGTAGGAAGGCCCAGATGAACAATATACTCAGAGTCAACGACACCAACATTCTTTGTTCTATCACTCTGTGAGGAAATGGTCCAAATATCAGTACCATCCACAAGATGAGAGTCTAAAGAGCAGTTATAGGATAGAAAATTGCCTTTGCACAGTAACCAAGTAGCATATCCAGTCCCCATGCATGGATCAAGTCATTCTATTAGGTTCAAAGCAAATCATTAGAAAACACTTACAACAGACTGATAACAGGTAGAGCTTGAGAAAACCATGGTTCCCTGGTTTCAGAGGTGTGGACATATATAGAAAGGAAACCTTTTTCATTGTAAAAGCAACAACAACAACAACAACATATCCAGCCGTTATCCCACTATATGGGGTTGGCTACATGAATTCTAGACTTCTATGTGGGTTACATCCCAACAGATAGTTTATCTAGAATTCATATTTGGATCCGACTAGGTTTTACGCTGGCTGTCGGCTACCTAACGCAACCCTCCTCCTTTATCCGGGCTTGGGACCGGCAGTGGATAATATCCCCTGGCGGAGTAATGATGAAATGAAGTTTGAACACCATCTTCACATGGAGAAATTTCATGAGATGGTGGTGAATGAAGATAATTGATATAATTGTGTTCCATAACTTATTTCATTGTAAAAGCATAAATATAAAAAATAATAACCTAAATTGAGTGAAGAGAAACCTAAAAAAATCCTAATAACCTCATAATTTACCCATAGCATGGTCTCACCATGTTATAAAATCTTATACCTGGATCATATACCAAGCACATCTCCAGGCTTCTCTTGAGAAAACAGGTGCCATCATTTCCACCCAACTGCCAATTTTGTTTATTATATAAGTATATTAAATCGTATAAGCTCATATAAGGACATGTATAGTTGGTGACAGCATACCCGATGCATGGAGGAGCTGTGCTCTGATCATCACACCTTCCACTGCCTTTTAGCTTGTAACTCCTTCTGTTCAAGAGGTAAGTAGAGCTCAACTGTAAATTCAAATTTTGCATACTGACATGTCTAAATAAAGAATCTAGTCCCATTGATGAGGTACTGGATGATAACAAGCCAGCACAGTAGGACAAGACAAGTGTGCAGGAAGAACACATTGTTCTGTTAAAAGTAGCAATCAATATTGTAAAAGTAGTAATAAGTTAATAGTTAGGGTTTTTTGTTTCCCTAGTCATCAAAACAAAAACAAGAGGAACCCATCAGTTGTAAGACAGGCGAAAGGTGATCAAAGGCATTGCATGTGAGCTTTTAGAGGATTTTGCGCTTATGAAATCTATGTGAGGTGTTGAACTGTTAACCACCATCCGATGTAAAAGCTTAAGCTATTGGATAGAAAATTAACGTTATCTTTTATTATTATCATTTTTACTCCCAACATGAGGTAACTCTACTCTATTCATGTTTTTTTTTTTTTTTTTTTTGAAAAAGCCCAAAATTTTTTAGAATCTCCAAAAATTCTTCACCATGATCTAGGAACAAGGAAGAAATTCCATTTTTCTATTGTAATCATTTGATTATATTAATTTGACATCTAATATCCATGAGGTTTCTTGGATACTTGAACCATGCACCTGATCACTATCCATTAAAGCCATTACCAGTCAATTGCTACCATCTCACCCTTAAGAAAGTACTGCACTGACCTGTGTACTTTTGAATTCCTCCGGCGTGCAGTAATGTGATGATGCACCTCTGATTTAGCAGGATCAAGTGCTGGCTGCGAAATTTCAAGTCCTTCATCTTTGACAATAGAAAGATACCTGCCGATATATATAAGCCATTTAACATTTATTTATGCGGTTCTTTATCTACAAACCAAATTCATTCCATCTGAAATAGCTTTTGGATGAAAAAATCCTCCAGAAGAGCCATATAAAATTTCCACAATTTTAGGGAGATAAAGATAATATGGTAGACAACAGATAGGCTGAAATATTGCTATATGTGCTTCGTGGATCTATAGCTAGCATAGTTGCAAATGGTAAGGAAACTCCAGAGCCATTCAAGAGAAACATCAGTAAAATATTCTTAGACAATAGACACACTAAAAATAGTTAACAATGTAGCAGTGTTTTATTTGTCCTGCCAATTTTAGGAACCAAAAAGCAAATTAGGAAATGACTGAAAGCAGCAACAAACTGGTGTAATTAAACGTACCAGGGCAGCAAGTTTCAGATGATACTCTTTACACTAAAGTCAATTTGTCCAGGAACACAACCTTCTAATTCCTAGAAATTAATCTAAGGAACAAAGACTCCAAGTAGGAAATTTCACCAGTTTGAGGTAGAGATAACTATTGAAAATCATCTGTACTGATCTATCTTCCTGTTGTACCAGTTTAGAGCCTTTTATTGAATTTTAGGAGAGAGGGTAATTTTAGTAATTCTGAGAATTGCTGGAAGTAGCTGTATGTGTCTCTCTTGGACCATCTTATGAGTTTTGTGATAGGATCGTTTTATGTGGCTTCTCTTAGTTCTAGAACAGTGTAGCAGTCACTGCCATTCTGTTCCATTAAGTAATAGACCTATTACTTGTAGGATATGCAGCAATCTATAAAATATATGTAGTTTTTTATTTTAAGGAGTTCAGTACTAGATAGAACAATGCGAAACTTTTCTGGAGTTGTCTGATGCCTTGGGCAGCTTTAACCCAAGAAATTAATCCCCCTTTTTCATGCAAATTATGCAAATATTCTTAGACTAAAGGTCAAAAGAGCTCCACTTTCAGCCCCATCACCCTTTAACTCTAGCATATTTTTATAATATCACTTCCCAAGCCAATCGGCCTTTGATTGACTCCAAACATAAATGAGAAGTCCATAAGATTCTCTTCAAATATTCATAATGAAAATATCTAAAGACCTCAATTAAAAATTTGGGCATCTAGATCTAAGGTTGAGAAGCACTTCCTTCCCATCAATTAGTGCAAAATGGTGAGGCAACTGGGACAAACTGAGCCAAGTTGAAACCCGAAGATAGAGTTGTTGGATCCCTTGCATGGTGTGAGGCTCCAACTATCCTCGAGAAGTGTCATTGTGCCTCTTAGCAAGAGATTTGGCATTTCTTTCAATTCTCATTTTCTCCAACAACACTAGTAATTAGAGATGTCAAATGAGCAAGAAGGCTTGGCCACCCAACCTAATATGTAGGGTGGTGTTGGGCCTAGGATAAAAGTTAAGTTGTTTTTCAATAATTATTATAATTTGAAGCCTTTAAATATAAAAAGATTTTTACATTAACAGTTAACAGTGAAACATTTATTTAATATACTTTCAATTATTTAATTTTATAAATAACATATTGCGTTAACTATATTATTGTGTTTAAAATTTGAATTTTAAAACACCAGTTCAGTGGACCATGGACCGGCACATCTCAGAAAGGGGTCAGACCTGGCCCAGAACAGGTGTTGGGCTCACATGTAACAAGCTAGCTTGGACCAGTTGACACATCTACTAATAACAATTCCATTTCATAACCAAAAGAATTAAAAATAACAACATCCATAATAATATTGGAGTGGAATCTACTGAAAATAAAATGCATAAAACATGATTAAGATGATGAAATGCGAAAAGAAGGCCAATAGATTTGCCTACAAGGAGAGTGGATGGAATGAAAGAAATTTTATCACAAAAGAGGTAGAGAGAGACCAAATAAGACTTGGTGGAGAACTTTTACGCATGATATTAGATATAATAGTCACATAGAAGATATGATCAAGAATGGAGATAATTGGTGAGCTAGAACAAATGTTGCAGATCCCATCTAGTGGGATTAAGGGTTGGTGTTGTTTTATCTCATTAGTGTCCTCAATTTTTCAAAAAAAAAAAAAATCCAGAAAAGATATTGTTGATTAACCACTCATAGTCAACAAATTTTTAAAAGGCTAAATGTGAAAGTTATAATTGGAGAAATTTGTGGTCAATGTGCCTATGGTGAATGGATACATTCTGCATACTATCATCATCACATCACAAGTTCAAGTTCAAATTTGTGTTCCACATATTTAGCAATCCACTAGCTCACACCATTTCCATGTGGAACAAAGTCATACTAGACTTAGTGGAAGCATCACATATGCAAACCTTCATCAAAGCACCAAAACCACTCGAGCTTCAATAGACTTTGATAATAATCAATAAGGAATTCCAAAGAGAAATAACATACAACAAACTAAAATGCAAATCATCTAACCTTGCTGGGTGAAAATTTTCAACTCCAAGGTCCTCGTCCCAGAGAAATATATAATTATATGCAGCTACTATGTCTGGATGTAAAAAGCGCTTGGCAAACCACCTACACCACCGAACATCCTTTTCCATATTCATAAATTACATACATGTATTGTATTATACATAATCCTTATTGCAGAAATGATCCGTTAATCTTCATACATTACCATTTTGTTTGATTCATAGCAGAAACATGTATGACACGGCTGCTCCACTCTAAATTACGCCATTCATCCACAACACCATCATAATGAAAAATCATCACTTCGAAGCTGTCAGAGAGAAACTGCAACAAAATAGTGGAGGTTAGCATGAATACAATGTGCAAAGGTCAGAAGAAAGCCATTAGGGAGAGATTAATGTCACCTTCTCAACAATTTTGCTTACTACTTCTTTCTGCTTTATTCCCGCAGCAATGGCCAATAAATTTACCATAGACTTTGAATCAATCTGATTAAAAATGTTGTGATTAAACACACCAAAGGTGAAAATAAGATAACCAAGGTAATATGCAATCCAATCGCATAAAATTATCTGTGAAAAATAAATCCTTCCATCTTGATTTCTCATTCAGGACTGTATGAGGCAAAGTCCAAAAGCATTCAAAGGCCTTTGGTGAGTCATGTTGAACAAATGTACAAAAAAGAAAAAAGAAAAAAAAAATCTCCAGTAACTTAAAAAATGAGTTTTTGTCTTTAAACCATCAGATAACATTCAGAAGAGACCATCAAATGATTGCAAAATTTAATCTTTCATTCAAATTTTAATAGAAACAGCCAGCCAATTTTAACATACATTTTCTGCAACAGGACCATATAAGGGGCGCATTTCCAAGTTAGATGTTTTGGCAATAATTCCTCGTGGTAATGCCTCACTTCCAACAGGTCTGCATAGGTTCTAAAATGACAAGGAAAAAAGTTGAGGAGAAAGAATCAGAAAAAATACCAAAGAACTTATTTGCAGATAGAAAGATGCTTTCTAAATGAGACAAACCTTGCAATTATTAGATTCTGTATTCTGCCCTGGGAGATTCATCTCCCCTCCTAGTGATATCTGCACAAGCAGCTGTAGGTTAAAATTTAAATTTAAATGCCAAATAAGGCAATAACCACCAAAACAACAATAACATCCAAGATTTAAACTAATTAGGTGGGGTACATGACATGAATTGTAGCTCATCAATCATCTCTATTCATGACCAGATCTTCCATAAAGCTGTTATGTCCCATGTCATGTTTAAAAATTCCCCACCAAGTTTTCTTTGGCTGTCCTTGACCTCTTTTACTACAAACTTTTTCCATCACATCTAGTCTCCTCACAAATCCATCTGGTTTTCATCCCACACAAACAAACCATCTTAAATGCGTCTCACTCATTTTATCTTCAATAGGTGTCACTCCACCCCCCACCCCCAGGTATGACAGAATTTTCATGAATACAAATGTTTTGAGGTTTTTTCTACTATCTTGTACAACCAGAACTGTGCTCCTTATTTCTACAAAAGTTGTCATGTCCTTCACTCTTTTTCATGCTTTTGATCACGTCAAAAGACACAACTAAAGATCTCTTGACAGCAGTAAAATTCCATTGGAATTGAAATAGTGAATATAATTCAATAGGGTTACCCACATTAGCCTTCTTCCTTGGGCTTTTTTGGCCTTACCATGAAATTTCTATTGTCACGAGACTCACTTCTACTAAGTGCTTTCATAAAAAAACTCCAATTTTCTGCATTTCCTCCATAACAGAAGAATAAATTCTGTTATGAACACACTTTTTAGGGTGGAAAGAAAATGCAAAAGTGCTTTTCAAATTTAAACAGCTCTTGTAAGTTGCCCAACAACACAGCCAAATAGGCATTAACTCCTATCATATCCTCTCTCACTCCCTACAATTAGTTTAAGGCAATTTATTCTCTCTAGTCCTTTCTCAAGGTCAAGCATGTACACAATTCATCCAATCTAAGCCCTCCAAAATTAAATCCTGCTGATAGAGCTAGTTGAAAAGACGTCATACAATTTTCAGTAGGAAACATTTTCAAACAATCAAGGCACATCAAAGTCAAAGAAAAAACAACCTCATGGTTGTATCATTCAGCTCTTTCCCAAAACACTAAATAAGTATAAAGAAACAACAAGAGAAGTAACAATATTTACCCTGTAATCTTTTGTATAGAATGTACTCCAAATGAAGCACGCACCAAAAACCAGCAAAGCAGTAATGAGGATAGTGCAGATATGAGATTTACTGTTTGGGTCTGATGATAGACAAACCTGGAAATAGATTAAAGAAATAAAAACAAGAATGGATAATTATATTCCGAAATAATAATCTGGTCATAATACAGATTGATAACATTTGGCCATTTTTACAGTCTTTAATGAGCAGATATTCATGAGATGTCCTTGTTTCAATCTGTTGCCATGAAAGCTTGTTACTTATTTGACATGGAAAGAAGAATAGAACAGCAAGAAAAAGCTGCAACGCACTATGACACTCCTAAAACTAGTTTAGAAACTCAATTGTGTGCCTTAACAAACTTCTGAGGTGATCAATTACATAGATTCACTACAAACCTCATTCACCTGCCCCCATTCCCCTCAAAGAATATCATTAAAAGAAATGGGGCACAAGTCTCACTGTCAATAAGGGGAACCAAAAAATAGTGTAATGCATGTTGAACTGCATCAACTTCTGAGTCATAATCCAATAAAGCCATCAAACAGCTTCTACTATTTTCTTAATTATGTCTAGCAACTTCCTGTTCTTGTCCCTAACTTCTACTTTCATTGTTAAAAGAAATGTCAGATGATCAAAACTGACATTCTTCAGCATTATTCAACTATTAAAAACAAGGGTCAAGCATCCAGAAGTTAATGCAAACAGGGTACAAGTTGATTGATCTTAAGTAACCATGTGGCAGCAAAAGACTCAAAGCCCCAGCCTTAGGAGTGGTTGACCAGGAGGACCTAAAGAGTCCCAATACTCTGAAATTATGCTTTTTATGAATCTTAATTTTTCCATTTTATGAAAAAAATAAAATAAAAAAGACCTTGCAGTTAAAAAAACCGGTGTTACAATATATACATGGTCCTTTTGAGAAGAAATAAGGTGGACCTGTAAGACAACTTGATAGTCTAACCTGACACTAACCGGTGTGTAATTTATGGTGTTTGAAAGGAGACTAGTTCCAATCTGCTGCTTTCATGCCAAAAATAATTAAAAGCAACTCCATGTGAAAATCAAGGGACAAGATCCATGCAGTTGGCTCCAGTTTACATAGTGTATCTCTTTATTTGAGCATGATTTGTGTAAAGCATCTTACACCATTGGTAGTAACATATGAATTCATCTTGAATATGCAGGGTCTCTTATATGAATTTGTGTGCTAGCCTAAACAAAACAGGCCTCAATTCCCAAATTCATGGATTGTAGTGTCATTTGCAGATAAAGTTATTTATCTTGCACTATTCCCTATATTTTAATGAACAGTAATAACTATGAGAATAGTATAATTCTATTTTAGTCTATTTACATAACAGCAAACCAAATTAAATGTCAGCAACAAAATTTAACAATTGTCCAAAAAAAGAAGGAGTGAACACTAAGCTTGAGTTGTGGAGAAACAATTTAGAATCTAAGGGATTTAAATTAAGTAGAAAGAAAACAGAATATATGGAATGCAAATTTAGTAAAAATGCAAGAGTAGATGATGTTATAATAAAATTAGAAGACCAAATCTTACAAAGAAAAGACCATTTTCGATATTTGGGATCAGTGATTCAAAAAGATGGAGAAATTCACGAGGATGTCGCACATAGAATTAAGGCAGGTTGGCTAAAATGGAGAAATGCATCGGGAGTGTTATGTGATGGTAAAATCCCATTAAAATTGAAAGGAAAATTTTATAGGAGAGTTATAAGACCAGTTTTGCTGTATGGCTCAGAATGTTGGGCAGTCAAATACCAGCATGAGCAAAAGACGAGTGTAGCGGAGATGAGGATGTTAAGATGGATGTGCGGACATACAAGAAAGGATAAAATTAGAAATGAAGTTATTCGTAATAAGGTAGGAGTAGTGCCAATCGAGGAGAAGATGAGAGAGACTAGACTAAGATGGTTTAGTCATGTGAGAAGGAGACTAAGAGACGCTCCTGTGAGGAGAGTTGATGAAATGGAACAATTAGTCACAAAAAGAGGTAGAGGTAGACCCAAGAAGACTTTGAGAGAGACATTAAAGTTCGATATGAAGTATATGGATCTAAATGAAGATATGACAAACGATAGAAATACATGGAAGTCTAGAATTCATGTAGCCGACCCCACATAGTGGGATAAAGGCTGGATATGTTGTTGTTGTTGTTAAGAACCCCCCCCCCAAAAAAAAAAAAAAAAAAAACCAACACACGCACAAGCACAAAAAAAAATGACATAAAAATTCACCATACGCATATATGGATCCCTATATCGCCTAATTTGAAAACTAAAAGAAGACAAAGACCCTTCGTTCATGTGATTGCCTGAAAATTAAATGAAATTAACAACAATTAACCCAATAAGTTTCTTATTTACATAATAGTATAAGTCAATAATAGTAAATGTCTGAAAATTTGTAGAACAAGGTGTGAAGATAAAAAAGATATAGTTAATCAGCTGCTTATGAAGAATGTAAGTTCAATCTATCCATATCAAGACCTCCAGATCACCCAAAATTCAAAACTAGAAAAGACATAGACACTGAAAGGAAATAATAAACATTTAAATCTACCTTCTACCTTTGACTAGGATTGGACCCAGAGGGAAAAAAATCATAACACAATAAAAAAAACAAGGAATGCGAGTTCCTATTTTCTTTTATTCCTCTCCTTTTTTTAGTTACCTACCAAAAAAGAGAGGCAGCTGGCTCCTAGGAAAAGCAAAAAAACAACGATGCAGAATTACAGAACAGAATTACTTCATTGAATAATTTCAATATTTGGGGTACCGAATTATGGTTTACTTTACAGCTTTTCCCTGGTTTTCTCAGTGTCCAAACAGCACATGAACTCAGTGATAATACACCGTACAGTATACGCAAATATCCAGCACAAACAAACAAAATACATAGACACGTCCTTATGACAACTGATGCAGCTTCACTGAGTAAACTACATCGATCACGTCCCAGTACCGATTTCTCAAAAACCCGAACAATACCAATCCCTTGAAAGGGACAAGAAAACGAAGAACCAAAGTAGGGGTAGAACGTTAAAAAAAAAGCCGATCATAATTATACATATACATGTATGTAGCGGATACGAAGCAGGGACTTACAGAATTGAACGTCTTCATCTTGCATGAGCCCCCAAAAGATCCACAGAGAAGCCTTAAAGGGTAAATCGACGAAGAAACCAAAAATCGGCTTTTCGAATCCGAAGAAAGTATGTTTACGTAAAGCAACGAATAAGGGAAAGGTTGCAGAAAGAAGGCAGTAAAGGTGGCCCGCACAAAGGCGAAACGACGCCGCTTCGAGTATCCGAAGAGGAATATACCGAGTTCGGTGCTCAAACTTCAAATTTCGGAAGCCACCGCCATGGACGAACTACTGGTGAAGCTCGTATTATATATATATATATAGAGAGAGAGAGAGAGAGGGAGGGAGGGAGAAGGTTTTAGAGAGAGAAAGCGGATAAGCATTGCTGCACATTGACCTTTCCTCGTGGGATTTGGCTTTCTGTTGCGTTCGAAGTTGAAAGCGGAGAGAGAGAGAGAGAGGGAGGGGGGGCGCCGAATTACGGGCGTTGTGTAGTAGAATCTATGCAGACCTGTTGGAACTTTTAAATGTGATTAACATTTAAAAGTTAATCACATTCAGGACCTGTTTACGAGTGGTTTTGGTGAATAAAAAAGTTAATCACTCGTGTTTACGAGTGATTAACATTTGGCAAAAATTAATCACATTTTAAATAAAAACTTTATTTTTAATTTTTTAAAAATACTTTTATCTTTCGAACAAACTAATTACACTTTATACCCACTTTTATCAGTGCAATTTTATTGGGAGTTAAACCAGATTATGAATATAGTTTTGGTTTTAATTTTTTCACACAATTTTTAATTCATATTTATCTTAATATATTTTACTTACAACGACAATCGAAACTAACATTTAAAATAACTATAGAGTGTAATTAGTTTGTTTGAATTGATACAGAGTATAATTAATTTGTTTAAGTGAATAAAAATATTTTTTATGAAATAATTAAAAATAATTATATCTATTTATTTTTTATTATATATTACATAGTTTTATAATACTACTAGAGACCCATTTCGTGCCCCTTTTAAAATTTCCAAATGTTATAATATTTTTTTATCACCTTTATTCATTAATAAATAAACACATTCAAATAAAAAAAACTTATTTATTAAACAAATTGAGTTCAAATAGAAGTCCCATCAACACAACAAATTCATTTATAATTCGTTAAAAGGTTGTTTATTTATTAAGGATATATATGCATATATAGCTCTGAGATGTTTTAGTATTTATTTTGTTTTTGTCTGACTCTGAAATATCTAATTTTATTAATAACATAATTGTATTAATTATTTATTAAAACATAACTAATCTCTAAGTGATTGTATTTTTGTTCATGAATGGATTTCTTAAATTTTCGTGAACACTATTGGTAACAAGCTTGAATTTGGCTCAATTTATTGGATTTAATTCGTTATTCAATATTAAAATTTAAATATATAGATAAAATAAATTATAGAAATATCGAATTTTATAACCTTTTAACCTTTTTTTAAGTGAGCTACTAGTAGACATCGTATAGATTTAAGTTTAACTAACACAAGAGAATTCATATTTATTTTGATTTAAGTATTTTATTTCATATTTTTGTTTTGTGTTTGCATATTTTTTTTTTTGTGATTATTTAAATTTTTCGTTATTTCAATTACGTTTTGATTTTTGAGTTAATTTAACTTTTATATTTTGACTTTTTTAAATACAATTCAAACTTTTTGTTAATTTAATTATATTCGTAGATCTGTATTTTTGAGTTATTTTTTATATTTTTATTTATAAAAAATAAAAATAAAGTAAGATAATAAATTATATGTTATATTTTGTTTATATTAAAATATGAAGGTTAAATTGATTGGAGATATAAATATAAGAGTGTCATCAAAATAATAAAAAAAATTTAAATAATTATAAAAATAAAAATAAAAATTTAATCAAATTTAAATATAAAAAATATTCCCGAATCAAATCCGATACGATGCTCAAAACAAGCCGGCGGAACATAGTACGAAAGTATGGCAAAAACCCTTACTTAATTTTGATATTTAAGATTATATTTTTTATTAACAAATATTATATTAATATTAATATGATATAAATATAATATATTAATATAGAAATGGCACTTCAAGAATGTTCTCGAATGTGGCTTATCTATCAAGGAATAAAATAATGCTCTTGAGGTGACGAGAGCAGTATCAAATTCAGACAAAATTTGAATGATAGATATTATATTAAAATAATGCTATAATGTAAGCTTCGTTTTCAAGGGAAGTAAATAAAAAAGTCAACTTTAATATAAAATTAATTATGCTCGTTTTAACATCAATAGTCCACAATACAACTAATTATTATAATTTATAACACAAATAATTAAGCCTCCACTAAAAAATAAATTGATTAAAAGTGAGCAGACTTAAGTTGATTTCGTGCTTGAAATAAAATTATAGTATTAGTAGAATTATGAGTATCCCTTAATTTATTTGGAAGAGAGTTATTTTATTAATACAAATGAGAAGATTAACAAGTAGTGAGAGAGTCACAATCGATAGCGAGTATTTCGAGTTATCTTATGAATTTGTAAATAATGACATTAAGGGTATTTTGAATAGTAATTATTAAGTGACTCATAAATTTTTAAAAAAATCTCTAACATACATTAAAAGTTATTTTCTGGTGAGCTTACTCTGTCACAACCTCCATCTCTCATGATGAGACAACTTATAAACTAAAGTCCCGCATGTGAGGTCACTAGTGAACTGAAGTCCCTAACAAATTTCTTGCACATGGAGTGTGGGTTTCATTTCTTAGGGTTAGGCTTATTTTCAAGCATGGCCCCACCTTATTGGACACAATATCATCTAATCATCTTTACAAATAAATTGAATTTCAATAAATCTGTTTATATATTTTATTTTTAATAATTTCTTAAATAAATCATGTACTTATATCGCATATTTTTATTTATTTATGTTTACTTTAAATAGAGTAATCAGACGAATAAAGGCCTGTTTGTGTCCTTATTTACAAATATATTAATTAATAACATTAAGTGCCTTTCATCTTTTAAAAATTAAGTTAATCACTCGTATTTTGAAAAATCCCATCACATTCCTTGTTGATGGATGGTCGTCATCACATTAATTATGATAATTTGCGTATAGGCATATAGAGAAGTTGACAAGAATATTATATTAATGAGTGGTTGTTATGTGAATTGGGAATACATTAGCTTATACGTGTCATTTGGTTTGGATTAGGATTAAAATTTATAACGATTTTGGATTGAAAATTCAATCAATTGAGGTTGGGATTGGACCGGTTAGGTCGATCATTTAAAAAAAAATATTATATATATTATGTATACATAATATAATATAAATTATTTATTATTATAAATTATAATTACATATTATTAATATTTAATAACCATAATTGATTTTCAGCATTGGACCGGACTGAAAATTGATTATGCTTATTTTAACATCAATAGTCAATAATACAACTAATGATTATGATTATAATTTATAACACAAATAATTAATCTCAACTAATTTTAAAATACATATGCATTTATTATTACCTAAATACAATAATATACTTTTAACTTGGGAGAATATCTCAATGAAGATGCGAGGGGAGTGTCTTGTGAAGTCTTTTTGTGACCTATAAAGAAGACATCATTAGGGACACGACTTAGATTATCTATGGACCTTTAAATATTTAAGTTAGTATCGTGTCCATGAAATATAGTCTCAACAAAGTTATGAGGATCTCTTAGTTTGGAAGAAAGTCATCCTATTTATAAAGAAAAAAGGACTAGCAAGTAAAGGAATAATCACAATCTTCGACGGACATTTCAATATTTCTTTTGAATTTGTATATAAGAATATCAAAGAGTTTCTTTAAGAGCAATTGTCGAGTGATTCATAAAATATCGAGAGAGTCTCTCAAAATCATTGAGAGTGCCTCCCAAGTGAGATCATCTCGCATATTGAAGTCCCTCGTGAGTCTTTGGCAAGTACGACCATTTGCGGAATGAAGTTATTGCAAATCTCTTAGTGCATGTCTTTTGATGAATTGTGGAGTTATTTCCTTGAGCTCAGATTTATCCTCGGTGTGGACCTACTTTTTTAAGCACATGTCATCTAATCGTCTTTGTAAATAAGGGTTTAAATGAACTTTTTCGTTTTTAACTTTTTATGTTTATTTTAATAAGTTTTTAAACAAATCTTATATTTATATCTCTTTTTTTATTTATTTGTACTCAAAATGGATTAATCAAACCAATAAAAATAATTGTAGGAGTTATACTTAATGACAGTATTATCAATTATGCGATGTCTACTCATTGGAGAAGGTTAAAGAGATAATATGCCATTATCTCATTTGCTTAGCACCTCCTTAAATGAGAATGCGACGCATAATTGATTGTATTATCATTAGTAATAACCTATAACATTACTCGATCAATAAAAAACTATCTATGCCTTTATTTATTAATAACATAAAGCATATTTAATCTTTTTAAAGTTACGTTAATCACTCGTATTTTGAAAATTTCTGTCACATTCCTCATTGAGAGTGATGAATGGTAGACGCACAAGAGTTATGATAATTTGCATTTAGGCCTGTGGAGAAGTTGACAAAAAATATTAAAATATTATATTAATGAGTGGTTGTTACGTGAATAGGAAATACATTAGCTTAGAGGTGTTATTTGGTTTGGATAGATTGGGATTAGAATTTATAAAGACTTTGAATTGAAAATTGGACCAATTGAGGTTGGGACTGGACCCTTTCTTTTTTAATATAAAAATTTAAAAATATCATATATGCTATGCATATATAATATATTATAGGTATAGATGATTTATTATTATTATAAATTATAATTAAATATCATTAATATTTAATAACTATAACCGATTTTAGTCCAATCTGGATCAAGGTCTCTCACTCCTAGACTAAATTAGAATTTGATCACCAATGCTTAGGTAGTTTTTTTTTTTTTTAACACTAATATCTTTTCACTATCTAATATAGTTACGCGACAATTATCTATAATCATGGGAATAATTATATGGTCATTTCAAGCTTAAAAAAATGTATGGTAACAATGTTTCTCTTTTAATATTTGATATCCTCTAAACATTTTATTTTGGTGAGTACACAAAATAAAATGACCTACCAATAAAGATGCAATTTCATGTAACTAATTTGTGTCATTATATACAACTAGTTTTAGCATTTATTTGATAAATGCATCGACATGAGATGAAATAATAAAGAGGGCAAAATGCATATTTTAGCTAATGTATTTGTATGTTTTTTTATTTAAATATTTGATTATTTTTGTTAATTTAATTATAATTCATTGAAGTATGTCATTTCAAGTAAATTGTACACCTCTCACAGTTGATTTAGCACGTGCAATGCACACGCGCCAAAATGTCCAAATTACCTTTCATATGCATGCAATTGGTTGGCGACGAGGCAGGTGTAAGTCTCACGGGAGGCAGCATGCGAAAGCATTAGAGATTAGGTAAAGGCAAATACAAGCAAAAGGTAAATGGTCAATGATAGACGAAGATAGACAATAAGTGAAGGCGAAGGCGAAGGGGAACAACAGGCCTCGACAATTGACAAACGAAGTTGTCATCGATTGGGGAAGACAAAAGGAGATTTCCCTACCAACGATTAGCAACTCTAATCTACTTCGAGGGCATTCTTATCTTGAGAAAGCCATGGGTTTGAAAAAAATGCATGATGTTTTGCAAAAAGTCATGGATGGAGGTTTTCAAAATAAAGAACTTGAGGTAGAGACCAACAATTCTAGAGATTTGAGGGTCTTGAGGGAGGAAGATGAGAAAGAGCTTGAAGTAGACAACAACAGGCTATCATCTACAAGGGAATGTGGAAGATGAATAGGCAACTTTGCTTCTTAGCCTTTTGTCTTCTCTGACTTATGACAGTTTCGTCAATTGGTCATCAATGCCTGCTATTCGTGCTTTGCCTTCACCTGTTATCGATCTTTTACATTCCATCATTGCCTTTACTTGCCACATCTCGACGACTATACTTGCCTTATCGCTGGAAAAAAGTTATCGTAGAGATGGTAGTTTTGAAGGGGTAATTTTGATATTTTTGAGTGCGTGCATTGCATGCGTTAGATCTAACTATAGCGAGATATGCAACCGACTTTAGATTATATAATTTAAGTGTGTAATTAAAATAATAAAAAATTTATATCTTTAAATAAAAAACATACAAATATATAGACCAAAATACGTATTTTTGTCGATAAATAGGGAAACTGATAAAAGGGTAAACAAGTAGCGTGGATTCGCGAGATTAGTACAGCACACGAATCGGGTAGCGTCTAGGTTCGGACATAACAGGTGATTTTTAGCGGGAATTTATGGACCCGAAAGGGTACCCGTTTGCTCCTTGGTACCCTCTTTACACCATTTTACCAATATATCCTCGATTCTCATCTTATTTACATGTTTAATCTAGGATGCGAGACAGAGAGGGACCTCATTCAGAGCGGTTAGGGTTTTCAACCTCACTTCCATTTTTCGTCTCTTGGCATCTCGGTGCACCGCCTTTAACGTCGGTGGCCACCACCGCGTCGGCGACTCGCTCCGTCACCGTCACTGTCACAGTCGACAGGTCCCCTACCACCATTACCATTGGAGAAACGAAGGAGAAGCAGTCCAGGTAATGACTAATGAATGATGGTTCAGGAATTTCAATCGCTTTGCAGCGGGGAGATCTTTAGATCCGAGCAGATAGATTAGTGCCTGAATGCAGCTTTTTATTGTTTTTTTAGTTGAATATTAATATTTGCTCCTTTCACCTTCAAAGAACTCTGGAAGATCCCGCTCTCATTTTCTTCATCCAATGAGAAGTCCATGGACTCCGATGCCGAGCTCTTCATGCGTAAGCTTTTTTGGGTGCGATTTATCTGTGAAATTATTGCACTTATAAATGGATTTTTATTTACGGTTTCAAAGTTCTGTATGTCCCTGGTTTGATTTGAGAATGACTTACTATGATCCTTCCACGGTTCTGCTATTTGGTCGGAAACGGAAAGACGCCGTGTAACAGTGTGTGCGCCGTGTGTATGTATATATATATTAGGGTTTAGATGAAAATTCCTCATTATTTTCCACCAATCCCCTGCGGATTCACACTAGTTTGAAATGAAAACATTCATTTTGGTTTGGATGATATCTGTGAGTAATCACGAGTCCCGTTTGTATTTTCTCTAAGTTTTAGTAGTTATACTGAATTTGATTTTAATGGACTATGTCGTCCTCACTGTATGACAATTAACAGAAGTGCGAGCAAAATTTGGAAACTTTGACCTGTGCAGCCCAAATAACAAAGTACTGGTGAAATTACAATATGAATGTTGAAATTATTTGTAAATAAAATGCATTTGGATATTTATCACTGCTCTGTCATCAGCGGTTATTCAAGTAGCCTAGACAAGAGAACACTAGGAAATGCCTGAGAAACTGTATAGTTATTGTTGCGTTAACATTGGTTTGGATTATTAGAAGTTGGAACCTGTTAGGTTGGTTCTTCTAGCATTCCCCACATACATGGCAAGGGGTTTTGGAGAGACTGGTTAGCTGATGCTTATGTTTGTACTTGTTGTTGAACTTGAATTGTAGGCTAAGAAAACCTTCGGAGCTATTTAGTTGTGGAAAACATCCCCAATTTTGGAAAATTACTACGCAAGAAAATGGAAAATTAGAAAACTTGTTTGAATAAAAAAAATTCCAAATAGAAAATGAAAATTTGGGAAATGTGGTTCTCCAAAATTGAATCAAACTTGGAATTTTTCTTAATAATTTGGTGATTTTGGAATTGCGGTTTCCCACAAAAGTTTTCTCAAATAATTTTTATATTCTTTTCAAACATTAGTTACACAAAATTTCCAAATCTCGTTTACCTTTTCTGAACATATGGTCCAATTTTTTAGATTGATCTTTTTCTGTACTCCTAACATTTAATGCAAATTTTGCATTTTTTATAGAAAATGAAAACTGGATTTTTTATAGAAAATTATAGTTAGAAAACTGGAAATCATTTTCCGCAAATAAATGGCCCCTTGAACAACAAAGTCAAAATTTGAAATCACTGTACACAAAACTAATTCTGAAACCTGAGTTCTAATGCTGTTAAGTTCGTACATCTATTGCCCCCTATGTTTTTTGACTTGCAACCGAAAGAGAACTTAAAGGTCACATGCATGTCCAAAGAAAATCTTCAACATACTCTACTGCAGAAAGCTAATGTCTATGGTAGTAAATAAGAACTAAGGCGTTCCATTTAGCTTCATAAGGAACTTCATTTATGAGGATCTGATCTGTGCAGGGCACTCATGTGCAAAGCAGCAAGTGCATGCCTATGAGTCCTTATTCTTTGACCAACTTGTGCTTTCTTTAACATACTTGATACATATGAAAAGTATGGCCATTATGGATGCGTGTGTAATTGGGTGGATTATGTTTCGAGTATGTTTGCATGTCAACTTCTTGATTCTCCGTTGGCACTGGGCCATTGCCCATTGGTTAATGATATACTAACATGTTTTTCTACCTGTGCATGACCTTTTGATAGGTTTGCAAGTCTTACTATCTTAATCATGAGTGGTTAATAAGGGTAATATGATGATGTCTGAGGAGGTGGGGCAGATGATGGCGGTTTATGATGATCCCTCAGATCAAAGGTCTTTGTCTCTGGACGATACCAGCAGCACAGAGGAATCACCAGATGAAACCAAACTCTCCCTAGAAACAACCAATGATGCAATTCCATATATAGGGCAAAGATTTCCTACTCATGATGCTGCTTATGAGTTCTATAGTGAATTTGCCAAACGGTGTGGCTTCTCAATTCGGCGTCATCGAACAGAAGGAAAAGACGGGGTTGGCAAAGGACTTACAAGACGGTACTTTGTCTGCCACCGTGCGGGCAATACTCCTGTCAAAACTTCAAATGAGAATAAACCTCAAAGAAACCGAAAATCTTCTAGATGCGGATGCCAAGCATACTTGCGGATAAGCAAGACAACTGAATTAGGAGCACCAGAATGGCGTGTTACAGGTTTTGTGAACCACCACAATCACGAACTCTTGGAACCAAACCAAGTTCGTTTCCTTCCTGCATATCGCACAATCTCAGACACAGATAAGAGCCGAATTCTGATGTTTGCCAAAACTGGAATATCAGTGCAGCAGATGATGAGGCTCATGGAGCTTGAAAAGTGTGTGGAGCCTGGATACTTACCATTCACAGAGAAGGATGTTAGGAATCTGCTTCAATCATTTAGGAAAATGGATGCAGAGGATGAGAGCATAGACTTATTAAGAATGTGCAGAAACATAAAGGAGAAAGATCCCAACTTCAGGTTTGACTTCAGTCTTGATTCAAACAGCAGGTTGGAGAACATTGCCTGGTCATATGGTTTGTCAGTCCAGGCATATGAGATCTTTGGTGATGCAGTGGTATTTGATACTACACATCGTTTGACTGCTTTTGACATGCCACTTGGGATTTGGGTTGGTATCAATAATTATGGTATGCCTTGCTTCTTTGGTTGCGTGCTTCTGCGAGAGGAAAACTTGCGATCTTTCTCTTGGGCTTTGAAGGTAAACAAGCGAAGACTGTGTGCTTTTATGGAAAGAAAATAACTTATTGTGCATATATGGTGGCTTCAGATTTACATATATCAACAATTACTTGCTATATTTTCCTTCACATAACGAAAATCCGGGAGTTATAACTATCAACTCAGTTAGAAAAGATAGGTTGGATTTTAGAACAAGTTTGTATGGTGGTTAATAATATAGCAGTTAAATATGGCCATACTGAGAAGGACAAATTTATACTGGCTAACTAATTTTCAGTTTGAAATTTCTCCATGTGAAGATGGTGTTCAAACTTCATTTCATCATTACTCCGCCAGGGGATATTATCCACTGCCGGTCCCAAGCCCGGATAAAGGAGGAGGGTTGCGTTAGGTAGCCGACAACTAGCGTAAAACCTAGTCGGATCCAAATATGAATTCTAGACAAACTATCTGTTGGGATGTAACCCACATAGAAGTCTAGAATTCATGTAGCCAACCCCACATAGTGGGATAACGGCTGGATATGTTGTTGTTGTTGTTGTTTAACTAATTTCCAGTTTGAGATTACGAACTTTATAATTTCCTCTTTTAAAATTTTGGTAGTTTTATTCATTCAGGTGTAAATGGTTCTGTATTTGGGATCTTAGTCAGGGAAAAATATTGAATTATTCTGCAGAGATCAGTGGGCAAGTTGTGAGCTTGATGGACATTGACATTAGGGGATCCAAACTATTCTTTAAAAGAGCATATGGAGTAGCTGGAATACTTGCTGAGAAATTGCATCATTTTCCTTCTGTATTCTATGTAGCCTTGCAGAATGCTTTTTGCGTAAGTGCTCGAGTGACTAAGGGGCTGTTTGGTTGTGGATAACGATTTCCAGTTTTCTCTCCCTATTTTTTTTTATTTATAAAATCTCAAGTTTTCATTTCCCACAGAAAATTCAGAAAATGCTTTAAATGTTAAAAATGCAAAAACTAATTTTCAATCTAGAAAATTGGAACGAATGTTAAAAAGAGAGATTTTTCTTATGTGTAATTTGTGTTAGAAAAAGGGATGGAGATTATTTAGGAAAAATTTTAAGCGGCATTTTTCAAATCTCCAAATTAATAAGGAAATTTAGTAGTTACCCAAAACTCAATTTAGTTCAATTTTGGAAAATTGTCTTTTCTAAATCTCCATTTTCTATTTGGAAAATATTTATTATATTTGAATTAGTTATCTAATTTTCTGTTTCTGTAGAGTATTTTTTCTAAAAAGTGTGGCTATTTCCCACAACTAAACAGCCTCTAAATTTTCTATTCTCCTATTTGCCAGTATTTCAATCATAGTTGTCAAAGGCATGAGGTGCACCTCGGTGTGCCTCATCACCATTGACGCATGGAGCCATGCTTGAGGCGCTGCCTAGGCACACGAAGCATGTGCCTCATCCAAGTTGCATGAGGCGCACGCTTTGTATCTTTAAGTGTCTTAAAACTCTATTTCTTGTCCATTTGTCATCTTAGATCTTATGTCTTGTTGATTTGATTGCATATTCTTGTTTATCGGTAACAATGAACCTAGTAAGTCTGAGGTTTACGGATCTCCCACTTGCTAGGATCCTTTGGCAGTGATGTTTGCTCACTAGAGATCTAGTCGTGTCTCTGTTCTGCTTCATTTTACTTTCTTTCTTCTAATTTCTTTTGCAAGTAAGAAGAAACTAATTCTTTGCTATAATTGTTTTTTGCTATGACTCCAATGTTTTTTCGTTCTTCTAATTTTTTTTGCAATTTAGAAGAAACTAATTGCTGAGAAACAAATGTTTTCATTGTTCTCTACAGATTCTTGTCTCTCTCTCTCTCCTAATTTCTTTTGCAATTTAAAAGAAACTAATTGTTTTTGTGTAGCTGTTTTTTCTGTCTGTTCTGCTGTAATTTTTTCTTTCTTTCTTTCTAATTTAACTAATTTTTTTCCTATAATTGTTTTTTGTAGTGTATTCTATTTTATTTATTCTTTCCTCTAATCTATTTTGTAGTTAGAAGAAACTAGTTGTTTTTCTACAATTATATTAGCTGTTATTATAGGTTTGGTAATTTGTTATTTTTTATTTTATGAGTTCGCACCTACTTCCTTATAAGCATTTTGAATAAATCTATGCCTTGTGTCTGAGGCTGACGCTTCGCCTTGAGCCTCATGCCTAGGCCCCATGCACTAATTTGCCCCTCTATGTGCCTGGCACAATGTGCCTTTGACAACTATGATTTGAATTAAACTAGAAGCAACTCTTTTTTCAGGTGGAAATCTAGCTGAATTGCAGGTAACGAACCTCCACATGAACATATACAAGAACTTGCATATTTTACGTATAGATTTTGATTAGCAATATTAAAATTTATATTGATGCTGACATCTTGTTGCTGTTTGGCAAATGTGACAGGCATTCTTGGGGTTCATGAATGGAAAGGCTCCACAAACATTATTAACAGACCAAAATTTGTGTCTGAAAGAAGCAATTGCAGTGGAGATGCCGGGTACAAAACATGCACTCTGCATTTGGATGATTGTAGCAAAGTTCCCGTCCTGGTTTAATGCTGTTCTTGGGGAGAGTTACAATGAATGGAAGGCTGAGTTCTACCAACTTTACAATTTGGAGTCAATTGAGGATTTTGAGCTAGGGTGGAGAGATATGGTTAATTCATTTGGACTCCAAACTAACAGGCATATGACCAATTTGTTTGCCTTGCGATCGCTATGGGCATTGCCATATTTGAGAAGCCATTTCTTTGCTGGGATGACTACAACTGGCCAGTCAAAGTCAATTAATGCTTTCATTCAACGGTTTTTAAGCGCACAATCACGGCTTGCACACTTTGTAGAACAAGTATGTTCTTTTTCCTTATTTGCACCAACTTAAATGATAATTTATAAGATAATAGCTTTTAGTCGTGTGCATTTAAGGCATGCCATATTGTTGTGTTTGCTTGTGATAAATGCAATTGTTTTTTTTTTTTTTTGGGGGGGGGTGTGAGGGGGGTTGGATTGATGCTTAATTGCTCGTCTTTATATTGGACATCTGAGACTTGCTTATAAAATTTCTTGCTTGTTGTCACTGTCCTATTGGGAGACTCCACTTGTGTACATGCCTATATCTTGATTTCTAGCTGCTGCTCTTTTCATCTTGGGCAATTAAGAATGGTCTTTTCATTGTCTAGTAGTGTCTCCATCATCTATATCATTCCAGAAGAAGTGTAGGAATTTACTACTTGCTCTCTTTTACTTTTCTGCGGGTGGGTGGGAGGGTTGATACCTGTTAAGGATAACATTACTTGTTAGATGTAGGGTTGTAAATAGGTCCCCAATTAACCCTATTAAAATCCTCTGAATTAAAGTAAGTATGAAAATTCATAATGGGGGACATAGGCATAGTGTTATTAAAGGCGCCTTGGAATGCTTCTAGGCAAGCGTAGACCAACAAGGTGCACCTAGGCCCGAGGCGCCTTGGGCTTAGGCGTGCCTGGCCTTTTTTAAGTGTTTTTTAAGGTTTTATTTTAGTGTTTATTACTTTATTTAATTTTTTACTGTTTAGGGTTTATATTTATTGCACAACAACATATCCAGCCGTTATCCCACTGTGGGGTTGAGTACATGAATTCTAGACTTCTATGTGGGTTACATCCCAACAGATAGTTTGTCTAGAATTCATATTTGGATCCGACTAGGTTTTACGCTGGCTGTCGGCTACCTAACGCAACCCTCTTCCTTTATCCGGGCTTGGGACCGGCAGTGGATAATATCCCCTGGCAGAGTAATGATGAAATGAAGTTTGAACACCATCTTCACATGGAGAAATTTCATTAGATGGTGGTGAATGGAGATAATTGATATAGTTGTGTTCCATAACTTAGTTGACATGGTGAAACCAACAAGTACAATATGGAAACACAACAATAGGGTTTATATTTATTGCTTCAACTCAAATTTAACAATGAGTAAAAGGGCTACCATTTCAAATACTCCAATTAAATTTGAACTTGGTGAAGATGGAGAAGGAAATGATGTGGAAGAAGAGGATATTAGAGATGATGTTTCTTTTTTCATATGGAAATGTTTGATCTTGATGATGAGGATGATTTTTTTTAGATTATTTAAAATGCATAATTAGTTAATCTTAATTAAGATTTAAGACTTATAAATTGTTTAAGGTTTAATTTAAGTTGACTTAAAGACTTTTAAATTGCATCTTTTGTCAATTTTTATTGTTCTTTTCATTAGTATATTGTCACATGTGGCGACTTATTCTCTGTTATTTTTAAAATTTTTCCTTAATGCTGTAATTGTTATTTCCTTTATTAATGTTATTGCTCATGTCTGATGAAGAATTTGACAAGGAGTGCTTCCTCGCAATTCAGCGAACTTGCGTAGGAAACTCAAGGATTATGGAAGAGAAAGGAAGTAGGGAGAAAGAACGTGAGAGAGAATAGAGAAGCGAGAGAGAGAGACGAGAGAGAATTGAGAGGGAAACACAGAATTCAATTAAACTTTTCAAAGATATCTTCTCGGGACGCTAAGGCTGGTTATATATTGTCTCTGCCTTGGCGCCACAAAGTGGTTACACAGAATTCAGCCCATGTGCTGTAACAACCATCTTTCTACATATTATTCTATTGCCCAATGTTCTACTTTATTTACATACTGATCCATATCTATCTACCGGTCACATGACAATCCCGCCCGCTAGAAACATTACTTGTCCTCAAGTAATTCATAGGAGACCAGCGACCTTAGGGAATTGTTGCAGCAGATTGGGAAGATATTCCCATGTGTTGTTTTCTGGGTGCAAATTGGACCAGCGAACCAGCACCTCGGTGATAGGGGCCTGTTGTCTATAGATGACGCGTCGGTCGACGATGGCTACGGGTTCTGCATCAAGGCGCGCGGGTTGGAGCGCGGTAGGTAATGTAGAACTGGCTGGCTGATCGCTTGGAGAGGGTTTGAGGAGTGATACGTGAAACACGGGGTGTATGTGCGACCCTTCTGGTAGGTGTAGTTTGTACGCCACTCGTCCGATTTTGCCAATCACTTCAAAAGGACCATAAAATTTGGGACTGAGCTTCGATATGGCCTTAGGCGCTAAGGTCTTCAACTAGGCATGTCGCAGCTTGAGATACACCTTGTCTCCCACACTGAATTCTCGTTCACTACGCTTTCGGTCTGCATATTGTTTCATGCGATTTTGGGCAGTAGCCAGCTCCTCACGTAAGGTTTGTAGCAACTGTTGCCGTTGAAGTAAGTAATCGTCTACGGCAGCCACTTGACTGTGGTTGTCCTGCAAGGGTAAGAGAGGGGGCTTGTAGCCATATAGCGCTTCAAAGGGCGTCATTTTCAGAGAAGAGTGTGAGGTGGTGTTATACCACCACTGTGCGAGTGAAAGCCATTTGTGCCACCCAGTCGAGTGCATTAAACTGACGCACCTGAGGTAAGTCTCAAGGCACTGGTAGGTCCGTTCGGTCTGGCCATCCGTCTCCAGGTGATATGAGGATGACATGTGCAGCTGGGTACCGAGAGATTTCATCAGTTCTTTCCAAAGGATACTGGTGAAGATTTTGTCTTTGTCTGAGACAATTACTTGAGGTAGCCCATGTAGTTTGCCAACATGATCCAAGAAGACTCGTGCCACCTCTTGGGCAGTGAAGGGATGTGCTAATCCCAAGAAGTGAGCATATTTTGTCATCCGATCCACCACGACCAGCACACAATCCTTGCCTTCAGACTTCGGCAAGCCTTTGACAAAATCCATGCTGATGTGGGTCCATGCTTGAGCGGGAATGGGGAGTGGCTGCAAGAATCCGGGAGGGTGTATATTCTCATGCTTGCATCGGTTACAAGTGTCATAGCTTTTGACATACTCCATAACATCTTTCTGTAATCCTGGCCAGAAGAAGAGTTGCTTAACTTTGCTGTAGGTGTTTTGGATTCCCGAATGACCCCCCACCGGAGAGTCATGCCAAGTTTCTAGGATCTTGTGACGTAGAGCCTGGTCCTCCCCAATGATGATTCGATCTTTGTACCTTAATACCCCATTTTTCAACACATAGCCTGGCTTGCTGTCTGGTGTCAGAATTAGTTGTTCCAATAATTCTTTGACCCATTCCCCTTTGTCGTAGCTGGACGCGACCTCTCGTAGCCAATCAGGGGTGATTGCGGTGATGGCTGCAGATGCTCCTTCTTCCACACAACGAGACAGAGCATCCGCTGCTTTGTTTTCCTTGCCTTTCCGATACTGTATGCTATAATCCAAGCCCATTAACTTCGACATGCCCTTCCGCTGAAGGTGTGTATGCAATTTTTGCTGTAGAAGAAACTTAAGGCTCTCGTGGTCCGTCTTGATAACGAATGAGCCTCCCTCCAAGTAATGACACTATTTTTCAACCGCGATGAGAATAGCCAGGAGTTCCTTATCATAGACACTTAAGCCCAAATGCTTGGGCGCTAGTGCTTGACTGATGAAAGTCAACGGCCTTCCTCCTTGCACCAACACTGCCCCCACCCCTCCATCACTCGCATCGGTCTTCAATATGAAAGGCTGATTGAAATCGGGCAACCCTAGTGTGGGTACTGAACTCATGGCCTTTTTCAAACTCCTAAAAGCTTCCTCTACCCTTTCATTTCAGCAGAACCCCTCTTTTTTAAGCAACTCTGTCAACGGTTTGCTTATGATGCTATAGTCTTTAACAAACCAACGGTAGTACCCTGTTAGGCCTAAGAACCTGCGTAAGGCTTTCACGTTAACCGGCCTAGGCCAAGCTGCCATTGCTGCCACCTTTTGTGGGTCGGTGCTAACTCCCGCCCCTGAAATAATGTGGCCAAGGTACTCCACTTGGGAGCGTGCAAAGGCACACTTCGATTTCTTAACATACAACTTATTGAATCGGAGGATCTGTAGAGTAAGCCGTAAGTGCTCTAGGTGTTTGTTAAAGGAAGAACTGTAAACCAAAATATCATAAAAAAAAACCAAGATAAATTGGTGGAGGTAGGGTTCGAAAATTTGGTTCATAAGGGATTGGAATGTGGCTGGAGCATTGGTTAAACCAAAGGGCATAACCAAGAATTCATAGTGGCCTTGATGGGTTCAGAAGGCTGTTTTGGGGATATCTTTGGGATGCATCCGGATTTGGTGATACCCCGACCTTAGGTCGAGTTTAGAAAAGATGTTGGCACCCTGCAGTTCGTCTAATAGGTCTTCAATGATTGGTATCGGAAATTTGTTCTTTATGGTTTGTGAATTGAGCTGGCGATAATCAATACAAAATCGCCAACTCCCATCTTTCTTCTTTACTAACAACAAAGGTGAGGCATAAGGGCTGGTACTAGGCTGTATTACGGATGAATGGAGCATGTCTTTGATCATGCGCTCGATTTCTGCTTTCTGTTTTGGGGGGTATCTATATGAACGGATGTTAATGGCTTCAGTATTGGGTTTGAGGTTAATGGTATGATCTATTGGTCGTGGAGGTGGTAGCAACTTAGGTTCCTCAAACAAATCCACAAATTCTTCTAAGAGTAAATTAAGAGAATCGGATTGAGTTATCTCCCAAGGAGTGGCCGTTGCTGTAACTAGGTCCAGCTCGTAGTGCTCATCATCATCTGGACATCCCTCCATATCCATAGTCTGTACTGAGAATAATTGAGCTACTTGTGTCCACTTACTTTTGAATAACTTTTGCAGCCTTCTTCCCGAAATCATTTTACATGCTCCGGTTTCAATGCCGCCAGTCAGGGTCATTCTCTTTCCCCCTTTCTCAAATGTGACCTCCATCTTGTTAAAGTCGAAACAAATGGGGCTCACCTCTCTCATCCAATCTACACCTAATACCATATCACATCCCCCCAGCTTAAGCAAACGGAGGTCAGCTTCAAAATCTTCCCCCTGCATCTGCTAGCAAAATCCTACACAAGCTGATTTACACAAAACCTTTTGACCGTTAGCTACAGTCACCGACAGAGGTTGAGTTCCCGACAGTTTACATTTCAGTGTCCTTGCTATCCCCTCATCCAGGAAGTTGTGCGTGCTTCCACTATCAATTAGGATCATCAAGCGGCTATCTCTTGCTTTGCCTTCCACTTTGATAATCTTGTTAGTCACAACACCCCTTAGTGCATGTAGGGAGATCTCGACCTTCTCCTCATCCTCAACCTCTTCCACAATGTGGCTATCCTCCTCTTCCAGTACTCCTTCGTCTTCTTCCCCTTCTAACAACAATAATTGCCTTCTACATTGATGGCCGGGTGTGTACTTGTCCCCACACCTGAAACATAAACCAGCTAACCTCCTCTGCTCAACCAACTGTCCTTGAGATGACTGGATTGGTGCGGGTAGAGCTGCCAATCCCCTGCTACCAGTTCCTACATGTCCTCCATTCCTTCCCCATCCTTTGTTATTGGATGGTACAGGCGTGGTCTGCCAAACTCTAGCCACATTCTTTTGTTTTTTAACTAGGGCCTCCACTGTTAATTCCTGCAACTTAGCACATTCAACTGCTTGTTGGACTGTCTTGGGCTGGAACATCTTAACTGTGGGGCGAACTTCTTCGTTCAAGCCGCTAATGAAACTCGATACAAAGTAACCTTTCGTTAGTGTGGGGTTTGACAGTAACATGAGGGCCTTCAGCTCTTCAAACCTCTGCTGGTAAGCCTGCACCGAACCTCCTTGTTTTAATTTGTTAAACTCTTCGACCACATCCAGCATCCCTTTCTCCCCAAACCTCTCACACAGTCCGGCCACGAATTCGTCCCACGAGCACTCTTCCTTCACCCCGATCTACCCTTGAAACCATGCATCCCCTTCGTCATTGAGATACGCAGCCGCTAGCGTCACCCTCTGAGCATCAGCTACATTATGCAAGCTAAATACCCTGCCACAACGTCTCGCCCACCACCGTGGGTTCTGGCTATCAAAGAGAGGTATCTCCATCTTAGGCATAGGGAATCCGATCTGGTGTGATCCGATTCCATGGCCTGGCTTTCTAATTCCCACATTCTCCTCTCTACCTGGAGGCTCGATCTCTAGTTCCGTTGATCCCTCTGATCGGGAATTTCCCCCGTGGTCATGCAAAATCGGCTCCGATCTATCCCTTGGAGGAAACTCAGTTGAAAGACGTACCTGAGTTTTGCGAGTAAGCATCAAAACAAATTGCTGCATTTGATCTCGTAGGGCTTGACTTTGCTCCCTCATCTGATCCTCCAACCTAGTTGCTTGTATCCTACTTTCCTCCCGCCAAACTTGCATCACTCCATCGATTCGTCGCTCTACCGAATTCTCCAAGGCTGGCCTCCATCCGATTCTGCATCTCACCCATAGTTGTTGACACTAGATGGAGCTGCGATTCCATCTGTTTCATCCGAGTTCCGTCCGCCATCTTCAGCGCCCAAGATAATGCTCTGATACCAAATTGTCAGATGAAGAATCTGACAAGGAGTGCTTCCTCGCAATTCAGCGAACTTGCGTAGGAAACTCAAGTATTATGGAAGAGAAAGGAAGTAGGGAGAAAGAACGTGAGAGAGAATAGAGAAGCGAGAGAGAGAGACGAGAGAGAATTGAGAGGGAAACACAGAATTCAATTAAACTTTTCAAAGATATCTTCTTTGGACGCTAAGGCTAGTTATATACTGTCCCTGTCTTGGCGCCACAAAGTGGTTACACAGAATTCAGCCCATGTGCTGTAACGGCCATCTTTCTACATATTATTCTATTGCCCAATGTTCTACCTTATTTACATACTGATCCATATCTATCTACCGGTCACATGACAGCTCATTGTAGTTTGTTGCTTTAATTTCCAGCTGTAATAGTTTGTTACTAGGAGAATATTCTAGGGAGAGCTCGTGTATGGGCTAGAATAGGACAAAACCAGTTGTTATAACATGTATGGAGAATCTGCTATGGCAGCACCCATGCTAAGAGGTATATATATCCCTCCTAGACCTTCCAGGAAGGATTATCGAGAATTATCATTGAAATTCCATATCTCTCTCTCTCTCTATCTCTCTATTCTGTCCTCCTTATGTTTTTGCCTAACTTTTTCTCTCTTCTACTGTTATTCACCGATTTACACTAAGTCAGTAAGATAGCCATTGTCACTAGCAGTGACATATATGTTGAATTTTTTAATTTTCTTGATAACATGCTTATGAATATGTAATTAAGAGTTAAGACTTATCTTATATCTTATTCTTCAACTAGGATAAATACTTTTCTTTTTTTTTTTTAGTTAGCATGCGCCTAGTTTCATCAGACGTGCACCTCGCCTTGCGCCTTAGGTTCCAATACCCTTTTGCGCCTTAGTGCACCTTGGGCATTTAATAACACTGCATAGGCATAAGGTGTATTTGAAAATTTATTAAAACGCATAAGTAAATGGGGTTATGGAACACAACTATATCAATTATCTTCATTCACCACCATCTCATAAAATTTCTCCATGTGAAGATGGTGTTCAAACTTCATTTCATCATTACTCCGCCAGGGGATATTATCCACTGCCGGTCCCAAGCCCGGATAAAGGAGGAGGGTTGCGTTAGGTAGCCGACAGCCAGCGTAAAACTTAGTCGGATCCAAATATGAATTCTAGACAAACTATCTGTTGGGATGTAACCCACATAGAAGTCTAGAATTCATGTAGCCAACCCCACATAGTGGGATAACTGCTGGATATGTTGTTGTTGTTGTATAAGTAAATGGGGTTAATTGGGGAACCCATTTACATCTCTAGTCCAACTCAAATGTTGCATGATTTGGATTAAGAAGGGGCATCCCTATTGCATAAGGCTCCTCACTTTGCAAGAGTTGGGGGAAGCTCGTACTTGTATGCAGCATTTGTGTTTCTTTGTGTTATATTGTATGCTTTACAAAAAGGTGGTTTTCGCAACTTGAGCTTGTGAGCTTCTGTTGCTACCAAGGCTCGCTCTCATGTATGAGTTGATTACTTGCAAATAACAAATGGAGGCCTTCCTCATGTTTTTACATAGGCTACAGTTGCTGATAAGCTAATGATTCTTTGCTGTGTTGCTTACTATTTATGTCATACCCCAGTCTGGCTTCAGCGCCATGCTATCGCCTATAGATGTAAGTCAATATGGCGAAGGGGAATCATGTCATATTTATTGTTCAATTTATGGATGGCATACTTGTAGCTTCTCCAATACATGGAAGGACCTCATTACTTGCTTCAATCGACACTAGCTACTTTCTTCTAACCTCTAGATTTGTACAAAATTGCAATGTTATAATACCATATTGCTGTTGACTCTGATTTTAAACAATCATTTTAAGAGGAATGATCTCTGATTTGACAGCCACCAAAATCTTTTTTTTTTGGGTTACTACTGACTTGTTTTGCTAGAATAGGTGGCTGTTGCTGTGGATTTCAAAGATCAAGCAGGAGAACAACAAATGACGCAGCAGAACCTGCAAAACATTTGCCTCAAGACCGGGGCCCCAATGGAATCTCATGCAGCTGCAATTCTCACACCTTTTGCATTTTCTAAGCTCCAGGAGCAACTCGTTTTGGCTGCACACTATGCATCATTCCAGATGGAGGATGGCTTCCTTGTGAGACACCACACAAAACTTGATGGTGGCCGGAAAGTCTATTGGGTTCCACAGGAAGGCATTATAAGTTGCAGTTGCCATCAATTTGAGTTCTCTGGAATCCTCTGCCGGCATGCTCTTCGGGTCCTCTCCACCGGAAATTGCTTTCAGATTCCAGAAAGATATCTTCCCCTTCGTTGGCGCCGGATCAGCATCCCATCCCCGAAGCTCCTTCAGAGTAGTACAAACGATCAAGTAGAAAGAATTCAACTGTTGCAGCATATGGTATCAACTCTTGTCACAGAGTCAACTAAATCTAAGGAACGTCTTGATATTGCAGTGGAGCAAGTGTCCATTCTTCTATCTCGGATAAGAGAGCAGCCAGTGTTGTCACAAGGTATGAGAGACATCTCCTCCATGAACAGGAATATCTGAATTGTACGTGTAACTTGGAACAGTTGCATGCTTCAGAATTCTCATAAAAAATTGTGGGAACCATGCGAAAATATGATGATGACTGCATCAGCGGCGCGGCTTCATTAAAAACCTAATTCTCAAGATGTATAAAGGGTTCAATTCTGATATTCCTTGCCTGATATTTTTTTGTAGGCTTTGTTGCATGCAACCAAATCATATAGAGTGTTGCATTGCTTAGCCGTAGCGGATACTGAAATATTAACATACAATCTGTTTGTATAGATATCTCTGGGAAGAACTTTCTCTTCCTTTTTTTTTTTTTTTATAATTTATCTTCTTCTCATGTCGCCCTCTTAATTTCTCCTTTCAATTTTTTGTCTATGAAATGCTGATTCTGGAAACTGGTTTGTAGTATTGAAGGCTGTTTTTTGATGGGTTGATGGGTTGTGAAGTTTTTTGGGGTTTAGAACGGATTATGAAGTTAGTCTTGGAAGGCCATCTGTGGTGCGACTTCATTGTTATGTCTACTAATCATCCCATTAACAGGCTACTCGTCTTCTGTCTTGTTTCCTTTTTTCTCTTCTTCTGTTTTGGAATAGATGTAGGTTTAATGGTGAAATCTAGATTTGTCTTGGTACAAGTTTGCATTTGATTGATAATTGTGCCCAAAAAATGAGAATAAAATAATGTGCTTGATTTGAAAGCGTTTGGCCTATGAGTGGCGCTATCTCTGTGTTTGTATTTATGGATTTAAAGTGAGTGGTCTTAAATTTTACAGTGATGTAGTAGACCTTGTTGTTGAGATTAAGATTTGTGATTGTTGTTTTAAATTTCGTCGGGCAAGGATTTGCCTTTCAACAAAAAGATGATGGGTGTGCTTATGGATGAATTTGGATCACTAAGGAATGATAAAATTAGTAGGATAGGAATCAATAGGATGATAGAGTTTTAAGGTTTAGGAGTGTTAAACTTGAATGACCATAAAGAGGTTACCGAATCATTTGATATAGTGCTGTGTCAATGTTTCTAAAGAAGGCAGGGAGAAAATCCTTGGCAGTGACAATTTGCAGTGGGAAATCTTGAAAAGGTTGAGCAAGGCTAAGCAATAACGATGCTCATGCCAATGCAAGGAAAACATCAATGACATTACAGGACAAGAGTACCTGCCTACTTCTAGGATGATGTCAAGGAAATTCTCAGCTTGGATGAGATGGAATTCTTGATGGTAAACAAGGTAGTAAGGTGGTTTTGACAACTAGTGAAGTTTGCTCTTGGTTAGAAGTGAATTAGGCGGTCAATGTTGCCATGACTTTAGAAGTAATAGAGAGGTAATATTGTAATAGGGTTATAATAGTTTGTTAGGAGATATTTTATAATTTATTAAGAACACATGGGTGCTGTGCTAAATTTAGTTAGTAGTCAGCTATGCCTATAAAAGAGTTATTGTAAGAGGATGGAATATCATGTGAAATGATATTGAAATCCTTTCCTTCTAATTCTCTCTATGCCTCTCTCGGTTCTCTTTGATTTCTCCTTCCCTCATTGCTAATTTCTCACTCATTTCCATTCACGTTCTGATTTCCCCGTTATTTCCAGTTTCAACCTTAGGAAACTCTAGGAATGTGGCAATAACATGAGAAAGTTTTTAAGGTATCTTCCGCCGGGGGGGGGGGGGAATACTTAAAAATCCCACAGATTAAAACATTACAAAGCAAGTATTAGGAGATTGAAATATGCTTAGGAGATTGTCATTATGTTTCACTCTTGATAAACAGTTGGCCAAAAAACCATCAAACTAAAAATCACAGCAAAAAATGATTCATCCATTTAGACTCTTGGACGCAACTGGTGACTTTTGTGTGAGCAAGCATCCCAAGATCTCTCATAGAAGTATACTGTAACTTGCTAAAAGGATTTTATTATAGGCAGGTGGCTGATATCAAGAAAAGATGCTTTCTTTTTGGCGTTTTGGATCTCGAAGGGAGTGACATCTACATTGATCATTAGATGAAATGTTTGGCAACAGTATATTTCTATAGCAATGACTATTAGAAAGTAACTTTGGATGTGTGTACTACTTTGAGACACCTTACATATCTTTCATTACTTGAAGAAAGTAAAGAGAATTGTGTTACTAAGCCAAAAAGGGGTCACCATGTGGAGATTTATCAGGAAAATGACTTTGAATAATGCATTATCAGAGGATTCTGAAAGTAACAAATGAGGCAAAAATCCCCAGATTTGATTTATATACAGAATTTGATGATCATGTCCATTGAGCCCATTACACATGAAGCTTTACAGTGCAAGCCATACCATATTCCACATTCTTCAGCAATAACCATCATCAGCATCTGAACTCAAAGCTTTTCCCAGCTTCAGAAAAAGGATCATTCTTCTGCCATAACAAGTGAGATTATATATCAGTAACAAGTAATATCACTACATTCTTCATATCACAAGAAGAGTGAGATTATATACCAGTCAATGCCAAGTTCAAAACGGTTGGTGGAGTCTAAATTTTGAGAACCTGTCAATGATAACAAGTCGTCCTAAAATTGTAATGATTCAATTGGAGAGAAAATTATCATCATTTGCTCCAATCCACAGGGACTTAAGAGTAAATCATGGTATCCCAGAGTGGTGGGGCATGGAACCGTGCATTCACTCTAGCTGTAGGCTGTAGCCACGCAAATGCAGCAGCAGCAACAATGAACCCAGGGATGGGGGAAGTAGAGAACATAAAAAAGAGAGAAGGGCTGATAGTAAAGGTTCGTTCAGAAAATGTACCATACCTGGACGCCAAGACAGCTTTCCCCCTTGCTTATATGGTTGTAGTTAATCGAATTTTTGCCAAGTCAGCCATCAAATCCATATCCCTTGAAAGCGGAGTAAATTTACCTGTCAAATAATTTTTATGGTCTGTGTCTTTTTCATTCCACTTCAATGCATGCCACCATTCCTCCTCTCCTTTAAATACATCCAAATTTCTACTGGAAACATCTGTACTAGAAAGTTTATTGAGCTTTGGGCAATAGAAGATGACCATGCTCTCTAATCTTGGAGCGATGCACAACCCGTTGGAGATGTTGACCAGTTCTGGTAGCTCGAGAAGTGATATCTTTTTCAGGCTTGGGAGATATTCATCTGATGTTGAGTTGGAACATTCAAGACTCACTAGGCTACTGATTTTGGGACAGTCTTCAACTATGAGCTCCTTCAAGTTTTTAAGATTATCAAGAATTTCTTTTGTAAAAATGGTAGTCAAACTGAGGCATGTATGCAAGGCCATGGACTTCAAACTAGACAAACACGTCTTACTAACTCGCCCTCTGCAAATGCTCTCCAATTTCTTCATGTAGTGAATGCTTAAGTACTGCAATGAACTGAGTACACTTTCTTCTTCACACTCAGATTCAGATCCGGATTCAGATTCATCGCCATCATCTTTTTCCAAATCTACCTGACAAATCTGTTCAGAATCAATGATGGTTTGGAGCTCATTACATTCAGCCAAGCAGCAAAACTTCAGGTTAGACATATTCCTAAGGCCAAGCTCAGATAGATTCTTAAGAACCCAATGGCGTTCTAGTGCAACAGCACTGACACGTTTCAATAACTTGGAAATTTCGGGCATTATACCTTCACCATTCATATACTTCAAGCCTTTTTCGAACTTCTCCAAATTATTGAATTCCACTTCAAGTTCATGCGGTATACGAGATAAGAAGCAATAATGTCCAACAATGATTCTGAAGCATTCTAGTGCTGGATGTATCAATGTTGTCCCGTACCATCTGATGTGCTTCAATGCTTCAACATTGGGCAAATACAGTTTAAGAGTGTTAAGACATTTAAAGCTGGCTAGTTCACTTAAAATGCTTGTCACTTCAATATCCCACCAATTACCATCCGGATGCACATCAATGCTTAGTTCTTTAAATTGAGTTCGCTCCGAAAAGTACTTCATTGGAACTATTCTACTTACATCCTTACTTTTCCGTATAAGGTTTGCACGTGCATTCAAGGTAACCTTCAAGCTTCTCAATTGGTCAATCTTCCCAATTTCCTCTGGTAAATATGATAATGGAGTACCTTCAAGATCAAATAATTTAAGTTTCTTAAGTTCACCAATTTCAATTGGTAATTCCATTAATAGATCACAACCCCGCAAAAAGAACTCTTCTAGGTTAACCAAATTGGAAATCGACTTTGGCAAGCACTTTATGCTGGTATATGACAAATTCAGAACTTTGAGGGCAGGCATGCACAAAAAGAACGAGGAAGGAATTACCATCAGATCATAGTTTTGCTGCAAGGACAACTTTTCCAGAGAGGGGCAATAAGGGCATTCTGGCAACTCAGACAACTTGCTGTTCATCAGGTCTCTCTCCTTGTCAACCCACTTCACCATCTCTGGTGTCTTTATTGGTCCTATATCCCCATGATCTAGATATGATGGAAGCTTACCAACTACAAGTATATTCATTAATGCAAGTCTAATCTCTGCTCGCATTAGAAAGTTGAATTCGCCAATATTCTCCAGCAAGAAGGAAGACGTCAGTTCTTTTAGAACATCTTCTCCTTTATTGACTGTTTCTATCCAACCGCTCCGGACGCCCTGGTAAATCAAAGCCTCCCTGTCAATTTTATTTCCATTTTGCAACAAACAGTATCTAATGCAATTTTGCTTGGTGGCATCTGTGCTCATACGCTCCCAGGCGAATCTTAATACATTAATTAGGATGACACCACTCCCTTGCAGAAACTGAGAAGATTGTTGGGACATTAATTCATGAAGCGCGAGCTCCCAGACACTATAATCTTTTGTACCTTTTAAAATCCTTGCGAGCAGAATGATAGCAATTAAATTGCCATGGCATTCTTCAACCAAGTGCATGGCCTTTTGTTGGAGATCGTAAGAATCAACAAGTACTCTTCCCACATTATTGCAAAATAAGTTCCAAGGTAGTAGACAATCCTCCAACCTGATCTCCAGATTCAACGCTAATACCTCATTAACATTCTCTGGTCGAGTATTCAGTACAATGCATACACTATCAGAAAAGTCAAAGAATTCCAGGTCATCTACATCAATCCGTTGATCAATGTAATCCGCAAGAAGCAAGATGCGGGAAGGCCTGCCAAGGGAACTGTGAACACTTGAAGGTCCCTGTACTTCTTCAACATTCTGTTGGAGCTGCATGATGCTCTCATAGTTTGAGAGAGAGACATTTTGCACAATATCAAACATATTTCTTATCTTGGGTAGATCTTTCAAGGCTTTAGTTACATCCTCCCAACCACTACCAGAAATTCCAATCTTTCCATTTCTTCTGGCCTCAAAATACTTTACAACTTGCTGAACAGCAGAGTTGACTGTGAATTTATGTATTTCATGTTGTGAAACTGTTATCTCCTCTTCGTATGTCCTAGTAGCATTGGCAGACTTGGTACTTGTTGAGGAGATTGTCAGCTCAGCAGGTTTGGTACTTGATGTTGAATAATTCATATCAATACCTGGAGGAGCTTTCATGTTCTTCACCATATCTCGAGGTAGACACGTTGCAACGTCAAAATCATACTTGTCCACGTCTTTTTCAACTTCACAAAGCTGATGCTTCCAAATCTTAAAAAATAATTGGGTAGGTGATAAGACCGGGAGGTCCCAAGGTGATTCTGGTCTTGAGAGGTTTGACCAGCCAAAGATTGTTTCTTCTTTTATTAGGCCCGGCTGATTCATGGTCAAAATGGAAGCTTTTATTCTTCTTATTAGATCATTGGTAACAGGGAATTTTCCGACAGTAAAAGCCAGACTTTCCTCTGTTGCATTTCTCTTCATTGGGTACAAAAACATAACCAGCAAGTCAAACTTTCTCTTCAGTTTCCATGCTTTCTTCCTTAGTTTTGTCAGTGCTTCAGTTTCATGTCGTGAGATAGAAGAAAGTCTCACTCCTTCATTTCCTTCCAGCCACAAAATTTCCTTCAACTTCTCCTCTTCATACAGATTTGAACATTTTCCAATCATGTTTTCAACAATTTGCTTTTCTGCAGCAGACAACTTCTGTCCTTGTAGAGCATTCATACTTAATCCAATCAAAGGACCATATGTTGCCATTCCAAATTCTCTGTCCACAAACCTCATACGTGGCAATGCGAGTTTTTCTTTCTTTTGTTTTTCAACTTTTCCACAAACTGCCAAAAGAAGGAACACATGAAGATAACCATTCAAACCAAACCATAGACAGACAAAAAATGACTAAAATGAGGGAATGTGAAACCCATATGGTTCACGCTCATGATTCTGGCTTCAAAACAGAAGAAGTAGTGTGCATCTTTAACAACATTCAAATCCAGATTCATTTTAAATAAAGAAAATCGGAGAATGATATCTAGAGCTTGAGAAAGCAATTTTTCAGAAAACACTAGGGGAAAGGGATTATTAGTTGTGCTACCTTTCTTATCCGTAGACAATTTGACCTCAGGATCCCTCCCCTTCTCCACATGAAGCAATCCACTATCTACTGCAACTGCAGAATTTCAATTCAAAGTCAACCCACATTTTACTTGGAAACAAATAAATAAGAAAATCGAGAAGGGCAATATTGCCATGCTATTACAGGGCTTGATGGTCCAGCAACTCACCATTCTCCTTTCAAGGTCCATTCCCATGTTTGTTTCAAAAACTATGTACATTCAATTCCTCTATTGCTTTGTCTCACCGCGATACAAAATGCATGGATAAAAAAATACAAGGTAAAGTAAGAGCATTATCCCATGCATCCAACATATTGCCTATAATACCTGAGAGTTTTAAGAAAATTCAGAAAATAAGAGGTAGTGATTTTTCTAAAGAAAAACGGCCTGAGGGCATTCTGGTAACTTTGATTACCATCTTGAGGGTATTTTGGTAATTACTGAATTAGGGTATTAATTCAGCAAGTGAAAAGAGACAACCTAAAGGAGGTTGGGCTTTCACAAAATCTGCAAAAGTTTAGGACTTAAGAAGAAGGGCCTAATGGGAATTAAAGAAAACCAGGCCCAGGGGATGCAATTACCCAAACTTAGCAGTGTGAATGCCACAGAAGCTGTCTGACTCTCTTTAATTTTATGTGTGTCTCTAAATCCCCACAGGTAGTATAGAGATCCTAGAATGTTCCCTAAAAATTGGTATCAGAACTATTGGTTCATTGTTTCAGATGTTCCCAACAAGTGATATAAAAAACACAATTGAGCCTAATTAAAACTCTAATAAAAATAGTTATTTTTCCACTTTTTACGTTGAATAATATTTACATTATCAATATTTTGGATTTAACGGTATTTTTATGTTAAGAGCAGTGGTATATTTTCAACAGCTTTGTATATACCATTATTATAAAAGGAATAGTATCTTCATAATATTGGATTAGCAACATTTCCTCAACATTTTCAATGTTTCTAGTTATTATGTGTATAAACTCTAACAATAAAAGATACAAGTACATTATTTTTTTCAAATTGCCATATCCCATGTTTGTTTCTGTATCTGTATCCATATCCATACTTGTACGTGTACTTCTAGCCCTAATCTACAAAACACAAGACATCAACAATTATTCTATGCTCCTTTGGAATCAAAAAGCATTGAGGGCTATCTTGAGAGCATCCTTACTGTTTCTAATCATTTTCACAAGTGAATTATTGAGTGTTCAATTAGTTACAAATTTATATGATTATACCAAACAACTTTATATACCAAATGCCAATGCATTCACATTGCATATCAAATATGCCGAGCACAAGACATAAACAACTATATATATACTCCATAAAAATATATAAATGAAGAAATAACCTTACATTTTGATGAGGATTGAACTATCACAACGTGCATAATCATGTAGGGAGGAAGCAGTGAGTGAAGCCGATAAAGCTTCCCATTCAAAGCATTCAGAGAGCAGAGAATGATATCCCTAAGCCCAGTCTTATCCTCCAGCCTCTGAGTCAACTCATGAGCCACAGAACCCTTAAATGTTATATTGGACTCCTCCGAACCCTCATCAACACTGCCAAATTCATTTGCTATACGATAAAATATAACCCGCTCATTGGTAGCCAGAATCTCACTCAACTGCAGCCAGAAAACACAAAAAAATCAAGATCTAAACCCAACAGAAAATATTGGTGCACATGCACGAAAATTCCAGTAGAATTTATAAGATGTGTAGTTTAATTAAGCTTGGAAATTTATTTTCTGAAAAAAAAAAAAGGAAAGAGGAGGATAGGAAATTCATGCTTTCTTGGTAGCACTTTTGAAATTCATATTCTCCGGTGCCATCATATTCACTGGTTTCAGAAACATTGTCATTAACAGTGGAAACTCCAAATAATAATCATTATTTTCATTATGCTTTCATTTCTTTTGGAGAGTAATTTCACAGAGGAAAAATAAAAAAACTTGAAACAGTGCTTAGAAATATCGGCTGGGACTTATTTAAACGTGCCAAATTCATGCTTAAATTTCACAGACATCATAACATGATTCTGGGAAATAAATTAAAGAAGGCAAGTTAACCAGCTGTTTTTTTCTTTATTAGGAGATAATTCTACAAAAACATGAAAATCAAAAATTTCTTTTAAATTTATTAGATAAGTGGCTTATGCAGCCGTCCTATATATCACTCTCAAGCAAAACAATAAAAAATTATATATAAAAGACATTTTGAAAAATAAAAAAACTTTATATACCAAATAAGTATTCGCTTAAATAATAAAATGATAAAGCATTCAAAGTGATATTTTTAAGAATTTTAGTAACGTCACATGCCATTTGATTAAAAAGGGCTTGCTCACTCCATGAATGTGTGATATGGATTAGACCTTTTTTCTTGTAAAACCAGAAGACGTAGCAGAATAATATGGTGAAGGCAAGCCCATCCATTCGACGACGACAACCTCCCAGGGGGTCCCGTCTTTGGTGGCACGGTTGCGCTTAGGGTTACGGATGAGGTAAACAACCCTGGTGTTGTGCCCGGAAGGGAGAGAGCCAGTGCCCCTGTCGATAAGGAGGTAGCCCCCGCTGGTCTTGAGCCTCACCAGTTGGTTGTTGCCGCCTTCACTAATGGGCTCCCAATTCGCCGACGGCGACAAGTCCTCAGATGGGCTCTGGAAGACGCTGTCGGGGAGGCCGGTTAGGTACTTGCCGTAGTAGCTCCGTAGCCGGATATTATTGGCGTCCACCACCTCCACACTCCACCGGACACTCAGACCAAGGACATCTCGCTTAGCGGTTACTGAAACTCCGCCTTCGCTGGCGTGGAGATACCAGCCGCCTGGGCCCCGAAGGCAGATGGCCTTGGCGTTACGGAATAGTTCCATTCCTGAAAGAAATAACCAAATAGTATTTCGAAATTCTTAATTTATAAAATATTCAGAAATTTTAGGAAAATTACCACAAAAAAAACCCTAGAATTCTTTTATAATTCTTCGAAAAATCAAAAACTAAGTTTCATGAAAATTATATCTTCGTAAAGTCCGTTCAGATTCCATGGAAGGGAAAGGAACCCTAGAATTAAAGCAAGTTCGCAGATCCACGGAAATCAAAAGCAAGAACGAACACAACTAGATCGCCCAGAAAGAGAGAAGAAGTACCTGTTCGATTCGGATCCGATTTCCAAACCAAAAGGTCTCACTTACTCTGCATCTTGAAGAAGAAGAAAGGCGCCTAATCGATCCTTTCTCGTTTCTTTTGCCAAAACGAAGGAGATTCAGTTGAAGATGAAGCGCTCAGCCGAGGAGCCAGATCAGACGAAGAAACTCTTGCGTCGTAGAGACAGCCAGACAGGAAATCACGTTGACCTGCAACTAACTACGGCCTCCCGCTTGTCTTATTCGTAGTCTCCACTGTTGAGGCAAAGTCACTATTTGCAGTTTGCCCTCACGGGTCTCTTCCTCAATTTAACAATGAATCTCAAATGGAAGTTTTACGCCCTACGCCAGCTATAATTAAACTGAAAAAAAAAAAAAAATCTAATCCGCACGCCATTACGCAATAGTAAAGTAAGTCAATAAGATGTTTTTTTTATGAAATATTAAAAAATCGATTTTTGAGATCTCCATATCACTGAAATCACTGAAAGCGCTCAGCCAAATGTTTAGATCAAGAATATATAAATTATATCTGTATTTAAATTTATTTGAGAGATATATTAAGAAGAAGATCATCTATTCTTAGAAATTAGTTGGGTGAAATCTCAAATATCTCAAAATAAAAAAAAACTAAAGGTAGCCCTCACGGGCATGACACAATAGTAAAGTACTTTGAATTTCATATGGAATATTAGGTTGCGTTCTTTTTACTATTTTCAACTCATTTTTAGTTTTAAATTTTTTAAAATAATAAAAATGTGTTCTCTTTATTATTTTTAAAAACGTATTTTTGAAAACAAAAAAAAATTATAAAGAAAACTCAAAACAATAAAAAGTTGTTTTGATTGTTTTCATCCAAAATAAACTTAAAACTCAAAACATATTTATTTATTTATTCATATGTTATTATTATAATAAAAAAAATATTACAAAATTCATTAACTTTAAAATATATATATTTTTTAATAATATATTAACATTAAATATTTTTAGTTTACTGAATAAACAAATTTATTGAATAAAATATTATTAAAAAATTACTTTCAAAATTTAAAAGAGAACGTGTTTTCTAATTTTCTGTTTTAACATAATTTTTTAAAATAACAAAGAGAACGCATTTTTAATTTTTAAAAAATAGACTATCAAAATAGAAAACTGAAAATAAATTCAAAACTCAAAACTAAAAATTGAAAAGTAAAGAGAACGCAGCCTTAGAGTTTGAGTAAGTATAGTGACTTAGAAGGTAAAATTATTGCTGAAATATAGCATTTAGTTGGAAGATAATAGTAAAATGATAAGTCTCACATGGACCACCCGAATGTCCAACTCTAAGTATGTATAGACTATGATCACATTTGAATTTACTCAGAGAGTACATCAGGGAGAAGGTCACTAGCTCCTAGGAATTGGTCAGACAAACATCAAATACCCCAGGTGAATAAAAAAAAAAAAAACTAAAGACATCCTAAATAATGTAAATCTAATCTAATTTCTTATACAGTAGTAGCATTATTTATGGGGATAAATATTGATTTAATAAAATGTATAATACACATAAGGATGTTCAAATATTAGTTTAAACAAAAGAATTAGATCAAAAAATTCAATCTAATCCAAAATTAAATTTGTTCAGTCAAACTTTGATTTAAAAAATTTGAAATATCAATCTTCCTTTTTTTCAAATCTAATCACGATTTTAAACCAAAAACAAAATAATACAATAGATATGCAACTATAGTCTATATGCTATAGATTTCGTATATGCAATATGTATATATAAGGCATGTAAATTATATCGATTTGAATTCGATATAGTCTTGTCTTTATTTGGTCCCATAATCAAATTGAATTTTTTATCGATTTCGATATCAATCTAATTCAATTTAGTTTAAGGCTGATTTTGGACTGAGTGAACACCCCTATAAAAAGGTGTGCAATCGGACTAAATCGAGATTGAAAATCTTTTAATTTAAATACCAAATGCTTTACCATTACTTGGCGAATAGGATTGGTAAGGTCTGATTCAATCCAATATAATTCACATTGGTCCAATAAATTAATTTTATTCTTATTTAATATTAATTTAAAATATATATATACTAACATTAATATACACTAAAATCCAAATAAAACTAATAATAATTTAATTTTTAATTCAAATGAAATAATTCAACTTTAAATACATATATATTTCTAGTCCATACTTAATACTACTACTATGTAAAAAAATTGAAAAATTTTACATGCAACAACTTCTTTTGCTCTCCACATCAACATTCTCATATGACAAATAAACTTGAAGTGAAAACCCATTTTTACTCTCTATTCTTCCACTTACTCACCTATTTTTGCTTTTTCTCGAACTCCATAGTTCACGAAGTTTGCTTCTTTTCGCATCTTAAAGTTTGAAAAGTTTGCTTTCTCCAAACTCTAGAGTTTGAGAGTTTGCGAAGTTCGCTAAGTTTGTTTCTTCCCACATCTTAGGGTTCAAGAGTTTTTGCTTTGGAGATTTGATTTTTGCTTATATATGAGTTACGGTTGTCCTGTTTCTATTTTCTTTGTTCCTCTACCTGTTTCTTTTAATAATTACTTTTATAAATATGGAAATAATATAAAAAATAGAAAATGAACTCCTTTGCAATTTGAGAAGTCATTTGACTTTGTGTTATTTTTTTCTTGTTCAATATTGAAGTTTTGAGTAATGTTACAAACATAAAGAAGAAGTTTTCTTGTAATAAGGATATATAAAGATCAATATCATTATTAAAATCAAATGTCTACTTATTATTTATCTATATAATATTACTCAATAATTTAATATTGAATAAGAAAAAAAAAACACAAACTCAAATGACTTCTCAAATAGTAAAGGGTTTCATTCTCTAAATTTTCCTAATTATTCTTATATTTATAAAAATAATTATTAAGAGAAATAAGAAGAGGAACACATAACATAGAAATAGAAATAGAATAATCATAATTCACAGCAAAAACATAGAATTTCACTCCTGAACCTTAGTGTTCGCCATGACCACCAATTTTTTTCCTTTTATTTATTCAATTTTGTCTTCTATGAAAAATCTAAACTTAGGGGTTCAGGTGTTTTATGTGTAATAAACGTCTACTTTTTTGAAATACATCTTTATTGTAAAATACCAACGGCCGATTCAATTGGTTGTTAGGGTTTGAGGGAAAAATGGCTAAGATATGGCTGTGTTATAGTAGTACATAAGAGGTTATTTCAAAAAAAAATATTAGTTGCAAAGACTAATTGTGTGATGGTGTGAAGAGCAATTATGAAAAGTTGCTGTAGAGAGAGAAGGCATGGCTGAATTTATAGAATTTCCCAAAGAAAATTATGTTCAGAATGTGTAACATGACCATTTTGTCCTTGCCCTTATTTTAAGTATTAAATATATGTATTTAAGTTTAGTGGACCACTAAGCTAATGATTCTCTTAACAAAATATTATAAGAAAGATGTCATTATTAGTGGGAGGAGTCCACGAAGGGCGGCTACTTTATTTTATCCTATTATTAGTTGTTTTCTTTGTAACTTGGCCGGCAAGGTATTTAATTTTTTATGGAATAAATTATATTATCAGTTCTTGACTTTTTATATTTTGTAATAAATTAATAATTATATTTTAATGTTAATATATACGATGACATAAATACCAAAATCACATGAGATTCATGTTAATTTTAACAATAAGTGATATGTTTTTTTACTTTATATCAATATATATTATGCTAGTTTTTGTTAATTCTTATTATTTTAAAAAATTACAGTAACTAATTTATTATTAAGTATAAAGTTAATTATAAACTAACAGTGTAACTTATCAATTTTTTGTACCATATATTATAACTAAAACACAATATAAAAATACCTTAACAAAATCAAATGAAAATATTATGAAAAAGTTAAACAACAAAGATAGAATTCAATTATTCGAATGTGACAGTGTCTATAGATAGCATTTAGAATTCAATTTCTCGTTTGATAACATTCAGTTAGAAAATAAATATATTTTTCAACTTACATAGAAAATAAAAACTAACCTCTCCTAAATAGAATTTTTTATGAAAAATAAGTCAAAACATATTTTAATGGTTGTACTATGAAATTTAATTTCATGAAAAATGTAGTGTGTCAAAAAACAAAAAATGATATTTAATTCCTCAGATGTGACATTTTTCATGAAATTTCTATGCTATCAAACGAGGCCTTATTCTTGATGATAAAATTGTCATGTTTTGAAATATTTATCAAGTAACTCTACACATTGTCCTAGTTAATTTATAATAAATGTATTTTATTTTAAGATAAATTATATTTATTGTACCTTATTTTTAATTTTAAAACATGGTGCATTTTTCCATCAATCAATAGAATTACAACTTATACGGGTGAGCATTCAGTCGGTTCGGTAAATGTTTAAACTGAAAAAATCAAATATGTGTCAAAAATCAAATCAAATCGACTGAACAAATATGAAAAAAATTGAACCGACCAAAAAAAATTTGAAAATTTGAAAAACATCATTTTTTTATATTTTGATCAGTTCAATTATTTTAATTTTTTTAATACAAAAATCGAACCGAATCAAAATAATCGAAATTGTCAAACTTGAAAACCAAACCAAACCGACCCTTAGTTTGAACTAAAACGAACTAGTAATTTTGGTCTGTTCGATTTAGTTATTTTTGTTAAATCGAATTTTTGCTCAGTCTCTAAATTACCTTTGAGAGTGTGCAACCAATAAGGGTTGAATTTGGTATTTTTAAAAATTTTAAAATTCATGCATAAAATCTAATTTAGAGATAATTTATATTCAAGCATAAATTGTTGTTTAGAATAAAAATTAACAATGATAAACATTTGTGCCTTCAAATTTCATATTTCATGCAAAAATATTTACACTTGAAATGAAAAGACAAAGCTTAAGTCATGATGTGAAAATATATACAGTGAGGGTGTGTTTGATAGGGGTGAAAAATGAGGGTGAAATTCATTTTCCATCTAAATTTTATAAAATTTCATCAAACAGTTTTTATATGATTTTGATGTCAATCCATTTCAATTTAGTTTAAGGCTAGTTTTGGATTGAGTGAACACCCTTATAGAAGAATGCACAATCAGACTAAATCGAGACTGAAAATCTGTTAATTTAAATACCAAATGCTTTACCATTACGTGGCGAATAGGATTGATAGGGTCTGGTTCGATCCAATATAATTCAAATTGGTCCAAAAAATTAATTTTATCCTTATTTAATATGAATTTAAAATATATATATATATACTAACATTAATATACACTCGAATCCAAATAAAACTAATAATAATTTAATTTTTAATTCAAACAAAATAATTTAACTTTAAATACATATATATTTCTAGTCCATACTTAATACTGGACTACCATGTAAAAAAATTGAAAATTTTTATATGCAACAACTTATTTTGCTCTCCACATCAACATTCTCATATGACTAAAACAAACTTAATGTGAAAAGCCATTTTACCCTCTATTCTTCCACTTACTCACCTAATTTTGTTTTCTCTCGAACTTTATAGTTCGTGAGGTTTGCTTCTTTTCACATCTTAAAGTTCGAAAAATTTGCTTTCTCCCGAACTTTAGAGTTTAGGAGTTTGCGAATTTCACTAAGTTTATTTCTTCCTGCATCTTGGGGTTCAAGAGTTTTTGCTTTGGAGATTTGATTTTTGCGTATTTATGAATGACTATTGTTCTATTTCTATTTATATCTTCTTTGTTCATCTGTATGTTTCTTTTGATAATTATTTTTATAAATATGAAAATAATCAAAAAAAATAGAGAATGAACCCTTTTGCAATTTGAGAAGTCATTCGAGTTTGTGTTATTTTTTTCTTGTTCGATATTAAAGTTTTGAGTAATGTTATAAATATAAAGAAGAAATTTTCTTGTAATAAGGATATGTAAAGATCAATATCATTATTAAAATCAAATGTCCACTTAGTCTTTATTTTTGTAACATTAGTCAATAATTCAATATTGAACAAGAAAAAAAAAAAACACAAACTCAAATGACTTCTCAAATAGTAAAGGGTTTCATTCTCTAAATTTTTCTAATCATTCTTATATTTATAAAAATAATTATTAAGAGAAATAGAAAGAAGAACACATAACATAGAAATAGAAATAGAATAATCATAATTTACAACAAGAACATAAAATTTCACTCCCAAACCCTAGCATTCGCCATGGCCACTAATTTTTTTCCTTCTATTTATTCGACTTTACTTTCTGTGAAAAATCTAAACCTAGAGATTCAAGTGTTCTATGTGTAATGAACGTCAATCTTTCTTAAGCGCATCTTTATCGCAAAGTACTCATGGCCGATTCAATTGGTTGTTAGAGTTTGAGGGAAAAAATGGCTATGATATGGCTGTGTTATAGTTGTCCGTAAGAGGGTAATTGTACGTAAGAGGGTATTTTGAAAAAAAAATATTAGTTGCAAAGACTAGTTGAGTGATGGTGTGAAGGGCAATTATGAAAAGTTGCTGTAGAGAGAGAAGGCATGGCTGAATTTATAGAATTTCTCAAAAAATTACGGTCAGAATGTGTAAGATGACCATTTTGTCCTTGCCTTTATTTTAAGTATTAAATATATTTATTTAGGTTTAGTGGACTGCTAATGATTCTCTTAACAAAATATTATAAGAAAGATGTCATTATTAGTGGGACGAGTCGACGAAGGGCCGCTACATTATTTTATCCTAATATTAGTTATTTAATTTGCAACTTGGCCGGCAAGGTATTTAATTTTGTATGGAATAAATTATATTATCAGTTCTTGACTTTTTATACTTTGTAATAAATTAATAATTATATTTTAATTTTAATATATAGGATGACATAAATACCAAAATCACATGAGATTCGTGTTAATTTTAAGAATAAGTGATATATTTTTTTACTTTATATCAATATATATTATGCTAGTTTTTGTTAATTATTATTATTTTAACAAATTACAGTAACTAATTTATTATTAAGTATAAAGTTAATTCATAAACTAATAGTGTGACTTATCCATTTTTTGTACAATATATTCTAACTTAAAAACAATATAAAAATACCTTAACAAAATAAAATGAAAATATTTACGAAAAGGTTAACCACTGTTATGGTTGATGATAAAATTGCCGTGTTTTTGAAATATTTTATCAGGTAATTCTACACATTGTCCTAGTTAATTTACAATAAATATATTTTATTTTAAGATAAATTATATTTATTATACCTTATTTTTAATTTTAAAACATAGTGCATTTTTCCATCAATCAATAGAATTACAACTTATAAGGCTGAGCGTTCGATCCGTTCAATAAATGTTTAAACCAAAAGAATTAAATCTGTGTCAAAAATCAAACAAAATCGACTCAACAAATATGAAAACAAATGAAACCGACCAAAAAGACTTAAAAAAATTGAAATGCAACATCATTTTTGACATTTTGATCAGTTCGATTATTTTGATTTTTTTAATACAAAAATTGTACCGAATCGAAATAATCAAAATTGTCAAATTTGAAAACCAAACAGAATCGACCCTTAGCTCGAACTAAAGTGAACTGGTAATTTTGGTTTGTTTGATTCAGTTATTTTGATTAAACCGAATTCTTGCTCACTCTGTAAATTACCTTTAAGAGTGTGCTACCAATAGGGGGAGAATTTGGTATTTTCAAAACTTTTGAAAATTTTGAAATTCATGCATAAAATATGATTTAGAGAGAATTTATATTCAAATAGAAATTGTTGTTTAGAATAAAAATTAACAATAATAAACATTTGTGCCTTCAAATTTCATATTTGATGCAAAAATATTTATACTTGAAATGAAAAGACAAAGTTTAAGTCATGATGTGAAAATATATATAGTAAATGAAAATTAAATGCACAGAAAAACAAAAAGAAAACACAAGACAAAATAATTATAGTAGTTCAGCCAAAAAAGGCCTATATCCACTACATTGATTTCTTGTCAAAGATTTTAAACACTCCACTAAAAGAATAGATTTTCAGAAGATCAATTATAACTCATATATAATTTTTATAGACTTATCTTTTTAAAAGGTTAATTGGAACTTCAACTTTTTAAGCCTAAGTTAAAACTTCTACTTTTATAAATGTAGCAATAATCTTTTCTTTTATGAAGAACGCTACAACTCTACATACCTTTTCATGAGACTATGTAAAACTATTTACAACCACTTGTTGAAAAGAAAAGGAAATCAATCTCACAATAAGATGACCTTCAAGGAATAAAAGTTATAACTTATGAGGATATGTATAAAAATAGTGTAAATGATAGGAATACAAGTATTCCAATTTCTTATGGTTATGAAAGGTATTCATGAAACATAACCTAGCAAAGACTTGAGTTGAATGAAGAATGTGAATCATAACGAAGCAATCACTCAAGCAACATGATTTGTCTGTATATTGGGTAGGCAACAACAATATGATCTCATGTAATTCTTGCTCCTCATATAAAAGCTTTTAGTTGGGATTATCGCCCTTGCATAGTCCTCTGCCACTTGTGCCCTTAATTTCAAAATATAAGGTAAATCGTAAGTGCAGGTTTTTCTTTACTGTGTAAAGCAAGGAGTCAAACTCACGATCTACTAAACTTTTAGTTCTTAAATATCTAATACTTGCATATCTCAACAGATTATTTAATTTGACTGATAACAATTATATTAGTTATACAAAATATACATATGTTAAGGATAAAACATTTTGCATAATATATATAAACATATTTTTCTTTCTATTAAAAGGGAAAGCAATCAGTTTGCCTAAAATAATGAATTCAAGCTCAAATAATTGAAATTGTTCTCTTTAATCACTTTGTGTAACAACTACATTTTTAAATTTTGTCACACAAATACTCAAATAAAAAATAAGAATAATTGATTGAATTAGCACATACTTGAGTTGATTTTGATGTTATCGATTAAGCGAAAACTTCACTCAATTGTGACAGTCAATTACTTTTTAGAATATAGAAGCTCACTTTCAGTTCAAGTTAATTCACTTGATTAGGTCACACTATTAAGATGGTGGGACATGATACTAAGTAGTTTATCTATTACTCAATTGAAAGAATCTTTTAATCGATTTAAGATACAAGCAAAAAGGCTTGACATGTTTAGCACATTATCTTTACTCGATTTGTTAAACATTCCACTTGACTGATGTCTTAGATATTTGAAATTAATTTGAAGAGTCGATTTGATATTTTTATTTGAAATTAACAAGCTAATGCTCGATTGAGTCTTACCAAGGTTGTTTGGATACTAGATTACAGAAAACCCAAATATTTGACTACTCAATTGCTAACATATAGATATTTGAGTGATGATTTGAAAGATGGTTAAAATGGTATTTCTTATTGCATTCACTCTAATACTTGGAGAGCTTATACACGAATAGATTTGAATCTCTTGATTTATTTATAAGGGCTCACTCATGTGATTATTAATTAAAATTTTGCATGAGTATTGTATCATCACAATCATCATCAAAACACCATTAATATGTTAACTCAACACATTCATACCAACTTATAGGGACTCCCTAGAAAAACCATATATACTTATATGCATTGTGTGGCCTATATGTTATTTTGTGAACTTTAAAAATTCTTGCATGCATATTAAATTTTGACATTTTGTATGATACCCAATATTAATTGCCAGATTCTCACTGATTATTATTTGTTGATCAATAATCACAATATAATAAATAATCATCACTAAATATTTAGCCATCAATTTTGAGTGTAACAAAAAATAGCATCTGATTATATAGTAGGGGTAATTAATGTATTTTATTAAAAATGAAACCAGATTGTACTTATGGGATAAATATTTGTTCAATAAAATATACAATACATTTAATAGGGACACTGGTGTTCAAATTTAAGTTTGAACAAAATAATTGGATCGAAAAATTAGATCTGATCCAAAACCAATAAGTTTAGCCTGTCTTTGATCTGAAAATTTTAAAATATCAATCTTCAATCTAGTCCGTTCCAATTTTGATTTTAAATGGAAAACCAAACAATACAATAGTATGTACACTGCTATATACATTGTAGAATACATACAACACTATATATATACACTCAATATACAACATGTATGATGCATATACTACAATAGTATATATATATTGTAGATGTAGTGTATGCAATATGTATATATAGTGTATGTAAACTATATTGATTCCATTCGATCTCTGCCTTTTTTTCGATCTCGTATTTGATTTGAATTTGCTATCAATTTCAATTTTAGTCCAATTCGATTTGATCTAAAACTGGTTTTAGATTGAAGGAATACCCCTGAAAAACGATGTACAACTAAATTGGGTTAAGATTGAAACTCTTTTAATTTTAATACCAAAGACTTAATCGTTACTTGACGAATTGGATTGAAATAGTTTGGTTTGGTCCAATCTAATTCAAATCGATCCAATAAATTAATTTTATCTTTATTTAATATGAATTTAAAATATACATATACACACATTAATATATACCCGAATCTAGGCAACTTTAATAATAATTTAATATTTATTTTTAATTCAAACGAAATAATTCAACTTCAAATATATATATATATATTTCTGGTCCATACCTAATACTGGACTACTATGTAAAAAAATTATGTTTATAATGTGCAAGATGACCATTTTGTTCTCACCCTTTTTTTAAGTATTAAATATATATATATTTAAATTTAGTGGACTGCTCATGATTCTCTTTAACAAAATATTATAAGAAAGATGCCATTACCAGTGGAGTGGACGGAGTCCACGAGGGGCCGCTGCTTTCTCTTATTATTAGTATATTATAAGTATTAAATATTATAATATGTTATTTTGTAAACTATTCGGGCTTATTTGTCTTTTGACGAAACCGAAGGGGCATGACTACGATTTATCATTTTCCGGCTTGCACTTTGTCTTGAAGAATGAATGGTCAACGGCTTCAAAGTCTTGGGAGCATCTCTGAGGAGAGAACAAGGGAGAGCTCTTGAAGGACTGTTCTCCGTAAAAGGTACGCAGCTAGATCGATCTTCTAGTACACCAGCATCTCTTACTCTATAGCGCGAACGGATCTGTATTGAAGTTACCTTTCTTCTTGCTGTGGATTTCAGTAGTGATCTTGGGCGAGTTGCCCAGCTTCTGTTTGGGAGCATCTTTGAGAAGAGAACAAAGGAGAGCTCTTGAAGGACTGTTCTCCTTAAAAGGTACGCAGCTCGATCGATCTTCTAGTACACCAGCATCTCTTACTTTGTAGCGTGAAAGGATCTGCATTGAAGTTACCTTCCTTTTTGCTGTGGATTTCAGTAGTGATCTCGGGCGAGTTGCCCAGCTTCTGTTTGGTAAAATGACTAGCAGAGTGAATGATCAGAACCTCATCCTTTACCCCTATGCACATATATGCATCTATGTATCACCTTGAATGCTCAGATGATAAATATTTTTATTTTTGATACGTAAGTTATTTCTTTCTATCCGATTATTTATTCTCTAGCAATATCTTTTGGGTTACTGGGTGAGGAATGAATGGAAGTGTTGAAATTGTATGATCCATGTCTTGAAAACTTGAAATTGTATGATCCGAGAGTGTCCTGCACATCAGCATTTTCATTTTCATCCTTTTTTTTCCAGCTGGACCCTCTCAGTTCAGGATCTTTCCCATTTTTTCTTGATTTAAAGAAAATTAGGGGTTATATTTTCAATTTTTGAAGATTTTTTAAAAATCACTTGTGCCCTCGTAAAACCAACTTCCAGTGGCTGGACTTTTTAGTCCTTCAATAAACCTCAGCTGCCAAGACATCCAATTCGAGCCTCAAAACAGTTTTTGCCGTTCATGAAAATTTACCACAACCTTTGTCAAAATATCTGAAATATGTTCTCTTTCTCTCTAGATTTTTTCTGTTAAAGATCAGTATGCACATTTCCAGCAAGAAGAAAAGAGATAATCTTCCATCTAGCTGGTTGAACCCTCATATGATTTCTGTTGAATTTGAAACTTCAACGTTTTTTTTCTAATCTTAATTAAGAAGAGCATCTTCTATTTTGAAGAAGTTTCCAATCTAGTTATGAATTTTGGTTGTTTTATACAGGTTTGGTGAATCAGATCTTCCCTTCCACGTATGTACCATTGTTTAATAATTTCTTTAGTCATCAACGACCTAAACTCCCATTACTTGAATTGTTTCCACCCCAGCAGATTTGCTGCTGCGAACTGCTCACTTGCTTGCTTACCAACTTGTAAGACTTGCAAACCTCATTCCAATCAACATTGTACTCCATCTTCATAGCACATTCCAGTCAGAATGGTCCTCACTAGACCACCCCATGAAGCTAGCCTCTCTCTCTCTCTCTCTCTCTATATATATATATATATATATTATATATGCTTTCTTCGTAAGCTGAAACCATTCAGCTCCAAAACTCCTTCTACTAAAATTTTCCACTCCTGAAATGCAATTCTGTGCCACTCAGCAGCCATATTCAGAGATTAAAACAACAGTAAATATAAAGTTCAATGCATCAAATAGCCATTTCATTGATTCAACAGAAATCCGGAACAGACCCTACAATTTGTATAAGCAATTGATTGGAAGTGAAAGTTCAGTTGGTCCATCCTCATGTGCTTACTATCTCTCTTCAGTGTCACCCATGCTGTGTGGATTTCCCCCTTTCCCAGATAACTTTATAAGCAATTGACTGGAAGTGGCATGCTGATTTACCATCCCTCTATTGGTAAAGGAATCAGATACAACACTGCTAGCAGTGTTGATTTGACATTCCTTGATAGATCTCATCAAATTATTTCTTACTTATTTCAACTTTTACCGTATAGGTTCTGAGTTTCTTCATGGCTGAGACAGTAGCTGTAGCATCGGCTATTGCTGGCGGAGTGGCAGCAATAGCAAATGTGGTTAGTGCGGCAGCCGATGCTAAGACCGCCTTTGTGGATCCATATATTAGCAACTGTACTTCTTCAAATGATGTAAAGGAGGTTCGTGATAAATTAGACAAGTCAATAGGAAGGCTACATGCAAAAATGAAGGATCACAAGAAAGAAGTTGAACAACATGAGATAAAGGAACAATCAGAAATTTTCAAGCAATGGATTAAAGATGTTTTAGAGCTCGAGGATCAAGTGAACAAATTAATAGTCAAATATGACAAGCAAAGTGAGAAATCATCTTCCAATTGCAGCAAAGAAATGAAAAAGAAGCTCGAAGAAGTAAACGAACTTTTGGAATATGGAAATCAAATAAAAGATCAGTTGATGGCTGATCGACAACTGAAATCTGTTGTCAAGAAAAAGGCACCTTGTATTGAGAAAATTCAGATGTTCCAAGATAGACTTACAGATGTACTAGAGTCACTAAGAAATGATAAAGTTAGTTGGATCGGAATCAGTGGGATGATAGGAGTTGGCAAAACAACCATAATGTTAAACTTGAATAACCATAATGAAGTTGCTGAATCATTTGACTTAGTCATTTGGGTGGATGTTTCTAAAGTAGATAGTGAGAAAAACCTTGATACCAAGGATTTGCAATGTGAAATTTTGAAAAGATTGAATAAGGAAAGCACTGAAGATGCACATACCAATGCAAGTAGAATATCAATGACATTAATGGATAAGAAATATCTGCTACTTCTAGATGATGTTAAGGAATATCTCAACTTGGATGTGATTGGAATTCCTGATGGCAAAAAAGGTAGTAAGGTTGTTTTGACAACTAGACATAATGAAGTTTGTTATTTGCTAGTGAATAAGGTAGTCAATGTGACAACATTGTCTGAGAAAGATGCATTGGAGATGTATCAAGGTATCCTACAAGACCCTGAATTTCATAAAGATCGAGAAAAGTATTACCTTGCAAAGCAAGTATTGAGGGATTGTCATTATATTCCACTATTGATAGAACAGCTTGCAAAAACCATCAAACAGAAAATCAAAGCGAAAAAAAGTTCATCCATTTGGGGAAGTGGACGCAATTTGCTACTTTTTCATGAGCAAGCATCCAAAGAGCACATGGAAGAGTATTATAACTTGTTAAAAGGATTCTACTATAGGCAGATGGATGACGTCCAGAAAAGATGCTTTCTTTTTGGCGCCTTGTATCCCGAAGGGAGTGACATCTACATTGATCATTTGATGGAGTGTTTGGCAGCAGTACATTTCCATGGCAATGACTATGAAAAGGTAACTTTGGATGTGTGTAATACCTTGGGACACCTTATGGATCTTTCATTACTTGAAGAAAGTAAAGAGGATTGTGTTACCATGCAAAAAACGGTTACCATGCGGAGATTTATAAGGAAAATGGCTTTGTATTGTGCATTATCAGAGGATCAGAAATGTAACTATCTGGTTAAAACAAATGAAGCATTAGAAGAATCCCCAAAGGCAGAATCCTGGAGGAATAAGCATCATGTCTCGCTGAGTCAGAATAAATTTGATCAGTTACTGCCTATCCCAGATTGTAGTGACCTTTCAACACTTCTCTTACAGGAAAATTTGAATTTAAAGGAAATCCCTGCATCATTTTTCCAGTATACGAGGAATCTTAAGATTTTGGACATGTGTGAAACTGGAATTGAGTCCTTACCATCAAGTATATCATATCTGATCAATCTCAAGGTGCTCTATTTGCGAGATTGTCGGTCTCTGAAGCAGCTTAATTTTGCAATACGACTTCCACTTCTTGAAGTGCTTGACATTCGAGGTAGTAAGATCCACAACATACTAACTCATACCAAAAACGTAAGACGGCTGTGGATATCCTTTGAGAAATATAAAGTGGAAAATGGCACAGAAGTAAGATTATCTCAGTTATCTGAACTGGAGGAATTGGTTATCCATATGGAATCGTTTGATCAATGGAACAATAAGGTGTTGATTAAGGATATAATAAAAGAAGTTGCCAGTTTGAAAAAGTTGAGGACCCTTCAGTTCTGCTTTCCTGATAAAGAAAAGGTCGTTAATGTCATAAAAGATAAACCTATGCTTGAAGTGCGTGTTCCTCATATAGAGATTCTTCAGATTTTTATAGTGCAAAGCTGCTTATGGAGAAAATTCAGTCAATTCAGTCATGAAAATCCATTTCTACTTTTCATTGGCTGCCAAATTTCAGAAAATCCTTATATTCCTGAGACATTGGGGTATGGGAAATATATTAAATACTGCGATGGTGAAGGAACCAACCCTCCAATTCCTGAGGTACTTGCTAATGTCGAAGCATTTGAATTGGTCAATCACAAGGACATCGTGCAACTGTCAGACTTTGTAAGAGTGGAACGTGCATTATCAAACTTACAGCATTTATACTTGAAAGATCTACCAAAATTGAGAAACATTTGGTCAGAACCAGGGGAATGTGGAAGCTTAGTAAAACTCCAGACTCTAGTTTTGAGTGGATGCCCAATGCTGACCACCATTTTTCCTGCAAATATAATTCAACTACTTCATAACATGGAATCTTTAACAGTTGAGGATTGCTCAGGAGCAATTGAAATATTCGAGAAATTTGAGAATAGTGGAAATGGTACTAATCAGTTGCCAAGCCTGAATGAAATGGTGCTCAAATTATTGCCAAAATTAAAAAATATCTGGGGTGATGAGTCATCAAAGTGCCAATCCTTGAAGAAGCTTACTCTTTTTAAGTGTCCAGGCATTGGTGGAGAATCAGTGCAAATTAATGCACCAAATCTTGAAAGTTTTGTGCAGCAATGATAGAACGCATTGCAACAGCAGAATTATGTGATTTGCATTTTGAGGTAATTCTTTCTGTCTTTGCATTGCTTTTTTAAACAGTATTTTCATGTTTGTAGTTTGTATAATTCCCTCCCTAACTCCAATTTCCTCGAACCCTAGATTTTATAATGTTGCAGCTTACTAGCTGGTGCATAGAGTTCTCTGGCGATGTATCTCTGGAGTTTGGATTCCTTGTCCTCTTCTCATTATCGCTGGATTAATTCAGAGATTCTAATGATTTGGGCTCCCCATGGCTGGTGTTTTGTTGTTGTTACTGTTGTTGTTCCTTTCTCTCTCTCTCTATAAGTTATTCTCTTGTTCTAAGTCCTATCTAAAGATGAATATTTTTTAAACAGAAACCTTAAGGTAAGACTCAGTAGTTGTGTTCCTGTATCTAAGTAATAAAGCTTTTTCTTGTGTGTTTTGTTGACATTCTGAAATTCATGATATCATAATAAACTTGGTGTGCCTGTTTTAATGAGAGTTCAACGCCTATTGCCAAAATCTTTGTTGCGAACCCTATCCAGTGAGATTAAAATTGTTATTGTTGCATAGTGTTGTTCAGGCTAGTTTTATCCGTTCAACATTCTCTATTTATTTCTTTATTGTTGCTAACTATAGATATTCCATAGCCCACAATAAATAATAGATGTAAATAGAAGAGATTTATAGTTTGTCAGATAACTCGTTCATAAATGTATCTTTTATGACTGTTGGGCTATCATAATGGCCAATGCATCATGTGATGCTCATGTAGAATGACTTTGATTTGATGGGCCTTGAGATTAAAGAAAATAGCTTTATGTAGAAAGAGCCATGAATTCATTATAAAGGTTTTGCAGAAAATGGTGAAAGGGCAAGCTAGGCATGCATTGTCAAAGAGAGGAAACCATGAAGAAGGTTAGAATTCCCTCAAAAGCTAGGAGGAAAAAAGAATTTTAGCATTCTTTTTAAATTGAGTGAAGGGATGTAAATTTGGAAAAACCCAAACAAAATTAAATGTGAACTATCATTTTAGATGCGAATTTTCGTTTCTAGTTTTGTTGATTGTTAGTCACAAAAGCCACGTAAAAGCAATAGATGCCCACCATCCAAATGTTGCCGCTAGGACTTGAGAGAGAATAGGAACTCTTTTAAGAGAAAATCACACTCACTTTTGTTCACGTTGTTATTGTGTGTGTTTAAAATATGTCACCCATAACTCCCTTTTATGAGAGTCTCTAACAGCCATTATAATTCCTAACTTGATTAATAGTCCATGTGACTTTCAAATCGAAACTAATCATATCACATAACAATCGTCCACTGTTATGATAATTCAATTTGACTTTCAAATCGAAACACGGGATTTAAATCAAGTGAAATGCATAAAAGATGACAATCAAAATGTTTTAGTAAATGAGGGAGTGATTAAGGAGAGATAGAAGGAGTATTTCACAAAATTATTCAATGATGGTGGTGACACAAGAGTTAGATTGGGACATCTTAGTAACTCCGAAGGGAATGTGAGCTACACATTCTATCGATGCATAAGTTCAAATGAAATAAGGCAAGCTTTAAAAAAGATGAAAAATCATAAGGCAGTGGGACCAGATAATATACCAATAGAAGCATGGAAATGCATGGGAGAAGAGGGCATCTCCTGGCTAATGCAACTATTTAATGCGATCCTTAAATCAAAAAAGATGTCAGATGAGTGGAGGAAGAGTACTTTGGTTCCTATATACAAGAACAAAGGAGATGTTCAAAACTGTGAAAATTATAGAGGAATTAAGTTAATGAGTCATACCATGAAACTCTGGGAGAGAGTAATAGAGCAGAGGCTTAGAAAAGAAACAAATGTGTCAGAAAATCAGTTTGGTTTCATGCCTGGCAGGTCAACAATGGAAGCTATATATTTACTGAGGTGTCTAATGGAAAGGTATCGGGATCATCATAAGGACCTACATATGGTGTTTATAGATCTAGAAAAGGCCTATAATAGGGTTCCTAGAGAAGTATTATGGAGGGTTTTAGAGAAGAAAAGAGTCAAAATAGCCTATATACAAGCCCTTAAGGACATGTATCATGGTGTAGAGACAAGGGTCAGAACATGCGGAGGGGATACTGAACCATTTACAACTACAATAGAACTGCATCAAGGTTCTGCACTAAGTCCATACTTATTTGCCCTAGTAATGGATGAACTCACTAAAGATATTCAGACAGATGTGTCATGGTGTATGCTATTTGTAGACGACATAGTGTTGGTGGATGAAACAAAAGGAGGAGTGAACACTAAGCTTGAGTTGTGAAGAAACAATTTAGAATCTAAGGGATTTAAATTAAGTAGAAAGAAAACAGAATATATGGAATGCAAATTTAGTAAAAATACAAGAGTGGATGATGTTATAATAAAATTAGAAGACCAAATCTTACAAAGAAAAGACTATTTTCGATATTTGGGATCAGTGATTCAAAAAGATGGAAAAATTCACGAGGATGTCGCACATAGAATTAAGGCAGGTTGGTTAAAATGGAGAAATACATCGGGAGTGTTATGTGATGGTAAAATCCCATTAAAATTGAAAGGAAAATTTTATAGGAGAGCTATAAGACCAGTCTTGTTGTATGACTCAGAATGTTGGGCAGTCAAATACTAGCATGAGCAAAAGACGAGTGTAGCGGAGATGAGGATGTTAAGATGGATGTGCGGACATACAAGAAAGGATAAAATTAGAAATGAAGTTATTCGTAATAAGGTAGGAGTAGTGCCAATAGAGGAGAAGATGAGAGAGACTAGACTAAGATGGTTTGGTCATGTGAGAAGGAGACTAAGAGACGCTCCTGTGAGGAGAGTTGATGAAATGGAACAATTAGTCACAAAAAGAGATAGAGGTAGATCCAAGAAGACTTTGGGAGAAACATTAAAGTTCGATATGAAGTATATGGATTTAAATGAAGATATGACAAATGATAAGAATACATGGAAGTCTAGAATTCATGTAGCCGACCCCACATAGTGGGATAAAGGCTGGATATGTTATTGTTGTTTTGAATTACAGGATAAACACATTATCTCTTGTCGGTTTACTCCGGATGGGCAATCTATCCCTGTCAAGTCTACACTGAGGAAGAGAACAAAGGGATTAAGGCACCATTGAGTAGGCTAAAGATAAATCTATCTAGGAGATCATTCTCTATGAATAAATGTTTAGAGTAGGCATTGCTCTGTTCTCTTCTTCATGAACTCCTTTTCTTTTCAGAATGACTCCATATACATATAACATTCTTTTTGTCTTCCTCTTGATGCAAATTCACTTCCATGTTATTCCGTTTCACATGAATAACATGAAGATGCAATGTAAACTCACAAAAGATATTGAGAGATGAAAATGCACTGGAGTTTTGCTACTTTGCCAGACCAACTTTACCGAAACCAATTTTGCTCTGACAAAAATACCCCTTACCCCTCAACAATATTGCAAAAATCACCTGTTGCCAACTTGTTCCAAAAGGTGAAATCGCTCACCCCGGGCGCCCCCCACCCCCGGCCCACCTGTTGCCAACTTACCTTCCCCATTCGTGGAGAGAGAAAGCAAGGGTTAGGGCACCAAAAGCCCCCATATTCAGTCGTCGTTCTTGCAATTGGAGTCGTCGATTTTCAGTCGCCGTTTCTCGTGCCGCCCACTTCACGCCACTGCCTACCCCTCTCTCTCTCTCTCTCTCTCTCTCCACAGAAGAAGAGCATCGCCATTCCTCATGCCGCCTTGTTCTCATCGATCTTTCTATCCATCTATCTGTCTTTCTAATCTGCTGTTGTTGTTCTTGAAGACAGTGGCAGGTTGGGATACAATGTTATTTCATGTTTTTGAGTGCCTCTGCTTGTGTACTAGCTTCAATTTGTCAACTGGATTTTCATTTTTGTGTTAATTGTGGTTTGGTTTGGAGTTGCCCATCAATAGGGATACTTTTATGTTGGATTAGCAATTGTTGCTTTCTGGGTTAGTTCAGGTTGGTTCACTTCTAGCTATAATTTACATGGTGATGTGGCACCAACTTAAATTACTAGAATACCCCTACGCGCTGATAGTCTCACCTCCGACGTGGATCACCTGAGAGACCGACACGTGGCCAGTCAACACTCCAAAACGGAGTCCGAGAAATTCGGGCCGAACCGCAAGACCCGTTCCAACTTGACCGGGATTCTCGGGAGTCGTGCCCGCTTATCTCGGGTATCCCAAAACGGGTTCGCCTATAAAAAGACAAGGACTCTCGCCAGGTATACCTAAGCTCTACAGCTCTTTCATTTACTTCTACCTGCATTTACTCTACTGACTTGAGCGTCGGAGTCCACCCCGGGGGATCCAAGCCCCGGCCCTCCATTGTCTTGCAGGTCCTACACCCGAGGTCCGACATCCTCAAGTCCGAGGTTCCATTCCCGAGGTCCAATCGCAGAGGTGGCACGTGGTGGTCGGTCCCAAAAACCATCATCATTTGGCGCCCACCGTGGGGCCGACGTCCAGACTCGCCAACCTCTTCTTTCCCTACCTTGTGCTTTGGACTTCCGCTCCTCACCTCGGACCTCGGTCTTTCCACAAGTGTCAAACGACTTTCAACTCCTCACTTCGGACCTCGGTCTTTCCACGAGTGTCACACGACTTTCGCTCCTTGTCATAACTAACTACATGGCTCCCCGAAGAGACGTGACTCGCAGCCAGGTCGGAGCCAGTCTAGAAGCCCCGCAACAAGGAGAGAATCCACCACCTCCAGCCAATCCAATGCCGGAGGACCGGCTCACTAGGTTGGAAAACCAGGTCCAACAGCTAACTGAATTGTTGACGGGTTATCTACACCAGACCGAGCAGCATCGTTCTCATGTGTCCTCTCAGCGGGCGGAGCATCAGTCTCCTCCTCCTACTCGGGAGCCTCGTCAATCCCGCCAGACGGGTCAGGAAATCCACTCCTCTGAGGCAGCAGGATCCACTTCTGCTCCCTCACGAGAAAGAGAGACTTCACAGGAGAGACGATTGCGTTTCCTAGAGAAGCAAGTCTAGGAACTCAAGAAGGGAAAGGAAGAGCTGTTCCACCTCGGCTCTAACCAACCCTTGAGTAGGGGCATCATGGCAGAGGTTCCACCAGAAAGGTTTCGTATCCCCTCCATCAAGCTCTATGATGGAAGCACAGATCCCTATGACCACGTCGAGCTTTTTTCTTCTCACATGCTGGTGCAATCGGGGTCGGACGCGATGTGGTGCCGGGCATTCTCGGCTACTTTGGGAGGACATGCCCGGACCTGGTACTCCTGCCTTCCCCATCGTTCCATCAATTGCTGGGGAGAGCTGAAGACCTGTTTCTTAGCCCACTACGCTCCCTTGAAACGCCACCGAAAGTCTTCCATGGCTTTGGTGAACATCAAGCAGAACCAAGGTGAATCCCTGAGGGATTTCGTGGCTAGGTTCAACGAGGAAGCATTGAGTATCGATGAGTTCGACCAGCGAATCGCAATGGTGGCTCTTCAGAATGGCTTGAGAGCTGGGCCATTTGCTCAGTCCTTGGCCAAGACTCCACCTCGTACTTTCACAGAGGCCCTAGCCCAGGCTAACAAGTACATCAACGCCGAAGAGGTGATGAAGGTGAAGCGGGCGGAACAACCTGACAGGAAGGAAAGAGAAAAGGAGAAGAAAAAACCAGTGGCAGAGCAGAAGACGGACTATCGCCTCTCCCGAGCTCCAGATCGCCTGAGTTTTGGGGGTGCACGTGGAAGCCCGATGAGTTATACTCCCCTCAATGCCAGTCGAGCCGAGATTCTACTGGCATTAGAGGATAAGGATTATTTGCGGCATCCTCCACCGCTGAGGTCTCCACCCAACACTCGAAGCAAAAGGAAGTATTGTCGATTTCACCGCGACCATGGCCATGTTACAGAGGACTGCATCCAGTTAAAAGAAGAGATTCAAGAGCTTATCAACCTGGGTTACCTCCGAGATTTCGTTGGCCAAGAAGGCATGAGTTCGGGTAGAGTTGAGTCCAAGTCGGATGATAGGAGAAGGTCTCCTACACGGGATCGCTTCTGAGAGCGAAGTTGGACACCGTCCCGGAGAGAAGGAAAACAGCCAGCTGGGGATGGATGAGCTCCGGGACCTGTTGCAAATTCGCAAAGCTGCGTGTAATCAGCGCATTGCTAGGATGTTAGAATCCTTAAGTCCGAGAGGCATATCGACTAAAAGACATGGAAGGCAAGTCCTTGAAGCATACTTGGAATGTCCAAAACTTAAGGAAGTTTCTTCAATGAGGAAGGGAATTCCTCGAACCTCTATGTACTCTTTTTTACGACTAATGGCAAGACTTCGGATTCTCTCCATCTAACGGCAATCTCACAAATGCCAACACTTCGCCAAAGCAAAATCCAAGGGTCACGAGCCCTAGGCCGTCCTCAAAAGAGGACTAAGGGCCACGGAAGAACCCTAGCCTAACACCCTCTTTCGCGTGGGAGTGGCTAAAATCCAAGGGTCACCAAAGCAAAATCCAAGGGTCACGAGCCCTAGGCCGTCCTCAAAAGAGGACTAAGGGCCACGGAAGAACCCTAGCCTAACACCCTCTTTCGCGTGGGAGTGGCTAAAATCCAAGGGTCACGAGCCCTAGGCCGTCCTCAAAAGAGGACTAAGGGCCACAGAAGAACCCTAGCCTGACACCCTCTTTCGAGTGGGAGTGGCTAAAATCCAAGGGTCACGAGCCCTAGGCCGTCCTCAAAAGAGGACTAATGGCCACGAAAAAAAAAAAACTCTAGCCAACACCCTCTTTCGCGTGGGGGTGGCTAAAATCCAAGGGTCACGAGCCCTAGGCCGTCCTCAAAAGAGGACTAAGGGCCACGGAAAAACTCTAGCCAACACCCTCATTCGCGTGAGAGTGGCTAAAATTCAAGGGTCACGAGCCCTAGGCCGTCCTCAAAAGAGGACTAAGGGCCACTGAAAAAACTCTAGCCAACACCCTCCTCCGCATGGGAGTGGCTAAAATCTAAGGGTCACGAGCCCTAAGCCGTCCACAAGCCGAAGATGGACTAAGGGCCACGGAAAAACTCTGGCTAACACCCTTTTTTGCGTGGGAGTGACTGAAATCTAAGGGTCAAGGAAACTCAGCTTGACAAGAGGATATCTCAGCTTGATCAGCCAGACCAAGGAATCCCACTAGAGGATATCCCAACCTGACCAAGAAAGAGAAGACAGAGGTTAGGGAAGGAAAACCACAGCTGGACACAAGTCAAAAGAAACTCAACAGATGTGACTTAGCTTGGACAATCTCGAGCTACGCCTGCAACAAAGAAAATCCAAATAAACGGGTCAGTCAAATTAAGCTTTATTTTAATGCCTATGTTGTTATATATATATATTAACAAATGTGTATATATATATAATATATATAAATATATATATTATTTATGTTATAAAAAAAAAAATTGGGCAGAAAGCCCCAAAGGAGCGGAGGTCGGCCTGGCCGACCTCCCATCTCTAAATGTATATATATATATATTATATATAAATATATATATTACATATATTAAAAAAAAAAAAGAGAAAAAATCGCTGAAAGAAGAAGCAGGAGGGAGGCGGCCATGGCCGACCTCGGCCAGGCCGAGCCAAGTGCTCGGCCGTGGCCGAGGAGCTCGGCCTCGCCGAGATCTGGCGAGGCCGAGCATGGCCGAGGAAGCTCGGCCTCGCCAAGGCGAGGCCGAGCATGGCCGACCTCGGCCGCGGCCGAGGTCAGGCCAGGCCAAGCCAGGCCAGGCCGACCTCGGCCGCGGCCGAGGCAGCCTGGCCAATCGACCTCGGCCAGGCAGGCGCCTGGCCGAGGAAGAAAGAAGTTTTTTTAAAAAAAATAAAAAAATAAAAAAATAAAATAAAATAAAAGCAAAGAGGAAAAAAAATATATATATAAATAAATAACAAATAAGAAAAGAAAAAAGAAAGGAAGGGAAAAATTAATCTCAAAAAGTGAAGAGTTTGGCAGTCTCATACTTAAAAATACTCCTATACGTTCTGGGAAAATCTACAGTCGAATAGACTCAGAAATTAAGCTACTCCTCGACCTAGTGTGATTCTCAGCTCAGCTCAAGGAGTGGGGGGCAAGTGATGTGGCACCAACTTAAATTACTAGAATACCCCTACGCGCTGATAGTCTCACCTCCGACGTGGATCACCTGAGAGACCGACACGTGGCCAGTCAACACTCCAAAACGGAGTCCGAGAAATCCGGGCCGAACCGCAAGACCCGTTCCAACTTGACCGGGATTCTCGGGAGTCGTGCCCACTTATCTCGGGTATCCCAAAACGGGTTCGCCTATAAAAAGACAAGGACTCTCGCCAGGTATACCTAAGCTCTACAGCTCTTTCATTTACTTCTACCTGCATTTACTCTACTGACTTGAGCGTCGGAGTCCACCCCGGGGGATCCAAGCCCCGGCCCTCCATTGTCTTGCAGGTCCTACACCCGAGGTCCGACATCCTCAAGTCCGAGGTTCCATTCCCGAGATCCAATCGCAGAGGTGGCACGTGGTGGTCGGTCCCAAAAACCATCATCACATGGCTTGCTGGATATTCCTAGACTATATGTGCTTGTGCAAAAAAACATAACCCAAAGAAAGAAAAGAAATTCAAAATAACTCTTTTCCTTCTTTGATGTTATTCACTTGTGTGTTGAACTCGGGGCTCAAGGATTTACTAAATTCATTCTATGTTAATTCGACATGGCTCCCAATTTATACATAACGATTATATTTGGTCCGCACTTTTCCCTTTGCACAAGATTGAACGGTGAGAGCAATGAAGTGTAACTGAAGTTATTTCTCGTTTGGGTTTTGTAATTTAAGGTCCAATGAATGTTTGTGAGGGAGAAATCTGCTAATAGTTAATTCTTCTCTAGTGCAAATTTTGTAGAGCAAATACGTGTGGTGCACATGTACTAACAATATTTAAAATATTTTTTCCTAGAAAAATTGCTTAAAAAGTTTTCTATTTTAACTTGGCAAAAATTAAAAAAGCTGTTGTATTTCAGTTCAATCAATTTTTTATCCACTCACAATTCAAATGGACAACACCATTTCCTGCACTCGCGTTCAGAATACTCAAGTTCAAAGAAATAACAGAAGACGCAAGCAAGCAGTCATCAACAGCAAGCTTGCTTGACAATTAACTTCTAACATGCATCACATTAACAAATTAAGAAATTACAAAAACAGTGCACAGCAACTTTCTCAGAAAGTTTAATAAGAAACACCCATCCTTCAGGTAGCTTACAAGACCAAGTAATATTTGAATGGAATACATATAATTAACAAATAAATAGAATAGTTTCTTCAAAGCTCATTTTACAAATTCGATTTCACTGCTTCACGAGCATTCTTCCCCTGGGTCGCATGTAAGGCTTTGTGTGGCTGTGTGTCACACCAGGAGCCTTACCGAAGTGTTTCACTGCTTCACGAACATTCTTCGAGCCTCGGAAAGAGTACCTGTCTCACATTACCGCATGAAGGGGAAAAAATTGATTAGATCTCCCAGACCATTGGAAAAAAATAAACATGCTCAATCCACTAATTCTACGTAAAATTCCCCACCCAAATTGTAGGGTAGCAAGCCGAATAAGAGATTAGTCCTACCAACTCTCAAGTGGACCTAAACAGTTAGCCAACAAACAATAATTACAGAATGCCCATAAAACATTAACCCCATCACTTTTAGAAGACTACCAAAAAGAAATAGTAGTTCAAGCATATGTGAGACCAATCATAAAATTTTGGAAAAATTTTGCCTCTTTCATCACTAATTGTTATGTTTGTCACAAATAAGTGAGACCAACCATATGTGAGAGGAAACAGAGAGAGAAATAAACAAGGATACAATTCAATTCCAAAACTAAGTACCATATGAAATATATTAGTATTATTAAAGAAAACAAAATGTACTTAAACCATCCGAGACATGCATTCGTTCCATCTCTGCCATGGCTGCAATCTTAAGCTGCTACCACCATGCAAAATCTCAAGAATAGCCCTTGCCAAGCTTTTGAATTGCAGAATACACTTTCTGCCTCGACCCAACAACATTTATACCCCACACCCATATCCTTGAGATCCTCCAATGTCAACATTGGCAAAACTTCTTCATCCACATCGTGTATCTCAAAAACATGAGCGTACCGGCTCAGCCCTAGTCCAATCAACCAGTTCCTCACCACATTATCACTACCAAAATTCCTATCTCCACTAGTAGCCCACTTCCGATCCCGCGAATCGTCCCTGCTCACTGAAACCCTAGCCCTAGCCGTTCTCCGATGCCCATGCCAGAAATTGAGCGCAACATTGTCAATAGATTGAATCAGACTCTGTTTCTTCATCAGACTCTCTGTATTCTGACGAATCGTACAAAAAAAAAAAAAGAACATAAAATGGAGGATTATAGTGGGAAAAAAAGAAACAAGCTTACCTAGGTCCAACATTGTCACCAGTAGCAAGAGATTCCTTCCACCTTTTTTTGAGATCTGGATCTTGTCCCAATGACAGGTAGTGGCAGGTAGCGGGCGATGGTGGCGAGTTGTGGCTGTCGGCGAGGAGGAAGAAATGTGGGCCAGTGGTGGAGGGTTGTGGTTGTCGGCGAGGAGTAAGAAAGGTGGGCCGGTGGTGGCAGGTTGCGGCTGTCAGCGAGGAGGAAGAAAGGTGGGCCGGTGGTGGCAGGAAGTGGTCGATGGTGGCAAGTTGTGGCTGTTGGCGAGGAGGAAGAAACATAAGTTAGGTTAGACTTCGAGAGAAAGCAATGGAGGCTTCGATTTCTTCAGACTGTGGGTTGTGTGCAAAATTTGGTGCTTGTCTTTCATCGCTCAATTTCAATTTATCGCAATATTTTAATTATCAAAATATCGCGATAAATTGGTTTCGACAAGGCTGTCAGTAAAGCCATCTAGCTAATTAGCAAAACTCAATGCACTGAAATGCAATGTATAAATCTATGTCATCCTCTGGAGGGTTAATTACACCAATAATCACTCAACTTTGTATTTGGTTATTGTTTGATCACTGAATTTTGAAATGTTACCTGTTAGTCACTAATATTTCAAAACTGTTATTGCTTAGTCACCGAACTTTAAAATGTTACCTACTAGTCATTAATATTTCAAAACTGTTTAACATCCGTCACTCGTGAACTTAAAGTTCAATGACTAACGAGTGACGGTGAGAAACAATTTTAAAATATTAATGACTAGTAGGTAACATTTTAAAGTTCGGTGACTAAGCAATAACAGTTTTGAAATATTAGTGACTAACAGGTAACATTTCAAAATTCAGTGATCAAACAGTAACAGAATGCAAAGTTGAGTGATTATTGGTATAATTAACCCTCCTCTAGATGTTATTCACAGGAATGGCATTTGGAACAAAACAAGGCCACTTGGGCAAACTCTAAGCAACGATAAAACCCTCATGAATCTTCCATCCTCTAGAGGACTCCCCAAAAATACTCTAGAAGCTTGACCATTTGGGATCACATGAAAGTAAAATTGTTGTAACACGAAGCCTTATAGAAGGATGCAACACAACATATTAAATCAATGTAATTCCAAAAAACAGGACAAGAAGGAAAAAATAATAACTACAAGGCAACACGAGGTACAAATAACTGTTTCCCATATGCAAGAACAACAGTTACCATATATATATATATATATAAACCACCTATGAACGTAAACATATGTGTATATGTAACAATAGGTTTACAACATGTAAGCAAAAGAATGATCTAATGCATGTCATCTGCCAAGTCCTCCAACTGAGCAAGAAGACAAGAGGAAGAGATGCTGGCAAGCCATCATCCGTTCCACTTGACCATGGGTCCAACAACTGCAAAAATCAAGCAACAATGATTCTGAAGCGTTCTAGTGCTGGATGTATCAATGTTGTCCCATACCATTTGATGTCCTTTGAGTGCCTTCTTATCTGGCAAATGCAACTTCAAAGTATTCAAACCTTTGAAGCTACCGAGTTCACTTGCAATAGCTTTCACTTCAATATCCCACCAATTATCATTTGGATTCACATCAATGCTTAGTTCTTCAAATTGAGTTCATTCCGACAAGTATTTCGTTGGAAAGATTCTGCTTACATTCTTGCCTGTTTTTACACGGTCTGCACGAGGATTCAGGGTCACCTTCAAGCCATCTTCTCAATTGGTCAATCTTCCCCCAACTTCTGGTAAATGACAATGGGGTACCTTCCCCTAAAAAGAACTCTTCCAAGTTAACCATCCGTACCCAGACGTTCCCACACGAATCTTAAGACATTAATTAGGTTTGCAGCAGTCTGTCGCTGTAACTAAGATGATAGTTGTTGCCACATTACTTCATAGAGCATGAGCTCCCAGACACTACCATCTTTCATACCTTTCAGAGCCATTGCGAGCAGAAAATAATAGCAAGTGGATGGCCTCGACATTATTTAACTAAACGTATGATGTTTTGGTAGAGATTGTAATATCCCAAGAGTCCAGAGAAAGGTAGTATATATCGAGGAAAAGTAGGGAAAGAAATAACCCTAGCTGGATACTTTTTGGTTTGAATATAAGCAAGGAACTCCCGCATTAAACATGCTTGAGCTGAGAAAATTCAATGATTGATGACTTCCCTTGGAAGTTCACATAGGCCCAATAGGTAAGTTGTTTTGGTTCTCTCTATCGCTCAATGCGGGATGTTGCAGACGGTATCAGAGCTGACCCTTGGTGAAGGCGGTCCGATAAGGGCGGAGAGTGACGTCGAGGCTCGAGGGCCAGTATAAAAAACGACTTCTAGGATGGCAGCCCCCAAAAGGAAGAAGATCTGGGACCAGTTGTAAGGCCGCATAACGAGGACGTCATGTGCTCAAGGGGGGAGAATACAATACCTCAAGAGTCTAGAGAATGGTAGTATATATCGAGAATAAGTAAGAAAGCAAACAACACCAACTGGATACCTTTTAGGCTGAATGTAGGCAAGGAACCCCCAGGTTAAGCGTGCTTGAGCTGAGGAAGCTCAAAAATGGGTGACCCTTGAAAAGTTCACGTAGATCCATTAAGGTAAATTGTTCTGGTCCTTTCTATCGCTCGATGTGGGATGTTACAGAGATGGTTATAAGAATCATCATCAAGCACAGTACTACCCACGTTCTTGCAAAACAAGTTCAAGGGTACCAGACAATCCTCCAATCTGATCTCCAAATCCAAGGCCAATGTTTGGTTAACATTTTGTGGTTGAGTTATCAGCACGATGAATACAACAATCAATGTTTGAAAATGCGGCCTAGGCGGCCGCTTAGGCGTTCAACGGCCATTGGCCACCCCGATTAAGGGCTGTTAAGCACCCCTAGGCGTCGGGGCCGATTAATCGGGCCACAGCGATGCCTCGTAGCCTGGGTCGCCGCTTAGGTCACGCGTGGCCTAGGCCACTAGGTCATGCACGACCTTTTCCTTCTTTATTTCCCATTTCCCTTCTCTATTTCCCTTTACCCTTTGTCTCTCTGGTTGTTCGTCTCTCTCTCTGTCACTGTCGCGCCGCCGATCTCATCTCTTAGTCGTTCTCTCTCGTCGTCGCCGATCTCATATGTTGGTCATCCTCTCTCATCATCGATCTCGTCTTTCTCCGATATGTATCCATCTTCCTCCACCTCCACCAGCAGCAACGCAAGCTTGCGTGCTTGCTACTGCAACAAGCATCAAGCCTCGTCAATTTAATATTTGCTCGCACCCCAGTCGTCTCCTTGTTGTTGCCTTTTAGAACACTGACAGCAATATCAGCAAAGTCAAAGAATTCTAGGTCATCCACGTTTGTCCTTGTTTGTCCTTCAATCAATGTAATCCACAAGCGACAAGATGCGAGAAAGATTGCCAGTAGAAGAAGGCCTTTGTACCTGCTCAACATCACATTGGAGTTGTATGAGGCTATCATAGTCGGGGAAAAAGACACTTCGAACATATTTCTTATCTCGAGTAGTTCAAGGCTTTAGCTACTTCCTCCCATTCCCAATCAAGACCGAAAATTCCAATCTTTCCCCCTCCCAAATGTCCCCAAGATACTTCACAATTTGCCGAATAGCAAAGTTGATTATGAAGTGACGTGTCATTTCTTCGTATGGTGACACTGAAACTGTTATCTCCTCTTCATACACCTTATCAGTAGTTCTTGTTGAGGGGCTTGTCAACTCATCAACTGGTGCAGGTTTGGTTGTTAATGATGATATTGCCGAGTGCTCTGGAGGATCTCGCTCTCGAGGAAGATGGTAATCAGTTGCAATGCCAAAATCATACTCGACCAAGTCTCTTTGAAGTCCACAAGCACCATCCAAATCTTGGGCTTTGCTAAAATGACTAGGAGAGTGTATATGTATGTGTTTACCTGTAATTAAAAAAATATACACACGTATACATATATACATACATGTACATATACATGCACATATAGATATACATACATACACATATACTAACACACACATATACATGTCTACACGCTTTATATACATACACCATCCCTTCTGCACTATGAGTAGTATGCTGATTTACCATCCCCTCTGTTGCTAGAAATGCTGATATAAAATTTCTTCATAAATCGTATCACATTATCTCTTACTTGTTTCATCTTGTCCTGTACAGTTGTGAATTTCCCCATATTCCCCATTGGCTGAAGCAGCTGCAATAGCAACAGCTGTTGCTGGTGCACTGGTAGCAGAGTAGCAAATGGGGTTAGCGCAGCAGCCCAAGCTAAGCCAATCTTTGAGGATCCATATGTTAGAAACAATGCCTCTTCAAATGATGTGAATGGGGTTAGTGATGAATTAAACAGGTCAGTAAGGAATCTACATGCAAGAATGAGGGATTACAAGAAAAAAGTTGAACAAGATGAGAAAAAAGAACAATCAGAAACTTTCAAGCAATGGATTAAAAGTGTTACGTAGATCAAGGATCAAGTGAATAAATTAACAGCCAAATATGACAAATAAAGGGAGAAGTCATCTTCCAATTGCAGTGAAGCAATGAAGAAGAAGCTCAAAGAAGTAAACCAACTTTTGGAACATGGAATTCGAATAGAAGATGAGTTGATGGTTGATTGACAACTAGAATCTGTTGTGAAGAAAAAGGCACCTTGTATTGAAAAGATTCAGAAGTTCCAAGATAGACTTATGGATGTATTAGGATCACCAAGGAATGATAAGATTAGGAGTATTGGAATCAATGGAACGATAAAGGTTGGCAAAACAACCATATTGATGAACTTGAATACCCATAAAAAAGTTGCTAAATCATTTAAGATAGTCATTTGGATGGACATTTCTAAGGCAAATAGTGAGAAAAGTCTAGGTATTGAGGATTTGCAATGAGACATTTTGAAAAGATTGAACAAGAAAAGGCACTAAAGATGCTCATGCCAATGCAAGTAGAATATCAGTCACATTAATGGATAAGAAATATTTGTTACTTTTAGAAGATGTTAAGGAATATTTCAACTTAGGTGAGATTGGAATTACTCATGGAAAAAATGGTAGTAATGTTGTTTTGACAACTAAACATCATGAAGTTTGTTCTTTGCTAGTGAATAAGGTGGTAAATGTGACAACATTGTTTGAGAAAGATGCATTGGAGATGTTTCAAGGTATCCTACAAGACCCTGAATGTAACAAAGATCTAGAAAAGTATTACCTTGCAAAACAAGTATTGAGGGATTGTCATTATATTCCACTCTTGATAGAACAACTTGCAAAAACCATCAAATAGAAAACCAAAGCAAAAAACAGTTCATTCATTTGAAAAATTGGATGCGATTTGCAATTGTTGCATGAGCAAGCATCCAAAGAGCACATAGAAGAGTATTATAACTTGTTAAAAGGATTCTATTATAGGCAAATGGATGATGTCTAGAAAAGATGCTTTCTTTTTGGTGCCTTGTATCCTAAAGGGAGTGACATCTACCTTGATCATTTGATGGAGTGTTTGGTAGTAGTATATTTCCATGGAAATGACTACGAAAAGATAACTTTGGATGTGTGCAATACCTTAGGACACCTTATGGATCTTTCATTACTTGAAAAAAGTAAAGAGAACTGTGTTACTAAGCAAAAAACAGTTACAAAGACCCTTAGATGCAGAATCCTGGAGGAAAAAGCGTCATATCTCGCTGAGTCAGAATAGATTTGATCAATTACCACCTAGCCCAGATTGTAGTGACCTCTCAACACTCTTCTAAAAAATTTTCTACCCACATTTTGAGTGTTCAAAGATAACTACAATCTAGAATAGGCAATAACTGATCAAATTTATTTTGACTCAATGAGACATGATGCTTATTACTCCAGGATTTTGCATCTGGGGGTTTTTGTACTATTTTTTGCTTAGTAACATAGTTCTTTTTACTTTCTTCCAGTAATGAAAGATCCACAAGGTATCCAAAGGTATTACACACATCCAAAGTTACCTTCTCATAGTCATTGTCATGGAAATATGCTATTGCCAAACATTTCATCAAATGATCAATTAGATGTCACTCTCTTCAAGATACAAGGCACCAAAAAGAAATCATTGTTTCTAGACATCATCCATATGCCTATAGGAGAACCAATTTAACAAGTTATAATACTCTTCTATGTGCTCTTTAGATGCTTGCTCATGCAACAATTGCAAATTGCATCCAATTTCCCAAATGACTAAACTGTTTTTTGTTTGATTTTCTGTTTGATAGTTTTTGCAAGCCATTCTATCAAGAGTGGAATATAAAGAAAATCCCTCAATACTTGCTTTGCAAGGCAATACTTTTATCAATCTTTATGAAATTCAAGGTGTTGTAAGATACCTTGAAACATCTCAAATGCATTTTTCTAGAATAATGTTGTCAAATCGTCTACTTTATTCACTAGCAAACAACAAACTTGATCATGTCTAGTTGTCAAAACAACCTTACTACCATTTTTACCATCAGGAATTCCAATCTCATCCAAGTCAAGATATTCCTTACATCATCTAAAAGTAACAGATATTTCTTATCCCAAATGATTCAACAACTTCATTATTATAGTTATTCAAGTTTAACATATAGTTGTTTTGCCATCTCCTATCATCCCATTGATTCTAATCCAACTAGCTTTATCATTTCTTAGTGATTCTAATACATCCATAAGTCTAACTTAGAACATCTAAATTTTCTCAATACAAGCACTACAAGAATTTCGGGTTTTAGCGACAGAAATATTCCATTGCTAAAGCCTATATTTCCATCACTAAAGCCAAAATCTGTCACAAAATCAATTTTCGCGAAGGTCATCGTCGCTAAATTTTTTTAGCACGGATCTGTCGCCAATTTAGCAATGGAAATATTTCTGTCGCCAAATGTAATTTTTTGAAATTTAGCAACAAAAATATTTCTGTCACTGATACTATAATTTTTTTTTAAATTTAGCGACGAAAATAAAAAAATTAATATTTTATTAAAAATATTTTTATCACTAAAATATTTCCGTCGCTTAAACAAATAAAAAAAATTTAAAAATTAAAATAATTAAAATAATTATTTTATTAAAAAAATATTTAGCGACAAGAAATTTCCACCGCTAAAACATATAAAAATTTTAAAAAATAAATAAAAATTAAAATAATAAATAATTAAATAATTAATTAAAATAATTATTTTATTTAAAAATTAAAAAATATATGTTTTAACAAAAAAAATTATTAAAAATAAAAAATTAAAACATTGAGACTCATTGAATTTAACTTTACCTTCATAAAGCTACATAAAAAACAATGAAAACTCCAGAAAAAAAAAAAAAAAAAGGCAACTGCTTCATATACACAGAAGACTGCACAAGCAACCTAGCCACAACTATTCATTAGTCAATCTTCCAAACAGAAATGGCATGAGAAGCACAGCCAACAGAACAATGGTGTTTTCCCATTCTTTTTCCTTCTATTTGTAACTATCAGATTACAAAACTGATGGAACCAGAAGTGGTGCAAAATTGACGTCCATTTATTCTACTTGAGGAAAATTTTATTAGAGGGATAACATTTGTGGTAAGAAATCAAACAGTGGCCCGGCAACAATAGGAAGAGGAAAGTGAACAGAGGAGAAAGTTATTTTTCATTTAGATGAAAGGAAAACAGTAGGAGTGTTAATGACTGCATGTTGGATTTTCTGGTCTGCCTGCAATTATCTTCCACCATAGCATAAATTTGCTTGGGATCAAACTTCTAATGAGTTCAAGCCACAAGAATAAGCCACTTGGAACATAGAAATAAATAAAGAAAAAGCAAAGAGATAATTTGTTCTGTTAAATTGGTGGGACATTTTTCAAGATCACATGTTCATAGGTCAGGCAATCAATAACCAGTGTGATGACACGATTCTAGGTAGATCATTTCACAATGACATCACCTGAATAAAGTAGTAGAGATCCTTGGCACATTGTTCATACTCTTTTCGACCAAAAAGACTCACAATAGCAGCTGGTGCATTATCTGCATTCAATAAAAAATAGAGTTGACTTACAAGCATAACCAGCATTTGGAATTTGAGTACAGGATAATGTGGGCATAATGCTTTTAATGAAGAGAAAAGTTGTTAAAGTTAAACAAGTAAAATTACCAATCATTAGGTCATATACAAATTTTGCACGACGCTCAGCTTCCTTTAGTTGTTGCTCTTCCCATTGGTGGACATCCTCAATTTTCTTAGGTGAAGATACAGATATGGGGGGTTGGCCATCAGTTGAACGTAGGGGTGTGTTTCCAGAGGCAGTTGGTCGTTGTCACCTTGGATGTTTTGTTATGAATATTCCATCAGGCCAAAGTATCTAATGTGAATCAGAGAGAAAATAATAAGCACCCCACACTTCCATTATTAAGATTTCCGCAAGTACAAGTTTCCCTGAACAAAAGACATGCCAAACACCCCTTCTGGTTATAAAAGGCTGCCTGGTAAATAGTAAACTACTGACTCAAGTTTCAGGTTGTTTTACTTGCATGCCCATATGTAGCAAAAATATCAACTACTCATGGACCTCACAGTTGCTTATCTGTGAGGCAATGATAACCAACAAGAAGCCGGTTGATGTTGCTCCCTTGTGAGCCTTATCTTAATGAATCCAAAATTGAAATGGGTTCTATAAGATTTTGTGAATTTTGTTTAAAATGAAGCAAGTAAAACCAAAATTAAAATAAAATTGTGAATTATGAAATTAAGTGGGATAATGGCTGGATATGTATGTTGTTGTGAATTATGAAATTAGAGTCAAGACCTGTTAAAATCTGAATCCTCTTTTATGCTACCAAGTATTGAGAACTCCAAACAAGGGAGAGTTCATCAAAAACATTGAAAAATATATAAACAGGCATCTTAATTCAAGAAGGTTGTGAAGGATAACCTGCTCAATCCGCCTGATTCCTGAAGCAACCACTGTTCCCCTACGTAAAAGTTGAATTTTCTCAATCAACCAATCATCAAAGGCATCACCCATTCCCAACTGTAATACCTGTTTGGCCACCCAGAAAGCCTTCCGCCTGTAATGCACTGGTAAGTTAGCCAGAAGGAAATCTAGCAAACTGAAACTTTTGGACATTCTGTCAAATATATAAAAATAAGGGACGATAGTTAACATAATCTAAACAATTATACATATCATATACCTGATCCAACCCCCGTCTTTTAGCTGGAAAACAACATCTACCAAATCTAGTATTGGGACACTTAGACTTGGTGGCAGCCACTGCATTAAATATAGAAATATTACAAAATCAACATAGAGGTTAAACTGGAAATATGCCACCAAAAAAAAAAAAAAAATGAATGAAGTACAATAGGCAAAAAGTTGGCCATGTCACTGAAGCTCAGTCTATCAAGTAAAGTAACCGACAAAATGAAAGCCAATTCCAAAAAGTAAAACTTGAGCAGGTTAGATGACAGATAGATAGTGATTACCCAAGCATTAGAGGCAAAGCAACACGATCTCGCAGAATATATACACACACACAGAATATACATATACATAAACCTTTGAGGCGGCAGAGGCGGATCTCGCAGCGGTGAAGGCGGAGGGGGAGCCCGATCGAGCTGGAGGCAGCGGCGGCGAACGGGGGAGGAAGCAGAGGCGACGACAGGAGGCGGAAGCAGAAGCAGCGGCGACGACAGGAGGCGGAGGCAGCGGCGGATGGGTCGACGGCGGGAGTAGTTCGCGGAGACAGAGAGAGAGGGGGGTGGGTTAGGGTTAAAAATTTGGGGATTTGGGGAAGGAGGCGGGGACATCTCCCGCCCACAATTTTTTTTTTTCATTTTTTTGAAATATTTATTTATTAAATAAAAATAAAATAATTTATAAAAAATAATATTATTAATTATTTCATTAATAAAAATAAAATAATTTATGATTATGATAAGTAATAAAATAATAATCTAAAATATGGTAATAAAATAATTTAAATTATTACATTAAATTAATATTTATTTAAAAAATAATTATATTATAAATCTAATAATTCTAATAAATAAGTTTGATATATTATAAATCTAAAATTATTTTTTTATTTTTTTATTTTTTGGTATTTAAACAAATATTAAATAAAAATATTACACAAATAATTAATGCATAAACAATAAAAAATATAAGAAAATTAAGATTGAGGACAAAAAATGCTTGATAAAAAATAATTTATATTTATTTAATGTTAATTCAAAATATATAAAAAAATATCAATTTTAGTTTTCAAATTCTAAATAAGCTGATTATTGAGTGAATAGTATCAAACACATTGCATTTATTGAGTAAATAGTTTTATTGGGGAGAACTAGAAGAAAAGTGAGGGGGTGTCTGTTATAAAAGATTGCAAATTGAGTAAAATTAAGTTAAGTTAATTATATTTAGTGTGTTCTATTTTATGATACTAAATTTATATTATCATTATCGAGATATAATAATATTTTTTTATGCGAGAGAATGTCTTAATCAAGATACAAGAGAGTATCTCTTAGCGTCTTCGAGAGGCTTGTAAAAAAAAAATAATTTTAGGATGCAAATGAGATCACCCATAAATTTTTTGATGCATAAGTTAATATTGTGTTCGAAGTGAAATTATAATTTCACTAAAATTGTGAGCATATATTAATTTAGCAAAAAGTTCTCTTATTTATAAAAAAAAATAAAATAACAAGATAGTCCTATACTTCTTTCTATATAATACAATCATTCGATATTGTTTTATTTTTTTTTATTTTAAAAATTTAAAATAATAAAATTTTTAACAATATTATGGTTTTTAAACTTAATATATTTATTCAAATTAAAAATTTTAAATTTTAAAAATTTATTTGTTTATATTCATCTCACGTTTAAATGTATATTTAATTTTAAATTTATTTTAATTCTTTTATATTTATACATTTATATATTTAATTTTTTATAAAATTTAAATATTTATATATTTAAATATTCATCTCAAATTTAAATATTTATAAATTAATTGATTAAAAATTTTAAAAATAAAACAAAAATTAAAATTAGCTATAGATTAAATATTCCGTCACTAAAATTATTTATTTGTTTTTTTAATTTAGCAATGGATTGAATTTTTGTCACTAATTAGAAATTTTTTATTTATTTTTAAAAAAATAGCCACAAAAATTTGTTCCGTCGCTAAATTTAGAGATGGAAATAATAATATGTTGCTAAATTTAAAATTAATTAATTAATTTTAATATTTATTTAAATAATAAAAAAATAATTTTAGCCACAAATTTGGAGAATCTATCGTTGATTTAGCGACCAAAAATAAAATTCATTACTAAAATAAGTGAAGGAAAAATTATCCGTTGCTATTTTTTTTAAAATATGTAATTAGAGACAAACAGATTAATTTTTTTTTAATTTTAAAATTTGTAGCTACAGATGATTTTTCATTGCTAAAATTAGCGACGAATTTCATATTCCATCGCTAAATCAATGATAGAATGAAATTTCCCTCGCTAATTTTTAAAAACATTTTTGTTTTTAATTTTTTTTATTACTTTAGCGACGAAATATTTTTCTGTCATTAATCCGTTGCTAATTTTATGAATTTTGTTTCTCTTATTCCGTCGCTAAATTTGAGTTTCCTGTAGTGAATGTGCATTTTTCTTTACAAGAGTTGTTGACCAACCATTAACTGATCTTTTATTTAGTCTTTTTTTGCCTTAAACTTATTAATTAGTTATTTATTTGTTGATCATTGAAAAATACTCCTTCCTAGTTACCAAGGTTTCCTTTCCTCATCATTTTATGCACAAAATGGAGTCTTAATAATCACTTTCTTGCACCCCACTTTAAAAATTTATCCTTAGGTTCGAAGTCACATATGTATTGACATATATAAAAGTCACAATAAGGTTCACATTACATGTTGGATATGTTTTTTCTTTTTCTTGGGTTGGATAATGGAACACCTTACTCTTCACTCTTCATGCGAGTTACAACCAACCTAGGGAAATTGAGATTTTATCTTTTTATCCCTTTAGCATCACATTCTCAATAAAATTAAAGTCAAGATAGGTAATTAAAAAGAGCACGGTAGTATAGATCACAACCTAATAACATGTATAAATGGATAATTGAGTCTAAGTTAGTTGAAGATACATCTAAATTTTCAAAAAAAAAGAATATAATATAAGTCTAGGCCTCGAGTAAAGTGAAACATTTAACGATATAAGATACAAAATAATAACAAGACTACTCAAAATAATGAAATCCGTTATTAGGGTTTAATCAAGCATCTTTTCATTCCCTTTACAAGAGTATGGGTTAGCTAAATGCTAGATCATTTAGCAAAGGTTTATAACTATTTTTATGCATGATGTATGAATATGATGTGACTCGATCTAATTATAAAAATTCAACATCTAATTCATTAACCCTAGTGTCAAGTTATAATAATCAATCGATTAATCGTTACTCTAAGGACAATGCAAATAACCTTTTAGACTAACTTTTTATTTTCGTCATGGCCAAACAATAATATGTATACAATTAAGCTAAATAGTTACATACTCAATGCAAATATCATACATTTTGATGCATCACAACCGATAATAAATATAATAATTTATAAAGAACACAAAATAAATCTAAGAGAACTACTCCACTTGATTTGCTAGTGATAATTAAAATTGTTTCTTTGATATGAGTGTAATCCTCCAACTATGCACCTACTCACCAAAATTTATAAAAAATTTAATTTATTATTATATTATTTATTGGCACCTTCTTCCATGAGCGCGCATGTGCTGCACATGTTTCTCTAGCAGTCTTTGTCCACTTTCCAATCATTGTCAACATGCTCCCTAACCCAAATTTTTGGTTTTCCCCATCTTTTTATTGTTTCTTTCATTTTCTTGTTTTCTTTCCCACTATTTATTGTCGGAATCGGCCGCACAACAACCTAAGCATCGTCGGACTGGTTCGACTACAACAAGCATTGGTTTGTTTTCCGATGAGCTCAAATCTTTCTCAAATCCCATCGAAAATTGCTCCAAATCTTCCCAATTTCTTTCTCACATTTTCAAGAACAAAAAGCCCTTTCCTCTTGACCCTCAAATCACCTTAGAATTGCATCAATTTAGTGTTATTGTGATAGTTATAGGTGATGAATGACTAACCCACCACCTCAATCCATCTATTTGGAGCCTCTTCCTTGACAACCACGGTCGCATAGGCCATTCATTACCTATCCCTGCAAACCCTTGAATCACATTAGAATTGCATCGATTTAGTGTTTATTCTTAGGCAAAGCCTTGCGCTATTTATAGGTGAGAACAATCCTTAAGTGGTTTTGTGAGTAATAATGGCGAGATTCCTATTAAGGTATCAGAGTATAATATTTTAGTGTATCAGTATGTTTCTAGAATTATAACAATATGAATGGACTTTTTAATGGTTGGCGAACTAGCCTCTCAACTAATGTTTTCACCAGTACTTCATCCTTGAAGATCAGTTGCTTTAACTGTTAGATTGGGGGATAGTTTGTAAATTTTCCGTTAGTATAAAAGAATATTATGAAAAGGCTTGCTTGACATTGTCAAGCATGACATTAGACTTGATGAGATATTGGTGCATATGGATGTAGACAGGGTGAAATATGACAAAATATAATTGCTTTCCTTTGGGTGATAATCTGGGTTTTTCTATTTCAGCCTTTTGAAAATAGGAATACCAATAGGACTGAACATTCACAGGCTTTGCATTGGGTTTCCAATGGATAGTGTGATCAAGGAATAGGGTTATGGGCAAGCTACAAGGTTCAACAAACAAATCCTCGAACTCAATCAACAATGAATGTAAAGGGTCACTAAGTTGATACCACGTTGAGATAATGTAGTGTGGAAGCTAGTTTAAGCCACGAGTAGCCCTTGTTTTCTACTATTACATTTTCTCCTGCATCTTCCTCCTCAACCCAAGTCCACTACATATATGGAATGTAGTTGGGCTATGGCAGCTTCCCTACACTAATTTTTGCATCATTGGACCCATCACCAATTTGCATTATCTATCTTCCACACTTCCTATGTTAATGTGATCCTATTCCCTGACCGACCCATCGCCTCAACTCGTCAAATTGGAGCTTCTTCCTTTCCAACCAAGGTCACATAGGCCACCATTGCTTACCCCTTCAATTGTTGCAGGTCGTCTCGTCGTTAAAAAGGAAGCCCGATGCTCATAGTGAGGCAGATAGCTTCTCGTCGAAAGACGTCCTGGTATGGGTGGGCTCGCCAAGGACGCTGATGTTCTTTGGCAACCCAAAACGCAAAAAAAATAGAGATGGAGGCGTTGGCGATGGTTGGAACAACAGAGGCAAACAACACCAAGAATGGAGAAGCCGCAGACGAGCAAATATAGATAGAGAGATAAGAAGAATAAGAAGAAATAGAAGATGGTGATAAAGAATAAGAAGAAGAAGAAGAAGAATGAGATGGAGGAGGAGAAGAAGGAGAAGGAGGAAGAGGAATAGGGTTTAGGATTTAGGGGGTTTTCATTCATGCGTGACAATATTTTATTAATTTTAATGACAACATCTCATTGATTTTAATTATACAATCAACATATGTTTGTCACATCAATATTGTCACTAACTATTGGGTCCTAATGATGGTAAATATATCCCAAGAGGGGGGGTGAATTGGGATTAGGTAGATTTTCGATGCTTTAAAACTTTGATTGTTGGAAGAATATAAGGTTTCAAAATCTAGGCTATAAGTTTCGAAATAAAGCTTTATGTTAAGTAAGTTTCGAAACCTACTATATATGTTTCGAAATCTCCTTCACTATTTTACAAGTTTCGAAATATGAAAAGTATGTTTCGAAATCTACTTCACTGTTTTGCTTAGTTTGAAATCTTTTGACTTGTTTTTCAAACTAATGATCTTTGGTAAAGATGATATACATAAATAAGAGTATACCAAAGATGTTTGTATATCAAAGATATGTTTTCTAAGTATGTATACAATTAAGCTCAAGAAAACTTTGTTTTAAACCTTGATAACCAAACTTATGAAATCATGTGCAATATGCAATAATGATAAGCGAAAAGCTAAAGTATACTTGCACACAAGATTTATAGTGGTTCGGCACTTGCCTACTCCACTACCTTCAAGCTTACCCACTTGAAGGATTTTGCAATCCCAATCACTTTTACTTAGTGATCACACAATAAGGGTTTTACAACGGTTCACCTAAAAACCTTACAAAGTGAGTTTTTACGGGCTCAACTCAAACCTAGCACCAAGTGAGTTTTAGGCTCAACTCAAACCTTACAATATTCAAGATAATCAAATTTATGTTTACAACCCAAAGAGCAATAAATGCCTTACCAATGTGGTTGTACAAACCTCTTAACTTGAGGTGAGGAGAGCTGGAGGATGAGACTCGTTGTTTGCACTTGCTTCTCCTTTTTCACATCACAATGCACATCTTGGAATGGATCTTCTTGATAGCTTGTCAAACGGATTTAGATCATTTGTGCTTGTGTGTGTGTCTCTTGTGTGTGCTCACTTCTTCTTGCTTGTTGTCTCTCTATCAATCTCTATCCATGTCTTCTTGTCTTCAAATACCTGCTATTTATACCAAGATAAAGAAATCTGGCCGTTTATAGCCGTTAGAGACAAAACAACAAAGTAGGTTTCGAAACATCACAATTTTACACATAAGTTTCGAAACATTGAGAACAAGTTTCGAAACATACAACAGACAAGCACTTAGAGACAACAGATAGTGGGAGACAGAATCTCCAGCCCACTTTGAATAAAATATAAGCACTAGCATTCAAATTTGAATTTGAATCTCTTAAGCATGGAGAATGCATTAAACAAATGAAAGAGAAGCATTTTAATAAATACAAAGTTGCAAAACACATGCATCTCGTTTTTCAAATAATCTGCTGACAGAATGTCAGAAGTTTCGAAACATGACATGATAAGTTTCGAAACATGCCTCTCTGGAGAACAAGTTTCGAAACATGATGCATATAGGTTTCGAAACATTACTCTCTAGAACTGAGGTTTCGAAACATGATATGGAGGTTTCGAAACATAGTCCGAAACCTGTTTTGAAAACTTATGCAATGCATAAAAGTTTCGAAATAGCATACATGAAAACATTGAAAACCATTTCAAATAAGTTTCGAAACATGCATAGAAACATGACACAGTTTCAGAAACATTTGAAAGCACATTCACAGCATGTATACACATCACAGGTTATTTCCATTTCTTTTAATTAGTAAATGTCCACATTTTAATTTATTTATATTTTACCTCCATTTACTTTAATACATAAATGTAAATAACGAAGTACCCCCTATTTGGATTCAATAAAAATACTTAGAAAATCAAAATCCAAATATATAAGAAAGTAGATTTTGGGTTTTAGTACAAACTCAAGTTTTAGCAATAAACCCACCTCCAAAATATATACTTTCTATTTAATGAAAAATTCATTAAAAATCGTTTTTGCTCTAATAAATGATAGATATCAAATTACCGGGAGTTTGTTTTCTAAAAAGAAAACTATTTCTTATACTTCTCCTTATAAGGTGCTAATCTCCCAGACTTAGCCAAAAACAGGGTTTTCAGTTTCAGACAATGAAACACGATATACTTGATATTGAAATTGATATATATTGAAAACCACATAGTTAACTTATGACTTAGGGATTAAACCAATATATGTTTTTCATCATTAAAACTATTGTACAAAAAGTACAACAACACTAACTTGAGTTTACCCAATAATTTTAAATATCTATGATTAGATTATAAAAAATTAAATTGAGTAGTGATTTGGCCGCTTCCCCAAGTTTTCTAACGACTCTTGTTTTTTAAGTCCTAAACTTTTACAATTTTTGTTAAAGCCCAACCTCCATTAAGTTGTCTCTTTTCACTCTCACTTTTACAAAATTTCACTTGACCCAATTTTTTTAAGAAAACTACATTAATACATTAATTATACAATTACCGAAATAACCTCAAAGTAATAAGCAAAATTACCAAAATGTCCTCAAGCCTTTTTTTTTTTTGAAAAATCACACTTTTTTTTTTGAATTTTCTTAAAAATCTCAATATTACATAGATAAATGAGATAATGCTCTTACTTTGCCTCATATTTTTTTAAGTTTAATATATACGACGCCTCCTCAATAATTAAAAAATACAGCATTTAGTCTTTATTGTGTAAAATGTCGATTTTTTGTATTTCAACTATTAAAAATTAGTATTTTTAAATCATTGGGATTACCGTTCTTGCATGATCCCTCGCTGCTTGTATCATCGATTTCGACAGAACAAGAAAATTGCAGATGGAAACTTTGCTTCACTACGCAGGGCAAGGAATTGAACTCACGATCTATTGGTGCGAATCCCAACTCATCGTAGGCCAATCACTTAACCTGTGCCTTGGGGGTTAGCGTGTGTATAATCGTGTTTGTTTCTACTAGCGACATGCCATGTAAATGATTAGTTGACAATATTTGAGTAAGTTGTCTATTTTTATATGCGCTTTCAACAATTAAAAAATATGGTGTTTAGTCCTTAATGTGCAAAAAAAAAATGTTGCTTTAAGTCTTTACTCTTGTTTAAGGTAAATTGAGTTATTATCTACGTCACGTATGATATACATGTAAAAAAAGAAAGTGCCATATTATGAAAAAAAACTATGATAGCGAGATACATCAAATTAAAATTTGCCATGATGAAAAAAAAACCCAAATTATCCATAATTTATACAAAAAACCTAAGTTCCAAATACCTAAATATTTGAATCACTAACCAAACAATACTACCTTTTTTATTCTCAACCACATAATATGATAGAACTAACCTTTTTTTTTTTTTTAACTTTGGTTCCATTGTTGTCTTATTTATATCATCTTTTGTATTTTAAGATAAGAATTTAAAGTAATATTTTGTAATAATTAAGATATTTTACACATTAACAACCAAATGTTATATTTTGGTATAGCGAGCCTATTACTTTACATAACACAACTAAGTGATTCAAAAGATAAAAGTTCTTATAAATAAAAAAAATTAAAATTGTGAAAATTATAACTAAGTAAAACCTTCTCCTATAGTGTATTGACACTTTCTTGTCACAAAAGTAACTTTTCAAAAAAAATCTCAAAAGATATAATGTTATTATATTATAAAAAAATCACCTAATATATACAGACAACTTACAAGAAAAAGGTAGATTTTACAAATTTTGAAAATAAATGGAGACTTCTCGTGATTTAATTGACTCTACGTCATAGTTGAAAGTAAGTTTTGCAATAAGATGGACTTTACCAAATATGAGAATGGATCAACTATTAAATCTTAGTTATGCACTTTGTTTATTTAAGTAATATTTGTTAATTAATGTATGACTTAAAAAAAGTAAGATATATAAAATATTAAAATAAAAGTAATTTTTATTATATTTATTAAATTTAGTTAGCAACCATTAAAAAAAAGTCACATAATTTTTTATTTTAAATTTTTTAGATAAACTTATGTTAAATCTTATGAATAAGAAAAAAAAGACCTATATATCTTCTAATGCATTAAAAAAATTTAACAAATAATTTAATAAAAATATTAAAATATTTTAAAATTTTATTTTAATAATTTTATATTTTAATTTAAAAAATATTATTTTATCATATAATCTTATCTTATTCATTTTAATATATTTTATTTTATTATTTAATTTTTCTCGAAAACGAGGGAGATGTCTCTATGAAAACACGAAAAATTTATAAAAAAGAGGGAAGGGACTGGACGGGGCCAGCAATTGGGCGTTGACCAGCCCGGACTCTAGCCCGACCCGCAGCACCCTAGAGTTCCCTCTCTTTTTCCGCTGACCAGCCTCCTTCCCTCTGCAGTCTCTCCTCCGGACAAGACCACGATCTCCGTCTGCCCTCACTGCCACCACTATCTCCAACGCCCTCTACCGTCCGATGCCACGAACAATCACCGTATAACCACCATCGCCACCTTCTCCATTCTGTCGCAAACGACCATTTGTCTCCGCCGCGCCTGTTTTCCCCGGCGATTGACGGCATCTAAGGCTTTGGCCCCTTCGGTGAGGTTTCCGGGATTTCCGTTTCTAATATATACATACATATATATACACGTCTGGGGTAGGGATTTTCGAAAAATAAAACGTAGATGTAGGAAGACCCAACCGTTGGATGTGTTTGATTTTCGAATATGTGGATCACTGCGCGAGGGGAGTCCGATGGTCGGTTCCGATCGTCGGAATCTTCCGCGTGGGTGGCCATTGACGGTTTCCAGAATCTGCAAAAGTCTGACGGTTGGAAATGATATAACTTAAAATATGAAATTTAATTGAATTTCGCAAATATATGTTTGGATTGAATCTAGAATTCGAGTTTCATTTGCTGTTGTTGCCTAACATATCCTTGTTAAAAGTTAAAAGAATATAAATGCAGTCATAGTTTATATCTATATATAATGCGTGCGCAAGCAAGAACAATGCACAAGCATATCTATATATAAATTGTGCGCGTAAAGGTGCGGACAATGTGTGTGTGTGTATAAATTGAGTGTGTATATATGGTGTTGCATGATTGAAAAAATGAGAAAAAATGAAGGGTATTTTGGTCTTAAAATAGGTTTGTTTTAAGTTTTAGGATTCGTTTGCAAATTCTACCAATTCTGGTGGAATTTGCTTTGGCTTTGTTAAGTTTCATGGAATTCAATTCTACACTAAACTTTTTGAACTTTTTTTAATTCCAAACACAAAACTTTGGAATTGAAAATCAATTTCACAAAATTTTGTGGAATTCATTCATTCCAAACACAGTGTTAAGTTTAAGTTTATAAAATTGTGGAATTGTGCCTTAAGGTTCTGAAAATCTTAAAATTAACCCTTAACTTGCCACTTGAACTTATTGATTATATAGACATATTTTTTAAGCAATCCGAATGTAATATATTGGGAGTATATAATAAACATGTTTTGAAGGGTAATCTTAATTTAGGAGTGACAAGCCTAAGTTAAGAGGGTGAGTTCCTAGTGTTTTAGATCCAAATGTTGTAGGATTTATTCAACCTAAACTAGCGTTAACTGTTCAATTGTACACGTGATCCTTGATTTTGGTGACCATAGGTTAATTGAGGATAAACCAATATGTATTAAGGATCTAGCTTAGGAAGGTTTAGCTACGTAGATTGTTCCCCTTAAAACAAATACTTCGGTCATGCTGTGGAAAATAATATTTCTCTCATATATAAAAGTATATTATAATACTTGTTATTTGCATAATTGTTCTCTGACAACAAAACCAATGACTTTGATCATAAACTGTTTTAAATCCACTAGGAAAGAGAAAAAGAAAAGTATATTAATGAGAATGAGTCTGATATCTGTGCATGATGTCCAAAATGTGTTATTTGAAAAGAAAATATGAATTTCGTGTTATTGGTATAAGGGTTTTGGTAAAAACCAAGTTTGTCGTGCATCATGTTTTCTATGCACAAATGAAACTAGTTAATGAGGACCCTGGATGCTTACAGCAAGGGTTTATGGGCCATGGTACCATGTATATGTTATCCGTGAGAGGTTGCAGCGTTGTTTGAACTCATGTTATATTAGTTCATCTGTTGCATGAACTGTTTATTTGATTGTCTATTAAAAGAAAATCCATTTACTTGTTTACAATCATGTGTCACACTGTTCACATGCTAATATAGTTTCTGAAACCTACATTAATTGATATGGTGAAGCATATATAAACTGTTATTATCTTTCACGTGTTGCATGTGACATGAGATTTTATGTCTTCTCCTAGTGGTCACAGTATGTTTTTGTTAGTTGTGGAACCTTTTTGAACTCACACCATTGGTGTTAACATTTTTTCAGGTTTTGGCTCAGTGAAGCCATGTATATCCCTTTCTTAGGCACGCTCCATGTGGATACACTGACACTTAGAGTCTAAATCTTGAGTTTTCGTATTTTTTTGTCTTATCACTATATGAAGTTTTGTTGAGAAAATTGTAAATTAACACCTTTGAAGTTTAGTGAAATTGCCAGAAATCCCCTAATGTTTGAGAAATAGCAATAACCACCCTTGTTGTTAAAGAAAAGCCTAAATATCCATTTTACGCTTCTTTTCTCTTATTTTTCTTCTCTTTCTCACTCATTTCCTCTAATTTTTTTTAAAAAAAAACTAGCGTGCAACGGCTGCCAACTGCCAACAGTCGAAGGCCATTCGAAGAGAGAGCCCGTAGAGAGAGAGAGAGAGAGTGTGTGTGTGTGTGTGTGTGAAACCCTTAATTTATGAAGCTAGATCTGGGTTTGAAGAAGAGAGAGAGAGAGAGAACAGATGCCCCTACCGTTGTTGTCACTACTGCCATTGTCAACAACCTCTTTGTTGTTGCTGTTCGCTATTCGTTGTTGTTTGTTAGCTGCAAATAGAGGGATAGAACAACATGGGTGATAGAAAAAAGAAAGAAATAATAAAGAAACAAGAATGAGAAAAGAGGAGAATGAGTTTAAATATAAGGGTATTTTAGTCTTTTTATAAAATTTAATGGTGGGTAACTAATGGTAAAGGGGAAATTGCAACCTAACATTAAACCTTGGGGTACTCTTTATATTTTCTCAAACGTCAGGGGCACTTTTTGCAATTATGCTAAACCTCAAGGGTACTGCATGTAATTTCCCCATTTTTGTTTCAATTAGAAGACATGGATTTAATTGTAATCCTGTTATTAGATATTGGACATAAGTGAGACAAATTTTATTTGGTAATGTGATGAGTAACTTTGTATAAGCGGCTTGTTGCTGTCAAAGGTTAGGGTCATCTTGGCATTGGGATCAATGCCACTCAAGGTCCTAATTTCTGGGTCATGACAACCTCTTTTACCTTTTGGGCTTCCCATGGCACTGTTTTTATTTTTTCAACTCTGATTATTGTTATAACTTATAATACATGTGTATATATATAACACATACAAAATATAAATTGTTATAAATAATTGATTTTTATGTTAGTTTGTATATTCCAAGTTCATATACCTTATTGGCAGTTAAGGTAAGATGTCATTTCTTATCACCTCAACTTCTCTTTTCTTGGGTTCAATTTTGATCAACAAACATAGGAAAATTTTTACCCAACCAAGACACAGAAGTGCAACATGTTTGAAATATTTTCTACACTTTTTTCGACTCCATTAACTATTTCTCTTTTCTTGAATGCCAGCGTTTATATCTTATCTTCTTGTTAATTTTTTCCAACATATTCTATAAACCTGTTCAGTTCTTATGAACATACATATTCATTCTTCTAACCCTCAATCTTTACAGCTACCTTTCATTTGCCTAAGAACATTTCCATGTGCCAAGTTCCTATGTATAGAAGTGTGGTATATTAGCTTCTTTATCTGCATTCCTTTATAGAAGTGTGGTATATTTTACCGTTCCGGGTAACAATTAAATGCCCTTAGCAGTTTTGGCTCTTATATAACCATTAGTAGAGATCTTTTTGTTTCTTTGTGGTTGTAGCAACAGCTCCAGGCTGTGGAAACAAAGAAACAGTATGGGGAATTTTCTTGTTCAGTATTTCCAATCCAAGCTGAAATAGGAAACCTACAAGCACCACCATGACCGGTGTTGGTTGCACATCAATAGGGTCAAAATTTCATTCATTATTTGCAAACAGGATCCCACGTAACATAGGTCTACCAAATACTCGAGTAATTCTAATAGCAATTATGAATTTCTAAAGGGCAAAAGAAAAGATGTGAAAATAATAGGAAGTGTAAAATGTGCATGTGTTTCTCATTTGTCTAGAATTCATGATGTTTTGATCTGATGAGTTCTATGTGGGTTGTCAACTTCCAAACACAACCTTTCTCCTTTATTTGGACTTGGGACCAGTTGTAAATAAGAGGAACAATGCTTTAAACGGTAAAAGTGTTGAGGGAATTCCTTAATCCATAGACAGTTAAAAATTGTGCACATGTAGATAACTGTATTTTACTTTCTAGTCAATGGAAAAATCCTAGTTCCAAACATAGCATTAAATGGTGGGCATGAGTTGTATGTTTGGCCTCAATTTACCATTTGAATATGAACCACTTTTTCAACAAATACCTTTAGGATGAGACATGCATCCCTGTGTCCGTTCCATATCGGTTCTTCATTTGAAGTAAAAAGAAAGAATATTTCTCTTGCTTTCTATCTAGAAGTGAAGTTCCTGTTATGATCTATTATATTGTGTTCTTTCATGGGGAAATAACGATGCAATTACTTCATTTGCAGATTTAAGATTAGGGGTCAGTCTGTATAAATTTTGACAATGAATGAGCGAAGGACTATTATGTTCGACGAAGGATGGGAATTTTTGCAGAAGGGGATTACGAAGTTGACAAGAATTCTAGAAGGATTGCCTACATTAGAGTTCAGCTCCGAGGAGTACATGATTATCTACGTGTATGCCTTATCTTCATTTTTTTTTAGTGTTCACTTCTTATTTTTCCTATGATTATGAATGAAAAGAGAGAGTATAAAGAAGGAAAGAGGGTGAGCCTTGGTAGCAATGCTAACATTTCTCCTCTGTGAATGGAAGGTCACAGGTTCCAGTTGTTGGAACAACTTATTTACTAAGCAAGAGTCAGACTACATACAAGAACAACTCTCCCCAACCCCTGCAAAGTGGGGAGCCTTGTGCATTGGGGAAGAGCTCTCTCTCTCTCTTGTTGAACTGAGTATTTCTCTTTTGTTTTTTCTAGTGCTGTATACAACATGTGCACGCAAAAACCCCCTCATGATTATTCTCAAGAACTCTACAACAAATACAGAGAGGTTTTTGAAGAGTACATCAGTTCAATGGTGAGGAAATCAGTGGATTTTTGCTTCATGTTTATTTTATGCTATTAGTTGTGTGAATATTCCCTTGTTGTAATGATTAATTCTTACCTGTTTCCTGGCATGGATTAAAGTCTAAGCAGATTCTTCGTGTGGCCACAATTTTCTTTACTTGGATTTTCTTTTGCAAGTTGTGTCACACATTTTGAATTCAAAAAGGTCTGCAAATCTCTTGTCCCAATTCCCAGGTCACCATTTGTGGTTGATCGTGGCTCTGCCGTTTATGATTAGAATCCCTCTGTGTATATCCAGTTTTGTTTACAGATTGCAACTTTAGATTATAGTTAGAGTTCGCCTATTCTTCCTTCTGTTTTTTCAATTACATGTATTATCTATAATTTTAATCATTCTGGCATGCAAAATTGGAAGTGGAAGCTGAAGTTTTCTATAATTTGATTTGACAAGAGTGGCCTTTTGTACATTGGACCATTAGAATATAAGGGATTTCTAAATGATTTTTTTTAACAACTGAGTTTGCCAGAACATCACTTGTTATATTACTGATAAAAAACGTTAAGTGCATGCATAAGTGCATTAAAGTTTCAGTTTTACTTAAATCATTTACTTAGCCAAAAAAAAAAAAAAAAGTTTCAACTTGGAATCGATAAATTGCCTAAATTCATTCTTTTAAACCGCGTTTTGAGATGAATTCTTGTTGTTGCTAGGGCATTAATTTTTTCTGATCACACTGTAATGCAGGAGGCCTCATTCCTGAAAATTATATATCTTCACCATTAGGAGTTGATATTGGAAATTCCTGCCACAGTGCCTCTTATGTGAAAAAATATAAAAATAAAAATTCACTTAATCATTGATTTTTGAGAAAAAAAAAAAATGCTGTTTTAGCTTATTTTCTCTATGTACTTTTTAGAATTTATCAGTGAGTTTAAATGTTGCTCCAGTTTGGTGCACATCTTGTAAGAAGAAGAAGAGTAAGCTTGTGGAGGCAAAAATATTGTAGTTCCTTTTTCTGAACTGCATTTTGCTTTCTTCATTTAGGTATTGCCATCATTACGAGACAAACACGATGAGGATATGTTGAGGGAACTTGTAAAAAGATGGAAGAATCATAAAGTCATGGTCAGATGGATGTCACGCTTCTTCAATTATCTTGATCGCTATTTTATTTCTAGGAGGAGCCTTCCTTCACTCAGCGAAGTTGGATTAACTTGCTTCCATGATCTGGTTTGTCAGTAGTTTTTTTAGTGTTATTTATGATCTCAAATTGTGACGTCTTCGGTTTATTAAGGAAGTTAATACTGTTCTAATATGGTTCTTGTTTTCATATCTGATTTTCATTTTTGCATAAGGAGTTCTTTTATTTTAATTCCAGGTTTACCAAGAACTGAACGGTAGAGTCCGAGACATCGTTCTCAAACTTGTAAGTTTCTTGCTTTAAGAATGGAGCATATTTCTTTTCCTTGTACACGAGGTCATTTATCAATACTTTTGGTCCAGATCTACAGAGAAAGGGAGGGAGACCAAATTGAGACAGCCTTAGTTCAGAGTGTTCTAGAGATGCTTGTTCAAATTGGAATGGGAATGATGGATTGTTATGAAAATGACTTTGAAGATTACATGCTTAAAGAATCTGCGGCTTATTATTCTCAAAAAGCATCAAACTGGATTGCTGAAGATTCTTGTCCTGTTTACATGCGGAAGGTGAACAGTTGTTTTACTACATGTTAGCTTATTGTGGTGTGATTCTATGTCCAATTAGATGGAACTAATACTAAGATGGAAATAATAGGTTGAGGAATGCTTGAAAAAGGAGAGGGATAGAGTGTCCCAGTATCTACACTCGTGCACTGAACAAAAGCTGGTGGAGGTAGATTTTTCTGATTTATTAATCATTAGATTGTGGATCTTTTCATGTAATCTAGTTCATTTGATGACTTCATGTGATAGTTGATCTTGTTTTGAGTGGTGCTAACATTCATTTGGTTGTCTCTAGCCCCAAGCAAATGTATTGTCTACTGTCAGATCACTAATATTATTAATGGTTGCATAAATTCCATACTAGGGCTGCCCTTTTATTTTCTTGCTCCCTTTCACAGTATGCAATCAGGTTGACAAGAGTGAACCTAGACAAGTAGGTGGAATGATGGGAACTATCTGTATGGAAACACTAAGCAGATTGGATGATAGATAAACTTGGGAATCATGTTATGTTATATGTGGAAGTCAAAGTTTGTATGTAGTTGCTTGTTGCTGGAAAAATAAATCTTTTTTGTTTCGTATTTAAATGTTCAATTTTTTAATAATAAGTTTCGTACAAGGATAGATTAATTTTATGTGTTTTGGTGATTTACAAAAATTACAATTTGAATCATACTGTTCAGTTACTAGATGGTTACATGCTGTTGTTATCCATTCAGTTAGAGAGTTAAAAAATGGAAGTCTGACCTAGAAAAGTATCTTGGAGACCTGGTAGATTCATAGCCTGCCTACTTTGTTAATATATAGAGGACATATTAAACTGAAGGAGTCTTTCTACAGTCTGTGTCAGTTGTGATTTTGACTGCTAATCAATCGATATATTTTTCTATGTTGAAACAGTAGTTATATAGAGAAAGCAAACATATATGGTTCTGAAACTCTTTACAGTCTTACAATTTCAAATTTCCTTTTGGACGGAAAACTAAGATATATGAAATATTCTGTTGTAGAATCTTGATTGTGATGGATCTTTGAATCGGTGCCGCCAGCCACCTTTGTGTTTCTCCTTCTACCTGTGTTTATTTTGCTGATATGTTTTCAATTTGGTTATTGTTGAAAAGGGCATCTCTTTTCTTTCTGTAGAAAGTACAAAAAGAGTTGTTGGTGGTACATGGATGCCAGTTGCTTGAAAAGGAGCACTCTGGATGCCAAGCATTGCTTAAAGACAATAAGGTATCACGTGGAGTTACGTTATAGAGAAATATTAATGCCAGTATCAGCAAAAAAAATCATACATGGTGAATGACATCTCATTTTGTTTCTTGTCTTAGGTGGATGATCTGTCTACAATGCACCGGCTATTCTCTAAAATTCCTAACGGCTTGCATCTGGTAGCTAGTATATTTAAACAGGTAGTGCCTTTTAGGTCTTCTACTTAATTTTCATTTTTGGCATTGTAAAAAGTAGCCTCCTAACATGATAGTTTTCCTCTTACTGAACACTGTGAGGGTTTACTTCTGCAGCATGTTACTGCTGAAGTTACTGCCTTGGTTCAACAGGCTGAAGATGCAGCAAGTAACAAAGTCAGTATTTTGTTCCACCTTGCTCCTATCAGTATCAATGTCATTTTTCTTATTTTCTGTCCTGTGAAACAGAGGTTGCTTCTTATTCATGTTGGCAATTGAGTGCATAGATAAATAGCATATCTTATTTCTCTGTTAGGTTAAAATATATCTGCAATTTATTGAAGACAAAATGGATTTGTTTTTATATATCAATTATTTATCCCCCAAAAAATGGACATCACAAATTCTTGCACGTATGTTGTAAGGCATGGTGGTGTTCTAAAGGAATGGAAATTAGGTTGTCCAAAAGGGGGCATAGATAGGTCAAACAAGGGAGATTAGGAGCTTGTTCGATAGCATCCCAAAGAAGTCCGATAGGGGATAATGGATTTATGTTAGATCCGTTAGTTAAATTTATAGTGGTTTTAGTTCACGTTCATTAGATAAATTTATGTCAGATCTATGTATTTAATTAATTGTCAGATAGAGGGCAGGGCTGATGAGTTTGTCACTCATGGTAAGGGAGATGGCTGGTCAATAGAGTGGAGGAGGGGAGGGGTGGAAAGGAGAATGAGATAGAAATTGTGGAAACGCTTTGTTGGTGTTTCCATTTTCCCCGAAAGTTTTCAAATTTTTTACTTATTTTGAAAATGAAAGCATGGAACCAAATGCCATTTTCTGTTTTTGTTTTTCTGAAATTTTGAAAATAAAAACTAAAAATTGAAAACAGAATTGTGACCAAAAAGTGCTAAACTATTAATCTTCTGAAGCCTTTTTGGTCATCTCCGCCTCAGTATGTTTTTGCAGCCCTCCACCCAGCACCACCCCCCATCTTACAGTACCCCCCCCCCCCCAAAAAAAAAAAAAAAAAAAACAAAGAAGAAGAAGCAGAAAAAATAGGAAAAGGAGTACAATGGTGGAATTTGGTTGTATATTTATTAATTACCAATAAATAACTGCAATTGTCCTTAAAAATCTTGAGGATTTATGGTTCTTTATAGATAACATTTTCAAGTGTTAACAACTAATTCTTCACAGGCGGAGAGTACTTTTGGCCTACAGGAGTAGGTAGTTCTCTCATACCTTATGAATTCAGCATCCAATGTAGTTGCACTTAGAAAGTATAGAAACTGATGCAATCACTCTCTTGATCAGGTTTTTGTCAAAAAAGTTGTTGAGGTGCATGATAAACACATGACAATTGTGAAGGATGGTTTTGCAAATGACCCACTTTTTCACAAGGTTAGTTTGAAAATGCTTGATGGTTTGGGTATGTTGTTTCACCAAAAATTCATTTTGTTGGTTCTTCCCATAGGCCAGGAAAGTGGCTTTCAAGGTTTTCTGCAATGAACAAGTTTTTGGCTGCTCAAGTGCAGAGCTGTTGGCTTTATTCTGTGATAATTTTCTCAAGAAAAGCAGTAGAAGAAATCTGACTGATGAAGTTGTTGAGGACACACTTGATAAGGTAGCTTACTGTAATTTAAATATTTGTACCCTGCATGCAAAACTCGTTGTATACCAGAATCATAGTTGATGTAATGTGGAGTGAAGTCACTTCTAAATTTCTAATAACGCTGCCCAACAGATTTGAGCTTCAACTCACCTTGTGGCTGCATTAGCCATTTTTGAATGATCTTTATAGAGTATAGCACGTCATAGACTGGTGTGAGAGGGTTGAATCTCTTCTGAAATAACAGATTTTTCTATGACGTGTGGACTGCATTGTGGACTTGCATAAGTACGGTGGAAGGTAACACCATGTGTCATGTTAATGTTGTACGGATTGGTTCATCATACATAATCATGATACTTGCATAAGTACGGTGGAAGGTAACACCATGTGTCACGTTAATGTTGTACGGATTGGTTCATCATACATAATCATGAATTTGCTGAACGGAGTCCTCTGCATATTTGTGTTATATTACAACAGTAAATTGGCTGCACTTTGCTCTCATTCTTCAAATTATGGATCAGATCCCAATTCTCCATCCTCTGTGGCTCTGCCAGAGTAGTAATTTTTATTTCCTCAGTGGTTTTCTTGACCTGTGGATTTGGTTCCTGCAGGTGGTAAACTTGCTTACTTGTTTTTCTGATAAAGACCTTTTTGATGAATTCTGCAGGTTAGTAGTCTGCTATTGTCTGTTTCATTTTTTTTTTTCTAGTAAGGAGTTTTCTTTTTTACTGTCATTCTTCAAGGAGGTAATCTAGTTGTGATTATTTATTTATTGTTGTCTTTGACTGCTGGAAGGAGAAAGCTTTCTTATCGCCTTCTTTTTGACAAGAATGCTAATGATGATCATGAAAGATACATCCTAACAAAGCTGAAGCAGCAATTTGGTGCACATTTCACGTCAAAGATGGAGGGGATGGTGAATGCAAATGCTTAACCATAATATATCTTTCCTTTGCATGTAGTTCGTGTTTCAATACCCCATTGAATCTTTTCTTTTTCCAGTTTAGGGATTTAACATTGTCAAGTGAATGCAACAATTATTTTGAGGATTATCCTAACAATGACCTGAAGGAAAATCTGGGGATTCGTTTGACTGTTGACATACTTACTCCTGCATCCTGGCCTAGCTTTGAACGCTTTGATCTCAATCTCCCTTCAGAGATGGTAGGGTTCACTATTTTTTTATTCTTTTGAAAGCTGAAATATCATCATTCTTATTATGATAAGGGTTATCTACTTCTTCCCTGCTCCTATCACCAGGTGAAGTGTGTCGAGATTTTTGAGCAATTCTATTCAACAAAAGAAAAACATAGAAAACTCAAATGGATTTACTCATTGGGTACCTGCACAGTAAAGAGTTATTTTGATTCAGAAACTAAGGAGCTGATTGTTGGAACTTGTCAGGTAAGTTCTTTTAAACCATCCTTCAATTGGTGCAACAAAGAAATTGGAAGTAACTTTTCTTGGTTTTCAGGCTGCAGCTCTTTTGCTCTTTAATTCTTCAGACAGATTGAGTTATTCAGAATTCAAGACCAAATTAAATTTGGCCGATGCTGATCTGGTCAAACTGCTTCAGTCTCTGTCATGTGCTAAATACAGAATTCTTAGGAAGGAGCCCAACACTGGAATTGTCACTCCGAATGATACTTTCGTGTTTAACTCCGAGTTTGTTGCTAGAATGAGAAAGATCAAGGTAAGATATGCTTACCCACTCTTTTTATATAATTTCCTCTTGCCCATACTCCTCCCCTATCCCTAGCTTGGAGTTTACTTTTCTTTTTTCTAAATCAGATTCTTCTCCAACCCGTCAACGAATGTGTGGCTGAAGTAGTTGAAAAGGATAGACGTTATGCTATTGATGCGGCAATTGTGCGCATAATGAAAATTCGTAGGGTTTTGGGTCATGAACTTTTAGTCAGGGAATGTGTTGAGCAGTTAAGTGGCATGTTCAAGGTATGAAATATCCATATTGATGTGAAATACAGCCTGAAATTTATCGTTGTGGGTCCGGGTCACATGTATGCGACCTATGGGAAGCAAATGTGTCGCCTATTTTGTCTGCCCTTAAAAATGAACGTAAATAGTGACAGGCTAGCCCCAAAACCAGTTGTCGCTATATATGCATGTGTGCATGCATACATAAAGATCCTGACCTTCTATTGAAATTAGGACTTGTTTCTGGTGCAAGTTTTTAGTTTATATTGGTGGCTAGAAGGTCGTCAAGGTTTTATTATTTTGATGATATTAGTGGACTTCATCTGAGGTTAGATAAATTTCTCCCCTCAAAATTTTGTGCTTCTGCAGCCTGACATCAAGTTAATCAAGATTCGGATTGAGGATCTGATGAATCGGGATTACTTGGAACGAGACTGGGAGAATCCAAACTTGTATCGGTATGTGGCCTGATTTTGACTTGTTGATACTGTTATGAGCTGCCACTGCGCAAATATTTGTAATGTAGCAAAAAGACTAAAGATTAAAATAGTGGGTATATGGTCAATTGTTTTGTCACTATATTGTGTGATTCTCATTCTTCCTCCCCCCCCCCCCCTTCCTCCTCTCCCATTAGGTGAACTTGGCAGTTCAATAGTGTACATTTTCATTTTTGTAGATGTCCTTCCACTAGGACTGGTCAATATGAGATCCCTTCTTTAGAAAAAGTTCTCATAAGATTTGTGAATAATTTTTCAATTAACGCATTCAGATTAACATTGGTCTTGAGGACCTTTTGAAGTTGGTATCTATTTTTATGCTTGGAAGACCTTATACCTACCTAGAGACGCCTAAAGCTGTTGTTAAAGAGATGTTGGTCTTAACCCTTTTAAGTGGCATATGGATGGTTATACGTAATGCCCTATGTTTTAACACTTTATCCTAATTGCATGTAGTTTTGTCTTGAAGTTCTTTATCCTTGTACGGACGAATTCTAATCAATAAAGCTCATATATAAACGGTTCTTTCTTGTAGTTTCAAATTAGAGTTTCAAGACAATAAATTGTCAGAGATATTGGATTTAAGGGTTTCTTATTTCTCTGTTCTACGATGTATAGCTTATACTATAATTTAATTAGGCAGTGAGGTAAAAGTAAATGGAAAGGATTTTATAAAATAATAATCTTTCAATAGTTGGGTATTTTGCCTTTTTTTTCAAAGATTTTTATTATGATCTTGATGATATATGGCTGGAACTAGGATCAATCGAAGAGAAAAGGGAAACAAATTGAATGTCCGTATGTTCATGTAAAAACATGTAGTTCCAAACTAGCCTTGAAATAAATTTATTTTTTTGTCTTTTCTTTTCCTGCTATGCCCTCTTTTTAATATATACAACAATCACGATCCGTAATCTCATTGGGTGAGATTAATTAAATAAATTTTAAATTTTCAATCATCTCCATTCATAATATTTATGTTTTACATTATTTTTAAGGTTTCCTATTAAGTTTTTCTTGATTTTTATCTTCTTTTGTTGCAAATTTCTTTCATTTCACTCGTACTTCATTGGTTTTCTTTCTCATATATCTAAACTATATTAATTGTGATTGTATCAACATATAAACAAATTATACAAACATTCGGTGCTTGTGATATGCATACAAAGAATTTATGTTCTTATTCTCCTGAGTTTTAATGTGACATAACAAGAAAAACCCTTGTTATCTTTCAACAAAATGCATGTTAAAGTTTTGTATAAATAGAATGTTAATGACTTAACTACATATGTTGCATGGTTGTTGTCACCTATGCAGGCATTAAGCACGAATCTCCAAGTGCTTTTGGGCATGGCTCAAAAGCCTTAAGTGGGTGATTCGTCGCTCCTTTGTATGTAAAAGGTTAGACTTCAAGTTGTGAAAATAACTTTTTTACAAATGAAGAATAAGATTAGGTACAAAATTGTCTCATGTCAACTAAGTTATGGAACACAACTATATCAATTATCTTCATTCACCACCATCTCATGAAATTTCTCCATGTGAAGATAGTATTCAAACTTCATTTCATCATTACTCCGTCAGGGAATATTATCCACTATCGGTCCCAAACTCGGATAAAGGAGGAGGGTTGCGTTAGGTAGTCGACAGCCAGCATAAAATTTAGTCGGATCTAAATATGAATTCTAGACAAACTATCTGTTGGGATGTAACCCACATAGAAGTCAAGAATTCATGTAGTCAACCCTATATAGTGGGATAACGACTGGATATGTTGTTGTTGTTGTTTACCTTGAAAGTGTGAAGAGCTTGGTGCATTGAAAACATTTTTAAGCATTCCTCACCTTATTTTACACTTTATCACTTGTAGCCTGTCATCATTATAAGATTAGCCCAGATCATTACATTTATCTTCATATTTAAATATTTAAAAGAAGTGCCATAAAGCACATCTGAGATAGATTTTAATTCTTACGTTGAATAAACTTTCTGAAATATAATTATCTGGGTTTTCTTATTTTGCTAGTCGACTACCAATCAATGCAACATTCAACGTGACCCATTGACCCCCTTCCACCATAGCATATAGCAGTGGTTAACCTCGCTGAAAATATTAGAAATTAGATATAGCAATAGGTATAACTTACAATTACATTTCCAGATAGTTATATGACATCCCATCTTCTTCCATGCGTGATCATAAACCACCTGTAAAAGACTCCTAGAGCATTCCTCTTCCGGCAGCTTTAGAAGCCGTGCGATTCGCGTGAATGCTGTAGCTTGGCGCCCGACCAATGAATCATCCTTTGTTTCAGGCTCTGTCTGCTGCTTCAAATGCTCTGGATGTGATAATGCCCACTGCATTGCCCATATGGCCAAAGGACGCATGTAGAATAGGGACCTGTATTGGTCATCTGTGTTCCAGGCTTCTGGAGTCTGAAAAGAATATCTGTAAAAGGACATGTGTGCATCAACGTACTAGCTTAGGCTCAATCTAAAACAACAGTACAGAAGTGTAACAGTTTTAGCTAACCATGATAAAAATTGAGATATTAACTAAGTCATTTCTGCAAAAAACCACCATTCTGAAACCAAATCAGGGCAGCCAGAGAAGTCAGGTTGGATCAACCTAGGAGGTTCAGTCAAACTTAAACCCTAACCGAGACGTAAACTTAGTATACTTGAGAGTTTGAGTCAACCTAACCCCAATCAGATTAAGGTCTAATGAGTTGAAACATTGTCTGCGACATCTCATGTAGAAGGGATTTGAAATATAGGTCCATACCTGAATGAAGAGGTAATAGAAAACATTCAAACTTCTATTCTACATATTTAGCTATAAAAGAGTATCAGAGCCGAACATAAGTCAAGGAAATTGGGGGGGCAAAAATCCAATGACTTCTTGTAGAGGTACCATCCATAGGGACCCCCTTAGCATATGGAAGCAAGCCTAACTTGAATTATCTATAACAATATGTATGTGAACTAAATATTTATGCTTTCTATAACCTGACTTAAACCAATGGACGTAGACTCTGATCTAGCCAACTAGGTAGAGTGCTATCATTTGTATTGCATTCTCTTGAATTAGTTTTCTTCTTAAAAATTAATAGTAAATTAAAAGCTTTGCGAAGTAAGCGATTTTGTAATTAAGATGGAATTAGTCTATGAAACTGAAGACAAACATGAAGTTATAATGATAATAGTAATAACAATAATAATACCAACAGAGATGCTTATGAATCAGGAAACTACACCCATATGAGAGCCGGCCTTACAGTGAAGCAAAATAGGCGGCTGGCTAAGGCCTCCAAATTAGGGAGGCCCCCACAATTTTAAAACTTTATAATTTATATATTTTTAAAATTTTTAATAATAAATATTTGATTAAAAAATTAAATTCAAAATACTAAATTTTTATCTTCCCCATCCTCTTCCCAATAGTTTGATCGTTCTAAACCCACTTTTGTCTCTCACTAAACTCACTTTTCCCTCTTTCTCTCTCTCCAATCTGCATTTTCTTCACTTTTCAATTTATTGCCTTCTTCTCAATGCCTCTCTCTTTATATCGCACGCGCTTCAAGCTTCATTGGTTCAGTATTTGCTTTAGTATTTGTGCGATTTGCAGCCTCGCTTCAACCTTCAGGCTTTGGCAGACAACATCTTTGTTTAGTACACCAATCAGACCGACAGATGGAGACTGGAGGAGATGGCATGCGTGAGAGAGAGAAGGTCGATAGGATGTGGTTGCTGGTGTGCGCGCATGAGAGAGAGAGAGAGAGAGAGAGAGAGAGAGAGCCTGCGCCGCTGTCGTTGCCTCTGTCGATGCCAACCGCAAGCCATCGAAGTCGTCGGACTGCCACTGCAAGCCCCTTCCCTTCCCTGCGATGACCATAAATGTGGGTGATGGCCCCTAAACTAGTTACCGCCTAAGGCTCCAAAATCCCTTGAGCCAGCTTTTGCAACCCATGAGAATACGCTTGCAGGAAAACCCCTTTAGTTTCTTCACATAGACTTTGAATAATAGTATGAAGTATTTGAGATCTAAGTAACATTAAGAGAGCATTTGTTAACTAAGATAAGAGCGGAAAATGGTCAGATATAGAAAGTATTTCGGATATTTGATCTTTTCAATATGTTTGTTAAATTTATTTGGTAATTATTGAAAAAGAAGTCATGTGATTTCTTATCTTGATTTTTTAAGATATGCTTATCTTTCTCTCCCTAAAGATAAGCATATCTTGATCTTTATAGATAAGAAAAAATTGATGTTTGTGTTCTTTAGTACATTTTAAAAAATTTAAAAATAGTTTGATAAAAATCTTGAAATACTTCCCAATCTTATTTTGATCATTTCATATCTTGATCCAGAAAATATTTCGACCTTATCTTGATACTCTCTTATCTTGCTCATTTTAACAAACACTACCTAAAGAAATTATTTATGTTGCAACAGACCATTGTCCAGCCAACTGATAAGCTTGAATGGATAAACTTGAACTTCCGCCACTGTTATCGTAGTTGAAGTAAGAACCATTCCATAACTGATCACGTACTGTTTTTGCCTTCTGAAACTTAAACCAAAAGTAAGCCTCAGCGCCATTGTCACCAACTTCACGTGCATAGCTGAGGCAGCCCACAGACCACCACAATATGCACTCACTCCAGAGACAGACCATGTATCATAGGCCTGATCAGGGAAGCCTTCATTTTCTATCATCCCATCGCCACCCTTATCAAACTGGTCCATAAAAGCCAATGCAATATAAACTGAGGGCCAAACGGCTCGAGCAAATTTCTTATCTCCTGTTGCAACCACATCCCTGTAAACTTGCAGTACGAATTTTGGATTCAAATCTTTCCATCGATCTGTATTATAAAGGTTATATATGCATTTACTTCGAACCATGGGTCATTGAGTCCAATATTTCCCGCAGAATCACCATGAGTGCCATAAAATTTGGTGTAACGCCTGGAAACAAAAATTTATCAGGAAATCCTAATTCCTCTGAAATAAACCTGGCACATCTTTTACCACGCAGTATCCAACTGTAATAAGTTCTTCCACTCATGAAGTTCGCCTCAGGGCAGTCCCATGCCAATGAAAATGTTACAGCACGTACTGGATCTGATGGAATTGTCACAGATGCAGCAATGGGTGCTCCAATAGATGATCCCGATTCTGAAGGCGTTGATGTTTTAGTAGAATCAACGCTATCAAAGGAGCCATGCTGATGGGATATATGAGGAACCGTAAAATATCATACAATAAACATATCACATGATTAATAATTAAACAGAGAATGATTAATAATTAACATTTTTAGCAATAGTTATGACTCAAATCAGATGTTCTTTAGTGATAAAAGACCCTTATAATCATGTTAACAAAAAAGAGTTTGAATCGATTAGAATTGGACCAAAGTAAAATTATTTGGTCTGATTCTTTGAGATTCCTATAAAATTTAATCTCAGTTTAATTTTGTCTCGAACTAATCCAAATTAAATAAACAGAAAAAGAAAAAAAAGGTATAATGTCAGTTGCCTTTACATTTTCTTTCTACAAGTTTCTATCGAAATCAATAATTTTATTACACGAAATGTACAATATGCTATTGTATAAGTTTTAATAATTATTATTATATTTATATTTATTAAATTTAATTAACAATCATTAAAAAAGGAGTCACATAATTTATCATTTTTAATTATTCAGTTAAATTTATCTTGAATAATAAAAAAAAATTTATATGCCTTTCGATATATTTAAAAACTTAACAAATAATCTGATAAAAATATTAAAATATTTCATAATTTTATTTTAATTATTTTATATTTTAATTTGAAAAATATCATACATTATATTAATATATTTTTTTATTTATTTTAATAAATATTACTTTATTACTTAATTTTTCTCGATAACGAGGGAGATGTCTATATGAAAATACGAAAAATTTATAAAAATGAAAAAAAAAGGTGGGAAGGTACTGGACGGGGCCGGCAATTGGGCGTTGCCAGCCCGAAGCACCCTTCCCTAGAGTTCCCTCTCTTTTTCCGCTGAACAGCCTCCTTCCCTCTGCAATCTCTCCTCCGGACAAGACCGCGATCTCTGTCTGCCCTCACTGCCACCACTATCTCCAACGCCCTCTACCGTCCGATGCCACGAACATCCACCGTATAACCACCTTCGCCACCTTCTCCATTCTGTCGCAAACGACCATTTGTCTCCTCCGGGTCTCCACCGCGCCTGTTTTCCCCGGCGATTGACGGCATCTAAGGCCTTGGCCCCTTCGGTGAGGTTTCCGGCATTTCCGTTTCTGATATATACATACATATATATACACGTTTGGGGTAGGGATTTTCGAAAAATAAAACGTAGATGTAGGAAGACCCAACCGTTGGATGTGTTTGATTTTCGGATATGTGGATCACTGCGCGAGGGGAGTCCGATGGTCGGAATCTTCCGCGTGGGTGGCCATTGACGCTTTCCAGAATCTGCAAAAGTCTGACCGTTGGAAACGATATAACTTAAAATATGAAATTTAATTGAATTTCGCAAATATATGTTTGGATTGAATCTAGAATTCGAGTTTCATTTGCTGTTATTGCCGAAAATATCCTTGTTAAAAGTTAAAAGAATATAAATGCAGTCATAGTTTATATCTATATATAATGCGTGCGCAAGCAAGAATAATGCACAAGCATATTTATATATAAATTGTGTGGGCAAAGGTGCGGACAATGTGTGTGTGTATATAAATTGAGTGTGTATATATGGTGTTGCATGATTGAAAATATGAGAAAAAAAAGCAAATTCTACCAAATCTGGTGGAATTTGCTTTGGCTTTGTTCAGTTTCATGGAGTTCAATTATACACAAAACTTTTTAATATATTTTTTTTTAATTCCAAACACAAAACTTTGGAATTGAAAATCAATTTCACAAAATTTTGTGGAATTCATTCATTCCAAACACAGCATTAAGTTTATAAAATTGTGGAATTGTGCCTTTAAGGTTCTGAAAATCTTAAAATTAACCCTTAACTTGCCACTTGAACTTATTGATTATATAGACAGATTTTTTAAGCAATCCGAATGTAATATATTACGAGTATATAATAAACATATTTTGAAGGGTAATCTTAATTTAGGAGTGACAAGCCTAAGTTAAGAGGGTAAGTTCCTAGTGTTTTAGATCCAAATGTTGTAGGATTTATTCAACCTAAACTAGCATTAACAGTTCAATTGTACATGTGGTCCTTGATTTTGGTGACCATAGGTTAATTGAGGATAAACCAATATGTATTAAGGATCTAGCTTAGGAAGGTTTAGCTACGTAGATTGTTCCACTTAAACAAATACTTCGGTCATGCTGTGGAAAATAATATTTGTCTCATAAATAAAAGTATATACTATAGTACTTGTTATTTGCATAATTGTTCTCTGACAACAAAACCAATGACTTTGATCATAAACTGTTTTAAATCCACTAGGAAAGAGAAAAAGAAAAGTATGTTAATGGGAATGAGTCTGATCTCCGTGCATGATCTCCAAAATATGTTATTTGAAAAGAAAATATGAATTTCGTGTTATTGGTAAAAGGGTTTTGGTAAAAATCAAGTTTGTCATGCATCATGTTTTCTATGCACATATGAAACTAGTTAATAAGGACCCTGGATTCTTACAGCAAGGGTCTATGGGCCATGGTACCATGTGTATATGTTATCCATGAGAGGTTGCCGTGTTGTCTGAACTCATGTTATACTAGTTTAACATGTTTTTATAGTTAGGGCACAGTTTAATAAACATGCACGTTCATCTGTTGCATGAGCTATCTGTTTATTTGATTGTCTATTAAAAGAAAATCCGTTTACTTGTTTACAATCATGTGTCACACTGTTCACATGCTAATATACTTCCTGAAGCCTGCATTAATTGATATGGTGAAGCATATATAAACTGTTATTATCTTTGACATGTTGCATGTGACATGAGATTTTATGTCTTCTCCTAGTGGTCACAGTATGTTTTTGTTACTTGTGGAACCATTTTGAACTCACCTCGTTGATGTTAACATTTTTTCAGGTTTTGGCTCAGTGAAGCCATGTATATCCCTTTCTTAGACATGCTCCATGTGGATACACTGACACTTAAGAGTCTAAATCTTGAGTTTAGTATTTTTTTGTCTTATCACTATATGAAGTTTTGTTGAGAAAATTGTAAATTAACACCTTTGAAGTTTAGTGAAATTGCCAGAAATCCCCTAACGTTTGAGAAATAGCAATAACCACCCTTCGTGTTAAAAAAAAGACTAAATATGCATTTACGCTTATTCTCTCTCATTTTCTTCTCTTTCTTACTCCTCTCCTCTAATTTAAAAAAAATAAAAATAAAAAAAACTACCAAGCGATGGCTGCCAACTGTTGGAGGCCATTCGAAGAGAGAGCCCGTAAAGAGAGAGAGAAGGAGAGAGAATGAACCCAAACTGGGCCTGGGTTCATCTGCGATGAGGCCAGATTCATTGCATAGAGAGAGAGAGAGAGAGAGAGAGAGAGAGAGAGAGAGAGAGCAGATGCCCCTACTGTTGTTGTCGCTGCTGCCCTCGTGAACAACCTCTTTGTTGTCGCTGTTTGCTATTTGCTGTTGTTCGTTAGCTGCAAATAGAGGGATAGAACAACATGGGTGATAGAAAAAAGAAAGAAAAAAATAAAGAAACAAGAATGAGAAAAGAGGAGAATGAGTTTAAATATAAGGGTATTTTAGTCTTTTAATTAAATTTAACAGTGGGTAACTAATGGAAAGGGGGAAATTGCAACATAACATTAAACCTTGGGGTACTCTTTGTATTTTCTCAAACGTCAGGGGTACTTTTTGCAATTACGCTAAACTTCAAGGGTACTGCATGTAATTTCCCCTTTTTTTTTCAATTAGAAGAAATGAATTTAATTGTAATTCTGTTATTAGATATTGGACATAAGTGAGACAAATTTTATTTGGTAATGTGAAGAGTAACTTTGTATAAGCGGCTTGTTGCTGTCAAAGGTTAGGGTCATCTTGGCATTGGGATCAATGCCAGTCACGGTCCTAATTTTTGGGTCATGACAACCTCTTTTACCTTTTGGGCTTCCCACGGCACTGTTTTGATTTTTTCAACTCTGATTGTTGTTATAACTTATAATAGGTGTGTATATATACAACACATACAAAATATAAATTGTTATAACTATTGATTTTTATGTTAGTTTGTATATTCCAAGTTCATATACCTTATTGGCAGTTAAGGTAAGATGTCATTTCTTATCACCCCAACTTCTCTTTTCTTGGGTTCAATTTTAATCAACAATAGGAAAATTTTTACCCAAGCAAGACACAGAAGTGCTACATGTTGGCATATTCTGATGTCTTGGCAGTGGGTCAAATTTGGACATTTTTTTTTCTCTATCTGTAGCCGCCTTTAATTTCTTTTATCACCCCTAATGTGGATCTGTACAACCTTGGCCAAACCTTTCATTCTTAAAATTTCAATTATTAAATCTGTTGTACCCATTTTTATACTATCTAATATGATTAAAGATTTGTTTGTTCTTACAAAGTCATAGCATCATCGTCTTCAAAAATTCTCTTAAGTCAAAATCCCAATATGTGCATCATATTCCCACTCTCTGTCCCTAATTTGACCACCAGCCATAAAAACACTTTTATTGGTATGATTGCATTTGTCCAATATTTTTTTCAAATCCCGGGGCACATAAGCTGTAAAACATTTAGTGTCTATTCCCCTAAAAATAATTTCACTAATAATTTACCTTGTTTTCTTTTAACCTTTACACTTTTACCTTGTTTGAAATATTTTTTACACTTTTTACGACTCCATTAATTTCTCTTTTCTTGAATGCCAGCGTTTATATCTTATCTTCTTGTTAATTTTTTCCAACATATTCTATAAACCTGTTCAGTTCTTATGAACATACATATTCATTCTTCTAACCCTCAATCTTTACAGCTACCTTTCATTTGCCTAATAACATTTCCATGTGCCAAGTTCCTATGTATATCTTGCTCTTGGAATTAGCTTCTTTATCTGCATTCTTTTATAGAAGTGTGGTATATTTTACTTTTCCAGGTAACTATTAAATGCCGTTAGCAGTTTTGGCTCTTATATAACCATTAGTAGAGATCTTTTTGTTTCTTTGTGGTTGTAACAACAACTCCAGGCTGTGGAAACGAAGAAACAGTATGGGGAATTTTTTTGTCCAGTATTTCCAATCCGAGCTGAAATAAGAAACCTACAAGCACCACCATGCCCAGTGTTGGTTGCACATCAATAGAGTCAAAATTTCATTCATTATTGCCAAGCAGGATCTCTCGTAGCATAGGTCTACCAAATACTCGAGTAATTCTAATAGCAATTATGAATTTCTAAAGGGGAAAAGAAAAGATGTGAAAGTAATAGGAAGTGTAAAATGTGCATGTGTTTCTCGTTTGTCTAGAATTCATGATGCTTTGATCCGATGAGTTCTATGCTGGTTGTCAACTTCCTAACACAACCTTTCTCCTTTATTTGGACTTGGGACCAGCTGTAAATAAGAGGAACAATGCTTTAAACGGTAAAAGTGTTGAGGGAATTCCTTAATCCATAGACAGTTAAAAATTGTGCACATGTAGATAACTGTATTTTACTTTCTAGTCAATGGACAAATCCTAGTTCCAAACATGGCATTAAATGGTGGGCATGAGTTGTATGTTAGGCCTCAATTTACCATTTGAATATAAACCACTTTTTCAACAAATACCTTTAGGATGAGACATGTGTCCCTGTGTCCATTCCATATCGGTTCTTCATTTGAAGTAAAAAGAAAGAACATTTCTCTTGCTTTCTATCTAGAAGTGAAGTTCCTGTTGATCTATTATATTGTGTTCTTTCATGGGAAAATAACGATGCAATTACTTCATTTGCAGATTTAAGATTAGGGGTCAGTCTGTCTAAATTTTGACAATGAATGAGCGAAGGACTATTATGCTCGATGAAGGATGGGAAATTTTGCAGGAGGGGATTACAAAGTTGACAAGAATTCTAGAAGGATTGCCTACATTAGAGTTCAGCTTCAAGGAGTTCATGAATATCTCCGAGTATGCCTTATCTTCATTTTTTTTAGTGTTCACTTATTATTATTCCTATGATTATGAAAGAAAAGAGAGAGTATAAAGAAGGAAAGAGGGTGAGCCTTGGTAGCAATGCTAAGATTTCTCCTATGTGACTGGAAGGTCACAGGTTCCAGTTGTTGGAACAATTTATTTACTAAGCAAGAGTGAGGCTACATACAAGAACAACTCTCCCCAACCCCTGCAAAGTGGGGAGTCTTGTGCATTGGGGAAGAGCTCTCTCTCTCTCTCTTGTTGAACTGAGTATTTCTCTTTTGTTTTTTCTAGTGCTGTATACAATATGTGCTCACAAAACCCCCGTCATGATTATTCTCAAGTACTCTACAACAAATACAGAGAGGTTTTCGAAGAGTACATCAGTTCAATGATGAGGGAATCAGTGGATTTTTGCTTCATGTTTATTTTATGCTATTAGTTGTGTGAATATTCCCTTGTTGTAATGATTAATTCTTACCTGTTTCTTGGCATGGATTCAAGTCTAAGCAGATTCTTTGTGTGGCCACAATTTTCTTAACTTGGATTTTCTTTTGCAAGTTGTGTCACACATTTTGAATTCAAAAAGGCCTGCAAATCACTTGCCCCAATTCCCAGGTCACCATTTGTGGTTGATCGTGGCCGTACCGTTTATGATTAGAATGCCTCTGTGTATACCCAGTTTTGTTTATAGATTGCAACTTTGGATTATAGTTAGAGTTCCCCTCTTTTTCCTTCTGTTTTTTCAATTACATGTATTATCTATAATTTTAATCATTCTGGCATGCAAAATTGGAAGTGGAAGCTGAAGTTTTCTATAATTTGATTTGACAGGAGTGGCCTTTTGTACATTGGACCATTAGAATATAAGGGATTTCTAAATGATTTTTTTTTTAACAACTGAGTTTGCCAGAACATCACTTGTTATATTACTGATAAAAAAACGTTAAATGCATGCATAAGTGCATTAAAGTTTCAGTTTACTTAAACATTTACGTAGCCAAAAAAAAAAAACAGTTTCAACTTGGAATTGAAAAATTGCCTAAATTCGTTCTTTTAAACCACGTTTTGAAATGAATTCTTGTTGTTGCTAGGGCATTAATTTTTTCTGATAATACTGTAATGCAGGAGGCCTCATTCCTGAAAATTATATATCTTCACAATTAGGAGTTGATATGGGAAATTCCTGCCACAGTGCCACTTATGGGAAAAAAAAATATAAAAATAAAAATTCACTTAATCATTCATTTTTGAGAAAAAAAATTATGCTGTTTTAACTTATTTTCTCTATGTACTTTTTAGAATTTATCAGAGTTTAAATGTTGCTCCAGTTCGGTACACATCTTGTAAGCTTATGGAGGAAAAAATAATGTAGTTCCTTTTACTGAACTGCATTTTGCTTTCTTCATTTAGGTATTGCCATCATTATGAGACAAACACAATGAGGATATGTTGAGGGAACTCATAAAAAGATGGAAGAATCATCAGGTCATGGTCAGATGGATGTCACACTTCTTCTGTTATCTTGATCGCTATCGCTATTATATTGCTAATAGGAGGCTTCCTTCACTCACCAAAGTTGGATTAACTTCCTTCCGTGATCTGGTTTGTCAGTAGTTTTTTTTAGTGTTATTTATGATCTCAAACTGTGACGTCTTCGGTTTATTAAGGAAGTTAATACTGTTCTAATATGGTTCTTGTTTTCATATCTGATATTCATTTTGCACAAGGAGTTCTTTTATTTTAATTCCAGGTTTACCAAGAACTGAACGATAGAGTCCGAGACATCGTTCTCAAACTTGTATGTTTCTTGCTTTAAGAATGGAGCATATTTCTTTTCCTTGTACACGAGGTCATTTATCAATACTTTTGGTCCAGATCTACAGAGTAAGGGAGGGAGACCAAATTGAGACGGCCTTACTTCAGAGTGTTCTAGAGATGCTTGTACAAATTGGAATGGGAATGATGGATTGTTATGAAAATGACTTTGAAGATTACATGCTTAAAGAATCTGCGGCTTATTATTCTCAAAAAGCACAATGACTGAAGATTCTTGTCCTGTTTACATGCAGAAGGTGAACAGTTGTTTTTCTACATGTTAGGTTATTGTGGTGTGATTCTATGCCCAATTAGATGGAACTAATACTAAGATGGAAAGAATAGGTTGAGGAATGCTTGAAAAAGGAGAGGGATAGAGCGTCCCAGTATCTACACTCGTGCACTGAACAAAAGCTGGTGGAGGTAGATTTTTCTGATTTATTAATGATTAGATGGTGGATCTTTTCATGTAATCTAGTTCATTTGATGACTTCATGTGATAGTTGATCTTGTTTTGAGTGTTGCTAACATTCATTTAGTTGTCTTTAGCCCCAAGCAAATGTACTGTCTACTGTCAGATCACTAATATTATTAATGGTTGCATAAATTCCATAATAGGGCTGCCCTTTTATTTTCTTGCTCCCTTTCACAGTATGCAATGGTGGTAGACAAGAGTGAACCTAGACAAGTAGGTTGAATGATGGGAACTATCTGTATGGAAACACTAAGAAGATTGGAAGATAGATAAACTTGGGAATCATGTTATGTTATATGTGGAAGTCAAAGTTTGTATGTAGTTGGTTGTTGATGCAAAAATAAATCTTATTTAAATGTTCAAATTTTTAATAATAAGTTTCGTACAAGGATAGATTAATTTTATGTGTTTTGGTGATTTACAAAAATTACAATTTGAATCTTACTGTTCAGTTACTAGATGGCTACATGCTGTTGTTATCCATTCAGTTAGAGAGTTAAAAAATGGAAGTTTGACCTAGACAAGTATCTTGGAGCCCTGGTAAATTCGTAGCCTACTTGCTTTGTTAATATATAGAGGACATATTAAACTGGAGGAGTCTTTGAACAGTTTGTGTCAGTTGTGATTTTGACTGCTAATCAATCGATATATTTTTCTATGTTGAAACAGTAGTTATATAGAGAAAGCAAACATATATGGTTTCTTTACAGTCTTACAATTTCAAATTTCCTTTTGAACGGAAAACTAATGTATATGAAATATTCTGTTGTAGAATCTTGATTGTGATGGATCTTTGAATCAGTCCTGCCACCCACCTTTGTGTTTCTCCTTCTACCTGTGTTTATTTTGCTGATATGTTTTCAATTTGGTTAGTGTTGAAAAGGGCATCTCTTTTCTCTCTGTAGAAAGTACAAAAAGAGTTGGTGGTGGTACACGGATGCCAGTTGCTTGAAAAGGAGCACTCTGGATGCCAAGCATTGCTTAAAGACAATAAGGTATCACGTGGAGTTACATTATGGAGAAAAATTAATGCAAGTATTTGCAAAAAAATCATAAATGGTGAATGACATCTCATTTTGTTTCTTGTCTTAGGTGGACGATCTATCTACAATGCACCGGCTGTTCTCTAAAATTCCTAACGGCTTGCATCTGGTAGCTAATATATTTAAACAGGTAGTGCCTTTTAGGTCTTCTATTTAATTTTCATTTTTTACATTGTAAAAAGTGGCCTCCTGACATGATAGTTTTCCTCTTACTGAACACTGTGAGGGTTTACTTCTGCAGCATGTTACTTCTGAAGTTACAGCCTTGGTTCAACAGGCTGAAGATGCAGCAAGTAACAAAGTCAGTATTTTGTTCCACCTTGCTCCTTTCAGTATCAATGTCATTTTTCTTATTTTCTGTCCTGTGAAGCAGAGCTTACTTCTCATACATTTTGGCAATTGAGTGCATAGATAAATAGTGTATCTTATTTCTCTGTTAGTTTAAAATATATCTGCAATTTATTGAAGACAAAATGGATTTGTTTTTATATATCAGTTATTTATCCCCAAAAAAATGGACATCACAAATTCTTGCACTTATGCTGTAAGGCATGGTGGTGTTCTAAAGGAATGGAAATTAGGTTGTCCAAAAGGGGGCAAAGATAGGTCAAACAAGGGACATTAGGAGCTTGTTCAATAGCGTCCCAAACAAGTCTGATAGGGGATGATGGATTTATGTTAGATCTGTTAGTTAAATTTATAATGGTGGTTGTAGTTCACGTTCATTAGATAAATTTGTGTCAGATCTATGGATTTAATTAATTGGCAGATAGAGGGCAGGACTGATGAGTTTGTCACTCATGGTAAGGGAGATGGCTGGTCAATAGAGTGGGGGAGTGGAGGGGTGGAAAGGAGAATGAAATAGAAATTGTGGAAACGCTTTATTGGTGTTTCCATTTTCCTTGAAAATTTTCAAATTTTTTACTTATTTTGAAAATGAAAGCAAGGAACCAAATGCCATTTTCTGTTTTTGTTTTTCTGAACTTTTGAAAAAAAAAAAAAAACTAAAAATTGAAAACAAAATTGCGACCAAAAGGCACTAAACTATTAACCTTTTGTCTCTGTCTCAGTATATTTTTGCAGCCCTCCACCCAGCACCAACCCCATCTTACAGTAACCTCCTCCCCCCCCCCCCAAAAAAAAAAAAAAGAAAAGAAAAAAAAAGAAGAAGAAACAGAAAAAAAAACAGAAACAGAGAAAATAGGAAAATGAGTACAATGGTGGAATTTGGTTGTATATTTATTAACTACCAATAAATAACTACAATTGTCCTTAAAAATCTTGAGGATTTATGGTTTGTTATAGATAACATTTTCAAGTGCTAACAACTAATTCTCCACCGGCGGAGAGTACTTTTGGCTTACAGAAGCAGGTAGTTCTCTCATACCTTATGGATTCAACATCTGATGTAGTTGCAGTTAGAAAGTATAGAAACTGATGCAATCAGTCTCTTGTTCAGGTTTTTGTTAAAAAAGTTGTTGAGGTGCATGATAAACACATGACAATTGTGAAGGATGGATTTGCAAATGACCCACTTTTTCACAAGGTTAGTTTGAAAATGCTTGATGGTTTGGGTCTGTTGTTTCACCAAAAATTCATTTTGTTGGTTCTTCCCATAGGCTAAGAAAGAGGCTTTCAAGGTTTTCTGCAATGAACAAGTTTTTGGCTGCTCAAGTGCAGAGCTGTTGGCTTTATTCTGTGATAATTTCCTCAAGAAAAGCAGTACAATAAAACTGACTGACGAAGTCGTTAAGGACACACTTGATAAGGTAGCTTACTGTAATTTGAATATTTGTACCTTGCATGAAAAACGTGTTATATACCAAAATCATAGCTGATGTAATATGGAGTGAAGTCACTTGTAATAACTGCTGCCCAACATATTTGAGCTTCAACTCACCTTGTGGCTGCATTAGCCATTTTTGAAAGATCTTTATAGAGTATAGCACGTCTTAGACTGGTGTGAGAGGGTTGAATCTGTTCTGAAATAACAAGTTTTTCTATGACGTGTGGAGTGCATTGCGAATTTGCATAAGTATGGTGGAGGGTAACACCATGTGTCACATTAATGTTGTATGGATTGGTTCATACATAATCGTGAATTTACTGAGAGGAGTCCTCTGCATATTTATGTATATTACAACAGTAAATTTGCTGTACTTTGCTCTCATTCTTCAAATTATGGATCAAATCCTAATTCTCCATCCTTTGTGGCTCTGGAATAGAGTAGCAATTTTTATTTCCTCAATGATTTTCTTGACCTGTGGATTTGGTTCCTGTAGGTGATAAACTTGCTTACTTGTTTTTCTGATAAAGACCTTTTTGATGAATTCTACAGGTTAGTTGTCTGCTATTATCTGTTTCATTTTTTTTTCTAGTAAGGACTTTTCTTTTTTATTGTCATTCTTCAAGGAGGTAATCTAGTTGTGATTATTTATTTATTGTTGTCTTTGACTGCTAGAAGGAGAAAGCTTTCTTATTGCCTTCTTTTTGACAAGAATGCTAATGATGATCATGAAAGATACATCCTAACTGTCGACGTTCAATTTCAGTCGAGTCTGATTCGTTTTGGGCCGCACTGAATGATTATGGATCACGGTAAGAAGAGAGGCTCTTTTGGAAGTTAATGAAGAACACTTAACAATTTTCTCGTGGTTCGGCCAAAAAAAGATACCTACTCCACGCCCACACTCTGATTATGCTTTCGGAGTGGTGGTTTTTCTGATTATTCTCTCCCTCTTTCTTATGTTACTCTGCCCCCTGTTTATAATCGAGGGGGCTTTACAGTTTGGATAATATATAAAAATAAAAAGGTAATATAATGGGGGACAAACAGTCCTTATTATCTGTTCAAAATCGTAAGTGGGATCTTTATCTCGAGGAGCATGGGCTGCTGCAGCAGATGGTCCCTACCTCTGACTTCTTGGCAGCTTTGGGCACTTTATGCGAGCTGATTGTTTTCGGGCCAACGGCCTCGGTGGTCTGGCGATCTGAAGGACGCTCCTTGGAGTTCGCTCACGGATGGCCTCAGGCTCGTTTGAAGGATATCAGGGCTTCGCCAGGTGTCGCTTTATGAGTTTGGTTTCTGGCAGCGAAAACGATCTCCTTCAGCGAGGTCGTTTGGGCCTTCTCGCTTCCAGGCGATCGGGCCGGCCCATCCAAGTGAGTCCAGCCCGTACGAGAATTACGTATAACACTAACAAAGCTGAAGCAGCAATTTGGTGCACATTTCACATCAAAGATGGAGGGGATGGTGAATGCAAATGCTCAGCCATAATGTATCTTTCCTTTGCATGTAGTTGGTGCTTCAATACCCCCCATTGATTCTTTTCTTTTTCCAGTTTAGGGATTTAACATTGTCAAGTGAATGCAACAATTATTTTGAGGATTATCCTAACAATGTCCTGAAGGCAAATCTGGGGATTTGCTTGACTGTTGACATACTTACTCCTGCATCCTAGCCTAGCTATGAACACTTTGATCTCAATTTCCCTTCAGAGATGGTAGGGTTCACTATTTCTGTATTCCTCTGAAAGCTGAAATATCATTATTCTTATTATGATAAGGGTTATCTACTTCCTCCCTGCTCCTCTCACCAGGCAAAGTGTGTCGAGATTTTTGAGCAATTCTATTCAACAAAAGAAAAACATAGAAAACTCAAATGGATTTACTCATTGGGTACCTGCACGGTAAAGAGTTATTTTGATTCAGAAACTAAGGAGTCGATTATGTTTGCCCCCTAAAAATGAACATAAATAGTGACAATCAGCTCCTTAGTTTCTGAATCAAAATAACTCTTTACCGTGCAGGTACCCAATGAGTAAATCCATTTGAGTTTTCTATGTTTTTCTTTTGTTGAATAGAATTGCTCAAAAATCTCGACACACTTTGCCTGGTGAGAGGAGCAAGGAGGAAGTAGATAACCCTTATCATAATAAGAATAATGATATTTCAGCTTTCAGAGGAATACAGAAATAGTGAACCCTACCATCTCTGAAGGGAGATTGAGATCAAAACGTTGATAGCTAAGCCAGGATGCAGGAGTAAGTATGTCAACAGTCAAACGAATCCCCAGATTTGCCTTCAGGTCATTGTCAGGATAATCCTCAAAATAATTGTTGCATTCACTTGACAATGTTAAATCCCTAAACTGGAAAAAGAAAAGATTCAATGGGGTATTGAAGCACCAACTATATGCAAAGGAAAGATATATTATGGTCGAGCATCTGCGTTCACCATCCCCTCCATCTTTGATGTGAAATGTGCACCAAATTGCTGCTTCAGCTTTGTTAGGATGTATCTTTTGTGATCATCATTAGCATTCTTATCAAAAAGAAGGCGATAAGAAAGCTTTCTCCTTCCAGCAGTCAAAGACAACAATAAATAAATAATCACGACTAGATTACCTCCTTGAAGAATGACAGTAAAAAAGCTGCAGAATTCATCAAAAAGGTCTTTATCAGAAAAACAAGTAAGCAAGTTTACCACCTGCAGGAACCAAATCCACAGGTCAAGAAAATCACTAAAGATATAAAAATTGCTACTCTATGGCAGAGCCACAGATGGAGAATTGGGATCTGATCTATAATTTGAAGAATAAGAACAAAGTGCAGCCAATTTACTGTTGTAATATAACATAAATATGCAGAGAACTTCTTTCAGCAAATTCATGATTATGTATGAACCAATCCATACAACATTAATGTGACACATGGTGTTACCTTCCACAGTAGTTATGGAAGTCCGCAATGCACTCCACACGTCATAGAAAAACCTGTTATTTCAGAACAGATTCAACCCTCTCACACCAGTTTATGACGTGCTATACTCTATAAAGATCATTCAAAAATGGCTAAAGCAGCCACAAGGTGAGTTGAAGCTCAAATCTGTTGGGCAGCAGTTATTAGAAGTGACTTCAGTCCATATTACATCAACTATGATTCTGGTATACAACGTGTTTTTCATGCAGGGTACAAATATTCAAATTACAGTAAGCTACCTTATCAAGTGTGTCCTCAATGACTCTGTCAGTCAGTTTTCTTCTACTGCTTTTCTTGAGGAAATTATCACGGAATAAAGCCAATAGCTCTGCACTTGAGCATCCAAAAACTTGTTCATTGCAGAAAACCTTGAAAGCCTCTTTCCTGGCCTATGGGAAGAACCAACAAAATGATTTTTTGGTGAAACAACAGACCCAAACTATCAAGCATTTTCAAACTAACCTTGTGAAAAAGCGGGTCATTTGCAAAACCATCATTCACAATTGTCATGTGTTTATCATGCACCTCAACAACTTTTTTGACAAAAACCTGATCAAGAGACTAATTGCATAAGTTTCTATACTTTCTAAGTGCAACTATATTGGATGCTGAATTCATAAGGTATAAGAGAACTACCTGCTCATGTAAGCTAAAAGTACTCTCCACCTGTGGTAAATTAGTTGTTAGCACTTGGAAATGTTATCTATAATCAATCATAAAACCTCAAGATTTTTAAGGAAAATTAAAGTTATTTATTGGTAATTAATAAATATACAATCAAATTCCACCCTTGTACTCCTTTCCTATTTTCTCTGTCTTTGTTTTTTTCTTCTTCTTTCTTTTTTTTTTTTTTCTATTTTTTTTTGGGTACTGTAAGATGGGGGGTGGTGTTTGGTGGAGGGCTGCAAAAACATACTGAGGCGGGGATGACTAAAAAGGCTTCAGAAGGTTAATAGTTTAGCGCCTTTTGGTTGCAATTATGTTTTCAATTTTTAGTTTTTATTGTCAAAATTTCAGAAAAACAAAAATAGAAAATGGCATTTGGTTCCTTGCTTTCATTTTCAAAATAAGTAAAAAATTTGAAAACATTCAGGGAAAATGGAAACACCAAAAAAGCGTTTTAACAATTTCTATCTCATTCTCCTTTCCACCCCTCCCCTCCCCCACTCTATTGACCAGCCATCTCCCTTACCATGAGTGACAAACTCATCAGCCCTGCCCTCTATCTGCTTAGTGTTTCCATACAGATAGTTCCCATCATTCCACCTACTTGTTTAGGTTCACTCTTGTCTACCTGATTGCATACTGTGAGAGGGAGCAAGAAAATAAAAGGGCAACCCTAGTATGGAATTTATGCAACCATTAATAATATTAGTGATCTGACAGTAGACAATACATTTGCTTAGGGCTAGAGACAACCAAATGAATGTTAGCACCACTCAAAACAAGATCAACTATCAAATGAAGTCATCAAATGAACTAGATTACATGAAAAGATCCACCATCTAATGATTAATAAATCAGAAAAATCTACCTCCACCAGCTTTTGTTCAGTGCACGAGTGTAAATACTGGGACACTCTATCCCTCTCCTTTTTCAAGCATTCCTCGACCTATTATTTCCATCTTAGTATTAGATCCATCTAATTGGACATAGAATCACACCACAATAACCTAACATGTAGTAAAACAACTGTTCACCTTCCGCATGTAAACAGGACAAGAATCTTCAGCAATCCAGTTTGATGCTTTTTGAGAATAATAAGCCGCAGATTCTTTAAGCATGTAATCTTCAAAGTCATTTTCATAATAATCCATCATTCCCATTCCAATTTGAACAAGCATCTCTAGAACACTCTGAACTAAGGCCGTCTCAATTTGGTCTCTTTCCCTTTCTCAGTAGATCTGAACCAAAAGTATTGATAAATGACCTCATGTACAAGGAAAAGAAATATGCTCCATTCTTAAAGCAAGAAACTTACAAGTTTGAGAACGATGTCTTGGACTCTACCGTTCAGTTCTTGGTAAACCTGGAATTAAAATAAAAGAACTCCTTATGCAAAAATGAATATCAGATATGAAAACAAGAACCATATTAGAACAGTATTAACTTCCTTAATAAATCGAAGACGTCACAATTTGAGAACATAAATAACACTAAAAAACTACTGACAAACCAGATCACGGAAGCAAGTTAATCCAACTTCGTTGAGTGAAGGAAGGCTCCTCCTAGCAATAAAATAGCGATCAAGATAATGGAAGAAGTGTGACATCCATCTGACCATGACTTATGATTCTTCCATCTTTTTACAAGTTCCCTCAACATATCTCATCGTGTTTGTCTTGTAATGATGACAATACCTAAATGAAGAAAGCAAAATGCAGTTAAATAAAAGGAACTACAATATTTTTTCTTCCATAAGCTTACTCTTCTTCTTCTTACAAGATGTGCACCAAACTGGAGCAACATTTAAACTCACTGATAAATTCTAAAAAGTACATAGAGAAAATAAGCTAAAACAGCATAATTTTTTTTCCCTCAAAAATCAATGATTAAGTGAATTTTTATTTTTATATTTTTTTCACATAAGTGGCACTGTGGCAGGTCTTTCCAATATGAACATTGTCCGCCTAATTTTATCCCGCAAGTGGACGGATTGTGACAAGTAATACAATGATGAATAGAGTGTTGTTCGCCTTTTTCTTCCCGCAAGTGTACGGAATCGCAACAAGTAATATAATGATGAATCAAGTATCGTTCTCACGAGGATTAGCTTTTAATCCCTACTTTAACCACTATTAACTTAAATAAGCCACACACAATTAAAAGAATAATCAATAGAAGTTTTATATAAGTTAAAATTAACTTACCAAGAAAGAAAACACAAAATGAAACTTTAGGTTTTAAATATGGAAATCTAATGCGCTAGGGTTCATGAATCCACCGTAGTTCTATATTTGGTTTAACCTTTCAGTAATCGGGTTTCATAATTCTTGCTTTGAGAAGAAAATCAATGATCCTAAGTTAATCAAAAGCCTCTCTCGATGGTCAATCGAATCTATGCTCACATATGAGATTAATTATCTCTAATTAATCTACAAATACACAAACATGCATTTATCCACAATGATCATCAAAATAAGATTTCACAAGGCATAACGGTATCTCTACCTATTATCGAACCCTATGTCATTTATTATCAAGTGCTCATCTATATTGAATCTCTCGAAAGCAATATAAATCACAAACACGTTCTAATGGCGGCCAAGCATCAAAACGGAAGTAGTGCATAATAAACGATCAACTCAAAAGACAAGAATAAAATAAAACCCGAGTACTTTCAATTAAACCATCATTGAACTAGGTTTCATCAATCACCCTAGCCACAAAGTACTTAGCCTAACATAGTTTCAACCAACGAAAAAGAAATAAAAACGGAGTTCATGATGTTGCAAAGAATGAAGAACAGAAAAATAAAATCAAAACCGAAGATCTTCAAGAGAATCCTCTTTTTCCTTGACTTGCCGTCTTCTCCCTCTTCAAAAAGCTCCTTAATCTCCCACAAATAAGCCTTTATATAGCCCTCTTTAGGTTATCAAAGTCCTTCACCTTGAAGGAGTCTATTTTCCTTTTATTTGGATTAAAACGGGCTTAAAACGGCCTTTTCTCGAAACTTTGAATCTTACCGCGGTATGCTTGTTGCTGCAGACCCGTGAGCTCCAGAAAATAATTCCTAAAGCGGTCCTACAGCGGTATGCATACCGCTGTAAGACCGTGAGCTCCAGAAAATAATTCTTCTAGCGGTGCTATAGCGGTATGCATGCCGCTATAAGCCCGCTAGCCTTCTTCTTTGGCCTCTTGCTTCATCATTTTCAACTTCTTTATTCTCGATACTCTTTTGCTTCTTTTCCATTCGAAACCCGACCATGCCTCCAAGCTTCATTTCACTCCCATCATGCACCAAAATCACTCTTTTTGCTCCATTTTCGCTTTAACACATGCTCCACATCTACATAGCCATATATAAAACCAAATCAAGTAGAAATCATGCTCATTGAATATAAAAATGCTAAGTTTATAGACCAAAATAAGTGTATAAAAGACACTTATCAAGTGTCGTACCCACGAATACTAACTTTTGACGTTTACTCTAACTGATTTAACCTTAACCTAACACACACATTAACAAAGAATTCAACTATAATGAAAACTAATTTATGAATAAAAGATGCAAACAAAATAATTCATTTGATTTAAAACTCACAAGACTAAGGCACTAAGGTTTGTGAATCCACCGTCGGTCTTCTATGATTCAATTATTCGTTACTCGGGTCTTGCTATTTCTTATCTTAAGCTGAAAATCGATGATCCAATCACAATCAAAAGGCTCTCTCGATGATCATTCAGTTCTATGAATATATATGAGATTAACTATCTCTAGTTAACCTTCGAACATTTAAACATGTATTCAATCATGGAGATCATCATAAAATGATTTCATAGGGCATAACGGTATCTCTACCTATTATAAGACCCTATGTTGTTTGCTACCATGTCTAATCCATATTGAATATTTCGAAAGCAATATAAATCACAAATATGTTCCAATGGTGATCAAGCATCAAAACAACATTATGAACATAACAAACAATCAACCCGAATGGATAAGAAAATAGCAAACCGAATAACTTTAAATCAAATCATTAGAAGTCGAGATTTCATAATTCATCCTAATTATAAAAACTTAGCTATGCATGCTCTCAATCAAAAGAAAAGGAAAAGAGTTGGAATCCATAGCAAAGAATTGAGAAAGAAAAGAAAAATACAACTCAAGAGTAGTCTTCAATCTTCCGTTCGCTTCTCTTCTCTCCCCCAAAGACCCCCCAAATCTCCTAAGAATAAATCTTTATATAGTCCTCTTTAGGTTATCAAAGTCCTACACCTTAAAGGAGTCTATCCCTATTTGATTTGGATTGAAACGGGTTGAAAACGGCATTTTCACGAAGTTTTGAACCCTACTACGATATGTTTGTTGCTGCAGACTCGTGAACTCCAGAAACTAATTCCTAAAGCGGTCTTACAGCAGTATGCATTCTGCTGCAGGACCGTGAGCTCTAGATACTAATTTGTATAGCGACACTACAACGGTATGCATTCCGCTGTAAGCCGCTAGCCTTATTCTTTTGTCTCTTGCTTTATCATCTTCTAATTTTTGCTCTCAATACTCTTTTGCTTTCTTTTGAATCGATATCTAACCATCCCTCCAAGTTTTATTTCAACTCCCATCATGCACCAAAATTACTTTTTTTGCTCCATGTCCGCTTTGGATGTAATGTGTACCTATATTGACAAAATTAAGCCCAAAATGAGTAGCAATCATGTTCATTGAATAATTAAATACTAAGCTTAAACCACTAAATAAGAGTGCAAAATATGCTGATTAAACACCTAATTGTGAAGATATATAATTTTCAGGAATGAGGCCTCCCGCATTACAGTGTTATCAGAAAAAATTAATGCCCTAGCAAATCAAACTCAGTTGTTAAAAAAAATCATTTAGAAATCCCTTATATTCTAATGGTCCAATGTACAAAAGGCCACTCCTGTCAAATCAAATTATAGAAAACTTCAGCTTCCACTTCCAATTTTGCATGCCAGAATGATTAAAATTATAGATAATACATGTAATTGAAAAAATAGAAGGAAGAAGAGGAGAACTCTAACTATAATCTAAAGTTGCAATCTGTAACCAAAACTGGATATACACAGAGGCATTCTAATCATAAACGGTACAACCACAATCAACCACAAATGGTGACCTGGGAATTGGGACAAGTGATTTGCAGGCCTTTTTGAATTCAAAATATGTGACACAACTTGCAAAAGAAAATCCAAGTAAAGAAAATTGTGGCCACACGAATAATCTGCTTAGACTTTAATCCATGCCAAGAAACAGGTAAGAATTAATCATTACAAGAAGGGAATATTCACACAACTAATAGCATAAAATAAACATGAAGCAAAAATCCACTGATTTCCTCACCATTGAATTGATGCACTCTTCGAAAACCTCTCTGTATTTGTTGTAGAGTACTTGAGAATAATCATAAGGGGGTTTTTGCATGCACATATTGTATACAACACTAGAAAAAACAAAAGAGAAATACTCAATTCAACAAGAGAGAGAGAGAGAGCTCTTCCCCAATGCACAAGACTCCCCACTTTGCAGGGGTTGGGGAGAGTTGTTATTGTATGTACCTGACTCTTGCTTAGTAAATAAGTTGTCCCAACAACTGGAACCTGTGACCTTCCAGTCACGGAGAAGAAATCTTAGCATTGCTACCAAGGCTCACCCTCTTTCCTTCTTTATACTCTCTATTTTCTTTTATAATCATAGGAATAATAATAAGTGAACATTAAAAAAAATGAAGATAAGGCATATGCGTAGATAACATGTACTCCTCGGAGCTGAACTCTAATGTAGGCAATCCTGTTAGCGTATTTAGTATTAGGGTAGTTTAGTCATTTTCTCTTTTACCTATTTGTTGTATATATACCTTAATGTCCTATTTCTAAACCCTAACGTTTATGTGTGTATTGTTGTAATCTTGTCTTCTTCCTCTTTATTCTTCTTCTTTGTTTTGTTCTTCTACATTGAATGTGATTTGACTTAGGCTTAGATTCTTCACATGGTATCAGAGCATTAGATCTGTAATTTTTTCTTCATCTTCTGCAATTGTTCTTCATCCTTGGCTGTTTCTTCTTCATCTTGGCTGTTCTTCGACCGCCAACCGACGCCACTGCCATCATCATCAGACCGCCGCTGCCCCCACTATCGGACGAGACCATCACCGCCACCATCAGACCACCGTCATCGTCCGACTGTCGCCGCCGCCTCTGTTCGACAGCCATCGCCAAAGTCGCTTGCTGTCGCCTCCTCCTCGTCGCCGCTTCTGTTCGACCGCCATAGCCAACGCATCGTAGCCGCCTCTGTTCGACCACCTGCCATCGCCTCTTCACCGGTTCCGTCTCTTCCCCAGTGCTGTCTGCCGCCATTAAAATCGGCTTCCCCATCGTTCGTTGCAGTCTGCCATTAACGAGCCTTCCCCAAGCTGCTGCCCAGATCTGGTCTAGGCCCAGATCTGACTGATCCGGTCTAGATCCAGATCTGACAGATCCAGCCATCAACAGATTTGGTATTTTGGCTTCATCCTTGAGATTTTGTTATCTAATTGTTATATTGGCAGTATTTGAGATTATTTGAAATTTTGGTGTATTGTGTGGATTATTGGTTGGCAATAGTTGTTTCTCATTGACTCTAGAATGGCAACTGACAGAGATGATTCCCTTCAATCCATTAGTGTAAAATTAAATGGAAAGAATTTTTCATATTGGAGCACTGTGATGAAAATTTTTTTTAAAGGTAAAAAATTATGGGGCTATGTTAGTGGAACAGTTGTGCAACCTACGAGTACTGCCAATAATTATGCGATAGAGTTAGATGTTTGGGAGTCCAATGATGCAAAAATTCTTACTTGGATTCACAATTCGGTTGAGCATTCTATTGGTACACAGTTGGTGAAATATGAAACAACTAAGGAGGTTTGGGATCACTTACAAAAGTTATTCACTAAGTCTAATTTTGCTAAGAGGTATCAATTGAAGAATGATATACGAACATTACAACAGAAGAATATGAGTATCTTGGAATTTTATAATGCTATGACTTTGATTTGGGATGAATTGGCACTTACAAAATCAACAGCATTGAAAGAATATAAAGATTATATTACTTATAGAGAAGAGCAACGATTAGTTCAATTTTTGATGGCACTTAGTAGTGATTTTAAGGGACTTAGAGGCTCAATTTTGCATCGCACCCCACTTCCCTCAGTTGATTCAGTGGTTAGTGAACTTGTGGCTGAGGAAACACGTTTGAAATCTCTAGCAGGAGAGGTATTTCTTCCTTCATCTTGCACCTCCGTATTAGCTGTACCTTCTTAATCACCTATGCATAATCAGAATAAAGGTTATATGCGAGTTGCTAGTGATGAGTGTAGCTTTTGCAAACAAAAGGGACATTGGAAGTTTCAATGTTCTAAATTGTTGAAGAAACAACAACATTCACAGAGCCAACAATAATCACAACAACGATTCTACCGTCCCAATGCTAACACAGTAGATGTCGTACCATCTCCTGGTTCTTCTGTACTTGGAGCACCGCCCCTCTCTAGTCCTTTGTTGACTGATCTAGCAGAGCAGTTTCAGAAGTTCCTAGCCACACAACCACGTGCTATGTCTGCCAATTTGTCATTCCAATCTCCCCCAGGTATTTCTTCCTCATGGATTTTTGACTCAGGTGCTTCTAAGCACATGTCACCTCATATATCATCTTTTGATTCCTTGTGTCCCTCTAACTCATCTATGTCTGTTATGACTGCCAATGGCACCCCATTGCCCTTGGCAGGCGTTGGTTCTGTTAATACACATAATTTATCGCTTTCAGATGTTTATTGTGTTCCAGCTCTTACCTTGAATCTTATATCTGTTGGTCAATTATGTGATTCTGGTTACTTGGTTCAATTTTCTTCTACTGCTTGTTGTGTACAGGATCCTCGATCTCAGAAGGTGATTGGGATAGGCCGTAGACAAGGAGGGCTATATGTTTTAGACAATCTGAGACCACCGCATGTTGCAGCCTCTGGTGTTGACTTGTCATCATTTTCTTTGAATTCCTCTTCTTCTAGTTTTTATTTGTGGCATTCTCGCCTTGGCCATATTTCCGCTAGTCGTTTAAATTTTTTAGCTTCTAAAGGTCATTAGGGAGATTTGAAAACTCATGACATTTCTGATTGTAGTGGTTGCAAATTAGCTAAATTTTCTACTTTACCTTTTGCTCGCAGTGTCTCTCGTTCAGTTGCACCATTTGATCTTATTCATTCTCATGTATGGGGACCTGCTCCAATTGCTACAAAAGGAGGGTCCAGATATTATGTCTCTTTTATTGATGATTATAGTCGTTATTGTTGGGTTTATCTTATGAAACGTCGTAGTGATTTTCTTCCTATTTATCGTTCGTTTAGAGCACTTGTTAAAACTCAACATTCTTCTGTAATTAAATGCTTTCGGTGTGACTTGGGTGGGGAGTATACTTCTATTGATTTTTCTACATTGCTTGCTTTTGATGGGACAATTCACCAAACTTCTTGTACTGACACTCCGCAACAAAATGGTGTTGCTGAACGAAAACATCGGCACATTGTAGAAACTACCCGTTCTCTTCTCTTGTCTGCCAACGTTCCTAGTGAATTTTGGAGAGAAGCAGTTCTCACTGCTGTTTCTTTAATTAATAAGATTCCATGTTCTCATACTTCGGACTTGTCTCCCTTTGAAACATTATTTGGTCATCCTCCTGATTATTCTGTATTGAAAGTGTTTGGATGTACTTGTTTTGTCCTTTGTCCTAAAGTAGAACGTAGTAAGTTGACTTCACGCTCAGCTCTCTGTGTCTTTTTAGGTTATGGGGAAGGCCAAAAGGGTTATCGTTGTTTTGATCCAATTACTAAAAAATTATATGTTTCTCGTCATGTTGTGTTTCTTGAGCATATCCCATTCTTCTCAATTTCTGATAATACTCATGATGTGACAAAGTCTGATCTCATTCGTATTGACCCATTTTCTGATGATTTTGATAGCTCTCTTTCCCATACCCCATATATTGTTGGTCCTCCATGCACTTCAGGTACACATATGCCGGCTCAGATTGCTCCCACTCCTTCTATGGCCTCTCATGCACCGTCTGAGATTGTTGATCCTGCTCCTGCCCCTTCTGCTACTCCTCTACCTCCTCCTCCTCCTCGATATCCTCAACGTCTTCATAAGTCCACTCAATTACCTGATTTTGCTTATTCTTGTTATTCGGATTCCTTTCGTTGTTTCTTAACTTCTATTCACCAACTTTCTGAACCTTCGTCCTATAAAGAAGTTATATTAGATCCTCTTTGGCAACAGGCTATGACTGATGAACTTTCTGCTCTACATAAGACAGACACTTGGGACTTGGTTCCGTTGCCTCCAGGTAAACATGCTATTGGTTCTCGTTGGGTTTACAAGATCAAAACCAAATCTGATGGTTCGATCGAACGTTACAAGGCTAGATTGGTTGCTAAGGGGTTTACTCAACAGTATGGTCTTGATTATGAGGAGACCTTTGCTCCTGTTGCCAAGATGACCACAGTTTGTACTCTTATTGCAGTTGCATCTATTCATCAATGGAGTCTCTCTCAGTTGGATGTTAAAAATGCTTTTTTGAATGAGAATCTTCAAGAAGACGTTTATATGGTTCCTCCACCTGGTGTTTCTCATCATCCTGGATATGTTTGTAAACTCAAGAAAGCTCTTTATGGTCTCAAACAGGCACCTCGTGCTTGGTTTGAGAGGTTTTCCACTATTGTTGTCTCTCTTGGATTTACACCCAGTCATCACGACTCTGCTTTATTCTTTCGATGCAATTTAGCTGGTCGCATTCTACTTCTCTTATATGTTGATGACATGATTATTACTGGTGATGATGGTGACGGGATTGCTGATTTGAAATCTAAATTGACTTCTTGTTTTGAAATGAAAGACTTGGGTCCTTTATCTTATTTTTTGGGGATCGAAGTTGCTTCTTCTCCTAAAGGTTATCTTCTTTCTCATTCGAAGTATGCTACTGATGTCATTGTGCGTGCTCGTCTTACTGATACAAAAATTGCTGCCACTCCTCTTGAGGCCAATGCTCGCTACTCACCTTCTGATGGTGAACTCTTGACAGATCCCACTTTGTATCGTACTATTGTTGGATGTCTTGTTTATCTCACCATTACCCGTCCTGATATTGCTTATGCTGTTCACATTGTTAGTCAATTTGTTTTCGCTCCTACTACAGTTCATTGGGCAGCTGTTGTCCGTATTGTGCGCTATCTTCGTGGTACTTGCTTTCAGTGTCTTTTCTTCCCCTCGACATCCTCTTTTGAGCTCCGTGCATACTCTGATGCTGATTGGGCTAGTAATCCCACTGATCGCAAGTCCACTAATGGCTTTTGCATATTTTTGGGTGATTCTCTTATCTCTTGGAAAAGTAAGAAACAGATCGTTGTTTCTCGTTCTTCTACTGAAGCAGAGTATCGTGCTATGGCTTCCACTATTACTGAGATTGTGTGGTTGCGTTGGTTACTTGCAGATATGGGTATTCCTCTCTCCTCTCCAACCCCTATGTATTGTGACAATAAAAGTGCTATTCTAATCTCTCACAACTCCGTATTCCATGAGCGCACGAAACAAATTGAGATTGATTGTCATCTTATTCGCCATCATCTTCAGCATGGCACTATCTCCTTACCCTTTGTGTCTTCATCGTTGCAGTTTGCTGATTTCTTTACGAAGTCTCATCCAGTTCATCGTTTTCATTTCTTGCTTGACAAACTCTCGTTGCTTCTTGTTGTAGCATCGTGAGTTTGAGGGGGGATGTTAGCGTATTTAGTATTAGGGTAGTTTAGTCATTTTCTCTTTTACCTATTTGTTGTATATATACCTTAATGTCCTATTTCTAAACCCTAACGTTTATGTGTGTATTGTTGTAATCTTGTCTTCTTCCTCTTTACTCTTCTTCTTTGTTTTGTTCTTCTACATTGAATGTGATTTGGCTTAGGCTTAGATTCTTCACAAATCCTTCTAGAATTCTTGTCAACTTTGTAATCCCCTCCTGCAAAATTTCCCATCCTTCGCTCATTCATTGTCAAAATTTAGACAGACTGATCCCTAATCTTAAATCAGCAAATGAAGTAATTGCATCGTTTTTCCCCAATGAAAGAACACAATATAATATATCATAACAGGAACTTCACTTCTAAATAGAAAGCAAGAAAAATATTCTTTCTTTTTACTTCAAATGAAGAACCGATATGGAATGGACACAGGGATACATGTCTCATCCTAGAGGTATTTGTTGAAAAAGTGGTTTACATTCAAATGGTAAATTGAGGCCTAACATACAACTCGTGCCCACCATTTAATGCTATGTTTGGAACTAGGATTTGTCCATTGACTAAAAAGTAAAATACAGTTGGATTTGTCCATTGACTAAAAAGTAAAATACAGTTATCTGCATGTGCACTATTTTTAACTGTATATGGATTAAGGAATTCCCTCAACACTTTTACCGTTTAAAGCATTGTTCCTCTTATTTACAGTCGATTCCAAGCCCAAATAAAGGAGAAATGTTGTGTTAGGAAGTCGACAACCGGCATAGAACTTATTGGATCAAAGCATCATGAATTTTAGACAAATGAGAAACACATGCGCATTTTACACTTACTATTATTTTCATATCTTTTCTTTTCCCCTTTAGAAATTCATAATTGCTATTAGAATTACTCGAGTATTTGGTAGACCTAAGTTACGTGGGATCCTATTTGCAAATAATGAATGAAATTTTGACCCTATTGATGTGCAACCAACACTGGGCATGGTGGTGCTTGTAGGTTTTCTATTTCAGCTCGGATTGGAAATACTGGACAAGAAAATTCCCTATACTGTTTCTTTGTTTCCACAGCCTGGAGCTGTTGTTACAACCACAAAGAAACACAAAGATCTCTACTAATGGTTATATAAGAGCCAAAACAGGTAAGGGCATTTTATAGTTACCCGGAACGATAAAATATACCACACTTCTATAAAGGAATGCAGATAAAGAAGCTAATTCCAAGAGCAAGATATACATAGGAACTTGGCACATGGAAATGTTATTAGGCAAATGAAAGGTAGCTGTAAAGATTGAGGGTTAGAAGAATGAATATGCATATTCATAAGAACTGAACAGGTTTATAGAATATGTTGGAAAAAATTAACAAGAAGATAAGATATAAACACTGGCATTCAAGAAAAGAGAAATAATTAATGGAGTCGTAAAAAGTGTAGAAAATATTTCAAACATGTAGCACTTGTGTGTCTTGCTTGGGTAAAAATTTTCCTATGTTTGTTGATCAAAATTGAACCCAAGAAAAAGAGAAGTTGAGGTGATAAGAAATGACATCTTACCTTAACTGCCAATAAGGTATATGAACTTGGAATATACAAACTAACATAAAAATCAATTAGTTATAATAATTTATATTTTGTATGATTTATATTTTGTACGTGTTATATATATACACACATATTATAAGTTATAATAATAATCAGAGTTGAAAAAATCAAAACAGAGCTGTGGAAAGCCCAAAAGGTAAAAGAGATTGTCATGATCCAGAAATTAGGACCATGACTGGCCTTGATCCCAATGCCAAGATGACCTTAACCTTTGACAACAACAAGCCGCTTATACAAAGTTACTCATCACATTACCAAATAAAATTTGTCTCACTTATGTCCAATATCTAATAGCAGAATTACAATTAAATCCATTTCTTCTAATTGAAAGAAAAATGGGGAAATTACATGTAGTACCCTTGAGGTTTAGCGTAATTTCAAAAAGTATCCTTGACGTTTGAGAAAATACAAAAAGTACCCCAAGGTTTAATGTTATGTTGTAATTTTCCCCTTACCACTAGTTATCCACTATTAAATTTTATTAAAAGACTAAAATACCCTTATATTTAAACTCATTCTCCTCTTTTCTCATTCTTATTTCTTTCTTTTTTCTATCACCCATGTTGTTCTATCTCTCTATTTGCAGCTAACGAACAATAATGAATAACAAACAATGACAACAACGATAGGGGTATCTCAATGCGAAGAACTGGGGTGTGGTGAAATTTGTTTAATTTGTTGATCTTGGATTGGATCTTGTTTGTTTCTTCTTGATGTGAAGACAATTTTTTTTTTTTTTTTTGGGAGGGAGGGACGGAAAGAAGGGTGTTAAGGCCCATGCCCCCTCACAAGTAGAAGTGTTCTATCATGCTACATATATATGGATCGTGTTATTTGTACAGAAGAGGGTTCATAGAAACTTTTACAGGCACGATATATCGCGAGATTTCAAAATTTCGTGATATATCACAATTTTGTTCACCTCTTTCTTCCCGTCTGCCTCGCCCTCACTTGTTCTAGTCGTAATTCCTCTCGCCGCTGCAACCTCACTGCCTCTCGTCGCCTTGTCTTTGCCGCCTCGCCTCCTCACCAATGCATCCTTCAGCAATCGGTGACCACCCAAACCAAGCAAGTGGTGATGATGAAGGTGAAGCGGGCGGCGAGCGGCCAATGAGAGGGCGAGAACGAGAGAAAGATAGAAGAGAGAGAGAGTGACAGGGAGAGGGCGAGAGCGAGACATAGGAGAGAGAGTGTGTGTGTGTTTTGGGTCATTTATGAGAAGGATAAGTTGGGTCATTTTACTAATCTATAAAGCAATCTGTACATTTTCTTCTGTGCAAATAACATTATCCATATATATATATATATATATATATGTATGGGAGTCGTGAAAAATATAATATATTTTTGATTCTAAGTTAATTCTAAATTTAATAATAAATGTCATAAAATTAAATCTCCATCATATAACAAACTTGAGTTTTATAAAATTAAAAAATTATACGTTACCACGGTATGCATTTTGCAGTAGTCCGTGAGCTCCAATGGTCTTCTCTCATAGGAGTCCTACTATGATATATTTGTCATAGCAAGACCGTGAGCAACAATGAGAACTTCCAAATGTGATCATGTCGCGATAGGACCCGAGCTCCAGTGGTCATCTCCCACAATGATCCTATCGCAGTTTCTTCAACTACAGACTTAATAGTCATCATCTTAACCGATGATCGGAAGATTTAAGTTGTCAGATTTAGGTGTTATGTTAAATTTTTTTTATTGGATTAATAAATATAAAAAATTAACTTCTAAATAATAAAATTTAATTAAAAACCCAATAAATTTAAAAATTCACTCAATTTAACAATCTTAATTTGTCCATGATTTATGTTCAACTAGCAAAGCAGCACTGCCAACTGTATAGTTTTAAACATTTTATATTTGGAGAAACAAAATAAATTTTTTAATTTTTAATAGCTAAAAAACACATATAATTTATTATAATCACACATAATTAATAAAACAAAATTAACTAGCTAGGTGTCAAATACACAGGACAACAATTTCTGATGAGCAATTTCTTGTTAATACATTTTTATTTACAAATATATATATATATATATATATATATATATAATTATCTAACCTTTAACTCTGATTATCCAATTCGTGAGCATGGTTGCTGCCTACCTAAGTCTTCTATCAGCAAGATTCATTTGCCAGCCAAACTTAAAATGAAAAAATGAGGCCACTGCTGGAACTCTCCATAAAATTAACCTTCAAGTTAAGCTATTAATAATTAACCTATCTATATATCTCTCTCTAAAGCCATGAGTACACTAAAAATCACAGATTTATATAAGAATAGTCTAATCCTCATTCCAAATCTAATTTCATTTGTGTATATATTAACACATCCATTCACTTAATCTACAAAGTCTTCCCCCTCCCCCCTTCTCTCTCTTGCTCTTTCTCACCAAAGGTAGAAAACTCTTCTAATTCCCGAGCAGTTAGCTATAAGAAGTGTTGGAGAAACTTTGGCTTCCAATGGAAGTGTTCTATTAGATGGATGCCATGAATTCTTCCCTGAATTCTTCCCTGGTGAGGTTGAAGCCATTTTCTGTGGCGTTTGTGGTTGCCACAGAAGTTTCCACCGCCCAGAGGCTGAGCTTGTCATTGACCTAGACGATTATCTCTGGCGCGTTCTTCTTCATGGATCAGAATAATCAACCGCTTCCTCCATCAGCATCAGAGGCAAGTAGAACAACACGACAGAGCAAGAAAATGTTTACCTATGAGTAGCGGGTGAAAAACAACAAAAAGGGAGCAAGTGCTCATCGAGGAGCTCTGCCAAGAAGTAGGAATTCAGCCAAAAACATACAAGATATGGGTGAAGAACAATAAAATTGGGCAGAGAAAAATCCGATGAATTGCGGCGTGAATTTGAACAAGTGATTAATCGTGGGAAGAAACGGAAGTTTTGTATTGACAAAGAATTTGGTTTGCAGAAGGATTTGAAGACTTAATTCTTTGGTTTGGAGTGGGTTTGCAAAAGGATTTGAACAGTAAAATATTTGCCCATTAATTTTTTATTAGAGATTTAATTCTGTGCAAAAATCTAAGTTTGAAAGTCTAATTTTTATTTAATTTTAATTTTTTAAATGTATATTCTAGGGGATGATTTCCGCTCATTTTATTATATTTTTTAATTTTCATTATTTCTGATTTTTTGTTGGGGTTGGGCTTAGGTTGATTCCTACCCAAGTTTTCGTGAGCATAGTTAAATCCTCATTCTTAATCCAACTTCATCTGTATCGTTATGCTATTTGTACATAAGACATTTTACAGGTGAGTTTATAGGTAACTTGAAAAAGACTATTTTGCCTTTTTCTCTTTTCTCTCAATGATCATTTTACCCATTCTCTCATCTCTCTCCCCCCTTATTTCCTCTCCTTTCAGCATAGCTCGTTGTTGGTCGCTGCCTTGCACTAGTCGCCCGCTGTCGCCTACCTTGCCCTCGCTGCTTGTCGCCCGCCGTCTAATGTATCCTCGCTTGGTCGACATCCGATGCCTCGCCTCTTGCCTCTCGCTTGACCGATCAGTGCCACAAAAGGTGAGGCGACCAAGAGAGAATGTAGTGGGTGGTAAGCGACAACGATCGATCAAAGGGTGCAGCGGCGGGCGTCGAGGCAGAGTGACGATGGAGGCAGACGGTGAGAGGAAAGTTGTGAGAGAGGCAATGCTGAAGAGGAAATGGGAGAGAGAGGTGCGGTTGTTGAAAGGGGAAAGAGAAGAGGAGAGAAGAGAATATTATAAATTCATCGCGATAAGTTCTCAATTTATCATGAGAAGGTCAATCTTTAAACCCACCTATAAAAGTAAAAGTTATGTATAAATAACATTATCCACATATATATATATATATATATATTGCTAAATGTGGGTAAATCACATCAAAAGTCACAAAATTTTGGTGTTCTTTTCAATTTGGTCACTAAATTTCAATTTCTTGCAAAGTGATAACAAAACTTTAAAATATTTTATAATGTGGTCACTAAAGTGATTTTTTGATGGTTTCTAGCCGAAATTGCTGACGTGACGATGATGTGGCGCTGACGTGGCGATGAGGTGGTCATTGCCACGTCAGCAATTTTGGTGAGAAATTATTCAAAAATCACTTTAGTGATCATATTGTAAAATATTTTAAAGTTTTGTTCTCATTTTACAAAGAATTAAAGTTTAGTGACCAAATTAAAAAGGATACCAAAATTTTGTGACCTTTGATGTGATTTATCTGTCAAATGTTGGTCCCAAACCACACTAGGCTGCCATTTACAACTATCTCTCTGTCTCTCTCTCTTTCATCATTAATGGCAGAATATCATTCTCGTTCCCAAGCAATTCGAGATGGAGAGTGTTGCCGCAACCATGGCATAGCCTATGGGAAAGTTATATTAGAGGGCTGCCGTGAATTCAGCCCAAGTGGAAAGGAAGGCATGTCCTGTGCAGCTTGTGGATGTCATCGGAGCTTCCACCGCCCGAAGGAGATGCCTCCTATCGACGAAATCTATTCCAAAACGGTTGATCTTCTGAAGCGGATGATGATTTGATATATTTGTTTGTGGTTTTCCATGTGGTGTTTTTCTATGGGATACAGAAGATTTTAGTTTACTGTGGTTTGCATTTCTGTATTAACGTGTGTTTTAATTTGCTTCTAATATATACTAGTTGAGTTTATATGTATTAAATTTATTTAAAATTGACAATCTCACAACCATAAATTTTATCTACAAGTTTCAAGAATTACACATTTTTTATAAATTAATAATTAATTTAACATATGATAAATATAAATAGATTATATAAAATAATAAATAATATGACAACATATAATAAATTAATAACATAAATAATAAAAATATAAAATATAATAAAATTTTCAAAAGAAATATGACAACATATGATAAATATAAATAGCATATACAAAATATTAATTTTGTCAAAATAACTTAAACCACTTATTTAAAATAATTCAATTTTGCCTAAATAACTAATTTAACATAACCTACAAATTAATTATTTTTCAAAATTAAGTAATAACATAAACATATATAAGATTTGTATTTTTTTTTTGCATGAAACTAATTAAGGGTTTTAGAGTTTTGAGTGGTGGCTTTATTGAGAGAGAATAAGAGGTAAATTGTGAGAAATAAAATAAAAAATTAAATTTATTTTTTAAAAAAATATACTTGGCAGTTAGTATTTGACGATATTACTTAATATCTCAAGATTTTTTCCGATTTAAAAATTTTTTTTTATTTTTGGTAATTTATTTTAATTAAAATTTTATGTTAATATATAAAAATTTATAATATGAGTTAGATTTTGTCTCTTCATATACTAACATGCTTACACATTCTCCAAACACTATTTAACCATATATAAAACTATTTATAGGTTCCAAAAATTACACGTTTTTCATAAATTTAGACTTAATTAATGATCTATAAAAGTTTTATTTTGGATAAACAAAAAAATAAATAAAATATAATAAAATATCGAAATAGAAAGTGAAAATGGGTGGGAAAAAAATTTGATGACTATTTTATTATAATATATATATAGATAGATATAGATGTAGGGTGTGTGTTTAATTTGCTATGTTTTCTTCCCATAAAAATGTACGTTCTGTGATGGTTGCTTCATTCATTTATCTCAGTTATAAGAATAAAAGGCTCCTCCTTAATTGGTTTACAATATATATATATATATATATATAAAACAGCTGTGATTAAGAATATTGTTGTTGGTAATGAATTTATCTTGTCTTGCTGTCGAATGCAATACAACGATATATAGAAAAGTTTAATAAGTCGTCTACAACAAATGTAAAACGTCTTCTAGTCAGCCCCCAATAATTAAGAAAGATTCGTGGCAAAAGTATAATAGCAAAAGCATTAAACAGCAGGCTAATCAATGTAATAGGAATCACAGCTTGGATTGCTCTCTTTTTGGGTGCGAAGGGTGAAATTTCTCATTTTAAAGGTTTCTTAAATATTGTCTCGCGCATGTAGAAGGGGTTAATCACGATACACGACAGTCTCCAAGATAAGAGATACAATGTATAGTGCCCATAAGGAACCATCCCAACAAAATGATAAAACTCCTACACTGTGATTGCTATGACTCGAAGTTGCATCATTAAGTGCAATCTTTTACCCTGTGAACCATTTGTGCTACGCCCGTGAAGGCTCGGATTGCTTTCTTCTTGGTTTTCTTCTGAGGTTGCTCTGGTTTTTTGGCAAATCTTCCTCGCATTATTGCCCAACCCTGCATCGGCAGTCGTTGGCCTCGCTCGCGCAAACGTTATCTAGCCTTCTCTATTGCTGGCCGTCTGTGTGACCACCGCTTTTTCCGTCCAGGGCCGTCGCCGTCGCTGCTTGTCTCTGCCATCCCTTTCGTTCTCCGACAACATCTTGGTCTAGGTCTTCTGCGACCGTCGCTTCAATCTCCATCATCGGTCTTTCACCATCGTCGTTGCTACTATCGTCTATCTTGTCGTCCCTGGCTTCTCTACCCTGCAGTCGCTTCGTCGTCGCCGACCTCCAGTCGTGGGTCTCCAGCGATGGTGCTTCGCCGCCGGTCAGAAGCTCTTCTTTCTATAATATATACACGAGAAGCTTTACAATATATATATATAGAGAGAGAGAGACTTTGTTATATTACTCATCGTCGAACAATATAGCATTTGTCCGACAATAAAAAAACATGGACCCATGCACATAGGGCCCGTGCGTGCACATAGGCCCTATATATATATATATTTCATCTATGCAATGCCTCCTGTTTCATCTTCCACCAAAAGCCATATATACATAAATTGATGTTTGCACACATAAATTAATAGTTGATACATAATAATGCCTTCTGCCATCTTTTCCATTTTTTTTTTCTTCACAAATATATAATATAAAAATTAAAAAAAAAAATGACGAGTGTAAAAATACTAAATGAATGAGCATACCATTAATAAAATTATAATATACATATAATGATTTATTTTTTAATTGATTTTAACCAGTCTTGTGACTTGAGATTGTGTATATATATATATAACAAATTTAATTTTTAATATCTAAATATATTTATTAATTAATAAAATCTTTTAAAATATAATTAATATATTCAATACCAACTAACATAAATATTAATATATTAAAAACATGTGTATATATATAAACATATTTAATTCCTGAGCATGGTTGGGTTACTTCCTGCCCAAGTCTTCGACTCGTCGGTGGATTTGGGATAGACCATATTAATTAATTAGATTAAAATTTAAAACATTACCTTTTCACAGTGGCAAACATATTGTCTCTCTCCATGGATGTGAGTGTGGTTCTTTAGAGCTTTGACTCTTTGAACTTGATTCCCTTAAATTTAAATTAATTGACTTTTTGAATTAAAGTCTATTTAATTAGTTTAAAAAAATTCAGCCCATTAACATACAAACAATAAATAAGTGCTCTAATCACTTAGATCAAATCAAATCAAGAATGATTAGTTAGTGTGCCTAATTGAGTCACCATGATTAATCCCCTCATATTTTGTCGGGTCAAGTGTGAGAGCGCCTAGAATGAGTGATTCACCTTTTGAGACAAGAATAACTAGTCAGGTTGAGTGATTATTAACAACAGTTAGATTGAATTGGATATAAAAAAAAAAATTAATGAAATTTAATTTGTTATGGTTGTATGATTCAAAATAAACGAGTAAAGCATGAATTAAAGCAAGTGAATATTGGAATCAATGAGACTCTCCATATATATATATATATATATAACACGTTGTGGGCGATCAGAGGCATGCGATCCTAGAAATTAAGAAAAAGGTAACTCTATTGTGCCTGTTAATTAGTTTAAAAAGAAAACGTTGTGGGCGATCAGAGGCATGCGATCCTAGAAATTAAGAAAAAGGTAACTCTATTGTGCCTGTTAATTAGTTTAAAAAGAAAATATATATATATATATATATATATACTAATTAACAGTCACCTTTCTTGTTTGCCTTTCCTACTCGCTTCTTATTTAAAAGATAACAAATATTAGTTCAAAATATATATAGATGTATGAATTGAATACAACTCACAAAATTAATTAATTTTTTAATTTTTAATAGCTACAAAAATACATATATAATTTATTATAATTGCATATAATTAATAAAAAATATTTAGTTAGGTGTCAAACACACATGGAGGATAAATTTCAATTAATATATATGGCAACCATTTCTTTCTTATGCCCAATGCAAACTTATATATTCATATATATATATATATATATACACAGTAATATATAATTTTTAAAAATTTAAAAATAAAAAGTAAGATGTGAAATGGTAATATTCAAATTCTCATTCTTAATCCAACTTCGTTTGTGTATATATATATTGACTATGTTGGTCCCAAACCACACTAGGCCATCTACAACTCTTCTCTCTCTCCCTCTCTCTCTCTCATTAATGGCAGAATTTCCTTCTCGTTCCCAAGCAGATCGATACGGAACGTGTCTCCGCAACTATGGCATAGACTGTGCGAGAGTCATATTAGATGGTTGCGGTGAATTCAGCCCCGGTGGCAAGGAAGCCATGTCCTGTGCAGCTTGTGGTTGTCATAGGAACTTCCATCGCCTAGAGAAGGTGCCTTCCGTCGGCAGCGTCGGAGAAGGGCAGAGCAACACCGGAGAGAAAAAAAACAAAATTCACGGAACAACACCTAGCGGGCCAAGGTGAAGGAGTTTGCTAAATATTGTGGGTGGTGAACACCCAGAATGAGTTTTCTGTGTGTGTGTTTTGCTATGGGATGCTTTTTTTGTGTCACGTGTGTTTTAATATGCTTTTTTGTAGGGTGCGTGTTTTGCTATATTTATTTGTGGTTTTCTGTGTGTGTGTGTGTGTGTTTTGCTATGTTTATGGAACAATGCAAAAGAATAAAATGTAAGTGTTTTATTTATCTCATAAAAGAATAAAAGGATTCTGCTCAAGGTTTCTTTTTAATATCTTCTTGCAATATATATACTGCTTTGCTATGTATGTTTATGGAACAATGCAAAAGAATTGAGGCTTGAGTGGTCTCGTACGTAGAGGTGCCCCCGACGCGCCTTTCATTGTAAGTGGAGGCTGCTAATTATATGAACTGAAAGGACATCCAGATTTGCTGTTGGGGTTGAGGTTGAGGGTGGCTGCGGGGGGAAGATGCAGTAAATTAATAAGAGATTACATATCCAATTCCTGAGCATATATATGGTTGGGTTGGGTTTTTTTTAATATCTTCTTGCAATATATATAGTGCCAGCTAGAATCTATTCTGAAATACTTCATCTTCTTCGCCACCAACACTACTTCATGTATTTCGATCAGACCCAATTGAAACAGTAGTAGAGAGAGAGAGAGAGAGGGAGGGAGGGAGAGAGTGAGAGAGTGCAAGATTAATCTTTTTTGCCAATTAAACTTACTGTGCATAATCGCATGCAACAACAGAAACGTTTGCATACCATGTTAGCATCCTAAACAACGGCTTCGGGAGGAATTAATTAAAATGGATCCCATTTAGATTTGTTTGTATATAATAGGCTTGTAATACTCCAAACCCCACCCCAATAAACCTACAACAAATCTAAACGTCTACTAGTGTTTGGAGAGAAGTAGTCATCCCCTTAAAAGATTTTGAAGATATACGGCATTATATGGTAACTAAATATGGAGATCAAAAAACAAATGATTAAATAGTATTTATAATTTCTCTTATAAATAGAGCACATATATTTTAATAATGACACATTCTATTGTGAATATATATGACAATATATGGTAAGTATAGCTTATACTAGAAGTTTATCTAGATATATTGCAGTATATGGTAACTCAAATCGTGATTTTCAAAAGTCTTTCCACAAATGCTTATTTAGATGCTAAATAAAAAAATATTTCGAAGATATATCGCAATATATGGTAACTGAATATGAAGTTTAGAATAATAAATGGTTAAATATAATTTACAATCTTTTTATCCTAAATAGAGCACAATTTTTAATAATGACATTTTATTACGAAGATATATATGACAATATGTGATAAATGTCATATATATACTAGATATTTGTCTAGATATATGACAGTATATGGTAACTCACAATGAGAAGGAAAGAGCTCTTCCAGTGTCTATTTCCACCATCCAAGACGATTCTTTCTATATTTCTTTCATTTCCTTTCCTTTCCTTTCCTTTCCCATCTCCAGAATCTCCCCATTAATTGTTTATATATTTTATATTTAAATTCACTGAATTCCTCAATCTTTGTTAACAGATTGATTGCATTATCTTAATTTGATTCATTTGCCCACCTAAATTTGGGATAAAACTTAAAATGTAAAGACGAGACTGCTGGAACTCTCTCTAGAACTAACTTGCAAATTAAGCTATTAATTAATTAGCCTTTTTGTATATTTCTCTTTAAAGACATGAACACACTGAAGTGTGTGTATACATATATATATATATATATATATCCTCATATATAGATATCCTTGTTATAAGAATAGTCAAATCTTCATTCCAAATCCAACGTCTGTGTATATATTAACTCTCCCTACAAAAGTTGATTCCAAATCACACTAGGCCACGTCCATCCACCTCTACAACTCAGGGGCGGAGCTAGAAAATAATTTCAGTGAGGGTAAAATTTATTAAAAAAATAAATAAATAATATAAATATATTAAAAGTTAATATAATTTATTTAATTTCTCCTTATTAACATATGATAAAAATCTTAGGACAGGCCTCAGTGGAGGCCAACTTAATGGGAACTTAAAGAAATAAATTTAGGATAGGCCTCAGTGCAGGCTAACTTAATGGCGGGCCAAGGCCCAGTGAAGGCCATGGCCTGCACTGGGCCTATGCTGGCTCCGCCCCTGCTACAACTCCTTTCTCTCTCATCAATGCTAGAATATCCTTCTCGTTCTTAAGCAGTTCGGTACATATGGAGAGTGCTGCCCAACTATGGCAAAGACTATGGGAAAGTTATATTAGACGGTTGTCGTGAATTCAGCCCTAGTGGGAAAGAAGCCATGTCCTGTGCAGCTTGTAGTTGTCACCGGAGTTTTCACCGCCCAAAGGAGATGCCTCCCATCAACAAAATCTATTCCGAAGAGAAAAAAGACAACGTGCACGAAACAGCAGCGGGTTAAGATGAAGGAGTTTTCTATATATTTATTTGTGATTTTCTCTGTGTGTGTCTGTTTTTGTAGGAAATACTACAGAAAATAAGTAACAAAGGTAATGGACTGCAAAAACTGATCGTTCATTCATTAACTTATGAATATATTTATACAGAAAAAATGTAACAAACTCAATAAGAAATCCCTTTGTAGGGATTTATCTTCGCAAAATCCACAAGAAACCAAAACGTTAGGGCAAAGAAAATCGCACAAAACAGTAAGCAATAATGTAGAAAACAAAAGCTGAAAAACAAAGAACAATAAAACTCCCTGTTTGTTCGGCAATGGAGAAGAAGAAGATGGATTTTCAAGGCTCAGTGTTGATCGGTCTGTCACCCACAAATGGCAACTCAGAATCGGTTCCAAGCACAGCCCAAGAACCCCTAGATCAACACCCAAATCTGCCTCTATCGAAAAACCCCAACCGAGAATGATACACCCACACAAGGATGCGAAACAACCCCACTAAAAGGAACACTCTTCTCACTCTCGGCTCTATCTCTCTTCTCTGATTTTCTGCTTTCTCCTCTCTTCTCGTATATTTTGTAGATATAGGTCACTCTCGAAGAACAGATAGTAGGCCATCAAGATGAGGATCAGCCTCCTAGGTATTCGGAAGAGATGAGAAGGGAATGAGGGATAAGGAAGAATCAAACCTGGAGCTTCAAACGGCCAGCGACCAAGTCGCAGCTCTTCCATCAGATCAACTAGGGCAAGATAAGATAGAATATGGGCTAAATCAAGGCTTTTAGATAGGAGACAAGTAATGGGCTTGAGTCAGTGGGCTTGGTCCATGTTTTGAGCAGTTGGGCTAAGCCTAGCTTTCCTCTAAAAACAAGACAAGTGTACTTGGGTCATCTTCTTGTCGGGCCGCCTATTTGTGGGTTGGACCGCTCTTCATTCTATCAATCCCGGGCCAAAGCCTATGATAGACAACTTACTCGACCAAAAAACATCATCGCCTTGGACTTGTTGGGTATCACACCACAACAAATCTCCACCTTGATACCTAACAAGGCCTGCACATAAGCAAACAATTTATTAGTTGACAAACAAATTAGAATGATCACTTACCTTTACCAATGTTTAGAAGTGCAAGACAACTTCTAAACTTGGCCAACGTGAGAACTTTAGTTCCCATATCTGAAGGATTATACTTCGACAATACTTTCTCAAGCCTAACAATGTCTTGAGCCACAATGTCACGAATAAAATGAAGTCTGACATCTATGTGCTTAGTACGTTCGTGAAACACAGGATTTTTGCACAAATGAATAGCTGATTGACTATTTGAATATACAATCACGTTATTACTTGAAATACTTAGTTCTTTAAGTAAACCCTTAAACCACAAAGCTTCTTTAATTGCTTCAGTGGCAGCAATATATTCAGACTCAGTGGTAGACAGTGCAACTATGTGTTGAAGTTGTGACTTCCAACTAATGCAAGCATCACATAAAGTAAACACATAGGCAGGCGTAGATTTTCTATTATCCCTATCACTAGTATAGTCAGAATCAGTAAATCCTTTTAGTTTTACTCCTTCACTTTTATGTCTATATACTAAGCCAATGTCACAGGAACCCTTCAGATATCTTAATAACCATTTCAGTGCTTCCCAGTGTTTAGGACCAGGATTAGACATAAACCTGCTAAGTGTACTAATTGCATGAGCTAAGTCAGGTCTAGTACACACCATGAGATACATTATAGATCCAATGACATTAGAGTACGGTATTTTACTCATGTATTCTTTTTCTTCTTCATTAGCAGGTGACTGTTCTTTAGACAATATGAAATGGCTAGTTATAGGTAAGGAAACAGGTTTACAATCATGCATGCCAATTTTTTTCAATATTTTCAAAACATAAGATGATTGATTTAGAAATAAACATGAATTTGACCTATCCCTTTCAATTTCCATACCTAGGATTTTTCTAGCATTTCCTAGGTCTTTCATGTCAAATTCTTTATCTAGAGTTATTTTTATTTCACTTATCATCTTCAAATTTGGGCCAATTAAAAGCATGTCATCAACATATAACAATAAGAACACACAATTATTATCATGTTGTTAAAAATATAGGCAATGATCAAATTCACTCCTTTTAAAACCAATGGAATGCACAAAAGAGTCAAAGCGTTTGTACCATTATCTAGGGGATTGTTTTAAACCATATAATGATTTCTTAAGGTAACACACATGATTAGGTTTATCTTTATCTTCAAAACCCCTAGGTTGTGACATATAAATCTTTTCTTCAAGATCCCCATGCAAGAATGCAGTTTTTACGTCTAGTTGTTCAAGTTCCCAATTAAAGTGTGCAACTAAGGCCAGCATTACTCGTATAGTGATATACTTGACAACGGGAGAAAAGATTTCATTATAGTCTACCCCTTCTTTTTGTGTGAACCCCTTAGCTATCAACCTAGCTTTGAATCTTATTGGTTCATTCCTACTAGTACCCTCTTTAACTTTATAAATCCATTTACAACCCACTAAGGATTTGTCTTTTGGCTTAGGCACTAATTCCCAAGTTTGGTTTTTATAAAGTGAGTTCATTTCTTCTTTCATTGCTTTGACCCATTCCTTAGAGTTTTCACTTTTAATTGCCTCATCATATGTATTTGGCTCTTTGTCAACTAATTCTTGATAACTGGCATAGGCAAGACTATAGTCGGTTCCTAACCTTTTAGGAATCCTATGAGGTCTTCTTTCTCTATCTCTAGTCAATTGGTAATCGGTTAAAGGGTCTTGATCGACAGGATGTTCTTCTATTACATCCTCACTACTATCTTCCTCAATAATAGGCTGATCTTAAGTATCATTCTCCACTTTACTAGGGGTAATGGAAATGTGGGTACTCACTCTCTCCACCTCAACCTTAGGCTTTTCACTATCTTGCTTTTCATCATTCACCCAATCAGACTCATCCTTAAGACATGGCATATCTAATTCATTAAATGTGACATCTCAACTAATTATGATTTTCACGCCCTTTTGACTTCTATCCCACAACCTATATCCCTTGACACCTTCAAGGTAACCTAAGAAGACACACTTCCTAGCTCTAGGTTCTAGCTTTCCCTCACTCTGATGAGAGAAAGCAGCACAGCCAAAGGTCCTCAACACATAGAATAGTCAGCACATTTACCATACCATCGTTCATAAGGAGTATCACCATTCAACACAACAGAAGGAGTCAAGTTGGTTAAATAGCAAGCAGTCATAATAGCCTCACCCCAGAATGACTTAAGCACACCAGAACTCAACATCATACACCTAACTTTATCAAGTAAGGTCATATTCATCCTTTCAGCAACTCCATTCTGTTGTGGAGTATAAGGGACTGTTTTATGTCTAGTGATGCCACTCTTAATACACATATTGTCAAAATCAGCATTACAAAATTCAAGACCATTATCCGTTCTCAAAAATTTTACCTTATTGCCAGTTTGATTTTCAAATTGAATTTTTCAATTTTTAAATTTTTGGAAAGTATCTGATTTTTCTTTTAACAAATAAACCCATACACGCCTAGAGTAATCATCAATGATAGATAAAAAATATTTATTTCCTCCAAACGTGGGATTGCTCCCAGGACCCCACAAGTCCGTATGAATATACTATAGGACTCTAGATGTCTTATGACTACTAGATGAGAAAGAAAGCCTATGGTGTTTTCCAAGCACGCAATGGTCACAAAATGGCAAATCTGACACCTGATCCTTACCAAACACACCCTTATCGTTAAGAAATTTTAGTCCCTTAACACTCACGTGAGCTAACCTATTATGCCACTTTTGTGTGTGATCAGTGTCAATAGATGCAATAGTGGAAGTAGTGCCACTAAGTACTTCCACATAGGTGATATAGATGTCATTTTTTCTAACAGTCTGAAAAGCCCTAAGAGCGCCTTTAAACATTTTAATCATGTCATTACCAAACCCACCAGTGAAACTTATCTTCTCTAATTCCCCTATAGAAATTAGATTTCTACCCATTTGTGGAATATACCTAACTCCTTTTAGTGTATGCACAAAACCATTTTCAAATTTAACAGTTATGTCACCACCACCAACAACCTTATAAGCAACATTATCACAAGTAATGACATGCCCATGATTAGACTCATGCAAGTTTTCAAACCAGTGTTTATGAGATGTGACATGAAAAGATGCCCTGGACTCTAGAATCCACTCATGCATATGGGAGTTTATAGATAGGTTAATTTCAGAGGGTTCATTGTTCATTAGCATATATACCTCCCCATTATCACATTGAGAAGATATAACATTTGTCTCGCTCTTTTCTTTCTCTCTTTGCTTATTTTTCTCTATATAGCAGTCTTTTATAAAATGTCCGATTTTACCGCACCCAAAACATTTTCTGCCTTTTGCCTTCCCTTGTGATTTAGACCTACCCTTTTTCTTGCCACCCTTATGTTGTCCCTTACCACCCCTAGTTTGAGATCTACCCCTCACATAGTGTATCTCTCCACCTCTTCTCTCGTTTCTTTCCGCTTTAACTTACATCTCCTTACTCTTAAGTGAGTCTATTACAATATCTGGGGTAAGGGTATCCCTTCCATATTTAATGGCATTCTTTACATCTTTATACATGTCAGGGATAGCATTCAAAAGAATAATAGCTTTATATTCATCAGGAATTTTACCCCCACAGTTAGCAATATCTTGGGAAAGTTTATTAAACACATCAATATTATCCTCTATGTCTTTAGAAGGATCTATTTTAAAGCCAAAGAAACTTTCAAGTAGGAAGAGTTTGTTAGGAGTGGACTGTTTTAAATAAAGATCCTCTAGTTTTTTCCAAAGTGCTTGAGTTGTATCATGTTTACCTACTTTGCGTAAAACTGGATCTGACAGATGCAAGATGATAGAAGTATATGCAAGTTCATCTTTTTCTTGCTTTTCTTCCTTAGTGTCAGTTTCAGCAAAAGTGTTATCAATAGCCTTAGAGACTTTTTGTTGAACCAAAATTCCTTTCATTTTTTGTTGCCAAATTGAGAAATCACCTTTTCCATTAAACATACCTAACTCAAAGTGTTGTGTAGCCATGGTATGCACAAAACACACAAAATGCTGCACAAAAAATAAATTCAAGTAGACTGCAGTAACACACTGCCTCTTAGATCCTATGAAACAAATTCTTAGGCCTAAGGTATGATTTTAAGGTAAATAAATTTTTGCAACTTAAAACAAATAAGAAGTCAACAAAAACAGCAACCACACAAAGGATTCTATCACAATTTAAAAGGCAAGTAATCACAGTTAAAAGGCAAGTAGTCAAGCAAACCCTATTTCTAGCAACACGTATTGGTTACCACCACAGGGTAACCCCCAAACCTAATGGCCACCCCCACCCAATGGCCTGCTAGTTGCTGAAATTAAAACTGGGTTATGAAATTTCTCACCAAGCGGACTGACAAAACAGTCCGTAAAGGAATTGGAGAACCCGAAAACAAACCACGTAAGAGTGATGTGCTCGTTGATACGAGCTTGCTATCAAGAGCTGCAGGTGCCGAAGCTGCAGGCGCTGAAGTCCCATGTACCGCCGCTGGAACAGTCACGCGCCACCGGCCGCCGGTGAATCGAGGTAGACGCACCGCACACACTGATGCGCCTTGGCGTCGAGAGTCCACTGATGGGTCTCACGCGCACTAACACAGCCGGATCAGGGAGATCTTGGCCAAAAATCAGATCTGGGTTAGGGTTATGCGAACCGTCCCAGATCTGAAATCAGCCAAGAGATTGCCGATTTCTTCGACCCGCAAAGCCACCAAGGCTCTGATACCACTTGTTGTGATTGTAGACCTCCTAAATCTCCACATTGGTATGATATTGTCCACTTTGGGCCTAAGCCCTCATGGATTTGTTTTTGGATATTACCCAAAAGACCTCATACCAATGGAGATATTGTCCACACTTTATATGCCCATAATCTTTCCCTTATCTAGCCGATGTGGGACTTAGTTTGCACACCCAACACCCTTAAATAAATAGGCAACTGAAATTCAAAATCAAATTCAGAAACTCAGCAACTGAAGGAGTTTTGCTATATTTATTTGTGATTTTCTGTGTGTGTGTGTCTGTTTTGCTATGTTTATTTGTGGTTTTCTGTGTGTGTGTGTGTGTGTTTTGCTATGTTTATGGAACAATGCAATAGAATAAAAGGATTTTGTTCAAGGTTTCTTTTTAGTGTCTTCTTGTAATATATGCAATATATATAGTGCTGTAATCTATTCTGAAATGCTTCCAACACTTTCACGCATTTCGATTGAACCCAATTGAAACAGTAGTCAGATAGAGAGAGAGTGAGATTAATCTTCTTTTTCTATTCTCTTCCTTTTGTCCAACTTGGTTGGTTAGTAACCTTAGATGTTCCCAAATATTTTTCTAGTACTGTTGCGTGTTTTACAGAAGTTATTAATGAAACTATCATAAAGTTACAGTGCTAGCTCCTGCAGTATTAACAGATATATCTACTATTTGGTCCACCATAAGACAGTGAAATGTATAATTAAACCTCTTCCTCTTACCCATTATTAAACAGTAGTAGTCGACACAGTGTTAAACATAATGGATAACCCATTTATCTTGCCCATTATTAAACAGTTAAACAGCAGCCTAAGCCATACATATATATATATATATATAACGCAGTGAATCATCGAACACTCAGCTGTACATAATCATCCAATTTCTTAAAGATGTTTATAACGTATTTAATTTTTAATATCTGAATATATTTATTAATTAATAAAATATTTTAAAATATAATACAATATATTTAATACCAACTAATATAAATATTAATATATATATTAGAAACATGTATATTAAATAAAAGATTCATTCAACTTTCTTCAACTCGGTACTAATTAGTTTATAACCGCACCAGTGATTAGATGATTAATTAAGTCATTTGTTAACTTTAAGTGCTATATATGTTAATTTTTTTTATGGAATTAATAAATATAAAAAATTAACTTCTAAATAATTTTAATAACGACACATTCTATTATTATGCAATTAAATCTATATCTCGGAATAAAAGTATATATAAATCATATACTCAGTGGGTTTGTTGATATAATAACAAGAAGTTGGTAGTACAAATTATTTCACTGATTTGACATATTAGGAGGCTAATTTGATCTGTATAGATATATTGTGTTACTTTATTTTCAATCGTTGTAATTTATGATAGAAAACTAATTTAACACATTTAACGTTATACCAATATTTTTATCATTTCTTAAATGTCAAGAATGCAGCCATCCCTTTATTTAATGGCGATGGGCTGGGCCGAGAAAGACCGAAATTTGGGAAACCCTCCATACCAAACAGCGGGCCCACGTGAGGACGAGGCCTACCATCCAGGCCCGAATCAGCGACTGAGTAAGGCCCATCGGCATTTCTCGTAGTGGGCTGAGCAAGAGAAATGCCCGATCCAGGCAATGGAGGCCAGAGCTCACAGCCCAAGGACATACTTTTAAGTAAAACAATATAATAATAACAATAATAATAAGTTAAAATTTTAAATACGGAAAAGAAAACCTATAAAGAAAAGGAAAAGAAGGAAGTAAAATTTAAAATTGAAAATTTCCTACAACAAAAAATATAATAATAATAATAATAATAAATTGAAATATTTAAATCCTAAAGTAAAGCAAATAAATGTTCAATGCTAATTTTTATAGTTTTGACATACAATAAATCAGTCCAAGACATTGTCATAAAAAACTTAATATGTAATCTATACCCAATTAATTTAGATAAGTATAACTTAGTCAAATATGCACATAGTGATAAAATGAATGTCGATCCCACATAGATTAAATCACAATACCAAACAAATTTTAAACTAACTTAAGTTAAACTAATTAATTAATTGAATGAATCAAAATAAAAACTAACAAGAAAAATTAAAGCAAAACAAAATTCTTTATTCAATAAATAAATAAAACTAGGATTTAGATTTCATTTAATCTAAGTCATGTAATTATTTATTCAATCTAGTTTAAAATTAAAAATATCTTTATAATATTTTAAAATTATTTACACATAATGATGGATTTTTCTCAATTAACTAATAAGGTTTTTCACGTCACATTAATCTTTTATTAATTTAATTATACCATTAAATTTCTAAATAGATGTCAAAATAACAAATAAACATTAAGGGTGTGTTTGATAACATTTAGTTGAAAAGGAAAATATTTTTCAACTTACATAGAAAACAAAAACCAACTCCCTCCTAGATAAAAATTTTCATAAAAAATAGCCAAAAATATGCTTTAATGATTGTACCATGGAATTGAATTCCATGAAAAATATAGTGTGTCAAATACCAAAGATGAAATTCAATTCCTTAGATTTGACATTTTTCATGTATTTTTCATATTATCAAACATACCCTAAAGGTGTGTTTGATTGCATTACCTAGAATTTAATTCTAGGTATTATTGTCTAGAAAATAAAAACTACCCCACCTAGGGGTGTTCATGGTTCGGTTTGGCCGGTTTTAAACCGGTTTAAAACACCAAACCGCGAAGTCGGTTTTGCACCAAATCAAACTGATCGGTTTGATTTGGTGCGGAAAACCGAACCAAACCGAACCGCAGTTTGCGGTTCGGTTCGGTTCGGTTTCCGCGGTTCAGATTGGACCACCATTTACCAGCAGGAATTTCTTTGCATTTTCCCACTGCTTCACATAGTTCACAATATTCTTGGTCTTATGTGTAGGAACCTCCAAATCCTCAAAAACCATAAGCTGTATGTTGAAAGAAAATAAAAGGAATCAGGCTTCCTCTGCCCTTCCTGCACTCCCCCACCACCGATCCCCCCCACCCCGGGCGGGGCAAAAAAAAAAAAAATAGATAAAGGAAGAAATTGGTGACAGATGCCTTCTTAAGAAGAAAATGTAAAACTAAGTGCATAACAGCTTCATAGATCAACTGATAGCAACATTGTCACAAGTTCACAATCAAATTAAACTCAAGAATACGGTTTAACAATCAACAGTAGATCCTTCCCCCCCCCCCCACACACACACACGCACACAAAAAAAAAAAAGAAGAAGAAGAAGAAGAAGAAGAAGAAGAAGAAGAAGAAGCAAAAGAATATTAGACATCTGAATGCACGATAGTACCTAAAATGAGAAAAAACCATACCACCGGATACCATAGATTCAACCTTTTCATCTATCAAGGGCATCGATACATGAAAACAACAACCTACTCTCTGATTTGCAACTCCCCAGCAACTAAAGATTCACTTAAAAGAGACATCTCAACACAAAACTTTAAGAATAAGCTTCTGAAATCTTAACCGAAACTAGCCAAGTGACATCCAACAAATAAAGCAAGAACATTAACATAAGCCAAAACAAAGACCAAAGAATCAGCAAGAAAACAAGTGTTGATGGAAAACACGAACTGTTGCGAGGCTATCGGAAACGATGGGGGTCGCCACTCGCTGGTAGGTTGGCGCCGATCGCCGGCGATCCGAAGGTCCAAGGGGAGAGAGACTGCGGCAGTGCGGCGGGTGGGTGGGCTCGGGTTAGGGTTTGGGGGAAATGGGGAGAGAAAGATGAGAGGAAGGAAGGAGGCGGCCTTAGCAATTTATATATATATATATATTTATTTTTTTTAATTATATTTTATATAATTTTGGGCGGTTCGGTTTAAAACCGAACCGCCGGTCTGCCAAACCGCAAACCGCGCGGTTTGGCAGATTTCCAAACCGAACCGAACCACACATTCAAAAAACCGGCCGGTTCGGTCCGGTTCGGTTCGGTTCGGCCGGAAACCGCGGTCCAACGGATTTTTTGAACACTCCTAACCCCACCCTCTCAAAAAATGAATTCCATGGAAATAAGTTTTGAATACTTGTACCATACATATTTTTTCATAGAAAAATTAAGAGTGTTTGATTACTTTCTATAGAAAATATGTAATGATTATATATTTTTCATAGTAAATGTGTGCAATCAAACACACTCTAAGTTCTTTTAAATCTCTAATCTCGAAAGAAAATTTGACTCATTAAATTTTCTTGATTCCCACACGTGAGTTAATCATCCCTTTATAAGATAGTCTAGCATATGATTTACATTGTATATGTATCTAAAATAATAATAATAATAACAATAAAAATAGGATTTTGCTATTCAATCAAATAGGGTTTTGTTGTTCCGATTGGCGTGACTGTGTGTGTGTTTTGCCATGTGTGCGGGTGTGTTTCAACAACTTTTGATGAGCAAAGGCAAACTTATATATATATATATATGTGTGTGTGTGTGTGCGTGTGTGTGTGCGTGTGTGTGTGTGTGTGTGTGGTAATATATAATTATCCAATCTTGATTTCTGATTATTCAATTCCAGAGCATGGTTGATGCCTACCTAAGTCTTCTATCCGTCGGATTCATTCGCCCACCAAACTTATAATTCAAAGACAAGTCCGCTGGAACTCTTCATAAAACTAGTTGTCAAATTAAGCTATTAATAATTAGCCTCGTTGGAACTCTCCATAAAAGGTAGCTGTCAAATTAAACTATTAATAATTAGCCTCTCTATATCTCTCTCTCTAAAGCCATGAGCACACTGAAAATCACATATTTATATAAGAATAGTCTAATCCTCATCCCAAATCCAGTTTCATCTATGTATATATTGACACATTCATCCACTTAAACTACAAACTCTTCCCCCCTCACCCCCCCCCCCCTCCTTCTCTCTCTCAATAATGGAAGAAAACTCTTCTAATTCTCGAGTAGTTAACTATAAGGAGTGTTGGAGCAATTTTGGCATATCCAATGGAAGTGTTCTATAAGATGGATGTCGTGAATTCTTCCCTGGTGAGGTTGAAGCCATATTCTGCGGCGTTTGTGGTTGCCACAGAAGATACCACCTCCTAGAGGCCAAGCCTGTCATCGACTTAGAGGATTATCTCCAATGTGTTCTTCATCATGGATCAGGATCACGTCCACCGTCTCAACCGCCTCCTCTACCAATATCGAAGGCCGGTGGAACAACAGTATAAAGCAAAAAGACAATTTTTACCTACGAGCAGCGGGTAAAGATGCATGAATTTGTTAAACGTAGTGGGTGGAAAACAACAAAAAGGGAGCGAGTGCTCATCGAGGAGTTCTGCCAAGAACTAGGAATTCTGGTAAAAACATACAAGACATGGGTGACAAACAACAAAATCGGGTAGGGAAAGATCCAAGGATGGCCTAAATTTATTTGTGGTTTTCTGTCTCTGTGTGTTTTTGTATGGGATGTAATGTGTGACTACTTCGTTTAAGGTTTCCTTCCCATCCCATGAAAATGTAATGTGTGATTGTTTCGTTTAAGGTTTCATTGTAGTAGTATATGTTCGCTCCTTAATAAATCCAATGCGCCTTTACTTTCATTTGATTTCAACGACCAGCATATGTAGATCTCATATGGATGCCGTGAATTCTTCCCTAGTGAGGTTGAAGCCATATTTTGTGGCACTTTTGGTTGCCACAGAAGTTTCCATCGCCCAGAGGCCGAGCCTGTCATCGACCTAAACGATTATCTCCGACGTGTTCTTCTTCATGGATCAGAATCACGCCCACCGTGTCAACCGCCTCCTCTACCAGCATTGAAGGCGGGCAAAACAACACCACAGAGCAAGAAGACAAGGTTTACCTATGAGCAGCGGGTAAATATGCATGAATTTGTTAAACGTAGAGGATGGAAAACAACAAAAAGGGGAGTGAGTGCTCATTGAGGAGTTCTGCCAAGAAGTAGGAATTCAGGCAACATACAAGACATGGGTGAAGAACAACAAAGTTGGGTAGAGAAATATCTGATGATGGCCTAAATTTGTTTGTGATTTTCTGTCTCTATGTGTTTTTGTATGGGATGTAATGTGTGACTGCTTCGTTTAAGGTTTCCTTCCCATCCCATGAAAATGTAATGTGTGACTGTTTTGTTTAAGTTTTCATTGCAGTATAGATTCGCTCCTTAATAAATCCAATGCTTCTTTACTTTCATTTGATTTCAACGGCCAGCATATATAGATCCCATACCCACTTATTTCAAATAGGGTTTTGTTGTTTCGTTTAACGTGACTGTGTGTGTGTGTGGCTGTGCTTCAACAACTTCTGATGAGCAATGACAAACTTATATATATATATATATGTGCGATAATATATAATTATCCAACTTGAGCTCCGATTATCCAATTCCTAAGCATGGTTGCTACCTGCCCAAGTCTTTTATCTGCCGAATTCATTTGCCCGCCAAACTTAAAATGCGAAGATGAAATCACTAGAACTCTCCATAAAACTAGCTTTCAAATTAAGCTATTAATAATTAGTCTCTCTATATATCTCTCTCTATAGGCTATAGCCATAAGCACATTGAAAATCACAAATATATATAAGAATAGTCTAATCCTCTTTCCAAATCCAATTTCATCTGTGTATATATTGACACATCCATCCACTTAATCTACAACTCTTCACTCTCTCTCTCTCTCTCTCAACAATGGCAAAAAAATCTTCTTATTCCCGAGCAGTTAGTTATAAGGTGTGGTTTAGAAACTTTGGCTTATCCAATGGATGTATTCTATTAGATGGATGTTGTGAATTCTTCCCTAGTGAGGTTGAAGCCATATTCTATGGCGTTTGTGGTTGCCACAGAAGTTCCACTACCCAGAGGCCTAGCATGTCATCAACCTAGACGATTATCTTCGGCGTGTTCTTCTTCATGGATCAGAATCACATCCATCGTCTCAACCGCCTCCTCTACGAGCATCGGAGGCGAGCGAAACAACACCGCAGAGCAATAAGACAAGGTTTACCTATTAGCAGCGAGTAAATATGCATGAATATTTTGAACGTTGTGGGTGGAAAACAACAAAAAAGGATCGAGTGCTCATCGAGGAGTTTTGCTAAGAAGTAGGAATTTAGCCAAAAACATACTAGACATGGGTGAAGAACAACAAATTGGGCAAAAAATGATCCCATGATGGCCTAAATTTGTTTGTGGTTTTCTGTCTCTGGGTGTTTTTGTGTGGGATATAATGTGTGACTGCTTCGTTTAAGGTTTCCTTCCCATCCCAAATTTTTCTAGGTTTGACATAACAAGAAAAACAAATTTTTCTTCATTTTAATCTTCTTTTGCAGCAAATTTCTCTCATTTCACCCAATCATTTATGTGCTTCATTGGTCTTTTTCTCATATATCTAAACTATATTAATTGTGATTGTATTAACATATAAACAAATTATGCAAACATTCGATGCTTGTGTTATGAATATGAAGAATTTTATGTTCTTGTTCTCTAGAGTTTTGATTTGACATAACAAGAAAAACCCTTATCATCTTTCAACAAAAAGAATGTTAATGAGTTTAAGTACAGATATTGCATAGATGTTGTCACCTATGTAGGCATTAAGCACGGATCTCCTAGTGCTTCTGGGCATGGCTCAATGGGAGCAGCACTCTTCTACAAATTCTCATAGCATTCTCCTTGTGATTTAAGTTTTCCAGCAAAAAGCTTGCCAGTGAGCCCCTTGGTATCCCCATCTTTCCAAGAATGTTGTTTTAGACCTCCATTTCTGCATAACAAAAACACTACCTTCAGGGTTCCGTACCAAAAGCTGGAGAAAAGTAAGTTACTGGTGTTAAAAGCCTTAAGGGGGTGATTCGTCGCTCCTTTGTATACGAACGGTTAGAGTTCAAGTTGTGAAAATAATATTTTGCAAATGAAGAATAAGATTAGGTACAAAAATGACTTTCTTTACCATAAAAGACCGAGGAGCTCCGTGCATTGAAAACATTTTTAAGTATTCCTCACCTTATTTTACACTAATCTATCACTTGTAGCCTGTCATCATCCAACATATCAACAATCCTAACCTTCAAAGCCCCACTATCAGGGTCCTTCAAAATGGATGATTACATACGCGTAATGAAGCCACATGCAAATCTGATGCAGCAAGGGGACGGGCACCTCTGGTTCTTGTTTAGGTGGCACGCTCACTGGATGGCATCACATGGAATTATTATTATGGAGACTTGAGCTTCTGCCCAAGTTAGAATCTCCATAACATCCTAGAGGTATATAACTACAGTGACTGACAAAATAAAATCTTTTAAGTAAAAAGCATAATCCAAAACTTTATAATCATTTCCTACAAAAATTAACCCAGATCATTACATTTATCCTCAAATAAATATCTAAAGGAAGTGCCATAAAGCACATCTGAGATAGCAGATTTTAATTCCTACGTTGAATAAGCTTCCTGAAATATAATCATTTGGGTTTTCTTATTTTGATAGTCAACTACCAATCAATGCAACATTAAACTTGACCCATTGACCTCCTTCCACCATAGCATATAGCAGTGGTTAACCCCGCAGAAAATACTAGAAATATAGAAATAGGTATAATTTACCTTTACATTTCCAGATAGTTATATGACCTCTCTCAGAATCCCATCTTCTTCCATGTGTGATCATAAACCACCTGCAAAAGACTACTAGAGTATTCCTCTTCTGGCAGTTTCAGAAGGCGTGCGATTCGTGTGAATGCCGCAGCTTGGCGCCCGACCAACAAATCGTCCTTTGTTTCAGGCTCTGTCTCCTGCTTCAAATGCTCTGGATGTGATAATGCCCACTGCATTGCCCATATGGCCAAAGGACGCATGTAGCATAGGGATCTGTATTGGTCATCTGTGTTCCAGGCTTCTGGATTTTGAAAAGAATATCTGTCAAAGGACATGAGTGTATCAACATACTAGCTTAGGCTCAATCTAAAACAACAGTACAGAAGTGATTAACAGTTTTAGCTAACCATGATAAAAATTGTGATATTAACTAAGTCATTTCTGCAAAAAACCACCATTCTGAAACCAAATCGGGGCAGCCAGAGAAGTCAGGTTGGATCAAACTAGGAAGTTTAGTCAAACTTAAACCCTAACTGAGACACAAACTTGGTATACTTGAGAGTTGGAGTCAAACCTAACCCCAATCAGATTAAGGTCTAATAGTTGAAACATTGTCTGCGGCATCTCATGTAGAAGGGATTTGAAATATAGGTCCATACCTGAATGAAGAGGTAATAGAAAACATTCAAACTTCTATTCTAAATATTTAGCTATAAAAGAGTATCAGAGCCGAACATAAGTCAAGGAAATTGGGGGGCAAAAATCCACTGACTTTTGTAGAGGAACTGGAATATTTATGGAAGCAAGCCTAACTTGAATTATCTATAGACAACTATGTATGGGAACTGGAATATTTATGCTTTCTATAACCTGAGTTAAACCAATGGATGTAGACTCTTATCTAGCCAACTAGGTAGAGTACTATCATTTGTATTGCATTCTCTTGAATTAGTTTTCTTCTTAAAAATTAATAGAAAGCTTTGCGAAGCAAACAATTTTGTTATTAAGATGGAATTAGTCTATGAAACTGAAGACAAAGATGAAGTTATAATAATAATAATAATAACAGTTATCCTCCCTGTGACCTAAGTTCAGGTCATCTTTTGCTAATAAGTTGTTAAAATATGTCATTGCCACCTAGATAAGGAAAGGAATAAGAAGGCTGAACCAACCCGAGCCCTTCTTTGGACCAAGCAGCTTCATGGACTCCGCCTGCAGTTTGGAATGCCATCTCATCCATGCCTTCCTGAATCATAGCTGCAGCAACAGCATACGTAACTCCAGACCATATTTCTCTTGACTGCATCGATGACATGTCAACTTCTCCACTCGGTAGCATTCCATTCACAGCACCCCTTCTCCCGTCCTTCACTTTTAACACATTGAAGTTATGAACCTTCTCAAGCGCACTTTTTGCTTTGTCTTTGTCAACTATTGGTAAAAGACCAGAGGCTCGAGCATACCTACAAAGAAAATTTAATAAGTTCTAATTTGTAAGCAACAATTTTATTTAAATTTTTTGATTAAGAATTAGAAAAAAGGAATCAATCATTAGAATAAAAATTCATTCTCACATATAATACTTTCACCTCTGTGTGTGCACATGTGGGTGTCCAAAAGCAAAACATTTAACAGAGATGCTTGTGAATCAAGAAACTACACCCATATGCAACCCATGAGAGTACACATGCATGAAAACCCCTTTAGTTTCACATAGAGGGTCCTTTGAATAATATTTTGAAGCATGTGAGATCAAGTAACATTAAGGAAATTATTCCTGTTGCAACAGACCATTGTCCAGCCAACTGATCAGCTTGGATGGATAAACTTGAACTTCCGCCACTGTTATCGTAGTTGAAGTAAGAACCATTCCATAACTGATCATATACTGTTTTTGCCTTCTGAAACTTAAACCAAAAGTAAGCCTCAGCGCCCTTGTCACCAACTTCACGTGCCATAGCTGAGGCAGCCTGCAAGGCTGCTACCCACAGACCACCACAATATGCACTCACTCCAGAGACGGACCACGTATCATAGGTCTGATCAGGGAAGCCTTCATTTTCTATCATCCCATCGCCATCCTTATCAAACTGGTCCATAAAAGCCAATGCAACATAAACTGAGGGCCAAACGGCTTGAGCAAATTTCTTATCTCCTGTTGCAACTACATCTCTGTAAACTTGTAGTACGAATTTTGGATTCAAATCTTTCCATCGATCTGTATTATATAGGTTATATGCATTTACTTCAAACCATGGGTCATTGAGTCCAATATCATGGGGAACTGCACCAAGAACCTTTCTTGAAACCCATTCTCCGTTATGCAGAAGGCTCATCTTACTGGGATCATGCATCATTACAGCTGCTGCAAAGTCTCTCTGGATGCTGAGTTCAAGTTTGGGAAATAACATGATTATTGCAAAAGATGAATAAAAATGAACATCGTAAGTGTTCCACATGTGATATTCTATACCCTCAAGATAGAGGAATTGACCAATGTTCTCCTCTCCATCTTGAAGTAGATTTGTCCCAAATGCAGAATTTAGCGTAACTGGATAGTGTATCTCGTCAAGTGTTTCTGTTATTCTCCCAAGAATGTTAACGGCAGTGTTATTCTGATGTGACATTTTGATAGCATTATTAACTTTTGAATTGTACGTGTCAAGGCAAAATTTTCTTTCTCCAATGCTTGCTAAAGTATGGACTGGGGATGATCCATCTGCACAAAGGCAAAAGAATAAATTTAGACTAGCTACTTTAGCCACACTGAGAACCAAGGGTTAATGTTCAAGGAAACACCTGTCCAAACTGTTCCTCCTGAATTAAGATAGTAGAGCTCATTGAAAAGAGTGACTGGGTACCTGCAAAGAATCATTAGAAACTTCAAATTCTGACCAGAAAAGCAGTCTGCAAGTGACACCTCAAACCTCACCATTCAGGAAGTCTCTTGTCTTCGAGAATAGGTCTTTGCCATGCTTCAATCTGGGATTCCCAGTTGCTATTCTCTGTGCTTCAAAGAAAAGAGACAAAATAAGACTTCAAACAATGATTAATCATTGCAGGGGAAAATCCTGATTTAAAGGAGAAAATTCAAAATGTAAGAAAATTTGAAAAGCAAAGGAACCAAACATCTTGCAGGATTCCTAGCCTACTCCAGGGTACTAGACTCCAAAGGTATTAACTACTTTCTCAGTCCTAGTTAAATCATCCAATGCATAAAGGTTAGACTTAAACCGTACCGAGAATAGCATCATGTGCAATATTTCCAGCAGCATCACCATGAGTGCCATAAAATTTGGTGTAACGCCTGGAAACAAAAAAGTATCAGCAAATCCTAATTCCTCTGAAATTAACCTGGCACATCTTTTACCACCTGGTACCCACCTGTAATAAGTTCTTCCACTCATAAAGTTTGCCTCAGGGCAGTCCCATGCCAATGAAAATGTTACAGCACGTACTGCATCTGATGGAATTGTCACAGATGCAGCAATGGCTGCTCCAATAGATGATCCTGGTTCTGACGGCGTTGATGTTTCAGTAGAATCAAGGCTATCAAAGGAGCCATGCTGATGGGATATATGAGGAACAGAAAAATCATCATAAAATAAGCACCCAAAAAAGAAAAGAAACAAAAAGGGAAAAAAAAATAGATCATGGTTTATTTAACTTATTCCAGGGATAAAAGTTGAAAAAAAAAAAAATCTCAAGAATTTGCAGATATCTGAAGATAAAAATGAAATGAGACAGAAAGAAAAAAAAAACAGAGAGAAACCTCTTGACTGGAAACTAGAACGTGTGGCTGAGCCAAAAAAGGAAACTAGAATGTATGTTTGATTATCAAAAAAGTGCCTAATACAAGTTTACCAACCAAAAATATGGTCCCTGGTTTGAAGTCAATTCCAGAAGAAATCAAAGGAACAGAATATCTTACTACAAAAGAAATGATGAATCATGCCAGAAGTTCATTAGATTCTACCAAGCTACACAATGGGACACCTGAAGCATTCCTGTGTAGCATGTATCCAATGAAAGGGAAAAGAAAATGACATGTTTAGATTTGTTTGGCTCTAGCTAGGAATTGAAACCATGAGATTTCATGTCTTTAAAAGCAGAGAGCAGGTCAGACAAACATGAGGCAGATCAGCAGCTCGAACATGCCTCATCTTATCTAGCACTTCATTCACCATGTTCTGAATATTTCTTTTCTGGTCATGTCATATAAACTTGGGAAGCTTATTTGAGATTTCATGTCTTAATTCTGGAAGAAGAAAAGATTAGGATCAAGAACTAAAAGTTGAAACCTTCAAAGGCATGAGCTTAGTTAGAAGCAATCAAGATTGAAAAATAAGATATCAAGCATACTGTGAAATCAACCACTCCTAAAAAGCTGAAGTTGTTAGGGAAAGGGACAACTACACATATCAAGCTTTCCAACACGTGAGTTAGTGAAATGGGGAGATGAGAACAATGTTAGCAGGAATGATCATCAACTTAGCTCAGCAATATCCAGTTGTTATAGGGTAAGTTACACCCAAACCCCCTGTGGAGAGAGAGGGGGGGGGGTGCTTTGAGAAAAACTAAAACATAGTGACCTTAGATACTAAAAATAACCCACAAGAGATCTGCATGAAAATACCCCAAACCACAGGCGGTCTAGGTGAAATTTACCTGTTGTTATATTCAAACTAATGTTTGAGAACATTTAAGAGCAAAATTACAGCATACACAGGAGTACGAGTACTTCAAATATCAAAACACAACTTATATTGGAGCAGGTGCCAGGGGGTGGCATGGGGTGGGGTGGGGTGTAAGAACTGCACAGGCACAAGGAGTGGGTAAAAAACCTCTTTAATTTCATGCCACATGTCTTTTGCTGTTATTCCTTGGGAATTTCCAGCAATCAGAAAACGAGGGCATTCTGAAATGTGAACACCATTTGTCTCTTCTGCTGCAATTGCAAATGTTACAGGGCACAGTCCATTTCCAGTTCTGAGATGACATACATAGAGCATTACCAATAGAAAATCATAATCATCTTTAACAACATATCAAATAAATCAAATCGCGCAAAGAAAATTTTATTGCGTAACCAGAATGGAACAAACTTGTGATGTAGGAGCACACCGTGAACACCGTCCTTCATCCTAGCACAATAATTCACCTTGTAAGTAAGAATATAATGGAGCTCAATCACATCAAGAGCACTTGTTAATCTGTAATCATATTTTATAAATCAACTTCACTGTTACCTAATCTTTGTATTGTACTGATTACCAGAAAATCCAGAAACCCCACCAACAGAATTCTGAATGAACATAAGCAAGAAACTTCCACTAGCATTAATGCCTTGAGTAATAATCTTTTGAACAATCTACCACCTCATGCAAAGATGATGGCTGAATAGAAATTCTACCAATAAAGCAGTTGATAATGAACACTAACAATAATGGAGACCATTAATCAAGACTTGGAGAAATAGTTTGGACATACAACAAAAGTTCACTTCGAAACAAAATTATGTGCACGCATAGGTGAGACTAAGAATTTTCACTTACAGCCCATGTGAAAAGCAGGGTGACATCTGCATCAGTCCTTCCCAAATTAAACAGCTGAAGATAATTAATAAAATATAATTTTTTTTACATCAAGGCCACAACAGAAGATCATATGTACTACAAATAATTTTCAGAAAAAGCACATTCTTACCGTGAAAGTAAAAACTGCTGCAGGGAAGCTGCTTTCTTTATAATTATGGGGGATGAAAGGAGAAATCTGACGACAAACTATTCTAAGCAACGGATCAGGTTCACCTGAATTTCTAGAGAAGGGTGACCATGTGTAGTTACAAATGAAGGTAAATTAGCTAATGAAAAACCAGTTAAAGTATACAGATTACCTTCATATACAGTCCAAGCCCGAGGATACAATGCATGATATGTAGAACCATGTCCCTTCAAGTTCCAGTCCCAGGATTTAATCCAGGATTCAGAACCTTCTCTGTTCATCCAAGTAATTTTCCGTGAGGTTTTCTTTGCTTCTATCACATAAAATTCTATTTCACTAATATTTAACATTTTCATAAGGATACACAAATATCTGTTCATACAATCAGACAGTAAAGTGACATTAGCACAACACAGTAACTTACTTAAGCGTTTCGGGGCTCCTCGGGCAGAGTACAGTAGAATACTTTTCAGTTGTTGAGCGTGAAACAAAAACCTACACAAGGAATGACATGCATATTAGGAAAATAATACAATATTTGCAGCTGAGTAAGTTGCAGTTCACAATGACAAAAAGCTCTTGGAGTCCTTTTGGTGCTACTACATCTAGAAATTGTAGTATCTTAGCTTGATACCACTGGAGCTCAAAGTTTTTGAGCCTGCACCACAACATACCAAGCCTTTATCCCATTGTGGGGTTTTTGAGCCTGCATGGCAAGAACTTAAATGTTTTACAATGACTCATCTCCAAATACTTCCAGTTAGCAGCACAAATCCATTTCTAGTTACAGTTATTTCCTTTATCAAAGGCTAGGTGTCAACCTCTCACACCCATCACTAGCCTCTTCTGAAATGGATAATTATTCTGAAGCCACACAGAGCCAACACAACTGAAAAAATCAAAATCCAAAGACTGACTTTTTTTAGACCCCTCAAGCAGGGACAATGTTTCTCTCTTGTCAGATAGAAACGCTAAAAAATGCATGTGCAAGGTGGTCCTTCATGTTGACACTATGTCCAAAGGTGCAATACTATTTACTAATGGAAATCAAATATTGTCAAGACCTTAATGCTGAAAAATAAATGAAATAATAATAATAATAAGATCACAGGAATTGGAAGAGAAAGGGTCAATGAACCCAAAAGGAACACCTTCTTGGCCCTTTCAGGGAATGCCTCTGGTTGTTAGATATGGCATTAGAGGCTAGAGCCAACAGATGCACAGATAGCACTCCAGGATAGTGTGTAAGGGACTTAATATGGAGCATGGTTGTTAAATCGAGATTTGAATCGAGAATCGAAATCCTTATTTTATGAATCGAATCATAAGATTTGGTACACATTCTCAATTTCAACTATAAATAATATATATAAATAGAAAATAAATAATGTAACCACCATGATCAATTCTTTTAAATATAAATAGATAAATAATACTTTTAAATATATTTGCTAAATTTAAAATTATATCAAAAGGCAAAAGTATATTCATGTTGCTTTTAAATTCAAATTGCACCAAACCAAACCACTTTCAAAATAACAAGCTAGGAAAAAAAAACCTATAACTAATAGGTTACTAACAAACTCCATTGTCCATAATCTTCACCAGTTATCAATCATCTTCATCTTCAAGTTCAAGAGCATCATCATTTTCATCATCTTCTTTGTCTTCAAAGATAGCCAAATCGAACGAATATATGATTAAAGCGCACATGCAGACGAAGTCACACGAATCAGATGAATCGGACGAATCATGCGATTCATGCGATTCACGGTCAATTCTAAGGGATTTTCGATTCACCGTATATATTTGACTCGATTTCTATATGAATCGAGTTGAATCGTATGATTTGAATCATGAATCGTATGATTCTAAGAGATTTTAGATTCACCCTATAGATTCGACTCGATTTCTATATGAATCGAGTCAAATCGTACAATTCGAATCGTGAATCATACGATTCTAATAACAGTGATATGGAGGTACAACCCAGCTAGCAGTATTTGTTATCGATTTTGGACCACTCACTGGGACATGTGGGGTTAACGAGGGGCAGAGATTTTGATGGCCCAGAGTCACGTTGGCATACGTTGAATTTCATATTCAAAGTTTTTAGGTTGTCTTGGACATACAAATGTAAGTAAGGAACCAAGTCCAATATACTTTTCTAGTATTATTGGGCAAGTTTCATGGTGTTCTTTATGAAGGACCATCTCACTTAAAAGGTTCTATTAGAGATGGAAGCATTCATTGTCAACTTTATTCACTTTGGCCAGTCTCTCCTCCACAAACAGGTCAGCACATCAAAATATCACAATCATCAAGTCAACAATAAGGTTCGACTGGAGGATCTATTACCTTCTCAAAGATTAAACCGTTAGAGAGGAGCAACTTTAGTCTTATATCCTCATGAGGCAACCTAAGTCCCCACAATTGATAAAAAAGGAAATATGAATATAGTGAAACCACTGGATTCACATAAAGAGAGCATGATAAATGTCTTCAGAAGAAAAGTTCAAACTTACAGAAAATTGATTTGCTAAAATTGGTTTATCTTCACATATTGTTGGAAATAGTTGCAATCTCTGAAATTCACCTTTGTAGTTTCTTTCGATGCTTCCTGCACTGAAGATCAGTTTTTCTCTCAGCAATCAGGATAATTTGTATGTGTGCGTGAATATAAAAGGGTGTTAAGCAACTTCCCATAAGAAATAGTAAAAGAGTACAAATTCTTCCGATTAGTTCCCATAAATTACTTTTTTTAATTTTAAACAACAATAACATATCCAGCCGTTATCCCACTATGTGGGGTTGGCTACATGAATTCTAGACTTCTATGTGGGTTACATCCTAACAGATAGTTTGTCTAGAATTCATATTTGGATCCGACTAGGTTTTACGCTGGCTGTTGTCTAAAATTAACTTTTTTTAATTTTAGAGTAAACAAAATAATTTATTAGAAAATAATGCCCAGTAGAATCAGTGTTATGGCCTCCAGATAGACACATAACTTCTTCCCAAGTTAATCACAAGGTTGGAAGCAGCAGTCTATTTTTAGAATTGAGCCAAATTACTGTCAATGAACCTCTCAAATAATGTCTTGATTTCACTTGGAGTGGCATACAGAAAATCCTAATAACAAAACAGGTAATTTGTACAACTAAAACATGGTTAGATTTATAGATTAAGCAGATCTAAGTTGGAGCACTCATTTGTCCCTAGAACAAAATCAGGCATGAGGGAACTAGCAGCACAACCCAATCCCACATCAGTAGTCCTAACTTTCTAAGAGTCTAAGATTTAGCTTCAGCTAGCACTTTGATGAAAACATATGGTCCAAGTAATATGCCCAAGACTTTCCTGGTATACTACTGATATGGGATTGGACCATGACAAAAGAGTGTCATGCCCTATACTCAAAAAGGTACAGTTACAGTGCATATGATAAATCAGAGAGGAATTTCTTTAGATAAAGAATGACTGTGGTCATCGGTGACGAGTATCTACTTACCCAATACCACCTAGTGGAACACCACGACATGATGTGACAGGCCGCTTCACAAAAGGATTAATCATTGCCTCCTGCAGAAAGGAATAAAAAAATGCAGAGATTAGTTCTTCCCAGTAACCAGATACCCATTTAAATAACATAAAGATTTTACAGGGAAAAAAAATTACCCTTCCTTCAGCAGCTTCTTTTTGGACATGACGCCATAACCGATAACCTATAGGAGCCTGCCAAAATCCAAGGAGATACTGTGTAGGTAACAAATCTGAAAGAGCTCCACCTAAGAGAATGACAGCAGCAAAGGGAACAGCAACTACATGGGACACACAAAGCTCATTTTCTGGTTTGTCATGGGCTGTAAAACTTGTGTGTCCATCGTAGACGTATATTCATCAAGTACTCACCAAGTCTATTGTGCATTTAATCAAATGTCCATGCATGATAATAATGCATATTATGTCAACTATTGTCTTGTAATAAGAAATATGAGAGTTTGGTTCAAGTTCTAACTCTCTAGAATGTAATTCACCAAAAGATCAATCAATACCAACATAGGCTAAATGTTTGTTTCACAAGTATCAACATTCATGTATATGACTAAATTCAGTTCTCTAAGTTACAAATTGAAGAAAACCAAGACAATGTCAGGGCTTAAGATTCAATTTCAATGTAAGAAAAATCTAAAAAAGAACCGAACCGGCAAGTAGTCTTTATATTTATCATTCATGGTTTGCCACCAATGTCAAGATGGGAGGAAACTTTTCAGCTCTTATAATTTATAATAGGAGTTATATTCATTGATCCTTGATGTTTCAATTTGAGCACAAGTCACTTTAAAGATAATAAACAACTGCTCAATTTCCATTATTAATCCTTGAAAAGAGAAGTTTCAACTTCAATGTAAAACATTGCTAGCATTTTGAAACTGAAGCACACTTCTTTTATCAAAAAGCTATTTTCCTGATAACTCATGAGTGTGTTCAAGACAATGATTTTGTGAAGTAAAAGAACATACCATATGAATAATCTCTTGCAAACTTAAAGAAAACTCCGAAGGAACATTTTCCTGACTATTTATTTTCCGCTGCCATGTCAGAAATGCAGGTTTTGCTGGGTCAATCTTAATCTGGGAAAAAAAAATAAAGGAATAAGATAACAATGTAATTAAAGCACCAATTCTGAAGCACATTCAAAGCAGGCAGTAGCTCTGAGATCTCAGAAATAGCCAACAGTCAGTTTATATGTGAAGTAAAACCAAACCTTTGACAAGAAATAATAGTTTTCTTTTTTAAAGAAAAAAAGAACAGCTAAATTTAGCGTGATAGTTTTTTCTAGAAACCCAGCCAAAGTTAATGTGAAAATACCAAGAGGTGGGTTTGGCAGATGATTTCCAAAACATTGCATCCCATGCAAGCATGGTTCTAATTCATTATTTGCCCATGCCTGAAATAATTAGTTTGATGCATGGAGATAATTAATCTGGATAACCAAGTTTTTAGGGGAATCAATAGTTTCAGTGTGAAAGGTGAAAGTTGTTTAAAACAATGTTTTTGCTTCTGCATAGACCTCCCTCCTCTCACCCTCTTCTGTTTAGAGCAACATTTGCTGAGTAGTGAATCCAGAAAGCCTGACTCTACAACCACGATTTCATTAGTCAACTAGTTATGCCCAAGCAACCTCAACTTTCTTCATAAAGCGTAGTCTTAAACCACAATTCCTTTGGAGGCTCTAGATTTGGCAATTATCTACCTAAACAATTGGCCTCGGTAATTTCATACTCCCATTACCGGGGTTTTGATAATACTTTCAAGATATGAACCTATGTCCATAACACTGCTAGCAAGGTGCATAAAGCTTTGAACACCTTTCCAAAATCTTAAATCCTTTTCCTTCTTGAGAAATAGCTTTGAGGTGTGATATTGGTTATAAGAACCTTATATAAGAAAAGGCCATAGAAAGAAATGACTAGATAGCTATAATTCATATAGTCAATCGCACATATTAGGATAAAAGCTTGTAAGTTGTTGCTGTTGTGAAATAGCTTTGTCCCACACAGTGGGATTAAGGCTTCATACATAGTTGTTGTCTTTGAGACCAATTTTGTTGTATAGAATGAAACATTGGGCAGTTTGTCATGGCCCTAGGATATTAGAAGGGTAATAGTGTAATTGGGCTGCATATTATTGTAATTCGGTTAGATAGCCCTGGCTGTTGTTTTGTTTGTTGAGCTTCAGTTACAATAACTGAAGAACAGCAAGGTATACCTATAAAAAGGCCAGTTGTAAGGAATTGGGCATTCATTCATGGAATAAAAGATCGAATCTTCCCTTCCACTCTCTGTTCGTTCTCTCTCAAACCCTCTAACCTTCCCCAATTCTTGCTATTCTCCCTATTCAGTCTATCTTCTCCCCAATTCTCTCTCATTCTACCAGAATTAACCTCTGTCAGACCCCAGGATCTGATGCTTAGGTACCAACATGTGCAAAATATGACATCATGTGGAAATCCTACACATCTATAGTTTTGCAATAGTAACACCCAGGTTTAGAGGCCAAATCATCCACAAAGACAACAGGAACTAATTTGAAAGTGCAGCAGACTTTGATTGCAGTTGCATCTGACATAGAAAAATGAAAAAAAAAATGCCATAGCTGGCTACAATGCAAAATTGCGAAACACTTGGATGATGAACACAAAAATTGAACAAGCCAAATATGTCACCATAAATGAAGCAGACAGCCTACCTTATCATTCCAAGAACTCCATGGTTCTCCTTCTCCTTCTACTTCATCAAAACCATTCCCTGGCATCTTGACTAATGCAGTACATGAACAAATACATGAGATATCCTATATCATATACAGAAAATTGAAGTCATGATGATTAATCATTTGGCTGAAAATATGTACAATGTACAATAAACAGTACAACCTTCAGTTTTGCGTGATTCCTTAATTTTTTTCTCCACCACCAACCAAAGAATTGAATTGGGATTTATAAATTAACCTCACAAATACTAACAAAGTAAATTCACAAATATAACAAAGTACCTAAAATGTTTGCCCTAGTTATTAGGATTGATTTCACAAATCAACCATAGAAATCGAGAGAAAAACAACACAGAAAATTGGTTACATGATTTAGACTCAATGCCTACGTCTATGATCTCAAAACAGTGGGATAATCTACTAATTCAATAAAAAGTACAGCTTTGCACGGATAAAACTGAAAAAGCCTCACAATACTCTCTACTCCATATAAATGGTCACTCACACTCCAAGGTCTCTGTTTGTCTGGCTGTGGGATTCTCTCTTTGTGTAACTGTACTGGGGATTGCCAATTTATGTACAGTAGGCAACAACCTGAATGGGATTGAGTCTCCTACCTCTGTCCCTATATCTACTAGAACACAGGATTGCTGAGAGACTTCTTCTCTCCATCAGACCGAGTTTACCAGATGAGATCACATCAATCTCTATGTGGTTAGAATTTGAGGAATTATCAAACACAAATAATATAGAGTGATTATCCTGTGCCTTTCAATTAGTACCAAGGATATCACTATTGCAGTCAATGCAATTGGAGTTCAACTGGCTCACAATCAATTCAACCAACTAAAACTGAATGATAGACCTTCCGAACAAATGCGGTTTTAGTGTGTAGTCGATCAATAGCTATTATACTCAAATATTAATAAAAAAATTTGGTAAGACAGAAAAAGACTCAACCCCAACTCATCACAGAAGACGCGAATTAAAGATGAAAACCAATCATCACCCACCAAGGTATAAACACATGCAGAAATTGGGTTCGATTTAGACAAGAAACGGAACAATTTTTCAGGGTCATACTTCTTGGATCATCCAACGTGGATGTGCAATTCAAAGCCTTAATTCACAATCCATATCAGAGAAGAGGAGAGATAGAGGAAGGACCCTAACTGGAGAGCGCCTGTGATACCGTAGAGAAATGCGGAGAGAGCCGTTACGAATCAAGTCGCTGTTGCTTCCTTTAACCAGCCGTGGATAGATCCACCCCCACTTTGAACTGGAATCTGAATTCTCATGAATTACTTTTTGTATTATCACTAGTAGCTCCTGAAGTTTAGTTTATTTTGTGTATGACCCATTATTGCTAGAATATTTATTACAGTTTTAACCTTAAATTTAAGGAATTAAATACTCACTCCCTGTCCTTTGGTTGGTTGGGACCATGAAATTCCATGTCATTACGTTATCTCTTAATTCTTTAAATATATCTATGGCTTGTCTTTGTCTCCTTTAAAGTTTCTTCTTTTTTTTTCTCATATTTAAAAATTCTGGCTTCTGATACTATTAAGAGTTTAATTAGTAATTAATGTACAGTTAACACATGGATTTGGCTGCTGGATGAAGTTGCTTGTATTTCATATACCCCAAAAAAAAATTTGAGTTTTGAAATATAAATAATAATTAAAAATTAAAAAAAAAAAAGTAATTCCTTCTACTATTATGATAAGAGAATATTAAAATTGAAATATGCTAATCGCAATTAAAAGTATTTGTTCATATAATTATAAATAACATTAACATTAAATGAATTAATACATGAATGTCATTGAAAATCTCTTCATATTTTTGTAATATTTAGGTTTTTATACAACATAAAATCAGTTTTTTGTTATTTCTGCCGCCTACTCTATTTTTGCCCTTCTATAAATAATAATGAATTTGGATTTTTCTTATTTTGGACCTAAAGAAAAAAAAATCATCTTATTTCAAGAGTTAAAAAAAATATATTTTTATTGATTAACAATAAGTATACTTTACTTCATTTTTCACACACCACCAATGCAATCAATAAAAATGTTTTGGATCTAAAATAACAAAATACAATAAATACACTTTATCACACTTTACCTCAATACTCCCAAAGGTTTAGCTAGTGTAGTGATATAATATAAGCCTAACGAATAATGGCCGCCGCCTCCTCCTCTACAACTAAGACGATCAAGAGCAAACCTGAGTACAAATTTCTATGTAATTTACCTAATTCAGCATGTATTTGATCTAAGTGATAAGTATTAATTAATTTTGTTGGTAAATTCACTCTCTGTAGTGACTTTGGATAATCATCAAACAAAAAACAAAAAGGCCAACAAATAGTTTGAATATCAACACAATTAAAAAATAAATAAAAAAGGAAAAGTGAAGCGAATAACTAGGGCGTGTCTCCCCTGTACGTATCTTCTTATCTCATAACAACAAATAAATACAGTTTGGTGAATATGGTGTCTTTTTCAGTTCAACACCTTTTTATCAACGATGAATATAGATTAGGCTGGAATCAGAGGGGTTCCATTTCAATGGAGAATTGACAGACTCTCAATATGGGGGGTTCAGCTTTCTGGGGAAGAACCGGGGACCACAATACATGGTCTCTTTATTTGAACAAATTTATGTGGTACTGGTAGCTATAGTTTCAGCCAAAAAAAAAAAAAAAAGAAAAAGAATTCCATCGGATGGATATTGGATTGACCAAACTCTTCCGAAAAAAATAGCATGCATGCCTGTATCTGTATGACACCCAAAAACGAATCAGGAAGTTGCCTCCTTCAGATATGCTATGAGGTCCGCCCGCTCCTGCGGCTTCTTCAATCCCGGGAAAACCATCTTTGTCCCAGGAATGTACTGCACATACAACATACCCAGGAATTAATTAATTATTAAGCTACATGGAGATAAATAAAAGCAAAGTTCCTAGAATATCCATGCGTGCAAGTTCAACATATTAATTACTTTTAAGTCAATGTACAATCTCAAGTTGAATACGTATACCTAAATGCACACAACTGAATTTTCTAGATCATTGTCTCGAGGTTAATTTTTCCATAAGAAAGTAAAAAAACAAAAGAACCACAGATTAACGGATAGGAACAACAACATTAATGAACGAAATCCAAGCAAGACACCCATCAAAGTGCTAATTGTTAATACAAGGAACGATGAAAAATTCCTAAGAGCACAACTTGATTCATCTCCCAAGTGCAGCATGCGGTCCCTAGAACCTTTGATCTACCCTCTTATTCAAGAATGCAGAAGGCGGCTCAAATCCAAACCCAAAATAAGTCTTTATCCCCATAAATATAGGATGGTTTTCCAAGAAAACAACACTCCAATGGTGACATGGAAAAGGGGGGCGGGAGAGGGAGAGGGGCGGGAGAGAGAGTCATTGCTGCAATGTTTTCAAATTCCTGGAGTAATTTAATTCTATTTGCAGTTCTCTCAATTCTAATGGCAGTTAAAATCAATACTAAGAAAAAAAAAATACACAGATTAACCCCCTAATGGAGATTTTCTGAATTAATCTAGGCTTCAAATACAACTATGTGGAAGCAATTAACTAGATATAAAACAGCACCAATATTTTATCCAGGCTTTCCGAAACATGAACACAAAGCATGATAACAATCAAGTGACAACAGAAGACACATCACAGACAACATAAATACTTAAGTGGAACAAGACAAGAAATTTCTTGAAGTGAGTACCACCTAAATTATGCAATTAACCAATTAAGAGGACAACAGGCACAGCACAGTTACCTTTTTTGGATTAAGCAAGTAGTCATATAATGCATTTTCCCCCCAGATAACAGCCATGTTCTTGTTTGCAGTAGAGTATGAGTACCCGGGAGTAGTACCAGATTGCCTTCCAAAAAGGCCATTCAAATTTGGTCCTGGACAATTCAATTGGTACCAGAATAATAACCTTTAGTGTTGCAAGGGGAAGATGGAAAAAGATACAGAAAGGAACTTACAAACATCTTAAAGTAACAGGTGTCAAGATAGATTCTGGACAATACTAATGGAAAGAACTAAAAAAGTCAAGGACAAAAACAAAATCATAGATTAAGGATTGGGTCATGGAACATAGGAACATTAACAGGCAAAGCTATGGAAGTGGTGGATGTGATGATTAGGAGAAAAATTAATATTATGTGCCTTCAAGAGACGAGATGGGTAGGGAAAAAAGCAAAAACTTTATCAGAAGCTGGATATAAACTATGGTACACAGGAACTGATCGAGCGAAAAATGGAGTAGGGATTATTATGGATAAAAGCTTAATAGATGAGGTAGTAGATGTAAAGAGAATAGGGGATAGGATTATTATGGTGAAGATTAGTCTAGGAAGAATAACTATGAATATCTTCAGTACATATGCACCACAAGCGGGGTTAGGTAATGAGATAAAAGCAAAATTCTGGGAGGACCTAGAGGGACTTATACAAATGATACCAAGAGGAGAGAAAGTGATCATAGGAGGTGACTTAAATGGGCACGTGGGTAGAAACGGAAACGGATATAGAGAAGTACATGGAGGGTATAGATTCGGGGAAATTAATAATAAGGGTAAATCTATCCTAGATTTTGCTATGGCATATGGGCTCATTATAACCAATACGAGGTTCAAAAAACGGGACGAACACTTAATCACATATAAAAATATCAGCTCAAGCACCCAAATAGATTACTTCCTCATGAGACAAGAGGATCGGTTATGTTGTAGGGATTGTAAGGTAATACCGGGAGAGTGTTTGACTACTCAACATAGACTTCTAGTACTTGACGTCCAAGTAAGAAATTGGAAGAGAAAAAACCATATAAAACAAAATCCAAGAATCAGGTGGTGGAATTTAAAAGGGGAGAAACAACTAATCTTCAAAGAAAAATTAAGGGGTAAAAGGGAATGGAATGGAGAAAGACAAACAAACCAAATGTGGAAAGAAATGGCTAATGCTCTGAGAAGCACGGCAAAGATAGTCCTTGGAGAGACAAATGGTAGAGCCCCTAACCTTAAGGAGTCTTGGTGGTGGAATGAAGATGTACAATTGAAAATTAAAAATAAGAAAACTTGCTATAAGGCGGTATATCAATGCAACAATGAAGAAAATCAAAAAAATTATAAAGAAGCAAAAAAAGCAGCAAAAAGAGCTGTTAGTGAAGCAAGGTCAAAAACATATGAGAATCTATATAAACGACTTGATACAAAAGATGGAGAAAGTGATATATATAAATTAGCTAAAGCAAGAGAAAGAAAAACACGGGATTTAAATCAAGTGAAATGCATAAAAGATGACAATCAAAATGTTTTAGTAAATGAGGGAGCGATCAAGGAGAGATGGAAGGAGTATTTCACAAAATTATTCAATGATGGTGGTGACACAAGAGTTAGGTTGGGACATCTTAGTAACTCTGAAAGGAATGTGAGCTACACATTCTATCGACGCATAAGTTCAAATGAAATAAGGCAAGCTTTAAAAAAGATGAAAAATCATAAGGCAGTGGGACCAGATAATATACCAATAGAAGCATGGAAATGCATGGGAGAAGAGGGCATCTCCTGGCTAACGCAACTATTTAACGCGATCCTTAAATCAAAAAAGATGCCAGATGAGTGGAGGAAGAGTACTTTGGTTCCTATATACAAGAACAAAGGAGATGTTCAAAACTGTGAAAATTATAGAGGAATTAAGTTAATGAGTCATACCATGAAACTCTGGGAGAGAATAATAAAGCAGAGACTTAGAAAAGAAACAAATGTGTCAGAAAATCAGTTTGGTTTCATGCCTGGCAGGTCAACAATGGAAGCTATATATTTACTGAGGCGCCTAATGGAAAGGTATCGAGATCATCAGAAGGACCTACATATGGTGTTTATAGATCTAGAAAAGACCTATGATAGGGTCCCTAGAGAAGTATTATGGAGGGTTTTAGAGAAGAAAGGAGTCAAAATAGCCTATATACAAGCCCTTAAGGACATGTATCATGGTGTAGAGACAAGGGTTAGAACATACGAAGGGGATACTGAACCATTTACAACTACAATAGGACTGCATCAAGGTTCTGCACTAAGTCCATACTTATTTGCCTTAGTAATGGATGAACTCACTAAAGATATTCAGACAGATGTGCCATGGTGTATGCTATTTGCAGACGACATAGTGTTGGTGGATGAAACAAAAGAAGGAGTGAACACTAAGCTTGAGTTGTGGAGAAACAATTTAGAATCTAAGGGATTTAAATTAAGTAGAAAGAAAACAGAATATATGGAATGCAAATTTAGTAAAAATGCAAGAGTGGATGATGTTATAATAAAATTAGAAGACCAAATCTTACAAAGAAAAGACCATTTTCGATATTTGGGATCAGTGATTCAAAAAGATGGAGAAATTCACGAGGATGTCGCACATAGAATTAAGGCAGGTTGGCTAACATGGAGAAATGCATCGGGAGTGTTATGTGATGGTAAAATCCCATTAAAATTGAAAGGAAAATTTTATAGGAGAGCTATAAGACCAGTTTTGTTGTATGGCTCAGAATGTTGGGCAGTCAAATACCAGCATGAGCAAAAGACGAGTGTAGCGGAGATGAGGATGTTAAGATGGATGTGCGGACATACAAGAAAGGATAAAATTAGAAATGAAGTTATTCGTAATAAGGTAGGAGTAGTGCCAATCGAGGAGAAGATGAGAGAGACTAGACTAAGATGGTTTGGTCATGTGAGAAGGAGACTAAGAGACGCTCCTGTGAGGAGAGTTGATGAAATGGAACAATTAGTCACAAAAAGAGGTAGAGGTAGACCCAAGAAGACTTTGGGAGAGACATTAAAGTTCGATATGAAGTATATGGATCTAAATGAAGATATGACAAACGATAGAAATACATGGAAGTCTAGAATTCATGTAGTCGACCCCACATAGTGGGATAAAGGCTGGATATGTTGTTGTTGTTGAAGTAATTTTTTTTTTCATATTTACACTAGGTAACTTAAGACCCATTTGATTTTATTATCAATTTTTAGTTTTCTATTTTCATTTTCACCTTTTTGGAAAAAGAAACAAAAGGCAGCATCTGTTGCAATGTATTTGTTTCCCAAATAAATTTACATTTTTTTAACAAAAAAGAGTAACACCAAAAAGGTATTCCACGTTCATATTTTTATTCCCATTCGCCCAACTAGCCATCCCCTTCATCAGCCTAAATTATGTTGATGGACTAGCCACACCCTCTTTATTAACTTAAACCCTGGCGAGTTTTTAGGGAATAGGCATATTTGTCAACATAAAATAATTTTTATATATTCAATTATCTGATAAAATATGCAACATTTTTTTATCCAGTATCACTTTCAGTTTTTACTCAAATTTTAAAAAATGATAATGCTATCTAACAAAAACAATGGAAACACAAAAACAAATAAAAAATAACACATGAAAACTGAGAGCAAAATCAAGAAGGCCCTCAGTCATCTTTATTACACAACAAACCGCTTTTCTCTCTGTTTTTTATAATGGCAATCCAAGATTCTATTTATTTACTTATCAAAATAAATATTAAACCTTATGGCATTAAGGCATTCTTGAGCTCATTATAATGATCAATTAGAAACCCCATAGAGCGATTCCCTTAAAGTTCAGTCAAGCACAAGACATCTATCAGGTTCTATGAACCACCAGCCCCATTTTATTTGAAGTAAAAGCAACATAAACTGCATGTATGTAATTTAAAATGAGACAAAAGAACAAAGGAACCAAGTTATACTGTATTGTCAATACAATCAACATAAGAAAAAATGTCCATTGATTTAACATATACATTTGATAATAAGTAATTCTGGGAAAACTTGCATAAGTTCAACTTAAAACATCTTTATATGCGTTACCATTCTTCTCTGTAAAAGCTAATAGTTTCAATTTCAACTCTTTCAAAAACTGTCAAATTACAAAAAGGAAAATCTAGTTTGTAGGCATTACATAATACACATCCTAAATCAATGAACATTTATGGCCAATCTTTAAATAGAATGACAAAATGCTGCACTTTCATTAAGAGGATCTGAAACCTGAACTCCATTAAAAGAAGCAAATTTCTAATTCTGCAGTTGTTTCATCTGAAAACCAAATGAAGGCCTGAACTTACAAAGAAGAATAAGAAATTTTTTTCTGCAGATGTTTCATCTGACAACCTAACATATACAATTATCTTAAATGAATAAGCAAATTCAAAGGCAGTACAATTATTTTCTGAACCAAACCTGAAGAGTCTTGACTACAAAACTGAATGATGAATGCAACCATCAGGTTGAATATTTTGAAATATTAATAGTGGTCAGACTAAATTCTGGCTGGGATTATTTATTTAAAGAGCTAGATGGAAATTAAAGAAAAAGGGGACCAACTACTCGTGGAAAAAGCATATCCACATGTAATACATACCATGTAAATTATGTGACTTTCTTTTGGAATGAACATACATAAGAAAGTATTAAGAGATGCCTACCCAGAGAGTCGATAATGACTAGCCATTTGGTGGCCAAAATTAGCCTTAGAAGAATAAGGTGATATAATTGTGAAACGGCATGCACATTGTGAGATAAGCATAGGTGGTAACCATTGTGAATTTGCATAGGAAATGTATGTTGTTTTTTTTCTTCCCACTGGCCAGCTGTCCCTTACATGTCTACTAGCTGGAAATGGAGCGAGGTGGCAGAATTCCCTCTTGCATGGTCAAGAGGGAGACCTTCCGTGCAGCTATGTACATGCATTATATATGATGTAAACACTGAGAAGAACAGTGAAAAGAAAATTGGTTAAAGCTTGCGGCTTCCAGTTGCAGAACAGCAGCAAGAAAGGAGTTCCCATGGCTGATGCAATGATGAGAAAGTTGCAGGTAATTCAGAACAGAAAGTAAGAAACAGCTGCAGAATGGAAGGCAAGGAATTGGTGGTTGCATCTCAAATAACCGTGAGGTTCCAGCCACCACAATGCGCAAAGAATGGAAGGGGGTTACTGGAGCAGCTTGATGTGCAAGAAATTCTAGAGCAGCACAGAAAACCGTAAGGAAGAAAAAGACTTCTGCAAGCCAATGAAGTGAAGGAAGTGCTCCAGGTCGCTGCACTATAAGGGAAGGAGCTTGCAGCATTGACAGAATTAAGTGTGTAGCAGCAAGCAATCACTGTCATTGATGGAAAACAGAGGATGAAAAAATTCAAAAGAAGACAGCAAGAAGCTGCTTCTTGAGCCGCAAGCATGGACCTGAAATTCAGTTCCAATTTTGAACGGTTGGTAAGGGTTTTGGCTAAATTTCTTCCCTATTCATTGGAATGGAAGTGAGAAAAATACAATAGGAGAAAACAATTGATTCAGGTTGGTTGAGTCCATGCATGATATTGCTGAGACCAGGAATGAAAGAGACATTTTCTGCAGCTCTTGCACTGACAAGGAAAATCTAAATAAAGCTTGGATGCGGATAATTTGGCAAGTGGAACTTAAAGAAAATATGGGAAGGCCATAAAAGGTAAGAAAATTCAGTGCAAAGTAGATGTGCTTAAGTGCGCTTAGTGGTTTTCAACACACTGATATGATAGATGATATATATCTGCATAACTGAGATATGCAGCCATGGTAGCATGTTATTTCTATTGAGATTCATATACCCTGTGACGTGTAATATGTACATCACATTGGTTTTTCTTGCTGAGCACCAGCTCATTACTTATTTTACCAGCCAAGTTAAGGAAATGTGTCATTGTTGAACTAAGGAGACTTGAAGATTTGCATTGCTGCTATATGAAGTTAAAAGCATGACAATGAAATGTATATTATTCTGCCTAGCATGTCTGTTGTATGAATGATTTTATCATCAATCATACGTCATAAATGTTATGTGGGATTCAAAGAATAATGATGTATAGAACATGATATGTTTAGAATATATTACATATGAATCTGGGAAAATGTATTTTATGTATTGAGAAATAATGGTAAATTGACATGCTATTGTTACGACCCAGGGGTAGATTAGTCATTGGGGTGAATTCTTGTAACTAACTGTAACAGCAAGTGGTTAAGTGGTGGTCGGCGGGTGGAGACAGGTGGTAGAATGGTTAGAACAGTTACAACTCCATCAGCTGATAGTTAGCTACCTAACTGAAAGGAGTAGCCTTTAAGAAGGCTGTTGTAGAAGAGTTAAGGCAGTTCTTGAAGTTACCTCCTTATTGTTGATTTTGGGTCAGGTTAGGCCTCATCCAGACCTTATTTTTCTTGAATATCGCCTCCAAAGTCAGTTATTGCAACCTGGATTTCTACCACCTATCTCCACCCGCCTACAACCACTTAACCACTTGCTGTTACAGTTAGTTACAAGAATTCACCCCAATAACTAATCTACCCCTGGGTTGTAACAGCTATGTGTGGTAATTTTTATGAACGAAACTGGGGTCTTTAGAAGCATGTTATTGGTATATTGAAATAAAATATTCACATACTTTGGAATGTTCTGTTTAAAGTTCTTTGCGAATAACATGCCGTAATATGACAGACCTAGCTTGGTAAAAGAAATGGGCATGTAAATGCTTAGTTACAGCTTGACAATAACCCCTATTAATCGTAACCTAAGTAAATGAGAAAGGCTTGTGATGCTTAAAATAAACCCCCCATGGATTTGGGTGAACACAAGCTAGATACAGACAAGGCAGGGGAAATGAAAAGAGAAAAGGGTCAAAATTAGCAAGATTAGAACTGAGTTTAAGTGGAGCCATAAAACTCTTTTTGAGTAAAATGAAGTACAAATGTGAATAAAAGAATAAGGGTAAGTTGAAGGGGGGGGAAAAAAAAAGATTTAGAGTAGCTTAGTTAGTGGTTATACTTTTGGGCCCACATGAAAGTTTAGAATGTATCAGAGAAATGACATCTTATCAGGAGATTTGTAGTTTTGTACACAAGGCCTAGTTGTTGTAGTTTCTAAATACTGACACGAGACTCCCTTGGGATGTCTAGGAGGAGAGTTGGTGGGGAGCGCGCCCCACTTCAGGGTGGGGTGTGACACAACATCATAGATCACAATCAGCCTTCATCATTAATCTAAATCAATGAGGAAAACACACACACAAAGAAACTGAAGAGATTATAGCCTAATTAAGGAATTAGACATTTTTCAGCAAAGGTGTTCGAACCCTCAATTTGTGAACTGAGCAATCTTTGACTGGCTCATTTTATAATTTGATAATTTACGTGTTTGGCTTTGGAAACATGTGGAAGCACAGAAAACTATTTCATTGGCCAGCCAAAACAGATCTTGAATGAACTTCCTAAAATCGATAAGCTATGAATCAGTTAATGTGCAACCAAACTGAATCTTAATATAGACCAATCATCCATAACGCAGATCAGGCAAACGCAATCAACAAATAGAGAAGAGAAAAATAAGCATTGAATAGAATATCCAATCATATTTAAATGCAAGAAGCCCGTATAGCAACCAGATCTTTGCGTCATATACACATATAGACACAACAGAGAGATCATACAAAGGAATTAAAGAAAGATGATTGGATACAAATAGAGAAGAACGTGTTCGTTGATGGAAGCGATCGATCACCTTGTTTGTGGCCAGCACCTTTTTCGACGGTGTGGCACTGCGCGCACTTCGTCTTGAAGATCTTCTCTCCCGATTTGGTATCGCCGGGCGGAGCTTGCTCGAATGTGGCCATCACCTACGCCTGGCGAGACAAACAAGCTGAGCTGCGAACGTTCCCTATCTAGGGTTCCACCACACTCGATGGATGAAGAAGAAGACGAGAGAAAACCAAAAAGGTAAAAAGGCTGCACGAACTTTCAACGAAGCTTTATGCTTTTTTGGGGAGACGTCACCCTCTCCGTTAACTAATTTGTCCGTGCGTGGGTCGGGAATTTGTCTGAAAAGACGGAAATAGCCTTGGGCCCATAGGGCGAGGAAGGTGGATGCAGTTGGGGGAGGACCGAGAAGAGACGTGTGGTTGTGGACGCAGCAAGTAGCAAGCTCTCGGGAGCAAAAGGTATTAACCCACAACTTGAGGGTTCTCCACGAATTATTTTATGTCACGTGAGGGGGGTAAATTAGGAACCCAGTTGATAGATGACGGAGAGGACCAGTGCGAGCCGCCCACAAGGATTCCTGAGGAGCAGAAAATCCCACACTGCAGTTTGTCCGACTCGATCCTTGCCACTCGGGAGCAACTCTACTCGCTCCTTACTAACTAAGCTGTGCCCTGGGGGCACAAGTAGCAAGCTCTGCACGTCCTTCGGGGAGGGGGCTGTAACGAGCGGTAGAGGACAAGACGCGTGGCAATCCTTATTTCGTGTTTATTTAAATTTTTTATTATTTTAATTATACTTTAAAATTTATATTTTAAACTCAATATAACTCTCATAAATTAAAATTTTCGTTATTTTTATATATATATTTTTAAATTAATTTAATTCTTATATTTTGATATATAAAGAATAAAAAATTAATTAATTAAATATTTTTTATACATCAAAATATACTAATTAATTTAATTCAAAAATATAACGAAAATTTTAAATTACTACATATTGAAAAACAATAGTTAAATTAATTTAAAAATATAAACAGAGAAATGTAATTAAAATAAAAAAATACAAATAACTACACAAAAAATTATAAAATTACATGTAGAAAATAGGAATTTGGGCGGCGTCAAGTGAGTTGGCGACGGTCAAGATTGTGGGTGGGTCAGTGGGGACGTGGGCGGCCACTGACAAAGCATGTTTGTTCTGTTTTAAAGAGATATCAAATCAAATAAAGGGGGCGGTCGCCGGTTGCGAGACAATTGCTGAGTAGGTGAACACGCGGGAGATGGGTAATTAAAATGTGAAGAAAGATGATACTATAAAAGCTTATTAAAATATTATTAAATTTCAAAATCATGAATAACATTTAAATATTTTTCAAATAGATAAATCTCTAATTAATCACACTGTTAACCCCACGAGAGAGAAAAAAGGTGAAAAAAGAAAATCTCATGTATTTATGTTAATTTTGTTGACAAATTTTATACATTTGGTTATGATTTAAGTCTTTATTTGTATTTCTTTCAAAATTGAAGTAATCACCCATCTATCTACTCATGTATGTTGTCCGTGTGGTACACAATAGCAATACATCTATCCTCATACGAAGTATCAGATGAATAAAATCTAATTCTTTCACAATAAGTACATCAAATGAATGATCTGATTCAAAGTCCACATGAAGCTTTAACCTCAGGCCCCCTACCCTCCGATTGTTGGGGCAAATGAGCCATCGACAAGGACCAACAACCCTTCAAAAAATTATCTGGGATTTATATCGAGCAGACAAGGCAAAAATAGAAAGAATTAGGACAGCACACCAAGCCTTTACCACAAGGACCAACAGCAACCCTTCAAGAATATACTAAGAGTAGGGAGGAAAAAGGATGCATCAATCACAAGCACTGGCTGCAAACTTTAAATGGTTACACAAAATAAAAATTAGCCGACATACACGCCAAGAGTTCCACCCAAAAAAGAAGGGAAAAAAAAAGGGCGGGTAGCAACAAAAACATTATGCCTAGAAAGAAACCAAAAATTGCAATCCTTATTGAAATTAAACCCTTTACAAACAGTTTTTCTTTACCACAAAAATGAGTTTTACCACAAGTCCTCAATTGTTTGCTTTTACATTCCATGAACTTGCGTAGGAGGGGCCTTAGGCCAGCCGAGAAGTTGGGGTGAGCCTGGTGGGGTGGAATGCTGACTAGAAGAAAGAAGACTTAGTTCCACAAACTCCCTGGAGGTTGTTTCATCTTTCTCCATGGCCCGAAAAGAAATGGATCCACGCTTTGCTGAACTACTAGATCTTCTCCCAGGACTTTCCACAATTTCATCCAAAGGGCTTTGGTTAGCTATTAGCGAAATAGTGTCATTCTGTTGATCACTAATCCTTCTATTAGCCTCTATATCGTGCACGTTCCTCAAGGCTAAAGAATCTGCAACTGGGCAGATGACAAGCACGCGAATACCTAACCCAGCACAACATAAAAGGGATAGGAAAGCTAGGAAAGCAAGAGTTTCAAACAGAATTTGTTCTGGGCTAGATAAAACAGATAGACCAAGCAATAGAACCCTCAACGGGAAAAAACCACCAGCAGCAAATATCAATGTGTATACTCTCCTTTGCATACCCTTATTAATGACCAAATTTAGAATCCGCCTCCCAAGCCAGAACAAGTAGGCAGTTAGGATGATAACAAAAACACCAAGGAAAATGGTACTCAGTAAAGGGTAGGTGCAGAGGGCCACATCATCTTGGTTACTTTTCTTAGATGCAGCTGCTGTACTTGTGAAATAATGCGGTAATTTGTGGGCGTGACTCTGCCCCTTGTTAAATTGTGGTCCCATGACAATAATAATGAGCTGGAGTATAAAAACTGGGAGGCAATACAGGAGAACATAACCTGCTGTCTTTCCATTCCATTTCTGATTCAGTGGCCCTGACTCGGCCTTCTGTAAGGATGCACGAATAAGAAACACAAGAGTGAGAAACAGGCAAGGTTCTGCAAACCCCAGGTTTGAAAGTATGTAACATTTGCAAACAGTTTCCTGCCATTTCACGTTAAGAGCATCCAACACTCTGCCCTCCTTCCTCAACAAATTTAACCGAACAATCTCACCAAACCCCCACCAGATTGCAAACAGGACAAATGTAATCCGAATGACCCAAGGGCCACCAAAATAACTTAGCTGAATAAAACCTGGACCATGGATGAGAGATCGGAAGTAGAAGGTATACAGAATGCAGAACAGACCAAGAAGAACCAATACAGCAACAAGACAAATTGTCACCACACCAAGTGCATCAACAGCAAATCTCGTCAGGGGCATTACCCAAACCACAAATTCCACGCATGCTCTCTGCCAGCATGGATACAGAGAAACCCTCTGATATCTATATGCTTCCTACTAACAAAATAGATCTCAAAGACCAAAGTTGACCCCTAAACAACCATACACAACAATCACTCAGGTCAATTAAGCAGTAATCCTTTGGCAGGAATCACAAGGCAGGTACCCCCAGACCACTGAGAGTAAACAAGTAATCAGCAACTCTACAACCATGGAAACTTCTGAGTGTGTAATTGGCCACAGATGTACATGGGCTTCAGCTCTTTTATAATATCAGTATATTCTACGAATAACATCCATCCAAAGTATAACAGCACCTTAACCTGCAAACTTGTGTGCTCAATCCCACATATGTATTCTGATCCTTCGCATTCAGGCTCCAAAATAGGCCGGCAGCCAGAGAACCTAAAACGTAGTGAGTGCAAATTAAATTAACCACAAGCCAAAAAGGAAAAAGGAAGGCAAAAAGGGAAAGGGAAAGTAGCAATTATGAGGAAAAACGGGAATGTAGTAACAAAAGGCAGGTCATAAAAATCTAGCACATGGTCACAATATACCTAAATCAACAATATGACATCACAGTTCTATTGCAATTATTAAACCTCACATATGTGTATAGACTAAAAAACTAAATATACCGAAATTCTAGCACAAATTATCACAGAACCTATAATTTTTAGAAGCAACTTAAGAATCTTTAAATCAAACTAAATTTGTAAGTATTAATATTATTTTTAATTTGTTTCATGGACAATAAATTTGGCTGGCGGCACCTAGAAGGCTTGATGTGGGCAAGGAATTTAATCTCTGTACACCATGCAGCAAGAAACTACGAAGGTATATATTCATATTTGTTCTGGTTGAAGTGCAGGAATCATTATCGTCAACAAAGCAAACCACATTAACCAACTAGGGAGAACACATAGTTCTCATAACAAGGTCATCACGCTTTGAAACATTTAACCTTAGCTTCCATAAAAAGGTCATCCCACGTTGTTTTGACACACACACAATATCAAACCATCAAAAATAGCAAAGGTTAACTACCTGGACCCCTCTACCAGCAAGTCTCACTTTACACCTACACCACATTAACTGGAAAGGCCACATTAAATGAGAAGAGGGGCTCTTCTCATTTAGCAAAAGAATATGAAATGACAAAAAAGCCCTGCCTTCTGATCTAAGTTGCTAATACTGTTTTCCCACCACCATCACCTATTTCTTGCCCCACTCATTCATATCCCCAGGTCTCTCATATATCCTCAAGTTAGCTCTCCTCATTTGTATGCCAGGTCAATTCATAATTGGCAGTGTCTCATCTACAAGGGGACAAACAAATTTGTAGACAGAATAACAGGTTACCTTTAAAAATTTTCACTTCTTTAACAACCGATTTCAAAACAAATGTGAACAGACCTACTTTGGTTGTAGAAATTACAAATACACATAGCACGCACAACAGAGGCAACGTTTAGAACCCATGCCAATTAACAAAACCCATCAGTTCAAAACATCTATATAACAGGTGTCAATAACAAACCCCAAAGTGATTTGAGTTATGTGAAGCCTGTCCAAGCCGAGCCCAAACAGAGGACATGAGGTATTCCCTTCACCTCAAAATCTAGTTTTCATTCAAATGCCTCTACAACACAATCATCCCGTGAGAGAAAGGATTGCACGTCCAAATCCTAAGATTGCCTATGCCAGATCAATCCACAACGGCTCCCTGCCAACACTCTGGAACAAACAATATCCAGACCAGATCCACATATATGCACGTAAGATACATATTCAACAACCAGACGCTTTTCGGCTTATGCACATAAACATCAATTACAAATGCATATAATCTTTCAATTCATCTCCCTCCTAATTCCGAACAACTTGTAATTCTCTCTTTTCTGAAACGTAAGTTGATGGGACTACGACTGGAGTCACTTTTGTGGAGGAAAATCTCAATTAGGAATTCATACGACCAACCTATGTACCAACAATATTGTCCGAAAAACTCAATCAACTACAAATCCTCCTAATTAACAAACGCGACGCCCAAACAAACACGCAGACAGCCATGTCTATTGCAAACAACCACAAGCAATGTCAAATCCAACAGTTTCTCAACAGTTCAACGGAAGCAAACACCACAAAGAAAACGCAGAACAAGGCGAAAAGGACATCAGGAGAGAGCTTACGGGACAGGGAAGGCCGATCTGTGAAGCTCCAGCGACCAATCTCCGAGGCGGCAGAGCAGGTGGAAAACCCTAGGAGAGAGAAAATGCTTTGACACAAATAGAGAAGGAGAGAGAACACAGAAGAGAGAGAGAGAGAGAGAGACAATAAGAGCTAAGGAAATTAGAGAGAGAGAGGGGGGGCACTTTGTTGATGACAGGCTGTCTCCAGCAAATAAACCAACAAAAGTAAGATTATTTTGAAAGTGAGATTAGGGGAAAGACAGGCTGTACACAGCAGGGACAGTCCGAGCCTCTTGCTTCGGGAGTTCGGGTGCCAAAACGAGCCTACGTGGCAGTCGGCGTACTCCGGTGAATGTTGGAACGAGTTTTGTTCATCCAAACTCCAGCTCTTGGTAAGTACTATGGTCCAGCCACTGATATTATGACACGTATTTTTGTATTATATGGATTTTTATTTTTTTGTAAATCATCAGAATTAATCAAACTATTAATTTAATTTGTAGCATTTTTTTTGTATTATTGCAAATTAGTTATCTTAAGGGTAATAATTAAGTAATAATAAATATATATTATTTTAAATAATATGTATTTATTATATATTATTTTTAATATTTAAATAATTTTATTAATTAATTAAATAATTCAAAACACAATATATTTTTTTCTTACCTGATTAATGTTAAATAGCATTCAATTTAGTTTGTTGTTCACTTTTTTTTTCAGTATATCAAATTACACTTATAAATTAAAAAAAATATAATATACAAATTTAACATGATTTAATACCTGTTATATCTATATTCAATTACTCATATTTTACATTATTCATACTTTGAATACCTTATAACTAGATCATCCCATCATTTGTCGTAAATATGTCAGGATATAAAACTCTTAATATATGCTAAGAAGAGTGGCATTTGCATAACATGACAACCATCAAGGCCAAAGGTTCCAACAAAAGTATCAAAGAGGCCAAAACTAGGAAAATGAACGCCATTGCATTAAATGGTTCATAGTTTACTAGTCAATCATGCATATTATAGTTTTTGAATGAATAAATTTGAAAACCATTATAAGATTCAATTTTTACACAGATAAAGCACATCCCATGGACTCTCTACACAAGCGATGGTGTTCTCTTTGTGTTTAAATTTTATATTTTAAGTTTTAAATTCATTTTAAGTTTTGTGTTTTAAATATCTGTTTTGAGATTTTGAAAACGCATTCTTTTTATTATTCTGAAAATATGATTCTTAAAACAGAAAACTAAAAAATGCATTTATTTTAAAATTTTGAGAAAATTTATTTTATAATATTTTAGTTAATAAATTTGATTTAAAATAAATTATAAACAATTATTAATAAATTATAAATCATTATAAAAATTAATAAAAAAATCACATTACATATCATATTACATATTCCAATATTCAAATAAAACAAAACAAAACAAAACAAAAAAAATAAATTCAAAAAGAAAATCAAAGCATAAAAGAAAATCAAAATACAGAAAAGGCATAGCAGAGAGGAGGAATGGGAGGCCGCGAGCGATGGCAGATGCGAGTGGTGCGCAGTGAAGGAGAGGCCGTGAGCGAGGGGAGGCCGCGAGCGGTGGCTGGCGTTGTCTGTTGATGGCGATGGGCGGTGACTGGGGTCGTCGGTCGACGACGATCATTAAGCCATCATCGCTTGCTTGCTCTGCCATGGTCATCATCTGCTCGACATCATCAAGCTATTATCGCTAGCTTCATGTGGGCATGGGTGATGGAGGATGAAAGAGAAAAGAGGAGTCGACGACAATGGTAACGGGCGAGTAAGAATCAACGACAGTGGTGGAAGATAAAGGAGAAGAAAGGAGAAATAAGAAAAGAAAGAGGGGGCGTGGAATCTGTGAGAGTGAGAATAAGTTTGGGGGTCGGGAGTGGGGAGGTGTGTGCGTGTTTTCCGTGTTTTGTGATTGTTTTCATTTTCAATGAGTTTTCGTTCAAAACACTCAAAACAACATTTATTATTTTGGGTTTCCTTTACAAAATTTTTAAAAAGAGTAAAAAGAACACGTTTTAAATATTTTGAAAAATTAAAAACAAAAAACGACTCGAAAATGACAAAAGAACAGGCCATAAATATCACAATAATAATGAAAGAGAGACTCATCAAGTATCACATAAAGACAATTTTTAACCGAAAGAAAATATTATAACCTCTTGTCGTCGTGAAATAAATCTTATCTGCTTAGCCAAAGTGGCATAACAATCTTTGGTCTTCCTTACCTCTTTTTTATTTTTTATTTTTCTTTTTCAAGGTAAAGTAACTGGTGAAAGGAAGCACCCAAAGGGTTCCAGAAAAAGCATACTTGCAAGCAAGCAAGCAAACAAACAGGGACACGTATTCCACTGAGCTACATCCATTTATGCGTGGAATAGCTCATTGCAGCTGGCAGCAAGAAAGTTCTGGCTGTAGCATACAGCAAGGCAACACAAATAAATACAATAAAAATGGTAGCAACTAGCAAAAGGCAGTAATGTTGAGCTTCAGGTGCAGCCTGGCAACAGCACAAGCTGATTAAGAGCAGACAAGTCATCCTTCTAAGGTCCCAAAAATAGGACAGAGAGAAGCAAACTAACTACATATAATCTCCTTGAAATCCTTTTGATAGTTTTAAGGGCATAAAAGCCATCCATAGTGATATATCTGTAGCAAATACAGTGCCCCAGCTTAAGCAAAATTAGGCTGAGCAATCCACACAAGGGTATGCTTCCCCTTGGATACCATCCAAATTTTCTCTAGCTTTCAAGGATTTCCAGGGCAGGGGGATGAGCATCCTCATTACAGCTATGACACACACCTGGAAGAACAAATTTCTCCATCCCAGCCATTTAAATCAGACTATAAGGAAGACGATTCATCCATGGGTTCTAATAATTGTAGGTTGGAACTATAATTGTGTTCTTATGCAGTACAGAATTCAAATTGTTTCTAGATTGAAGTAGAGGCATTCAGTTGCTGGAAAAGAAAAACACCAGAATCTAGTCGATGAAAAATTCTCAAAACATTCACTCTAGAATCTAGCTGGAACACTACCTACTTTTTGAATTGAGGATGTCTAGGGTTCTTCCACCAATTGGACTGAGTAAAAAACCTTCAACTCGAATAAATTACTAAGAGTTGCATAACATGGCCAGAAATATGCATGGTTTCAATCTAATAGAAAGTAGGAAGAAGACATTTCGTGCTAACCACATCCTGCAGCAGGCTGCCACATGATGCTTCTGAAAGATTGATTGTCTATGGGTGTCCAAGACTAGTTGAACGTCTGATTCCTAATTGGAACATATCAAGATGTCTGAAATCACCGGATCAGATCAAGGTTCTACTAGAACATATTCATGGGAGCAGGTCACAGCAGCTTCTGATATCCAAGGCCTGAAGGATTCAACATGACTCTTATAACAAGAAAGTTCTTGCTCACCCCTGAAAGAAGATATCTTTCCAATTAGGTTGCAGAACAATTAGATACCAATATGCTTGCTCCGGGTGTCCTGTATCCACTCACTTTTGATAGGTCACATAGTGCTTTCTTTAATATTTCCATTTATCAATAGAGCCGACATTTGCTGGTACCAGCACAAACAGAACACTCATCTACATCTCCAGCTACATGGTCTAAGCAGTGTTTTATTCTATCATTCACAACATCCTGCAAAAATCAAACCTTCTACCATTAGAATGGGCTGTACAGATAGTTGGAACAGTCAACGCAGGTTCCCTACAGTTCAGAGTAACCAGAAGCTATGGGCAACAGGTACATGTAAAAGTTGATCCAAGAAAGACTACCCTGTCTAAAAAGAGAATGGCTCATTAGTGGCAAAATAACCTGTTCTTTGACTACTGGTGATATAAAGTAGAAACCAGTTGATTTGAGCAAAAGCAGGTTCTCTGTTTCTGCTACTAGAAAAAGGATTGAAATGATTTCATTGGAGAAAGAACAAGAACATGTTAAAACAAGATCCAATGCACACCATGCTTGCTCTAAAGAGGGAAAGAAGAGCATATGGTTGTCAATAGAGAAAATCACAAGTAATATCCAATATAGTCTGTGTGTTTCTAATTGAACTCCATCAAAAAATCTTAGAGACCAAAGTTGGAATAAGTTTTGTACCACAAGTAGTTCATGAAGGCCAAGAGGTGCAGTTATGATATATGAAACACCTTGGTGCTCCTTGGCAGCTTCAGCTGTTAAGGAAGGAATGTCCTACAAGAGAACAGAAATTCATTATGCATTTCACAAGCACAGTGCACTTTTTCTTCCTAGAGCTTTTCAACCATCCTAGATTCCTATGTAATTATCTTATATACATTATACAACCACACCACATTATAGTCACCACTTTACCATCTAGTTATCAAAGAGCATAATTATTTGACTTGCCTGGTGCCAATGTCGTCCAGGAAACAAGAAAAATGGGCTTACGATCACACGTTTAGCCCCTTGTTTAACACACAAGCCAAATGCATCTCTTATTGATGGTTCTGCCAACTCCTAGTGTCAAATAATAGTTATCAAAAAAAAAAAACAGTAAGAATTTAACAGCTCCAAATAAAACTTGAGGGAAGCCAAGAATTCACAACTTTGCTTAAAAGCCAAAATGCTTAATAATGCAAGCAAGCTGCTCAGACTAAATAAGGATGACAAAAAGGTGTCAATTTCAAGTTTCAATTTATCAGAACAAAGAAGTCTCAGATTCTTGTCATTGGAGTAACTTTTCAAGGTTCATTAAAGAACAGATTATGGAGGTATCTCAAAGGAAGGGGAACAGCAAAGCAAGAAAAAGCTGCCCTCAGTGCCTCATAGAGGCACAGCAAGTTAGTAAATTGTTGATCAAGAGCAAATTGATTAAGTAAGAATTGAAATTCCAGATTGATATGAGTTATCCACCATTCCACCTATCTTTAGCATGATATATACATCCATAGTTAAACTTCCAACTGCTAATTACCTTTCTATCAGGAAAAAGTTGTGTCCTAGAATTATTATCAGTATTTCCTTTTAGAAACTCCTTGCTGTAGAATTATGTAGAGGGCCAGAGGACACCTTAACTTGCACCAAAGAAGAAATTTGCATAGGAGCTCTTTCAAAAATGTTGTTTGTATACTGGTGACTAGTTATCAGGGGCAACTTCGAATTTTCTAATGCCTCCGGCATGGCCCCTCTAAAACATCCTCTCTGGTTGTTGTTAAAACCTCCCTTCAGATTGGGAGCCTGGAAAACATTGACTACGTAGTGGTATTTGCAGAATTTCAATAACACAAGCAACCATTCCACTGCTAACATTAATTTGGAACAAACAGGAACGGCTTTTTGATAAGTTTGCTTTCATATCCACACCTTGACATTTTCAGTAATAAAAGGGATCCCCAGTGTAGGAGGCTTCCTGCTTTGCAATAAATGAGCATAACTAAGTTGAAGATGTTACAGTAGTTATGCAACCATACAAGAAAAAGGAAAAAATTAGGAATAAGACTATTCATAATCAGATTTTAGTGGCACCTATCAAAGATGAGATGCGAGACAGGAATTTAAGATGCTTTGGACATATAAGATGAAGAAGAATAGACATGCCAGAAAGGAAAGTGGACGGCATAGAAGAAATTTGTAGCTAAAAGATAGAGAGGGACATGATTGGTGAGCGAGAGAACATAGTGGAAAAGTCTTAAGCGTGATATGGTAAATAATGGCCTTACAAAATATATGATCATGATGTCATTAGTGACCATATAATGAAAAATTCCTGAAATAATAACTAGCAGGACAAAATATGCCATCTGGTTCAAACACGAGTAGGGTTAAAAATGATGGATCTATTTTTAGATTCTTTCAATCTTCCCTATATTCAAGTAAATCTCTACTTTTGACAGATAAATTAAACAAAATCCTCAGTTTACTGCACCTGCTATAATTATTTGGGTTGTGTTTAGCTCCTATGTTTTCCTAAATCCAAGACGCATAAATATTACAAATACTCATCTTTCTTTTGCTTTTTCCATGCTTTTTTGCAAGTGCAAATATAGTACCAAAGAAAAATTACCATATGAGCAGGCTCTACAATCGGGTAGCCAGTTTTATCTCTAAACATCGCCACAAACTCATCTGAAATCACAAATTTTAATTTCATGAACTTCTTAATTCCATAAACCAAAAAGTAATCAATGACAAGATTATTGTCGTGACAGCATAAAACAGGAGGAGGAATAGTTTATCTCACCTAGCATGAGATTGGATTCCTTCCGACGCGAACCATGGTCCACAATGACCACACCATCTCTGTCTCCAATCCTGTAAGTCTGACTAAACCCACCATTTCCAGTGGCCAAACATAAAGTTGATGGATGTCTGCTTTTGTTAGGATATATATGTGGTTTCACTTGGCTGTTGAGTACCCATTTAGTATTTCTTCCAGGTTCACTTATAGGCCTTCAATTGTGAAAAGAACAAAGCAATCAATTACTCAAAGCACGAATAACAAAGCATGGAAAATAAAAATTAAAATTAAAGTCATAGAAGAAAACAAAAAAGCTTGATGGACATTTGCTTTCAACTTAGAAGTAAGGTTTACTAAGTTTGCAATCATTAACATTTTGAGACCAAATGCTGAAGGAAGGAAAAGTGAAACCAAATTTAAGAAGCATCTAAAATGGTGATGAAGAAAACCATGTTCTTCTGCTTCACACATACAAATATATGTGAACAAAGAAAACTATAAGTACCTTTTACCAGTAAATCGATAAGCAAAAGACGATGACTCCACTGACATATTTGCGCCCTCTGATGAATTTTTCTGTGGGGTGACAATGAATTGAATAATTGCAGCTTGCAATTTAGTGCACCAGCAATCGGCGCAAATAATATGATCTGGCAACTTTCCTGTTAGACAAACAAATAAACAAATGTGAAGTCACAAATTATTTTGAAAAATATGATAAATTTTCTTCCATGGGCAACTCATATCAAATTAAAAAGACTTAGCCCCAATCCAATTTTTTCGTTCGCCCAAATTACTCTAACACTTAACATTTTCATTAGTCATTACCGTATTGCTGTCTGAAGCAAAAACCTCTAGATAGTTAATATCAACCAAAGGCATGTAGAATTTTGAGTCAGAATTTTTCTTTTCTTGAGCATTTTAACAAACAACTCATTAGCAATCTTTTGGAATACCTCAACAAACAACGAATCGCCCAACTTAGATATTCTAGATAGCCCAAAAAAGTCAACTAAACTCGGCATAACACAATCAATCACCTGAAAACAAATCCCAATTTCCCCGTCTCCACTCCAGCACCCTTAACTTCGCTTATCCATTTTGGGGATGCCCAATTAGCTACCAAGCTTGCCGTGAAACAGAATCGTGGAGGCAGTTGACGAATTGAAGCGGCCGCTGAAAGGGAATGAGGAGAAGGCAGAAGTTACCTCCCGGAAGAGAGGAGATGAAGCAGCAGCTTAGTCTGTTTTGGGTAAATTACACCGACGGCCCCGAAATTTAGCAAAATTAAAAAAATGGAAAATTGGACTGAAACGTTTATTAAAAAAAAGGAAAAATTTTGATCAAACCAAAGATTCTAATTCTAATTCCAGTTTCAAAAATATCCATTATTCTTTAAATTTAAATATTGAGTTGACTCGTTTTTTAGGGTTTTATATTTTGGAAAGAATTATTGCATTAAGTGACAATAAAATAACTTAACACTTTTTTTTTTTAAGATTACGTGTTATCACTCGCACCCTCGTTATTTGGCCCCACGATTCCAGCAGGAGAGGTAAATCAGGGGATTGATCAGGCAGGTTTCGACCACTAACACAACCGCAAACGTGAATGCGACAAGTATTTTTCATTTTCAGAATCACTTCTTATCTACTGAACTAGCTCCTGAACAAAATTTGAACACGAGACCTGGAGCTCAAAGAACAACATCCCAGCAAATTGTTCCTTTATCAGTTGATTTACGCCCTGAGGGCAAGAACTTTACCTTTCTTATTTGTTATTATTGTAATATGTTTTGAGAAGTTATCTTGAAGAAGCTATCATACATAGGAGAAGATATCTGTAATATACTAGTATTTTGAGAATAATAATAATTATTATTATTATTTTTATTTGTATTTAAAATATTTTTACTTCCATTGGAGATTATAATTGAGAAAATTAATGGGCTAAGTTGGAAAAGAAAGGCTAAATAAATGGGCTTATAGTTAGTGGGCTTAGTTGAGAAATTAAAGGTTAAGTAAATGGACTTATAGTTAGTGGGCTAAGTTGAGAAATAAAAGGTTAAGAAAATGGGCTTAGAGTTAGTAGGCTTAAATTTATGGACTACATGAAAGAATAGTCCATTCAAAATAGGATTTAGTAGAAAAATAATAATCAAAGATAAATGGTGAATTAATGGAGAATGCGGGAGACAAAATATGATGTGAATAAATAATCAAAGATAATGGGTGAATCAATGGAGAATGTGGGAGACAAAATATAGTGTGAATAAATAATCAAAGATAATGAGAGATTGGGAGACAAAATATGGTGTGGACAAATAATCAAAGATAAATGATGAATTAATGGAGAAATGTGGGAGACAAAGTAAAGTGTGGCCAAATAATCAAAGATAATGGGTGAATTAATTGAGAAATATGTAAGATAAAGTAGAGTGTGGACAAATAATTAAAGATTATGAGTGAGATTTAATGGAAAATTAAATAAAAAAATTGATAAAATAATAAAAGATGGTGGATCACTACAATTAAACTAAACTTAATTCAACCTCTATAAATAGAGAAAACTTGAAAGGTTAAAAGACTTGAAATAGAAAGAGAAATGTTGTAAAAAAGAAGGATTAGAGAGTAAGAGAGAGATTGGAAAAAGAAAGGAAGAGAGAAAGAGATTGTGAGAAAAATTGAACTTGTGAAAGAGATTTTGAAGGAAGGAGCAAGGAAAAGGAATTTGGGCACATCAAAGACAAGTTTGAAGAAAGTGTTACAAGGTAAGAGTAAAATATCTTAAATAGATGGAAGTTAATAATATTTTCTTTTATCTTATTATGTTTGAATTTTTGGAAAAAATTTCAAAAAAAAATTAGGTGTTTTATTTTATGAATTATTATGGAAGAAATTTATAGAAAATATGAAAAGAAATGTTTATTTGGTAATTTTGGGATAAAGAGAATTCTTGGAAAATAGAAGAAAAATAGGAAAAAAATTATGAAAATTCTCATAAAATTTTAGAAGATTGGAAATGTTGTTTTATGAATTTTCGTGGAGAAAAAAATTTAAAAAATGCTAGGATAAGTATTTATTTTGGAATTATGGAGAAAATAATAGAGAGAAATTTAAGTGATTGAGGAAAATTTAAGGAAAATAAGTTTTAATACCCTTGAATAAATATGATGTCCAGGGATCATTGAGACTAAAGTTTGAGTATAACTAGAAGTCTAGTGTGAAAGTTGAGGCGAGCACGTTTTTTGAGATTAAAGTACATTTCTCAAGACTCAAGCCGATTTCAAAGGTAAGCTGTATTTCTCAAACTTAATTTGTCTATGAAAGGTAATTTCTAAAATGTACTATATGATTTGATAGAATGTTAAATGCGATGTATGTTGCAAAGTATGTTTCGACATGTTGACATGATATGAGGTGTGCATACGTCACGTAGATGCATTTACATAATATGATGATGATATGCATATGTTTACATAAAATCCATCGTTGCTCATGCATCGCATAAGTTTGAGAGTACGAGTGGGTATCGCTGCTTTACCAAGGGTGCACCCATACACCTCGGCCTGGAAAAAGTTGGTCGTAAAAATGGTAAGTGTCATATGAAGTATGGATGCCCGTCGGCTCAAACAGGCCAAATGACAGGACATTATGCATTTACATTCATTCATGAATATTATACTCTTACTTAGATGGCCGATCATTTAATTGGGCGATGCCCCTGGAATATTTAATGTTCCAGATGGAAGTCATAACAGAAACGAAAGAAATGAAGGCATGTGATGGCACTCGTTGAAGTGCGTAAATGTATCGGTTATGCATATAACCCGTTATGTTATGTTTTGCTATGTTATCCATGATGTTAATTATGATATTTTGGCATGTAATATTAAGAGATGATCATGATTATGTTTAAACACTAGTATGTTTTGAGAATGATGTTATGATTTTATTATGAATATGAATGTACGATTCTGATGTTAAAAACTTGTTAAGTATTAGGTTACGATCTATCATGTTTCCGCTGTTAGCTATGGTTACCCCAATGAGGAGAATGAGAGAAAGAAAAAAAAATATATGAGGTAGAATTGATAAAATAATTATTAATTAATAAATGTCGGGGTAAGAAATGCTTCGAGAAGAATGGGGCGTTACAATATCTTCCATGGGGTTCTCCTTAGAGAAAAAGTTATCCTAAACAACATTGTATCTCGTATCTAGAAAGACACTACACCCTACACGTGCGTCACGTGTTCTAGTTAACGACCAATGACTATAAATAGCGCTCGACCATTTATATTTGAAGATTATTTTTCTCTTTTTTTCTGACCCTAGGATTTCGGGCACTCAACAACACAAGTTCTCTCTAAGAACTACCTTTTTCTTCCGGATGACTCTCCATTGTGTCTTACCATATACTTCTACATAATTTCATCTATATCTGATCTCCACCACAATTTCTTTTAATTTAAGTATCAGAGAGTCCATGTGGGAAAAGTCTATGTGTGCCTTTTGACTTATTTTTTGCCTCACAAGTCTTCTCCAAAGCCTACTTCAATTCTCTCATATAACTATCTCCCATATAATTCTTGTTCTTTCGTCAAATTCTACCAACTTCTAAACTCTTTCTATGATGTAAACCCTAGGCTGCGTTTTCTTTACTTTTTAATTTTTAGTTTCGAGTTTTGAATTCATTTTTAGTTTTTTGTTTTGATAATCTATTTTTAGAAAATTCAAAACACGTTCTCTTTATCATTTTAAAAAATTATTTCTCAAAACGAAAAATTAGAAAACACATTCCCTTTAAAATTTTAACAATAATTTTATAATAATATTTTATTCAATAAATTTGATTATTCAGTAAATTAGAAATATTTAATGTTAATATATTATTAAAAATTATATACATTTTAAAGTTAATTAATTTTGTAATATTTGTTCTCATTATAATAATAAAATACGAATAAATAAATAAATGCGTTTTGAATTTAAAGTTTGTTTTGAATAAAAGGACTCAAAACAAATTTTTGTTGTTTTGAATTTTCTTTATAATTTTTTTTTGTTTTCAAAAATATATTTTTAAAAATAATAAAGAGAATGTGTTTTCATTATTTTAGAAAATCGAAAAATAAAAATAATTTGAAAACAGTAAAGAGAACACAACTTTAATTGTTGTATTCAAATAACAACAATTATGAATTTCATTATAAATAAATCGTCATTTATGTTTTTTTTTTTCTCTCATATAGTTACCTCTATTTTTCTACATAGTATTAATAATCAATAAATAAGTCAGAATAATAGTCTAAATTATTATATTTTGTTTATGGGCTTATTAAAGTGGAGATTTATAATTCTCTAAAAAAAGTTTATAAGGACAGTTTTACCCAAAGGTATGAATGGTTTGACTAGTCCTTTTTACGAGGGTTCACAAATGAAATCACTATAAATAAACTCAAATACACAATCGAGTGCTTTAAATTCTTCAATAACTTATTAATAAGGGTGAATAAGTTTTCAATTTAATCGAAATAATCAAACTAAATCAATAGAAAATGTCCATTCGATTCACTTCAATTTTTAAATTTAATAATCTATATATATTATAACAAAACAGCCGTCAAATTTTTTTTCGCCCATTTCCAATTACTATTTTGATATTTTATTATTATTATTTTTTTGCTTATTCGAAATAGAATTTTTATAAGTCATTAATTCAATTTAGATTTGTGAAAAACGTGTAGTTCTTGGAACACGTAAATAATTTTTTTATGGTTGAATAGTGTTTGGAGAATGTGTAAGCATGCTGGTATATGAAGAGGCAAGATCTAATTCATATTATTAATTTTTAAATATTAATATAAAATTTAAATTAAAATAAATTACAAAAAAATAAGACTTTTTTAAAACGGGAGAAATCTTGAGATGTCAGGTAAAACCGCCGAATACCGACTGCCAAGTAAATTTTTTATTTTTTTTATTTTATATATAGTTTAATTAATTTAAATTTATTTTTTATAATTTTAATTGTTATAATTTTATATATAACTTAAATGTTATAATTTTATTTTTTAACTTTATTTCTTTTATTCATTTCTTAAAAATGTGACCTGTCTTAAATGTGATAATTGATTGTTAGAGGGAATATGTAAAGTCATGTATGGATAATCAATTTTAAAATTTTGATTATTATTATTTATATAATTAATTAATTATTTAAATTATCTTTATTTTATATATAGTTTAATTATTTTAAATTTATTTTTTTATAATTTTAAATGTTATAATCTTATATATAACTTAAATATTATAGTTTTATTTTTTAACTTTATTTTTATTTGTAGTTTTCCTAAAAATGTGACATGTCTTAAATGTGATAATTGATTGTTAGGAGAAATATGTAAAGTCATGTATGTATAATTAATTTTAAAAATTTGATTATTATCATTTATATAATTAATTAATTATTTAAATTATCTTTATTTTATATAGTTTAATTAATTTAAATTTATTTTCTTATAATTTTAAATATTATAATTTTATATATAACTTAAATATTATAATTTTATTTTTTAACTTTATTTTTTTGTTGCTTTCTTAAAAATTTGATCTGTCTTAAATATGGTAATTGATTGTCACGAGAAATATGTAAAGTCATGTATGAATAATCAATTTTGAAAATTTGATTATTATTATTTATATAATTAATTGATTATTTAAATTATTCTTATTTTATATATAGTTTAATCAATTTAAATTTATTTTTTATATTTTTAAATATTATAATTTTATATATAATTTAAATATTATAATTTTACCTTTTAACTTTAATTTTTTGTTACTTTTTAAAATTTGACCTGCCTTAAATGTGGTAGTTGATTGTCAGGAGAAACATATAAAGTCATGGATAATCAATTTTGAAAATTTGATTATTACCATTTATATAATTAATTGATTACTTAAATTATCTTTATTTTATATATAGTTTAATTAATTTAAATTTATTTTCTTATAATTTTAAATATAACTTAAATGTTATAATTTTATTTTTTAACTTTTTTTTTACTTCTTTAAAAATTTGACCTATCTTAAATGTGGTAATTAATTATTAGGAGAAATATATAAAGTCATGTATGGATAATCAATTTTGAAATTTTGATTATTATTATTTATATAATTAATTGATTATTTAAATTATCTTTATTTTATTTACAATTTAATTAATTTAAATTTATTTTTTATAATTTTCAATGTCATAATTTTATTTTTCAACTTAATTGATTATTGTCATTTATTTAATTCTTCTTTTTCCCATTGGTCTACTTCAAAGATGTGCTATATGTTGGATTTGGGGAAATTAAATGCAAATTAAATTTGTGTTTTGAAAATTATGTTAAATAAGATTCGTATTGTGTGGCAAAGCGTGAGAAAAAAGGGAAACTTAATGGTGACATGTGATTTGATAAATTGAGAGAAATATGAAAATTTGAAAGATGAAAAATTAACAAAAGAAAACAAATATCTCTCTCTCTTCTTCCTCATCATTTCCATCCAACACTTTCATTTATTCTCTTCTCCTTTCTCAATTCTTCTTCTTAAATTTTCTCTTCTTCTTTACTTTTATTTAGCAAATTTTAACCCCTTTTTTTTTATCCAGTTTGGTCTTTTGGTGTAACATAGCATCTATAATACCCGAGAAATTCTAAAGGATTCAAGGGTAATTTATCTTGGGGCAAAATTGGAATTTAAGGATAAATGGAGGGTAAAACGGTAATTTATTACCGTATAGATGACTGAATCGACTGCCGGGAGTACCCTGGAACCGAAATACCAAAGGAAAATGATATGGTATTAATGAGCACCCCGAGATAAGATTTATGGTGTCGAAAGAAATGAGAACGGGAACGGTTTTCGGTACAGCTAAAAAGGCAGCTGCCAAATAGGCTGCAATACCGAATTGTCATAAACGACCTTTCGGAAGTCAACGGAAGCTTGAGGGAGCTTCGGTTTTTCATAAGGAACAACCCTTCAGAGGTTTCAGGAAGAAACGAATGGGTTTAAGGCCAAAACGAAGATTCGGGCCTAAGTACAGTTTTTAGAAATTGCTAGAGGGAGGTCGAAACAAGGTTGTTTTGGAATCTTCGAGGGTCAAAATGATGTTTTAGGACTTTTTGGACCTAAATGCAATATTGAAAAGTTGAGGGGTTAAGTGGAAAGGGCCAAAGTGACAAACCCGAAACTGGAGGGGCCAAAGTGCAATTAAGCAAAAGTTTGGCCAATCACCACCAAGTCTCCGGTCGTCGATTTCGGCCGATCAAACCACGGGGTTGCACGAGGCTTGGTCGGGAGACAAACTTTAGTAAAGGGCTTGGTCGGAGAAAGCAATTGTGGTGGCCGCAAATCGAGAAAAACTAACCGAATTTTCGGTCGTTCTTGGCCGCACCTGCAACTTGGTTTCTTGGTCGGATGAGGCTCGATCCAGGCCGATATAAGGGAGGTTTAACCTCTATGAGTGATGGGCAAGGCGGCCAAGGGGTTTTGGTTGCTCGAAATAGCCTATAAATAGGCGTTCAAAGATGGCCGAAACTTAGGGTTTTTGAGCTTCAAATCGACCCACTTATTGAACGAATTGGCATTCCATTTTAAGGGGCTTTTGTTTCCCATAGTTAGAGGATTCATTCTGGAGATTTTGAGCCATTTTCATGGCCGTTTGGTGGCGATTCGAAGCTCGCCGGAAAAGTGAGGCGGGCGGTCTGGCCGAAGGTTCGAGGCTTCGATGGGAGGTCTTCCGGTGGTCCTTTGAGGCTCAAACTTGGCCATGAGGATCGACTAAGAGAGGGCTTAAAGATGGCATAGCTTTTCCAGATCGCCGGCGACCGGAAGGCCGGAGAAGACGACCGGCGCGTGGCATGCACGCGCTGGTCTTCACGCGCGCCCAGTCGCCCTAGAAGGTGCTGGCGCGTGCGGGCGCGTGGGGCCTCCAAAAATTTCGGAAAAAATCCCAGAAAATATAGAAAAATATTTTATGGAGGTTTGTGCAAAAAGATTGGGATTTGAGATTCCCGATGCCTCGATTTCTGCACCAAAGTGCCTCATTTTGCGTGAAAACGCAATATCCGGGTAAGTTCAGTATTTTTCCTTGAAAGTTCATAGCATATAATGAATTGTTGTGAAGATAGATTTGAGGAAATAGTCTCTATGGATTTATTGAGATTTTTAGAAGGAAAAATGAAGGAAAATGAAAGGAAATAGGAAATAAATAGAATATTGAGGATATTTAGTGATTAAATATTATTTTATGTTTGAGGATATCGAGATGATAAGATTGGTGCAACTTTTGAAAGTTGGCACGAGAATCGAGGCGGGGGCACGCATATCGAGGCGATGCACGCTTTTCGAGGTGTCTTTGTCTTTGGGCAAAGGTGAGTGGTATTCTCACAAGAAGTTATATTCATGATATAATTGTTATATATGCATGCTATTTATGAATTGCAATATTCATTTGTCATATTGCATTGAAAGTCGTGATATTTCCATTGCACGATATTATTGTCATATTGAAATTGTGCATGGGGATGGGATGATACCCTCAGAGTGTAGCCGTAATTCCCCTAGGGCGTTGAGGGAATAACGTTGGGCCTATCCCGTAGACGTTCGGGATTTGCCTGGGATTCCTAGCCGGGTTGGGGATACCTGGGAAGTTACATTATGGGTATATGTTGTTCATGTTATTGCATCATGCATCATATATATGTTTTTGGACCCTCACTAGAAGTTTCATCTTCTAATGGGTTATGCCCCTGGAACATTCAACGTTCCAGTTGAGACTTGCAGTTAGGGCAAGGAGCAGGTTGAGATATGACGGCACGTGATGGCGTGACCGATGAATACAGTAGGAGATTTCAATATTTTAATTATTGTAAAATGATGATGTATGTATTCGAGGTTTCATATGATTGCACCTAGGGTGTTAGATGTTATCTCGAGAGAAATGTATTTATGTAATTGAGGATATGATGGTAACATATGGTACGAATTCTTTATGATATATATACAAGTTGAATTTAGGTATGTACCGTATCAGGTTTCGATTAACGCTCCCGTATGTTTAATGGTTTGCTGGGGTTTCCCTTTGAAATACGGTATTTGATGTATTAAGGAAAGAGATTATGTATGTATGCGATGGGCCCCAGCATAGTGGCACGCCCTCCGACGGGGCGGGGTGTTACAGCATCACTATTCTCTCAAGTGAGTGATATGAATGCAACTAGGAAAAATTAGGGCTTGAGGGTTTGTGTGGTACGCAGATATGAGACAAATACACGTGAAAATTAAAAAAAAAAAACATCTACCCTTGAATGCATATTTTAGAATAAAAAGGTTGGTTATCGTTTATTCTTTTTTTTTTTTTTTCTGTTATCGTGTAATTTTTATATTTTTTTACGCATTGCTTATTGTATTACATGTTAATTTAGGTTTATTTTTACATGATTTCAGGATAGAGTTATGTGCTTTTATTATTCGTCTACCCTCGAATGTATATAAGGAAATCTTTCAAAATTTATAATCCTTTTGTTGTATTCTTATGATTGTAACATGATTATTTTGTTTATTTTTAATTTTAATTTTCATTTATTATAACTACTAAATTATACAACTTTTGCTTTAATGATTTTTTTTTTTTACGATAACCATGCATCGCATGGGTGATCCACTAGTTTCAATTATTTCGATTTGGTTTGATTTTCATATTGAAAAAATCCTAAATAATCTAACAAATAAAAATTGCCAAATGATGTCATTTTTAGCCAACATTTTGACAGAAGAAGAAAAGTTTTGTTAATTAATTAATTTATTTTTTAGATGAGTTCGATTTTTTTGGTATTTATTCAATTTTTTCAGTTTTTGATTTGTTTAATTAATTCGATTTGATTAGATATTTGATATAAATTTGATTATCTATTTCAATTGATTCCCTAACTAAATTAACTGACAGAATGTGCACCATATCAGGTATTGTCCCTTGCGTTCCTTTTTTGTTAATAAAAAAGGTCTAATTTATAGTGCCACTATGATTGTTACCTAAGTTACATTTTCATATTTTGTCACGAGACGTAGCCAACTATCAAGCGGTTCCTCGCATTTGTAGGGTACCCCGATCCGAATTTCCCGCTTTCGGTAGCTGGGCATGGCCTCGACGCCCCTTCGTCCTTGATTCCCGTTTGAGAATCCGTTATGGTCAATCGTTCATTATCAATTCTACTCCCTTGGATTGGTTCAATCAACGGTTTCGTCCGATCGGCTGTAGAAATTTTCGGGACTCTTCCCAGTCCACCCCCCCGAACCGGAGCTCATGCATCAGACTTTGAACATCAGAAAGCAGCTGGCGATTGGTTTTCATTCACAGCATTGTTCCAATGTGGGTTTGTTCAGATTAATATGGACAAGGGCTGCTCGTAGATTGGTGATTGCTGAGTTCATTACCCTGGTCTTCTGATTTTATGGGCTTCTGAATTCGGGTCTTCATTGTTCTTACCGATACATTTGAATGTGGGGTTTAAAATTGGAGAAAGAGAATTGGGTTTTTTCAGCTTCGCAATCACCCGTTTGAGAAAATGGTATTTGGGGTTGATGTGGAGAATTCATTGAGTTGGGTATTGGATTGGAGAATGTTTGGGATTGAGGGGTAGCTAGGTTGGAAAAATACGAGCAGTAGTTGAATTCGGTGGGGGTTTTGAGGGATTGTCGCTTTAATCCTTGGATCCTGTTCTTGTACCAGGAATGTGAAGTTTGATCACCATGGGCTGTATCTGTTCAAAGGGGACATTTGTACATGAGTATGCTAAGAATTGCGTGACAAAGAAAGGATCGAAAAAGAGTTCGAAGCAGGCTGTTGCTTCATCAAGAGGAAAGGAAGTTGTAGTCGATGTTGATAACAGTGGCAATGTCTCAACCGCGAAGAATTTGGTCTCCGCTTCGTTGGCTTTGGACGATTGGGAGAAGAAAGAAATGGCTACTGCTAAGAAGAATGCAAGCTCCAATGCTGATGTAACACGAGAAGGCACAAGGGAAGAGGAGCAGATATCTCGGGTGTTTAGTGTTAGCAATGGAGTTGATGGGGCTCAGGTTGCTGCTGGATGGCCACTCTGGTTAACTTCTGTGGCTGGGGAAGCCATTCAAGGGTGGGTACCTCGCAAGGCAGACTCCTTCGAGAAATTAGAAAAGGTTCAATTTCAAAACTCTTTCTGTCTCAACCAGCAGAGATTGCTTGTTTTTATCAAGTTTGCATGTTGTTGTTAGCCTAATTAAATAGCTCTTGTGTGTTGCTTGTGATTTTTGGCGATGCAAGTCAAAAGAGCTGCTCGCGAATAATTTGAAGTTCAGTTTAGTTAAGAGTAGTATAGTAAAGAAGGTGCCTTTGAATTTTAAAGTGTTATGTTCGTTTGAATTCTTGAACAAATTCATTTACAACTTGTTGGTAAACTCATTTATGAGCTCGTTTATAGGGTTACGTGAAGCATATTTCAAAATAATATATCTTATAATTGAGATTTTTTTTTTGTATCTTTTATTTTATTTAAGATTATAATATTTATTAAAATACACTAATTTTATATATTTTTGCAAAAATAACCTGAAATCAAACTTGTAATGACTTTTAAATTTAAAATTTATAAAAATAATTATATAAATATCGTTTAAGACTCACATAAAACTCACTTAAAATTTATAAAACACTTATTTAAGATTCTTTAAAAATATAAATGAAACTAAACTTATAAAAAAACAAATCTGAATTTTATTATTAAATTCGACTCAAACTCGAATCTAAACAAATAAGTCTAAGCTCTTATGGACTCGACTAATTTCAAACTCTAGTGATTTCCGTGGCAACTCACTCATGTTTGCATTATCCTTTCCCCCATATAAGTTCTTAAAATTGGTATTTCTTTTCTTCACTTCCATAATGATAGAAACTCTTTTCCATATAGGTTCTTTTCATAAAAGATATGTAGGTTTCCCCTGTTTTCACCCACTGCTGTCAATAAGTTCAAATCCCATGCTAATGATGCAGATTGGACAAGGAACCTACAGCAGTGTGTACAGAGCCCGTGATCTTGAGACTGGAAAACTTGTTGCCCTAAAGAAGGTCAGGTTTGTTAACAAGGACCCAGAGAGTGTCCGTTTTATGGCAAGGGAAATTCGTATTCTGCGCCAACTAGATCACCCAAATGTTATGAAGCTAGAAGGTTTGGTCATTCTGAGGGTGTCAGGGACATTATATCTTGTCTTTGAATACATGGAGCATGACCTTGCTGGACTTGTAGCTTCACCCAAAGTCAAATTCACTGAACCGCAGGTGTGTGCTTCTCCTTCTTATTCTGGAGCCATGTAAAGAGTGATCAAATACACTCAGCAATTAGATTTTTTCTATTCTTCTTTTTTTTTTCCCGGATAAAATTACAATGATGATTTGGTCACAAGAGAAGAAGAAAACTGATAAGAGAGGCCTGCGAGAAGAATGGGTGGAATTGAAGAAGTTTTTAGCAAAAGAGGAGTAAGAAAAATTTGGTGGAAAAATATAAATTAAAATCTAATAGTAGGAGTGTAAGAACAAACCCACTACATTTTTTGGGTAAATTTGACCAGTCACCCCTTGAACTGGGCCCTGGTGGAGCTATTGTGATGAAGAGACGGAAAATGCTTTGGGCCACCCATTCACATTAAGCTGCCAAATCAAAAGGAAAAGGCCCTCTGTAACAGAATTGTATATACACACACATGCAAGGCTTGTTGATTGTGGGATTCTCCCGTTGTTTATTTTGTCGTTTTGTTTTGGGCTTCTGATGTTGCATTCAGATGTATGTGAATGTTGCACAATCTATCTCTGGTAATGGGTTTACATTTGCTTTGTGCTATTTTTGTTGTAATATTTGCTCTGCCCTGTTATATGTTATGCTGCTTTGCTACGTACCCTTCAGTATGTTATAAACTAGTTGATACTTTTACCATAGTTATTGAATTCTTTTATGTCCAATCATATTTCCCATTATTCTAATCATATTGAGTTGTTTCTTTATGAATTGTTTCTGGGTTCAGAGTGAGCCCAACCGTTCACTGACCCAGACTGGGTTGCTCTAACTAAACCCAACCATCGATGATTCCCTTATGGGGTTTTAGAGTAAAAGCCCCCTGGCCTCTTCTCTGCAGTAGGCTGCGGTGGCTGTTCTGCAAAAACGAAGGGTTTGCAGCAGCTTGCTTAGGTTGCTCTTCTCCTTCTTCTCTAAGACCCGCGGCCGCATGTCCTCTCTCTCTCTCTGGTCACCAGGATATGATGGTTGGGTTTGGTTAAATTTAACCCATTTTGTGTTAAACTGAAGCGGTTTTAGGGGTTCACTAATAAAGGGGTGTCTTCGCAAGAAAAGCAATTTATAGGGATTTTGAGAGTTATTTTTAAATCATACTATTCAAATGACCCAAACAATAGGGCTCCAGGGGTAATTTACCCTTTTTATAAGATCGATGTGCATTATTCATTTATTATTGTCAGATAAGATCGAGGTATATTGTTCATTTATCATTGTCGGTTTTAGTCATGTGAGGCAACTCTCCTCCTCTCTCTCTCTCTTTCTCATTTTTTTTTTTTTTGAGAAATCTTAATTGGCATAACTGATTTGAGTCTGTTTAAACTCTAATCATTTAGATAACTCAGACATTGAAGTTTTCAAAATTAGTCACGACACCTTGTGAATTTAGGTCTTTTAAGAGGGCCTGGTAGATAATTTTAAAAAAATTTAAAAACTAATTGTACAAATTCTAAAGTTAAGGGGTATTCAGGCTAAAAGGTCAAAGTTTGAAGGATATGGAGCCAATTGACTGTTTCTTTTTCTACTGATTAATTACCGTTAAAAGGTAATTATAAAGTGTGTTTCCTTGATTAGCATAGTCAGAATGGAATTTCATGTGGTGGACTTGCAGATCAAGTGTTACATGCAGCAACTGTTTAGTGGGCTTGAGCACTGCCACAGCCATGGAGTCCTGCACCGTGACATCAAGGGATCAAATCTTCTGATTGACAATAATGGAAATCTAAAGATTGGTGATTTTGGATTGGCAACATTTTTCAGCCCCAATTCAAAGCAACCTCTAACATTTCGTGTGGTGACTTTGTGGTATCGACCTCCTGAGCTTCTGCTTGGTGCCACAGATTATGGAGTTGCTGTTGATTTGTGGAGTGCAGGTTGCATTCTTGCAGAACTCTATGCCAGAAAGCCAATTATGCCCGGAAGAACTGAGGTACTTTCCCAATTTGACATGTTTAATTATTGGGAAGTTTTGGGGAACATAAGGGTTTGGGTAACTTGTATAATGCAATAAAGTTGGATCTGCAGCACAAAAAGCATATTGTATAATACAAATAACGCATTACACACATGAAGGATCTCTACATAATATACCTTTTCGTGTGCCCATTACACTATTCGTGTCACACTCTTTCTATTGTATAAGATAAATGTAGATTTTACTTAAAATTTTTATGCTCGTGTGGGTAACTCTCAAAAAGTTTCAAGTGCTATGCATGTGCAAGGAAAAAATTAGAATATTTGAAATGAATGCTCACTTTCGCCATTGTAGTTTAATTTTTATATAATTTTAGGTAGATATTAAGTGAAGATGAATTTTGGCATAACTACAAGTTTGTTTTTACTCTATTGCAATCTGGAAGTGGAAGTTATAGGTTCAGGAAACCACTTTTTTAGTTGTGTTTTTGTGGGATTTTTTTTTTTTAACATAATATGAAGGGTATTTAGAATATAAAAGACCTAACAGATCTTGTAACAACAAATCTAATTGAATTCTATGGGCAATAAGATTGTCAGGACTCTAGTCTCAATTTGATTTTTTTTTTTTTTTTAAGATGGAATTAGAATTAAAGGAGGGTAGAAATGTGGGAGAACAAAAAAAATAATAGGGAGCATCGACAAAAATGAGAGAAAAATCTAATAGAAAATAAGGAGAAAATCAGGAGAAATGGGAAAGAAAATAAATAATTTTAAGGGAAAACAAAGAGATTTTAATATTCTTCTTGATAATTCATGCATGATTTCAGTAATCTGACATAGCTTAATTTATATAGATTACCTAGGCTGATTTCGATTACCACTAATCTACTAGGACCATTACTTCCCCACTACCCAATAACTTAATTTAGCCTAGAACTGTAAATAATTCAACAAGTGCTCCCAATCTCTATTACCCTGACATCAATTGCTCTTAATTATAAATAATAATTGCATTTAAACTTTAGTTACTATTATATTCTTGTGGTCAATGACAAAGATATTCAAACTTCGATGGTAAAAAGTGTGCCTCTTCTTGTATCATTTTTAGGTAGAACAACTGCACAAGATATTCAAACTCTGTGGCTCACCAGCTGAAGAGTACTGGCAAAGATCAAGGTTGCCAAATGCAACCATCTTCAAACCTCAACAGCCTTACAAGCGCTGTATTGCCGAGACATTCAAGGACTTCCCACCTTCAGCTTTAGGTCTCCTCGATGCCCTCCTAGCAGTGGAACCAAATGCTCGAGGGTCAGCTTCCTCTGCCCTTCAAAGTGAGGTAAGAACATCAGTTCCTTGATGATTCAGTTTTTGGGATCTACAAGTGCTCCTAATGGACCATTCTTCTAGTTTGGAGACTTCTGTCAATGGACAATGGATGCCATAGCCATTTTCAATTGTGTCACTTGTCTTTCTTGATACTTTCTATCTATATATGAGGGATATTTTTTCTTCTTAATACAATCTACATTTTAGATCTTGATATTTTTGCGCCTCTCTCTCTCTCTTAATTCTCTTCTCTCTCTCTCCCCCCCCCCCCCCCCAAAAAAAACCCAACTTTATTTTTCAGTTCTTCACCACCAAGCCTCTCCCCTGTGATCCATCAAGTTTGCCCAAGTACCCACCAAGCAAGGAGCTCGATATGAAGATTCGCGATGAAAAAGCACGAAGGTATAGAATAAAGTCGACTGCCCTTGACCTCCTCGTTGCAAAAATGGAATTTTTGCATGCTATCATGGTACATAATATCGGTTCCTCTTGATGCAGGCAAAAAACAGCTGTCGGTAAAGGGGGGCGTGCCCATGAATCCAATACCAAAGACTCCAGAGAATCCCAACTGGTGCCAACACCTGATGGGAATTCAGAGTTACGGCAGCGCCTTCAGGTAATATTTGTGTTATAAGGCTTAGTACAAGCAAATAGCAACTTGTTTGTTCATTTTGTGTTATTTGCTTCTGCCTCTTCGGCTCATTTAGAGGCGACAGGGGCAGTATTCTGGGCAGCCATCTTCATCTCCAAAGAGTGGCACGGTGTTGAGGACCAAAGAAGCTTTCAGACATCCGGGGCTAGCTGAATTGTCCGTGTTTTCCAATTCAGTTGCTGTTCGAGGCAGTTCCAGGCTTGATATGAGCCAACAAGCAAGTAGGAATCAACACTGGCCGGAGGAGCGTTGCAATGCCAAATATGATCAGCTCGATTATGCAGGATCCTCTGTAAGCTACGACTGGCCTCACCGCTTGCACGATATTCCAAAGTCTTGTAGCAAGAATGAATCAGTGCATGAGAAAGGATCTACAACGGTAAAGGATTTCTTTTCTTTACTGTTGTTTTGAGAAAATTCAAAGATCTTCCTAACGAATGATTCATGGATTTCCATAGAGAGAGAACGGGTTGCTAAATTACATCAAGAGAGCAATTGGAGTATTTTGTACTAGAATCCAATGATTCAGATAACATAGGTCTAGAGCATGTTAACCTTTGTTGTAGAATGGTTTGGAACATTCAGAAAAGGGTTACTAGGAAGACAAAGTTGGAATCCACCAACCAACTGGTAGTCAAATGGTCTAAAGAGTTTAGCACGGAGCTAACATAGATCTGTATTTTCAAGTTGTGTCTCTAGATAAATGTTTCTAGTTATGTACTCATTGGTTTGGTTGGGATTGATCTCAGGCTTATGCTCCAAACAATTGTCGAAACCACTACTCAGGTCCACTGCTTCATACAGGGAGAAACGTTGATGAAATGCTCAAAGAGCATGAGAAACGGATCCAAGATGCTGTGCGTAAAGCTCGCCTCAACAAGACAAAGAGCAAAGATATGTTGTGATAATAGATAGACAAACTGAACTGAATCGTTGCTGCAGAATGTGGGAAATGCAAAACTCTAGTAGAGAATGGTGCAGTTGTATATATATCCCAGGTATGTAAAACAAGCTTCATCCTAGAAAAGATTTGAGTGATAGAATATTGAATAGTTAAGAAAGAAATCATATTCATAGGGCCTTCCTTAGATTCTGTACAAATCATGGTAGCCTCGGTTGATTAGACTGATCAGACGCGGATCCTTTGTGGCTTGAAGCATCTTCTACAGAATAAAATGATTTCCATCGTTTTATGTAAAGCCTAATCCATTGGTGCATATTTCCAACAATAACTGACAGTTTCTGTAAAATTCATCTCTAGGACAACATATTTATTACTTGACCAAAGTGCGAACATTTCATTTGGAAGAATCTTCAGAAAGTGTAGAGAATCCCATGAGCTTCAGAAGTTGTATTCATTTTCTTATGACTGGAAACACCAAGAGTAACATATCTCATGAAAACTATCAATTGAAAAGAATCCTTACCATCTGACAACAACAGGCCAAAAAAAGTTTGAATGCGGAATATAAACAAAACAACTCAAAACAATAGATCTGCTGAAAGAAACTGGATAGGAGGAGGTGAAATGAGAATGATACCCTTCAGGACGAAGAGCAGCAAGGCTTCTTTGAGTTAGTGTCCTGACCTCCAACAACAAGAGTCTTCCCCTCTTTTATGTTAGTGGCTGCTGGCTCCTCTGAAGAAAGTGACTTCTTGCTGATTATCCGATATATCTCTGAGAGGATCATCTGGAAAGCCTTCTCAACATTTATTGCTTCCAAAGCTGATGTTTCAATGAAGGAAAGTCCTTCTCTCTCGGCAAAACCTTGAGCATCCTCTGTGGCAACTGCTCTGAGATGCTTCAAATCAGTCTTATTCCCAATAAGCATGATGACTATGTTTGCGTCTGCATGGTCCCTGAGCTCCTTCAACCACCTGCTGACATTTTCAAAAGTAGTTGGTTTTGTCACATCATAAACCAGAAGAGCTCCAAGTGCACCCCTATAATAGGCACTGGTAATGGCTCGATATCGCTCCTGTCCTGCAGTGTCCCATATCTGAGCCTTCACTGTTCTACCCTCAACCTGAACAAAGGCAGCAATGAGCTCAGATAATGCATAAAATTACTTTCATAGCAATGAATGGGCATCCCTAAATTTTTTTGAGAACTTGCAGTACATATGAAAAGCTGAAATGACGTACATAAAAACCTCATTTGACCAATAACAATCACAAGAAAATGAAACAGCAATTTTAACTGTGTAATTTGAAGAGGCCAGAATGAAGACTAATCAAAGGCTGCATGTCAAGAAAGCAGCTATTTAGTTAGGTTTGCCATCATTGCTGTTAAGTAAACATTGTGAATTGTAACAAGTTGTTCTATGACTCCTATCCCAAATTGTACTTTATTTCTTGTATAACAGTTGTTCTAGAAAATACAAACGCGCTTGCAAGGATGAAAATGTACTAAAAAGCAAGAAATGCCACCACCTAGTTACCTCAATACTCAAGCAAACATATTCAATATTGCAATTAATAGTCCAATCATATCATTTTTTCATGAAGAAACCCATGGAGAAACAGATTAAAATATGCACTCCCATAGTTTAATATATTAAAATCATAAGCATAAGTTGGAAAAGACCTAAAGGATGAAGGTCTAAATAACATTAGATGACTTCAAATTCTCATCGGCAAACCAAAACCAAAAAAATAAAAAATAAATAACTCAAAATTCTTGGATCTACGCCTCAAAATCATCTGGAATGATTATTTTATCAGATTGATTTCCATCCTATTTCGGCTACAAAGGACTGCATCATTCTTAGTCCGCTCAGGTTCCAGGATATGCAACCAGAAACCAATTAATGGTCCAAACTTGTAAGAATCTGGGAATTTTTGGATCTGCAGACCAAGAAAAATTTTACATTTTATGCCCAAAAGAAGCAATTTCAACTGAGTTGCAAGTTTCATCCATAAGAAGGTGCACGATAGAAAACCTTTTTTTTAGCTGACATCTCAGTTTTCCAGAAGATCCATGCACTGCACAACATCATACCTTAACTGCTATACAGGGTATGATTAAACAAATAGAAACGCAAATCATATGATTCAAGTTGCTGAACAGCACAACTACATATGTAAAACTTTATCCATGACCAGTTGCATGCATTAATGCAGAGACAATATAATAACATAGCCAATTAATGTCACTTAGTTATAGACCATCTCCAAATCTGCTTGGCTGTTCGTGTGCTGCTAACTTTCTTCCAAAGGACTTCACTACTGGTTTTTCCTCTTTTGAAGTAATAGTTATGTTCGTCAATAAAGATGAGAACAGAATGGGAACACAGGAATAAAAAATGGTCGGGAAGGCCTTGGACATAAAATCACACCCAATCTATCTTGCTACATAAATACATACAATTTAACACTTCATGAGGATCTACGAAGGGAAATGCAGGATGGGGCAATCAGGGATATCATGTGGATTGGCATGATTAAGCAAATTATTTAAAATCTTTTGAGTTGAGGTTATCCTGTACATCTCCCAGCAGACAAGAGAAATCAAACAAATACCAACATTATTACTAAAAAGTAGCATGAATTCAGATCCTTAACATCATAATCCAGGACTTTTGCTAACATGCAGTTATTTGCTAAGAAGGGACTCATAATTTGATAAGCTTGGTTTAAGAGCTGCAATGCGGGCATTAAGCCAAGCACGAGCCTCACTGCCTATTTTATTTTATTTAAAGGATTCTTACTGGTTATTAAGTAGTTAAGTGCACCTTTGCGTTAGTATAAACGGTGATGTAAATATAAAAATTTTGATCAATGCGTTTAATGTTTTTTTTTTCTTTTTTTAATGAAGAACACTGATGCGGCAGGTTTGGTTCTTTGGTGTGTATTATGCATTTGCCCCCACGAGTTTGATTTAAGATTCCACACTTCTAATTAGTAAAATTAGTGCTCAGTAAGGCAATAGGATTCATGCTGATAGTCCGGACTTGAGCGACAAAATCCCAAATCAATAACCATAAACCAACAATTAGAGCTTTATTCAGTCATTCCCATTAACTACCACAACACCCAAGCACACAAAGAGCCTGTGAATACGGATCCATCATCCATGTATGCGTCAATACAGATCCACAACATACTAGTTCATGAGAAATGAGATCAACGCGATTGATCTTGAAATTTACAAGAAAGTGAGAAATCAAACACATCAAGCCAAAATTCTAGGTATTTGATGCGTAGGTTAGAGATCTCAAATAAAGCGAGAAACCAAACACATCCATTACTTGCAGAGAGCGAGCGAGAGTGTTTCAAAACCTGCAGAGTGCGAGTCGCGAACTCGACGCCGATGGTGGACTTGGATTCGAGGCAAAACTCGTTCCGAGTGAATCGGGAAAGCAAGTTCGACTTGCCGACGCCAGAATCGCCGATCAGCACGACTTTGAAAAGGTAATCGTATTCCTCGTCCGGCCTCCTCGCCATTACTCTCTCTCTCTCTAAATCCTGTTGAATCGGTCGCCGAAGAAGGAAGATGAAGAAAATTCGATTTCTCCCTCTTCCGCGGCTTCTCCTATACTGCGAAAAGTACCGAACCAGCGATCAGAGCGCTCCGTGGCGATGATAGATGATGACGGCGGTGAGAACATAAACTCTTATCACCCGAAAATGCCCCTGCTCCTTTCTTGGCATCCACGGCGGTATTGCCCATTTCCTCCGAGTGTCTTCCGAGGGCTTTTTGGGAATTCCAGTGAACTGAATTTGTAAATTTTGAGATTAAAATTCCCGCTGTTCAAATCACAGCTGTTCAAATTTTAATAAATAAATTAAAAATGTTTTATATAAGTTTTTAAAGGATATAATAAGAAGGCAATTCTAATTAATTTTACATAAAATGCATTCGTATCCTATTTTTAGTTATAAAACGCTTTTATTGATTATTATATAACATTTTATTAAATAAAGTACACTTACCTATACTTTATTTTAAACCCTCATGCGTTTGAAAATTTAAAATACTACAAAGTGTAAGTTTAATTATGTATCTGTAAAGGACTTTGTATCCAATTTTATCTCTCCGCAAGGCTAGACATCGAACTTTGATCCGCAACTCACATGTTTGTGTACCTTGGACTAAGATGAGATAAATTATGGATTTTATTTTTAGAGATTGTAGAATGTGTCGGATCAAATGTTAATTGTGTTACGAGAACCAATAGAGTTATTGCATTTAATTATTGTCAAAGTAGCAATAGTTAGTATTATTTATAATGAAATAAAAAATACTATTTAAACACTTAATTTTGATAATTTTAACTAACACTCTGTATTAATATTTATATAAATATAACATAAAATACAAAACTTTAATGCAAAATATCACTAAAAATATTAAATTTAAATGTGAAAATACCGTTCCTAATTAGGTAGAAAACTTTATGAAAGCTTGAACTATTGACCGACAGCTTCCATCTTGTCCGCTTGTTGACAAAAACAAAAGTGGCTATTTTGCCCCTCATTTCATCTCTAGCCATTTGGCAGTAAATCTTGGTAGGGATGATGAATGATGATACATGCACATCTCAGCATATACATATCAAAACTACCCTGTTACACCAAATTTATATTTTTATTTTTATAAATTTATGTTCTTTTATATGATTATTTAAATTTTTTTATTATTTTAATTATATTTTTAAATCAATTTAACTCTTATATTTTATTTTTTTCTTTTTATGTGTCAATTATTTCAATTATACATCTAAATTTATATTTTTAAATTAATTTAATATATATACTTTAGTGTAAACAGAATGTAACATGTAGTTTATTATTTCACTTTATTTTTCTTTTTATACATAAAAATATAAGAATTAAATTAAATAAAAAATATAAATTTAGAAGTATAATTAAAATAATAAAAAATTTAAGTTATCACACAAAAGGAGATTTGTCGACGTTCGGAATTAGTCGATCGTGATTCGTAGGCCCGCAATAAGATAATGAGCTCAAATGCAAAGAGGAGGAACAAATGATAAGATGTACACGAGAAGTTTTTACATGGTTCGGACAGAATAATGCCTAGTCCACGATTGCTCTTTGGTCATTCCAGCAGAGTAACATTATATCATTATTGTCCATCCACCTTACAATGGTATTTTTTACCCTTATTTATAGTATGAGGTGTTTACAAATTACATAAAGTCCAAAATGATAGGATAATATCGTAGAGACAAAATGTCCTTATCAATTTCATAAAATCAGAAGTGAGTTCCGTATTACTAGAGATCTGGTTTGTCTTAGATAAAATAGGTGGGTCCCTACCTCTGGTTGTTCTGCGATCTTGTTGTTATGCGAGCTGAACGATTAGGCCAGCGAGCTGAAAGTATTACTAATAGCTTACTTGATTAGGCCAGCGAGTTGGGAGTATCGTTGGGAGCTCACTCGGTTCCGCGGTCTGAGTTCAGGTCTCAGTGACATGTGATCTTATTCTGATGAACTCGGCCTTGGGCTTATTGGGGTTCAAGCAATTGGACTGGACTGCTGGGTTAAGTCTAGCCCATAAAAAGTGGTTCAAAAAATACTCATAACAAGATTAAAGTATAAGGGTTAAATTAATTCAAAAATCAAATACAAAAGTGTAATTAAAATAATTAAAAAAATAAATAATTATAAAAAAATATAAAAGTAGAAGAGTAAAAATAAAAATATCGTGGAGACAAAATGTCCTTATCAATTTCATAAAATCGGAAGTGAGTTTCGTATTATTAGAGATCTGGTTTGCCTCAGATAAAGTAGGTGGGTCCCTACCTCTGGTTGTTTTGCGATCTTGTTGTTATGCGAGCTGAACGATTAGGCCAGCGAGCTGAAAGTATTACTAATAGCTTACTTGATTAGGCCAGCGAGTTGGGAGTATCGTTGGGAGCTCACTCGGTTCCACGGTCTAAGTTCGGGTCTCAGTGACATGTGATCTTATTCTGACGAACTCGGCCTTGGGCTTATTGGGGTTCAAGCAATTGGGCTGGACTGCTGGGTTAAGTCTAGCCCATAAAAAGTGGTTCAAAAAATACCTATAACAAGATTGAAGTATAAGGGTTAAATTAATTCAAAAATCAAGTATAAAAGTGTAATTAAAATAATTAAAAAAATAAATAATTATAAAAAAATATAAAAGTAGAAGAGTAAAAATATAAATCTAGTGATGAGTATGGACGAGGAAATCTCTCTAATGGAGTAAATAAGGATTAGAGCAAAAAAAAAAAGGTTTTCTGCCCAAGGAGGGTTATGGAGTCCACAAACCTGTCCCTAATTAATACATATTTTCAGATAGTTCCTATTTTAGACATAGGACTTATAATGATAGGAAAACATAATTGAGAATGTAAAACAATTTTTTGTGTAATGGGTAGCGTGGATGGATACCCACTCAGAGATAAGAAGATATAAGGATTTAAGATTGGAAACAAATCAATATCAAACCTTTAAACACGTAACTGAATACAAAAAATTTAAATTAAAAAAAATCACAAATATAAAAAATAAAATATCATATTATTATGATAATATTATTATAACAATAGTGATACAATATTTTAAGATATTGGGTATCTATTAATAAATTTATCAATTATCTATAGATGTATATAAAAAATAATTAAATTATATAAATTTATATGATGATCAGAAGATAAACCAAGAAATTAAACATTGATGAGACACGAAGATAAATTTTTAATTATAGATGAAGTCTCAATCAAAATCAAATTCGACGTTTCAATCATAGTTAAATTTAAATTTTGAATCACAATTATTGCTAAATTAAAAAATAAAATACAAGAATGGGAGGAATACCCACTTCAAAGCCTCTGTCATATTGTCATTTAGATCTAAAGTTTAAGGGGGTGTTTGGTTTAATGATTTGATTGTTTATAAGTTGTTTATTCAGTTTATGTAATATCATATATTTTCATAAGGTTGTCACGTATTTTAAGTGAATTTAAAATACTAAAAAAGTGGCTTAACAGTAAAATAAATTGTAGAATCGATGGCATGGAGCATAAATACCTAAGGATAAAAGTATCACATTGACGTGCATCTTGAGATGGGACTTGTGCTATTAAAAGAAATTGGAACCAAAACGGTTTTCAGTACAATTGTAATTCAGGTTAAAAAAAACAAATGATCGTAAGCAACCTCTGAGAATTCAACAAAACCTTGAGAGGACTCCGGTTTTAGGTAAGGATAAACCCTAAAGTGGTTTCGGGATGAAACAAAGGTCCTGTGAAGGAGAAGGGACAAAATCGTCCTTATCAAGTAAGTTTGGAGTTATTAATTTTGTATTTTATGTATCATAATACAAATTAATTTGATGTTTGATGATGCAATTGCAATTAGATAATTACCAAGTAAAATAAGAATTAAATTAGGAGTTCATGTGGTAAAATATCAAAACTTGAGGATTTGAAATAAGAGCCAAAATGACATTTGAAAGAAGTTTGGGGTATTTGTTTTGGATTTCAAAATTCATTACATTCTATCTTTGAATTTCAAAACTCAATCCAATATGGCTTTGAATTTTAAGCAACATTCAATTATAGTTTTGAGTCTTTAGAATCCAAAGTTTATTTAGGGACAAGTGGCGTCATATGATTAGTCCGAGAAATCTATAAATAAAAGTCATGGGATTGTTCTCAAATCATTTCAAGGGAATTTGAGAATTGAGGCATTCTAAGGTGATGAGCTTGTTCTTGAGAGAGGGGAGAAAATTTTGCACGAAGAAGGGAAACAATCGGAGGAGAAGCGAAGGAGAAAACTCATCGGAGTTTCAGGTCTTCACCAAAGCTGGTCTCAAATAGTCAGAAAAATAGCGAGGTAAGTTCTTTTTTTTTTTATAATCCTATAAAAGGGGAAGAGAGGGACCCGTAGGTTCAAACGAGGTCATATCTGAGTTAAACTGAGTGAGATATTGCGAAAATACAAAAGTAACGCAGTGTTATCACGACAGCGCGTGAAATACATGCACCAGGAAGGGGTTGTGCGTGAAGGCGTGTGAGCCACCTTCTCAGGGTGCATGAGGCCTATTTTCCTTAAAATTTTTTAGTTATGACCCATATTTAATGCCCTTCAATGCTATGTAAAAATAGTGGAGATTAGGTTTATCAAAACTCGTGTTTCCTGCATACATCTAGGTCGTTTGATGTGAAACAGTAACGTCTAGGAGATAAACCATCAAGGTGAGACTCTTATATTTTAAATCCTATTTTTTGTTCTCTTGTGTGAGACTCCTATTGCATGAAACGTGTTTTATGAGACTCTTGTACGCAAACTCTTGTTGCTCTCTTACACGAAATTATGTTGCATATCTGAAATGTATTTTCTTGAAAAATATATATTGTTGATTTTCAACTATTGCATTGTAAAATTCATATGACCATATTGTTGTACCTATCTATTGTTGTTTGAAGGTAAAAGTCTGAAAATATCCCAAAAGGCGCTATGCTTGAGAAAGCTCTCACGAGGAAAAACGTGAGTTTAAGGAACAACGGATGTGGTGTTTGCATGAGTTCTATGAGGTCGGGCCGAGGTAACATGGTTAAGGACCTCCCGAGAGGCACTATGCATGCACAGTTGAGAAAACTTTTGTTGGAGGAGGTTGACGTATTCACAAGACACTTCGGAGTAATCTTCGTTGTTTGCTGATACATTTTATACCTATTCATGCATTGATATAAGTTGTTTTTAGAGTTTTCAATAGAAGATTCATCTTCTAATTGGATTATATTCTTGGAATATTCAAATGTTTCAAGTTCGACAAGCAGCTCTAAAGGAAAAGAGATAACGTAAGATTAAATTTGTCTGTTGTATGTAGCATGATTTAACATGTCTTTGATTATGTACAAACCTTTGCAAACCTTAGTATGTTTGTGGTTATGTTTAAGGCGTTCAATTATCGCTTCCGAGAGATGATATCCATGTAATGCGTTTTGTAAATGTCTTGAATTGTTTCATTTATGATAAATAAAGTGTTATGACTATGTACCGTATCAAGTTCGATCTAGTTTCTGTTTGTAATAATATCACCTGTTTTAACTATTTCATTATTGGGTTTGATAGGTTGAGAAGGTAAATTTGGGATTTGTTTTTTGGAATTATATGTTGTACATCAGTGGATGTGATGTGAAAAAAATATATTCCTGAAATCCTAAATTATAACACGCCCATAAAATTTGTGTTACAGTTTATACGTTGTGTATCTTATTTAATTACATATTTATTAAAATTTAAATAGTTTCAATGCTATCGAACTTAAATGTTGTTTCAACAACATTTTAGAAAAGCTCCCCCTAACTTTTTCAAAATTGTTGCTACTAGCTTATTTCGTTGATCAAGTTAATTACCATTTTGCCCTCAAAAAACTTAAATATTTCCAACTCTCTATCTTTTAAACATTACAGTCTCTCATTCCTTTCCCATCGCATCTTCTAGATTGGTCAACGCTTCCAACCTAGTGCCGTCACCATCACCTGCATCGTCGCTTTCAGCTTCCAGATCGACTGTTGCCTTTGGCCCAACACCGTCGTTGTCACATCGATCTTCTCCTTTGTCACCTCTATCACCATTTTCAGCATCCAAATCGATTGTTGTCTCCAACCTAATGACGTCGTCGTTGCTCCATCCCCTGTCTTTCCTTCTCTCTATATATATGTATATATAATTGTTACCCAAAAAAATATCCAAGAAATGGGTGAATTGGGTTTTTCAAATAAATTAATAATTTTAACTCTTTTAAAAACTCTTAAATTTGTGATCTGAATATGTGATGATTACAGTAAGATTAATAACAATAAAATCACACAACCACAAGAAACAAGAGAAATTTATAAAGGTTCGACTCTAAAGAGACTAATCATCTCTCTCAAGACTTAACTTGAAGTTTCACTAGGGAGAATGAACACTAACCTTTAATTGAAGCTAGAACCAACACTAGCTTTTAATTGGAGTTAGAACCAACGTACAATTCCCTGCCTAAACAAGAATCACTAGCACAAAATTGGCAAATACAATCCCCTCACACAACAATTGAGTAAAAATAACAAACTTACAACCAAAGACAATTACAAACAAATCACCAACGGTTTAGAATTCCACAACCCAGCGTACTTCCAGCACTTCGAATTTTCTCACTTTTGTTTGAATGCTCTATCAAGTTTGTTCTCCACCTTGAGCCTCCATACTTACCCTATATATATATATATATATATATATATTTTCTTTTTTCCAAACTCACTATCCATTAAATAAAAAGTTAATATAAAGTTTGAAATTCAAAAAATATTTAGGCTTTCTCAAATAATAAGAAAACATGTCTCATCTTTAACTTAAAATAAATTTACTTTTTATATGAATAAGAGAAAACATATTTAAAAACAACTCTTCTTTAATTCAAGATTTGAAGATTCAAATATAAGCTTTTGAGACATAAATGATTAAAATAAAAAAACATGTCTAAAATTAATTTTCTTTTAATTCAAACAAATTTATTTTTTGCATAAGTAAGAGAAAAGAAGTCTATAACAATTATTCTTTAATTCAAGATTTTAAAATTCAAATATAAGCTTTTGAAACATAAATGATTAAAACAAAAAAACATGTCTAAAAACAATTCTCCTTTAATTCAAAATAAATTTACTTTTTGCATGTGTAAGAGAAAACATGTCTCAAAATAATTATTCTTTTAATTCAAAATAAATTTACTTTATGTATGAGTAAGAAATGCATTTATCAAGATATGAAAATTTAAATATAAACTTTTGAGACATAAATTATCAAAATAAGGAAACATGTCTAAACACAAATCACCTTCAATTCAAAATAAATTTACTCTTTGTATTCACTTTTAATTCAAAATAAATTTACATGTTGCATGAATAAAAAATATATTTATATCATAAAAATATTTTTGTTAGCATCAAAATCATATTTACTTACCCTTGAGCTTAACAATAATACATATATATTTTAATGTCTCAACATATATATTTAACATTTTTATAAATTAAACCTAAATTTAAATATAAAGCATTGTATTAATATTTTTTAAAATAATTATATATAATTTATCAATATGTAATGGTAAAAGTTTTATCAATTAGACATCAATTTATAATTTATTTTTATAAATTTTATTTATATTATTTAATACGTCTATTTTAATCTTTTTGTTAAGTTAGAATAGATTATCAATTTTTTTAAATCAAATACATAACTATATAAATAATAACTTAAACTATATTTATTTAAATACGTTATTAATTTAAACACTAATTAACTTTTAAACTTTATACAAATTATAAGTAGAAAGGCTTATAAGCTCAATAAATAAGAAAAAGGGTAAGCAAAACAGCCTCGTGGTTCGTTCTCTAACCATAAACCACATGGATTGTTACCGAAGAGCCCGAGAGAGCAAAATCACAGAATGACTAGAGAACAATACTCTGCAAGAGCTGCCAAATTCAAGCTAGTTAATTAGCAGGAACATATTCAAGAAATGGGTAATCTGCGTATCCAACGACCGGATCCAAAGTATAGAAAGTGCTTCTATCGTACCAGTTGAGTGGTGCATCAAGCTCAAGCCTCTTTGGCAAATCCGGGTTAGCCAAGAACAAGCGTCCAAACGCAACCAAATCCGCCTTCTTCTCAGCTATGACTGTGTTACCTTCAGCTCTATCGTACCCACCAGCAACCATGAAAAGCTCCCTTGAAAGCTTGCCTCATGGGAAGAAGACTGTAACTTGTTTTGCAGGATTCGCCTGATCTTAGAGTTCTCGGCTCGACAGCGTGAAGATAAACTATGTTGTCTTTGTTGAGAGCATTAGCCATGTAAATGGCTAGAGCTTCAGGGTTGGAGTCGGAGCATTCCAACTGATCAGCAAATGGAGAGAGTCTTATTCCAATTCTATCGGATCCAATCTCTTTGGCCACAGCTTCTACTATTTCCAGTGCAAAGCGACACCGGTTCTCTAAGCTCCCACCGTATTCATCTGTCCGGTCATTCACTCCATCTTTCATGAATTGTTCGATTAAGTACCCATTGGCTGCATGGATCTCAACCCCGTCAAATCCTGCAATTAAGATTGAAGCCTAGGTTGGATAGAATCTTGGATCTAGTCATCTAGAAGATGTGGAAATGACCATATCATACCAAGACAGTTTTACATTATTGAGTACTAATGAAACTAAAAGTTTTATACGTGAACGGTAAGCAGACAGAAAAGTGTATAGATGGAGGAAAAACTTGATTGAGACATATGGATCTGACCAGCTTCCATTGCATTACGGGCAGCAAGTCTGAAATCATTCACAATGTGTGGGATTTCATCGGTTCTTAGCTGTCGAGGAGGTAACCAAAATCCATCAGCACTAGAAGTAATTCGCTTATCGGTACACGAGATTGGAGCTTCAGCATTGGGCTGCAACTCTGCAATATTGGAACTATCATGCTGACATTTTCAACATTTACAAGAAGGGTTCATCGACATTTTCCTGAAAGTTCTCAATTCAAGGAATCGGGAAAGTCTGCAATATTGGAACTCATTTTGACATCTAAACTTTTACAAGGAGAACTTATCAACATTTTCCTTAAAGTTCTCAATTCGGGGGTGCTGAAAGTCCGCAATGTGGGAATTCAAGTTGACATCAAAACATTTACAAAACGGATTCAACACCAGTTTCCTAAAATTAAGTTCTCAATTCAAGGCTGTGATTCAAGGCAATTGTTCACATACCACTGTTGGAGGCACGGCCAGCGTGCCAAATTTGACAAAAGAAGATCCCACCCCTGTTGTGAACAGCTTCCACAACTGGTTTCCATGCTTCAACCTGTTCCTTTGTCCAAATTCCAGGCGATTCTGGGTACCTTTCAAATTAATCAAGTGGAATGATTTTGATTCATGTAAGGGTTCCACATTTCAAGACCACAAAATTGCAGCTACTGGGGCTCTTTTAGTTAATGTTGCAGAAGAAATTGCTTTTTGATTTTAGAACCAGTTCTTGAAACGCTTTTGAGAGAAGTGCTCTGAAAATGAACTGGCCTTAATCAACAAAAACAAAATATTTTCACTAGTTTCAAGAATGGTTGCGATATAAAAACGAAATTAAGATCCATGAAAACAAAAGTATCTGTTGAATGTTATGATTTTGTGTTTCAAAAGAAGGGAAAACAAAACACATAAACAATAGATAACCAAATGATCTTCCATTACTTTCAAACTGAAGGAAACGGAACATATACCAACAGAAATGCCCACTGAAGACGCATTGTCAATTTTCTGTATTAGATGTTGAAACTTGAAAGGAAATTATTTCCTCATTAATTCTTCTATTTTTTTCTTAATTTCCGTTTTGGAACTTGCATTTTTCGAATTAGCATTGTGGTTTGAGAAGAACATGAAAAGGCAAACGTAGTACACTCGACCGGTTCAGATACAATAGTGGCTTCAGAGATGAGAAGACCGCCGTTGGTCGTACGTTGAGAGTAGTACACCGCCGCGTGCGGCTGCGGCATGTTGCCGTAAGATCTACATCTGGTCAATGGCGCCAAAACAATTCTGAAAGCACAGGAAAAAAACAGAACAAAACAAAACAGAATCCAACCGATTTCTTCGATATTGAATAAAAACAAAAAAGAAAAGGAAACAGAATAGCTGCCTCTGTTCAGTTACGAAGAAAATGAGAACGAAAGAATCAAAAGAATCCATCAAGGGAACACGCACGCACAGAGAGAACTATAGAGAATTAATGGAAGATGACAGACCTGTGAGAGAGATTGAAGTTCGCCATCTTGTAAGGAGAGAGGAGAGGGATTGAACCGCGTCCGTTGGCCGACATTGTTTCTCGAACTTCCGCCATGGACGACTCCCTCTACCGAGCTAGAATCTTGATCCCCAGTCTGCGGTAACATCACTCTCACAATCCATCGCGTGTAATATAAATGGATAATGTTATTAGTACACCTTTATGTATATCTTAAGTTATATAAAAGTGTATCAATGATAAAAAAACCTCTCATAAGACGTATAGAAGCGTGTGAGACACATGATATTTTAGTCATTATATCTTTTATGTAGCCCATAATATATAAAATTATTGTATATCTAGTATGATCTAATATAAAATATATTAATATTATAAAAAATGTCATAATCCGGTCTCAAGATGCTATTTAGATTACATCGTGCTACATGTCTCGTTGAGATGTACAACTTTGATAATCAAATCTGACTTTATAGATTGGATTTCATCGTCAATAATTAGATCCAGATGCAACAACGAGAAATTAGGTAAAATCATTTTTAAATTTTAATTCCTTCGATCATGATCTTGATAGCGTAATTATTTGCATAAGCAACATATTCTATTTAGATTTTAGACAAAATTTAAATGCTTCGTTTGGCACTCGACCTTTACGAGAAGAGAAAAATGGTACAACTTGACGCTTGCCATGTACAAGGAGATGATGTAATAATAGGTGAACTTTTTATTACCTGACATTGGTAAATTGGCAATAAAAATTTACATGTTTATCAAAATAACAATAATTTTCATAACACGTATGATTTTTTCCCTAATCGTAAAAAATAGCTATTATTGTTCTTGCAAATTTCTAAAACCTTTATTTAAAAAATAAAATAAAGGTTACCAATTTATTTCTAAAACCGTCAAAAGAGAGAAATAAAATAATTTTAAAAGGAGATGGTGATTTTTAAGATCGCGTCACAAAATATAGCAGCTTAGTCGATCGGTCTAAAAATCATTTTTTTATAAAATAAGAGCAAAAGTATTCATTTTTTTAATCTACTAACAATATAAGAGATTAGTGTTGTTGACTTGTTTCTGAAAATATAAAAACGATAGTGTCACGAGAAATTTAATTGATTTTATTTTAAAATTTTAAATTTAAAAAATATTTATTAATAGGTATAGACACGTGCTGTTAGAATTGTAATTAGTTTTTGAAGATAAATTTAAAATTTTTCAGAAAACGGTAAAAATATATTAGTTTAATAGGTTTTAAATTTAAGCTAAATGGGAAAATATAGTTAAGATAAAAATTTGTTAAAAATTGTATAACAAATACATAAAATAAAATAAATTTAAAATACAAAAATAACGGTTTTCATGAATTATCACCATAACTATTACTACAACATTTTAAAAACAATAACTAGTGACACCTAAATAAATACCAAAAAATACCATGAGAGCTAACCTCCTAATTAGGGTTGTAAATGAATTACGCCATTCGTGAGCGATTTGGTGTTCTATTAGACAAAAACTCATTCAATTTCATTTGTTAAGATAAATGAATTAAATTTGAATATAACTTTAAAACTCGATTTATAAATGAATTGAATTTAAGTTCATTAAAGGTCAAGTCATTAAAATTTATAAATATATTCAGTTAGAAACTCATAAATACTAATAGATTCAATTAGAGGGTCGTAAATATATTCGATTAGAAGTTCGCAAATAATTTGTGAATAAAATCGTTTATAAATATATCAATACATTTATTTATAATTTTATAAATATTATTTAATATAAAATTATCAAAAATTAAATTATTATATTATAAAATAATTAAATTGAATATGTTTAAAATTATTATATGTATTAGTTTAATTATTTAACATAATATATATATAGTAAAGTAAAATAAAAATTAAGTTTAAACAAAATAATAAATTCTGACGAGCTCAAGCTCACCAATAGGCGTTTGAGCTCGTGTTGAGCTTGAACGTGAGTTTTGTTTATCAATCTTTTGATGAGCAAGACCGAGCTGAGTTCAAGGCTAAAAAGTGGCTCTAAGCTCAAAGCCGGTTCGATTTGATTGCAACCTAAATCCAAATAGAACACGATAACGAGAGAATGCGTAGTGGCTGATGCGAGGTGTCTGCTACAGTAATGGATTCCTGTGATGAGATGAGAGCATTACGTGGAAAGAAGGGAACAGATTGGAGGGGAGGAAGAGGAAAGCAAACAAGCAGACAAACTCTCAACATTACTTTTAAAAAGCACGATAACAAAGTAATCCACCAACGAAGTGTAAACGTCGTTGTTTGTTGCACATTATGTGACTTCACCCTAAAGCGACACTCAGAATCAGAAAGCATAAGCCAGCCAGGCCACTACGACTACTACTACTACCACCCCACCACCACCACCACCACCACCACCGCTCCGTTTAGGTTCCACACGGACGACATTCTCAGCCCCCATATTATTATTACCCAGCGCCTGACATACGTACCGACACAAAAAGACCCTTGCAAATCATAATAAATAATTAAACATCACTTCAATCATTTGGTCTTCTTCTAACAAACATATGATCATATGATTGGGAGAGAAATCAATTAGACGCAGAAGCGGGCTCTTCCAGGAATGGGTAGTCCGTGTAGCCAACCACGGGATCTTGAGTGTAGTAAGTGGCTCTGTCGGGCTTGTTGAGTGGGGCGTCCAGCGCGAACCTCTTGGGCAAGTCTGGGTTGGCCAAGAACAGGGCTGCGTAGGACACCAAATCCGCCTTGTTCTCGGCTATGGCCTGGTTGCCATCCTCTCTGTTGTACCCACCGTTGGCGATGAAAGTGTTGTTGAAAGCATGCCTGAAGGGGTCAAGGGTCCAGTGGGGTTCTTTGTGGCGGGAAATCCTGGGGCCGATTGCGTGCAAGTAGAGGATGTTGTACTTGTTGAGTTGGGAGGCCAAGTAAACGCAGAGGCCTACAGGGTCTTCGTCGCTCATCTCCATGAAATCCAGGAAGGGTGAAATCCTGATTCCCGTCCTGTCAGCTCCGATCTCGCTGGTTACTGCTTCCACTACTTCTAGTGCGAAGCGGCACCGGTTCTCTACACTGCCACCGTACTCGTCAGTTCTGTCGTTCACGCCAGATTTCAGGAACTGGTCAATCAGGTACCCGTTTGCTCCGTGAATCTCAACTCCATCAAATCCTGCACTCCAGATGGGAAACTTGGTTGGATGCGTAGTAAGTAGATGGCAACCGTGAGGAGCAACATGATTCGAAAGGGTGGGAAGCCATATATATAATTAGATTATGGGGTACTACTCACCAGCTTCAATGGCATTACGTGCAGCAAGCCTGAAATCATTGAGAATGCCAGGGATCTCCTCCTTTCTTAGACGACGAGGAGGAGCCCACTGCACTCCAGCATAACCAGGTGTAATTCCCTTGTCAGTACACGAGATTGGATTTTGACCATTGGGCTGGAAGTCTGCAATTCAGATTCAAATTGATTTTGATCATTTGACAATTGAATGTGAGCCTTTCCTTGATTTCATTGACATGGGCGATAACTAACTAGATCGGGGCTTGATAAGACAGGATTCAGAATGTTTAAGCCCCAGCACATCAAAGCCAAGTCAAGAGAGATAAACCATAACTAATTTTCCTAACTTCATCCTTTTGAGTTTGTCATGTGGATTAAATTTATTTGAGCAATCAATAAGCACGTCACTTCTTTAGACATTGGTGTTCTTTAAGTGTTACGATACATTCACGTCATGTTGGAAATGAACAATCTGCAGGCGATTTTGGACGTTTCACGGGAACAATATATCGTGACAATTCTCGGAACAAACTTGCAACAAAACCTCAAGGCAGGGGATAGAAAATTACATACCAAAAGTGGAGACACGGCCAACGTGCCAAATTTGACAGAAAAAGGTCCCACCCTTTTGGTGAACCGCTTGCACAATCGGTTTCCAAGCCTCGACGTGCTCTTTGGTCCAAATTCCTGGCGTTTCCGGATACCTTTAAACCATGCATGGGGAACAATCCTTGTTAATGTAAAACTCAACAACTGAATGCCATTGAAGTCCAATTAATTAGGTTTCATCCTTTGATGGAAAAGAAAAAGGAAAGGTGCCACAATCATGCTCCGAGACTAAGCAAAGGTTGTTTCCCTAATTGTGGAGCACAAGTCTTGTTTATCAGAAATATATGACCAGGTTTTGATGCACCTCTTGATTAGATGATTTGGGTTGTACTCTATTCATATGAATCTGATTTTATATTTATGAATCGACATACTAATACAGACTAACATCTCAGAACTCTCAATACCATAAAATAATCTGGTAGAGAAAAAGCAAGAGAAGAGAAAACATACCCTTGTGCAGTGTCAGATATTCCAGTTGCTTCAGCAATGAGAAGGCCCCCATTGGTCGCTCGTTGGCCGTAGTAAATTGCTGCATGTGGCTGTGGAACGTTGTCGTAAGATCTACTTCTGGTCATTGGTGACATAACAACTCTGTACAGGAAAAAAAACAAAAATTACTTGTAAAAGTGTAAAGGACAAGAAAATCCAAAATATCGATAAGCTGATATTTCTTCTGGGTTCTATTGATGGGAAGTTGTGGTACTAAAAATGGATTTGATTTCAAAATCAATGAAATGGAGTGTCGAGTCGAATAGAGCATTAAATGTGTAAGATGTTGATAACTGCGTAAAGAGGACCGAATTGTCAAACAATACGTGGATTCCGTAGCTTTTCGAGTACAGGCTATTCTCTTTCAAGACGAAGAAATTTACCAACATAGAACCCTAATGTTTGAAGTAACCCGGCGAACAAAAGCGTCAGGCCTTCAACCGAGCCTGTCAAAGAACTATAAGGACTTCAAGGAGGTCAGGCGGATCATTCAACTGGGTGCTTCAGAAAGCAGATCGGAGTTTGCGAGTGCTACTGAAACCCTAGATCTTACAGCGATCCACGAACAAGCGTCACGCAACACTTTCCTCGCAGTTGAGAACCCCGATCCGGTTCAGATCTAAGTCAACGGCCGTTACGCGGATCCATACCGGCACAAACACCGTTAACGTCACGCGGATCCATAACGGCACACACCGTAACCGTCACGCCATCTAAATCACGCCGTGATGGAATCAGTAACGGCCGTCACGTCACGTGACAGACTCCGTTTCCTCGTTTGATTCCAGATGTCATCCACGGACATGGTAAGGCTCGATAATACTCGAGAGAACCAACCATCGGTTAAGGGCCGAGAATCGAAACAAGTCCAGGATCGAAATCCATACCTGTGAGAGAGCTTGAATTTTCCCATGACGTAGGGAGTGAGCAGAGGCATCACCGTCTTAAGCTTCTCCGCCATTTTTTCCGCGACCTCGCACTGAGCCGATTCTTCGTTCTTCTTACCTCTTCTTGTAGCTTCAGCGGAGGAAGGCCAGTGTAGAGCTCCGAATATGAAGATGGTGATGCAGGCTGAGAGAGTTTATAGCTCCAAAGCAAGAGCGCTCCCCAAAAATTGCTGAGCCGTGGAATCTATATTCTATGGCACAAGTGGCCCCTCACCACCCTTCTCCCCGTAATCCGTGGCCCCTCCCCACCATTGCCTTCCCCCCGTAATCTCCACAGCCCGGCCTTAATTATGCGCCATGTGTATTTCACCGTTTTCTATTTTCGCTTTTTAAATAATTTCATTGATTCATGCGGGGAAGGCGATGCCCAGGTCACGGCGGTTTCGGTAACGGAAATAATGCTATTCAAAAGGTCCCTGTTTGGGGGGGCCGTGTGATTGGTCCACGTGTCGTCTTCCCATTCGCCGGGTAACACTACTAATCATTGCCCTGAAGGATTCGCATCAAACGAGGGTGAACCGTAAATCAAAAAAATATATGTGAATTTTTTTTCTTATAAAATTTTATATTTTCATGATTTTAAATATATTTATAAATTAAATAAAATCATTCATTTAAATACTTTGACAAACAAGTGATACACTATCAAAGAGTGAAAAGAATTTTACACAGTTCATCGACACATTTAAAATTACAAAAATTTTAGAATTTAAAAAAAAATGTAAAAGTTAAATAATTAAAAATTCTAAACAATTTAATATTCATGATTAGTGTTATAAATATTATATTCCTTAAAAGTGGGGGCCCACGTGGACTGAGGGGGAAGCCGACGGGGTTCAATCTCCGAGACACGTGGCACACGTGAAAACTCAACTTCGAGTTCGGTTCGGGGAGGGCGGTTGTTATTTTAAGATTTTCTTTTTTCTGACCATTTTTAGAAGCGGCTACGTCCCTAATTAAAAAGGTCCGCGATGTACTTCCAACCTATAATGCACGCGCAGCTTCAACGTCTTCTAAATATTTTCGCTTTCAAAACACTAAAAAACAGTTTTAGATTATTTTTTATAATTATTTTATAATATTAAAAATATATTTTTAATTTAAAAATACATTTCTATTCGTGAATAAAAATAAAAATGTTTCGTCTCTAATTTAAAATTTTTATTTTTTTATAATTTATTTAAATATATTATCAAATTTATATTTATTTTTATATTGAATAAATATTTTTATATTATTTTATGTTAAAAATTATATTTACAAATAAAATTATATATTTTTTTAAAAATAACGTTTCCCCTCTCCATTTCGTATTATATTCATTTCTTATTTTTATTTTCGTATAACTTAGCTTCCAAATTGCTTTGGCCTTTCTTAAACTTCCCTTTGGGCACCTGACCATGTGACCCAACACAATATCACTTTAATTACTTCCATTTAAGGTTAAAGTTACAATTTTTAATTATGCAATAATATATTTTTAAATATTTAAATAATTATATTATTTAATAGTAAATATATCGTATATTAATTTTAAATCATAATAGAACGTGAGGAACGAGAAAGAGTTCAAAGATGCTTTGGGTGCGGTGGCGTGTAGTGAATGCAACAGTAACAAATATCGTTGAGGAACTAGTAAGAGTATTTGAAAATTAAAAATAAAGTATAATAAATACATCATAATTAAAAATAATGTCTATTCATATTGTTAACAATATTCGTTGTTAAATTAGATAATGCAATTAGGATAACAATTAAGGTGTAATAATATTATTCTTATTATCCAAAAAAACGAATTGGTTAGTTAATTGTTTCGTAATATAATGCATCTATCATCAACTAATTTGATTATTCAAATACTAAAACATGGTACGATCCTTGATGAAAAATAAATCTCCCCTCCCCAATTGCAAAGTTATAAAACAATAACAGGTGTCTTTTTGTCAAAGAATTCAAGTCCCAAATCTCAATTCATATGGATTCGAAACAAATTCAAGGGAGTTGTCATAGTTCTAATTTGACTTAGTAAATCTTCTATCACTTTCCTACTTGATGATACTTTTATACTAACTTGAATGTTAAAATTTAAATTGAAAACTTCAACACATAGCTTGTCACGCCCTTAGTCTTAGTGGATAGATATATAGGTGAGTTACAAACTTAAATACGGGCTCTGACCCTTCAAATAAATATAAATTATCGACAATTGCACAAACGTAAATCCAAACCCATGATCTTTTGATAATCCAAGTTTTTGAACATGTGTGATGAATTATTTGTGCTACCCTAGGAGATGAATTTAATATAAGTTTACCCTAGTCCAAGTGCACATGTACCCTATATAAGTAATATATAAATGATATTTTATATGACACAAATAGTGTATTATAATTTGTTTGGTTTGACACAAATAGTATATTATAATTTGTTTAGTTTGACTCAAGATGAAACTTAAATTTATAAAACTTCCGGGACGATAATATTAAAATTTACCGTCAAGATCCCTTTTTAAACTACTAAAAAGAACCTAAAAATGGATTTAGTTTTTCATTTGAAAAACAACTTACAACTTTACAAGTAGCCGCTCGAACTGATTTACAAGTTTCAGTAACAAAAATAAAAAGTTCATATCAAATAGAACCCCAAAAAATATAAATATTTGTATCATATAACACATTACTTCTACAAAACAATTTTCATATTACATAAAACATCACTTTTATATAATCCGTTTCAGTACTAAAGCAAAATGGGATAAAGTCTACTGGATAAACATCACTTTTATGAATATTATTAATAGAGTAAATAATTTTTTCTCATAAAATTGCGGGTACAATCATACAACCATTAGATAATATAAGAGTTGCCCGCAAGAGCAGTCCAGTTGATCAAAAAAGAGGTATAAAGTGTCTTCGTGGTGAATCTTGAAACAATGATCAGGGATCGAGTCCCACAAGCGGCAGAGTGGGAGTAACTCTCTCCAAAGTGAGGGGGACTCCTTGTGCGCGGTGAGCACGGGTCTAACCATTGCGTCTAGCTGGGTTACCATGAATTTACCTCCTCCCCACGCACTATCAGGCCGGTTATAGGGGACACCCAAAATGAGTGATTTTACCTTTTGAAACAACGATAATATAAGAGTTTATTAATATGAATAAGATAATAAGACACGATATACCGAATCCCATTAAAACTTCAAGTTAAGCACTCTTGGCCAAAGAGTGCTCATGTCACGCCCCCATTTAAAATTTTAAAAAATCATAAAATTATTAAAAAAATCATAGGGGCAATCGCCCACGAAGATGCTTCGAGTGACCGTGGACGGTCCCATTATATAAAATAATGAATGATAATAAAGTTATCATAACATCAATGTCACGTGGTTTGTCTGCGTCAGTGTCGTGAGCGTCGCGTCGAAGTGATCCGATTCAACGCTGTCGTTTCAATTGCCGACAACTATTTTGTCCTCTTTATACCCTGGAAATTGCTTTATTATCCACTTATTATTATTTAAATGTATCAAACTCACAGTTGCGTGAGAAATTGATCGATTTGATTATCCAATTGTTTAAATCGAATAGAGTCAATTTATATTAAAAATTGATAAATAGATGGTCAAATTAAAAAAAAATTAAACTAATTGAAATTTTTAAAAATAAAATACAAAAAAATCTTAGAAAAAGGGTAAAAAATGATATTGTATTTAATATTTTAATTAATTTAATTATTTTAATCTTTTTTAATATAGAGAAAAAATATAAAAAATAAATATCATATTATAACATTTGATTATTCAAATATTAATTAATGATAAATATATCATATTTTTATAATATTTTTAAATATTAACTAATAATAATTAGAGTTAAATAGAAAAAAATATTACAATGACAAATTAATTGAATTGTTAATTATCATTTGATATAAAATCTTAAATTTTTACATCTGATAATGATTAGTTTGGTATTAAGATAGGTGAAGAGTTTTAAGTCTAAATTTCACCGTCAATTCAATTTTTAAATTATTGTACGTTGAAATAAAAATGTAAAGTTAATTTTCTATTTAATAATTTAAAAATCAAGATTAACTATTTGCACGTAAAAATCACCGTTAACTTTCTATTATCAAATGATCTATATATTTTATATTTTATAAAGATTGGATCCCTCGTGGCGGCGTACGATCAGATCCCCACACGTGGCGCCGCGTTCACATTTGGAATTGTTAATAATACTATGAGGTCGGTGGGGGAGGAATGTGAGGGGACTAAACGACGTCGTTAATTGCCGGTGGCCACGGATGGAATATATTACTTTTTTGCTTTAACTTTATTTTTAATTTAATTTATATCATATTTTATATTTTAATAATAATAAAATCAGATTCGACACCAAAGCTGTCGACAGAGCATCATTATTGCACCTGCCAATAGCAATCCCTTTCACAAATCGGCGACTTTATTAATTCCTTTTTTAAAAGCAATCGTGTTCGTTAATTTGGGTTATTATTGTTTAGTAAGCCATACTCTTTAATAGCTAAGTTTTAATGAGTATTTTGTATTTAATGATTAAATACTTCCAACTAGATGGCTTTATTATCCAATAAAATTATTTACAAGTTAAAAATAAGTTGTAATAAATATATTTTACTTAAAAATAAAATATATTTATTATTATTTAATCATTATCATAACCTTATGTATTATTATTAAAATGAAAATGAAGTAACACTTTGATTAAATTGAAATAATTAAATTGAATAGATAAAAATTGATAGTTTAATTTCGTTCAATTTGTATTTTGATTCGATTTGATTTTTAAATTTGTGTGTTTTGATTATTTTAGTTTTGTTTCGTCTTCGTATTTAAAAAATTAAAATAATCGACTCAATTAAAATATCAAAAATAATATCATTTTTTGACCAATTTTTTGGTTTTTAATTTTTTTTGTTAGTTTTGTTTTTTGATTTTTTTCGATTTGTTCAGTTTGAGTATTTACTCATTCAATTCAATTTGATTTTTGAAAAAAAAGTTTTTGTCTATTCAATTTGAGTAAATTGGTTGGCACTAAATCAACCCAATAATCGTCTTTATTTTAAACACTCAAATTTAATATTTATAATAATAATACATTGCATTAATGTCGATACGATATCTTATAATATCCCGTGTAAGTGCACCATTGTGATGCCTTGAATTATTCAAGATCTATTAATAATTTTCTCCTGCACAACATAACTTTAATGTTGAAGATTTAGGGGATGTTTGTTAAAATGAGAAAGATAAGATACATTAATATAAGTTTGAAATGCATTCTAAATCAAGATATGGAATATTCAAGATAAGGTTGGAAAACATTTTAAGATTTCTATCAGAGTGTTTGTTAAATTTTTTGGAATTCACTGATAATTGTATTTTTTCTTTTTATGTGTTTGTTAATGCATATGATAAGTACCAAGATAAGAGTTTTTTTACCAAAATGTCTCTATTACTAAATTTATGATTAAAATAGTATTTTATGATTAATATAAATTGTCAAAAAAATTAAAATTTTAAAAAATATTTTATTTTCTCAATTCATGTTCAAAAATAAATTTAAAAGGAGTTGAAAAGTAGAAATAATTATTGTTAGAATTACAATAATTCCATCAAGATAATTAGAAATTGCCAAAACATATTTTCATAATAGGTAATAAAATATAAAATAATTTAAAAATTAATGGAAGGAATTATATTAGTTAATAAAATATATATAGAGAGAGAAATTTAAATTTTAAAAATCAATGAAATGAATAACGTCATTTAAAATTTAAAAATTGTCAAAACATATAACAATTTAAAAATGTATTAAATAATATTAATTATAAGACTTAAATAAATAAATTTTTTAATAAATTTAAATCTTTAAAATGCATTAAATGGCACTAAACACTGATTTAAATTTTTATTTTTATTTTTATTTTAATAACAACTCACAGCAAAATAAAAAAGTTTTTAATTTTAAATTTTTCAATAGAAATAAAAATTAATAAATTATAATAAAAATAACATACTCAAATTGTTGTAACATACCCTTCGCAAGATTCCCTCCAGAGAATCTACAGGATAGTTCCACAGGAAAAGTCTGTTTGGGCTCGGAAGGGTCTTCAGGGACCTTGTTCCTCAAAAACTTGACTACCTTTCCAAAAACTTTTGGGGACTAGCTTCCTTATATAGTATTATGCAGATTTTTTGAGGATCAAATTCCTTGTAAGCCACTCTAGTCATCCGAAAACTCTTTCAGGGAGTAACTTTCTCAAAGGCTTGGCCTAAGGTCATCCCAAAGTCTAACCCAATTATAGTCGAACACCCTCATTTGAAAGGTCGTGCCAACCATCATGAGTGTGCCACGTGTCCTAGTCCTTCGAAACGTATAAATACTCCTTGACCTTTAACTTTATGGGTTCATCTCATAGATCCTAAAAGTCTAACTGGCTCTTCCACACATGCCTCTTATGAGGAGTCCTTACTCTTTCGAAGCACCATTCGCATTGCACTGCATCAACATAACTACCTCAGCATCATAATGTTTGACTTAGGTATTAGAAAGCCTCCGCGAGAAAGATTCTCTTTTGCCTTCTGACTATCTTCTACCTTACAGATTGAAAGATCTTTCTGCAGCTTTAGACAATCAAAAACTGAAGCAACTTTTTGAATGACCTCTTCTACCCAGTCCTACCAACTTTCTACTAAAATTGTCCAAAACAAATAAATTTCAATTGTTATATTACAATAACAACACAAATGAAATTAATTTTTTTTACGATGTTTTCAAACAATACAGGAGTATTTGCATTAAAATAATTAAGATAGTTTTGAAGGACAAAAATTACAACCCGATAATATTAGTAATCCAAGAATTTTAAAATAAATAAGATAACTTCAAAATAATTAGAACTGCTGCTTAAGAAGTTAGTTCTACCATAAAAGTATGCTATCTCAGTGGTACATGTATAATCTTAATAAAGTTATAGGCGTATCTTAATTAGATGGATGACTTCATATTTATAGACAGTAAGACTGACAAATAGAGGAGCATTCATGTATTTCAAAATTGTTTATTTTTATCTTGATAAAGATCTTAAAGATGAATTGAGATGTTCTTAGTAAGCCATAACTTAAAAAGGGGCTCACTAAGACTGTATATTAGGGACCTGAAAAAGACCGTGAGAAGATCTTCGAGGGTACACGAGAGAGGCCCCCCAAGGGAGTTTCCCATGGACTGCTTTTATTTCAAATGTCTCTTTGACCTCGTTTTCTTGTACTTGTCATGAGTTGTAGCCCCACTTTTGTAAGCACATCAAGAATAAATTAATTAATTACGCAAAATAGATTCGGAGTAGAAACCTAGCATGCTCTCAAAAGAAATCTACCACTAAGCAATCAAATTTGATGACGTGCCGTGCAGAAATATGACGCTAGATCTAGAGACCGGTGGATTTCCTTTCAAATCATGCAATAGGGACGGCGGGGTCGGCGGATATGAGACTTTTGCCATCTGGGGCAAGCCATGAAGAGGAGTGAACGAGAATTAAGCCGAGAAGAGAATGATGATTTCCACACTTATCCAAATAGCATAATCAAGGCGTATATGAATAGGCAACCGGGGCGAATGATAAACAATTGGGCCACGCGGGGGCCACGGCAGCGCCACCCTAGGGCCCCAATGGCATGATACGCGACTCAATTGAGCATAATAGCTAGACGATGAATACCAAGGTTAAAGCAAGGCCCCGGATGTTATCGAGAAGAGCCCCGAAGATTCTAAGGGATTCTAGGGGTTCCTATATGACTTTGCACATGATGACTAGGCGGTGATGTCGGGTTTGCACGGTAAGACTACTCGAGCCTGTTTCAAATTGTTTTAAAATTGTCCAATTCATTCTAAGTGGTTCTCTTATTGGTAAAATAAAAATATTTAGAGAGGAGAGGAAGGCTAACTTAGTAATGCAAAAGGTCAAAGATTAGTTGCTGCGTGCAACACGTGGGCCCGAGATGATGGAGGTCGGTAAAAAAAGAAGGGCACATAGTTTAAAACAAAATCCACATATTTTTTGTAAATTTATGAATTTATTTAAATATTTTAAATTTATTAATTGTATCCAAATTAACTCAATTAAATATAATTTTATCTAATACTTGAAATTAATTTAATTTGTATGTGTCATTATTGACCTGATAATACACATATTATAAAAAAAATATAAAAGTGAAAATTTATATGTACATATGAGTGAGACTCACATAAATAACTTAATTTTTATTTTTTTTATATATGTATATATGAGTCTTACTCAAATATTTTTTTTTTTGTAACAAGTGACGTGCTACGTCAGTAATGACACATATCTTTTAAATTAATTTTAGTTATTAGATAAAATTACACCTAACTAAATCAATTGAAATAAAATTATTAAAATTGAAATATTTAGATAAATTTATAAAATATTTTTTTTTGCTATTTACCCTAAAAAGAAATATTACAATTTTTTTGCATTTGATGGCTTAATTGACCGATTTATTTAAATTGACTAAATTAAATTTATGTAAAAAATTTAACTTAATTGATTGAATAAAATTTTAAATTAAAAAATTTAAAAAAAAATCAATCAAAAAACTAAAATTATAAAATGTAAAAACGATGTCGTTTTTGACATTTTAATTAATTCGATTATTTCATTTTTTTTAATATATAGATCAAAACGAAATGAAATAATTAAAATTATCAAATTTAAAAATTAAATTAAATTAATTTATAATTTAAACTGAATTGAATTGAACTAAATTAATAATTTCAACCAATTTAATTCAATTATTTTGACTCAAACCAAAACACATGGACTATCTCTAATTAAACTAAAATAACTAAAATTATTACACTTAAAAATCAAACTAAAGTAATTTACAACTTAAATTAAACGGAACCAACAATTTTCGGCCAATTCTAATTTTTTATTTAACCGAGATGTTGTCACGCAACAACTAACTAAATATTTTAGAGTGGGGGATGATGAATGCGGCCAGGGGTTTGACATTGTTTGATTCGCCACGTGTAGATATATAGGTGCTTGGAACGCCTGAATGTGGACCTTAAAGTAGAGATGGCCATTCATTAGTCTTTGACTTACAAAATTCCATCGTCAGTATACGTTAATTGTATATAATTTTTGTAAATATTAAGAGTAAAATATAAAAATAATATTAAGAGTCATGATGATAATCATTAATTATGTAATGTCTCCTCACTAAATAAAGTTAAAAAAATTATATGTCATTATCTTTTATACCTAATATATTTTTTAATAAAAATATGATAAATAACTAATAATATCGTTACTAATAATGACTCTCAATATTACTTAAAATATAATTATCGTTACCCATCTTAATATTGGTTGTAGTGAACATATAAAATGGCGGTTAAATTTATAATTTATTTTTTATATTTTGATATTTTTGTGTGTGTAGTAATTTTATTTTTTTTGTTATTTTAATTTTATTATTAAATTATATATTTTTGAGTTAATTGTGTACCCTACAAACGTGTCAAATGACTCGTGTTATCGATGTACTTGAGCTTGATTGAAGACCTATAGAAGCAGGTGACATACTTTGGCACAGCGAGCACAAGGACTGTGGCAACAAACGTTATGGTATTGGAGGTGAAAAACATGAGCGGTGAGTTGGTTTGGTGGTGATGGAACATATCCGATAGTGGATATGAATTGAAGGATCACTAGAGGAAAGATTTTGTGGTGATTATTGTGTCGTGCAAAGCAGCCAAAATTGATTTTTTGCTCGTAGTGACGTTGCTTTTCCTCTTTTACTATCAAAAGCAAAGGTCTTATGTAAGGATTAAGTAATGTCGCCATTGTTGCTTATAGTCATATCCGGTTGTTGAAGCTTTGCTTAGGTGGGTTTTTAGTCTCTTAACTTTTCACTTCTTAGCTAGTTCTTTATTAACATTTACGTATCATATGCTCTAATTTAATTTTAGTAAGATGTGTAATTAATTTTTTTATATATAAATTTATTATTATTTTAATTATATTTTTAAGTTTAGTATTTTTGTCACGTGATCATCACTATACTGCCATTGAGATGCGCCAGGCCAGGGCCGACAAGGAAATCTCTCGATTGCGTGCCAAAATCGCTTCGGGCACCGCGCTGCATTATCAACCAATCAGATTTTATCAGGTGGCTTGCCACGTCACTCCCAGGGGGGCAATTAAACAACAATATTATAATAATAGGGGCTCGCACGCTACTCCCCCTTTCTTAATTACAGGCATGGGAATGGGAATGATATAATATAATATCCCTATAAATAAAATTAATAAAATAAATTTGTAAAACAATTCAACGTGCCACGTGATCGCATTGATAGACAATTATGACTTTGCCACATGTTATTGCGTAATTAGAATGACAATTAGGTCTAAACATATAATAAAATATAATTAAATCATAATAGCATGGTAATAGGATAACATTATATCATAATTACTCGAAAACCACTAAGAAGTTTATTTTTTAAAATTATTAAATATTAATTACTATTTGAGTCATTTTTTAAAATAAATGAATCTCGATCTCAATAAAGACTTTTAATATCAGTTAATTAATAATTTAATTAAAAATAAATTAATAATATGGTACTGTTCTTGAAGGGAAGGATATTTTCTCTCGACAACAACCGTAGTGTTACGTCCAATAATATAACCAAGTATGATAAGAAGGATATTATTATTCGGTAGATCCATCGCGAGACTAAGCGAAATGAGCCGAATGGCTAAAATTATTAAATATAAATAGTCATATAAAATTATTTATTTATTTATTTATTCATATTACCATCGAGAGCAAGTGGGGAAGAATATGCGGCCGGATTGGATCATAAGGGGGGCCCACCTGTGGACTCACGTTATTCACGACCTCAATCTTCTGATGGCAGTTTTGTAATATAGGAAACATAACTGGGGGCACAACCGTAATTTAATCGCCATCTTCACTTTGTTTTTTGTCATTGTCCCCATAAAGATAATTTTAATGGGTCTAAGTGAATGCTGATGGTTGTCTTTATTATCATGGTTAAAAAAGTATTAAATAAATAATTATTATATTTTATTTTAGATCTTAATATCTTTCATTAATTATTATTGAAATATCATAATTTAATTTATAACTATGAATCGCTTCTTGAACATTTAAGAGTCTACAAGATAAAAGCTAGAAAGAGGGCATAAGGTATTTTTTTTGAGTAGATTCTTTTATGTTTAACTGTAGTTTAATTTTAACAAGATTTTTTTGTGTACCCAAATGGGAGAAATCAACTTCTGATTATAAATGTGAGGATTAGCATGTGGTTGAGTTTTCATTTATTTTTGAGACTTAGCTCATGCCTATGTCTAATCTTTCAAGATAAAAATTGAAGGTAAGTTGATTTGTTTTTGTGAAAGTATGATATTGAGGGGTCTTCGAGAGAGACCTTCAAGTCTCTCAAAGAGTCTTTATGTTCTGCCTCGAAAGATAAGTTTGATTGAGAGTTCTTGAGACTTCTTTTATTCGAAAAATCTCTTAAGTCCTTTTTGAGCTTTTTCTTATGCCTTTTTTTTGGGAGTCTCTTGGCTTTAGACTTTTGTTTGGTGAGTCATACCCATATTAAATTGATTTTTATTTTAATATAAAACAATAATTTTTTATATTAAAATTTGTTGATACCGTGCGAAAACACTGTAACAATTATCGGCCAAGCAGATCAAATCGATATAAAAAGAAAACAGGAAATACAACTTCTAAGCGCCTATACACAACGCACAAAGAAACAAGTATTTATGTGTTTGGACCCAAAATAGTCCTTACTCACGACAGAGGCCTACAGTCAATCCACTAAATATCTCAAGATTACAATCCGATTACAAGATTACAATAAGAATAAATCGTATTGCAAATATAGAACTGAAAACAGACTACAAAATACAAGAATAAGTGCAAGTTCTATCCGACCGATCTCAAGATCAAGTCGAGTATTTGTTCTATCAGTTTTCCCAATCTTTTATGCCTTAGACAATTAAACAACAACAGAGATTACACAATAATTTACCTTACCAATTGATCTTACCATAGAACCAAAGAATCGAGCGATCGAGAAAATGATTCACAAGAAGGTATCTTGCTTCAAGGGCTGAAATAGGGTTTCAAGAATGCGAATGAAAACAATCTGATGATTAGGGCAATATAAAGGCCTTTATATAGTAGTAGCAACGAGAATCGAGTTGGACCTAGCTGGCCAAGACATAACACGCATGAATCACATGGGTTTGGGCTTGGCCCACAACATATTTCGGTCCAATAAATCTTGATTCATACAATATAACTATATACACATTTAAAATTCATTTAAATGACAACAATATGAGAAACTCAATATATATATGAAAAATGCAAATAATATGCACATAAAAAATATATGAAAAATACATTTTGAATCACTTTAATTAACAAAATTAATAACAATAATATTCCAAAGATTTATTGGGAATGGTTATAAAATCTTACTCATTAGTCATTTTTATATATACCCTCCTGTTTTGTAAATGTCATATAAATATATATATATATATATATATATATAACTTTGTTAATTATTTTGCCTGCCTTTTTAGGTTGTCATTTTTCCCGTTCGTTTTTCTTTATTTGAAAGGAGAACTAAGAGAAACAAAATGATACATGCAAAGTAACGATTATATCATTTACTTTCAAAATAATATCAAGATTTTATAAATATAACAAAAATAGAAATATTCAATTAAAAAAATGTTAAATCAGCCGGGGATGAGCACCAAATGGACTGAAATACTCAAATTGAATACACCAAACTTATGTTAAAAACTCGATCAAACAGACTTAATAGATTCTCAAACCGAAAAAATCAAAAAACTTAAAAGAAAATTTGAAAAAACCTAAAAAATAAAAAAGTCAAAAAACTGAAATAACAAAGTACAAAGATGATATCATTTTTTATATTTTTCTGGGTTTAATTATTTCAATTTTTTATAACAAGTTAATCACTGTATTTTAATTTTATCACTGCAATCATTAAATTATAAATTTTTATTATATTTTTCACTGACAAAATTGGATGAGAAATCAAAATATTCAAAACCTTAATCATGACATCCATTTTCACCCGCTTGACATTTTCTTAACCCAAAATGCATAGAGAGAGGACGTGTTCATTTTTTTGAACGCATCCCAGGATTTAATTAAAATAAAAATAAAAATTTAATAGTCGTGATAACAAAAAAATTAAAATGCAATGACCAATTTATTACAAAATAGGGAGACTAATGGTATAAGGTACCCCATGTAACACATTTTATTAGTATATAATATCTTAAATTTAGTCTTTTCTTTCGTTTTTAGATAATTTAAAAATGGGTAATGCTAATGGTTGTCCAAAGCAACAATAAATGCCTTATATTTTTAACAATAAATCTATTTGAATGGAATCTATTCAGATCGAATTATCTTTTTTAGTAATTTCAATTTTGATATTAGGATAATTGTGTTATTTATCATTTTATTTACAACAATACCCTTTTCAGTTGCAATTGAAATTTTTTTATAAGATTAAAATTACCTTTTTGTTTTGTTAAATATAATTAAAACAAGCATTAAATGACTTTTTATTTTAATAGATTTTAGTCATTTAGCAAAGTCATATTTTTAATATTTAAATAATTTTATCGATTGAAGATAAATGCATTATATTTTGAACAAAGAAAATGATACTTATACATACAACTGGGTTATTGAGAGGATAACCGAGAGCGCCAAAATTCAAAAATGTTCTCAACTAATTTTTCAATGTCACCTCTGAATGAAGTCTCGGGTTTTATCTTCGGTGAAACTTGATCAGGTTTCATGAAACAAGTCTAATCGGACTTTATCCCATGATGACTTCATTTAAGCTCAATCAGGCTTCATCCCAACCTTCACGATGAAACTCGATGATTGATGATGAAATTCGATTTATGAGGTCCAATTTGGTAATCGAGCCTATACATATCATCAGTACATGTAGCACAATCATTTGAAAAATGATGAGTATATAAATCATCAGTTTGATTGCCAAATTGACCGAAATCTATTAACTGGTTAAATGGAATCGAGGAACAAAATTGAACTAACTGATAACCTAACAAATTGAACCCAAACCATGTAAACTGAACTGATTAAAACGAATAAACATAAAAAAATTGAAATAACTAATAGAAAGCACACAAAATTGAAGAAAATGACATCATTTTATTGACACTAAAATAACATCGTTTTAAAATTTAATTGGTGCAATTAATTCGGTTATTCTAATAAAAAATCGAATTGAAAACCAAACTTTTGAGAAAAATCAATTCATTCAAACCGATGTAAGAATAACTAAATCGAATCGACAAGTCCTATTGATTCGGTTTAGTTAGCTCGAAGAAACTAAACTTTTACTCTTCTCTAAATAATTTAATCAACTAATATACTTATTTAAATATAAAAACAACGAGATACAGTGAGCGGATTTTATCTAAAAAAATACGTTTATTATTACTTAATTATTTCTCAGAATAACCCTCAATTTGTGTCCTTAAATATGAGCCCCCTTTGGACAACAAGCCCAATGCAATAAAGAGAATGACCTGTGAAAATACCCAAATTTGACAAGTGAATATCACAGGACGCTCTATTTTTAACCAAAAACAATGATATATTGTTAGTGGGGACTAGACATGGCCAAAATTGAATCGGAATGAATCGGAATCGGACTGGCCGGAATCAGAACCGGAATCGGTCGAACTGGAACCGGACCGAATCGGCGAAATTCGGTCCGGTTCCGCGGAATCGGAACCGCGGAGGGGTGCTGCACTGCAGCACCCCCCTTCCCCCCCGCAACGGTCCAATTTTGGACCGTTGCAATGCATTGCAACGGTCCAAAATTGGATCGTTGGCTGCTGCCAACGGGCAGCAGCACAATTTTATTTATTTATTTTTTTTTCTAATCCTATGATTCTTATCTATATATACAATTACATTTAACAATTAAAAATCGAAACCAAACCGAACCGAACAACAGAACAAGGACCAAAATTGAATACAACAATATTTAAAAAAAATTAAAAAAATTCGGTTTGAACCGGAATCAGAACCGTTAACCGAACCAGCTCAAATCGTTGACCGAACCGGTCCAAATCGTTGACCGAACCGGTCCAAATCGTTGACCGAACCGGCACGAACTGAAATCGGAACCGAACCGTCCCGAACCGCCCAACCGTCCCAAATCGCCCTTGGGCAGTTCGGTTCAGGTTCAAAGATTTCTTGAACCGAAACCGACGGTTCATGAACTAGAATCGGTGATTCATGAACCATGGCCATGTCTAGCGGGGACCGTTGGTTGGACTTGGAGGATAGTGGGCTTGGCAGTGTCAAATGGGGCCCAATCCCATTTCATAGTGGGCCTATATGAATCCCAGCATACGCCATCAATGCTGTGGTCCTTATTTACCAAAAAGGCAAGGAGAAAAAAAAAAAAATCTGACATCCTTGTCTGGGGCCCTTATTTCTCAAACGGGTCAATGGATGGATCCGCGTGTACAAACGTCAGGCGGGTCGGATTCACATTGTGTGAGGCCCTACCATGTGGTCGAGTCATGGTAGGTGGACCCCAAGGATTGATACTGACTAAATGCATAGGCCGTCTCATTAGACCGTACCATGTGATCCAGTCATGTTGGGTTGACTTCAATAGTTGATTAGATTAAAGCAACTTATACTTCTAAGATCCAGTAAAATTCGAACATTATAAATTTTGACATTTAAAATTTTTTGATATTATCTATAAAAATGATTCAAAAGTTTTGTTACTTTTTTAAATATTTTTAATAATTTAACTTAAATATTAAAATATTTACTTATGGACTACCTTATGCCCTTTAAGTGTGTTATTTCTTGTTGAATTTGGAATGACTTAATTAAAGATTTTTCGATTACAAATTTATTTTTTTGTCTAGAGATAACAATACGTATATTAATGATAAATAATTATATTATATTAATTTCAACTAACTTTTGATCGTGGATTGATTACGAGGTAAATCGGACTAAAAACTAGTTAAACTTTATAATTTAGATTGAGATTCAACAGAATTTAAACACCCTTAATTCATTCGACACTCAATGAAAGATCATGTAAAATCAAACTTTAATGCGCTCTAAGTCATTCTCATAAATTAAGAATAAATTACTAAAAATACTAAAGTTTTAAAAACTTTTAAATTTTATGGAGGTATTTTTTTATTTTTTCTTATCTTTTTCGACTTTAACAGGAGAAAGGCCACATATCTAAATCAACCGGAGACGAAACTAACGACCTATCCGGAAGCCCATGGGCCAAATTCCCGATAAAACTGGGCTAATTGGAGATCCGTTTCGTAAAGTAGCAAGCCCGCATTGGATTCCACTAGAGGAAGCTGGGCCAATTTCTACGAGAAAAAGAAAATAATGGCCAAAAATGTCGAAACCGAATAATCCGATTCGCCGAACAGCGAAACTTCACGGCTTAACGGTATATCCTCGCTCTCTACGAACCCTAGATTTGCTTCTCCGATATATACTTCTATTTGCTCGCTCTCTCCGTCTCTCTCTCCGCCTGGTCAAGCTCCTGCTTTCGGAAGAACGCTAGTGAACTAAGGTACAGTTCATCTCTCTCTCTCTCCTCTCTCTCTATATTTATATGTATGTATATGCGGCACTTCATTTTCGCTTCGTCTGCTGCCAAATTCTGTGGAATTTTTCTCTAAGATTTCGTGTTCTTATTGTTTTTGTTGCACTTCAGTTTGGTGTTGTCTAGTGCCAAATTCTGTGGAGCTTTTCTCTGAGATTTTCATCTTCGTTTTGTTTTTGTTATTCAGATCTGATATCAGAAGCATACGTTTTTCCGATAAGCAATGGGGCTGGTGAGTGATTTGATCTCGATCCGACGGCGTGTTAGATTCGGTTACTGTATGCTGCATGATTCTGTGAACGAGTTTGACAGTTATAGCATCTTGGTTTCTAATTCTGTCTGCCTTCGTGTTCTTGTTTTTCTCTTTTAATCTGGATTTGGTCTTTTTCCCTTTTTATCAGGAAAATAGAATAAAATAAAAATTTTTTTTTGAGATGTTGAACTAAGGGTGTGTTTGATAGTATGGAAAATAGATGAAAATTGTCACATCCAAGGAATTGAATTCCATTTTTAGTGTTTAACACACTATATTTTTGAATTTCATGATACAACCATTAAAGCATATTTTTGGCTCTTTTTCATGAAAAATTCCATCTAGCAGAGATAGTTTTTATTTTCTATATAAGTTAAAAAATACTTTCCTTTCCAACTAAATACTATCAAACACACCCTAATAAGATTTTATTTTAACCCCCTTCAGTCTTTTTGATATTTCTTAGCATTTCCAGGCTATTTCTCAAGAGCCAAACAGAACAAAACTTAAATCATATTTTCACAGGTTCTAACGAGCATTGGTGAAGGTGTTTGCAGTGGTTTTTTTAATGCGTTTCCTGTTCTTTTTGTTTTCCAGTTATTTCTTCTGGTCTTTAAGTTGTTTTTTGCTTCAATCCCAATTTTTCTCAGGTCTTTCCAAAATCTCATGGGTTATAGAATATATTTCCAACTGGGTACTGTCAATCTGTGGAATGTTTGTTAGAATGTTAAACTGCTACCATTTTCTAGGATTTAGAGAAGAAGTTGATTCTTTTTAGGTAGTGCCAAATGTTTGAAATAATTTAGTCTCTGAATACCTGATGGAAATTTGTACTTCTTCAATCGCATGTTGCAATGGAGGCAGAATTTGTTTACTCAGAGAAATATAACACCTTTTTTGAAGTCCTAACACAGTATAATGACCACTTAATAGTACTTTACAAAGAAAATCTATAACATGTTCTGGCCTGTCTTTAGGTCTTGCATGCAGGGAAAGGCAAAAATGTTTTCAAGACTCTTATTGCTGCAGAGTACTGTGGCATCAAAGTTGAACTTGCCCAGAATTTTGAGATGGGAGTTTCGAATAAAACCCCCGAGTTTATTAAGATGAACCCTATTGGGAAGGTAAAAGTTACACAGTTTTTTGAGTAGCAGGATTTTATATTAATTGTGCAATTATAAAAATATTCTCCATTCTTGATGTGTAGGTTCCTGTATTGGAGACCCCAGATGGTGCCATCTTTGAGAGCAATGCAATTGCCCGTTATGGTTAGAGCATATTCCCAACTTCCCTTTATTCCTCATTTGATTTTCATTTGAACTTACATTTTTTCTGGATTGCTGCAGTTTGTCGCTTGAAGTCTGACAGTCCTCTTTATGGCTCTTCACTAATAGAATATGTAAGATATCTTGATTTTGTATTTCACTATAGCCACTAACTGTTATTTCTTTAATTTCATGGGATTTTCATTCTTTAGATTTCGTTGTTAGCAGGGGTCATTTTATGTTTCTTTGTTTGGTTCATGTAATAAAGGAAAAATGGAACTTTATAACGTTCTTAGTGCTTAGGTTTATAGTCCTCATGGTATTACTGCTTTATAGGGGCATATTGAACAATGGATTGACTTTGCCTCACTGGAGATTGATGCTAATTTGCTTATCTGGTTTAGACCAAGATTTGGATATGCGTCTTTCCTTCCTCCGGTTAGTTAACTTTCTCTCTCTGATTGTAATTTTCTTTTTTTCCTACTGTACAACAACAACAACAACAACAACATATCCAGCCGTTATCCCACTATGTGGGGTTGGCTACATGAATTCTAGACTTCTATGTGGGTTACATCCCAACAGATAGTTTGTCTAGAATTCATATTTGGATCCGACTAGGTTTTACGCTGGCTGTTGGCTACCTAACGCAACTCTCCTCCTTTATCCGGGCTTGGGACTGGCAGTGGATAATATCCCCTGGCGGAGTAATGATGAAATGAAGTTTGAACACCATCTTCACATGGAAAAATTTCATGAGATGATGGTGAATGAAGATAATTGATATAGTTGTGTTCCATAACTTAGTTGACATGGTGAAACCAACAAGTACAATATGGAAACACAACACTCTTTTTTTTTTTTTTCCCTACTGTGCTCTATTGAAATATATGAAGTCAGATTGTCTCACCATGATCAATTGTTTTATGTAGCGTTAGAACTAATTGTCATGCCTCTTATGGAATTTTGTAGGAAGACTTTTTTGCAATAGTTTCCATGTCTATTTTGTATTACTTGTTGGATTTTTTTTAATATCCTCCCCCTAATTTTCTGATCAGTACTATTTATTGGATTTATCTTGTGCACCAAATGGATTTTGAAAAAAAAAAAAAAAAGGAATGGAGAATGTATATACTGGCATGTTGTTTGAGAGAATAGTGGCAAAATGCAAGGACAATTGTACCCCACTTGTAGGGTTTGTTGTGAACAGAAAAGGGGAAATACTAATGTTGTCCATACTAAAAGAGCCCTCCTCTCCATTTTTGCCCATTCTCCCCAAGGCAGATTTGTTTTTATGGGGCTGTTGGAAGGTCATGATGGAGGTCTTTCAATGTGAAAATATTGGATTAATATAAGATTGCAAATTTCTGGATTTTTATTATTCAACTAATAAAAGTTTGCTATTCTTTACCTGAGTTCTAGATCTGTTCTGACATGGAAGAATTTTGGTTCATTTCCATGAGGCATCCTGATGTTTCGTACTTGTATTTCAAATAATGATGGGCATATTTTAGGCAATTTGGGATTTGCTAATCTGAATTTATTACACCACAGAAGCTTTTTGTCTGATCCTCTTTGTATGTTTTGTTTTGAAGGTTGAAGAAGCTGCTATTTCTGCATTGAAAAGAGCTCTTGGTGCCTTGAACTCATATTTGGCTTCAAACACTTACCTGGTTGGGCATGCTGTGACCCTGGCTGACATTATCATGACATGTAACTTGTATTTGGGATTCACAGTGCTCATGACTAAGAGCTTTACCTCCGAGTTCCCTCATGTTGAGAGATACTTTTGGACCATGGTTAATCAACCAAATTTCAGCAAGATATTGGGTGAGGTAAAGCAGACAGAAAAGGTCCCTCCTGTTTCATCATCAAAGAAGCCTTCCCAGCCGAAAGAAGCTACTAAGACAAAGCCTAAAGTTGAGCCTAAGAAAGAAGCCAAGAAGGAACCAGAAAGGCCCAAAGCTGAAGCTGACGAGGAGGAGGAGGCACCAAAACCCAAGCCTAAGAATCCTCTCGATCTACTGCCCCCAAGTAAAATGATACTGGATGAGTGGAAGAGGCTCTACTCGAATACCAAGACCAATTTCCGTGAAGTTGCAATCAAAGGTATATGTTTATTTTCTGCTTTTACTTTCTTAGTTTGCAATTACTTGGTGCATTTTGTGTGTGTTGTTTATATCTTGAGTCATTTTGGTTTTACAAAAGACCTTGTATTTTGGTTGCTTGTCCATCTCTTAAACTGACAATAATATTGGATCACTATTTACTGAAGTGATTTGATGCCTTCAATATTGATTGCTAAATATAGTATGTTGCTACCTAGCTGTCTAGGAGATCCATGTTTCCAACAAAACTGGGGTAGAGCTCCCATTACTTCAATGATAGTGTTTGTTTTCTAAAATTCTGCCGATTGTAGGTTTTTGGGACATGTACGATCCCGAGGGATACTCACTCTGGTTCTGCAATTACAAGTACAATGATGAGAATACTGTTTCATTTGTAACACTTAACAAGGTCAGTGGATTTCTCCAAAGGATGGACCTCGTACGCAAGTATGCCTTTGGGAAGATGTTGGTTATTGGATCGGAGCCCCCGTTTAAGGTGAAGGGACTTTGGCTCTTCCGTGGCCCCGAAATTCCCCAATTTGTACTCAACGAATGCTACGACATGGAGCTTTATGATTGGACGAAGGTCGACATATCGGATGAAGCCCAGAAGGAAAGGGTCAACCAGATGATAGAAGATTTCGAGCCCTTCGAGGGGGAGAGCCTTTTGGATGCCAAGTGCTTTAAGTGACAACACCACCCTTGCTTGCACCAGCTGCTTAATTTTGTCACTTCTTTGTCCCAGGTGTAGGGGTTATTCTGTTTTTCCTAGGATTTTGATCGAGTCAAGGACCTTAGTGTAATTTAGAATTTTGCCGGATTCCAGGATGAGTGTGCCCTTTTAACCTGGTATAGTTTTCTTTGATCTTTTCCTTGGTTGCAACAAACATCGTTTGATCATGTTGGAGATGAAGCAAATGATATTCCTATCTTGCAACCCTCCGGTAGTTCACTGTTTCATCTTCTCTACTAAGAAGGGAAATTTACCTATCAGTCCCTTAAAATGTATCAATTTGAACTATTACTTAAGGGTTGTTTGAATCTTATGGGAGACAATATAGTTTGTCTTGGTTTCGGTCCCAACACAATTGATAAATTTTATAGTAAAATACGAAAATTACGCATGAGATGAGCGTTAATTCAATGTACCACCTGTTAGTTTTCAAAAATTACACTCAACACCTTCGATGTTTAATAATGCTGCAATGCTTTACCTGTGGTTAAATTTTTTGAAAATATCAAAGTACTCTCACGCTCTCTTATCACATTTTTCTGTTCCCCCTTCGTCCTATAATTATTAATCTTTCTAATTTCTTTCCTCAATTTTTTAAGACTTTAATTTATCCAGCAATAGTTAGAATTGCAAACAAGTTGAACTGTTTGCGAGCAGCTTGATATTTGAGACAGTAAAAATTAATTCATTAATACGTTTGAATTTAATTTTGAAACTCAATTTATAAATGAATTAAATTTTAACTTAATAAACATCGACTTATTAAAATTTGTGAATATATTCAATTACAAATTTATAAACATACTCAATTATAAATTTACGAATATGTTTATTTACAAATGTATTTATAATTTTATAAACATATTATTTAGTATAAAAATATCAAACTTTAAATTATGGTGAATGATATTATAATTTGAAGTTATTATTTATTCATTATTTACATATTATGTTTCTAAAAATATTTTGAATGAATCAAAGCTCAAATTCACTAGAAACTTGTCAAGCTTGAACCCGAGCTATAACTTGAAAGTTGGTTCGTGAGATGACCCCAAGCTCATCAATGCTTAACTTAACAATTATAGTATTGACTTTTTTATCTCTATCTCTTTATCATTTTCTCTTTTTAATACAAATTTAACCACGATTAAATTGTTGCACAACAATGGTTAGGTTGAATAAGCTTGAGATTATGAATTTCTTTCTCTTATTCCATCATTTTCTATATATATATATATATATATTTGTACTTGTGATAAAATTCGATCTAATATTTTCTTACTATCCGATTGTTCTATTTTTTACAAATTCAAAAATTTTAACGACGATGTTTTTAATTAAATAAATTTATTGTTACATTTTAACAACAATATAATTAAAAATAAAAAATAATAATATTTAAAAATAAAAAATATTTATTACATTTTAATCATTACCAATTAAAACACAATCAAGAAGGATAACAACAAAAGAGAAAAAAAAGGAATATATTATCTGATTATATTATATTATGGAAGTCTTTCTTAATCAAAGATAAGAGGGATAAAAATGTCAGATATGAGAAATTTTTCGGATGTTTGATATTTTCAACGTATTTGTTAAGTTTATTTGATCATTTATGAAAAATTCTCGCGTGATCTCTTATTTCTCAATTTCAAGATAAATTTATCCAATTTCTCCTCTCAAATAAATTTATCTGACTCTTTCAAGATAAGACTCAATTACTTATATGCCCCTTGTAGGATAGTTAATGCTATTTAATGGATTTTAAAGATTTAAATTTATTTATTTAAGTCTTATAATTAATATTATTTAATACATTTTTAAATTATTATATGTTTTGACAATTTTTAAAATTTAAATGACATTATCCATTTAATTGATTTTTAAAATTTAAATTTTTCTCTCTCTATATATATTTTATTAACTAATATAATTCTTTTAACTAATTTTTAAATTATTTTATTTAATTTTATATTTTATTATCTATTATGAAAATATGTTTTGACAATTTTTAATTATTTAGGTAGAATTATTGTAATTCTAATAATAATTATTTATACTTTTTAACTCTTTTTAAATTTATTTTTGAACATAAATTTAGAAAGTAAAATATTATTTTTAATTTTATTTTTTGACAATTTATATTAATCATAAAATAGTATTTTAATTATAATTTAATAATAGAAATATTTTGATAAAAAACTCTTATTTTAGTACTTATTATATCTATTAACAAACACATAAAAAGAAAAAATATAATTATTAGAGAATTTTAAAAAATTTAACAAATATTCTGATAAAAATTTTAAAATACTTTCCATCCTTATCTTAATTATTTCATATATTAATTTAAAATACATTCAAACTTTATCTTGATAGCTCTTATGTTATTCATTCAAACAAACGTTCCTATATATATAATAATATTGTAATATTGTTATATTTCACGTATTTTGTATCCGTATTTGGCCGTACATGTATAAACGTGTCTTCAGAAGACAAAAAGGGGGAAGAATCGTCAGACACACTCACTCTCTCTCTCTCAAAACTATCAACTCAGCAGCGTACGTATTCATATGAACGCAAATTCCCCCGTTCGCTTCTTCTTCTTCTTCTCTCTCCTCCCAATCCCAATCCTCGCTCTTCTCCTCTTCGCCTGAATGCTGATTCGAGGGCGAATTCGGGGCTAGGGCACGGATTCGGCAGCGAGAGAAGATGCGATTGAGGGGTTGTTCAAGGGTTTATTAGCTAGCGCGACTACTCTCGTTGATTCTTCACTTGCCATCCAACTGTCGGGTTTCTAGAGTTTAAGCATGAAGGGCGCGTCAGATCGAACCAAGGTGGTGGTCCGGCAGTTGCCGCCGACGATTTCGGAGGCCGCGTTCGCCCAGCAAATCGACGGCCGCTTTCCTGGGCGCTACAACTGGGTTTCTTTCCACCCCGGCAAGAGCAGGTTGGTGTTTTTCGTCTATGTTCGTGTGTTTGTTTTTGGGACGGCCTGTATTTATTTGGCTCCGACAGCGTGCTCGATCGATAATCTGATTACTTGTTTTCCTTGGGTTTAGGCAAGCGAAGCCTGTTAGATTTTTGAAGGGTTTTGGAAAATGGGTGTTTATTTTTGGGGAGACTAGAAATTAGGGGTTTGGGGGAGAATGGATGGAAACTGTCTCCTTCCATTTTCATTGAATGTGTTCCATTCCCGTTGTCTCTCCCAAATAAGGAGAAGCACACTATTAGTAATTTTAATGGTTTGCAGGCGGATTTCTCAGTGCCTGCTCTACTCTGGGGTTATGCTAGAATAGATATTGGGTTTGGGAGGACTCAGAAGACTTGCCTTTTCGTGAATGTGTCCATAGCTTTTGGAACTGAATGGGTTGTAAAAGTATAATGGATAAGGGATCGCTGTGTTTCTAATTGTTATACAGGTTCCTGTTGATGCCAGTTTATGTTTAAGTAGATGGCAGAAAATGATATGAAAGCTATTGGCGGGAGATGTTTAGTAAGATATATGGTTATGGGGAGAATGGGCACAGCTGTGGCCCTAGGAAAAATGGTCAGTTCATGGTAGAAGTTCAAGTAATATATCTTATATTGTGACTCAGATTTGGGTATTCTTCTTTGCTTTCTGTGCATCATATATTTGCAATATTTTTGAATCTGCTTGCACCAAGTTCATTAAATACGGAAGGATCAATTACCTTGTTTTACTGCATTGGTTTAAATTTTATCTAACACATGTTTCACTATGAACACTAAGATTTATGTGGAAAATACTTTCTATTTTGTATTTTAGGGTATCTTCAATCATTTTATCATAGAGCTGATTACTTGTAGACATTTGAATCATAGTTTTTGTCCCAGGCATACTATGTTTCATATTTTTTTATTTATTCAATTGATTTTGCAGCCAGAAGCATCAATCGTATTCTAGAGCCTACATTGACTTCAAGACACCTGAGGATGTTGTTGATTTTGCTGAGTTCTTTGATGGACATGTTTTTGTCAATGAGAAGGGTAATCCTTGAGTATATATGATGAAGAGATAGTTTGGATGCTTCAAGTCTTTCCTTCTTATTTTCTTTTCTGGATAAATAATTAGGGATATAAAATCTTGTAACAATACTATTTCATCATTCAAGTTTTCATGTACGAACATGATAGTGGGGCTCTCCCTTTCCACAATCAGTAGCTGTTAATGAAAGATTAAAATAGTGGAGCTGTTTTGTGTCATGAGAAAATTTGATTGGATACTGTTTGCATTGATTGTTTCTCCCCAAATTCAGTTTCTCATCCGCTTCCCTTCTGCAGGTGCTCAACTTAAAGCAATTGTTGAGTATGCCCCCTCACAACGTGTTCCAAAGGAGTGCTCCAAAAAAGATGGGCGTGAAGGGATTATATTTAAAGGTACCAGAATGGTTACTCTGCGTCCAATTTTGCTGCAACATTTATGTCTGTATTATTTCTCTCTCTCTCTCTCTCTCTTTCTAATTGTAATTACTTTTCATAATTTAACCCAGATCCTGAGTATCTTGAGTTCCTTGAATCTATTGCAAAGCCTGTGGAATATCTTCCTAGTGCAGAGATACAACTAGAGAGAAGGGAAGCTGAACGATCTGGTTAGTTCAAACTTCATTGCCATATATGTTTTCATGTGGTGAAGGCAAATTTGAGAGATAAAGAGTCTACAAATGGCATGACAGTAATTTGTTGACTGATTACTTTTCCAATTTTTCTTTTTCTCTCTCCAGCTGCTGCAAAGGATGCTCCTATAGTCACACCACTGATGGATTTTGTTCGTCAGAGAAGAGTTTCCAAGGGTGGAACTGGGGTAGAAATTTATTATAAGTATCAATCTGTTGGTATATGCATGTAATCGGGCATATTTGATGCTTATTGTCTGGTATATTTCCCCTTGCTGAAATACTCAGGGCATATAATTGTTCCATGCGGAAAATCATTATGTTCATCTAGGCATTCTCTCTGTGCATGCTATTATGGTAGAACAGCTTGTTTTCTTAGGTGACAAGATATTTTCCTTGTTTGATTGCTTTTGTCTATTTAAGGACTCATAGGTCATAGAGATTGGAATTTTTTTATAGATGTCCAAATATACCGTTGTAGTTAAAATAAATTTGTTCTATATTTCAGCTGATTTTATTGCCTATACTAATAGTTGTTGGTGAAACAAATCAGTAACTCAGAGCACAGAGTTGCTTGTGGATATAGCTGCAGTTGAAAATAGAAGTAAGAAAGAGATAGACCTGCAGTTGATCTTCAAAACCTGAACCTTGCAACTTCCAATTTGTTACAAATTGTTTAGGCATCTGGAAGTAAGACATTAGGGCATGCCATTTATTTATTATGAACTATTTGTTCTTATTTTTAGATTATGTGAAAAATTTAGTTGCTTTGTGAAAAATGGATAACATTGTTCTCTTTACATGCACACATAGATTTTTGTTTATTGAATAATGCATTCATTGCTTTTTTTAGATTTTGATTTTTTTTTTTCTCAAAAGTTCATCCTAGCATATCTTCATCATGTCCTTTACCCTTATCCCTATTCCGTCATCTTAACTATCAACTTTTATATGATCTTTACTAAATTATATGTAAAGAATGTATTGATTATGGTACTGTTCTATGACAGAGGTCTTTGTCCAATGGGAAGCTAAACAGAAAAACTACTGGATCATCATCTGGAAATGTCAGTTCTTCATCAAGAAGAGGTTCCAAGAAGTCTACAGCGATGGTACTTTGCTATTCCAACAATTAGTTTCTTTGTGATGACAAAAGCATCTAGCTCTTACCTACCTAACTGTCATTAATTTCAATTTCATAGTTTTGGACCACATAAATTTTGATTTGGTAATTTTTGGTGAGGTAATTAGTTATTTTGTGCTTATTTGCTGGATTTTGAGAAATGGAAAGAGATAGAAACAAGTTCCATATGGTCAATCTGCCAACTCTATGTAATTTGTTTATGCGCATTTTGATCAAGTCCTTGTACTTGCTTCAGTTTTGAATTAGATACCTGATCGATTGACATAATGTTATGGGTGCTATGAAGCACAGAAACAGGATGGGGACGTGGCATTTTCCAAAAAGGTAGGATGCAACATGGTTGGGCTACGTTGATTACCTTTTATATTTCTAATGGCATAATAAAGTATCAAAACTATATTCCAAACTTATAAAACATTTAAAATTCATTTTCCAAGATTCCCAAAACCTTCTATTATAATTGGAGAAGTATCATATATATAGATATAAAATACAATATGGTCAGTCTATTTAATATATCAAGAAGAATCCTCTCCAGTGTATAAAATACAAAATATATTATATTATATCAAGAAGAATCAAGAATCTAGTTGGAAGTCTCACAACTCATCGGTATTAGCTGAGCAGCAACCAAAAAGTCCAGTCATCCTTGCCAAATTCAGTAACTACTTGTTCAGACTCCAGTCCCAACATTGCAGTCACCGCTTGCCACCAGTTGTCACCCACAGTCTGGTCATCCCCATTGCTGGTTGTCACTTACAGTCCAGTTGTCTTTGACCCTCATCCCTCACAGTCCAGACAACAAACAAAGACTAAGAGAATAAAATCCTGAAGTCTGAAAACTGAATAGTCCTACAGTCAAGAAACTGATGAATTGTGCAAAAAGGAACTGAAAACTCCGTATTCTCTGAGTCTTCGTGTTTGCATAAGGACATGCGTATTCTACTCATGTCCCTTCCTTTATCCTTTTTAAGGACAACAAATCGTGCCAGGCATGCCACATGAGCATGTCCAAGATGTATTGCTGGTGTGTTGGACATGCCGGCTACGCCGGCCTGACAGTCTCTAGGGTGTCTCTGCTTTATTGGTCATAGCAGAAAATAGAGTGCATGATGGATTGTTTTGGAGAAAAGAAGCTAACTTATTTCAGTCTTCCTAAAGGAAATCATTTCATACCTTCTGAAGTAGATAATCTGAGCTGTCATTGTTTGTCAGCTGAGATGTAAGAGTTATCATTTTTACTTGTCTATTGCTTAAAGTTATATATGTTGAGTGAGGCAGAAAGGTTCTATCCAATTAATTTTTCATGCATTGACTTAAAAAACAGTGATTACTTTCTCTGATTCTTATTAAAATAAAGACATGTTTAGACATTTATTGTGTTATTGTTTTGTGCTCTTAGGAGAATACTATCTTTCTTTAGGTTCAGGGAATTCTCTGAACCTTCATTGTTTAGACTAGTTCTCCAATCCTGAGTCATTTTGTTTATTGTATTCCTGACCATGCTACGGTTAAGGTCGATGGAAGGGCTATTAATTTCTCTTTTCATCTGATTTGCAGTATGTTTTACGGGATCCTGCAAAGAGTGCAAGTGGAAAAGACAAATCTACATTCATTGTGCTTTCCAAAAGTGATGACCAGCAGCCATCTGACAAGTCTGTTACTTTAGCTGCTGCATCTGGAATTGAGGTCTCTGAAGAGGAAGTTGGTATGACTCATTTATTGGATTCTTAGTTGATTAGTGGAGATGTATTTTGTTTAAGGCACTATAATTTCTTTTGTGCACATGCAGAAACTTAGTTTTAGATTCTAACCTTGAATAATAAGCTCAAGGAGCATGAAATCAAAGGGTTTTTAAAGTATTGACTTTACTTGGAAATCTGCATGTTATTCAACTATGACAGGAACTGGGTGGGACCTGTTATGATATTTTGTTATCATATTGGAGTATGGTTTTGATGTATTCATGATTCTCTTGTTTATGATTACATGCTTGTAAGAGCATCCTTTTCCTGTTTTCATATAGAGTTCTGTCACATTAGAAGCGAAGTTTACAATGCATAAGTTTGCAAAAAACCTGCCTGTGTGAGCATGCTCTTAGAAGACCACCTATGTTCAGAAAGTAGAGGGATTATCTGAACTTTGAAGAATTTGAAAGTGACAGGTTTTTTTTTTACTAATTATACCTGGAACACCAATGAATAAAGGCTGACTAGGAGAAACACATATTGACAAGGGGGAAGAATGGACCTGGAGAAGGATGAAGCAATTTATAAGTAGAGAGTGGGGCAATATGGCCAATGATGACTTCAGAATAGAGGGAGCCTCCTTTTTGTAGAGGTTTTAGAGTCAAAAAGTGGATTGGATCTTATCAATTCAAGGACAAGGTAAAGCCTGACCACTACCAGGTTTGTTGGGATAAGGCTGATTGCTATAAGATATTTTTCTAGCATGATTTATAACTGTTTGAATAATGGAGAAATCTTCTTCCTGGGGTGAAAAAAGGAAGTACTGAAGGTCCTGTAGTTATGAGATATAAATCTTTTCTTGTCTCAACTAAAAATACAGCCAAAATATCTAGCTCTAACAATTAATCCACAGGTACAACTACTATATTAATTGAAGCAGTTTCTATATAAACATATCCTGTTCTATAGATTCATTTCAATTAGAACCTTGCAAGTCTTTTAGGAAATGTTCTTAATATGTTGTATTCCTTTGATTTGCTTTATTCTGTGAAAATAGACACTCTTAAAGTTGGGTTATCTTGATTGCTTTCTTCCAAGATAAACTTTGGTGTTTTGATCACAGGAACGGCTTATAGAAATTACTGTGTATTTCCCTTCTTTGTCCAGATTTGGTGGGTGGAGTTTTTCTTGTCAATTCCTTTTTTTGTATTTGGTAATAATTATTCACTCCGTTCTTTTGGCTCTTCGGGGCACTTATTTTTCTTCTTTTTATTGAAATGTAAACTTTTTGGGACAAATTTTGAGATTGTACCAGTTCTTGGAGGAAAGAATACTGTTCAAGTCTAGTCAGGTTTGGTTAGGTTATCATTTGACTGGATTTGATTGTTTTCGGGTTTGAACAGCATGAGATCCAAGAAGCAAAAGCACTGTTACATTGTGTTTGAATTGGGAAGGGGAGGGTAAAATTTTACTGTTGTTTGGAGAGTAATTTATAAAAGAAGGGAAGGGGAGGCCACCCGATACCCTTCCTTCTGCTTCCATGCCCAGTTTTACTTGCACATCCCAATTTGGGGTGTAGGGAGGAGGAACTGGGAAGGAGCACGAACAATAATGTTTTTCATTAATTTACTATTCTATCCTTACTATTTGTGCAAAATTTCAATATTATCTTTAACTGAAGTAAAACTCTAATTACTGTTGTACAGTATACTTTATTACCTATTAACATTTTTTAATGTTTAATACGTCTTTTAAATAACCTAGGCATTAAATTCAATTTTTTTTGGGTTTTCTGCGGCTTGGTAATCAACCATAAGGCATTATAATTAAATTCATAACTCTCTGTACCATATAAATTTATACATGTAATATTTTGATTGTAAAGAGTATGATTTTATTATATTTGTATTTTACCGTTCCTTCCCCTTTGATTCTCTATCCAAATAACATGAGGCTACATTATTTTCCTTTATATTCCCCTCCCTTTCATTCCTTCCTATTATGTAACTTTCCCTCTCCTACACCTAGCCCACCCCTCTTTTCCAAATAAAGCATTCCATCTTTCACCTGTCTTGAAGGAATGTGAGGTGCTGCCTGCAGATAAATGTGTGATATGCCCACTCAGGTCTGTGTTCTTTCTTTTATCTTTTCAAAAATAACACCATTTAAATAATTCCTAAAGTACTACTAATCCCATACTATTTCCAAAAATATTGCCTAACTTACGCATCAACATGATTCAAGCAAGGTTCAGCCAGTGTTTCTTTTCTAAGAACTGTTGGTTGAACCCACACCTCTTTCAAAGAAGAGTTGGTGTTGTCTTTCTTGTAGCTGACATGAAAGATACTACCAGGCTCTGGGTCAGCTGGCAGTTTTGTTGTCCTTGTAGATAACTTGAAAGGTTCAGTATTATTTTGGGAAAAAGTTCAGTCTTAGTATTTTTTTTTTAAATATTATAAAAAAAAACTCAACAGATTCCAGTAGCTCTTGGATGATGGAATGTTTTGTGTTGGTGCCAGCTTCATTGGATGAAATGTCAAATTTAATGTCTAGTCAGAATTTTCGTGGAGAAAATGTGGCTGTTTTTAAGTGGGAAGTCCATTTTATTGCAGATTTTGTAGCTGTTTTATCATTTTTTTTTTGTACAACCTACAAGTTTTTCTGTTCATCACATTGCATGTTTTGATCCATGTTATCTAGTCAATCTGTTTCTGTTATGAATATATTATTTTCTATTCATTGTAAATGGATAGGATGCCTGTTTTTGAAGCGTATTATTGGTTTATGGTTTATGACCATGTTTTTTTGGTAATTATTCTATGGTATATGTACTTAAATATGTTGTCTTTCAACACTGATCTTTCAGGAATATCTGGAGGCACTCATACACCAAAGAAGAAAATCCTGCTTTTGAAGGGAAAAGAGAAAGAAATTCCTCTTGTAAGACTTTGTTTCTTGCAATCAGCCAGACTTGCAAGTCCCCTTGACCACGTTCAACAGCTTTACATAGTTCTGTGCCGTGTATTTGGCTGTTTTTGCCCGAGTTGATGAAGAAATTTGATGCAACCATTGAAGTAAAACAAATGAAGTAGAGGAAAATAATGGGGGTGTGATAATAAAGGCACTGATACACTAAATTGCCCTTGTAGCTCAAATTACAAAAATGCCTGTGAAGTGAGGTTAAATTCCTTAAACTTTAGGGTGAGCCATCTCGAAATCTCGTTTTTGACCAAACTTGAGCCAATTTTGGGAATACTCCAAGGGGTCCCCCCTAATGGCATGCAGGGGATGCCTTGCTCGAGGACCATGTCATGACCTGTCTAGTAGGGGTATTTTGAGAATGCATACTTGGCATTTTGAAGATCTTATGTTAGGTGAATATAGTGACCTTCCCAGTCGGCTCACGGTGGCTTTGCCGAAGGCATAGAGGTGCAGAAGGGGTGCTATACAAATGCTTCTAGTTAGATGTCATCTACTGTTTGACACTGAAACTTGTCAAACACTTCTGGATTATTCATTAGACACCTTTTTGTAAAAAAATTTTAGCATTGAATACTTGTCCAATACTTCGGGGACTTGTGTAGATAGTACACATATATCCACTAAAGCAAATTAGTACCATAAGTTTAAAAAAAGAATTGAAAATCAAATCAATGAAAAATAAAACAATGTTAACTTGCCAATTTTGTTGGGAAAATGGTTTTCTAGAATGGATATCATGAATTTCTAGTGGTGTTTTCCTAATTATTTGGTGTGAAATAATTTTTTCCTATTTTGTTATAATAAATAATAGGATATAAATGTGTTTACATTGGGAAAAATAAAGAAATAGATACATTTTCATATTTACATATCAAATATATATTTGTCCATTGGGGGTTCCCTGCTGCGGTGAGGACTCGTGTCATAATATTTTTGGAAATTACTATGTCGGTGTGTGCATATCCTCTATGCTTACTATGTCGGTGTCATGATTATTTTTTTTCTCAAATGTTCGTTGTCAATTGGAACTTTCATGTTATGGGTTTTTCTTCTTTTTGGTTTCCACGACTTCAGGGTCTGCATCAAACATCCTCAATCACCTTGCTGCTACAAGCCTAGTAATGTAGCCTATCATAAGATTGCCCATTGCCAAGCAGCCTTGCCTGCTTCTTCCACTTCATTTATATCAATTGTTATTTATATGCTGTGATAATTATTTGGCCTGCCAATTCGGCAATGAATGACTTAGGGCCTTTCTTTTTTTTTTCCTTTTTCTTTTTTCTGTTTTCCATTTTTGTTTTCAACATTTTGGGGGGGAAACAGAAAATATTATTCGGTATATGTTATGTTTTCAAAGGCAGGACAACAAGTTTCCAAATTTTGAAAAATGTGTTCCATGTTTGCCTTTCTTGTACAATTTTTCATTTTTTCCCCCAACAATCAGAGTCTTCTTTAGCTTCTGCTTCTCTTCTTTTCATATTCTCCTTCTTCTTCACCAGCTGCTTCTTTGCCACTGGCCATGGATCTCCTCCTTTTTTCTTCCATTTTCTTCTTCTCCACCCAGCAACCCACTGTGTTGCCGTTCAATCTTCCTTTTCTTTTTCTTTTTTTCCCTTTACAGATAGATGTTATATGAGTAAAGAAAATATAGGATGTATCTATGGGTGAGAAAATATTTTTGCAGATGCAAATACTCATATGTAGAGGTGAGCATTATTTGGTTAAAACTGAATTTCCAAACTGAATCAGTTAATTTGGTTTGGTGTGATTTGGAGATTATATTCTGGGCTCTATCAAAATTTGAAATTATTGTTAAATACATTAAATAAAAACTTGACTCTGGTGTGACAGGGTAGGAAAGAGCATCTGGGCATGCCTATGATGCCCAATTTGGATGAGGGGTGTTAGTGTGAGCCTGAGAATTGTGTTTTGCCCATATTGACTTAGAACACACACACACACATATATATATATGTCATGCTGTTGTATGATATGTTAGATTTATGCTTCTCCTTGTTCATTCATAGGGCTTATGCATTCATCATCATGTTTCTTCAAGAGAATTATAACTTCTCTGTTCATCTTTAGATTGATAAAACTTATTGCTGATATTCTCATTCTTGCTATAGGTGGCTGGACTGCAGAAGAGTGCAACATCTGTTAAAAGTTCACTTGGTTCAAGTCCTGTTAAACAAGACCAGCAACGTGAAGCCAGTGGAAGGATAATTAGAAGCATCCTTCTAAACAAGGATGCTCGCCAAAGTCAATCATCATCTGCAGTTCATTCTGAACAGCAATCCAAGTTCTCAAATCTGGAAAAGGACAAAAGGCCTCCTCGACCCCAGAATTTTCAACTATTCTCAAAGGATACCAACGGAGCACTGGAAGACAAGGTTATTGGGGATGAGTCACATGGTTTTCCCAGTGAGAAGCATGACAGACATACAAGGAACAAGGATAGGCCTGACCGCGGTGTTTGGGCTCCCCTTCGCCGTTCAGATGGAGCTCCTGCTAGTGTTGAATCTTTATCTTTGTCTACTTCTCGGTCTATGCGGTTACAGCCTAATTCTGCCGAAGGTGGTCCTAACTTGACCATGGTCCAGGAATGTTTACAACTTTAATACATGGCAATTATTTTTCTGACATCCCCCTATTTTTACCCTTCCTTTCCTTGTTTTTTTCCTTGTTTTTTTTTTGTTTTTTTTGTTTTTTTTCAAAAATTCTTCTCTGGTGCCTCCCATGTCCACCTCTCTCTGCAAAGCACACATTGGCACATTTGCAAACTAAAAGTAAGGGTGGTGAAACTTGGAATAGCCTGCATGCCTGCATTTGCAGAACTTCTTGTTATTTCGTTGGTTAGGTATTTGTTGTCATTTTATTACATGTTTTTATTCTCACCAGGTTATGGAGAAACGAAAATTGACATGGCAAATGCAAGGAGTGGGGAGGTCAAAACTGTTGGTGGTGGGCGTGTGAGTGATAATGGTTAGTTTTGCCTTTTTGCCCAAAAAGTTTATAATGCATATTTGTTTGTGTAATATGAATGCCTGAGCATCTACTCCCCAACACTTTCATGCCACATGCCACAACTTATGCAGACCCTAACTTATGCAGGTTTCCATAAACACAGTGGTCGTAGGGGTCTTGTTCATGGTGTGAAGGATACTGATAGGTCCTCTATCTTAAGTGAAGGGAAGCCCTTGAAGAGAGGAGGTTCTTCTGCCCATGGTTCCCATGAGGTATTCTTGGTCAACTTGAGGTATCAGGTTTTTCTGTTTGCAATTTTCTAACTATTACTGAAATGCAGAAACAAGTGTGGGTTCAAAAGTCAAGTGCTGGTTCTTAGGGCTGTTTTAACTGGTGAGCCTTTTTTTCCTGTCCTTTTTTCCCATATTATGTGAAAGGGAACATGACATTGGCTGAGGAAATCAAAATGCTTGCAGAAATTAACAAAGTGAATACTACAAATTAATGTCATATTGAGAAATAAATTTTTACTTGTGTGCTTCTTGGATAATGATTATCTTTTCTTTTTCTGATTGTGTTCTAATGCTTGGATCTGGTCAGTATGAGTTGTAGCTGGGTCCTGGGAAATTTCTATCAGTGAACAATTCTTTGCTAACCTTTCCAATTTAAACAGTTGGGGATGCCCGATTGATGTGCTTATTTTAATTCAGATTCCTTTTAGCATACCACAAAGTAAAAGTAATTTTGATGGAGATCAAGAACGCTAATTATTTGAGAACTTTATAATTTTAGTCATTTAAATTTTGAGCTTTGTTTCTAGTTTTATTTGGATTCCTACTGTAGTAAGGTTTAAGATGTTATGTTCTTAATTCTTATTTCCTAGGTTAATTAGGATTCATGATGTGCTAGGGGATTAAGTTGATTTAGCTGGCCCCTTCGCAATGGGGATTGAGTCTTTGATATGTTGCAGTTTAACATTGATAATACAACCTCTGGTTTGATAGTCATGTATTTTTGTAAGTGAAGGATACTTGCATCAGAGCAGACCTAAACAAGCAAGGCCTTCTAGGAACTAATGACAAGGATCAAGGGGTCTTGGGTGTTGGGACCACTTGAAAGGTCGGAATGGAGGAACCACAGCAATTAAGAGAGATATGGAGAGGCAGGGGAGGAACCCTAGGCCTTTGGGTATGCATATTGGCATGTTTGAGAATTTTTTTTTTTCTTTTTTGGGGCAATGAGGGGGAAAAGCCTCTTTATAAACGTTGTAAAGTTTTGGAGAGTGATCCTGACAATTCTGAGGTGAAAGTAACATAAGGACAGGTGTTGCAGCATCTTCTATGTCTTGCTGGGAGGCTGGTTTCTCTTGCCTGAGGCTGGTGATGGTGATTAACTTGGCCCAACTTGAGGCACTGATGTGTTTGCTAGGCTGAGTGAGTCCCTTAAAATGAGGGGCTTGATGGAGGAAGAGTGGGCACGTTGTGGATCACCTGACAAGGCTAGCTTGCTGGATTCACTTGGGTGAATGGTTGAGCATTGCCTTCCAGGAGGTAAAAGTGACAAGTTATGATGAGTAGAGCCACACCAAGCCTTCCAAGTCTGCCATGTGGTAACAGAACCCCCTACAGAACTGTTACTACTTTAGAAACCATAAATATTTGGATGAATGGATTCTTTTTCAATGTTTTGCATCTTTTTAGAAGCCCAATGTGCCTCTAGAACTCACCTTTATACAATGAATGATCAATTAACACGTAACTTGGTGGAAGGCAAGGTGGTTATGTTTGTCTCTTTTTCTAGGGGAATCATTGTTTAGTGCTTTGAGTGACAACCAAATTAATGAATGAATAACTATATAGTATTTGTATGCCCCAGCAGGGACTTTTTGTGGGCTACTTGTATAGAGACAAGAATGGTATCTTCTACATAATTTGTGAAGAGTCTGTTCATCTGTGCATTGCCTTTTCTGTCTATGGTGGTTAAAAGAATACTTTATTTAGATATACTAATTAATAAATCTTATGGTTGTCTCATTTAATGGTTTGCAGTGAAATTACTGGTCTTCGACCGTCTTGGCTTAATGTATATGCTAGTGGATGGAGGCTATTTCTGCTTGTTAAGGAAAAAATGGTTCTTCTACGAGACCGTGGAGGAACTCCAGGTAACTTGGAGGGGGGGGGGGGTTGAAAGTCTGGTGATTACTCAAGTCAAAGGTGGGCAGAAAGGGAGCAACGAAAGCAAAGCTGGGAGGAGAAACAACACCATTATTATATAACAACACAATTTTTGTAGACACAACCCTTGAATGGGGTTTTGCTTGCAAAGAGGAGCTATGGTATATCCATCTCACTCTTGCAATTGACAGAACTGGTATCGGGAATACTTAGTTCACAGGGGTTTGCTTTCTGTAAAAACTGTAAATACAGATCTGGGATAGATGCGTATATTGCTTGCACGTCGCTAAATATACAATGCTTCGTTGAGCTGATTATGATGCCCCGATGCCGTTGGCGAGCTGTGTTGTTTTAAGCCCCAGGGCACATAGTTGGGTCGTCTTAATTTGTAACTAAAGAATTTGGGTTTTGTTTTGAGAGTTTGAGACTGGTAGCAGCCGCCTTGGGCATAGGAATGAATATATATGGTTTTAATCTTTGACTTGTACAAGTACAAACTGGTGGGTGACTGGAATATGAGAGGAAGTTGGATCTGGAGTCTCCTCTCTTAATCTATATGGTGTGTTGTGGTTTATATGAGGCTGCAGAACAGAAATGGAATATATGCATATAATTATATGTTATGTGAAGAAGCTTTGTTCCTTTTGGACACTTCTCTTAAATTCTTTGCTCCTTACCTTTGGATGATTCTGTGTTTTCTTCATGTTGTTTGAATTCTCTCTTTTATCATGATGGATGAGCATAATACTACTACTGGCGTTCCTCCTCAGATTGTTATGTTATGTTACCTTATATTTTGTTGAATTCTCACCTGAATCTTATCTATAAATAATAAAGTTATCTTCTCGAATTTCCCTTCCTGCCCCAGCTCTTTGCAATACGTGCAAATTTTACCTGAATTTCTCTCAAGCCCCGTAAACTTCGTTTATTTGGGCAATTTACCCCAATAGTCCGTCAATTTTCACTTATTCCCACTCTGCGAATTGCTGTGAGTCATGCATTCTTGCAGTTGTTAGGTAATATATTTAGTTTTTTCTTAAAATTTATTTTTAATGAATATCTGTCAACTTTTCATACTTATTTAATTCATATTAAAAATAAAAATACACTTAAAAGATAGTGAGTGCGGATTTATTTTAGTACCAGGCAAAGAAGATGAAACTATACTATAAATAAAATTAAGAAATACAAAGATTATATGCATTGTGAGGTAGAATGAGCTTTTCAAATTTTAACATGCATTAGCTTATTTATTTTCATACTTAGGGTGTGCAGTATTTCGTTTCGGTTCAATCCCTATGTTAAAAAAATCAAAACAACTGAACGGATCGACATGATGTCATTTTTTACCAACTATTTGATAGAACATAATAATTGAAGAAGAAAATAAAAACAAAAGAATATATGAATTGACATTTTTGCCTTCCCTTTTACCCAACCCATGCAGTTTAGGTCTCCCTTTTCAGATTGATCCAGCCTCTTCCAGCCTTCCTATTCCTTTTGCTCCTGCCCATGACCAGCAACCGACCCCGACCCTTCACATTCCTCTTTGTTTCAACCAACAACCAATGACCAACCCTTCTCCTTTCTCTTTGCTTCAACCAACCTCGACCTTTTTTTTTTCTTTACTTTAATCGGCGACTAACCTCAATTTTTTGATGCAGTCACCAATCAAGTAGAATTCTAAAACTTAACAAGTATTAAAATATTATTTTGTCACTATTATTCCAGTGATACTGTTCCGGTTTGGTCATATTCGCTCCAATTGCAAGTTAATCCCAGAAGACCAATGATGGATAATAGCGACGATGAGAATGATCTTGGTCATATGATAGCCAACCCTAGTAGTAAAGGGGTTAAGAGGAATGCACAGCAACACAACCATTGGGAAAACAATGAGTATAAACTAAAGAATGATTTTTTGTTGAGTTTGGAGCTTGATCTCGAACATTATGTTGTCCCAACAACCTCAACATTTGCAAACTTAAATCTGGTTTATGCTACTAACATGACAGAAACTCCAAGGTTATTAACTCATATTGGGGTATTTTTCAGTCCCAAGGGTTCAAGGATTGTGGTGTTTCGTCTGATCGACTTGCGACTGTAAAGGAGATGGAGGCTATGATAGCAAATCCTTCTACAGTTTATTCAGGCTCTAGTATGGTTGAATCGAAGATAATAAGAACATATTCACCTTTGCGATTGCAAAAACAAAATGGTCATAGGGGTCTCTTTGTGGATAGGAGTGCTGGATCTCCCAGGCTAGTTAACTCAGGTAGTGTAACTGCTTTCAATATTAATCTGAAATTAGATTCTAAAACTAAGAATATTGTAGCAGTTACTACTATAGCTGATCAAGTGCCTGGACCAAAGGAGGATACAAGCATAAATATTTTAAGTGATGGAGAGACTGATGGTAGTTATGGAATAAGCCTCTATTTGAAATAGTTGCAAAAGAATGTTTCTCCAAGCAAGAAAAATCTACGGATGAATTCGGAAGCTATTGAAGAGTTAAAATCAAGAAAGCTTATGAGAGAAAAATGACCTATGATAAAAGCTACCAGATTAAAGAAGTGCTCAAGATGGAAGGTTCAACGTCCTCAATCTAACAGTAATAATACAGTGGAGGCAGAGGGCAACAAACATGGTGATGGTTGAACCCATACCAATAAAGATAGGGCTAAGATGAGGAGGAATGTCTTTGCTCATGTTCCCTTTGTAGAAAAGTTCAAGTGGTTCAAGAAGATGTCAAGCAAAAATTGCACAAATAAGAAGTACAAGGCGACAACTGACAAGCATAGAAAGCACAAAGTATTTGAGGTTGGAGATAAAATCATGATATTCTTGAAGAAGGAACGGATTCTAGTAGGAAAGCAGAACAAGTTCAAGCCAAAAAAGTATGGTCTTTACAAGATTCCAAATACGACCAATGATAATACTTATGTTGTGGATTTATCTAATCATATGGATATTTCTGAACATTCAATGTGGCTAATCTCTCTTTGTACTTGTCGAGCGTGGATTTGTCCTATTTGGATCAAAATTCGAGGTCGATTTTTTTTTCAAGTAGAGATAAATAATACGGTCACCAATAAAGACCCAGCCTAAGGCCGACCCAACCAAACCGGAACAGTATCACCGGAATAATATTTTAATATTTCTTAAGTTTTAAAATTCTACTTGATTTAGGATTCTATTTCATGTTTGATTAGGATTTTATTTTTATTATGATTCTAGTTGGATTTTGTTTACAAATATTAGATGAATTTGGATTAGCCAAATACTATAAATATGTATAGGATTTAGAGTTTGTAATCAAGTTTTCTCAATACAATTTCAGCAACCTATTTAGGTTTTCTTAGCAAAACAGTCTTGTTTTTGCGTTTTCTTGAAAGCCAAATTTCGGTCATTGAAGTTTGTTTTTTCAAGGGTTTATTTTAGTATGTTTTCTTTACACTCGCGCTACCAATTGAGCGTTTTACAACGAGTTAAGGATAATCGGAACTGGACTAATGGTGTGAATCAAGTCGACTATGTTAAGATCCTGACGCAGCGTGTAGCGCGAGTGTGAATAAAACACACTAAAATAAACCCTTGAAATAACAAACTTCAATGACCGAACCTTGGCTTTCAAGAAGACGCAAAAACAATACTGTTTTGTTAAGAAAACCCAAATAGGTTACTGAAATTGTATTGGGAAAACTTGATTACAAATTCTAAATTCTAGACATATTTATAGTATTTGGCTAATTCAAATTCATATAATATTTATAAACAAAATCCAACTAGAATTCTAATAGAAATAAATTCTAAGTAAAAGTTAATTGGAATCGTAATAAAAATAAAACTCTAAACAAACATGAAGTATAATTCTAAATCAAGTAGAAACATAAAATAGAATCTTAAATCAAGTAGAATTCTAAAACTTAAGAAGTATTAAAATATTATTCTGGCGTTACTATTTCGATTTGGTCGAGTCGGCTTTGGATCGGATCTTGATTGGTGACCGTATTACTTTTCCTTTCCCTCATTGCCTTTGCCTTTAACTTTTTAACCTTGTGCCTTCTGATTTGATTTTGATTGACCAACCATTGTCGCAGACCTTTACACTTTCCCTTCCTCTTTGTTTGACCAACCTCGGCTTTTCATCTTCTTTTTTGCTCTTATTCAAGTACTAATGCTTGCTTGTTTGGTCAATTTTTTTTGGTAAGTTCCTCCAAGCTTCTTATTTTTTAGTTGGTTTGATTTTTTAGGTTTGAATATCTATTCAGTCAGTTCGATTTTTGACAACATTTTGGTCAATTTAATTTGAGTTATCAAACTAATCGAATGCTCACCCTTACTAATATTATCTAAGGTTAGCTCAAGGGATAGGCTAGTGAGACATGTGTATAAGGCCCCAATCCCTTGAGTCTAATATAAATAATAATTTTAATTTTATTAATAAAATAAAATTAATAAATTTTAATTTTTTATTTTTTATTAAGGGATTGGCCCTAAATTAGTAATAGTTTAGGCCCCAACCCCTTGACCCGACCCTGATATTGTCATGTCATAAAAACTTAATAGAGCACGATAGATAACATTTTGAGATCTTGATTTTCAAGCATTGGTTGGTCGGTCTATAAACTTGTAAAAAAATATACATAAAAATGGGATATAAATTAGACATAAATGTTTTCCTGCTCGCATTGAATTTACCCAGTACGGGCATGCAGGGAGGTTGGGAGGGAGGGAGGTTGGGAGGGAGGGGGCCGCGCCCTCCTCTGATGTCGCCGGCGTCGGAATAAGATAATAATAAGATAATAGGGTCAATAAAGATAAGATAAAATTCGGATGGATTAGCCAGCGAGCACTTTTTGTCGGCGACGTGGCTAGTTCTGAACTGCAGAAACGTCAGCTTCTTCATCCTCTCTCCTCTGCCAAATCAATGAGAGTTCGCTTCGATTCACCAATTTTCGATTGTGAATTCGCAGTTCCTTTTTCTGCCTTCCATGGCTTTAAGTACAGTTTTGCCAAACTTTCTGCGGCTCCAATCTCTTTCTCTCAATTCGACTTGTAAATCTCGCGGCAGAAAACAGTCGAATTTGGCGCGAAATGCTAGCGGCATTGAGGTCTCTTCCCCTCCTGCAACTCAAACTACATCGATTCCAGGTTCTCTCTATCTCTCTCTCTCTCTCTCTCTCTCACACACACACACACACACACATGCACATATGTGATTTGTATGGTCTATTAATATATAGATCATAGTTTTTTTTGGGTAACCACGGTGAAGGAAAAATGAGATGTTGTTTGACTAACCATTGTATGTCCTGAAAATCATCAAAACAACATATGCTGAATCTTCATTGTGTTTTCCTTTCCGTAGGGTCCATTGTTTTTTTAATAGCTTATAGTCCAGTACTACTTTTTATGGCTGCTCCCATGGTTCTTGCATCCTCGGTCATTTGTGGTAGGGAAGATGTAAAACGTGAACTGCTATTGAATTTAGTTGTTTTGTCATTTGAAAGTTTCATGCAGATGTAGAATGACTTTGAGATAAAATCTGTGAACTTATATAAGCTTCACTTGGAAATTGCAACACTCTTCAGAGTTTAGACTCAAAATATCTGTAGCATCATTAAGGGCCTCTTAATGAACAGTGTTGTAACTGGAACTTTCTGCAGGCAAGCCAGAGGCAGATGTTGTTGTAATTGGGAGCGGTATTGGTGGACTATGTTGTGCAGGACTGCTATCTAGATATCAGCAAGATGTTTTAGTTTTAGAAAGCCATGATTTGCCTGGGGGCGCTGCTCACTCATTTGAGATCAAGGGCTACAAATTTGACTCTGGTCCATCTTTATTCTCTGGTTTCCAATCAAGAGGTCCTCAGGCTAATCCTCTTGCACAAGTAAATCATCTTTTAATATTGCTTTGCCGCTTACATTTTAACTCAGCCCTATCTGGGTTTAGGTGTTATTTAGCTTCTTCTTGCTAGTAAGAACAATTAACTATGCCGTACATTGTAGTTGGGGCTGGTGGTGTTCAATACAAAAGATAGAATTATTTTTGAAGTTATAATTATTGATGGCTGGAAATGGCTTTTGCTTGCAACTATAAAAGCTTCCATGAGTGACAATACCAAATGAAACTTTTTGAAATCTATAGCAGAAGAAACTGTAACTGAAAGGTTACTGAGTGACATCCTCTTCCTCAGACTTAGAAGTTGGGGGGGGGGGGGGGGAGGTGATGAAAAGGAAAAAACACAATCCTCATTTTTAGACTTGAAACGAGGAAACATAGACCTAGCAGATTTTGAGATTTATCTGGTTCTCATCATTTTTAGGCTATTGATTGTATTGGTTATCATTATGGTTAGGCTATTTTTTCTATTACATTTAAGGCTCTGATACCAACCTAAAAAAGCAATAAACAACTATGGAAAGATTACGAAGAATATATAAAAGATCTACAAAATATCTTAGCAATATTCTAGTAATGTTCTGAAGATATTCTAACAGTCTCCATGTGGTGTCATGGTCATGGTCAAGTACAACTGTCTAACAAAGATGACCTAGCATTATAGTTTGGTCTGGCTTTGGTTGCAGCTTATTTAATGAAAAAAGAAACAATGGTAGTAGTAAAGTGGAAGGGTTCCTTCAGACTTCTTGTAGAACCACGTTGACTTGTCACTGTCTCCAATGAATTCAATGAGTTAGATTCTTCACTCCATAAGTATAATTACTGGGTCCATTTACTTGCAGGTTCTGGATGCTTTGGGTGAGTCAATTCCTTGTGCCAATTATGACTCTTGGATGGTTTACATACCTGAAGGTGAATTCTTATCACGCATAGGCCCAACAGAATTTTTTAAGGTGGACTATCAGTATCTACTTCTGTTTGTAACATTACAATAATTCTCTGTTATAACTCCATGAAAAATGGTCCTAGAGTTCCTGCTCCTCCGATAGATTTCTTGGAAAAGGTAAACTCTAGTTTTTCATGCAGTGTGTCTCATAGATGATGCTGTCAAGAGAAACATGCATTACTTAATGTTCTAGCAATGAAATCCATGCTGTCTTATCCAAAGAGTAAACCAAAGTAAAATTATTTTTGTCTTCTCCAAAGTCATATTTTAGAAGCTTGTCTTCTTCTAAGTACCAGACAGTTAAGGCTCAACAAGAACTGGATCAAAGTTCGAGTCCATTCATTTGAAAGCTGCTAAAATTAGGAAAAAAGAAAAAGGAAAAAGGAGCAACAATTGGAGATCATCCAGGGAGGTGTATTTGACCTTATTTTGATGTTTTTATGGGTTAGTGGTCTATTGTTAAACAACTTTTTTTTCCTCATGTTCTGTGATTTCGGGTGGGATATCTTCACATTCATTGGACATGAACTGTAGTTCTGATTCATGGTTGTAATATTAGCTACTCTTTTGGATTTTATGTTTTTGAAATATGCTAAGCAGTAACAATTCGGGGTAAGTATGATACCCATAATTGCTTTTGTTAAGAATCTGTTGAGTTTCTGGCAATAAAAGGTTCTTTTAATGTAATTCTTGTTAACCTTTATAAAGGAAATGGTTACAGCTATTTTATGGTTTTTTAAAATTGATATCTAAACCCCATGAAAAATTAACAGGCTATAATTAAATATGAGACTCTAGACCAATATGACATGCAATGATCAAATGATATAACTTGACGCATGAGAAGACAATAATTCATGGCCAACAAATTGCAAAATCAACCCCCCTCCCTCCGGGTCCCTTTCCCTTGTTAATTTTTTTTATTCTCTTTATCCTAATATGTATTGTTTTTGCATCATGAATTTGGTGTGATTCTTACAAAATCTTTGTTACATCAACTATCAGGACACTGGGGACATGAGGTACATCAGATGTCATCTCAAAACTAGAAGAATTTTTAAAACTTGAGGTGGAACTTTTAGAAGATGGGAATTATTTTGGACTAGTTATCAAGTCAGTTAATACTGTTAATTGAGTCATTATGACTATGAGGGGCCCTTTTTTATCATCCTGTAATCTATTGTTATCTATTGATACATTTGGAGTCTAATTATATGATGCTTTTGGTCTTAATTGTTAGGATATGAGCCAGGGTAGCAACATAGGTTAATTACTAGAAATGCGGATCTTGAAAGGCTTGAAAAATAACCTCTTGTAAGAAGAAGAAATTAGGTTTGAGAACAAAAAAATTCAGATAAACCATACCTTCTTAGTCTTCTTCCTATTATTTTTCATTGATAATCTCTCTCTCTCTCTCTCTAATTTTGTCTGAGTCATGTTTCTCTCTCAAATTGTCTTTTTTATTATTAATATTATTTTCTATTTTATCTCAATTCTTCATGCTACTGTTCTGATGGAATACTTGCTAAACTGAGGAGGTTTCATCTTCTGTGCAATAATGATCTGGTTAACTATAGGTTTTGCTAAGATATTGATGAGATTTAACCATCAATGAGGACAGAGTCAGACATATGGGTTGCTTACACAATTGCTTGTTTGATAGTGTTGTTTTTGACATGGATATGTGGTGCTGATACAACTAGCCCAAAATACTTGATGCATCTTACCACCTACAAATTTTTTTATCCATCATAACAAGAAAGAAAATACTAGTAATTTTCGATGGATGGAGAACCTGAATGATGGAAATACAGTTCAGCATGGTCATTTGAAGAGATTGACTGCTTTACTAGGATAAATTGATACCATAAAAGGTGACTGCATGTACATTAGTCGTTAATACAGAAGCTAGAACTTAAATTTAACTTCTCATGTGACTCATTTGACAAAACTAAAAAAAAACTAGTTTTCATGATGAGGTACTCTGTGGCGGTAAATTATACACAGTAATTTAGAAACTGATTGTCATGATTGTTTGCACTCTATTGGGGAAAAGTAAATGCAAGCACGGAACTAGTTTATTACTTTTATAAGATGAATGGCCAAGGTAAATAAGCTTTCTGATGAATGATTTAAAAAATTAGTTCTTCTGTGAACGCTATGCACTTAAGAATACTTTAACATTGAGATCAGGAGACATGCTCACACCCATGAATAATACAATGCTCACGCCCATATATACAATTGCATCATCTTCATGGCTGAGATGAACTTTCTGAAACAACATTTCAATTAAGGGCTATATTGTTATGCTCTCTTAATATGACTTCTACTAACTTCATAGGACCTTGAGAAGTATGCCAGTCTTGATGCTGTCAGAGAATGGAAGAAACTTCTTGTGAGTATTTCATATATATTCTACTCCTGGTTAGTCTTTTTCTCTTGTTAAATATGCAGGTCTAGCATTAGGGAGAGAGTTTATAAATGAAAATCAATGTTTGCATTCTGTTCTCAAAATTTATACACGAAAATAAATGCTTGCATTTTCTTCTCAATATTGATAACAAGTCAAAGTTGTTGGTGAATTCTATTTGTATCCAAGGCTGTTCATTGTGTCCCTGTGAAATCTTAGTTCCATATGAAATACAAAAAGTTAATCAGTAGATTGGTCAATGGTCTTGAGAAGTGATTTACGGAAGTTGCATTCATGATTCTCAACTGTTTCTCTTCTATTCATATATGACATGTATTTCCCTACAGGACACAATACTTCCATTGTCTGCAGCTGCTATGGCTCTGCCTCCTTTATCTATTCGCAGTGATCTGGGTGTTCTTTCCACTGTTGCTGCTAGATATGTCCCCTCTCTCGTGAAATCATTTGCCCAAATGGGACCTCAGGGAGCTCTTGGTGCTACAAAACTTCTCAGACCCTTCTCAGAAATCATTGACTTGCTGGAACTGAAAGATCCTTTTATACGTAACTGGATAGATCTTCTGTCATTCTTACTTGCAGGAGTGAAATCTAATGGTATACTCTCGGCAGAGATGGTATAGCATCTGAGTTCTTCTTGATTTTGTTTTAACTAAATTTTTATCATGTTTACTGGTGTATGTGTAGTCATGTGCAAATATTATAAATGCAACATGTGATTTGAAAAGAACCACAGCTCTTTCACTGCCCCCTACCCCCTACCCCCCCCCCCCCCCAACGCACAGGAAAGATAGAGAGGGAGATATTCTTAGTTCTGTTTAAATTGCTCTTGCAACCTATTTTTCTGATGCATTGCTACTTATATTCTGAGGGTGAGCCTTGGTAGCAACAGTGAAGTTGCTCCTTTATGATTGAAAGTTCATGGGTTCAATTGTGGAAATAATCTCTTTGCAAGGTAAGTTGCATACAAAGACAATCCTCCCCTAACCTCACAAAGCAGTCTCTCATGCACTGCAAATGCCCTTCATGCATGGCTTTTATTCAAGGTCCTAGTTTTTTAGACTGTTTAAGCATGGAATCTTCCTGATAAGAGTAAGAATTGAACAAATTGATCTTGCATTTACATATGAAGTATGAAAATACTTAGATAGTTGACATTTAGAGTATGCACTCTAAGTAAGGCAATGCACAGCCAACTTTACAGGAGAGAGTCCTAATATTTAATCTCTTTCATTTTCATGTACAAAGCCATAAAGTTCTTCATATGGATGACTTCTTAGTTTTATTGAAGTGTTTTGTGAATTTAACAGGTATTTCTTAAAGTTAATCTGTATCCTCCTTATTTACTTCTCCCTAGATAACATCTTTGTATCACTCTTTTTATGTTTAGGAAATATACCTCTGCTTGTGCTTCTGCTTTTGCTTTTGTTAATACAGAAAGTTTCCTTCAACAATTTCAGATATACATGTTTGCGGAATGGTACAAACCAGGTTGCACTCTCGAGTATCCTCTTCTTGGTAGTGGGGCAATAGTTGATGCTCTTGTGCGTGGAATACAGAAATTTGGTGGACGGATCTCTCTGAGGAGCCATGTGGAAAATATTGTTGTTCAAAATGGTCGAGCAGTAGGGGTAAAGCTAAGAAGTGGTCAAGTGAGCAAAGGATTTAAGTGAAGTAATATGATTAGCTGATTCAGATTGGATATATTACTTTGTTACTCATTAATTGATGAACCAAGTGTTTGTGCAGTTCATACGTGCTCAGAAGGCCGTTGTTAGTAATGCATCCATGTGGGACACATTGAATCTGTTACCAAAGGAAGTCATCCCAAAGTCCTACCAGGACAGGATCAAGATGACTCCTCAATGTGAATCATTTATGCATCTTCATTTGGGTTTTGAAGCAAAGGTGATTATTGTACCTGTTAACCCCCCATACAGTTTATTTGGAAAAAGTATGTTTAATTTATTTTACTTCATTTTCAGACTTCCACATCTCTGCCTAGTGTTTTTAGACAGTATGATGTCAACAAACTCCAACCAATTTTTAAAATGTCAGTTGCAAAATTCTGTTCTCATATTCCGCTGTTTACAGGCCATAGTTTCTGTTATATAGGTGTCAAGTCTCATCTTACTACCCTAAGCCATACTACATATCTTCTTCTTCTTCAAGTCCTTTGCAATTTGAACTTGAACCTGGTTGATATTTATTAAGTGATTTATTTATTTGTCTTTGTTGGGTATGACTAAACTCCCTACCTAGTGGGATTAAGGCTTAAGATTGTTGTTGTTGTTATTGGGGATGACTAAACTGGAAAGCTGTTGTGTCAAGTGGTTGTCTAAGATGATATGACATTTGATTCATAAGATTTCTGATTCAGATCTTTTCTTGCATCATTGTCTCTATCCGGTTGCACTTTGTTTATTCTTTGTACATTGCCATGTTTATATATCTCCCGCACTGCACATGAGTTTAAAATTTTTTAATGAAACTGATTGCCTAAAACAAGCCAACAATCATCACTAAATTTATAGAATCATATTGCTCCTGCTGCCATTACCAATTTCTCCTGAAACACGTGCTTCCAGTTATATATTTTTGTTACCTTTCCACTTATGCTTCTTAATATCCTAATTTCCATCTTTGCGTTTGATCTACCTCTTTATTTAGCAGAGGGTTCCCTTGATGATATTATAATTCTTAGTTACTTCTACAGTTCTACTGTTATATACTAGACATGATAATAATATCAAACTCATATTGTTATTGCCTCTCTAATCTTATGGCAGAACTTTAAAAATTTCTCATAAATGATATAATTGACATGCTAAAGGCTATCATTAATGATTTTCATGTTGAAGAAAAAGAAAAAAGGTTGAATATTCTATGAATTTAAAAAAAAAAGAAGTGCTTAGTTGCTCTCTTATTTATAAATTTACATAATAAGAATTATGTGAAATGACATTAGTCACATTAAAAGAGTTTATCACATGCACTATTTGGCACTTAAAAGTTTGCATGTTGTAGTGAAAGCATTACCATGTACATGCAAGTGTTTGGACATAAGGCTCAATAAAAGTGCATTGAATGCTTGGTGATGATGTACAATCTTCTAGAGTCTACTGTAACTCTTTAAATAGAGACACTTATCTCTAAAAATTGTGGAGAAGGGATGAGAAATTGTAGTAATGAACTGGTACTGCTTGGATAAACTACAAGGCCTCTCACAAAGTGGTTAGGGGTAACTCTAAAGATTCCTGTTACAACAACAAATTAAAGAGATTGTTGACTATCCTGTGGGATATGTTATGTAGTGATGGCTTTATGTTCTTTTCTCTCTACGTCTGTGGCATGGAGAATATGAATGTAAGTGCTAGTAATCCTTTTAAGCAGGCCTTACCTTATTGTGTTGGATGTATTTTTCCTTTATCTGAAACTCTGGATGATAAATACATTTGACCTATACGTTATGTGTCAGGGCATACGTGAGGATTTGGGGATTCATCATATAGTTGTAAATGATTGGGATCGAGGTGTCGATGCTGATCAAAATGTTGTTTTGATATCTGTACCCAGTGCACTTAGTCCAGATCTTGCACCCCCTGGGAAACATATTTTACATGCTTATACACCAGGAACTGAACCATTTGGACTTTGGGAAGGACTTGATCGTAGAAGTGCAGAATACAAGGAACTCAAAACTAAAAGATCTGAGGTATGCTTACTGGTGTTTTGTGTCATTACCTTTTCTATGTTGTCATTCATGACAAATGCTCTACATGGAAACTGAGAAATTCAACAACATTGGTAGGTATAATAGAGTAAGTTCATTTAACTTGTGATGATGCATTGACAATTAAAAATGAGGCAGAAATTCATGCCAGTTTTTAAACTTAGCTGAGGTATTGACTACAGCAATGAGATAGACAGTTGTAACTTGTTTTTAGGTAATTTAAGGTTTAATCTTGCATCTCAAAGCATGATTCATTAATTGGAAACCCTTATTTCCAATTTAACTTGCCCAATTCATGACCAAAATACATAAGTTTTGATTTTCTTTTCATTTTCTCTATTGCAGAATTGTGAGTCTCAAGGTATACCTAGAATCCTCATCGATTGATGTACCTTGACTGTACTATGTGATGTGACATATTTGAACTACCATATGTTTTTGCTTCTGAATGTTGCTAGTAATTGCATATCATCAAGGGGTTACTAATTCTGATCAGAGCCGGCCCAACCAATTTAGGGGCTTGAGGCGAAAAAAAATTTTGAGGTCTTCTTAAGTGTATAATTTTTTTATAAAAAAATAAATAATACATTTTTTTATTAAAATTTTTATTATTTCATTAAATTTTATCATTTCATTTAATTAAAATTGAAGTTCAACCGACTACAAAATTTGATAATTTCTTAATGATAGTGAATTTTTAACTAAAATATAATATCTCAGAAATTAAAAATGCTAAACAATCTATTACAATAAACAAAGAAAAAATAAAACTAATTTTTTCTTAAAACTCTAGAAATGTCAGTGTAACTCGAGTAAAAAACTATACATTCCTAATTTTTTCATAGAAGAAAACAAAATAAGTATTAAACTGATAACATTAAAAAGGTAAAATTCACCAATAATGAGCAAATTTTATTACACAAATATGTGTTGACCTATATTCAGTTTTATGTAAAATTAAATTTTCTTGCCTTTTGAGATACAAAATCGTTGATTAAATCTCCATAATTAAGTTTATCTAATAAATCATGTTCAATGGATAATATAGCTAATACATTTAATATTTCTTGTGACATAGTTGACCTCAAATATGACTTTATTAATTTTAATTTTGAATTTTTTTTTACAGCAGAAGCCACTGAAATTAGAATTGTGAATAATATTCTATAAGCAGCAATATATGTATTTGGAAAATAATCTGATGTAGTGAAGAATTTTCAGTGTACTATTTCGTTCCTCTTAAAAAGTGTCTTAACACTCTTAATTCTAAAAATAAATCTAAACCATCTATATCAGAAAGTCCATCAAAATTAAGAACATTTTTAAGATTCAAACAATATCCTTTTAAAACATCTTCATCCATTGATTTTAATTTTTTAAAATTGCTTAAAAATCTAAATTTGTTTTTCATATATTTCAAATTATTCAAATCTATTTGGAAGTGAAGAAATGACTTGATCAATTGTTTATATAAAATAATCAACTCTAAAGGATTTTTCAACAAATTGTGTTTTATAATCATTGATATTTTCATCAAATTGTATTTTTTATTTAATTTTTTAATAAAATATTTATTATTAAAAAATAAAAATATATATAAATAACAAAATTTTAAAATGTGGGGCCTCCTAATTTGGGGGCCCCAGGCAGCCGCCTTGCTGGCCTTACAATAGGGCCGGCTCTGATTCTGATAAATGATTAATTCACTCTTCTATGTTACTCCTGAATATTATTGACTTAATTCTGAGTTTCCTATTAGCTTCCTTCTTTCAGCTGACTTGTTCTCTTTTTGAAGTTCCCAAATGCTCTGGTGGCATCCAATTATTTCCAGATAATTTGTCTTTATTATTCAAAACTAGACAACTGTTGTCCTATTAAACGCTTTGTTCATCCTAAAAATCCAGGTAATGTGGAGGGCTGTTGAGCGTGCACTTGGTTCAGGTTTTGATCGTGAGAAGTGTGAGGTAAAGTTGGTTGGAACTCCATTGACACACCAAAGGTTCCTTCGGAGGAATAGAGGAACTTATGGGCCAGCTATAGAAGCTGGTAAAGGCAATTTTCCTGGACATCCAACTCCCATCCCCCAACTTTACTGCTGTGGTGATTCTACATTTCCTGGCATTGGGGTCCCAGCAGTTGCTGCTAGTGGCGCCATTGTTGCTAACTCATTGGTTTCTGTGTCGCAACACTCACAGCTCCTTGATGCTGTTGGAATATGATAAAAACGGGTGAGTTTTATTATGAGTATCCCTTAGAACTTTTCCCACTCTGTTGTGTTTTTATTAATATTGAACATTATATTCTTTGAGAAATAAGTATTGTTGTCTTCATACAAAATTAAATTCACATTGTTTTCTAAAAGCAACCAAATGGCTTTTGCAAAAATAGTAGAAAATGGAAGGAATATTGTTTTCCTTTTTAAATGGAAAGGAAGTAAGGAACATGTTCTTTATATATATATATATATATATATATTTATAGAAGGGGAAGCATGTATCAGCATCGATGCATGAACATGTTGCTGCAGTGCATCTTTTTATTTTTCCTTCTTTTTTTTTCCCCTGTAGGAGACGGCGTAATGTTTTTGCTTTTCCTGGGGATGGTATTCCCATCTTGCCCATCCATTTTATGGTGCAACAATTGATCAGTTCCTTTTATGGACATGATCTGTCAAATACATTTTAATGCATACATTTCTGAGTGCACGGGTATAAAACATAATTTGTCCACTGCATTGTAGTCATAGATGGTTGAATTACGAACTGTCAGTATTGTTTGACAACACCCCCCCCCCCAACCAAAAATATATATATATGGCCATGCAAGGTTTCCTGCCATTTAGTTTGTGCTAGTTAGCCTGATTGATGCATCCTTGACGAGCTCATGATACAAACACATGCATAAAAATGAACTAGCAGTTCTTAATTTCACAAATTTGTTCACACATGCATTCTACCAAATATAGTACTTCAGCATAATTGCAAAGTGGCTCAGTATTTTGAATAAGCTACATGCCCAGTAGATCAAAATATTATGGATTGCCTACCGTGTGAGGTATTTGGTTTCTTCAATAGTTCAAAAAATCATCAATAAGGGAGTCGACTGAATGATTGTCTGGAGAGTAAATGGGATTATAACTGTTGGATTTTTTGCAATACGAAGGACTGTTTGGATTACATTTTGAATTGATGGAGGCTTTATTAGATTTTATTCTCTTTTACTTGTCTTATATAATAAATACTGATGTATTATCCCATTGCTAGATGAGGATGAACTTTAAATTAGGGCTGTTGAGATGTGGATCCAAGGAACCCTATTGGACTCTGGGGCCGACCAAGCCAAACAACTTCAGCTTCCTCCCTTCCTGTTCCAATTTGCATCAGAAAACTCAATCACGAGGAGAAATTGATGTCAAAATAAGGTTCTTGGAGAAGATCAAGGTTACCGTATTGCTTTTTAAGCAATCAGCGCGTACATATTTTAGGGTTTTATGGTAGCATGGAATAAATAGACATTTGAGGTGCAGAATAGATGGTAGATGGATAAACATTTTGGAGCAATATGTGTGTGTGTGTGTCTTTCTACTGAGCAATCAGATGGAACCCACATCATGTTTGAAACCTGCATGCTGATTGCTTTTGGGAATTTAAGGGTTGATTATGAAGTTCACCTAGCTTTTCCATCCATGTCCTTTTTGGAGGACCACAATTTTTAGCATTGACGCTGACATACAAAGTCTAGCACACTATAAAGCTGAGAATTATGAGGCATGAGATGTGGTGGAGGTCCACCCACATATTGCACTATGCCCGCAAGGTCTGTGGCTTGCTCTAAAGTCCAGTCTTCACACATTATGCTGCAAACAAAGTACTATAGACCTAACATTTGATGTGGTCCACCAAATACCCTTGTTGAGTTTTTAATCTTTTGTTGGATTTAGATGCCTTCTTGTTAACTTTTAGAAAACGGTGCTTGAACGAAATTTGTGACAATATTTTCTTTCCTTCAGAAGATAGGATGGAGCCGCAATAATAGTAACGTGGAAATAATCTCTTTATCAAAAAAAAAAAAAAAACAAAGAAAAGTTCAAGCTGCAAGTAAAGTACTAGACCTAATATGTGATGTGGCTTCATACCCATGTTGAGTTTCTATTTATTGATGAGTTTAGATGCCATCTTATCATTTTGAATAATATTTCTAATAATATCTCATTTATCTAGTTAAGATAAGAACAATAATATTGTTCATCACAAATTAGAGTTGTGAGAAGAATTTTAAACATAGGACTTCATCCAAAAACTACTCTCTCCCAAAAATGGATACTACTCTTTCTCGAAATTGGATAAGACTATGATTGTTTTGAAGTTTGAAGTTAGAAGTTGTGAGAAAGGAGTCATCTTGCCACTTAGTCATATTGCAAAGTCTCTTTTGCCTCTTATCTTCTCTTCTTTTGGTGCCGGAAGTCTCCTCTCTTGGGCACTAAGTCATTTTCTTTCTGCACATGGAAATGAATAAAGTTGGCCTCCCACTCGCTTCTTTTAATTCTAAGTGGCTGTGTGGCATTCAAAGCTGGAACTTTATTTCATTGTCTTTGGGTCGCCATTGTTTCATTATTCCAGTTTATTATACTAGACAGGAGTAAGCTTTACATTTATCTTTTTTTTTTTTTATGTCAATTCGAACTATTTGTTGAGTGTGTGTTCGATAAATTCACTGGATAAAAAAAAGTATCTTCAGGGTGAGTCACCACTAAGGGTGTGTAAATTGTCAGTTTGATAAATTCGTTAACTGATTAAATCAATTCGAAAAAAAAATTAAATCAAATCGATTTGACCGATTAATTTGAAAAATTAAATTAATTAATAACTGAAAAAATTAAACTCAAACCTTATAAACCGAACAAAATCGATTAAATTGAAGAAATACAAAAAAATCGAAGAAGACTGAAATTATCAATTGAAAACACACAAAATAAAAAAAAAACATCATTTTATAAATATCAAAACGATATCATTTTAAAGTTCAATCAGTTTGATTAGTTTGGTTATTCCAACCAAAAACTTGAATTGAAAATCAAACTTTTGAAAAAAATTAACCTAATCTAATCGACCTGAATCGAACCTAATTGAACAGATGCAATAAAAAAAATTGAATTGAACCGACAAATTTGTTCAATTGATTTTGATTAATTTAGGTAAACCAAATTTTTGTTCTCCTTTAGTTGTCAATTATTTTGGACAATTCTAGAGTGATTTATCACAAGAAATTATACATAACAAAATTAAAATTAAAAAAAAACAATTTAACCATTTAAGCTTAAATAATTGAGATGATTTAAATTAGATAAAATAATTAAATTTATTTAAAATAGCTAATGTTAAAAAAATTTAGTAAAAATTTGAAACAGTTTAATATGTACAATTATTAAGATGGACATTGAGTTAGGTTTATATTTTGGTAAATTGGGTTTATTTAGTTTTATTTTTTTGTATAATGTGAAAAACTCGAATAGTCCTTAATACAGAAATAGTCTTTTGACTCAACTATCTTATATTTTTAAAAACTTACAGTTCATCTAGATTCAACCTGAATGTACGGACAAATTTGTCATGAACCAAATCCTGAGCCCTAACTCATTCAACAGACACAAGCCATTGCATAGTTTCACACGAAAACATAATCGAACCCACCATCTCATTATTTTAAAACTAAATCAAAGGCAAAGTTTTTTTTTCATACAAAATGGGAAAAAAAAAATTAGTTCAATTTGAAAGCCCTATTTTAACCAAATAATGCTTACATAAATTATCTTAAAATGATTTGCCAAAGAGAATTCCAAAAATAAATTATTTTTCCCAAAATTAGCAAAAAATAACATCAATCCTTTTGAAAATTAAAATAAATAATTAAAAAGAGCTTGAAAACGTAAGCATATTTTATAGATTAGACTCCCAATAAGGTCCATCCACACCTTTACTTTATAACGTGAAAAGGGCAAAAATGATAAAGCAAATTAGCCAAAGATATGAAAGATTTCCATTTGAAAGAAAAAGTCACAACAACAAAGTCAACAAGATGGACTCCTCACTCCCCCTTTTCCTTAATGCCCATGTTCGTCTTATTTGTACACTTCATTTTAATATTTTTTTACAACATTTATATATTAATTTAATATAAAATATAACAAACTAACATATTAATATTATAAAAAATATTATAATTGAGTATAGAGATAATATTTTTGTATGATAAAACGGTCATGAGACCCATCGACGTGGTCCTGCAAGTCTTATCACTACGTCTTGTATCCACTGATTTGATATGATGGACCACCAAAATTTAAAAATGTCCACGTAACACGTTTTGATTCAAAGTTCTAAAAAGATAGACAAAAATAATTAAAATTGTCATGATCGACCACTGACATGATTAGAATCTTGACACATGTCCTTATCGACACCTTCCATATGTATATAAGTTGAAAAATGGACTCATTAGTGAAATTTTTATTTTTTAATAAATAATAATTGCATATGGAAAGCAACATTATTTTACTTATAGTTACTCAATTCAGATAATACTAGTTCATTGGCTCGATTGGTTTTTTTTTTAATCGTTTGTTCTTTAAAAATTATAAATTATTTAATATCCTAAATAAAAATTAAAATAATTCAATTTCTTTAGAAGATATTATAAGAGGTTAGATGGCCAATAATCCAATTAGATTGCTAACTTGGAGGGTTAGCAATCTACTTGGGCATTATCAAATTAGATGCAACAAACATGAAACATGGACTACTTGGGCTCATCAAAATTGTGACTATTTACCTTTCAATTTTAAATTGAAGGGTATTAGTTCTCCCTTTGTCATACCTTGTGTCAAGGTTTGAGGATTTAAACTTAATTATTGTATTTATAGATTATCTAAGTTGTTACTTAAAAGTTAAGGATAAAAGAATCAATATCTTATTTCTAATAACTTTTAATAAAAAATTTATCTAAATATTCTAATTGACAAATGTGTTTACTAAGATAGTTTTTTTGTTATTATTTACTAAAGATAAAGAGACATCTCGAATGTTGAGGGATATAAGTTAAGCCTAATAGGTGTGAAAAAAATATTAAATGCGACAATGATATTATATCATTATGTTTTGACATATTATATCAATTGTTATGAGTTGAAGATTCGATATATGACAATTTTATTATTGATTATAATACCATGTCAATACGATAACTTAGATCATCATTATGATGAATATTTTAGTACAAGCACCGAACAATCTTTCACGTTGACTTAATCGATAATCAAAATATTATGAAAAAAATAAAGTAAACCCTATTTAATTTTTAATAATAAAAGATTATACTATTCACAAATAACAAACACGCACTCTTAAAATTTGACTAGTGATCATTTTAAATACATAATGCCATGAATGACTTTGTCTACTATTCATTTTATTATATATAAAAATATATGTTATATTCTTTAGCCAACAAAACATATATATGCTAAATTGCCATATTCTAAAATATTTATTTTATAAAAAAAAAATTAATTTCAAACCCCTCTAAAATAAGTAACAAGAGTATATTGTCACATTTTTATTTTTGCTCTCGTAAAAGGAAATTCTCCTAAGCATGATTGAATGGAATTTAAGCAACCATAATGTCACATGATGTGACATTATGGTTATTTTATATACAATTAATAATGAATCGTCTCATTTTTGTATAATAATAGCTTCATTATCACAAGACGTTGAGTGTGCAGCCACATATGGTAGGCTGAAGAACAGCGGAACATTTCCGGCAGCTCTGCGGAAGGGACCGTCAGTCTGTCAGTACTCATCAGTGTTGAGAAGAGCAGACACCCCACACCCAAAAACAGCAGAAAAGGTTAGAGAGAGAGAGAGAGAGAGATCGGTTATCAGATCAACGCGGTCCACGGCTCTCTAAGTCGGATCCGACTCCTCAATCACCTCGTCGGATCGTCTTTCTTGGTGAAATCGATTCGAATTTCAGCGTTAAAGCCCCCGCAAAATGCGCTTCATCAGCTTCGAATTCGTGCCAGAATTTGTCCAGGTGAAGAGACCTACTTCACATACGTGTGCATATGCTTGCAGGCATGTTTGGATTTCTGTGTGTAGGCGTACTTGAGAAGTTTAGATTCTGGGGACTGGCGTCTGAGGTCGATGTGTCGCAAAATTCCCGGTAGGTCTAGGGTTTTCGATATGGTTCCTCATCACTTGCGTAAAGTAGTGCATAATTTTGATTTTGGTCTTAGATCTGATCGGGAGCAGAAATGGATTTCTGGAGATGAAATGGCTCGCATAATCTTATGTTTAAGTTTAATTTGGATCAAAGGGATGGAATAAATAAATTACCATGGATACTTTGAAGTTTTTGGTTGGATAATTGTGGATTGGGTCGTCAGCTAGCAAAACCCCTACATTAACTGAGGGTAGCTCAATTAGGCAGAGTAGGGTGGATAGGATTTTTTTGTGTTGCGCGTTTTAGTTAATATATGTAACAATATTAAACTATTATACCTATTCTGTCAATAATTTTCTGTGGAACTGGACGGCTTCTTCTGAATTTCCCTGACTCATGACTCGTGTTGGGACATGGACGTTTTATGAGAAATAGCTCGTGTTAATCTATTGTAACAAGTGAATTCATCTTAGATATGCAAAAATAATGATGAGTTACTGATGCTGTTATCATTGTATGTATGTAAAGAACCAGGCCTTGCCTTGAGAATTATCCTGATGCATGAGACATGCTACGACGCGAAATAGAAATTACTCATTTTAATCTATTATAACAAATGGGTTTGTCTTAATTATGCAATGAACGGAATGGATTTTAATTTGAATTGTGTACAACTTCTTAGAACAGTTGTGATTGTATGTTAGGGCTGTAGATTTTGTTACATTTTAGATATGTTCAGAATAGGCTAGATATATGGGTAAGGACACCTGGGTGCATGTTTTTATCCAAATATGCTGCATTTGGATTCGATAAGGAACACAACAGTTGAGTCGAGGTTCATTGATACTAAAAGATGCATGCTATTAACTCCTTTTGACATTATATGTTAGAGAGGATATCTTTTTTACCATGAAAAGGGTGGGAGCATATTCCTAGTAGGGAAGGAAAAAGAGCATAAAATTGTGCTGTTACAATCTTCTGCTTGTCTGTTTTTGTTCTGACTTCAGTATCTTGTTGTTTTATTAGGAAGGCGGGTGCTTGGACGGGAGTGAATGTCAAATTGCGAAGAATTCTATGGATAGAAAATAATAGCATTTGTGGTACTTGTTCAACACATAAATGGCGTCTGCCAGGCTAGGACATGGGGGAGTAGGCAGTTCCAGGAGTGTAAATGGCTTCAAAGGATCATCTAGTTCAGTTGATTGGCTGGGAAGAGAGATGCTTGAAATGAGATTGAGGGACAAGGTGGACCATGATGACGACAGAGTGAGCTTCTGCCTTTTATTTCTTAATTCTATTTCTTTATGCTTCACTATTATACATTTGTACTTTATGTGGTTCTCATCTACTTGTGCAATGCCCTTACGTTTGAATTTCAGCTATTTGGAAATCATTTATACTAAGAAGCATTTAGTAGTATGATCTGGGAGGTCTGTGTATCATTTACAAAAGCGTTATTTAAAAATAGGCAGTTGATTTGTGGGAGATTCGACTGAGAAATGAAACACGTGCTTCTGCTATAATTGATAATGACCCTTAGTGGTTTACTAAACAAGGCCGTTAATCAATTGCAGGATAGTGAACCAGATATAACTGATGGTGTTGGTGCTGAAGCTGGTCATGTGATAAGGACTACCATTGGTGGTCGCAATGGTCAATCTAAGCAGGTTGGCGGGCTGTTTGTTTGTAAGAAATAAAAATTTTCATGTCAATGGTGTGAAGATTCTTCTTTTGTTTTATATTTTGCAACATTTTTTCCTTTTTTAAAAAACCTTTTGTCGACAGAATGTGAGTTACATCACGGAACATGTGGTTGGAACTGGTTCTTTTGGTGTTGTTTTCCAAGTAAGAGGAACTATTATGCTATTTTGTTAATTTGTTATACCCTTTTCATGTTGAGATATAATTTAAAATACCTTGTATAGGCAAAATGCAGAGAGACAGGAGAGGTTGTTGCTATTAAGAAGGTTCTCCAAGACAAGCGCTATAAGAATAGGGAGTTACAGATTATGCAAATGCTGGACCATCCAAATATTGTTGCTCTTAAGCATTCTTTCTTTTCAACAACTGACAAAGAAGAGCTCTACCTTAATCTCGTACTTGAATTTGTTCCTGAAACTGTTAACCGTATTGCAAGACAGTACAGCCGGATAAACCAGCGGATGCCCTTGATATATGTCAAACTCTATACCTATCAGGCATGTATAATCTGTTTAACAATATTAGTTCTTTTTCTTTTGTTTGGCTTTTTTTTTTTTTAATTATCCCAAAATTCATTGCACTTGTTTGTCAATTCTTTTCCTGCCGTGTGTACCTGTATTTGTGAATTCTCCCACTTTTGTGGTTTTGTATCAGTTTGTGTGATTTTCTATGTCAATCCTCCTTTCGAGTCTGGTATAGACATTCTGCGTAAGTAAGAACCTAGGCCCTTTAGGGGCTATTTAATTGTGGAAAATGATATCCAGTTTTCTATTTCCAATTTTCTATAAATCTCTAGTTTCCATTTTCCATAGAAATTTTGAAAAACACATTCAAATGTAAGAAGTACAAAAAACTAATTTCTAATCTAGAAAATTGAACACATGTTCAAAAAAGAGAGAGAGAGGTTTTTCTTTTGTGGAACTTGTGTTAGAGAAGGAGATGAAGTTGATATGGGAAAAGTTTTGTGGAGACCCGTTTTCAAAACCTTCAAATTAGTAAGGAAAATTTGGAAAACTCATTTTTAATTATTTTTCCAAGTTTTTAGTTCAATTTTGGAGAACCATGTTCTCCAAATCTCCATTTTTTATTTAGAAATTTTATGTGTTTGAACAAGTTTTATGACTTTTCCATTTCTGTAGTGTAATTTTCCAGAAATCAGGTCTGTTTACTTCCACAACTAAACAGCCCCATAATCTCTTCCTAGGCTAGGTAATGAAGTGTTTGTGTTGTATTAATTAAGGTGCTGTCTTGGTTTTTTGTCAATTTCCAGATGCATCTATACTTTGCTTTTGACATTTTGTTCTTAAGGAAGATATAAGTTGAAATAAAGCTTTTGTTCCATCTGGATGCCTCATCCTTGATTGGTTTTTATATTATTACTTGATTTTCATATGATGTAAAATTTTAGTGCTGCTTTCCTTCTTTGCTATGCAGTAGGTAATTTAGAATAATTTTGTTATCATTCCATTACATGCTGCAGATTACTATTTCTACTACTGCTTAATTTCTATTTTTGTTATTTTTTAAATGTATTGTTTATTTCTTGTATAGCATTACACTTTCTTTATTACTGTTGAGCATGAGATTTTACTTGCTAATTGATTCACTAGTACATTGGCTAGTTTGCTTTGCAGTTTTATGGAATTTGTTCATTTTTTTCCCATGTCATGTTCAAAGAGTTTCTGGTATGGTTTGGTGTATGCACGTCTAACAGCCTGTGGTGGACCCAGAAAATTAGCTCAGTCAGAAAGGAATAACAAAAAAGAAAAAGTTATAAAAACAATACATTTATATAATATTTCTATATTAATCTTATAGTAAACATCTATAAATTTGTCTTGAAACTAAAGGACAAAATTTTACTTGATAAACATAAATCTTCAAGATTGAAGCTTGAAATAGATGAATAAGATGAGGGGAAAATATAATGAAAAAGTAACCCCAAGAAGTCAACTCTTAATAGATCAAATAATTCTCATTAACCCTGCAAAGTAAAGAGCGTTAAAACCTTAAAAGCTTAAACCGATCAAATTATTTGCATGATTAAATTTTGAAAACTGGAATAGTGGATTATTTTGATGTATGACAATGCTTGATAAGTAAATATGTAACTTTGGCCAATATCTGCACTGTAATAGTATATTTAGTTTTTTGGGGTTATTTACTCTTTCATTCCAAAGTGTGCTGATCTTCCCTATTATTATTGCAGATATGCAGAGCACTTGCTTATATCCATAATTGTATTGGTATTTGTCACCGTGACATCAAGCCTCAGAATTTGCTTGTAAGATTCTTTCTTGAATCGCAGTCACTACTTTCATTTATTTTTTCATGACTTGTTATGCATGCTGATACACGTGTCCTGACTTTATTATAAGCGAATGTATGAATAATAATATCTCATTCACTAGTGCAAAAGGTCATGACCTTCACAGTAATGATATATCTCTTCTTTAATACAGTAATAATACATGTGTCCTGACTTTATTATAAGCGAATGTATGAATAATAATATCTCATTCACTAGTGCAAAAGGTCATGACCTTCACGGTAATGATATATCTCTTCTTTATTACAGTAATAATACACGTGTCCCGACTTTATTTCTTCTTTTTCATGACTTGTTTGTACTTTCAATATAATATAATACTAATGCAAGATAATAGTATGAAGTATCAACATTAAGAAGCCATAATTTTCATACTTTAAATGTCAAAACACATCACTCACATAACATAAAGATTATATGCGTAAGAAATAATACAACTAAGCGAACATATTGCATGATAGAACAATCATATAGACAGAGTAAACTAAGAACTAAAAATGTCACTATGATACATCAAATCATGAGCCATTATCTCATACTAGAATAAGTAGTTTCCAGGCCAGTCTATTTTCGCATGTGCATCAACATCTAATTTTATTTCCTATTTTTGGATTCTAAAATTCATTTGGAGAACTTTCAGGCTGGAAGAAAATGAGAAGAATAGCATGAGGCTAGAAAATTTTGAAAATTGGGCTTGCAATGAGTAAAACCAGCCCATTTGGTGGTTTGAGGATCAATGGATGGCATTGGTGAGCCATAATTTGGTAAGATTGGTTTAGGGAAATGGATATATAAATTTTGAGTCTATTTCAGAAATGTGATTGGGGTATTTCGAAATAGAATATTGAAGTACTGAAAAATTCAGAGAAATAGCAGTGATTTGAAATAGAGGGTTATTTTGAAATCGAATATGGCTATTTTGAAATATAATTGCTGGAATACTGGGCAGTTTTGTGGTTTTTCATTCGATGATAAAACTGAAGACCCAAACTTAGACCCATGATTATCGGGTTTTAAACACGGTTTTTGTATATTTTACCCATATTTTGGATATACTGGATTAAAAAGATTTGATCATTTGGTGGGTTAATTTTTGAATTAAAGTGTGCATGAGGAATCAAAGTAACGAAACAAGGGTTAAGTTTTAACCCTAATAAGACCCTTTGGTCATGCATTCTATAGCTTGGGGAAGGAGGACAAGCATGCATGAGTTTATGGGCCAATCAATGAGCAAGGAAGGTAAGACAAATTTTGGGACCAATAATGGGGGTAGAAAATCTCCTACAAAGGGAGATACATCTGCTACAGAGGAGACTAAAACATGAGAGGGAGAAGCCCTTTCGGAAAATGACCTGTTTTCCCTAAAAAAAACATGCAAAAAGAAGGAAAAAGGGAGGGTCAGGATGGTCTTTTCTTGCAAAGAAACTAGGATATCAGATTTGGGAGAAGAAATTCTTCTCATTCTCCTACCTTGCGGCTGATAGATGGAGGAGGGAGCTTGAGTTGTGTTCTTGCTTGAGTTTTGTGGGCATACTTGGATAATTCTTTCTCAAGGTAAGGAACTTTAGGGAGCATGGGTCAATTTAACTTCATATAAAGCTTAGACATTGATGAATGTTTGATTGGTTGAGTTTAATTGCTTGTAGGACAAAATACCCACTATTTTGGAGGATCTTTGGCTTGAAACCTCATGAACTTTGTAACTTCCACCCTCTAATTTCATGTGCATGCCAAGGTAGAACAAAACATTTGAATCGTTATGCATGCATGATGCATTTGTACCTTTTGTGCTTACAAATGTCATGTTGGACATGGTGGGCTATGTACACCACGTGATGTCTAAAGAACTAGATGTTTCTGGTTAGAATGCATGATGATTGTGGGTGATATATGCATTTCTGGGTTATTCTTGATCGAAAAATGAGGCAGTGACATGGCAGTGTAACAACCCCCTCCTCCTAGAGGACAGGAAGCATAGGAGACTTGCTAGACTGCAGTAAGATAGTGTTGAAATATAAAATTGGTAATACCTAGAAAAAGAATAATATAATGACTACTGATTGCAGAAATATTAACTTAAAAAGAAATAACAAAAATGGAAAATCATTTTGTGGTGTCAACTGAATGGATGGGGGTGGTGGGAAGAGGATTATTGGTAGTAAGATAAAGTTAGAAATATGGCAATCATCTGGATGTAATATTTTTATCCAAGTAAAGAGGTTTACAGTTTCTGGTTTTGTTCCATAGTATCTCTGGATGTAATCATCATTAAGTTTTAGAGACTCAACTTTTAAACTGTTGAATCCAGGTGAATCCACATTCACATCAGCTGAAACTCTGTGATTTTGGGAGTGCAAAAGTTTTGGTTAGTCTTTCTTGCAACAGCAGTTATTTATCGGCAAAACTTGTTTCTTTACTTGAATATAGTTGATCTATTATTGCTTCAGGTGAAAGGAGAACCCAATGTTTCCTACATTTGTTCAAGATATTACCGTGCACCAGAACTCATATTTGGTGCTACTGAATATACAACTGCCATAGATATATGGTCTACAGGTTGTGTGATGGCTGAATTACTTCTTGGGAAGGTAGTTTAATTGTCTCATGTGCTGGTATTTTATATATTATTGTCCATGAAACTTAAAGTTTTCCATCTATTATTGGAAGTTATTCATCTGAGGAACTGTCTAAACTTTTATACAGCCTTTGTTTCCTGGAGAGAGTGGAGTTGATCAGTTAGTTGAGATAATCAAGGTATGTTCTCAAGTGTTGTCTAGTCATCCACACAAAAAAAGAAAATAAAGAAAGAAGAAGAAGCAAATTTTGAGGCATTAGCTTGAATTTGAGTCAGTTGTCAAGTTCCAATAGAAGAAAGTTACTGAGAGGTGGAGCTTTTAGAAATTCTAAACCAAAACATTTAGCCTTGATTCTGTGATCTGAACTGCCAATTCACTTTTTGATCAATCTAGTATCTCTGAAAACTTGTTTTCTGCTTTTAATTAATTTCTTCTATTTTTTTTTGGTCCCAAAATCTAAAGTTGTAATCAAAAGTCAGATTTTTTTTTTTCTTTGTTCGGTTAGGTAAAAATGGCACAACTAAGATTTTCACTGTTTTTTTTTTTAAGAAAGGAAATTGCAAGGATAAAATAAAATTGGAAAAATAGTACCAAGTACAGAAATATAGTGCTTAAGTATGTAATGTACCCATGCATGAGAGAGAGGGGGTTTTGGGAAGAAAGGGTGGAGGGGGGGAGGGGGAGAGAAGAGAGCTTGCTTCAGATTTCAGTTAGTTTTGGAAAATGGAGATCTATGGGATATATTTCTTAATGTTTGTCATACAGGTTTTGGGAACACCTACCAGGGAGGAGATAAAATGCATGAACCCAAACTATACCGAATTTAAGTTCCCGCAGATAAAGCCTCATCCCTGGCACAAGGTAATTCAATTATATTTCTATTATCTTTATGTTTGTATTTTGTTAATGCATTATCTTTAGAAGTTCAGAAACTACATCTCACCGTAATTTTAAGAAATAGTCGTCCTTGTTTGGTGCTTGTTCACATGTTAATTGTGGTCCAGCGGATGATATTGTATGTTAAGACACAATCCAGTAATGGGCATAGTGAGACAAAATAGAGCCTTAAGTGGCTCTGGTGAACCCTCTGACTTGATTCAATTATATTTCTCTGCCATTTTTCATTCCTCTGGTCTGGAATCTCTCTGCTGTGGTCAACTGTAATTTACGTTTGGGTGTATAAATTTTTTCTAAAATTGTATTTCATTAGCCTTCATATAAGATATATCTCTGTTGGTTAGTTTCATTTTGCATTTGTTCCCATGCTTAGGTATTTCAAAAGCTTTTGCCTCCAGAAGCTGTGGACCTGGTGTGTAGGTTTTTCCAGTACTCCCCCAATTTGCGATGCACTGCTGTAAGTTTTACCTAAACTGAAATTACTTCATGCTTTGCATATTTGGCTCTGTTGAAGTTAAGTGATTTTTCTTTTGCTGTTAATTGTCTCTTTTGTAGACAACGTATTATCTGGTTTAGGTTAATTTCATTGGGTTGGGATACTATCTTTTTCACATGAAATAAAGAAGACCGTAGTTGTATCTGAAATTCAACTGGTTGTAAAGTTGCTCTGACGTTATGTTATGCAGCTGGAAGCATGTGTTCACCCTTTCTTTGACGAATTGAGGCACCCCGACACTCGCCTTCCTAATGGCCGCCCTCTTCCTCCACTCTTTAATTTCAAGCCCCAAGGTACATACATCACTCGGGAAGCTTTTGATATCCTACATCTTTGTTGACCTCTTCTGACCCTTGTTTTTTCGTGATACAAGTGAATTATATATGCGAATTAGAATGAGTCTTAGTGAGTAGTGACTAGCATGGTGAAACTCTCCTCTCATGCATCATCTGAAAATGCCCATTTTGCGATTGGTGACAGAGCTTTCAGGTATTCCACCTGATATCATTCAGCGACTAATACCCGAACATGCACGAAACAAGAACTTGTTCATGGCATTGCACAATTAGAAGCAGCAGCAGCAGCAGCTCTGTTGGGGTATTTTGCGCGGCTTCCTCTGAAATGTCTGTAAAATTGGCTGCCCAATGATATGTATTTACTTATTATATATGTCAATCTTTCATTTCATTTTCCGAGGAAAAGATCTATATCTATGGATCTGCAAAAAGAGTCTTGTCTGTCTGTGTTTGTGTCTGAGACACAATATTTGCAAGAGAGACGCGAGGGTTTTGAGTTTGAATTGGCCGTTTAAGTGAAGTGAAGTGAAGTGAAGGGCGAAGGTGGTGTTTTATTTTCACACATAATTTTGATCATCTTGTTGGGACACTGTATAATCTCATGACTCATCATCTCTTATCATGTGTATATTTGCTTTGCATTTGCCTTTGCCTTTGCCTTTTGCTTTGACGCTGAACTACAAATGAGAGAATGTTAAAATCATATTTATTTTCTGCTCATAATGCTTTCATAGAATGCTTTCATCTCTCTCTCTCTCTCTCTCTCTCTCCTCTCATAGCTTCACAAAACATGTCAGTCAGAAAGAATTGCTTTGTGTTGGTCGTTGGGATGAGAAGAAATATCGAGCATCCAATAACATGAAGAAATTGCTAGAATTATTTATTTTTATATTTTTATCTCTCTTTCTGCCCTTTATTGGGTGAAACTGTAATTTTTAAAATATGCTAGTATGTGTTATAATTTAGTCAACGAAAATTCTATTTGCAATCATACGTTTTGTTCTTCACAATCAATATAATTTAAATATTAAATTTTATTATTTATAATTATACTTATTACTTTTTACAACTATTTTTATTTCAAATATACCTTTCAAACACTATTTTTCAAAAAAAATATTCCACGTGCATTAGACCTTCTTCTTCTTCTCACTATAATTATTTGTTATATTATTATAATTATAACTTTTGAACTTGCATTAAGTTATTTATAATAATATTTTATTTTAGTATTTGTTGTTAAATTTTATTTAATTTATGATAAAATATCATAAATTTAATATAAATTTTGAAAAAATAAAAATAAACATAATTTTATTACAATTTGCATTTAACTCCAAAAAAAATTAAAATTAAAGCAACATTAATTTAAGAAAAAATAAATATAATATTAATGATTGATGATTTGAAATAATTTATATACAAAATTATTATATATATATATATATATGTATATAATATGTTATATATTATCCATTTTCCCGAATTCATGGTTTCGAAAAAAATATTTTTTTTCGAATTCATGGATTCGAGAGAATTGATTTTTCCCGAATCAATGGATTCGGAATGCTTACCGAACCTTGAGGTTCGGGGCATCCAAGGGTTCGGGACATCCCCTAGTCCCTAATCCCCAGGGTTTGAGGGCATCCTTAGTCGATGCATCCCCAGCCTCGAACCCTGGGATTCGGGGCATCCCCTAGCCCCGATTTGGGGTTTCAAGGTATATTTTTTATTTTTTAATTAATTTTATTTTTTTAATTCATCCATTATATATGTATATGAAAATTATGTGATTGAACTAATAATAAATGTTATAAATTGTGTTGTTTCTTGCCGAAACATGAATACTCGTTATCTTCTTCGTCAAACTCTGCGTAAACATTTGCAGATAATAATATTTCATCGTTGATAGTAATTGTTGATAATAACTAGTAATTGGTTATGGCGATAAGGACTGACCTGAGCAATATTTAGTGTTAAATAATAATGGTTGCGTAATACTTAGTATTGAATAATAGTAATTGTGTAATATTCAGTTGTTGATAAGTAAAGTGGTTGTAGTGATCGTGGTCGAAAAAGTAAATGCACGCGGTTGAAGAGTAATGATAAGTGGTTGAGCGTCAAATATCTAAATGATAGGAAAATATGAGTTTTGATCTCAGAGTATTTTAAATATATTGAAAGTGGGTTGTAAAGAGCAAAAAGTATGATTGCAAATAGAATTTTTCGATAGTCAAAATTTTATCAATTTTGAGTACTTTTTTTTCTTAAACATTCATTTCAAGTAATTCTAAACTAGTATTTCTTTAAATTTCTAATACTTTTAATTAGGTCTTGGATTTATTTTAAACATTATGTGAAAGCTTTTTATCCATTTTCCTTACTTTTTGATAATGCTTTGGGAAAACTTCTCAACAAAAACATGATTATTTTCATCTAATTTTCAATATTTTAATTTTTTTATTACCACTGTAGGTAGACTTATTGGTGATATTTTTCAGATTTTGAGGGCTCAATTGCAAATTTGGTAACTTCTCATCGAATGTATCTTACATGTTATTAATAAAATAATTAAATTGTTTAATTACAATAAAATTGAAATACTTTTTTATTGGAAAATTAAAATACTTCTTGTTAAAACTAATTTAAAATACTTATTGATAAATGGAAAAAAAAGGGCGGGAGAGAAGGGTTTTTCCCCATCTCCGACGCCGCCATTGCCCACAGCCACTCCCTAAACCCTCTCTCTCTTTCTCCGCCCCCCCCCCCTCTCTCTCTCTTAATTTCGGATTCCGGCTATTTAGTGGCTTGTCGGCGACGTCTTTATCCGGCGGCTAGCGACAGGTATACCCCCTTTGCGCTCTCTCCCTGTAGTTGCGAGTTGGATTTAGGGTTCAAAATAGAGAACCAGATTTGGTTGGGAGTTTGCCGGTTTTTGTTCCACTGTGAATGTGTTCATTGATTTTTTTTTTTTTGGGGGGGGGGGATTTTTAATCACCAACTGAGTTGCCTCCACACGGTATGTATTTATCAATTGAATGTGCTGTTTAAGTTTTTTTTTTAATTGAATGTGCCGGAAGATTTCATTTGTGTTTTTTTCTGCTGTGTGCTTTTTCCTACCGAGTTTGTTGCTATAAAAAAAAACTTTTAGATAGTCTTCCAATTTATGCTGATAGGGGATTTGGCAGGTGCTTGAAAAGTAAATGAACTTTGTAATATCAATGAGGATGAATTGGAGATTAAAACTGAGTTTTATCCAGGATTTTCTTGGTAAACAAACAGAATATGGCTTGCCATTTGTGTAGCACCGGGATTTCTGTGAAGTTTCTGGGGAGTTGTGGACAATCAGTGAGGTGGCCAGTTGCAGCCGCACAACGCTGTGTATTCAGGAATGTAACATCGGCTGTCTATTTTTGGTCACTTAATTCGAATTTTGGGAGTGTCCACAGACGCCATTCTTGGCGTTTCAATGATTTTCTACCGTTTGCCGTCATCGCCAGTGATTCTTCCAACATTGGTGTCCCTGGTAAGAATTAGACTAGTATGCATCTTCAGCTGTCTCTTCTTCTCCTCCTCCTTTTTTTTTTTTTTTCATTTTGGTATTTTGGGCATGTGAGTGTTCATTTCTTAGAATTAGTTTTCTGTGTTTTAATTAGTTCATTTTTATATTAAGAGGAAAACTTTGATGGTATTACAATTTATATATATATATATATCATGGATTCTTCAATATATTGCCTTGGCATCCCCTTGAAAGTGCAGTAGCTGAAGAACTCCTCACATGTGAATGTTGTGTTCCCATTTGCGGCTATATATTGTTCTATTTCATCGTGCATATTGACGTTTTTGTGAATAACATGTTTCCGCTTACTTGTAAGAGGAAAGTCTTACGGGATCTTTTTGAGACCCAGGAGAGCTATTCGAATAGGACATAGACAAGAATGGAACTCCTCCATCAGATTGGGGAGTTGTACTATTAATACTAAATATTGTAGTTTGCATGTCTTGAATAAAGTGTTAACATTGTATAGATTTCCAATTTGCTGTCCATCTTTGCCTCTGTTTCTTTTAGTAGCCGATCCATGTAGATTCCATTTTAAACTTTTCCTTTTCCCTTCTCTATGTTTCTTTCTCCTATGTCCCAATAGTAATCTAATCAAGCTGTCCATGTGTTATAGGTCTTTACCATGTCTGTCAACATTGTCTATTTGAGAAGGTATGCGTGATGAGGAAAAAGCTATACTTTTATAGCTTCCTTCAGTTCAACTCAGTTTCAACTCTTTCCCTACTTTTTTCTACTGGACGAGCACTACCATGTTGGACCAAAATATTTGATTAATGAAGCACATCTACAATTTTAGTCTTAGTGTTTGTGATATAAGGGGTTATGGAAGTAGTTATTATCTAGTTGGAGAGTATGTAATAGCAATAAAATGGGGTAGTTTCATTGAAAATTAAGGGGAAACAACAATGTATCAAGCCTTAATCCCACAGTTCCTACCATGTGTGGTTGGCGACGTGAATTCTAATTTGCTAGTTCTTTCTATCTATGGTATTATCCTCTGGAAGGCTTTTATAACTCATCATACCTAAGAGTCTTTTTCATGTTTTACTTGGCCTTTCTCTACCTGTTTTACAGCATATTAAATTCCATGTTTAATTCCAAATTCCATCAAATCCTTTCATTCCAAACACAATGTTAGGAGGCTACCAATCTTGATAGGGGTCCAGCGAATACAGAAGGACTACTCAAGAATAGCACTTACTTTTTATTTTATTTTATTCTTTTTACTTGGATATTGAGAAAAATCTAAGGTACCTGTATTAAATATCGATTATGTTAGAATGCCCATCAGAAGAAACAAGGGTGTGTAAATTATTGTTCACATAGCCATGCATTTTGGTCCTATCTGGCTAAGTTGCCCATATTTTGAACTGGTTTTTGCAGAAGAACGGTTGATTGTGTTGGTCATTGGTGGAGGGGGAAGAGAACATGCACTTTGCTATGCCTTTAAGAGATCTCCCTCTTGTGATGCTGTCTTTTGTGCACCAGGAAATGCTGGAATTTCCAGCTCAGGAGATGCCACTTGCATTTCAGATCTTGATATTTTTGACAGCTCAGCTGTGATCTCCTTCTGTCGAAAATGGGGTGTGGGGCTAGTTGTAATAGGACCAGAAGTTCCTCTTGTTGCAGGTCTTGCAAATGATCTAGTTAAGGCTGCAATTCCTACTTTTGGCCCTTCATCAGAGGCTGCCGCATTAGAAGGTTCCAAAAATTTCATGAAGAATTTGTGCGTCAAATATGGAATTCCCACTGCTAAGGTTGTCACTTGTTTTAACTTCAAATCAAAATACTTAATGATATTTCTTTCTTGTGCTTTATTTTTATTACATGAAAATTATTAAGCTTGGATTAGTTATTACCAAAAATTTCCAGGGATTAAGGCTCGAGTTCTTTCAGATAGATAATTAAACATTATATTTGTGAATCTGTAGTTGTCAGAATTAAGATCGGTTTCTGAGAAATAGACAATGAAAATTAACTGTTGGGAAAAACAGGATGGTAATAAGTTATCTTGATGTTTACTGATAACCAGTGTTGCATTTGGTGTGATGGCAATATATCGTTTTTGCCATGGTGTGCAATTAGAAAGTTTGTACTTCTATCTTTTTTTAATTTATTAATGTTGTATTAATGAGACTAAAAATAGTTTTTTATTTATGTATTCATTGATATGATGCAGTATCAAACTTTTACGGATCCGTCATCTGCAAAGAAGTATATAGAAGAGCAGGGTGCACCTATTGTTATAAAGGCAGATGGATTAGCTGCTGGAAAAGGAGTAATTGTTGCCACAACATTGGAGGCGGCTTATGAAGCTGTTGACTCGATGCTTGTAAAGGGAGCTTTTGGCTCTGCTGGTTGCCGAGTCATTGTTGAGGAATTTTTACAGGGCGAAGAAGCATCTTTTTTTGCTCTGGTGGATGGAGACAATGCCATACCTTTAGAATCTGCACAGGACCATAAACGAGTAGGAGATGGTGACACGGGGCCTAATACTGGTGGAATGGGAGCTTACTCTCCAGCACCAATCTTAACTAGAGAACTTCAGTCTTTGGTTATGGAGTCCATAATTCTTCCCACTGTAAAAGGGATGTCAGAAGAGGGATGCAAATTTGTTGGGGTTCTTTATGCTGGACTCATGATTGAAGAGAAGTCTGGGTTGCCCAAATTAATTGAATACAATGTGCGGTTTGGAGATCCCGAGTGTCAGGTGAGTAAAGTACAGCTAATGATATTCCATTTACAATAACCCTAAGTTGCAGGTGATAATGACTTGTTGCCTAGTTGTTAGACACTGTAGTTGATATTGAATCTGCATTTAGTAGCAGTCATTTTCCCCCCAGAAAGCTGCTTCTCATTTATGCCTTCAACAGATTTTGTGCAGATAGGAGCAAAGTATTTAATTTAATGAAAGTGAACAGTGAGTTCTGTCAGGACCTAGCCCTAACTAAGGTTTACTTTCAAAATAGAATTGGAAGTGAGGGATAAATAAAAAGAAATGAAGGAGAAACAGATGAAATAATAGAGGTAAATCAAGAGAAATGAGAGAGAGAGACAGAAAGTAGGGAGAAACATAGTGAAGTGAAGGAGAACTAAAATTCTAATATTTCTTAAATTCTGATCTGATCTGATCTGATGTCTTTTTCGGAACTGTGGCATAGTCTTTTATATAAAGCTATTCACCAGTTATTTACAGTGGTTACCTCTATTTCATTACTTCACTACATAATGGTAAATTAACTGTAAATAATATCTAACTACTTTTAATTTATAACTGTAAATAACAACTGAATAAAAATAACTTTCTAATTCATCTAGTTCGTGACAAGTTCTTTGTCCAAGTTAAATTTGAATAAAAATCTATGTTTTCTTTATTTAATTTTATCAGCCTTTTCTCTTCCTCTTTTTTTAACGGTTAAGACATGCTGTCTCTGGTGATTCACTGCTAGTTGGTTCAAGAATTATACCCTGCTTCTTACAGCATAGGGGAGATATTTTCATGTTCCATTATCCTGAGTTACATTCATCATTTATAATTGAGAATACTACCACACGGATCCAACTCTGCTTTATTGGTGAATTTACATGATCATGTCAATGTTGAAAAATAACTGACAGATACTTGCACCGGAATAATCATATAACATTGGCATATTTTATCTTCAACCTGCATGAAGTTATTGGTCTCAAAACTCAAGTTTATCTTGCACATCCCCATGTACTTGAAAACAATCTTACATTTTCTGTGTCTAATTGTTCACATTTACAGGTGCTGATGGTTCGCCTGGAATCCGATCTGGCCCAAGTTCTACTTGCAGCTTGTAAGGGTAAACTAAGTGGGGTGTCTTTGAAATGGTCGCCAGGGTCCGCCATGGTGGTGGTCATGGCAAGCAAAGGCTACCCTGGCAGCTACGAGAAGGGAACTGTGATTCGAAACCTGGAAGAAGCAGAGCTCGTTGCCCCATCCGTCAAGATCTTCCATGCCGGAACTGCATCTGATCCGGAGGGCAACTTGATCGCCACCGGCGGCCGCGTCCTCGGCGTGACCACCAAGGGAAGAGATCTCCAAGAGGCCCGGGACCGAGCTTACCAAGCTGTCGAGGAAATTAACTGGGAAGGCGGGTTCTATCGGCGAGATATCGGCTGGAGGGCCCTTCCCCGTTCTGTAGAGTAAATTACACTCGAAACCCCTGAAGGTTCACTAAAATATATTACTGTGCGTACCCCTTTCGTTTTGAAATTTGTGCTAACCTCTCATAAACAGACCTTACCTTAAGAAATCTGGCAAGGATTGTAAATGTCGAGAATTACCTGTGTGTATCGAATGCATCCAGCACTAGAGGATAAGCTGATATAATTTTTGAACGACAAAAACGAATTTATGAAACATGAGGGGTACATTCTATATTTATACTGAATTCAGGGGTGTACAGAGTGTTTTAGCTTTTATTTTTGTTTGCTTTGTTCAGCATAAATGAATGTTGATGTGCCGGATAATTATGAAAAAGTTTGCAAAATTCATATTTTTATTTCTATATTTTTTTGTGTGTGAATACTTAAATTTCTTATTATTTTAATTATATTAGTTGTATTTTTAAATTAATTTATTTTTTTATATTTTTAACTTTTTTTATATATTAACTTAAGTTTTTTATTATTTTAATTATAATCTCATATTTATGTTTTTAAGTTAATTTTATCTTATATATTTTGACATAAAAAAGGTTAAACTAATTTATTTTATTTTTTTATACATCAAAATATATGTTAAATTAATTAAAAAATATAAATATATAAATAAATTTTTTATATTTTTAAATATATTTATTTAAAAATATATTTAAATCTACCACCTCTTCCTCTATGGTCATGGCTCTTTCTCTCCCATTACCAACTATATATATATATATACACTATATAGCTTATCATCCATACTCAATCAAGTCTCTTTCTCGCAACGATGGTCACGTTCATCGTGGCTGCTATGGTAAATGGGTGACAACTGTGCTCATAGTGGCCATATGTGTGCACATGTTTGTGTATATTAAGAGTGGGTGATGGCAGGGACCATAATTGAGGGGATAGGTGATGGTCGTGGCCATAGCGATTGGCGGTGACTGCCATGGTTGCAATCTTGTGTGTGTTTGTGTATGTATATATATGTGTGTATAAGTTTGGGACAAATATAATAGAATCGTTTACTCTCATTGACAACAAGAACTAAAAATGTATCTTTTTAATTATTTAAAAAATAAAATTTAAAATTTTTAAGTAAGAAATTTAATACCATATTTTGTAATAATTGAGACAGTTTAAAATATATTAAGCCTTTTTAGAATGTTGAAGGACGGTTATGTAAAGTGGCAAGGAGATGTTTCTAGACTAGAGTGAGACGGGTGGTTGGGGGGTGGGGGAAGAGATGTTTCTAGAATGGGCCACGTGGCATCATATACTCACTCTCTCCTTTTCGTCCTCTCTAGAACCCTTCCTTCTTCTTGGGCTTCGTTTGGCTATGCGGTTTGACCGCTTATAAGCTATTCATTTAGCGTATAAGCTGTCAAACTTATTTACTTACCTGTTTGGTATGCCTAATAGCTTAAAAGCTAAACAGCTTAAACGCTTATTTAATAGCGTTTGTAGAAAGCCATAAGCCATCGGCCACCAGCTTTCGCAAAAACGTTGCAGTGAGCATCTTGAGTTGACCAACACATTTACAATTTTACCCTCCTACATTTCCAATATTTACACCTCCTATCCCTCTTCTCCCACCTTCCCAGTGCCTTCTCCATTACCACCATGCTGGATCTCCTCCTCCATACACGGTCGTCGTTGCCGCCCAGCGGCATCGCCTTCCCCGCCCAGCCCAGCTTCTCAAGACACCCAGCACTGTTGCCGTCGCGGCCCAGCACCGCAAGCCGCCTCGCTGCCCAGCGCCGCCATCGCCGCAAGCCGCCCCCGCCCTGCTACCAGATCGCCGCAAGTCTCCATCGCCGCCCTGCTAGTAGATCGTCGCCATCGCTATCGCCAGCGCCCATCGCGTCGCCGGCCGTCCATCGCCCTCATCTCCTCCGCGTTGCTGCCATGGCCGAACTGTATATATATATATATAACAGTTATATATATAACAGTAATATAAACATATATATATAACAATAATACATAAAATATATATATTATATAACATATATAATACATATAATTTATAATTTATAATCTTAATATATTTTTAAATATTTTTATAATTTATTAACATATAATTGTAAGTATTTTAGTAATTGGACATCAATTTAATTTTTTTTAAATATATTTTTTAAATTTTATTTACATTATTCAGTGTCATGTCCATTTTAGTCTTTTTGCAAGTTTTAATAGCTTATCAGTTTTTACCAACCAAACACATAACTTTACACTAATAGCTTAAAAGTATGTATATCCAAACACATTACCAGCTTAAACACTATCAAACTTAAACGCTATAACCAGTTTAAACACTATCCAGCTTTAAAGCTTTGAAAAAAAACGCATAGCCAAACTAGCCCTTGGTCTCCTCTCTCTCTCCCAAAGTTCTCTGTTTTACTTACTTGCAGATTTGCAGACACGCTTAGGCACAGAAAGATAAACACGCGCGCGCGCGCACATACACATATATAGTAATTTTCTTTCTAGGGTTGTGTTTTGAATTTTTCTGGTGGAGGGAAATGGCGACGTCTACCGCTCAGATTCACGTTCTCGGAGGGAATGGCTTCGCTTCTTCATCGTCGAAGCATTCCACTATAAGATCTCCGAGAACAGTGTTTTTTGGCCACGGACTGGGCGGGAGGACGGCGTCGTTTTGCTTGCCGGTGTTGAGGAAGAGCTGCCGGAGGGGTTCTGGCGTCGGAGGGCCGGTCAGGGTGGTGGCGGAAAAGGTGGTGGGGATCGACCTCGGCACGACCAACTCCGCCGTGGCGGCGATGGAGGGGGGCAAGCCTGTCATTGTGACGAACTCTGAGGGCCAGCGGACGACGCCGTCGGTGGTGGCTTATACCAAAGTCGGCGACCTGCTCGTGGGGCAAATTGCGAAGCGCCAGGCGGTGGTTAACTCTGAGAACACTTTCTTCTCCGTTAAGAGGTTTATTGGCAGGAAGATGTCGGAGGTCGGCGAGGAGGCCAAGCAGGTTTCCTACACTGTGGTCCGTGATGAGAATGGCAATGTCAAGCTCCAGTGCCCTGCCATGGGGAAGGAGTTTGCCGCCGAGGAAATTTCTGCTCAGGTAGGTATAGCCGTTGACTCTCTTCTGTTAGAAGTTAAGAGATTCTACTTTGTATGCTTACAAGCATGTAACGATTGATTGATCTGGATTTTAGATATAGCATCGAAGATAGCATCCGATTGTTCTCAAACGTGTTCATAGGTTTGAGGTTTGTTGTCGAGTGTTCACCAAACCCAAATCGTATGGTTAGGCTTCAATTGAAGCGCCACCCCCCCCCCCCCCCCATACAATCAAATCACGTGCGACCCACTCAAGAAGATGTTGATAGAAAGCTTGTGGCTGTAATAAATTGAGCCATTACTTGATTTCAACTTATAATGCAAATTGGCCCAAACCAAAATTGAAATCAAGAAAAGGATGTAAACAAAATTCCATTTCTCCAATGTGAAAGCCCCAAAATCCATTTGGAACTCAACTGAACAGATTATGAAACTAAAAGTAAACAACCTAATTAGAATTGCGACCCAACTTGGGATGAAGAGAAAGGGGTTTTTGTGTGAGGAGAAAAATCTAGGGATCAACGTGAAGAACATGAAGATTGACCAAAAATGGCATAACCAAACCTCTACTTCTAACACAATTGTGAAGACAAGAAAAGGAATAGCAAAACCCTAATCAACGTCTTCAAACTCAAAAATTGCAACTGAGAAAGTTCATCCAAGATCAAAACTCTGTTATAGTCCATTGGCTAAGGGAGGGCATTCGGGTAATAACATGGGGTGGTTAAGAATAGGCATTATTGTAATAAGAGAAGTAGAAACAGTTACAATTCAAATGTAAACTCAAAATGAGGCGCCAAGGTTGGCTATATAAGCCAAGCCTGCGACCAAGTTGAGTATGAATGAGAAAATACAGATTTCATTTTCCCTCCACACTTCTATTTTGATCTCTCTCTCTCAATTCTCTCCCTCATCACTCAATTCTCCCGATTACACCTCAATTCCCCCGCAATTCTCAATTGAATTGTGAGAGAATTCCTTGTCTGAAACAGAGTTCTAACAATTTGGTATCAGAATAATTCCTGGGCATTCGGATCGGGCCATGGCAAACAGAACAAGGATGAAGCAGATGGAAACGCATCTCCAACAGGCAACGTCCACCATTTCCAACATGCAGAATCAGATGGAGATGCTGGAGAATTCGGTAGAACGGAGGATCGATGGGGCAGTCAATGTGTGGCACAAGGAGAGTAGAGTGCAAACCACGCGACTGGAGGATTACATGTGAGAGCAGACTTAGGCTCTCCGCGATCAAATGCATCCGTTTATGTTGATGTTCTTGCAACAAACTCAAGTAAGGATCTCACCTGAGTTTCCTCCGAGAGGACAATCATAACCAATTCTTAATGACCAGGGAGGTCACTTACAGTGTTATAAAAGGAGCTAGGCGCTAGTTGGGCGGCAGATTGGTGCCTAGCGCCTAGGCCGCCTAGATTTATTTTTTATTTTTTATTAATACATTAACAAATATTAAAATAAATTATGTAACAACACTTGTTGTTTGTAAATATTAAAATATTTGAAATATTAACAAAGGCAACAACAAGGAGATGACTGGGGTGCGAGCAAATATTAAAATGACGAGGCTCAGTGCTGCAGCAAGGAGCAGCAACTTGCTACTTGATGCTTGCTACAATAGCAAGCACGCAAGCTTGTGTTGCTGCTTGCTGTTGCTGGTGGAGGTGGAGAAAGATATACATACTGGAGGAAGACAAGATTGGTGACGACCAACAGATGAGATTGGCGGCAACGAGAGAGAAGGGGAAATCGACAACCAGAGTGGAATGAAGGTCGACGACGAGTCCACCGCTCACGACGGGCGGTGGCGGTGTGCTACGAGAAGGCTAATAGGAATGGAAAGCGACAACGACAACTCTGCAATTGTAAGAGACGGTGGTGGTGTGTGAGCACGAGAGAGGCGACGGTGACGACAACTCTGCAATAGATAGTCGGTGGTGGTGCTCGCAAGAGAGAAGGGGAAAAAACAATCGGCCAGGCGGTTCACGCGCCTGGTACCAATTAGCTTGGCCGACGCCTAAGGTGGCCGATTAGGCCACAATTGGGGTAGCCAGCGACCGCCTAGGCCGCATTTTAGTTCACTGGTCATTTAAGATTGGAGGGATATGCGGAGGTAGCAATAGAGCAATCGATGACGGAGGAAAACAGAGGGACGAGGAGACAAGGCACTGCAACCAGATCAAATCCGATCGGTTCGCTAATGCCTAAGATGGAGATTCATCTTTTTGAAGGCAACAATGCTTGATGGTGGATGAGGTGATGCGAGAAGGTTTTCAGCTTATAGGTGATGCGAGAAGGTTTTCAGCTTATACAATGTGGTTGAACAACAGAAGGTATCGTTAGCGGTAGCTTACTTGAATGATGTGAGTGATGCGTGATACCAGAGTTGGAAGGGTGGCCGGGAAGAATGCTGGTGGGAAGAATTTGCAGAAGGTCTGTGTGGTAGATTCAAGGAGAAAGGAATGACAAACATCGTAGAGGAGTTCAATAAGCTCCGGCAAGGGGGGTCGGTGCAAGCACATCAACAGAGGTTCGAGGAATTGAAGGCCCTCATGTTGATCTTGAACTCCACTCTTACTGAGGGGTACTTCGTATCAAGCTTCATTCGTGGCCTGAACGAAGAGATCTGCCCCATCGTAAAAATGTTTCGACCCCTGACCGTTCAACAGGCCATGGAGTGCGCTCGGGTACAAGAAATGACGGTAGAAGCATTGGCCAGGAAGCAAATGAGGGTGAATAAGGGATGGCAGATGATGCCTCAACAACAAAACAATCAGGGGGGGCACCAAGGAAGGAGGAACTTGGGGACAGAGCAGGAAGGGATTGGCTCTCCCAATGCCTCCCCAATCAGCTGCAGGAAATTTGAGAGAACAGAGCAGACTGGCTGGTCTTTGCTTCCGATGTGGGGACAAGTATACGATCGACCACCAATGTAAACGACAGTTACTGCTATTGGAGGGCACGGAGGAAAAAGGCGAGAAGGAAGAAAAGGAAGGAGGAGAAGAGAAGGTGGAAATCTTCTTACATGCTCTCAGGGGCGTAACCATCAACAAGATCATTAAGGTGGAAGGCAAGGCAAGGGGAAATAGCCTGATGATCCTCATAGATAGCGGAAGCACCCATAGCTTCCTAGACGAAGCTACTACCAAGAAACTAAAATGCAGCCTCGCAGGAACCCATCCCCTATTAGTCACCATGGCTAACAGACAGAAGGTATTGTGCAAATCGGCTTGTGTGGGCTTTTGTTGGCAAATGTAGGGGAAGAATTTGAGGCTGACCTGCGCCTTCTCAAATTAGGAGGGTGTGATATGGTATTAGGTGTTGATTGGATGAGGGAAGTTAGTACCATCTGTTTTGATTTTAATAAGATGGAGGTCACATTTGAAAAAGGGGGTAAGAAGATGACCCTCACGGGTAATGTGGAAGCAGGGACCTACCGTATGATTACAGGCAAGAAGCTACACAAATTGCTTAAGAACAAATGGGGAAATGTGGTACAAGTGTTCTCCATACAGGCCTGGGAAGTGGAGGAAGACAAAGGAGGAGGAGCGCCAACATCACTGCATTCCATAGAGGCAACTCATACTTCTTGAGAGGTAACTGAACTAGACTCACTTAATTTACTCCTAGATGAGTTTGGGGACTTGTTAGAGGAATCAAAGGCTTTACCACTCTCGAGACCTATAGACCATACCATCAATTTGAAACCCAATGTCGAACCAGTCAACCTCTGATCCTACAGATATCCTCCAAAACAGAAAGAAGAAATAGAACAGATGGTTAGAGAAATGCTACACTCCTCTACCATTCGACCCAGCACCAATCCATATGCATCACCCTTGCTTTTAGTTAAGAAAAAAGATGGTAGTTGGAGATTTTGCATTGATTATTACCATTTAGAACAAATTTCCTATACCTATTATCGAAGATTTATTGGATGAATTACATGGGGCCAAGGTTTTTTCTAAACTTGACCTCATGTCGGGGTATCATCAGATTCGCATGCACCCCAACGATATTCATAAAACCGCCTTTAGAACCCACCAAAGGCGTTACGAATTTTTGGTAATACCTTTTGGATTAACCAATGCCCCAACCACCTTTCAAGCCCTCATGAACCAAATATTTGAGCCATATCTCCACCAATTCATTTTAGTATTCTTTAACGACATCCTTATATACAGTCCTACCATAACTCAACATTTAGAGCACTTAAGGATCACTCTACAAGCCCTCAAGCTCCACAAGTTGTACATTAAGAAGTCTAAGTGTGCATTCACACAATCCCAAGTAGAGTGCCTAGGCCATATCATCTCGGGTGTAGGAGTGAGCACTGATCCTAGAAAAGTTGCAGCTATGACTGCTTGGCCGCAACCTGCCAGTGTTAAGGCTTTGAGGGGATTCTTGGGCCTTACAGGGTATTATAGGCGATTTGTGAAGGATTATGGCACTACTCAAGAAAGATGGGTTTCACTGGAATGATAAAGCGGAAGAAGCCTTCAAAAAACTGAAAGTGGCTATGAGCAAGGTGCCCATGCTGGGTCTTCCGGATTTCTGCCAACCTGTTGTACTAGAGATGAATGCTAGTGATTTTGGAGTAGGAGTAGTGTTGACACAGGGAGGCAGACCCCTAGCCTTCATCAGCCAAGCCTTAGCTCCCAAACATTCGGGTCTAAGCATTTATGACAAGGAACTCTTGGTTGTCCTAATAGCAGTGGAGAAATGAAGACACTACCTAGAAAGGGGTAGATTTATAATAAAAACAAATCATGAAAGTCTTAAATTCTTGGTGCAACAAAAACTTCATACCCATCTCCAAAGGAAAGGTATGTCGAAGTTAATGGGGCTCGATTACATAATGCAATATCGGAGGGGATATGAAAATAAGGTCGCAGATGCGTTGTCAAGATGTTTGGAGGAAGGGGGAAGCAGTAGCTATTACTACCTTAACACCTGACTGGTTCCTGGAAGTGACCTCCAGCTATAACTAAGGTGAGTGGATAAAGAAGTTGATGGAACAGCTCACCATTGACCCTAATAGTAGGTCGGTTTCACTCTTAAAAATGGAATGATCAAACATAAAGACAGGCTAGTATTTGGGGAGGATGAACCTTTAAGGAGGAGAGCGCTAAAGGCCCTCCATGACTCCCCTGTGGGTGGTCATTCAAGGGAGCTAAACACCTACAATCGGGTGAAGCAAGTGTTTTATTGGCCGGGACTAAAGAAAACAGTAAAAGAATATGTCATGGCATGTGACATTTGTAGCAGATGCAAACATGAAAACATACACCCTCTGAGGCTCTTGCAACCTCTATTGATACCCAATCAAGCATGGACCAATATCAGCATCGACTTTGTAGAAGGGTTGCCAAAATCAGAAGGGAAAGACTGTGTGCTAGTGGTGGTTGACAGGTTCACAAAATATGCTCACTTCATAAGCTTATCCTACTCGTTTATTGCTTAGGAAGTGGCTAGAGTATTCCTCGATCAAGTAGGTAAGCTACACGATCTGCCTCAGGTGATTGTTTCCGATCGGGATAAGATCTTCACTAGCTTGTTATGGAATGAGCTCATGCAGTCTTTGGGAACACATTTGCATGTGTTTACCCCGAAATTGACGGGCAAACCGAAAGAGTGAATCAATGCTTAGAAACCTATCTCAGGTGTGTATGTTTAATGTATCCTACCGGGTGGCATAAATGGCTCTCTCTAGCACAATGGTGGTACAACACCAGTTATCATTCCTCCCTAAGAAGGACCCCATTTGAAGCACTCTTCGGGTACCAACCACCTATTCTGCCATTAGGGGAAAGGGGCCATATTCCAGTGGCCACAATGGATGATTACCTTGCCCATCGACAACAAATGTTGCAAACTCTCAAGCAGGAGTTAGCCGGCGCACATAACCAGATGAAACAATTTGCGGATAAGAACAGGAGTGAGAGGGAGTTCAAGTTGGGGGGACAGAGTGTATTTGAAGCTGAGGCAAGTGCAATTGAAGACCATAGCGCCTCACAAAGTAAACAAGCTCAGCCCAAAGTTTTATGGCCCTTATGAAGTAATTGAAAAAGTGGGGAAGGTTGCCTACAAGTTATAGCTTCCAGGGGAGTCTTCCATTCACCCTATATTTCATGTGTCACTTTTAAAACCCTCACACGGCAACAATTCAGCGAGTCCTACCCTGCCTCCAGTAGCCCAGAGTATCCAGCAAGAGGCAGAACCTACAACTATTGTTGGAAGAAGAATTATCTACAAACAGCAAGCACCCATCACACAAGTGTTGGTGCGCTAGTCAAACCTCCACCCAACAAATAATACATGGGAGTACTTGCCAGATCTGCTCCAGCAGTTTCCCCAAGCCACAGGATTACTCTAACCTACTTGAAGACAAGTAGAGTCTCTAATCGGGGGGAGTTGTCATAGTCCATCGGCTAAGGGAGGGCATTCGAGTAATAACATGGGGTAGTTAAGAATAGGGCATTGTTGTAATAAGAGAAGTAGAAACAATTATAATTCAAATGTAAACTCAAAATGAGGCGCCAAGGCTGGCTATATAAGCCAAGCCTATGGCCAAGTTGAGTATGAATGAGAAAATACAGATTTCATTTTCCCTCCACACTTCTGTTTCGATCTCTCTCTCTCAGTTCTCTCCCTCATCACTCAATTCTCCCGATTACACCTCAATTCCCCCGCAATTCTCCATTGAATTACGAGAGAATTCCTTGTCTGAACCAGAGTTCTGACAAACTCAAACCCATAAATATACCTGATTGTACTACCAAGGGTTTTGAGACACCCACAATGGCTCATTTATCACTAACAGCTCACCCCCTAGTGAAGTACTAATGAGTTCAGGCATGAAATGGCAACCAAAAGAAAGAGTTCTAGAGAGCAAGATACATGGAGAGATTCTAAAGATCTGGGAATTATTGAGCTGGAGAGAGGAAATTTGTATATACACCAAAATAATGGGGTTGCAGCTGAACATGGGGGTATAAGCCACTCCCTAATTCGTTGCCCTAATGGGTTTTCATTGAAGGGGCCAGCCCAACATATTCTGTTAGTATTTTTTCATGGCCAAATATCATGGGCCATGCTTTTTAGAATTGATCAAATTTGGAAATCAAACTTGGCATACCCTATTGCTGTAGCTGATTGCTGGGAACTTTAATAACAGCCATTTTCTAATATGCTCCTATTAGATTCTTGTTTGTGCTATAAATTTTTGTGCTTAATAGGAAAAGGGTGGACTGGGGGACAGGGGAAGAAGTCTCAATGATCATGTCAAATAGGCCCTCCCAGATTCTTTTTTTATTTTTTTCCTTCTTTCAAAATGTGGATTTGTAATTCTATTTCACTCTGAAATAGGTTTTGAGAAAACTTGTGGATGATGCATCAAAATTTTTGAACGATAAAGTCACTAAAGCTGTAGTCACGGTACCTGCTTACTTCAATGATTCCCAAAGGACAGCAACAAAGGATGCAGGCCGGATTGCTGGTTTAGAAGTTCTACGGATTATAAATGAACCTACTGCTGCTTCACTGGCATATGGTTTTGAAAAGAAGAACAATGAGACCATTCTGGTGTTTGATCTAGGAGGTGGCACCTTTGATGTTTCAGGTATGGTAACTGTCTCACTTTCATGTCTATCTTGCATCTGGGATATGCAGCTCTCTATCCTGAAACCTTTTTGGCCATTCTTATACATAACCAAGGCAAACCAAGAAAAGAAAAGGTAAAAGTCATTCCTTATTGTTATAATTTGTCTGTTTCCCTCTATCCTGGGGATTACTTCTATTCTGCTTACCAGTCTTTACTTGGAGATCATTTGTTGAACCTCTGTGACCCAGTTGCATGCATTTGAATATGCTTTGACAGATTAGGTTAGAATTTTATTAATTTCTATCTTCCAGACTTTTGGTGCACTGGTATAAGATGCATGAGTTGCCTTTATGCATGCATTTTAATCTTGCTTTTAACTAATTAGGTTTGAATTTTTATCAGTTCCTGTTCTTATTGTTTTTTTGGTTGCACTCCAATAATACGAATTAGCTGGGATATATGCTTCTTTTTTAAGTAGATGTTATTCTCTTGACATGCCCCGTGGATATTTATCTCCTTCACAGAAAATGTACTAGTTTTTTATATTTGTAAGGGACTTTGAGGTGATGCTGTTTGCCTCTTTGAACCACAGTTCTTGAGGTTGGCGATGGAGTGTTTGAGGTCCTTTCTACTTCTGGTGATACACATCTGGGTGGTGATGACTTCGACAAGGTTGCTGTTACTTGTCTATGCCATTTGATGAAACATTTCTTAGTTTTATCTTGCTTTTTCTTTCTTAAGGTGGTTATTGCTGAAGATGATTCATGACTTGTATTATTTTTACAGAGAATTGTAGATTGGCTTGCTGCTGAGTTTAAAAGAGATGAAGGCATAGATCTTTTGAAGGACAAACAGGCTCTTCAGCGTCTAACTGAGACAGCAGAAAAAGCAAAAATGGAGTTGTCATCTTTGACACAGACAAATATTAGGTATATGTGGTGTTATTCATGGTATCTCTGAGTTTTGTTGTTTTAACATGTTTATCTTCTCTGTTATTTATTTTTGTACTCTTTTTGTCCAGTTTGCCTTTCATTACGGCAACTGCGGATGGGCCCAAACACATTGAAACCACCCTTACAAGGGCAAAGTTTGAAGAATTATGTTCTGACTTACTAGACAGGTGATTAGGTCCTTCCAATGTACTTTCTTTCTTTTTTTTCTTTTTTTTTTCCTTTTTATGTTAGTGTCATTACTTACTATAAAATTCTCAGTTGTTACTCCTTCCTTTTAAGTCATGCCATATCAGTTTGTACTATCCTGGTCGCTGTTCACTTTTTCCTCCTCTCTTCCCCCTTTTCTTGTTTTAGGTTGGCTATTGTCTTGACTTGTTATTTGGGATTGATCCTTTGAAAAATATGAAGGCTGTTATAACTAAATTCTCTTCTTTTTTGGCTTTAGGCTTAAAAAACCGGTTGAAACTGCTTTGAGGGATGCAAAACTTTCTTTTAATGATCTAGATGAAGTGATCCTTGTTGGTGGATCAACGCGTATTCCTGCTGTTCAGGAACTTGTTAGAAGAATGACTGGAAAGGAACCCAATGTGTCTGTAAATCCTGATGAAGTGGTTGCCCTTGGTGCTGCTGTTCAGGTCAATCCTTCTCTTGTTTTTCCTGCTGTGATATTTATCACATTAAACTGTATGCTTGTGTACACATCATTCAGTTCAATCCATGGTAAAGCCTAGGAGTCTTGTAGTTGGATTGTTAGTTATGGTTACCTCTTGGTATGACACTGATGTAAACTATGTGGTAAGCTTTCGATTTTTGACTAAATTTTTTGTGCATTCATTCAATTTGTTTCAGGCTGGTGTTTTGTCTGGAGATGTCAGTAACATTGTCCTCCTTGATGTGACACCATTATCTCTGGGTTTGGAGACTCTTGGTGGTGTTATGACAAAAATTATCCCGAGAAACACAACACTGCCCACCTCAAAATCTGAGGTGTTCTCAACAGCTGCAGATGGGCAGACCAGTGTAGAGATAAATGTTCTCCAAGGTGAGAGAGAATTTGTTAGGGACAATAAATCTCTTGGTAGCTTCCGTCTGGACGGAATTCCTCCAGCCCCACGTGGAGTTCCTCAAATTGAAGTCAAGTTTGATATTGACGCAAATGGCATTCTATCTGTCACTGCTGTTGATAAAGGCACTGGGAAGAAGCAAGATATTACAATTACTGGTGCTAGCACCTTACCAGGTGATGAGGTATGGTTCATTACCTGAAGTCTCTGTTATCATCCAAGTAATTATTATTATGAGCAGTTGTTAGCTGGGGTGGCATCTCCTGCCACTGCGTCAGACTAATCTCTCTGAGCCCCATTAGAGATATGACCGTGCTTTCTTAGCCTTCTCTCCCCCACTTCAATACAGTGGGGACTTATCCTGTGGCTTGACTGAGAGGGGGGCTATTTTAACCTTTTGTGGCACTGTTTGCAAGCAGTAAACCTGTATGGACCATACTTGACAATTGTTATTTTGAACGGGACTTGGGTTATGATGCACGGGTCCATTTGGACCACATGCAACCAGTAACCTCATCCATTTTTCATGTGCCTAAAACTATCTACGTATTTATTTAATTGTACAATAAGGCAAGAGATACATTTTATAAGCTAGAAAAAGCAGAATAATGTTAAGAGAGTTTGTATGAAATCTTGCAGGTAGAGAGAATGGTGAGAGAAGCTGAGAAGTTTGCCAAGGAAGACAAGGAAAAGAGAGATGCCATAGACACAAAGAACCAGGCAGATTCAGTTGTGTACCAAACAGAGAAGCAGCTGAAGGATTTGGGAGACAAGGTTCCAGGTCCAGTGAAGGAAAAGGTTGAGGCAAAACTTGAAGAGCTCAAGAATGCAACCTCGGGGGGGTCAACTCAGGCCATTAAAGACGCCATGGCTGCCCTTAACCAGGAAGTAATGCAGCTTGGCCAATCCCTGTATAACCAGCCCGGTGGTGCAGCACCCGGTGCTGGGCCTTCACCTGGTGGCAATGCCGATCCTTCAGAATCATCGGGCAAGGGACCTGACGGGGATGTCATTGATGCAGACTTCACAGACAGCAAGTGATGGAAAACACCAGATATTAATATTCATGGTTAGCTGAGTCTTCCACTTAAATTGTGTATAAGAGATGATTTTGCGAGTTATGGAATTTGTAGCTGGGGTTTATTTCAAGATTTTGATTCCATGGGGTGGTGGGAAAAATTATGAGGAAAATAGCGGATGGATTAAACTTTCTTGGTTGGTACATATAGTTAAGCTTGTAATTCTAGATTAACTCCCGTGATTCTAAAAAAGAATAGAGGATAACATGGAATGATACATCTGTATTTTCATTATATATTGTTGGTTATAGAGCCCATATATAATATACTCGTTGGTTCTACTATCAATCAGCTTGTTTGCATTGGAATGAGCCAGCCAGCAAGTGTCTTTTTTGTATCTTTACTTTTTTGGCCTTGCCATTGTGTTTGTGTGTGGAATCTCTTCGAAATTAATAATTCGGAGTATTTTAGCAACTACGATGATCAGCATGGCCTAATCTCTGAGAAATTCTTGTATGGACTTCATTCAGGCACAAGATAAACTTAAAATTTCTCCCAATCTCTTCCTTAAAGAGCATTTGAAGGCATTCTTTAACATACCCAGTGAATAACAATCCCACATGAGGATTTAACGTAATGAGGTGGTTATGGGGAGTAATCATAATTCAGAATGGGTTTAAAAGAAACAATTGGTTTAGTATAACCGGAATGTGTTTCTACAATTAAAATGTCTTAAATATTAACATGAGGAGGAGTGTTCTTGATTTGTTCTGGACAAAATAATGCAGTCATAAATTTTGGTTTAGAATTTTCCAAAAATTGTCTAGTTAATCCATGCAAGTTTAAATTATTTCAACTTGTTCAGTGTAGGCAGGAGAACTGAAGGCAATTCCGAAAAGATTGTTAAAAGATCTTATCATGAACAAAGATTATTTAAGAGTTCAAATTCATGTACCTATACCTCAACAAAACAAAAAGGTTTGAGGTACCAGGAAGTTCCCGTCATAGGATCAGGGTAGAAGATCTGAAAATCTTCAGTCTAAAAGGAAAAAGAAAAAAAAAATCCTGACATGATGGCAGGATTAACTAGTTAAATTGGTCCCAAACTTGGACCAATCCTTCCTAATAGGAAATACACAACAGCACTAACGGCAGTTGGTGAACACCCCAAGTGCTTTTAGACCTATATATGTACTATTTACAATAAGGTATAGCGATCGAGCGAAACAACCCATCACCGAATTAGCAATGGTCTTCGCTAGCCGTGCTGCTAGTTGTTAGTTCGTTCATTACTAGTACCGTTGGCTCAAATATGAGCTTCTCCGGCGGAAATCTTGGCGGCGGTGTTAGGGTTTAGGCCGGGCTCCGACTCTCAGTCATATCATACTTCCTACCCATATACCCACCGTTGTCATCCCAATGCGTGCATTTGCTGCAGTACCCACCACCTCCCCGGTTATGTCTGGCTGCCGCCACCGGTGATATTGGGGGCGCGTACTGGTTGCTCGGGCTGGTGGGAATCACCACCTGGTATTTCCAGGAGTCCGCTCTCCCCACGGACCTAACTGACATCAGCCTTTCAGGCGGTTGTCCTCCCGGAGGATGGTACCCGTGATGGTGGTGATGCTGCTGCTGCTGCTGCTGTTGATGGGGCTGATGGTAGTTCGGGTAGCAGTGTTGGTGGTGGTGTGGCGGTTGCTGCTGCTGCAACTGCAACTGGTTGCTGGCAAGGTTGGATATGCTCGGCGAGCTCTTCACTCTATGCATGCCAGGACCAACTCGGCCATGGTGGTTGCTGTTTTGTGGGACGGTTTCATGGTTCGAGTGGTCTATCATGCAGCTCTCCGGTGACTTCGGGGAGGAGCCGGTAGAAGAGGGGCCGAGCGGGGATGGGTTCCCATTAGCGTGTGGCTGCTTCTTGGCCACGGCTCCGGGGCGGGTCATGCCATTGATGGCATCGATGTAGCGCTGCTCAACAGCCTGGGGGTCGATGGAACTCACCTGGTTGTCCGCTACAATGGTGGGGTTGGCCGGGAAGAGGAAGACTCGAAGCTTGGAGGTTCCAGCGCCTTCAAACCGGTCATACTCGTCGAACATGTGGCGGAGATCCTCGTCGGATTTTACTGTGACTAGAACGTCAAGCTCTTCCGGGATCAGCTGATACTTCACCGTAATGTGTCCATCTAATAAACCTGCAAGCTTCTTCATCAGCTCTGCGCGGATGGGAAGAAAGAGCACGAGAAATGTATATAAGCTGAGCGCCCAAAATCTTCTATATGTCGATGAAAATGACATATCACGACCAATGAAATGAAGAAAGAACTATATAAGGCGGTAGGCTAGCCAGTGACCAAGGTGCATTGGTATACATGTTTTAAGAGGTATAAAGTTCAAGTTCCATGAGCAGCGGCCACCTTGCTCTTGTCATTTGGAGCCTATAGTTGGTGGCCTACCATGTGATTTTCTAAGTTTAAAGATGGAGAGACTAATAATGCTACTATTTAAATGGTATCATCTGAATGTTGTAAGAAAAGGTGTATGACTTGCCCCCTTCAAATCTCATCTCATGAGCTAGCTAGGCAAAAGGGCTTGACCTATTCCTATATAATCTCCAAAACTTGTCCCCTTTTACCAAATCCCCTCCAGGACAAGGGGCCAGGGGCCACCGGATCCAGGGAAAATGTTTTTGATAAATTATGTTGTTTTATAGAAAGATTATTTATCAATGGACTTGCATAAATGGTGGATTAGATAGCAAAGGGAGGTTAGAAGTACCGGAAAAATTGATGTTCCGAGGGACAGAGACGACGCGGGTCTCGCCGCCGACATACTTGAGAATTCCCTCGGCGGGTCTCGGCAGTATCTTCCCGCCGTGGCTGCACAGCAACTTCACCTTATTCTGCGGCGACCCGGGTGCCGACCCCGGCGGCGTGCCAGCTGGAGTCATCGCCGTGGGCATGGCGGTGGCCGTGTTCTTCTCTCCACAACCACCACCTTCTTCCTCCGCCATCACACCTTTTGAAACCGCTAGCTAAAACAGGCAAACCCCACAAGCCACCTTAGATGATGGACGGGTTTCTAGATTGGATTCCCAAGTGAAGTAGTAATATGATTCAAACAAGTGACAAAAGAATCAGATCGGAGAACCAAAACCCAGAAGAATCTTGGAAATGGGGGGTTACTTTATGGAAAGGAATGAAGAAATAACTAATAAGCAGCCAGGATTGTAGGAACAAAAACGAACACGCACAAAAAACGGGGTGGATATGGATATATATAGATAAAGAGGAAGGAAGAGCTGTTTGGGAGAAATTAACAAACACCTTGCGGGCAACCTGAGATAAGGGAAGAGAAGAAGCCATATTTAGAAATGCTTTGGATAAAATCCAGAAAAATAGGGAAAGATCCAATGACTCATCTCCATCCCTTCATCCTCACCACTGATTCTCTCTCTCTCTCTTCATGAGAGAAGCGTTTTAAAATTCACGGATTAATTTGGTAAATACTAAGAAAATTCAGGTGAGAATTAGGGGATTAACTGAGGTAGCTCCTCCTCGTCAACGTTCATCTTTTTCAGTGGCGCAAATGCAGCGGCGGACGTTCTAAGCTGCCACCGTATACGGCGCCAAAGATTGCGTGGCCGGCCTGCATTTGGTTCATCCTTCTTGATCTCTCTCTCCTGTGTTTTCTCAATTCTCAGTGCCACTCGTCTTCTCTTTCATTCACTCTTGCCTTCAAACAATTGTCAGGTGCATTTGCATAAAATTTATATAAAAAAATATTTTTAAAATAATTAAATTACTTAAAATTATTTTTTTAAAAAAATATCAATCGAAATAGAAGATATTTAATTAACTTAATTTTGCACTTATTGTATTTTTTTAACTTTTTAATGTTTGATAATAATTATTTTTTATAAGTATATTCAATCTCTTATCTCCAAACTCAATCTCTTACCCTTCTTCACGTTTTCTCTTTATCCTTCTCCCACCACACCATTGCGGTCTCTGTCTCTCACCCTTTCTCTCGCCATCTCTGTTGTTACACCATCGTTGCCCCCCAATATCATCATCTCTGTCTCTCATTTTTTCTCTCTCTCCTTCCCATTGTCTTTGTCGTTGCACCGCCAACGTCGCCGCTCCAGCCTTCCCTCCCTTCTTTCGCCACTAGTCATACCATCCCTCTCTTTCCTTGCCCTTGATCTCACCACCGTCGATCGATCCGTTGTTGCCACTGCTGCTCGATCTGCCAAACTTCAGTAGAGCGCTTTCTCTCTCTTTCTCTTTCACTATCTCGCTCTATCGCCCCCTACTGGCTGCCTACTTTCAATTGCCTAGAAAAGCTTTTTCAATCTTCCCGAGAATTTTTTGTCCAATAAAAGTGAGAATTAGCCATCACGTGACTAAAAGATAGAAATAATTTTTCATGAAAAATTTGGATAATCAAACACATTAAAACCTGAAATTTTGGTGAAAATGGTCATTTTGCATAAAAAAATGTAGCCAATCAAACATTGCCTTAATGTTATTTTCGATCATTTTAATTTAAAAAATAAAATAAATGCCTTAGAGTAGCAGTGTACCCTAAACAAATTATGGAGCCCTTAACATAGCCACCAACACCAACGCTTTATAGAAAAATTTAAAAAGATAAGAGACCCAACAGGCTTGGCGGGCCTGACCTGTTGGCCTGCTAGGGCCGACCTGGCCCACCCAGTTTATTTTGTTCTATAATGAAATAAAAATAATTTATATAAAGGCTAAGCTTCACAAGTCTTAGTTGCTTAAATTGTACTGATTATTCTGATATTTTTTTAAAATAGTACAGATCTTTCTTCCTTTAAAAATTATGATTTTTTAAATATCCAAAATAACTTTATACTTATATATCTATATCCTTCTTTCTCTCCCTTTTCCACCTCACTCTTCTCACTCTCTCACTCACTCACTAGTAACTGTTGGATTGATTTGCTTCTTTGTGTAGATAGCCCATTAGTTTATTAATTAATTAGTAAAACCTATGTGAGTTAAGCTCATAAGAAAGATCTAAGGGGATTTTTCTCTCAAAGAGTTTCATATTAAAAAGGTTTTAACCCCTTTAATGTGGTTATCGTATATTAAAATAAAAGAAAAGAAAAGTGCAAAATTTTATTAACAGATGTGTAGTTCAGTTTTGATCAAGAGATTATTTGAAAGTTAATATGTGATTCGATTTGATTGAAATTTGATTTGTGTGTTCATAACACATAACTCTACAATCTAAATGATGGAGATCGATTTTGAAGCTATCTGTCAACAGGTTTATGTAATAATTTTTCAAGTTTCTATTTTATAATATCTTTCATATTTTCTTATTACAGTTGTTTGGTTTTCAATAGTAATTATTTTCAAAGAGATATTATTATATATCTCTAATTATTGACAATTAAAAAAGACTTCTATGAATTTTCATTATTTGTTTGATAAAGAAAGATTTGGTTGGACTCTGATTATATTATTTTTATTCTTCATATTAAGAGAATTTTTTACATAAATTTAATTGTTTTATGGTTGATTGATTGTTACACATATTCTGTATTACACTATATTTTGATTGGTTTAATTCCCACTAAGTTCACGCAATAAGAAAAAAATCAACAACTTTAGATATCTTTGTATTAAGTTGTTGATTTGTTGTCTTTTCTCCCCACAATTCAAGGGCAAATTAGTTAATTTTTAGAGTTTATTACAATTAGTGAAGGTTGGCATCATTTTCCAAAACACAAGGAGAGTTGATGTAATTTTGAGAAATCTTAATAGCATATGAAATTTACCCTTTATATAAAAATTGTTAGTAAAATGATGCACTAATAAAATATTATCATCATCAATCACTTTAATAAGTGTTTTCTAATGTATAATTATTAATGTTTTAATAAAAAAATGACTTAAATAGTTTATATAAAATTTCTATTTGTCTACTATCCCTTATAGTACAAAAGAAAAATATACATATGAAAGGAAAGAAATGTGGAGTCGAAATAATTTTATGGAACTTCGTAAAGAAAGTGAATTTTCAGAATACCCTTTTTACATAATTTTTGTTAAGAAACAAAAACTCTATAAATAAAATTTAAACTTATTACCTCCAAATGATAATAAACTTAATTTTATCATTACATTAAAATTTACCTTTATTTAAGTTTTCCTAAAAAAGTAAGAGTTTAACTACATGACCTAATGAATCTTAATTTAAATTTTTTTATCTTCCTATTTATCTGTATATAATATAGTATAGGTCACACCTTTAGTTTTTAATAAACAGAAGAGATGGAAAAGGGAAAGAAGATGGCTTATGGGCAAGCCTAAGTTTTTGTGGTTATATCTATAAGGGATGTTTGGGTGGATGATTATTGCTATTTATATAACGAGTCCAAACAAGAGGAAGATTCAGAGTTTGGCTGATTGGTACACTACCACACATCTCAACCTCTTCAGCCAGTGCCTTTCACCAAGGGATACAAACAATGACAACCCTCCATGTTGATTCAGTCTTGTCCCTTCAAAAAGCATCTGTCCTCTGCTTCCCTGAAAAGCCCTCAGGTTTTGGCCAATTTGTATGCTGGATTGCACATTGATGATGTGAAAAGAGCTGCCAGTAATAATGCTATAAAAAGAAGAGGGGTGCCCGGGTGCATGAACTTCTCTATTTTGCAAGAATTGAGATTTATACGTAATTTTTTTCTGTACTTATTTGTAAAGAAAGAGTAATTGTATGGTTATTTTGAAAAAGATAATGTTGTTTCATAATTCTTTTCCTTGATAGCATGGTCTCACCAGCAGACAGTTGTGAACCCTAGCACTGGCAGCAGCCTAATGCTTCAACATGGTTTTGCAAATCAATTCCTCTTTTTTGCATTTCACAGTTCATTCAACCAAAGGTCTCACAAGTTGACATACAAAATCCCAACTGAGAAGATGAAAGATGAGACAGCATTGAAAAGGTGATGAATACTTTCTTGGCTTGGCCCCATGAAAGGGTCATGAAGTCACAATCACAGAAGCAAGCTGTATTTGGGGAAGATGGATTCAACTGAGTCTTTCCCTTTTTCATTGTATTTCTCCTCAATCATTGTTGCTATTCTAAACCCTTTTCTTTTTCCCTTCTTTTCAGGGTGCCATTAACATCATCCCTTTTTCTTGATACACTGCAAGATTAAGAAGTTCTTGGAAGAGAGAGAACACAAGCAATAACTACCCTGCTAAGCTTCTACTGCTATATGGATGAATATTCTGAGATTGGAATACATTGCTTGTTTGTTCATGTTTGTAAAAAAACACATTTTTAAGAAAATTTAACTCATAACTCTCTGGTTTTAAAAGAATTAAATCAAATATTTTTCTAATACTAAAAAGCCACTAATATAAGAAAATAAAAATTATATGAAAACAAAATGTTCTTAAAATTTTCACAAATGTTTCTGGTCCAAAACACTGAAAACAAGGCTACAAATATCATAAACTAATGATACCCTATGATTAAGAATCAGGAGTAACTCTGATCTGAAGTACTTGAAAAGACCTAGCTAGCCAGAGCCTAGAGGGACAGAGATGCCCCATGATGAAAAGCCAATGAAAAGGCAACAATAATGTATCACAATAATAAGATACTAAAATGACAGTACAAAAGAGCTCAAAGTGGATTAATTCATTCATGAACTGTAAAATAAACAAAATTGTTTGCCACTCACTGAAGCCCAAAAATGCGCTTACAGGCTCTCAGGATCTTGCCAGTCCTCCCCTGCTTCTTCTTCTTTTTCACAGATCTTGTCTGCTCTGAGCTCTTGTCCATGACTTCATCAACATCATCATCTTCAAAAGGGGATGATAGAGCCACACACTGGTCATGGATCCTACAGTACCTCTCAGAAACTGATGAAGATCTTCTCATTGAGAATGCCCTCTTCACTGCAGACTGCAGACTTTCTTTCCTGTGGGAGTCTGCTGAAGAAACTGAAAAGTTCCTCCTCAATACATCCCCAAACCTCTCTCCTCTCCCACCCTCATCTTCTTCTGGCTCGGAAAGCGATTCGTGGGTATTGGTGTTTTTGGCATAATCCGTGGTTTTGATCTGTTTGGTTTCTTCGAGTGTGAAGGAAGTGGTGTTTGGGATAGTTTGATCCCCAGTGGGTTTTGGGATTGTGGGCAGGGATAGGAGATCTTCAAAATCCGGGGATCTTGATTTGGTGGAGCGGATAAGTTTGATCTTTGAATACCCATACATTTTTGCTGGGAAGAGGAAAGGGGCAAGAACCAGAGATTGAGATATGAGATTATATATGGAAAGTTGGAGGAGGAGGAAAAGTTGTAGGTTTCTCGATCGAGGGCGGGGCCCAAGAAAGAGGGACAAAGGATGGGGGCATGAAAGGTTAGAAAAGACTAGACAGAAGATGTGGATGAGAATATTACTGGACTAGTGAAAAGGGTAGATTTTGGAGGAGAACATTACAGAAGATGTTCGATCTTGATGTGTGACTGCTCAGTGGACATATGTAGAAACAGGGCTCCATTTTGGTGGGATGAATTGGGACAGCAGCAACAGCAAGATGTGGTGTCATCATTGTAAAATGATGGTCCATGGGGAGAATTCAATAGTGGTACGAGGGAGGAGGGAGGGAAAGAAAGGGATCTCGTGTGAACCATGTGATGGGAATGTGAAAAGGTTGGAGCAAGCTTTTTGAGTTTACCTTTTCAAACTAATCTCATTTGAAGCATGTTGGGGATTGGAGCAATGGTCTATTGCCCTATTCTTCCATGCTCGTTATATTCCAAAATAACCAAGAATTTGGGGTGATTCGAAAATCAAAGCACATAAAAATTGTGTATTTACTCATCTCCAATGTCCAAACATTAGTTGCAGACTTACCACTAGGTCAACTCTTTTGCTGTGTGTTTTGAGTGTAACCCACCCATACCATATGGTAATTATGGAATGTGAAGGGACATGTTTAGGGTATAAACAAACAAGATTAGGATTATGCTTTCTCGAGGAGGGGGACTGTGACCTGAGATGATGATTAAAAAAATTAGGGTCATATGGGTAGAAGTGGTGAGAGTCTAAGATGTGATAATAAAAAATTGTACAGAAATCAGGAACCACCGCATCATATGGTCAACATTATTAAGCCAAGCATTAGATTAGAATAGTGAGTAGTTCAGGTGGGAACTGAGCTAGACACGAGAGGAGAGCTTCATAATAATAATAATAATAATAATTTCAATTTGGACGCTGCCGACCTAACATGGCTACTGATGAAAGAGAGAATTGGAGATGTTGATGACATGCCTTGAGGCTTCAGGATCACCACTCGTATCAACATCCGGATCCGAGCACAGAACAGAATGAGAAGGCCCCCCAAATTTTACTGTGGTGGTTGATGGAACATCTTCCCAACGTTTTCAATGCTGGCCATGTTGATGTTTGCTACCCAATTAATAATATAATAATGCCAACTAGTACTAGGCCAAAGAAGTGAGTTTTGCATGAACATGATCGCTTCAGACGTCCCCTCAGAATAATAGAGCAAATATTGCGTATAGGCTTTGATTTCAACATGCAGCGAAGCACTTTGGACGGTAGGACATAAAAGCAGGAAAAATAGTAGGAAGTAGATGATCGGTATTCCTCAAAAGACGGCCATTTTTGACTCTTCTTTAGCAATTCTACATTTGTTTTCCTACTTTTAGCTAACTTGGGATCAAACTTTTCAGAGAACCAACCACTTCCGTTGACTGGTGTTGCTTCCTGGAAATTAACTTCACTGGCAAGGAAAGACAAACATGGATTTAGGTCACTGCCATCCTTCCGCTACATGTGTGTCATTGACGAAAGAGAAACAACGCAGGCAAAAATATCTCCTTTATTTTTAGTTCAAAACAACTATAAGAATAATGAGTTACAGCTGTGCCACAAAATTGTAAAATAGTGCCAAAATAATTCTAAAACAATAGCAACTGCTTGCAGATATTTTTTTTCTTTTCCTTTGTTTTTTTTTTTTCTTTGGAGGGGTGCAGGAATGGGGTGACCAGGGAGGAAGAAGGTTCAAGTAAATGGAAAACCGTATGCCGAATAATTGAGCAAGCATGAAACAAGCTGACGAAAAAGGAATCCCGAAGGAAACGTCTTCGAAAATATGCTCCAACTATACCCAATATATAGAGTACCATTTGGTCACACCACTTGGTAGTTCTCCGTGGATAGAAGCGTCCTCTGGGAAAACTTTGGAGATGGCCCGCCTTTCAGTGGCAAGACGTTAACGACCTGCAAACATTATTCTCACTTGTCACAAACTGTGCCTTGAAATCAACTGTAGGCATTATAGAAACAGGCTTATCAGTCCAGATCAGAAAAACTTTGGCAGATCAGAACGGAAAATGAATGAGGAGGAACACCAAAAGAAAAACACAGATTTCAATGTTCTTATAGAAGTTTATTGAAAAGAGACTTCTTTGCAAGTGCACAGCATAAATAACACAAAAACCCAATAATCGCTACTTTCAACATGCTACAAGTCCCTTATTATATGCGTCTCTTAACCATGAAAACCCATCCTCCCTTGTAACTAAACACTAGTTTCTCCATTTCTGTAATCCATTTTCAAGTTCATACATTTGAACCAGTTTTAATGAAGTCTCCTCCTTCTACACTGAGGAAATTGTTTGAAACCAGAATCTCAATAGTAAAACATCTTTCACCCACAAGGGGAGAAGAGAGTAGTAAAACTCAAAAGGGCATCCCCAGTGCACAAGCCTCCCCACTTTGCAAGGGAAAATAAACAATGCAAATAAAGATGAAATAAGCATCAACTGAGGTAAAAGGGGGGGGGGGGGGGGGTTGAGATATTTCACACGTTCTTACTCCCTTAAGATCTCTTTTGTATTTTTCCATGAGTATATTTCAATTGACTAGTTAGTGCCTACAGCTATCTTCCCATCAATGAACTTGTTCACTATTCAAGAGTTATGTGGGTGTAATAGCAAGAATCCATTGCAGACTTAGCTCGTGCACTTGAATGCTAGCAGAATTGTACTACAAGAATGGACCAATTATTATTGTCAGACAATAGCACAATGCAAATAAAAAGAAAAATGAACCTTTAAGTCACTGAATGTGCTTGCTGCAGTAAAACGAACAGAGAGGGGAAAAAACGCTGATGAATCTGCTGGAGGGACAACAAACTCCATAGATCCACTGCCAGTTCCCAATGTGAAGTTAGAAACAATAAAGCACTAGAAAATGCAATTTGTGTGGAAATATTAAACATTATCTACGCGGACCTTCGGTTTGAGTTATCAATGAGAAGTATGGACCACTCTAAAATGGAATTTCTGGAGTCATACCTGTGGTCAAAACATGAGGATATTGTAAATCCAGTTCAATCAAAAAGGAGACATTAGACAAAGATCAGCTCATTGATGACTAATGAGCAAAGCAAAAACTCTGTATTTTATAGAAAGTTGAGTGAAGCTGAACCATGAGAAGAAATGCTCATACACATATACAAATACAAGGCTGCTTGCAGTAATGTTTGGATGACTACTGAGCTATAACTTGAGAACGTTGCAACAAAGAAGCTCAAATGAGCTGGAACATCTATTCTCCGCCCTTAAAACATTCCTTTAAAAAGGCATCTTAATATAACATTATGGAATCTGGAGAATTAAAAATCTATGATATGTAAGATGCAAGAAAACTGGCTGCCTGGACCCAAAATGCATTCCAGGTTCTCCCTCTGCTCATACCATTGAACACGGCCAAATTACACGAAGAAGTATATCAATAAGAAGAATAATGAGCCTAAAATTGGAAATTATACCCACCTTGTATGCCATCTTACTTTCCAATATGAGTTTTTAACAATATAATATAATCTAACCAAAATCCAATTCTCATAAAAGTAAGACCAACTTTAACATTCAGTCCAAGACACCATAAAATATTTCTCCACTTTGAAACAATAATGACCTAAAATGTAGCATGAGATTTAACAGTATAATTAGAAACTTACCTCCATTCACCATCTATCTGCCTTACACTAGGTGCCTCTCTAAGAGCTGGAAGAGGAACTGAGATCATAACATTCTGCAAATCAAACATTGAAGAAGCTTCGTACTCAATACTGACATAAGTTTCATTTCCAGAGACTGAAGGCCAGCAGTTGACTGAGACAAAACGATATCAGAAAATATTAAAAAAGGTATAAAAGACAATTAGAAGGCTATACACCATAAAGATACATGGAAAGGAACCCACTTGTTAAGGGCACAATTGACTCATCTACACTCTGCATTCTCCACTTCAAGAGACCAACACCATCGCCAGATTGACCAGCAGGAAATGGCCTGTTAGGATCTTTGAGACCCAAAATATTTTCATTAGAAAACAACTCTTTGTTAATGTTTGGGTGTGTCTTGAAGAGAATGCCTGGATTTCCCCCTGTCTCGATCTGAAAGTGAAGCAAAATGTTAAAGCATGCAATTGGATTAAACATCAGAATTTAGAATATCATAAAAACTGAAATTGAATAACATTAATCTTTAACTGCAGAAAAAAATTAAAGGTGGCATTTCCCTAGATATGGTGAAGAGTTACAGGCAAGTTGAAGACTTCCACTAAAAGTGAATAGACCCATTCCATTCTCACAAATATTTCAAGGTGAAACATGCGCACCTCAAACAGAGGCATTTATGAATATGGTAGGTGTCTCAAGGTTGCAGTGGATTATTAAGACAGTTATTTTATAAAAACCAAATTATCACAGGAAAATAAATAAATGAATGCCCAAACTTTTCAAAATGGCTCCATTCAATCTGATATACCTTCATGTAAAAATGCCATATACTTTGTTAATGGTGAAATTCATGTCTAGGCAGGCCCTATATGTAACTACAGAAGAGCACTCTTTGGTATCTTTTCTTACCAATGTTCTTTTTAAATTTGTTACACTTAAATCCACCACACGATTCTTAGCCAGTGAAGGTAAGCAAGATTCAAGTAGCAAGTTCTATAAAATGAAAAGCAAATGCTTTTACCAAATGAAATGCTTCAGCAACAGAAATCTTAGGGTGTGAAGTGATTGGAAATTATCACTTGACAACTTTACTTTTATATTCCCTCAAACACTTCAAATTATATCTACGATAACAGATTTCTATAAATATCTCAAGTCAGGCAAGCCAACACAAATTCAGTACAATGTTAACCATAATTCATCACAAACCCAGTCAGTATAAAGTTAAACATAATGTATCCCCCCAAGAATATTGATACTGAAGCTCTATTTAAAATGGACAAACCTTTTACAACGTTCCTGGTGTGTACTAGATTCATCATACTCTTATTAATACACAAAGCTACAAGTAACACACAAGTGTGCACACATACAGGCACATTCATTCTGCTGTGTGATCCATGCAGCACCCTGCATAAGCACATAATGATACAAATGCACGAGAGCATGCACACACAAGAGAGAGAGAGAGAGGAGAACCTGAACTTGGACGAGACCGTCATCCTGGTTAAGAATTTGAAGAGATAAGGTTCCCTGAATATCGAAGTTACTGACACCACCATCTCGCTTGAGTGTCACGTTGAGCTTCTCTTCAACAGTCAATGTGATTGGATCCGTAGGTGGTGGAGCAACTGCTCTGGTTGGACCAGCACTTGGACGGACATCCTCAAGAATGACTTCACCTTCAGCTTTCAGAGATTCCAAAAACTGGTTTGTTCTTTGTGTTTTACCAAGTTGCATGCCCAGACCTTTTGGAGGTGCAGTAGCAGATGCAGCTGGACGACCTAACAAAAAATGCTCCTAGTTGATTCCCAATCATCTAACAAGTAATAACATATATCAAGAAGAGCAGATGCCTTGGATATGGAGAGACAATGGACACTAATTTGGCAAGTGTAACGCTGCATAACCAAACTTGCAAGAATAAAATTGATTTCAGAAGTGCATAAACCAGAGTTGTTTTTTTCTTGTGTTCCTTCTTTGGATTGGCAAAAAAAAAAAAATGCAAAACCAAATAAAGAGGAGAGTTACAAACAAAATTTTCACTAAAAGGTGCAATTTGTGTATCTGTGTATGTTTTAAGTAATAAGAGACTTGAGCAACCTCAAGGATTACTACTTGTATTGATTATTGAGTTTATTGATTGAGTTTTCAGTTTATTCTTGTGCTCTTTCTTTTGGGTTCTACATCAATTTCACGCAAAATATTTTCAGCTAATTAGCAAAATAAAAAAATTGCTAATTATATAAGGTGCAGTTGGTGATTTTTCAGCTATGGTTTACCAAGTTGACATACTACCTCGCATCTTTTTATTTCACAGACAATTTGAAATGGCATCCAAATGATAGACTTGCATTACCAAATTAAACAAAAATTAACAAGGATAAACCTTTAGGCTTGCTAGAAAAGGATTCCACGTCAGTGGTTAATCCAACCCCAGAACCACTGCCAAATCCAGTTCCACTGCTGGAAATGTTCATATCGCTCCCAAAACCAGTATCAAGTCTACCAGAACCCATTGACTGTAAAGACATGAACCCTCCTTTATCACCTCTATTCTTTTCAATCTGGAAACATTCATAGACGATTTAGTTAAAAACATGGTTAACAAATGATAAAAGAACAAGACACATTTCAGACTACTTCTTGGGACCCTGGCATCTACCTTGCTTTTGTCAATCTCACTGGCTTTGCGTTTCATGATATCCTTAGTCTCATTGATCTTGCTTTGCATTACCAACTTGTGCAACCTCTCCTCATGACTCTCCATTTCACAGTACTGCTTAACCTGTGCAACAGTCACATTTTCCTTGTGCCCGAGAGAGATGACCTCATCAAATGCAAAAATCAGCTCAAATGCTGTCTTACAAATGCCCTCTTCCTCTAGCGAAATAGAATATTCAGGAACCTAATAAACAGTTAAGGAATTGAGGCAATGAACAATGTCTGACATCATTGGTAATAAAAGGTTCAGTTGGGATATGGGAGGCTCTCACAAAGCTGCACAATGTCAAAACATCAAAATCAGAAGATAAAAGACACAAGGCGTTCTTTTCCTTGTCTAACCAGAAGCATGGGAAACTGAACTGGCCAGAAAGGAAGACTATCCTACTCATTCAAACAAATGGACACATATATCAATATCTTGAAAAGCATCACTATTAGGAAAAAGTTTTGTTTGTATAGACTATAGAGAAGTCTCTCACAAAGCTGCACAAGTTCAAAAGATCAAAATCAGATGGCAAATGCGTTCCTTTCCTTTTCAAAACCAGAGCCATGTGAAACTGAACTGGTCAAAAAGAAAGATTATCCTACTCTCTCAAACAAATGGGCACGTATATCAAGACCACTGGTTCAGTAGTAAAAATAACAGCTAAAAATTGTTAAAGGATACTAGCTTGGAAAGAAGTCTTAGTGTCTCCAAATCTTCAAGAATGTTGCTCTGTTTATTTGTTACAAGCAGTAAATATAATGTCTCTATTGGCTGATAAACATATCGGACATTTTCAGTCTCAACATATGTATGTTGTTTTCCTGTGCCAACCAACTTGGGAAAAGCTGCAAGGAGCCCTTCAATTCTAATGCGAGACATATCCACATATTGTCTGGAAACAAGTGCTGCAATATATATGTATATACACATGAGAGAAAACAATTAACAGCACTAGTTCAAATATGCACAAAAAGTAGAAGATGAAGGAAAGCACAATATGGAAGGCTGGCAACAGTCCGAACAAAACATCAGGCAGATCTCAACTTTAGAAATGAACTTACCGCCAGGAAAATTTCCAATACTAAATGTCATAAATTTCGGCTCTGTTTGCTTCAGTATAAAATATTTTACATTGGATAACAATTTTCATATAAAAAAATTTATACAATTTATTTTTTATCTTATGTTCTGGTGTTTGGGTTGTATTTAAAATTCCACAAAAATTGAAAATATGTTCTCAAATGCATACAAATGATGGTTTTTCATTTGCATGTAAAATATAAATGTTAAAAAAACAATATATTTTACATATTTTTTAAGAAAATGTTTATGCTTGAAAAACATTTTATTATTATATAAAAACATTTTTCTCTATTTTTTAAGTACTTTATGTTAAAAAAACAAACACTCAAAGATCTGAATGCTTTGTATGTTTGAGGATGATTCTTAATATTATATCTAAGAGTCTTCCGTCAAATTTTTCTTAGTCTTGCTTTACATCTTTTGCTAAGTATGTCCATAAAATCCAAACGCATGCCCAAACCAGTAGCCTAAGATAACATAGATAAATCTTATAATTGTAAGAGACCACACATATATTCTTGTTCAATAACTTCATTTTCTAGAAGTACATGCAAATACAAGAGATGAATTAGAGTTAACTGTTTCACAGTGTTACACTCTTGACTCATAAGTATAATACAACACCAGAATCTAAATTTAAGGCATTGTCATATCCCATTTAATGTATCAGAAACCATGAATGAATAACAAAACTCAAGCAATGCATATTTCAAATATATAACATGCTATCATATAAAGGTTGAATAATAATTAGTATTCCCAACTTTTCTGAAGCTGTGTCTATTTATTTTTTATGGCAATCTATCCAAAATGATCCGTCTACATTCTCTTTTGGATGCATTTGTTTTTGGTAATTTTTAGTTAGTCATGAGGTAAATATGAACATTTACACAATTCCTTGTTCAGGATTACCCGAATGTAATCCATTCCATGATTACCTAATTGCACCATTTATGTTACAAATAGATAAAGGAAGAAGAATGGTGATTGGGGAAAAAAGGAAAAATATGAAAACAAAATGAGTCAGCATACGCATTTTATATGCACTGATAATTCTGATGTGTCTATAAAGAGAGTGTCAGAGTCACCTTTGCCAGATTTACTAATGATAGAAGCAGCAAGAACAACCTGCATCACAAACGTATGCATTAATCACACAAAAAATAATTACATTGGGAAGTACTGGACATGAAATAAAAACAAATTCTGCAACATATCAAAGAATCTTGTGATAAATTTTGTATTAGCAGCAAGAAAACAAACTATGATCCTCGTCAAATTTCAACACCTCAACGAAAGATACAAACTAGCTTATAAATTAGTTCCAGAAACTCCTGATCTCCAATGATGAAATCAGAAAATTTACCATTGTGACCAAATGGCCGAGCTACGTTCACTGATGGGAAAGCAATAGCGCCACCAATCGTACCGGAAACCTAGCAAATAGAACAAGTTAACATGCAAATCCATACACATACACGAAAATGTAGCTGGAGATTACAAGACACGCATGTGTAATTGAGCCTGATTTAACAAATTAAATGATCCGCGAGAAACCCTAACCGACCACTATTCGTCTAATTGATTGGATCTCGAAGTAGCACAGCAATGTAGATCGGACAACGAGAGCCTTAACAGAATTGAAAAAACCTAGATCTGGCGCCAATAACTTACACCAACTGATCGAACTGAATTTAGATCTGAAATGCTCACACACGGGGAGAGAGAGAGAGAGAGGGAGGCTACGTTGAGGACTAAATACTGGAGAGATCGAAACTTACCAGAGATCGAATCAATGACCGGGATCGAGATCAGAAACGGAGAGAACCGTGATTAATAAATTTGTAAATCACCGTATATGTACTGCAGCATATATATAAATAGTTGTGTAAATTGCACCTAAACCCTCGTGGTCGAGGCTATTTACAAGTGACACCCTGTATTTTAAAAATATCTTCAAAAATCTCCCTTTTTAAAAATAAACCCTTCCACTTAATTAAAAGCCTTTCCTTGAGTCCTTGTAATTTTACCTATATAAGTCATTTCACCACTTAATTAAAAGCCTTTCTTGAGTCCTTATAATTTTACCTGAACGAGTCATTTTCACCCCATTGCTTGCTAATAAAAGGTAATTATTATTACTTAAATATAATAATATTTTTTTATGTAGAAAAGTATCTCAAAGAGTTTGTGAGTAATTAGTTTGCATGTAACCTATAAGGAATAAATCAATTGAGGATACACGTGACTTCCAGTGCAAATTTTTTAATGCTTAAGTCAATCTCTGAATAGAAGTATAAAATATAAAAAAAAATCAAACTATAGTCTCTTTAGAGTTGTAAGCATACGTTTGCTAGATTATGAGTTTCTTATTTACAGAATAATGAGACAAACAATTAAAGAGATAACCAAAATCTTTAGTGGTTATTTTGAGCTATTTTTTGAATTTGTAATGGAGTACATTTAATGTAAGTTTAGCTAAATTTTATCAATTTCTCAGTCATGCTAGTTGTCAAGTGACCTTATTAGCTTATTGGTCACACTGATTCCTCAGCCAAGTCCCTCATTTTAGTCTTTCACAAGCCTCTAACAAAGCAAGTTTCTCCCCAACCTCTCATTTAGGAGCGATTTCCCTCAGTCCCAATTATTCGATGATTTTGATCTTTTGTGGCTTGTTTTTGTGAATTTATTCTTCTGATATACTTTTCACCTTATTTCTTTAGATTTGGGTCTATCACTAGACATGACCCCATTTTTTTGGATAGAATAGTTATTTCACCTTTTTATTACTTATACAAATTAAGAATGAAAGGATAATTTTAATATTTTAAATCACTTGTCATTTTTTTAAAATAATAAATCATTATTTTATATAAAAACAAAGGCTTGTTGTGATGTCTTAACCTTCATGATTTTTAATTTACCCTTTATAGGTCAATATTTTTTTCATATATCCCTAATCTTTAAAGGTTTTTTTTTTTTATATACACTATAATTTTTCATATGACACTTATAATTTATTTACAATTTTTCATAAAAGTTACTCCTATGGTGTTTTGTAAGTGTAATAATTTTATAAGATACAAAAGTATATATATTTTCTATTTTGTTTTTATCTTAAGTTTTATATTTTGGTTGAGCCGTATTCATATAAATGAATGCATGTAATTATATTTAAATATTAAAATTTTGTTACCAAACTCTAATCCTTTGGAACTTAGGAACACATCAAGAAATTCTAAGGTACTTAGAATATACCCCTCACTCCTAAAAATTATATTATATTTATTTTTGAATTACATTATATCTATTAGTGTTACACTACAATCACTTTTAGTTTTACACCATGCCATTGTTTTTTATATCGTACGTTGGCTATTGATTCCCCAAAGTACTATAGCAATCACAACACCACCTATTATGAGCTATTTGTTTGGTTGGAGCCAAATATATATTTTTACCATTATACTTTTATTTTTTTTATAGTCATTCGAATATTTTATTATTTCGATTATATACATAAATTATATATTTTTAAGTTAATTGTATATCTCAGTTACATTGTGTAACACATGCACACTAAAATATTCAAATTATCCCTCACACGATCACCATCTTTGCCATAACTTATTATTTAAGGTAGCATTTGTTAAAATGAGTAAGATAAAGTTATATCAAGAAAATTTATTTGTAAAGTTTAAGATAACTTATCTGAAATAGGGGGAAAGATAAATTTATTTGTAAAGTCTAAGATAATAAATCACGTAATTTTTATTTTAGATAAATTTAACAAATACAATAAAAATGTTTTTTTAGATACTTTCAATGTCTCACTTTTTTCGGTATATATATTAGTTAACAAACACTACCTAAGTGGGTGGCGATAGGATAAATGCAGGCTGACGAATATGGCAAAAAGTGTAAAGGTCGTCGTCGATTGGGAAAGGCGGAATGTGAAAGGCGAAGACATCAACTAAGGCTTTGACGATGGCGGAAGGCAAAAAGACGAGGGCATCGGTAGTGGCAAAAGGCCATCGATGGCCTTTGCACCTTCGGCAATAATCGTCATCTTCGCATTCCACATTTTCTGACTGACGACAGCCTTTGCACATTTCATCATAATTGTCAGCTTGCACCTACAATGTCGTTGTCTATTAAAGAAAGAAGTTGTGGCAAATATGGTAATTATGTGATGGACATTTTGGGCATTTCAGCCCTCGTGTGTTGCACGCTCTAGTGCTCTAACTAAAGTGTGTAATTGAGTCGAAAATATGTAATTTGAAAATGTAATTAAAATAATAAAAAAATTAAAATAAGCTAATGAAAAGGAAAAATGAAAGTGTAAGAGCAAAAATATATATTTGACCATTTGAGTCAATTATCTTTTTTAGCTTTTGTAATTAAAAACCCGTAGAAAAATATATATATATATGTTTTAAAATAAAACTAGTTTTTATATTATTATATTAAATATTTTACAAAAAAAATTATAAATAAAGATTTAAAATTTTTAATAAAAATCCTAAACTCCAATGCGGGTCAACACCTCACCCGAAATAAGTCGGTTTACATAAAGTCTCCTCCGCCGGGGAGTATAATTTCGTTATGAAACTCGGCAGTCAAAACGGAGAACAACTTGGCTCACCAGAGCTGAGCAGCGAGCTCTGTTTTCTAGGGTTTATTTGTCTCTGCTGAAGAGCCCTTCCGGATCTCGAATCTCTCTCTACGGCTTCCCTTTCTCGAGCCTCTCCGCCAATGCAGTTTGACCAACTTCAAGACTCCCCCCCGCGTTCGCGTTTGCGTTCGAAGTGACTTTGAGATTCGCAGCGCGCTCTCCGTTCAATTTCGAGGGATTTGCTGCTTGTTCACTTCATTTTTTTTATTTTGAGTTTTTGTGATTTCGAGTTGTGTTGATTGGTTGGGGATTCATAAGGGTATTCCTAGTTTCGGATACCGAAAATTTGATTTCGAAAGCAAGGGTTTTCAGCTCGCAGAAGTGGAATCGTGTGGGTTCTGTGATAATTTTCGAAGTTGAGACTAGTTTTTGATCTGGACTTGCTTGTATTTAGCGTAAATTTAGAACTGATACGCTTCTCAATGCATTTATATTTGCATTGCGCGGTCGGACTCAGGCTTAATTCGGCGTAAGCAGGTAGGGTTTTTTTGGACTGCATGCGTGGTTTTTGTGTGTGGTTTTACTGGAAGAGAGTGTTCATCCCTGTAATGGCGCTCAAGGTTTCACCTTCTGAAGCTGCTAATATAGCAATTCAGTCAATTGGGCGTGGATATGACATTTCATTAGATCTGAGGCTGAAGTGCTGCAAGGGGGATTCGCGCTTGATTGAAATTGATGAGGATCACGGTAGGGAGATTATTCTTCCAGGTTCGATTTCAATCCCAAACGTGTCAAAATCAATAAGATGTGATAAAGGTGAACGAACAAGGTTTCGGTCCGATGTTCTTTCATTCCAGCAGGTATATTTACTTGATGGTCTTTCTGTAAATCTACTTATCTTTGCTTTTCTTTTCTTTGTACTTTTTCCTTTTCGTGTATTCAATTTTTTTTTTCTTTTCACATAGACACATGCATATGCGTGGGTTCTCCTCATTATGTTGTTGAAGGCCGAAAACTTTATTCAGCTGTCTTGTTGCCATGGTTTCAGAAATTATTTGTTCTGCAAATTCCAGAGCATCAATCATATTCAGACTGGTTGAACAAGTTCAATTGAAAAATTTTAGCTGCAAATTGTGGACGCTTCACGTAGTTTTTGTTAAGTTCAGTTGCATGACTAAATACTTGAGGAATAGGGATTTCCAAATTAGCCAAGATATTGGGAATTTGATTCAGGCGGGCTTATAGATTCTTTATTAGCTTAAGGGCGTCCCTATTGCATGAGGCTTATCACTTTGTGAAGGTCAGGCGAGGGTCATTTTTATATTCAGCCTTATCCTTGCTTTGCAAAGAGGCTGTTTCTGCAACTTGAACCTGTGACATTTTTGTCACCACGGAGCAATCTAATTATTTCTACCAAGGGTTGCCTTCCACTGCCAGTATGCAACTCCAAATTTTTCTTAGCCGAGAATATATCTTTGTTCCATCTCAAGTTTGTGTTCTTCTAAATTGAGTGGTGGAAAGAAATAGATGCCTGTGACCCTTTGTCTATATGTTTTTATTTGTTTTATGTACAGAGCCCACAGTATTTGAGGTACTGACACTATGAAATATGCAATCTTCTGTTGCATCTTTCTTAATGAAAGTAGAGAAGACTCTGTGTGCATGTAGGCTTGTCTTATTCCATGACAATGCTGTCTTTGTTAGGGAATTCATAGGTCCTTATACACAAGCATGTGAATGGGTGCATGTATACTGTACCTTTCATTGTATTTGTGTTGACATTCCCCTTTTCTGCCTCCAGATGTCAGAACAATTCAACCAGGAAATATCTTTGACTGGGAAAATTCCATCAGGCCTCTTCAATTCCATGTTTGAATTCTCAGGTTGTTGGCAGAAAGATGCAACTTACACTAAAACCCTTGCTTTTGACGGAGTGTTCATCACTCTTTACACAGTTGCACTAGAAAAATCTCAGATGATGCTGTGTGATCGTGTAAAGAAAGCTGTTCCACCATCGTGGGAACCTGCTGCATTGTCAAGGTGAATAAAAATTTTCTTTAGTATTCTTCCCGTGCCGCGTCCCCCCCCCCCCCCAGCCAACCCCCAACAATGGTTTTCTTGAATGAATATTCACTTCAATTAGGAAATCTGTAATGTGTTTTTCTTTGCTCAGCTCATATCTTCTCCATCATTTTGAAGTTTGAGATTGATGGTAACTTACATTTCCCCTGCCATGGCCTCCTTTAAGGTTTTTGAAACTATTCTAACAAGGTTATTTTTGCATAGCTGAGCAAAAGTTCTTGTTGTTTTGATATGGAAGTGGGTTTGATTGTTGTCATGATTTGGTTGTGATGGTAACCTTGGGGGTGATATAAGTGATGGGTGTAGAACTAGAGAATAATGGCCTGGTGTGATGGAGAGGAAGTGCTAATCATTGGTAAAGTGCAGAGAGGAAGAAGCAATGGGGAGGAAGGAAGGTGATGAAGGCACAAGTGAGGTACTTCAACAGGACATCATTTGTCTGCTGAGTTTCATTCTAGATTGTTTTAATGAAGGTTTCTTCTGGTGAAATTTGCTAGTAGAATGCTGAGTTTCATCTTTTTTGACTCTTGTTGGCTGCAAAGATTCACTTGCAACTCGAACTTGTACCATCTACCAAGTTAGTTGATGCTCCATCTGGCGGAAGTGAAGTTTTCTAATGAGATGTGCAAGAGTGGTTTCAGAAGAGGAAATCATTTGTCTAGGAGGTGCAACTAAAGTCATTTTATGGCTTGAAGAGTGTGGTGGATTTCAAAAAAGCCTCTGCTTAAGTTGTCTGTACTTGCAAATGTTGTTCTTTACTCTTATTTTTCTAGATTTTATTTTTGAGTTTTAAGATGCAGTAGTGTGAGCGGTCATTTTTGTTTATAGTTTTAAATATGGACCCTGGTGCTGCAAAAACACATTATTATAATTATATAGCCATATCTTAAAGTGGAAAAATCGGGCAGTCCTACTTCTACAAATTTTTCCTTGCAAACATTAATCTTTTAGAAGACTTGGCTCCAAAAATCCACTTTAATCCTTTTCTAGTGTTTTCATTTGTCTCTATTAAAGTATGTCACCATTTTCATCTCCCTGCTTAGCTTTCATGATTTCAGTGAGTGAATAAAACCTAAAACTTTTATGTGAGAAGTTACTTCAATCTACTTTGAATCATTGTTTAATCAAATTGCATGGTGTCTACACATTAGAATCATGATGAATTTAGTGCTTGTTTTTATAAACCAGGTTCATTGAAAATTTTGGGACTCATATTATTGTTGGTGTGAAAATGGGAGGGAAGGATGTAATTTATATGAAGCAACAGCATTCATCAGCACTTCAACCTGCTGATGTGCAGAAAAGGTTAAAGAAGATGGCAGATAAGAGATTTTTAGATGCAAATGAACAATTTAACATGGATTCTGGACGGGTTTATCAGAGCGACAAGGTTTGTTTTTTTATCTTTTCTGTGCCAGTCTATTTAGAAAATACAATTTTGGTGTGTAAGTTATTTAATTGTTTTTTGGTTTAGTAGTAAAGGGTTTGTTGCTTCCTGGGGATTTGTTGGAGTGAGATGAAAAATATGGTTAAATCAGATGTATGCCACGGAATTAATCCTTTTTGTGTTTTGGTTGTAGATTTGATTTTGGATTGTTGAAATCAGCTCATTCCAGGTCTGTAAATTGTTAATATTGTGGTTTGTTAAAGGCCAATACTTACGCTGGTTCATTGCCTTCTTAATGGATTCCCTTGTGCAAACAATACATTAAAGAAAAGGTAGATGTCCTAGTAGTGATATTATTGGGCATGAATTCACTACAATGGCAGAGTTTGGAATGCCTAAAATATGTAGCTTCTACTTGCAATTATGTACAGGGAGTACATAATATCAAGGGAGACCGACATTGAGTAATACTAGTAAGAGGAGTTTGAGGGTACTGTGACATTGAGCTGTTGATCTATGCCTGGCCCCCTCTATGTTAAAGGACTGCTGTTATGGTGCCAATTTTGAATCTTTACTTTTGCATCTCTACTTTGGCAAAGAACGGAGACATAATTTGGAGCCTTAACTGAATGTTTCTTTCATTACTTTGTCTGCTTTGGAGTAATATCATACCAAACCATTAACTAATCGCCATCTCTGTTTGCTTTGTGTGTGTATGCATCTCATTTTTCTCCTTTTTTTTTGGGGGGGGGGGGGGGTTGTGGTGTGTGGAGATTTTGTGCTGTTTTAAGTCTTTTGTTATTTCAGTGAGTCATGCCAATTGAGGTTTTGGTTTTGTTGTTGAGGGCATAGAGCGGAAGTTGCAAGTTGATTCTTTTGCTAACCATGCTTCATGATGCCTTTGGTGTTGCATGCACTGGGTTGCTGAAGAGACATGGATCATTTGGTGACCCCTCTCCCTCTCATCTGAGTTGGTGGGAGAGTAGGTTTGACTAGTCTACATTTTGCCAGCGCAATGTGTCATACCAAATTTTAATGTTTGAAGTACCAGGGTTTTGGTGGTTAACAGCTACTTATGTTGTTGCAATTTGATGTGTATACTACTCCCTGAACTTCATTAAGCTGTTTTGAGTACTATTTTTCTTCTATATTTCTGTTGTTTGTTTTTTGTTCTTTTTGAGGAGGATTGGGGAGGTTGTTGAATGTAGCTTTTGGTGGTTAACTGCTACTCCTATTGTCTCAATTTGATTTGTATACTTCATTACTCTTTGAACTTTATCGAGATGTTTGACCTGCTATGTTTGCACTTTGATGGATTTATTTTCAAGGTCTCTCATCTAATATTTTGTTTCAGTATGAAATCAGGGAGCAGAGGTTGAGGTTTGTGGATATGAGCCCATCAAGTTCTTGTTCACGCAAGGAGGTTTGATCTTGCAAATACTTTTCTCCGTAGCCTTTTTTGGTGCCTGCTCAATGGATTAAGAAATCTGTACTTGATGTTACTTTTATTTGAGTTTGCATTTTCACAGTTAGTTATTTCTATAACAGGATATTGTGAGCATTTGCAAGAGGAGAGGTGGAAGTGATAATAGAAATCTATCACACAATGAGTGGTTGCAGACAGTACAACTCGAACCTGATGTGATCTCAATGTCCTTTATCCCAATAACCTCTCTGTTGAATGGTGTCTCTGGCAGTGGGTTTTTAAGCCACGCCATAAACCTTTATTTACGCTGTAAGAAAATTATGCTTTCACTTGCTTATTCATTGAATTTGGTTCTTATGTTTGCATCATATGGATCTCCATACACTAATTATTATGTCAAAGTTTATTGACCCCTGAGTTTTACTATTGTGATGAACCCTTGTTCTACCATCTTGGCTGAAGGGGTTAATTTATTTTGAGTGAGTTGATAACACCTCAAAAGGTATGAAGATTCCATCCAAAGAAAGGAAAAATTATGCATGGACCTTTTGAGGGCAGGACCAATAAATTTCTTGTTCAATGTACCATTTCATTCTCTATGGCTGGTTGATCCCTAAGCATTCAAGCTTACTATATCTGACACATATCATGTTTTCTACTTGCAGATAAGCCACCAATTGAAGAACTGCATCAATTTTTGGAATTTCAACTGCCACGGCAATGGGCACCGGTGTTTAGTGAACTTCCGCTTGCTCCTCAGCGGAAGCAACAAACTACAGCATCATTGCAGTTCAGCTTCATGGGTCCCAAGCTTTACGTGAATACCACACCAGTAAAGCATACTCACTTCTTAGATTATTTTCATCTTTTTATTGGTTTTTTAGCATCCGCAATCTGGAATGTATTCTACTCTTGCATTCTGTTCCATTCAAAGCTGGAGCATGTTTCCACAAAAGACTCATGCAAAATGAACTCTAGAGTTGGAGGATAACATAGATATTAGATAATTTGCTGACATCTCGTCATTATCTTAGAATTGATACTCCACAGTAGGGGGTTTTGAAACCTTAACCATTGAGAACATTCTTACCGAAAACAGCATGTAAGACCCATGGACTGATTACTCCCAATAAGATTGACAGGCTACTTGACCAATTGATAGATTACACTCCTAATAAGTTCCATAAATTACAATTGGAGTCCACGCCTAGCAAATCTTGGAATTATTAGGGCCTAGACTCCTTAGACATATGAAACCATAAATAAACTTACAAATAATTCTCGAACTTGAAATAAAATAATGTAACTCTTGAAAAAAGGCATAGTATGAACCCAAAATTCTTAGCGTGAGTGCATTAAGTTCATAATTTTGTTGCTTTCTCAACAACAACATATCCAGCCGTTATCCCACTATGTGGGGTTGGCTACATGAATTCTAGACTTTTATGTGGGTTACATCCCAACAGATAGTTTATCTAGAATTCATATTTGGATCCGACTAGGTTTTACGCTGGTTGTCGGCTACCTAACGCAACCCTCCTCCTTTATCCGGGCTTGGGACCGGCAGTGGATAATATCCCCTGGCGGAGTAATGATGAAATGAAGTTTGAACACCATCTTCACATGGAGAAATTTCATGAGATGGTGGTGAATGAAGATAATTGATATAGTTGTGTTCCATAACTTAGTTGACATGATGAAACCAACAAGTACAATATGGAAACACAACAATATATGCTTCCAATTTATATAATTTTGAAAACATTTGTGCTCACAAGGCCCCCCCTCCCCCCCCCCCCCAAAAGAAAACAACAACAACAACAACAACATATCTTTGGATAAGACTTCCTTGTGTTATTCCTTTGCACCATTTTATTTCTGTCTTCTTTCTTTCTTTCTGTTTTTGTGTGTGTCGGGAGTGTACCATCTAAAGCTTTTACTGGCATCAGCTATGCAAAATTTTGATGAGCCATCATACTCATAGATAACATTTCTTTTTTCCTTGGGGGTGTTTATGTATGATTTTTTTTATAAGATATTAAGTAATTATAAAAAAAAGGGAGGGAGAGAAAAAAGAGAGTTTCAAATGGATGTGGCTTTTATTTAGTGACTTGATGATGTCACTTTGGATGTACTCGTTCCATGAACCATGTAACAAGTTGGGCATGGGTCTACATGAATCGATGGTGTTTTTGTGGGGGGTGGGGGGAGAACACTTATGATTTTCATCCCTTGAGGGAGAGCTTATGCTCCATAATGTTATGGCAGTAAAATTTTATGCAAGCTAATTCATTTTTACATGGACTCTACTTATTGAGCTGGCTACTCCTATTGTAAATTTGCCAAATAAAGGATGTAAGGTGTTTAACCTGGGTTGATCTATGTTTCTCAAGTGGTAGCTTGCAGGTTCCTTCTAGGGCTGTACTCCCGGATGTTGCCACCAGAAATAAATCTGATTAAACTTCCATTTCTTTTGAATCTCATAATTAATTTTCTACTGTTCTATATGGTTCTGGCATATTATTCAATGTGTTTAGGCCTTAGTCCAACTGAACTGTTGAATTGGTGGCATTACATGTGAATCAAATTTGAGTTGATGGTCCTGGAAACTTGTTATCTCTGCACATATGCTTGAAACTTATTTTTGCATAGGCATGCTAATTACTACGATTAACAATAAATAGAGATTAATGCAACATGTGATATGTTTTTTGTTGAAGCGGGACCTTAACTTGCTCCCCTTAATCAATTTAATGGCAGGTTGATGTGGGTAAAAGGCCTGTGACTGGCCTTCGGCTATACCTAGAAGGGAAAAGAAGCAATCGCTTAGCCATACACTTGCAGCATCTCTCCTCCCTACCAAACATAATCAAGCTTGTAGATGATCCAAATGGAAACTTCCGCAGGGAGTCCTATGATCGTAAATACTATGAGAAAGTTCAATGGAAGAACTTCTCACATGTCTGCACTGCACCAGTTGAGTCTGATGAGGATCTTTCCATAGTAACTGGAGCTCAATTACAGGTAGGGGATTATGGCCTCAGAAAAGTTCTTTTCTTGCGACTTCGCTTCTCAACTGTTGTGGGAGCTGTGTTGGTGAAGCACCCAGAATGGGCTGGGTCACCAGGTTTGACTCGTAAGTCGGGACTTATATCAACCCTAATTAGTCATCATTTCACGACAACATTTGTGAAGCCACCTCCACAGCCTGCTGAAGTGAACATAAACTCTGCCGTTTACCCTGGGGGCCCTCCGGTTCCTGTACAAGCACCAAAACTACTGAAGTTTGTCGACACCGCAGAAATGACGAGAGGACCACAGGAAACACCTGGCTATTGGGTTGTTACCGGTGCCAGCCTCCTTGTTGAGAAGGGAAAGATCTCCCTCCGGGTTAAATATTCTCTTTTGACTGTAATTGTACCTGATGATGAAGTCCCAGAAGAGCAGTAAGGAAGAAGTCTCCTCTTTTTGTCTTCCTCAGAACTGGAATAGTGAAACTTCTGATCAAACCAGCAAAAGCTTTTGGGGAGTGGAAGCTGCATTTTGTCAACGATCCCCCTTTTTGGAATTGAAATGCGTGTCGTGCCAAAATGAAAGGCAGCTCGAAGTTGTAGTTGTCTCGACGACAAAAGATCAGAGAGAGCTATAACAGTGATTGTATTTGAAGTTTTAGTTTGATCTCTCTTTGTTTCTCGTTTGGTGTAATTCTTACTGTGTCCTGTCAATGGGTTCCCCCTTTTGTGTAATATAATTACTAGGGTTTGACACCCTTTTGATCTTTGGATGTGTACTTTTTTTTTTTTTTGGGGGGGGGGGGGGAAGATTTGATGCCAACACTATTGGGAACTAACATAGGGCATAATTCACTCTACTGTTCTTATCATTTTATCTGAAAGAAGTTAGCGAACCAGAACCCTAGTTGAAGAAAGATTGAAACGGGATGGTCTAGTTCATGCTTCATAACTTAACGCAACTGTTAACAGCAGATTGCACGTATTCCGTCATCTGTACCATGTATTTGGCTTATTATAGGCACTTTGGTACCTGTCTATCTTTAGATGGAGGGGTGAACATTCGGTTAATTCATAAGAGTGTTATAGAAGAGTTTAGGATTAAATTGAATTAACTGAATAATTCTACTAGCCGTATTGCAATTTAGATAATCACTTTAACCATTCTAATCAAAATTTACTGGAATAACCGAATTATTAAGATATTCAAAATAATGGGTGTCCAAGTTAATAATGAAAACATTGCATTTAACTTGAAAAAAAAAAAAGAAAAGAAAAAGAAGTGCATTCCATAATTTGTCAAGGTAACAAAATTAATTGAAAATCAATTCTTTTAAAACCAAAATTCAACTTAATGGAATTAACCAAAATTGATTTTGGTTTTACCCTTAACTTAGAAGCAGTCATTGTGCTCATGATGTTGCCCTAATAGCTTTCATGAAATCATTTACTCACCAATGCTCAAATTAGCCTTGCATCTCCCTTCTCTTTTGCTCATCTATTTTGGGCTTCAAGCAGTTGGGCATCATGTCTGGCTTTCCATTTTCAGAAACAAAAGCAATGTAGAAAAGGGTTGAGAATGAGATCGGTGATGTCTTAATCCTTCTGTGGGAAATACATAAAATCATTAATATAGGAGCATACATTGACGTAGCATACATAGATAGGCTAAGGCAAGGTGGAATCATGTTCATGGGGGGGCCAGTGGACACCTTCCCTTGGACAGGGAAGAAGAGGAGCAGGCTGGGCTATGAAGGTAGGACAGTGTTGCCCTGGCATCACCACTGAGAAATCTGATGCCTGCATTGTCGACGCCTGTCACCAGGAACGGTTAACCAATCAAAAATTGTCAACCCAAATCGAATATAAACAGGAAAAGAGAGTGTGCCATTCTGTCAACTTACTGATTGCTGGTTCCTAAGTTTTTCAGCTGTACATGTTTCCAGAGACCTGCGGGTGCTGTCTTGACTGGAAGAGAAAGAAGTTGGCCTGAACAAATGCTCAAATATGGCCATTATGAGGAACATTGATATTAAGATTGCTGTGGCAACAAAGCCAAATGAAATGGCATTCATGGATGAGCCATAGCTCTTCCATGGACCTTCTCTATCGACAACGGTATGGGAAGGGCTAGGGTCTGAACTGGTATAGATGTTCCATGTCTTTGATCTCTCTGAGCCAAACTCATCCATGGTTTATATCTGCTTCAGGTCCTTCAAGTGGGCTATAGGAGCAAATTGGATTGTGGCTGCAACAAGCCCTGGGAGAAGAACAACACACTGAGGACTGAATATCAGGTGGACATCCCAATTGAGCAACTCCTCACTTTTCTAGTTTTGGTTAATACACTTCAACACTCGTAGAAGAACAGAAAGAAGCAAATTTTTAGGGATGGTTTGGTCTATGATGCTCTACTAGAAACAACACCATGAACTCAAATTATCAGAGTCCCCTCTTAATTGAATTGAAAATGCAGAAGAATCTGCAAATTGTGCTTAGGTGGAAAATTGGAAAGAATACGTTTCCGACCCATTGTACGTCAAAGTTTCTATTGATTTTCAAAATAGTCCCCAATCCTCGTTGCCCACGTTCCCAATCCCAATTGTAGCCACAGAAAATATGAGAAAGAATCAAATTAAATGTAATCAAGAAAATGCAGAAAAGGAAAATGGAACATCTTCAAATGCTAAAGGTCAACACTGATCAAATTGGCAGCCATGTTGTTTTAGTGAGATCAACTTACTGAACGGAAATATTGGTTCTGCTTTGAGATCAATCACACACTTCAATCCGAACTCAGTTTCTCCTGAAATGTTTATCATGAGCCTGGTTGCCAGAGTCTCAGGCTCCTGGAGAAGCTTCTGAACAAGCAAAGAATACGATGGATCACTGATTTAAACTTGGAAGGAAATGCAATTTAGAAAACATGGTAGGGTAGAAATGTGTTTTCACATCAAAGGTTGTATGCTTATAAACAAAGAAGTGCAAGTAACTCCATACCTGTAGCTAGGAGAATCTGCAAGGGCCTTGGTATTTATCCAGAGAGGCAGTGGCAACCTGTTGTCATCTTAGACTTCCTATTCTAGATGCTCTATGTCCTGGAAGAACAAGACACCACATTACACAAAGCATTGCATGAAAGAAAGCAACCCAACACTCCTAGCTTTATACCAATAGAAAATGTAAAGACAATGTTGTATGATAATCCCAGTACCACACTTTTTGATGTCTTGATGCTCAAGATCTTGATGCCTAACTTAATGAATACTATACCTTGTCTGGAGAAGCAAACTTAAAGAAATTAAAAGTATGGGCCTTCCTGTCTGCAGAGCCAAAACAGAATAGCCTATTTGTGAACTCCTTCTAAAAGCATATAAGTTTATAAGTTACCACTGAGGTGAATACCCCACAAATTAGGCTCCTCCAGGGGTTAAATATTTTGAGCTCTAGTCTGTGAATTGACTTTAACCACAAAGCAAACAGTTCATCAAGTTATTGTTTTAAGAAACTGTTTCTGGTTTTGGAAACTATTTTTAGATAAAGATGAAACTGTTGCAAAAATTTTCAGAGCTTTTGACTTTGAAAGCATTGAAAACAAAACCAAACACAGAGGCCACAATCACACAGGCCCAGTGTTTTTCAGTAAGTATGGTTGTTGACCTCTCAAATAGCTAAATATCAAGGATTTTGTTCCTGTGGAGAGATTAGGAAACTAGGTTGGTAGATTCACCGCCTGGCGCCTGGAACCTCCTAACCACCACTTGCCCTATTGAAAAAACAAACAGAACCATTTGGGTTTCATCATTTGAAAGGTGGCACCATGTGTCACCTAATCTCCCACTATGTGGAATAGAAATGAAAGCTGCCATCTAAACATAAGAAAAACAAAAAGCTGCTACAAGGTGGGTAATCTATGTATTAGGATCATATTTTTCCATATGCTATTGTGTTGATCAGGTGCATGATCAAATGCGTACATAAAGTAAAGAAGTACAGCAAATCGTAGCAGAAGAGAGAGAGAGAGAGAATCAAAGTTGGATATCTTACAGCTGTGCGTTACCAGATCAGCCATGATTCAAGTGAAGAAAGAAATGGGTCTGCAACAAAAAAGAGGGAAGAGCTATTAGAAAAGGAGGTGATGGAGACCAGAGGTCCACAGCCACATTTATTCCTCAATTTTGGCCTTAAAAGATCTGTTGAGAGGAACCCACAACTTTTTTTGTCAGAAGCATTAAAGCAAACAGATGAAGTGCCTGCCTAAACTCAATGCACCACACAAGGATCATGCCCTTGTATCTGAGTTTATGCAAATTGTAAACATGGAGCCAAGAGCCTTTGATATAATTCTCGAAAAGAAATGAAAGCAATAATTGATATCTAATTGATAAGCAAGGCCATGTGAGTGAGAGAGAGAGAGAGAGAGGAAGAAGGAAGCTTTTTCTTTCTTTTCCCTCCAATGCATAGAGGGTCTTTTGTCAACAAGACAATCACCATGTCTGAGAAAGAAGTGAAAGCCTATCCATACCTATTCCCAGCAAATGATTTCGCCTCATTTCAACAAAACCCATTTGATTCAGAACATAATATAATTCAATTTCTAAGTTTTAAGCTTTTTCCAACCTGAAACAGCTGCTTTATTTATCCATAAAGAAACAGAAGGAAAAAGAAGAAGAAACCGTGGGATTTAATCTTCACCTGAATTAAAATATATCCACTTCATGGTTTGTTGATATGAGAATATATTACGCTTTTCTTGAATAAAGCCAATAAATAGATCAATTTCTTGGCTTCACGCAAATGGGGAATGTTTCCATCTCTAAATCAGACATTTTCTAAAGAGAGAAGGGGGCCCATGACAAGAAAGGACACTAAAGAGAGTGTTGAAAAAAAATTTGTTGAATCATCATATTTTCTGTTCTTTTCTTGTTCCTTTTTGAGCACAAGTCCCTCCACTGAAGCAAACTTTTGCTTTTCCAAAACATTGTTCGTGCCAAGTAATCCCAGGAGCCCACAAGATCAAGACTAACCAACCAACTGAATTTTACAGCATCAAATTTCTTTTTCGTTTGTGGATGATGAATTTATTGCAAAAATTAAGGAGATGCGTTTGAACATATCACCAACCAATGTCTATTTGCCACTTCTATTTCTTGATAAGATTTTTTCTTAAATCAAAGGTATAAATAGGTTACTTGTTGAGTCTCATCATGAAAGCCTCACTGAAATACCCATATACTTGGCTTGAGTAAAGACGCAAATAAATGCCCAACAAAAGTTAAATAACTTCTAAAAAATAACAAAATTTATTCAAGTCATCTTCTCATAGTCTCTGAGTTACTTATTTGAACATGTCAGCAGCATATCTAATTTACAGGTGGTTTTTTAAAAATTATAAAGATCACACTGCCCCCTAAAATTTAATAAACAATCTCTGTCACTCAATTTCTCTTTCTTTCTTACAACCAGCTAATTCAATCTGATTTTAGTAACTAATAACTGTAATTGGAGCCATACTTGATTTTAACAGGTCAAAAACACTTCTAGGGGGTGTTTGGCTTATTATTTTTTTTCAGTAACTTTTAAGTTATTTAGTTTTTAAATTATGTAAAGTAAAAGTTGAAAAATATTTAAGCTCATAACGTGCGTGAATAAATGTGTTTTTAAACTATCAATTAATAATTATGTGTTTAGTTTAAAAAAATTATTAAACTATCAAAACTTGATAAAAAAAATAAAAATAAACATGTTGAATAATATAAATAAAATACATAAAAATACTAATTTTTTAAAAAATAAATTATAAATTTATGTCTAATCGATAAAATTTTATCATTACATGTTGATAAATTATATACAATTATTAAAAAATATATTAATACAAAGTCTTATTAAAATTAATATATATTATGTGTTATATATATATAGTGGAGGTTGGCCTGTGACAGCAAGAGGAGACAATGGTCGAGACGATAGAAAAAGGTGATGATGGACTCAGCAAGAGGTGGCGATGGACGAGAAATAAGAAGATTCAGGCGACGACAATAGCCGATCTACAAGTAAGGGGTGATGATGGACGCAGCGAAGGAGGGGATCCTGTAAATGTGACAATGCAGGGATGGAAACGACGGTCAATTTGTGAAGGTGGCATTACTACAATCTCAGCAATGGAAAAGGCAAAAAATGAGTTATAAATGTGTAAAATGTTTGAGGGTAAAACACTAAATTCATTGGTAAAAGAAAAAAATAAAATTAGAAATGAGATCATTCGGAATAAAGTTTGAGTAGTGCCAATCGAGAAAAACATAAGAGAGACTAGACTAAGATAGTTTAATTATATGAAAAAGAGATCAAGAGACACTCCTGTAAAGAGAATTGGTGAAATAGAACAATTAGTTAAAATAAAATGTACAAGCACAGTTTGAAAGAGATATTAAAGTTTGATATGAAATATATAAGACTAAATGAAAATATGACAAAAAATAAAAATATATGAAAGTCTAAAATTCATATAACCGATCTCACGTAATGAGATAAAAACTAGATATGATATAGTATTTTTTAAAAAACTAAAGAAAGGGGAGAGCTTTTGTCAATCATCAGTGAATTAGCATTTAAACTTAGTAGAGTTTTTTAAAATATTTAGAGGGCGGGGAGAGCTTTTGCTAAACGTTAGTGAATTATTATTTAAGTTTAGTGATGTTTAAGCTATTAAATGTAGCCAAAACATTTTAAAAAATAAGCTATGCAACTTATAAGCAGCCAGAACCACCCCCCACCCCCCCAAATCTATTCCCACAAAAATTGGTCAAATTCCGTTAACGGCGAAGAATTACTTCCATATTGAGCTCAGCATGCTTGTAGCCAGCAACAAAACTGCCAGGGCCTGGCATACTGTATTTTGCAACTTTAGTATGGCAAAAATAAAATTAAGGTTGGCATATCCCGGGCTGCAAAAACAAAATTATCCACATTTAACACAGTTTTTTGACTCTTGAGCTTGCATTGCAAAGAGAGACCAATATGATGAATCGGGAACCACAAATTTTCAATCGCATAGTTACTAACTTTTGGAAGATGTATCAATGAACTAAACCCCTCATAGAAATAGAAGTTTTGTGCTCAAAAAAGGAATAATGGATGGGGAAAACAGTTGAGGAAGAAACACAGTAGCAAAACGGTAATAGATGATATGGAAGTTTTCCATTCCCGGGTGAGGAGGCCACCTTCAAGTTCAGGCTTTGAGCCGCCCATAGAACTTGGCCTTCTCCTGTGTCGTCTGGAAGCGGCCATGGCCAAACTTGGAAGATGTATCGATGAACTTGAGTTTAATTTCCTCCATTGCAACCCTCGATGTCTGTTTCAGCAATGTCTGCCTCAAGGTGACCACCCGCTTCTTTGGGCCTACGCAGCATCCTTTTATCATCAGGTAATCATCTTTCACCACACCATAATGTGGAAATCCCCCCATTGGTGTTATATCCTTCTCAGTTCTGCAACATAAATTAAATATCCTTGCTAAAATCAGACCACCCAAAAATTGGCATTTTCAAGGTAAACAAATAAATAAAAACACCACAAATCTCTAACCTGTCAAACTCCGTGATGGCAGAGTGAGCCTCGTCACCAGACTTCCCCAGCTTGTAAATCTTCTTGTTCATCTCCGTGCGATGATGGTACCCATTTTGCCCAGCCCTGGCAACGGTAAATGATACCCTTGCAGGATGCCAGGCACCAATACAGGCTACCTTGCGAAGCCCACGATGGGTCTTACGAGGCAGCCGGGTTACACCCCACCTGGTAACAACCCCCTCGTAGCCCTTACCCTTGGTAACCCCAATAATGTCAATCATCTCATCTTTCTGGAACACTGCATCCACAGGAACCTGCTTCTCAAAAAAGCTATAAGCAAAATCAACCTTCTTAGCAATATCTCCACCATTAACCTGAATCTCCATCAGGTGGGCCTTCTTCTGCTTAAGACCTTTCATCTTTCGAATCTACAACCATAAATGCAGAAAAGGAACATTGTTATTTGAGGAATGAATCGATGCCCACACAGTACACGGGAAAGACATGACTTGCAGGTGGGTTATGTGATACAGAGCAAGCATCAGGACATTCTAATCAACATCATACCAAATAGAATAGAGATACTAAAAAGCTATGAAGAAAGGGCATGGACAGTCAAATAAAACACCATGTCACGTACAGGAACTATGGACACACGTAAAATATACAAGTAAAAATAAATTTTATGTAAATAAAATGGAAAGGCTTAGAGATCAATATATTAATTAAGAAAACAATAAAAAAGCATAACAAATGCAGAAATGAAAATGCTATTACAATCTACTAAAGCCTCAACCAACCACCCCCCCCCAAAAAAAAAAAAAGTAATTACAATTGATTCAGTCATCAAGACCAAAATGAACAGAAGAAAAATGATACTATAGCAGGGTGAAGAATAAAATAGGCAGAGATGAAAAGGAATTGTTTAGGTTATTAGGTAGAGGTTGGCTGGCTGTTAATGTCAGACTTATTTAGGTTAAGAATGGCCAAAATTAATGTATAAAAAAGCTAATTTTAGTGAGATCCTTATTTTTGGAGAGTTCATATAGGTAACACCTGAAAAATGTTTTCCAAGCATGTCCAAGTGCATATCCAATGTTTGGATATGGACCTTTTAGGCTACAGTTTGTCCAGCATAAAAGAATGCCAAGTTCCCTCTATGTATCACATTAAATAGTTTCCTAAAGACCAATAAAAGTAATACCTGGGTATGAGCCAAAACACGAATCACAGAACAGTACTTCTTCAATTTTTCCAACTGCACTTTAATGTCCTTTTTGCCCTCTTCAGATTCATACTTCTTTGTATATTTTGTGAAAGCCTTCTTCTTAGACTTGCACCAATTCTTGTAAAATCTTCTTTTCACTTCCTCATTAAGATGCTGAGCCCAAACAGTACTTAGACCCCGCAAGCCACGGGGTGTTTTAATATAACCAACAACACCAACTACTACTATTGGAGGCGTTTCAATAATTGTCACTGCTTCACAAGTTTCTTTTTTGTGGAGTTCTGAGAGAAAATGAAATTCATCAGTAAAGCAAAAGAAATATAATAGAAAACATCAATATTTAAATGAAAATATGGCTTCCACTCATATACTTTTGTTTTAATCACTGCCACAACCCACAACCTGCAAATCAACATGACTTCATGGGCATTCAACAGTTTCATTGGCAAATTATACAGGAAAGAACACATTCTTTCTGAGGGGGCGTTTGTTAAAATGAGCAAAATAAGAGGCATCAAGATAAGGTTGAAATGCATTCTAGATCAAGATATAGAATGATCAAAATAAGGTTGAAAAGCATTCCAAGATTTTTATCAAGCTGTTTGTTAAATTTTTTAAAATGTACTAGAGGACACAAATGTCTTTTTCTTCTTATCTATAAAGACCAAGATATGCTTATCTTGAGGGGGAGAGAGATAAGCATATCTTGAAAGATCAAGATAAGGAGTTAATAATGATTTTTTCAAGAATTTTCAGATAGACTTAACAAACATGTTGCAAAGGATAGAAGTCTGGAATGCATCCCATATCTTGGCTTTTCCACCCCATATCTTGATTAACAAACATAAAGTACTGGCAGCATAACTAAATAAACAACTTATCCTGGCTCCAAGTTAAAGAAAAGATAGGTCACAGTTGAAGCTATGAAAAAATATTTGTTTAGAAAATAACAGAATTCTATCCAGTTCTCGGGGTTCTCCCTTGTGGAAAGAGGTGAGAGAAAGAAGGGTTGAAGAAGACTTAATAGTCAGAGGGAAGAAGGCCCCCCCTCATCTCATGACTGGGAAGATCAGTACAGATGGGATTGGATAAATGAACACTTCAAGTTAAAGCTATGCAAGCCACTTCTGTCTGGCTCAACTCAGAACCATGTTAACCCCCCTCCCTACTTCTTATGAGCCATTCCTAAATGGACAACACAGACCAACAAAAGTTGAAAAAAAAAAAAAAAAACTATCCAAATGAAATTCCAAGTCTGTTTATCACCTTGCAAATCTCTTACACAAGAACTACCACTTCCACTCACTCGTTACAGAAGGTAAAATGGGGATTCAAGAGGTGAGGGGATTCAAGGCACTCCACAAATAAGCAGGGAACAAAGATATTAAGTTTCTTCTAGCTTTAAAACTTGAATGGTTTTTCACCCCTTACATCCATGGTCCATCCCATCATACTCAAGAACAAAAAGATCCATGGCAATAATGCAAAATGAAGAGCAACTCACTTGATCCCGGCTTCTCAACATCTCTAACAATATGTGTCATGCCAGCCTTGTATCCAAGGAAAGCAGTCAATCTGCAGGGTTTTGATGGGTCGTCTTTAGGGAAGGACTTTACTGTGACAACAAAAATGCACAAATGTCAGAGACAAAGGTACCAAAAAACACATTTTTGTATAAAACTAAAGAGGTGATGCAATTTATTAAAGGACTGAAGAACATTGCAGAAACAGGGTACAAATATACTCCCAAATTACAATGCAATAAAAAAACAACTTAACATTCAATCAAGACTTTAAAAAAAAATAAATATGTTAATGAAATATTGCAATGTAAGCCAACTTCACAGATGCATAGATTGAATATCGTTGGGCATCCATTTCTATCAACTAACTGTGAAAAAAAAATCAGTATTATTACAGAAAATTAGATTAAACAAATTTTGAAACTTTTCAATTGTTTGAATCACTCTCATTTGGGACAATACCAAACAGGAGAATGTTTTCTGGAACAATGCATGTTTCGGCTTATGGCTTCAAGATACCAAAGAGCATGTTCAAGAAGCATAGCAAAATAACCTACATACTGTTTTCATTTCCATGTATATAACTCAATGCATGACTTTAAAAACAAGTGAAATGGTAGGTCGGTCCTCCAGTGTAACATGAGATGGGTAATTGAAAAAGAATGCCTCCAGACAAAGATATGAGCTTAAGATGCGTCAATGGGGCAAACAGCTCCATTCTTGGATCATACTTGCCAAGGGTGCAAGGCACACTGAGGAGCAATGGGAGGTTCGGGCCAAGGAACAAGGAACGAGGTGAAGTGTGAGCCTTATGCATGTGAGGAGCACATTTATTCACAATGTTTATAAAATACTTATGTCAGACTTTCAATATCTATAAAGATGCTGAAAATAATATAAATGCAAATAAACAAGTTGAAATAATATATAATACATTTAAATCATACACAATATAACATTACAATATATACTATATAATATAATATAATTATTGTAAACATATAAATTACTTTAAAATAAACACAAAGTTTCACCATAAAAATTATTTAAAAAGAAGCCATATAAATAATACTGAAAATAATAAAATAATAGTGAAAATTAATGGAGAACAGCATGTTCAGCAGACAAAAAAAAATGTCCACCAACAAAAAAGAAAATATAGAGCGGGGTTCAGGGGGAAGAAATTAAGCAGGAAACCACAGCACTGCAGCAGTGAGAAAATTGAAATTAACCAACACAAGCATTAGCAATTACAAAATAGCATGTCTGCCGAGGCGTGAGGCCCATGTGCAGAGGGCTGCCAACTCATGACAATGCAGTAGCTCCAGCAGACACAGTGTCACCACTGACAGGCTCACCTGACCCACATCTACACTAATAAGCATTTGTGTTGCCAAGAAATTACTTGTATGATTACAAACAAAATACAGAGCCCCGGTTCAAACCAAAAAAATAAAAAACTTCAGAGAAAAGGAATGTGATGCTCACACCTTTAAAACCATGCTCTTAATACTTAGTGTTGTCCAGGCAGCTACTGACAGATATTGTCTAGTAAAATACTAAAAATCTAAGTTACAATGCAACTATGTTAAAGCCTTAAAGAAATATGGTAAATTTTCCTACCCATGGCCCTCCATAAGCCAATAACACAAGGTTCAACAAGCTTGTGATTAACAAAGAAAAACATATCAAAATCTTTCCCATAAGTAAAATCCCTTGGTTTTGTCAAAAATGTTTAAAGAAGTACTAATAAATAACCCTTGGCATGTCATCAGTGAAGTAAAAACATATCACAATCTTAGAATTGGATTGTTAAAAACTAAAAACAGTGGTCTAAGCTAAACAAAATTAAATACCTTTTCCCCGGTGTCGAGAGGCCCTTTTTCTTGGAAGAAATCCCAAGGAGCCATGTCTAGGGTGCTCAAACTTGCGATGAGACATCTTGCTACCTTCTAATTTCTCTGCAAAACTATAATAAATTTCTCTTCTGACTTTCAACAATCTAACGTAATAAACAAGGCCTTAAATAAAAAATGATATTTAAACAAACAATTCCGAGTACACATTTGTACACCCATGCTCTTTTGTAAGTTCAGATGCAAGTTATCCAGTAGAATACTCAAGTTCATAACATACCATTATGCACATAATTACATATCACGTGCACATGTTCGCGCACATACAACCTCTGAGAGAGTATTGGAAGAATTGAAACTAAAAATGTCAAAATACATTAACACACTGCAATCCAGCAGCAAATCAGGTTTTACATGATTACCGGAAACAAATTTCTAAAGTTAATTTCAACAACTTAATGTGTCAGCAAAGCAATTTCCAGACTAATGAAATTTGAGGATCTTGGCCAATATAGATATACCTTTCAACCACCAACAGTTACAGTAAATGATATGAAATGCGCCCCTCCTACCAAAGGCCTATGGCATAATACTATGCCAATTCTCGGGCTCATTGGTGTTTCTTTCCAAATACCCAAAATTGGGTATTGCGGAAAGAGCCCTTTTGAGACTCCAGCCTTGATTAATCATTCATGTTACTCGTGGGAGGCATTTCAATCATCACATGGAAACTGGTAATCGGATGAAAAGGCAATCAATTAAAATCTGAAATTTGTTAATATGGTAGAAAATAAGTACTTCAAACAAATAGATGAAGAATAAAATCAGTTAATGAGAATAGTCTTAAAAAAGAAGTGTAATCAAGTTAACGACATGATAGATCTATCGAAAGACCAGAGAGGGTGGCACTATTTACTAGGTCAAAAACTAGATCTATCGAAAGACTAAATCCATAATTTTCAACCCAAACAAGACCTGAGTTCAGACAAACAATACTCCAGCACATGCAGAAGTAGAAACGTGTGCCATTACAGAACACGGTCTTTACAATTTGTTGAAAGACGGTGTTTAAACACACTTGTTTTCACATACTGTATTCCATAAATACACTTGACACTTGATTTTCGGAGCTAAAGGTAACACACACGAATGAAAAAAGAGAAGTACGTCTTAAAAGTTCGTATTATCACAGATCAAATGTCACACAGCAAGCACATGCACAGGATATTAAGTTTCAAGCTCCACAATGTGCTATCAACAATCAGAGAGTTCTTACGAATTAACTAAACAGCTACAACTATCAGATCTAAACTAATCAGGCAAAAATCGTCCACAAAATAGCTTCTTGTGACCTTCGCTTATAGGCACACTTGATTAACCTCAAGATCGATGAAAAAAAAGAAGCAACATCCGATCAGAAGCACAGATTTCTTCGATAATCCTCAGCTTCTCGGAAGTCAGGCAGAATGATAAGATTGGCTAAGAATCAAACAAAACCGAACGATGTTACCTCGATTCGACGACGCGAAAATGAGAGCCGGCACCGCAAGCAACTATGAACCCAACGCGTGTGGGAGCGATGGCCTTTAAATAAAATTGGATTGGATGAATCAACGGCTGTAGTTAACTTCGAGGGTTCGATAGCTGCCGTTGGATCAAAGCTTACGCTTCCTAAGACTTTATAAACCCTAACCCAACGTTCGACTGGCCCAGCTTTGGATTGGGCCCAACCAGAAGTATTCAATTTCAAAGCGCAAGAGATAAATAATTGATTTAAAACAAACCTTGTAATGTATATCTGTGTTTGTATTTATCTGTATTTATTTTTTGTTATTTATATCTGTATTATTATATAAGTAAATAGGATATTTTGGTATTATTATGTCGTATCGATAAAATGAATTTTTAAAATACCCTTTACATTGTTCATTTGAAAAAATAGAGATTCAATCTAATGGTCGCTGATTTAATTTCTTGACATAAAGTATTTAATTTTAACCTTTCTAGTATTCATTTTCCGAATTGGCCTTGATCCACTGACTCTTCCCGAATTGTCTTAAGTTAGTTTATTGCTTTTTGGGGACTGATGTCCCTAGAGTCTAGTGAATGGAAGGTTGGGCTGTTAGTGTCGGCCCATTTGGGCCTTTTGAAGGCCCAATTTTGAGCCCATTCTAGAAGTACCACATGGTGGCACCAAAGATGCTTTCTCTAACGTTACTTGATTTTCCCTTAAACAAAGTCATAATAACAGTAAAAAAATATTGAAAATAATATGTTTGTAATGATAATACATTTTATTTTTTCAATTAGAGAATAAATGACGAAAATTTATCATTCTGATTATAATTTTTTAAAAGAAAATGCAAATTGATAAAAATATTATATTTTGCCCCCAAAAAAATAAATAAATTTGGGGGCAATGTTTAATGGGAAGCCAACAATGCAAAGTTCAATCCCATCATGTCAAAAGGGGCAGAGGGCCATAGAAGAACCCTAAAGAATTGGAGGGTAGGGTCAGCTTTCGCCCTTTATTCCCATAGATGTCCTGCCCACTGCTTTGCTAATTTTCCTCTCTAGTTCCTAGTCTTTTCATTATTTTTCAAAAATAATTTTTATATAACATATTATTGTTAGAGTATTCAAAATATAGAAATTATTAAGTTACCTGACCCAAAAGTCGAAACTAGTCATGTGTTGCAATTATTAAGTAATAGGAAAGTATGCCCTCCTGGGTAGAGTTGGCAAATAGACAGGCCAGGTTGGCTCGGCCTGCCTTTTGCTTGGCCTACTTATTTCATGGGTCGGCCCAAATTTGGCCCTTGAGAGAGGCGGGTCAAGCTGGGTAATGAGAAATAGCAGCGCGGCACGACCCTATGGCCATTAATAAACGAGCCAATGCACGTTGGACCATGAACTTGTAAGTAGGGCATTTGATGGCTTGCAATAAAGAAAATATTTGTAGAGTCGAGCTGGGCCATAAAGCATTGGCCCAGCACGACCCTTGTTCTTAGAACCTGGCCGGATTGGGAGGCATGCATGCCTATGGGTTGTCCGATTTATTTGTCAACTACTCCTAAGGAATAGCTCGAATGGCAAAAGACAAGTCGTGATATGTCAATGTCATTCCGATGGGTCACGAGTTTGAACCCTGACCTCCCCAAAACATATCCCACGATTTATCTCAAAATCAAGGAGCTGAGTGCTAAAACCCTCACAAAAGAAGGTTATCCCAAATAATATGAAAGTAATATGTGATCCTTATCTATGTTATGTTTAAATTAAAAGTTTGTCCTAAATCTTAATATAGAACAACTTGTGTCAGATTTGATAAGTCCATCTAAATTTAAATTCAAATTAGCCATTTTTTGTTTTGTAAGTTCAAATTAGCCATCTAGTTATTTTGTAACAGTCAAACTCGAGAATTCCAAAAAATCTTAATAATAACTCTAAATATCGTGTAGTTTTTAATTTATATAGAGGGAAAATTGTATAGATGAAATCATTTTACTCTAATTTTATAATTATTATTTTTTAAAAATTTTATTACTAACCTAAGCATCGAAGATTATACTACAAGCATAGACCCCGCTCATTCTTGTAAGTGTTCGTATCAAAGATAGAGCAGATATATATATATATATATTAATCTTAATATTAGTTTAGGTGCAAGACCCATATATAGGAAGAAAAAATAAGATTAAAAACATAAAATAAATCTTACGAATAAATTATTTATATAGATTGTTTCAAGGAATAATAGAATTCAATAATTAATTACATTATTGTTCCACGAGAAAATAGTTGATAGAATGCAAGTGCTATGGCAACACACATCAAGAGGGGTTGAATTAGATTATTTTTGTAATAGCTTGCAAAACTTGAAAAATTTGAAAAAAAAAAATGATGAAAGATTAATGTGTGAAACAAATAGAAAATAGATGTATGCTTGAAAATGGAAAGAAATTAAAGAACACATACACATGAGAACACCAAGAATTATAGTAGTTCGGCTTAATTAAACCTAGTCCACTACCTTACCTCCTCACTAAGAATTTTGAAATTATTCCACTAAATCCCGTACTTAAACCAAATAAGTCATCTAATCCAAAAACTAGGTAATACAACCTTTTACACACAATGTAGACCCTCTAGCTCTTGCTAGGAAAATCAATACAAATTTGAAAGAAAGATTTTAAGAGTTATCTCTTAGTTACAAATTCTCTCAATAAAGTACAACTCTTTGGAATGATGGAACAATAAATACAACAAAAACCTTACCAATAAAAGTGAGAGAATACAAATTTAAACACAATGAAAGCTCTTGATCACTTGGTAGTTGAACAATAAATTCTTCTAAGAGTTTTAAATGAGCCACCAATCTTCTATTTATAGTTGATGGAGAGTAGAGACAAAAATTAGATTGTTGGTGGTGGTTGGGGGCATTTAATGTAATCAAAAACTAGTAGTTACAAATTTTTGCGAAACAAACTGTCAATAGAAAAAACGAATTAGTCGATAGATTCAAGTAATAATACAAGACTTAGTCGACAGATTAATACTATCTATCGACATAATCACTTTATTGATTCTGTTAGTCGACAAATTTAAGGAGATAGCCGACAAATTAAGACCAACTTTCAAACAAATTTGAAACTACATACTGTTAGTCAACAAAGTCTAAGGACTGGTCAACATAATAAGACTTAAAAAAAATTTCAAATAAACAATTTCACTATTAGTCAACATATGCATATAGTCAGTCAAAAAATTGCCATTATGTTAATCAATAGATGGATTTAGATTAGTTGACAGATCATAAAAAAAATATTTAATGTAGTCGACAGAAAAATCTTATGTTTTATTTTCAAAATATTTGATTTAAGATATGTTTAACTTGTTTTTTCAATCTCCTTAAAATATACACTAAGACTTTGAATACTTGTTTCATTATATAGAAATTGATTTTTAATTATAAACTAAAGACTTGATACATAGATAAAATTGACTTAAAATATTTTCATCATCAAAACTTTAATTCCAAGAGTAAAATATCAAGAGTAAGTAAATGGGCTTTAAAGATGAACATGAGAGGAGGAATACTTAGTTCGATTACCCTAAGATGAGACATTTGCCCCTCTTATCAAATTTTATAAAAATTTATGATAATAGGCAAAGACCCAATAATGCATACATCAAGCTACCCACATAAATTAAAATCACAAAAATTCAATAGAAAAGGGAAGAATATATTCTTCCATACCACTTTCAACACTCTCACCACAGGGCCCAAGAAAGCAAGTTAATTCAAAATACCAATCTCATTGACTAGATTATCATAAGGGCATAGCCAATTGTACATTTGCATTTGCAAACAATACTTAATGTTGGCAAAAAAGGCAAGAAATTAACTATGTGAAGCACATTTGCTTTCAATTGAGAACATGATGGTAATTATATTCTCCTTTTAACTTTCTGAATCTCATAGAGAGTGACAACTCAAACAATTGTATAATACCCTTTATTTATAAAAATTTGTAGGGTAGGGGGGTGTGCCTTACAAAATTGGGCATGCAGAAGCAATAATTCAGGGGAATGGTGAATATATTCTTTTGAAAGGGTATGGAGGAGCTGAATGGGAAAATAAATATAAATTTTGTGGAGGGGGCAATGAGTGACAATGATGCTGCAAAGGGAAAGGGTGGACAATCCCATTTCAAAGTGACTTGGATTTCCATTACTGCCAGGGCTGATAAGCTCCCACCACACTCCAAGTCAATCCCATGATGTCAAAGAGGATCAAAATGCACACATTATCATTGATTTACATGGGCAAACACCTTTGCCCTTTGGGCACAAATGTTTTTTTCTTCTTTTTTTTAATAGCCCTATATGGTAGGGTTACCTTTAGTTTAATAGAGATATGGTATAAATTAATTAAAGGGCAAAGGGCATGGTTGGAGAAAAAAAATATTATTATTAAGTCGTGGTTGATAATAATGATTTAGTTTTTAACTATTGTGTTACAGGAAAAAACTTATTAAAAGAATAAAAAATCCCAAAAGCTTAAAATAATTTTTTGGCTATAAAGATGTAAATTTTTTGGTAAATGAAAGGGGTGGTACCACACAATGCCCAAACTGAATAACTTCGATATTCGAATATCCCTCCGAAAGTTCTACAAATAAAGAATTATAATCATAATAAAATTTTAAAATATTAAGATAATCATAAATTGTAAAAATCATAATTATAAGAGATTTAAGATTACTCAAATCTCCACTATAAATAAACAGGCCCTCGTTTTAAAAAATACTCAAACGATGTGACGACGACATTTATTGACACTAAATTTGTTATTATGTTCGATTGACAAGATTAACTTTTTAAAGTTCAAAACAAAATAAACTTTGATATATAGTCAAAATAAGTTATTTTAATCCTTATAAATATAAAATAAATTTTTAAATCTCTTTCACGTTTATATCATGTTGAAGTATTGTAAAAGAAAAAGTGTAAATTTTGATTTAATTTATCGTAATGAATTAATTAATATGTTAGTTAACCATATTCTAAAATATAAAAAAAAACAATAAAATTATTGTAGATTTATATCTCACATTGATTTATAAAAATTGCTTATTAAAATATATTTACCAATTAAGGAATGTCACACCACGCATAGTCTTATATATATTCCTTCAAAGGCATCGATTCTTTCAACTTATTTTTTATTTTATTTTTCAAAGGCATCGATTCTTTCACTTTTTGAGTCCAACATATTGTGCAGATATATATACATACCTTTATATTATTATATAAATAAATATTAAATTTTAGTATTACGAAGCTTTATTTATAAATTATTTTTAAAAATATTTTTCATGTATTATAATAAAAAATAAAAATTTATTACATTACTAAAATTTAAATTCATGACTTTTAAATAATAATTAATTTTTAAAAAAGTTTACCACTATATCACAACTCATCTCATTTAAAATTTTATCTAAAAAATTAAAATTTAAATAATTAATGTTAAATGTTACCTTATAAGTATTTATTTAATTTTTTTATTTTATTTACATATAAATAACACGAGTATCTCTATAATATATAGATACATGGCAAATTAAATAATATCATTAATTTGCCACTCAACATTTTGTCAATATTTTATTTATACTATATATTACCTCTCGACAGGGGTGAGCTTGAATCGATCGAATTAATTAAATTAAAGAAATTAAATTTATATCAAAAATTAAATCAAATAGATTCTCAAACAAAGAAATTGGAAAATAAAAAAAACAAACCAATCAAAAAATATTGAACATAAATATAACAAATTGTAAAAATAACATCATTTTTGACATTTCAATCGGTTCGGTCATTTTAATTTTTTTTTTCAATACAAAGAGCGAACCAAACTAAAATAAATAAAATTATCATATTAACCTAGAAATTGAATTGAACTAATCTACAACTTAAACCAAACTAAATCGATAATTTCAATCAATTTAATTTAATTATTTTAATTTAATCAAAATATTTTTCACTCCTATCTTGGATGCTCTATTTTACTAGCGATTGACTCCAAATGAAAACATTATAATCTGTGAAATACCACTCTAAATTTCTACTTAAAATATTTATTTTTTACACCCCTCTAATGTGTACTGACACACACTGACACATGGAAAATCACAAAAGAATTTCAAGGTAGATTCTGAAGCATATATTGTAAGTTCATTGGTGCTACTAAATGTGCCTTTTTTTATTCACAAAAAGAAGCAACGAATCGTTGGGATAAATAATTAACAATGAAGAGAATGGAAGGTGATAAGATAAATGCTTTATTTAATCTACAAGTAATTGCCCAGTACGTGCGTGCATGCATGTAGTGATGGATCTAGGAGTTTAGAGTTAGGTTCATGCAGTGATCGATACATTGACCACCACGTGTTAACTAGCTTTTTGTATATATAAATGGTGTCAATAAGGTTTTCCAGATGGATTACCATCTAATTTGTGTCATGATATTACTCTATTCTGATTTTTTTTTTCAATTTCGAGATATTCTTAATAATTTTCGAGTCCGAATTTGTTTAGACCGACTTTACTTACAAAAAGATATATGATTCGATCTCTTAATAGATTTTTCAACACTCGATTCAATCAATGCATATGAGAATGATATAATAGTGATGTAATCAATGCATAATAACAAGACATCTAGTTTTTTGAAAAATATAAACCTTAAATATGGTATTATTTATTATTATTTGATTATTACTATTAGGAGAATAGTTATCATAATTCATCCATATATATATAATAAAAATGCTATTTAAACACTAAAGTACAACATTTTTTCAATACTCATATATATATATATTAATGTATTATATATTTTGTATTATAAATAGTGGCATCATATCAATTTTGGAATTGGGACATACAAAGTCAAAAGGAATTAAAAGAAGAGAGCTGCAAGGAGGCAATTAATTAATGCATAATATGAGAGCTTACATATATTTTGTTTGGCGCAGTGGAGCTGCTTCAGCCTGAGCCCTGAGGATGGGACAAATCTCAAAAGCCACAAATCCATAAGCTTTGTTTCTTTAAGGGCCTGTTTGATTGGCCACATTTTCCATAGAAAGTGACTATTTTCTATCTAAATTCTAGCTTTTATGGTGTTTGATTGCCTAATTTTCTAGGCAATTTAAATTCTCACTTGAGGGTCACGTGACCCTCTATTCTCACTTTTGCTGGAAAATGAATTCTTAGGGGGGAGAAGAGAAATTGTTTTCCAGGCTGGGAAGCATCAATTTGCAGCGGCAGTTGCAAGGGTTCATCCCCCTCCTCTGGTTGCAGCACCGCCATCGAGTCCAGCATCAACTCCTCCTCCTCGTCGATGCAGTCGCCGACCTGCCCATTGCACGCCGATACGCTGCAAGCACGCAGAGAGTCAACGTTGAAGCGCGCCACAGTGGCAAAGGCTGCAACACCGTAGTCGAAGTCATCGGCGCTGGACAAGGTCACCGTTCCAAACCAGACGAGGAGGAGCAGGAGCAGGAATCTGGCCCAGAAAACCATTTTGGGAGATCCAGAGAAATGGGTTTGGGAAGGAGGGGGGAGAGAGAAGAAGTGGGTTTGGGAGAAAGAAATGGGTTTGGGAGGGAGGGGTTTAAATGTAATTGAACCAAAAACCCCTAACCCTAATTGGATTTTTTTATTCCTATCTTGGCAATCTCGTTTCTTCTCAATGAATCGAAGAGCTCTGCAACCCATTCAGTTCTCATGTGTTCATCGATTTTTCAGGTCCATTTTTCTGTCTATCATACAGATTTTGAGATCTTCTTGTTCTTGTTTTTCTTATGTTATTTGGTTACAAGTGAAACAAGTCAGGTTTAAACTAAAATTCAGAGTTGTTCGCTGGCTGTGTGTTGTTGGATATGTGTATGTATGGCAGTGATGAGATCTACAACCAGCTTACTGGATGTATGTATGTATATTTGTGTAAATATAATTGGTTTTTTGAATATTTTGTATAGTATATTTGATTTATTTTTAGGTAATTTCTAGGTAGAAAATTAAACTAATCAAACGCATTCAATTGATATTTTCCCTAGAATTTATTTCTAGGTAATTTAATTCCTTGGAATTCATTTTCTTTCCATCTAAATTCTACCCTTGCAATCAAACGCACCCTAAATTCACATTTTGAGGGTGGGGGAGCACTTAAAGATTGAAATTATCAAATTATTATTATTATTATTATTATTCCTTGAAGCAACTAATTGTAGTTTTAAATGTCTATTTATATTTAAATAATAAAACATCGACACATAATTCTTTATTTAAGAGATAAGACAACAAGATTCAAATCTTATATCTCGACTTATTAAAGAAATTTATTATTATTTCAAATTAACCTAATAAATTTATTGTAATATGAGATAATTCTAGAATCTCCCACCTTGTGTTACTTGTATAAAGGCTAATATTTCTAAAATTAAATCATCTAACGTATATGTACTCGCTACATATTCGTTGTTCTATTTTTTATTAGCTTTAACTTCAAAATTTATATTGAGAGAAATTAAATTTATATTTTTTTAGATGATCGTGCTCGTACTCTCGATTATACCAGAGAAGGTAAATCGCAAATTTGGCTTTTAATCCTTGCGCAAGTCGATGATCGAACTTACAACTCACCGAATTGACATCGGTATATTATTCATTCAATCGCTCGACTTATACCTTGAGGATAATTTTATATATATATATATATTATAACACTCCATCACGACTGCTCTCATTTACTGATTTTAGAGTACGATAAAAAAATTAAATCAAAAAATTTAATAATCTTCAATTTCAATCCACACCCTAATTATAACGGAATAGATTCCAAACGAAATTATCAAGATCACCGGACTATATCTCTCTCGGCTCAATTTTATATTTTTTTGTGACAGATGCTCACGTGGCGCTCATGATCATATAATTAATGCAAAACATGAAAGCCAAATAGAACCGAAGATTTTGGCAGACTTAGAGGCTTTGCATGCATGCCATGCTTTTGATTTGGACAACGTTAACGACAAAACCCTATAGATTTCCCCGCCAAAATTCATCTTTAATTTGACTTTCATGGCCGACAATGATTCTGCTAATTAATTCAACTGCAGAGATCAGGAGGAGTGGAACCGCACTGACTATGCTCAAACTGGTAACGCGTTCCCATCATATGACAGATTTTTTATTTTTTGAAAATGCTATTTTCTTATTTATGATTATCATTTGACATTACACTCTTATATTAATATATTATATATTTATATTAATTAAACACGCAAGATAATGTATTAATAAAGAGATGTCACACTTAATATTACTCCTGAGTGCCTAAATTGCATTTTTTTTTAATCTAGCTATAATGAGTTTACATTTATGATTTTATAACTAAACCAAACCAATCATAGCAATTGCATGAACCATCACATCTCCCAACTAGCAACCTTGTTTAAAAATAAAGAATGATCCACCAAACGGTTGACCATCACAAGACTATGGTTAGAAATTTCAAATTATGTGAAATTGCTATCAAGATGCCTAAAAAATTATCTATGATTAACCAAGGTTGTTTCAAACTTACGATAGATGCAATCCCTCCAAAAGGTCCGATAAGGGTTATATTCGATAGAGATGCAGTTTCAATGCCCTCTAGAAGATTTGCATGTGAATAATGAGGCTATTGATACAAAATCGTTCGGAAGGGTCAATATTGTTCAAAATTAAATATATAATACATCAATATAGAGTATTACTCTATGTTAAAATTGTGTATCCGAATAGTTGTCAGGATACTTTATTTTATTTTATTGCGTCCATTATACTTTTAATCTTCTTACAATTTAGTCTTTTGTTAAAAATTATAACATAGTAGATATATAAAATAAAAAAAGCACAAACAATTCTATAAAATAATTCCGACATTCAAAAATCCATTAGAGTTTTATAAAAAAAATATATAGAACATTATTCATAAATAATTCTAATCATATTAAAGTTTGAGATGTCAGGAATAAACATTATCTAAAAAAAATCATAATTCTAGTAGATTTAGGAAAATTTCATATTTCTTTATAAATAGATAAGTTTTAATTCCAAAAGAGATATGTATTTATTTAATATTATTTTTAATATAAATTTTAATATATTTAAATATTAAAATATTTACATAAGAACTTATCGCTGATCATTCTCTTTTTTACAGAATTCAAACAGTTTGACAATAACATTTTTTATTAACAAATTTATTCTTGTGTTCGAGCGATAATATTATCTAAGTTTTATTTGAATATTTTTTTAAATAAATTACACTCTAGTCCTACAAGATAAGGCTAAGTACAGTATATTTTATCCTAAATCATTAATTATTACTTAAATAAAAAGGGAAAATCCATTTTTACTAAGTGACGACAGTATGCACAACAATAGTGCATGATTAAGAGTTAATAAAACGATGATTAAGACGTTATTGGCACGTGTATTTCCTAATCTGCCCCTTGTTATATTGAGACAAATACGAAAAAGGCCAAGAAATGATGGATTTTCCTGTCAGTCATGACTCGATTATGGATTAATCAAATGATGTAATAGATTACGATATGCATTAACATTGCAATTATATAGCTTTTTTAAGTAGCTCCCGTGAATATGGTGATATAGACACGAAATGACATAGATACAAGATATTAAAAATTGCCTTCGCAGATATGATATAGTGATCAAATATTTAAAATTTTATATAAAATATTAAAATTAAATTAGTACAATGATTTAAAAAATAAAATTATTATTTGAAGACAGTATTTAATTAAAAAACAGCAATATGAATAAAAGATAAGTCCCATATAAATTGCATCAAATTTTTAGTTCTGAGTGTGTATAGGTTATGACAGCATTCAGATTTACCTAGGGGTACATCAAGAGGAAAGGTCACCCTTCTCTGGGGATCAGTCAGGCGAAACTTAGACACTCCAGACAAATAAAAAAATTATAATAAAAATTAAAAATTTAAAACATCAAAACACGATAATATATATGCACACACATTATGTTATTATTTTTTTATACAATTATAAAAAAGTGTAATTTATAAATTCAAATTCCTTACAATTAAATGAATAATTAAAATAGTTTATGTTATGCGTATTTTTCGCACCGCTTCTTATGGGCTAGGGTCAGCCCAATTGCCTAAGGCCTAGAAAGTCCAAGCGAGCTTATCAAAACAAGCCCATACACCACTGAAATTCGAGCTCACATCGCGAAACCAAGCGAGCCCCTAGCGAGCAGCAATCTCTACAGTGAGTCTCCAATAAAGCTCCTACTTCGTTGGCCTAACCGTTCAACTCGTTGGTCTAAATCATTCAGCTCACAATAAAATGATTATTCAAAAATCCTTTTGATTATTCCAAGAAGATGATAGATAATTATCCATAGCAAAATCTAATTATAAAATGATTATGAAATATTTGAATAAACATTTTTCCTAAGAAATTTTATTCCTAAAATGGATAAAATAAATATCATCTATAAAATATACAAATTATCTGTATCTTAATTCTAATAGATTTAGAATACCAAGATAGATATTATCTACAACTATCCTAATCCTAATCAGATTCTGATCAATCAAGATAAGCGTTATCTACAAAGAATCATAACTCTGTTACATTTTAAATCACTCTGTATTTCTCCATAAATAGGTAGGTATGCATTCTTGAAAAAATAAGGAGAACGTCTTCGATATTATTTCAATACAATTTCTTTCATTATATTCAGTGTCTAATTTAAGAGTCGGAGTGTTTGCACGAAGACCTCCCTGCGCCCTCTGACTATTTTCTTATTTTTTGCAGGATCAGGCGACTTAAAGACGATGTTTCCATTCAACAAATTTATTGTTGTATTCATGTCACAACAATTTACAAAAAAGTTTATCATTAAATCTATACAATGATATAAAATATAAATTATTCATCCAATTTTAAAAATTGTAAAATTATTATCTTTTAAATTTGTTGGCAATGACTCATCATTGTCATTTAAAAATAACTTAAACTCAAATTCAGGCTCGTCATGGGATAGATTGCAAATTATGATATCTCGACACTATTCACGGTCATACCAAATTCAATCTTGGAGTATCGGACAAGTGTGTTCGTAATATTTTTTTTGAATTTTTTTAATAAAATTGTATTTCTAGAGTCTTAGGGGCATTGTGTTCATATTCGACGTAACACGAAAACTACATTCTCTCATTTTTTGATGTGTCTATGCTCTTTGGTACCTCTCATTTAATCTTGTCATTAAATCACGACATAGACTACTTAAACTCCAAATATTAGTAAAAATTATAATTTTTTAAAAAAACTTTTTTTAGTTCTTATTAAATATTAAAAAACTCACAAAAATTATTTCATTAATTTTTTTTTAACTTAATCCCAACCCAAATGTTGCTGTCAAAAATCCTACTCAGCAGAAAGGCAATCAGATCTTTCTAAGATTCATTGCATTCTCTCATCATTGGATTATACAACTTTTGAATCAAATTAAGCTTTCAAGAAAAGAAAAAAAAATGTAAAACTAGCAACACATAAATATTTTTTTTTTTTTGAATATGAAAAACTCTGGAAGTCCTTAATATCAGTCTTTGGTCTAAATTATTATATTTTCTTTAAAATTCACAATCTATTATAATCTAATTTAAGTGTATAAATAGCTTCATCGCATGCTAAAATTTAAGGCTTTACCCTTAAAATAGACACATGCGACTACGCAATCTAATATGAAAGCATAATAAAATCTACTAGTTCGCAATATCGCAAACTCACGAATGTGTATAACAAATTGTATGTGCTATCTTTAAGGATTAACAAGATAAAAACATTGTTTTTAACATAAAAAAAACTTAAAGTTTCTTTGATCATTATCTATGTTTAGTTTGAATCATCTCATTTTTTTTTAAATTTATAATCTGTCTTGATCTATCATATATGTATGAATATGTTCGTCGCAAGTTAAAGTTCAAGACCTGACTTCTAAAATAAACAAAGCTAATTGTATTGTCTCGTTCAAAAATAAAATTAAATCTATTGTTTCGTGATATCACAAACTCACAAATGCATGAGACAAACTTAACAAGACATAAATGTTATGAAAGACTCAAATTTAACAATAATGATATTTTAAGTAGTTATATTAATATTAATATATAATGTAAAATAATAGTAAAGTAAACGATTATAAAAATCAAATTTAAGTGCCGACTGGTGGGACCCTCAAGTACTTAATTTGGATTTGGACCGACTCCGAAGGTGATAATGGCTGACTGTAGACTGACTGAGGGAGCATTGAAGTGCCCAAAACAATCAAAAAGAAGACAGTGAGGGACAGTGGAGTGGAGGGGGCGAGCCAGTGATTTTTGGGAGCTTTAGTTTGGTGTGGCTCACTGTCACTGGGATAACTACTGTTCACTGCCAGGGCCACGCAGCGGGGCTTTCCTTTTCAGCCTATATACACGCACGTAAAGTGTGCCAGGTGTTTGTGTTATGCCCATGTAAAAACTATTTAAATAAAAACTAATTAATTATTATAATAGTAAATTATTTTAATAAGAGGATTTCATAATACAAAAACAAGGTATTTGTTTTTATAATATATTAGAGAGGCTTATGATGCACATAAACATATTAGGAGTGTCGTTTTGACATTTTAAAAAATATTTTTTTTAAAATATTAAAAAGGCTAAAAAATATTTTTGGGCTATTTATGTTATTCTAAAAATAGTTTAAAATCATTTCAAAATATTAAAAAAATATGAGAAATGCGTTTTCGAATTGAAAATGTGTTTTGGTCCATAAAGAGATTAGAAACGAAAAAAATACGTTTCTAATTAGATCTCTTAACCTAAAATTTTTATTTTTTTAAAAATTTATTTGAATGAATTATAGAATTTATATATTTTTTTAAATTGAATAACTATTTTTTACATTAAAAATTTTATTTATAAAAAGACCTCTATAATTTTTTTTATTTATACGCTTCTTTCACATATCTATTTTCTAGTTTTTTGAAAAATATTATTTTTCCATTTTTGTTTCATATCGTATTAGTTTCTTATTTTCGTTTCTGTTCAACTTAAAAGAGAGATGGCTTACACTATGCATGTGTAAAAAAAATAAATAAAATAAATAAATTTTGTTGCAGTGATAAAATCATTTCAAAAATTAATTATTATTGTCATGAGTTTGAATTTTGTTAATAGAGTTAAATTTTTTTTTAAGCATAATAAATAAAGGTTTTCAAAAAAATACTTTATTAATAAAATTTTATAACATGAGAATCTAATGTTTACTTATATAATAGTATAAATATGAATTATATAATAATATAATAATAAAGATATAGATATGCGTCACGTCACGCTTTGATTCAAAATTGAACAAAGTACTGTGGGTTGGATGGGAATTTCACCCTCAATTAAGCAAATGCATTACTTTATTGGAAAGCTGTAGGAGACTCTTTATTTTCTCTGATTCCTTTTAATTTCTTATTTATATCAATTATTTTAATCATGAATTGTCACCTTTTTGTCATTACCAAAACTGGGTTGAACAGCAGAACCATTGGGCATTGGCCAGCTTCCAAAGATGCTTCCAATGCCCCCTTTAGACGGTCATCTTTTTGAACAGCCATATAGCTAGCTTGCCCTTAATCAGGGCACCCCCGAAAAGTTGTTGAATGGCCTTTAATTAATTAGAGGCGATAGAGAGCGTTTTATTAATTAATTTTTTTTTATCTCAAAACCATCATTTTTCTGTGATTCTAAAATCGAACTCACGTACCACCGATAAAAACTTGATATATCGCTTATTTAATCGCTGGATCTATAATTTGAAGGCAAAATTTTTTTATTCTTTTTTAATGCTCAAAGCAAATTATGCTTCTATGCAGTCAAGCAACAATAATGCCCTTTTCGTTACAAAAGAAAGCCATTATTATAAGCATTAGATGTGATCATTTTGTCCCTTTTTAAAGTACCCTTAACTCAATCCATGGAGGCGGACACTCACTCACATATGTACATGTTTATATGATTTTGTTTCTCTTTTCATAATTGAAGGGTTGACCCCTTTGTGAAATTTCTTGCCATATCCTTCGCTTTCATCATTTTTCTTAGCCTTGAAGTTAAAATGCATCGGAAATACCATTTAGACACTCAATAATGATATTTTAGTAACACTTATATAATAATATGTTGTATATTTATATTAATTAATGTGACATGAAATATCTTATCTAATAGTATTTTATAAATCATTATTTTTATGTTAAATTTTAACCCAAAAAAAAAACATGTGTAAAAAGAGAACATAACATCATATGTAATAAAAAGAAGATAAAAATTTACTTAACTTGTTAAAAAAACATAATTTTTTTTCTATAAATAATAATTCTATTAAATAAAAAATTAAAAAAACATCTACATCTGAAAATTAGAATATACTCCGAGCATCATAATAAAAGATTAAATAAGTGAATAAAGAAAATTATTCGAACAAATAAATATGAAAAAGAAAATTACACAACTATATATAAGAGTCAGAATACGTCATTAAAAATTTGCATCGAGAAAGTTAACTCTCAATCATCTCTCGACACATCTTTCTAAGAATTTAAAAATGCAAGTGTCAATATAACATATATTTTAAACCAATGACAAAATAGAGGGGAGAGAGTGTGAGAGAGCATATGTGTAAATAGAGAAGAAACAAGAAGATCGGTTGCTTCTTTGGCAGGGGAGGTTCTGATGATCTGATCAAATCAATGAGGCATGCAATTATTGATTTTGGGGTTAATCTACAATTGGTGCGTACAGTATATATATTGCAGTTCCCAAGAAGAGAGAACACATGTGAGGCTGAATGAACAGAGAAATGTTGTAGCTCAGAGACATCAAACAAGCTCAGATATGTGCATACAGATAGATAGATTACTTGTGGGTTAATTAGTTTGAATTAGGATCATTAATGAGTAATAACCCAGAAAAAGGTCTTAATTTAGGATTATAATTGAGTTTTTAGATTCAATTCAGATGTGTATACTTTAATAAATGTTAATGTTTTAAGTGAATTTAGAAACTCAGTTTCAATTTATGGGATTTTTGCAGGGCATGAAAAGGAGGGAGAGCTGAGGGGGCTGCTGCAAGATAATGACAGTTCAAAAGGAGGGGAGAAGGGTAGGGTCTGAGCATCAAAGAAGCCCAGACAAAGCCACCTCAAAAGCAATGAAATAGTCTCTCTACTGCTTTGCTCATTTCATCATATATATACCCATCTTATATACCTTTTATATAATTAATGTATCTATATATATGCCCATTAATGTTTATAAATTTATATTAAAATTTTAGTAGGCCAAGAGAAGAATCTCTTTAATTTTTTGGGAACTTGAAAGAAAACCCAAAATTTTTTGACGAATAAAGAAGACCCTAATGGATGGTTCTTTCCATTGTTGGGTCTGTACCAACAGTTAGCGACAGAGTATCACTAGCAATTGTTACTTAATTAATACCTCTTTAAATGCCAACCAAGCCATTGCAGAGAGAGAGAGAGAGAAGGGGGAGAGAGAGAGTGCCATTTGAAGCCATGCATGTTGATACAAGAGCACTCTTTCCCACGTAAGGGGGGTCATCAACTTTTCTCTCTTTTCTTATTGTCCATATGCCACAATACTTTATAGAAATCATATTATAAAGATGATATATAATATAATGTCATTTGCTCAATATTTTTGGTTCATTTTAATATATGATCTAGCTAGGTATATATTTATATATATCTTTTCTTTTGTCTTAAAAAATAAAAACTATCTATCTTAATAAATTTTAAAACAATAATGGACTTTTGAAACAATTTTATCATTACATGGAGGTTGGTATCGTTTAAAATTTTATTTAAAAAACTCAAAATTTAAATAGATATGCATGTCGTTCAGTGAACTTTTATTTAAAAGTTCTTTTTTACATATATAGTATGAATTGCCTCTTCATTATATATATATATATATATAAAGATATACGTGTGAATGATGGACTAAATTGATACAAGAATACTCTTTTTCATATGAAGATGAAGGGGAATCGATCATCGATCATGGAACATGATTCATGGATGATGGATCTTTCTTTTCTTTCCTTTTTGAAGGTGGGAAGATCAAAAGCAAGACCAAGAGTCTGTGTGTGTGTGTTCATATGCATACATATATATATTTAAGGTCTGCTTTTACTTTTCAGCCCCATCTTTTAGACTATTCCATCTTCTAATAAAGCTCAAAGAACGCACATTTACACAAACAAGATCAGAGAGTTGGTCCCAGCAGGCCTGTAGGGCAAGCAAGGATAAGGAATAAAGCAAATGCTGCTGCTGGCTGCTGCTGCTGCTAGCTAGCTCATCTTCAATAAATTAGCTTTGCCCTGCCCTGCCCTACTTGGTTCCTTCCGAGCTTCCATGTACATAACTAACATAAGGTAAGGTATACTCCGAGCTCAACATAATATATATTTGATGATGGGATATTCAGTTTTGGAGATAACTACGAGAACTGTCGCTTTTGAAAATCAAAAACTTAAATTCACAGTAGTACAGATTTATTCTAAGGGGCTTAACAAAATGAGGCTTAAAGAGTTGGGTTTACCCTAAAATTTGACTCAAGACTGTCTAAATAAGAAGTACAAAAGAAGGCCGACCCCAAACCCATGCCATAACTAGCTCACCTAATTCACCTATTGGATCAAATCCGACAATCCATGTGGTATTATTTTTGTCTCTATTGACTTTTCAACCAATTTATATAACTAAATGATTTTTTCTAGAGACAAGTCAGACATTTATTGTGCATTTGTTGTATCATTCTCGAACATTTATTGTGCATTTGTTGTATCATTCTCGAATATTGTGACTGATTTAAGAGTTAGATAATTTATCGAAAGATAGAGTCTCACCCTCTTTTTGTAGGTAAAATCAATTTAAATAAGGTCAAACTCAAGTTTAAGAATTATTAATAAGACTTTAGAATTGAGAAAAATTAAAAGAAAAAAAGCATAATTATTATACGAATTGAGTGATGATCGAATTCAAAACCTTCATTAATATTAAATCAAAACCAACTAGATATTTGATCACTTAACAATAGAAAACACAAAGACAATGCACCAAAGGAGGTCCAGTAAAGGAGGAGGAAGCTTGGTCTATATATTATTCTATATAAGTATATGTGGTTGCAGAGAGATGATCATTTACAAGATCATGGTAATGATATATTAATAATCACCATCTTTTTTACCACCGGCTCCTATTGCCTTGCGTTGTTGCAGGGCACATGTTTCCAACCCCAAGGAAGTGAAAGAGATCATAATGGGTAATACAAAATCACCCATTAATTGGAGTACCGTACCGCCCCAATTTTTGTGCATCAAAGTACACAATCAACTATTAGTTGCTTGACATGTGCTATGGTTACTAAAGTTGCTAGAATCTAGCTCCAAGATAAAATAACAATTAGACAAAGTTATCTTCCCATAAGATCATATTAAGCTGCTTTCAGGACATAAGTCGAGCGATCGAATAAGTAATATATCAGTGTTAATCCGATAAGTTGCGAGTTCGATTTTACCCTATGCAAGAGCTAAAGGCTCAACTTGTGATTTATCTCCCTTGACATAATCAAAAATATGAGTACCGAGAACTACGCAATGACGGTCATTTAAAGATCATATTAAGCTTAAAAATGTTATTTAAATATTTAGTTTGACATTTTGATTGATATTTTGTATTTATGTTGATATAACATAAAATATAATTCATTAATATAGAGTGAAACTTTAATCATCTGAATTAGTTTTGACAGTCAAGTTAATATTTGAGAAAGAGTTGAGGTGAATACTAAAGTATTTGTATAGGTTAACATATGTATTGTCCATTTATTTGTTAAGACTTTACCATTTACATATATATCAAATCTCTAATGAGTAAGCACAATCCTCAACACAATTGTCTTTTGAGATTGTGGACGAGATACTTTTATCACATCATTCTTGAGATTTTCAAGCTAAAGTACGGTGTTTTAGGCATGAGTGGACTTTATGGGTAAAAATGAAAAAAGCGTGACACATGACACTCTTTAGATCCCAAAATTAATTAACATTTTCTTGAGAGAGGCATTAAACATAGATTCATAACTAAGGACCTCTCATCATGTTTCACTATTTAGATCCCAAAATAACAATAAAACTCTACTCAAAAAATGAAAATATGATATTTTAAATAAAAAAATTGTAAATTGAAGACTACTACAACTCCTGCAACTCTAAACATTCAATTAACTAGCCAATCAATGTAATTTTCATTATTCATGTGGATCTAGGTCTGTCGAGGCTAATTCTTGTTCTAATTCAAGATTTGAAGAGTTAGTCGGACAATGTAACAACATCATTGCACTTTTTCGTGGGACCTAAATGCATCATTAGGGTATTTAAATTATGTTCATTGATTTATAACACCTTGTTTGATGCCATGAAATATAATAGGAATATGCTAGTTGTGCAAATAATGAATGATACATATAAAATATACTTTTAATCCAATGTCATGACTCATGATCGATTTTTCACAAGCCAATGTTGCCATTTTGAGGCTCAATCTGAAGTCATTTTCAAGCTTTCCCTCAATGACATGGCAATAGTGCCATGCATTGATCATCAACCTAGCTTTCCCTCAATGGCATGGCAATAGTGCCATGCATTTAACATCTACCTACTCTCATAAATCTTTATTTTATTATCTTTTTTTCATGACATGAAACCCGTACCACTATCGTATTATAAATAAATTTAAGGTATATGTAATAACTCGTAGATTATACACATTAAAAAATTAATGAGCTCATGACTATAATAATATTTGATCCCTTACAACTGATGCGAAAAATATAATATCTGACCATTAAATCAAACTTTAAACCTATGTTTAAATAGTGGTATAGAGAATAATCAAAGGGAAAAGAGAAATCCTTTCAATTGTTTGGACAGAATAGTCTTTCGTCATATTTTGTACCTTTATTTTGCTTATATTATAATTTGATGCGTAAGAAAAGAGAAAGAAATATATATAGTTATTAATTTTACTATCTTACCCTTGTTATTTCTATTCTTGTTTATTTATTTTAAAAGTAAAGAGATATATCTATAACTTAATTTTATTTTAAATAATTATATTCCGTTCCATTTTCTATTCAAACAAAATAAAATTACATTATATTCATTTACATTTCATTTTTTAAATGTTACATTTCACTATTTGCGATTCCAGCCCTTTACGTTCAACTTTATTTTGTATTATTCAGTTTTCTACCTCACTTTCTCACAAGTATAACGTAATAACCTCGAACGAGTGTCATAATGTCATTTATCTAAACTGCAAGGACTCTTTAGCAAATCCAGTACGAGAAAGAAAGTAAAGCAAGGCCCCCCTTTGATTAAAGCTAAAGGGCATTTTTGTCATCTCATAAAAGAAAAAGAGAGAGAGAGAGAGAGAGAATAAACTTTACTTTCTTCTTCCCTAATCTCAACTTTAAATTTCTGTTATCCAACGGCTGTTTTTTAATTCCTCTTCCCACTAAACCATCTTTCCTTCTTCACTCTCTGAGCTTTGCTTAAAGCCTCTCTCATGGAAGATATACACAGACGCAGCTCACTGTAATCCCAGTTTCGGAGCAGTTTCTCGCTCTTCGTCTCTCTCTTTCTTCGAAAAGCAGAGGCTCAGCTTCTTCCTTGAGCTTGAAGTCTCTTTCATTGAAGATGATTGATTCTTTAAATTTTCACAAACTTGAAGCGTCTGTTTCTCAGATTCCCTTCCCTTTTCCTTCCTTTTCCGGGACATCCATTGCCCTTAAAATCCTCGGCCTCTTCCTCCGCTTCTTCCAGTTCAAGTTTCTGTGAGACTTTCCCAGGAAAATATGCCCCCACTCGTTCTTCTTACACTCTTCCTTCTCGTTGGCGCCTCCGCTTCGTCTTCTTCTCTCGTTACTGAGTTCCGTGCCCTAGTTGAGCTGAAACTAGGGTTTGAGTTCGCCGAACCGGGATTGAGCTCTTGGGATTCTTCGAATCCAGCTTCGGTTTGTTCGTGGATTGGAATCAAATGCTTCAGAGGCAGAGTTGTTACCCTGGATTTAACCGATATGAATCTCGGCGGCTCTGTTTATTCCCATGTTTTCTCGAGCCTGGATCAGCTGGTCGAGCTCTCTCTCGCCGGGAATAACTTCTCCGGTGAAATCAGTATCGCAAATTTGGGCAGACTCCGATCACTCAACATATCAAACAACCAGTTCGGCGGGAATTTGGACTGGAACTACTCGAGCATGCCGAATTTGGAGGTCTTTGATGCTTATAACAACAACTTCACTGCCCTGCTTCCTCTTGGGATTACCAGCTTGAAGAAGCTCAGGTACTTGGACTTGGGAGGGAACTATTTTTCCGGGAAAATCCCGGAAAGTTACGGGAGTTTGATTGTGTTGGAGATCTTGTCGCTGGCTGGAAATGATCTGCAGGGAGGAATTCCTGGCGAGCTGGGAAATCTCACAAGCTTGAGAAAACTTGAGTTGGGATATTTCAATGTGTTTGAAGGCGGGATTCCAAGGGAGTTTGGGAGGCTGGAAAATCTTGTTCACTTGGATCTTTCACAGTGTGGACTGGAGGGATCAATTCCTCATGATTTGGGGAATTTGAAGGTTTTGGATACTCTCTATTTGCACACGAACGTGCTCTCTGGCGCCATCCCCAAGCAGCTGGGCAACCTCACAGGCCTAGTGAATCTTGATCTTTCCAACAATGCATTAAGCGGGGAAGTCCCATTTGAGCTTGTGAATCTCAGAGAGCTCAAGCTTTTGAACCTCTTCATGAACAGGTTGCATGGGTCTATACCTGAGTTCATCGCGAATTTGCCTAATTTGGAAACCCTGCAGCTGTGGATGAACAACTTCACCGGCATAATCCCCACAAATCTCGGCCAGAATGGCAGGCTGCAGAACCTCGATTTGTCCTCCAACAAGCTCACCGGTACAATCCCTCCAAACTTATGCCCTTTGGGCCGGCTTAGGATCCTAATTCTGCTCAGAAACTTCCTGTTTGGGCCAATTCCAGAGAGCCTGGGGGCATGCTCAAGCCTGGTGAGGGTGAGGTTGGGGCAGAACTATTTGAATGGAACTATTCCAAACGGCTTCATCTACTTGCCGGAGCTCAATTTGGTTGAGCTTCAAGACAACAATTTGTCTGGCAATTTGGCTGAGAATGGGAATAGTTCTTCAAAGCCTGATAAATTGGGCCAGGTTAATTTGTCAAACAATCAGCTTTCCGGCTCTTTGCCCTTCTCCATTTCGAATTTCTCTTCCCTCCAAATCCTTTTGCTCGGTGGGAACCAGTTCTCCGGCCCAATTCCGCCCTCCATAGGAGAGCTCCGGCAAGTCCTGAAGCTGGACCTCCGAGGAAACTCACTCTCCGGCCAAATCCCGCCGGAAATTGGAAGCTGCAGCCACTTGACCTACCTGGACTTGAGCAAGAACAGCCTCTCTGGCTCAATCCCACCCCAAATTTCCAACATCCGAATCTTGAATTACCTCAACTTGTCAAGAAACCACTTGAACGAGGCCATACCCAGATCAATAGGTTCCATGAAAAGCCTCACGATTGCCGACTTCTCCTTCAATGATCTCGCCGGAAAGCTGCCGGAATCCGGCCAATTCGCCTTCTTCAACGCCTCATCATTCGCCGGCAACCCTCGGCTCTGCGGAACACTCCTGAACAATCCCTGCAATCTCACCGCCGTCACCAAATCATCCAACAAGGCCTCGGGCGACTTCAAGCTGATCTTCGCCCTTGGGTTGTTGATATGCTCTCTGATCTTCACTGCCGCGGCTGTAATCAAGGCTAAATCGTTCAAGAAAAGCGGTTCATCTTCCTGGAAAATGACGGCATTCCAGAAGCTCGAGTTCTCGGTCTCCGATGTCCTCGAGTGCATGAAAGACGGCAATGTGATCGGCCGAGGCGGCGCCGGGATCGTCTACCACGGCAAAATGCCTAATGGAACCGAAATTGCAGTAAAAAAACTTCTGGGTTTTGGTATGTATCCCCCATCGATCCCTTCATTTTCTGTTAGTTTGATTCAGCTTGAACTGACTTGAATTGTTAACAGGGAACAACAGCCACGACCATGGATTCCGAGCGGAGATCCGAACGCTGGGCAACATCCGGCACCGGAACATCGTGAAGCTGCTGGCGTTCTGCTCGAACAAGGAGACGAACTTGCTGGTTTACGAATACATGAGAAACGGGAGCTTGGGAGAGGCCCTGCACGGCAAGAAAGGCGCATTTCTGGGATGGAATGTCAGGTACAAGATCGCAGGGGAGGCGGCCAGGGGCTTGTGCTATCTGCACCACGATTGCTCGCCGTTGATCGTTCACCGGGACGTCAAATCGAACAACATTCTGCTGAATTCCAACTTCGAGGCTCACGTCGCCGATTTCGGCCTCGCCAAGTTCTTGGTCGACGGCGGCCCTTCTCAGTGCATGTCCGCCATTGCCGGTTCTTATGGCTACATTGCTCCCGGTAAGTGCCCTGTATATTCTCGCGGTATTGTAATCATTTTCATTCTTTCTACGCATTATCACATATATATATATGTGTGTGTGTGTGTGTGTGTGTGTGTGTGTAAATTCATTGGGGTTTCTTTCTATTCTATGACAGAATATGCATACACCTTGAGAGTAGATGAAAAGAGCGACGTCTACAGCTTCGGGGTAGTGTTGCTAGAGCTTATCACCGGCCGGCGTCCGGTGGGGGATTTCGGAGATGGCGTAGACATTGTGCAATGGGCAAAAAGAGCCAGCAATTGCCGACGAGAGGAAGTGAACAGCATCGTGGATCCAAGGCTGTTAGCCACAGTCCCCCAAGACGAAGCCATGCACTTGTTCTTCATCGCCATGATGTGCATCCAGGACAACAGCGTCGAACGCCCCACCATGAGGGAGGTGGTTCAGATGCTCTCGGAGTTCCCTCGTCGGCAATCTCCGTCGCCCCACCACCACCCGGGTTCGTCGTCAAAGCTTCCCAATGCTGTCTAGGTTTAAGCCATTTCGGGTGTTTTTTGGGTGGTTGATTGCTAGCTTCTTTATTTATTTTTGTGGTGACTTACTTAGAATGGATTGAATTTGTTAATTTGTTTACTCTTTTTTGATGAATAGTTTATTGTTAAGTTAGGAGGATAGTAATATAGAGGACACTAATTTGGTGTTGGATAGAAGAAGAGGTAATATTTATTAATTGATGATTACACGTCATTATTGTAAGGGGGTGCATTTGAGTATAAGATTTAATTAGACATCTCACCAATTAGTTTAATGAAGTTGCGCATGCTTTTAATTTGTACAATTACAGTGTATCTATACATATGTCCATATTTGAGTGGGCTAAACACAATCTCCCCCCCCCCCCCCCAATCCAACCTATTAAATACTTAGGTTCCGTTCTTTTTGTTGTTTTCAAGTCATTTTTAATTTTCAATTTTCTAAAATAATGAAAACGCGTTCCCTTTGTTATTTTTAAAAATGTATTTTTGAAAACAAAAAAAAAATTGTAAAGAAAACTCAAAACAATAAAAAGTTATTTTGAGTGTTTTCATCTAAAACAAACTCTAAATTCAAAACATATTTATTTATGTATTTATTCATATTTTACTATTGTAATGAAAAAAATATTACAAAATTCATTAACTTTAAAATGTATATATATTTTTAATAATATATTAACATTAAATATTTCTAATTTACTAAATAATCAATTTTTTTGTATAAAATATTATTAAAAATTATTTTCAAAATTTCAAAGAGAACGTATTTTCTAATTTTCTGTTTTGAAAAATAGTTTTTCAAAATGACAAAGAGAACGCGTTTTCAATTTTTTAAAAATTGACTATCAAAACAGAAAACTAAAAATAAATTCAAAACTCAAAACTAAAAATTAAAAAGCAAAGAGAACACAGCCTTAATTTTTATAATTTATGCTTAATCTAACCTATTTATTTAATGAAGTAATGTATAAATTACACGCAAAGTGAACTGAAAAGAAGAAAAATAAAAAAAATAAAAAATAGAAGAAAAATCAACCGGATCGATCATTACTTCCTTCTTCTTTGACTTTGGGCGTCGTCTTTACTCTCATCTCTTGTTGATCCGAATAGAAAAATGAAGTCTCATGTCAACTGTGGTCGTCTCAACCAATCTTAATAATTACATGTGAAAGTGAGTTGAAAAGAATAAATATATATATATATATAAAAAAATAATAGAATAAAAACTGATCGAACTGATCATTCTACACTCAATATTGACTAAATAATTAGATATTCAATAGGTATAAATTGTAAAGATTAAGTATTCAATTAGTCAAATTTAAAATTTAAGGGGTGATAGGATTTTCATGTAAATTTAAGAGAGAAAAATATGGGTTTGGCTTATTTGATTGCTTTAATTTAAAATTTATGTTTCTATTATACATAATAATTTATAAATCACATATATTTTATTTGAATATATATAAATATAGATATACGAATACCTTTTTTTCCATCAAACCTATTTATTTCGAATATCTATACTATTATACGAGTAAATACCCATTTTGTTTTACAAAACTCAAGTAAAAAAATATATATATTTTTTTATATATCTTGCATTAAAATAAAAACTAATTACACTAACTAAGTTTGAACTCATAACTTATAATTGATTTCTTGAACTACTTTACTAGTAAATTAAGGATTATTTTGTTTAAAAACTATTTAAAAAATAAAAATAAACTACAATTATCAAACGCTCTCTAATGAACTTTCATTTAAATTTTGTTTACACAACTAGACGCAAACTCCCTAGTAAAGTAAAAATTAAGAGAACTATGAACAAAATTAATTTATAATATAAACTAAGAAAATAAAGAAAAGTGTGGATCCAACTAGTTACGGATGATAAACGGCCCGGCCCACGGCCCACGGCCTCCAATTGACGCAAATGCAGCTGTGTTGGGCCCACCTTGATGAAAATTGAATGATGTGTCATGATTATGTTAGTTATTTCATTTGTCGCGATATTTCATTATATTTTTTTATATGAAAATAGTGTCAGAATTTATCTTATATTTCTTTTCTGAATGGTTGTGTCAAGAAGCCTATTTTATGTAACATTTTGTCACATTCTTATCTTTATAAATTTTTTATGTTGTTGGGGGAGAAATATCGAATACATCACGTGTTAAAGCTTTAAAACAGTAGGGCCGTCGTCCCTTAAAATAAATTATGACGATTAAATTTGTATTTACAAAAGAATTAAGATGAATACTAGAATGCTTGTGTAGTTTAGAGATAATGTATGTGTTACATGTTGAGACTTTTAAAATTTATATGAATTGAATCTCAAACAAATAGCTAAGTCCTTAGTTTAATCATCATTCGAGATTGTCAGACAAAATTCTCGTTAACATCATTCTCGAGTTTATTGGGCTATGAAGCAGGGTATCTTAAACATGAGCAACTTTTTTGTGGTCAATATGACAGAGGCACGAGTGCTTTCAAGCAATAATTGAACTCTTCCTTGGGCGACAACTTGATACTTCATCCTAGCTTGCAATCGAGTTTCTTGTTGTTATACGTATTTCTCGCACTACTTCTTATGAGTTAAACTCAATCCAGTAGTCCGATTCAATCGCCTAAAGCCCAGAAGGCCCAAGTGAGCTCGTCAGTACAAGCTCATGCACAGCTGAAATCTGAGCTCATATCTCGAAACCAAGCGAGCTCCAAACAAACTCCTAGCAAGGCTTCCAACAAATTCTCAGAGGAATACCCAACGAGCTTCTAACTATGTTTCTAGCTCGTTGGTCTAAATTTGTAGCTCGCATAAACAATAAAGCTGTTGAACAACCGAAGGCAGGGACTCACTCACTTTATTTGAGGCTAAGTCATATATCTCGTAATGAGGATCCTACTCCCAATTTTATGCAGATGATAAGGATTACTTGTTCCCCATTATATCATCTTTATATTTTTATATCTTATACAATTGTAAACACCCCTCATTATAAATATGGGTCAAAAATACCATTGAAAATGAGAGGACAACAAGAATAATCACATACTGTCACTTTGACCCAGAGAACAGTCGTGGAGTAGGCATTGTTCTGGCCGAATCATATAAAAATTCCTTATGTTCATTCTATTTTGGTCTTCCTCTTTGCATTTTGGCTTATTTATTCATTGCGGGCTTACGAATCACGGTCGGCTGAATTTGAACGTCAACACTTGCCTAGCACTACCTGTTGTATTATATTTTTTGGTATATGAGAAAAAGAGTTTTTTATGCAAATTCCCTCTTGAGAAAATCATGTTTCGAAATAAGCTTTTATATTTTGAAACAATGCATAAGTAGTTTTTAGGCGCGTAAGCTTAAATGTTTGAAAGATTGCGAATGCATAAAAGTTGTTTCGAAATCAAGTATCTATGTTTAAACACTATTCTTATATGTTTTTATATATGTTTCGAAATGGTCTTGGACTAAGTCTCATTGCTTGCCAAATCTGCACATCACATTTCGAAATATCTTTGTTATGTATGTGTTTTCAAATCAGGTTTTGGACTATGTTTCGAAACCTCCATATCATGTTTCGAAACCTCTTTTCTAGAGAGGTATGTTTCGAAACCTATGATAATATGTTTCGAAACCTATGTCTCTGTTTGCAGAACGTTCAAGCGTTTGAATTGCATGTGTTTTGAAAGAAGTTTTCAAAGTATGTTTCGAAACATCATATCTATGTTTCGAAACTTCTGACTCTGTGTCAGCAAAATATCTTCAAAACCAAGTAGCATAGAAGCTGAATGTTTGTTTAAACAAAAATATTTAAATATTTTTTGCTTAATCTATATGATATATTTCGAAATCTATTTTGAATTTAAGCCTATGTTTCGAAACATATTTAGCATATTTCGAAACCTTTGTCAGCAGTGAATTCTTGCTCAACATGTTTCTGAAGCATGTTTCAAAACCTACTTTTTATATTTCGAAACATCTGTCTCTGTCAAAAGAATTTCGAAAAGTCTGTCATGTCTTTGCACTTTATTTGAAAAGCTATTTTAATAATCTATGTTTGAAATTATGCCCATACCCTGATGTTCAAATTTCAGATATGTTTTAGTGGAGAATAAAACAAAATCATTTTGTTTTCTAAAGTAATGTCCTCCACTCAGTGTTGTCTCCAAGTGCAAGTACAACTGCAAAGGCTGTATGTTTCAAAACATGGGGAGTATGTTTCGAAACCTATTATGTATGTTTCGAAACCTACTTTTCTGTCTTGTCTCTAACGGTTATAATTAGCCAAAAGTGTCCTTATTTAATATATATATATATATATATATATATCAGATCTTTGAAGACAAGAAGTCTCTCCAACAAGCATACACAATTTTTTACACAACTACCACAAGCACAAGTGAAAAAAAAAAAAAACCGTTCTATCGAACTCTCAAAGGAGGTTCTTCCAATCATTCATTGGTGTGCATTGTGGTACAAACGGGAGAAGCAAGCAAAATTCAAAGCTCTAAATTCTTCAAACCTCTCTTCACTCCATACCAATAGGTTTGCTATAACTATTTGGTAAAGTATTTTTAATTACATTCAAATTGTTGGGTTATATAAGATAAGTGTTAATTATCTTGTTGTAAGGTTTGAATTGAGCCTAAATATAACATCCCGAAATTTGGGAATTAAATAAATGATTATTAATTTATTTGAGAACAATTAATAATTGCTGAATTTTGCATTTGAAATGATTTTGATTTATTGGAATTGAATAATCTGGTGAATGGTTGATGCTTAGTAATTATCGCGTGTAAGTGATTGTTAAACATTTTTGGGGTTTTAGAAAAATAGTAATTATTTATTATTGGGGTTGTGGTGATTATGGAGTATTGGTGGGTTAAAAAGAAAATATTAATTTATTTGGGTATTTATAGAATTAACAAAAAAATGTTTAATTATGTAATTTTGAGGAAATAGGAAATTTAGGTTTTAATTAATGTAATTGGGAGTATTTATGAAATAGGAGAAAATAAATTAATATAGTGATTTCTGGAAATTTTGGGGTGGAATTGTAATAAGTGGAAATAGAAGTTGGGTGTGTGTGTAATTGCTGGAAATTTTGGGTGCTGGAAGGAGATGTCCAGAAGTGGCTGTAAATAACGTTAAGTATAATTTAGTGCGCATGGAAGTTAAAGAATGCAAGCAGCGCGGGCGGTCGCGCCCGCGTACTGCCAGGCGAGCGACGTGGGATCGAGCCAAGAGGCGGATGCGCGCACGGCTGGGGAAGAAATTAATTGTTTTGGGCAGCAAAGGGGCGCTGAAACAGTGCCGTTTTGGGGCGCCAGTGCTGGCCCCTAGCGCGGCCACGTGGCCCTCGCTGGCACGCCCAGCGGCTGCCTCTCTTACGCCCACTGATTTGCACGCATTTTAAGGCCAAATTGGCTATATTTTTCTACCTATTTTGCTGCTATAGATTGCTTCAATTGAAGCTAAAAATCTAGATTAAATTGGGAGCGAAGCAGAGAGCTCTGGGGAAGAAGAAAATGGCGCATAGAGGCTGGAAATCTTGAGGAAAATTGGGAAAAACTGAGGATTAAGTCAAGTTTAATTGCAGATTAATTATTTGGGTGAGTAAAGAATTATGTATTAATAATTTTATGTGGTTAGAATTGAATTAAAATTTTAATTTTATTACTTTTGGGTGCTATGTTACGTGTAATAATTTGTTAAGTAAATATATATATATATGTATATACACGTGCACTGTGTGCAAGGGGTGCTTACTATGTGCGTGTGAGTGTATAATGTTTTGATTGTGAGAATTACGTTGCAGTGAGTGTGCCAATTATATATCTATATATATATATATATATGTGTTTGTGTGTGTGTGTGTGTGTAAATTCAGTATATGGTCGTGGATGTCCCTGTGAATGGGTGCAATGAAATTAGGGTGAAAGAAAAGAAAAGGAATGCCCTGGCCGTGTATGCATATTGGTGAATTGTTATTAATATATATTAATTAATTAATTAATTATATATATTGAGGGTGTTATTGGTGTAATATAATTTAAATTAAATATAAGACTTATTGGGGTTTTATTTACGGGGTGCTCACGTGGGATTTTACACGGTCAAATTATTTATATTACACAGTTAGATTTAATTAATGTGAGCCACAAGATTTATTAATAATTATTAAACGTTTTACTTCGCAGCGGGAGTGCAAAGAAGAGAAGAAAAGGCCATGTAAAGGCAAGCTCCTAACCCTCTCCTCATGATCTTCAATTCTTGTGAAAGACTCCGTGATTTCTCGTATTTTATCACCTCCCTTACTTTAATTCGGCACTTAGCCTTATCTATCGAATTATTATTCACTTGTTTTAATTTAAATTAAATCCGAGATTTCTAGAATTTCATTTGTTGTGAGCCCATGGGGGTTTGTACCGCCCTCATTCCTTTCAGAATGATGCTGAACCCAGTTTGGGGACTAGGTTCCTAGACATGCGGGTTTATTTACGATTTCCCTGAGTTTATTTATGATTCGATTAGAGCTATTGAGCAGTGTAGCAGGGGTAAACTGTTTGATGACGTTGGGGTATACTATTGTACGACCCTGAAGTGGACCGTCAGGCGGACACTCCTAGTCACTAGGCGTTGACCGGTGCCAGACACTACTGACTAGCTCTGCCGATATCTGATTTATTGCATGAGTAGATACATTGTATTACTGTTCATGATTTGATATGCACATGGGTACGGGATGCATATTGAGATATTCATTTATTGAGTATGCTTGGACACGGACATTCTAGTTTGGTTAGGTTGCATCCAGCACGGGCATATGCATCGCGTGTGGTTTACTATGTGGGCGGAGCATGGCCTGATGTCTAGATGTATGGGCGCCATGTATCACGTTGATGCTCATTACGCCATTGCATTTTATGTGCATTACATGGCTGCTGGTAGTTATTAGTTCTCGGACGAGAGTACCGTTCCGAGGGAGCCTATGGCTCGGGTGTCAGGAGTACCGACATGGACGGGTGACGGGAGTATCAACCCGGGATGGCTCGCACAGGTTTGCTGGAGGTATTTATTACCGTCCAGGGCAGCGACAAGTTGGTATGGGACTTAGGTACCAGGTGTCTTATGTGGGCCCCAAGGACCAGTATGTGCTTTTATTATGCTATTCTGTCGTGTTGTAGCGTCTCATGCTTTGTGTGTACCTGGGAGGGGAGAGCTTATTGATTCTATACAGCCTTCAACCTTTCTTTTCTTCATACTTGCTGAGTCTCTCGACTCACTTTGCTTTCCATCATTCCAGGTAGTATCAACGTGGGTCCGAGCAAGGGAGTTAGCGACAGAGTCAGTATAGTGTACAGGCAGTCCCATTAATCCCTGTCAACTTTGATGTTTAAGTATGATCTACTATATTATTTCGTACTGTGCCAGGTCTTTTCTCGAGTCTCATGTATGTTGGCACAGGAGTCTGTGTTTATTTATTTATCATGTGACCGCTGTGATGGCGGGACTCCGTAGTGCATGCATGTGTTTAGCTTTGTTTCCGTTGTTCTTATTTTTGTGTATGCATGCCGGGGTGGTCTCTGTCATGTGTTTTCCTCTTTTCTCCTCCCGTAGGCGCTCCCGTCGAGTAGTCCGGGTGGTTGAGGATATCCGGGCGGGGGTGCTTACACTAAAACTCACAAGTTGTAAGGTTTGAGTTAATCCCAAAAAAGCTCATTGAGGTAAATGTTTGACTTAAGCAATAAAAACTCACCGTGTAAGGTTTTAGGGTGAATCATGATAAAATCTCTAGTGTGTTTGATCACTAAGTAAAAAGTGATTGTGGTTGAAAATTCTTCAAGTGGGTAAGCTTGAAGGTAATGGAGTAGGCAAATGCCGAATCACTATAAATCTTAAGTGTACTTTATTTCTCATTACTACTTGTTGTCATTCTTGTTCAAATGGTTTAAAATAATCATTTTTAAAAATCTAAAGATGTTTCATTTTTTTCAAATAAGTGAACATTATTTTGAAATAGATCTTAGTATATTTCGAAACATACTTGCCAGTAAGTGTGATTTCAAAACATAGTTATCTATATTTCGAAACATACTTAACAGAAAGATTTATTTCGAAACTTACTCACTCAAGTTTCGAAACATAGTATCCTGAAAGTCAAAGTTTTTAAGTTATTGAAAAATTTACTCAAATCCCAATTTAGCCCCCCTCTTAAGATATACTTGCCATTATATAGAACTAACACTACCCTAGCTTGGATTTCTCGTTCTATAAAATTTAATTATTATATTTTAACAACAACACAATATATCATATTTTTCAACAACAAATAATTTTATTAATTGATAATAAATATATCGTATTTTAAATAATTATTCATATAATACAATGATAAAAGTGAATAACTGCATATTATTTCAAACAATGCACAATCATTTCATACTATTTTCAATCTTCAAACAATTTTATTAGTTCATGATATATGTATCGTATTCTAAAATATTTAATCAATCAATATAATTGTTCGAAAATTAAAAATAATGTACAATTTAGCAAGGCAAGGAAATTGCCTACAATAATACAAAAACTATACAGTACACATAATATAAATTAAATTTATATTATCTATATTATTTAGTCCATAAGTTTTCAGTTAGGTTCTATCTAATCTAGATTGGTGCAAAACCTAAAATCTTATAGAACGAGAAAATCATGAGTTGAAATTGAATAAATGGTATTAAATCATGAGTTTAATACCATTTAATAAATGGTATTAAATGCTCTAAAGTGTCTAATCATGAGTTGAAATTGAAATTTAATATTCTTGTTATATTATTAAGAAATATTGATCATTCTAGTGGGCTGTGTAATGGGAGAAGATTAGTCATTAAAAGGCTTGAAAATCATGTTCTAAAAGTCAAGATTATTTCAAAAAGTAATAAAAGGCATAAAATTTTCATTCCAATAATGATTTTAACTCTGTTAGATCAAAGATTACCATTCAACTTTCAACGAAGGCAATACCTTTGGTTGTATCATATGATATATCTATTAATAAGAGTCAAGATCAATCTCTCTCGAATGTCGAATTTTATCTGAAAAAAATCAAATTTTAGTCATGAACAACTTTATGTTGTAGTTTCTAGAGTTACAAATAAAAAATGATATATATATTTTTTTTAACGTAAGAATCGATGAGCTTCGTCTAGTGGCGCCTTCAACGCAAGCATTGCTTCCCTATAACTTATGGGTTGACCCAAATCGGACCATCGGGCCAGGCCAAGGTAAGTCTGGGTCAAAGACATGTGTCTATGACTCATTGTGTAGTTAAGTGATACTTATCGCATTGTCCAGAATTTTTACACACAACCTAGGCATAACCAACACTCGAAACCCATGCGATCGACCACTTAAGCTACCCCGATAGGTTTACAAATCATAAATGATTGAAAATATTAATTTGTGATAAAGATGGAGAACCTACCAATTCAATCACAAATGTCCATATTAATTTGTGATAATGTTTTAGTATTTGATTTGATTATAATTAATTAACTTCCATAGATGACTATCAAAATCGTCTATTTTTATTACACTTCCGAAGTTTTCTAAAATTTGGATTAACTATGTTGTTTTTTCTCAAGTGAGTCAATGATTAACTGTTTTTTCTCTAAAATTTGTATTAAATTAAAGGTAGTGATTAATTAAAACTCCTAAATGTAAGGAAGCATGGGTTTTTCAATATTAATTAAAAGTTCTCTTGAAATTTTTAATTTTTGCAATAATAATAAAACTTTAAAAATATGAATTTTGACTTATTTTTCTTTCACTATTCATTAATTTGACTACTTTAAATATTTTTTGATGAATTTGTTATTTTCCGAAGTGACAATCAACGGTGAACTTTTTCCCTCCAAAACTTGCATAAAATTAAAGATAGTGATGAATTAATTATTAAACTAAAACCATTTATTATATTATACTCTTAAAAACGTGATATGTTAAATTTTAATTAATATTGGAAAACTTCTACAAATCAAACATGGGTTTTCCAATGCTAATTAAAATTTTTTAAAATATTTTTTACAATGCTCTCCCCAGTTCTTCAAATGAGAATGAATAATACTCTTGAAAATTAATTTATGCAATGATAATAAAACTTTAAAAATATGAATTTTCAAAATATGATATCTTAAATGTTAATTAGCATTGGAAAATGATAGCGATTTTTCACAAGTGTATTGATCACACAAGTAATAAAGTAATGAATAACAGTATCATTTTAACAAGGATCGGATGATAATTATCAAAATTATATTAATTCAAATAATTTAAGAAAATAAAATAAAATAAGTACGAAGAACTTCAAGTTTTGGAGAGCATTAGGGTATTTCAATTTCACATAAATAATCTAATTTAATTTCAATAATTGATAATCCAAATTTAATTATTCATGCAAAAATAATTAACCACTCAAGTCAAATGTTTACTTCCGTTTCAATTACATTCTTGTGGTGTTTATTATTTAGATCAAGTTATAGATTTTTTCTTCCAGTCAAATCTATATCAATATTTCAATTAAATATTGACCAAGTATTTGATAGTATTAAACATAATAATAAACACTTGCATGAATAAAGAAAATCAATCCATGAAAATCAAATTATCATATTTAAGTTATATCAAAACACCCTAGTTATAGAGTTTAGTTCATATTATAAATGATAAAATTTATAACAAAACAAATGAATATATGTAAGGCCCGTTTCTGAATATTCCCGCTTAGCATAGGATACTCGAAATAAGGTCATTATAGAGATGATATAGAACAAAATTGAACTCAAATAACAACTCATTTAATTTCTAGTAGCGGAAATTTAAATAAGATTTAATTATATTTTCAATATATCACGACTCTAGACTCGATGACCATACAAAATAATAAGAAGCTTAAATGAAAATAAATAACAAATTCTCATCACTATAATTCTCACCAAATCACTAAGTAGGATATTTGAAGTTAGGACGCGTCTCCATACGCCACTATCCCTAGGCTGTAGTTCTACAAGACTTGCCCCCCAATAATATTATTTCCTTCACTTGGAATAAGAAAGAAGATTAAGTGAGCCACAGACTCAGCAAGTTCGAGAAACAAGGAACAATATATAAGATCTAAGAATGCGATGACACTAAGAAGAGTAATCAAATACTCTACAATTATATACAAGATTCATAATTCATGAATTTATCAATTCAACTTAATATATCATGTCACCATGTATCACTATGCAAATGTGCATAATCTTTCAATGTCATTATCAATCCTCATAGGTTCACGAGCCATCATTCAACACATGCAAGAGTGTTTCAATTCATTATCAATATCAATCTTCTCGGTTCTCTGTAACATCCCGCATCGAGCGATATGAAGGACCAAAACAACATACCCTTATGCGCTTACGCGAACTTCCAGGGGGTCACCCATCATTGAGTTTCCCCAGCTCAAGTACGCTTAATTTGAAAGTTCTGTAATACCCCAAGAGCCCAGAAAAATGGGAGTATATATCGAAGATAAGTAAGGAAGGGAACAACAGAGAATGATAGTATATATCGAGGATAAGTAAGGAAGGAAACAATACCAAGTGGATACCTTTTGGGTTGAATATAGGTAAAGAACTGCAGAGTTAAACGTGCTTTAACTATGGCAGCTCAGGGATGGGTGACCTTCTGAGAAGTTCGAGTAGGCCTATCAGGGTAAGTTGTTCTGGTCCTTTCTATCGCTCGATATGGGATGTTACAGGTGGTATCAGAGCCGACCCTTAGAGAAGGCAGTCCGATGAAGGCGATGAGTGGCGCCGGGGCTTGAGGGCCTGTACAAGGAACGACTTTTGGGCTTATAGGATGGAAGCTCCCAAGGGGGAGAGGATCTAAGACTAGTTGTAAAGTCGCATGACGAGAACGTCAAATGCTCAAGGGGGGAGAATATAATACCCCAAGAGCTCAGAGAAAGATAATATATATCGAGGATAAGTGATGAAGGAAACAACACCAGTTGGATACCTTTTGGGTTAAATGTAGTAAAAGAAAATATATTATTTAAAAAAATATATATAGTAAAAACTTTGTAATCGTTACAATAAAACATGACATTTCGTATTATATGTTTTTAGCGCGCATACGTTCCCCTTTTTTATTTAAATTAAAAATTTAAAAAATACGTTTTGTCGTATTACTGGGAATTGGACCATTTTCAAAAACTCCGAGCCCTCGGCGCACGGAACTCCTTTGATCCCAATCCGACGGTCCACATTTCTCCTCACCGGTGAAGGAGCCAACACAGCCCGTTCGATTCACATTCCTCCGCAACACCAGCAGTCCGATTCGAGTCAAGGGTTCTTCTTCCTTCGCCCAACCCTCCACCGCTCCTCTCTCTCTCTCTCTCTCTCTCTCCACTGTGACACTCTGTGATTCACTTCACCTCTCACTGTCTCTCTCTCTCTCCCCCTCTGTCTCTCTCTCACACACACACACGTACGTTTTGCAGCCACTACTGAAACGGTGTTCGGAATTAGGGTTTGAAAGCGGGGGGATCGGAATCGGCTGTATTGGCCTGTTGTTTCGGCCGTTGCGGCTCGATTTCGTGTGTTTATTCGACTCGTATGATTCTTGTCCTTTTCTTCTTCTGTTGGCTGTTGTTGAGATCGCGGCCGCGCTTCTATACTACGTTCCAAGAACGTTGGAGATTTGCTACTTACAAGTGCTGCTTTTGCACACTGTTTATGGAACGAACGTACATGATGAATATGGACATTTAATGTGTATATTTTGCCATAATTTTTGAATCCAAGTTCCTTCGTTTTGCAAATTATTGATTACTCGTTTTTGGTTCAGTGTATCTTCTTCAGCGCTGTCTTCCCTGAGTAGGGGGAAATATAATTTTGTAGTCACTATCACTGTAGTTCTACTATTTTTGGAATTATCTTTTTTGTCTATACTTTCCCATACTGTTTATCTTCCCTCTCTTTCGTTGCTAATAAAAAAGTGAAAAAAACTGGGCACTTGGCTAGGTTTGAAGTCATAGTTCTCAAATTCTTGAAGTTTCTTTTCTTTTTTATTTTACAGGCCACCCATTCCAGATCATTTAAAAAAATCAAATGTTTACGTAGGTCCAATCTGTACTAAAAGATTTTCATATTTCTTGCGTTTGTGAATTTTCTTGGTGTGAGAAAAAATTTATTTCGATTTTTATATAAAATCCCATTAATAACTTATATTCTTTCTTGGTGTGGAAATTTGTGGTTTTCTTTGTCAATGTTTAAATGGGTGCATACAACTGTGCCAACCATCCCTGATATCATTTGTCGAGTTATATCTCAATGTATAATGGGAAAGAGAGAAAACTTGAAGAATCTTGTTCTTTCTGTCCATAATGGAAGAACAGAATCTCCTTTTTGGTGGATAATGCGCGCTTGGTACATGATGGAACCTGCTTTGTTTGTTTTTTTGTTTTTTTCGTTTGTTTCTATATTTTGTTTCAATTATTTGGAGAAAGTATCTTATGGTGCTTAAGTTGATATGAATTGTAGAATTTTCTTTGCAAATTTTCCAATTGGAAGAGTGATGAACTACTTGATTAGCTTTCTTCTGGCTTAACACATACTTCTCATATTCTCCTGTCTGATCCTAGGGAGGAACTGCCTCTGGAAGATTGACAATGGCTGGTGAGAAAGAAACTGAGAAATGTATCCTTGTTTTCGGGCGGTTGAGACCTTTCTCCGAATTCCTTTATTCAATTGTTAAGTATTACAACCTCCCACACGCATAAATTACGTGAAACACAATTGAATGTGGCCATATAAATTGTGAATTTTTGCACAATTTCCATTCTTTGTGTCTAAAACGCTAATTTTGCTATCTTCATCAAAGCTCCAAATTATTAAGGCCTTACATATTCGTATTTATGCACATATATGCACACATTTAGTGGAAAAAATATTGGATTATTTTATTTATGTTATTATTTATTTATTTTCTTGTGGGGTGGGGGTTGGGGAGGAAGGGAATAGGGTGGTGATAATGAAGATTGTTAAGTGGTCAAGTTCCTTGACTTCTTCTTGTTCCGGACTAAATAAGTTTGAGTTATATTCTATGCAAGAAGTTGACTCGAACCTCGTTTGGTCATGTAATATCTGGGTGCCTTGCAATTGGTATCTTGGTGTACATCCAGAACTCTTAACGATTCTTCTAGCATATGAAGTAGTTCAGCTAACATCTGTTGAATTGCAAAGGAATTTATCTGTATGTTTATTTATTCTGTATTGCTTGAATAGAAGCTTCTCATTTTGGTACAAGATGTGATGGGCTCCATGTAATTATGTAATAAACATTTATGCATTGTTATTTCTTAATTCTATGATTCAGCTGAAGCAGTGGCTGCTGAATTGAAGTCAGACACCTCTAAATTAGCTGAGCAAACTGTGGTAAGCCAAAAATGACATAATTGTTCTCTGCTGTCTCTCGTTTAGGTTTTATGCTTTATTCTTTTTTTTTTCTTTGTTCTATTTATTGAATGATGACTTCTGCTCTTCCCTGCAAGTATTCTGCCTTGTGGAACTGAATACTTTTTTATTTTGTGACTCTTTGGTTATCCTTTGAATCTAGAAGGAATACATAAGCAGAATAAATATGCATGTTGTTTAGAATCCATAATTTAAGATTTGATGATCTTAACATTGACTATCGTATACTTAACACTACCTTCCTTTATCGAGCTTGGTATTGGCCTTGATTGGGAGAGGTGTTGGAGGGGATTACTTGATCCTCTGGTGATGAGATTCTGGCAAATCATTATTGTTTAACTTTGGTTGTGCACATCTTTGATTAGTTCTGATTCTGTTGTTTCTTCTTGTGATCTTAATCTGGTAATTTTACTTTATTAGTGTGGGTGAGGTATAGCTTGTAGGTTGTCATTGCAGTTACAAAACAATAAATGTGGTGGTGGATCAAGAGGTTCCTACTTATTTTATGCTCTTTATAGCTTCTTAACATAGAAGAATTACACAGAAATAGAATCTAATGCTCAGAATTATTGGATTCATCAAAATCTAATGCTCAGAATTATAGGATTCATCAAGTTTGTTTGTTGCTTTGGCAACTTGTTGAAACCAAGAGTCTCTTTAATTATTCATTGTTTGCACTTGGTTAAGAAAAAACCATTTTGCACAGAGAGTTCGCTCTAATCTGGACCGAAGTAGGACTTTATTTTAGCCTTTGGTTTGATAAGTCTGGGGGTTGCAGTTATCCATCTTATCCGGTTATCCCTTTGTTAGCATACTGCAACAAGCTGCTCTGGCATTATCCATTTTTGGTTAAAAAGTTTTTTAGCTGGTGTTGGATTAATTTACCTTCACTAAAACTGATACTTGTAGAACTTGAACTTTTTCTAGCATCATGGGCACTGCATGCAACTATTTTTGGCTTATCCTGCTGTTTTGCAATGATTTTCTGTCAGGCTTCTCAAAAAGATGGAACATCATCTATTTCATCCTCAGTGGGTGCTACATCTAGCATTAATGGTGAGACAGCTCAAGAGTTAGTAGCAGAACATGATGTTCATTATCCACCTACAAGCTGTTATGACTATTATTACCCAGGTTAGGAGGATTGGTTCTATCCTTTAGTGTTTAAGTTTGATTTTCATTAAAGTTGTCAAACTTCATTAAAGATAATAACATGGATGTTATTTCTTCATTTTATTGTCATTGCTAGCTCTGTATCTGCTGCGTTATATTTTTTTATGAGCAAGCCCGCACACCCCCCCCCCCCTTTTTTTTTCTTTCTATACTTGTGGAAAGAGGAGAGGAGAATAGGTGGATGTGCATTCTGGGCGTTAAGGTACCTACCCAGTGTTTACTTCGTCTTCTTTCACTTTTAGTTTGAACAGAGGTTCTGTAAAAATTGCCAAAAAAAAGCCTACCTTTACTTTTGGTTTCAATTTAGGACTGACATTTTAGTTTTTTCAATAGTAGCATCCAACTTTCATTCTGTGAATCAGTAGAGGAAGAGCATGCATGGCAGATGTGAAAAGGTTGCTTCCTCCATTGTTGAACAGAGATGAGAGGGATTGCAAAGAGAGAGATTTTTGTTAAGATGAAAGTTTTGGGAAGAGAACAAAAACGGAAGCCTCCACCACTCTGGTGGTTTTCCAGCAGTGGGAAGTCTGTGTTGAAAACCCCCACCATGGCAGGGGGTTTCCTTCACTGCTGCTGGGGATAGACAGAGATGAGAGGGGGGGGGGGAGGGAAGACATGATGGTGTGGCAATCACTTCAATTTCAAAAATCCACATCAGTGCTCCACATCATCAAATAACGGTTGGAGTTAATGGACTTTAACGGTGGTATACAATCGAATAAATTAAAAGTTTGATACCTCAATTGGGGAAAATCAAAAGTTTAAGTTTAAATTTGAAAATAAAGTCAAGGTTGAGTATTTTTTTAGGTAATTTACCCGTTTTTTTTTTAATATTTGCCCTTAAAAATAGTTATAAAGCTATATATACGAGATGCAGAAAGGTTTGCAGATTTCCGTATTAGTTAGGGAGTGCTGATACATGAGATTATTATTAGTCAAGGTCATTATACATGAGTCTGGTGATGATGTTAGTATATGGTATGCTTGATGTATAATTTTGGCAAAAGGAAAATGAATAAAATTTTGAATTAGGATATTCTATGTGGAAACTGTGAACTGATCTTCAAGAAATAAATTTCCATTCTTATTTATCCAAATGGGCAAAAGGTATTTGTTTTCTAGGGCGGCTCACACAAAACAGTATTGAACCTCTAATTGCATTTTTCTGCAGGAGCACAATGAAACTTGTGAAAATTGTGCAAAATATTTTGGGAAACACAACAAGAATTGGAATATCTAACAATTTTGAGAAGAAAGGGTGCCTTCAGTACAGTAGGCTGAGGTTCGTTTTTGACAATAAATTTATTCTAGAGCAGAAATAATAAGCAGTCAATGCGGCTACCGGCTAGTCACTTTTTCTATAGCTTTACCCTCCCTGTTTTCATTTCATAAAATATTTGGCATCACGTGCTTTTTTCTCCATGTACTAGTATTATCTATGAACCATTCTTCCCTAATTAATCTTTTAAAATCTTCATCTCTGAGTGTCTAATATATAATGTTTTTTTATCAAAATATTCTATAAACAACATATCCAGCCGTTATCCCACTATGTGGGGTTGGCTACATGAATTCTAGACTTCTATGTGGGTTACATCCCAACAGATAGTTTGTCTAGAATTCATATTTGGATCCGACTAGGTTTTACGCTGGTTGTCGGCTACCTAACGCAACCCTCCTCCTTTATCCGGGCTTGGGACCGGCAGTGGATAATATCCCCTGGCGGAGTAATGATAAAATGAAGTTTGAACACCATCTTCACATGGAGAAATTTCATGAGATGGTGGTGAATGAAGATAATTGATATAGTTGTGTTCCATAACTTAGTTGACATGGTGAAACCAACAAGTACAATATGGAAACACAACATATCAAAATATTCTATAAAAGGAAGAATAGTATTTTGGTATTCCTGCTTTTGAAGCTGTTTGTAAGATTCATATATATGCTCTTATGTATGCTTCTGTTTTAAGTACTTTTTAATTATTTATTTGGGTAGTTATTAAAATTTGTGCATATTAGTATTACTTCCTGTGGTAACCTTAATTGCAACAGGCATTGTGTGCGTTTAATCACTTGTAATGAATATCGAGGAAAAAGAGGGTTTGACATGTTCGCACTAAAAAGCTGCTACACTTGAATCGGTTGACTTTGTTTTTATTTATTAGTATTGTAATTGTTATGACACTCAATAACTTTGTAAAATTCATTTTTGAACGTTGTGCATATTTAGAATCATGCATAATTTTTACTTGATTGATTTGTTTGTTATGAATTATAATTTTGTAGTGTATATTCTTTCAAATTGTTACTTATGCCCTTGCGTAAAAAAATGTGTAGATCTCAAGCATGTTGATTTTTTAATCACCCAGTTTGGATGAAAATTTGTATAGGTCTTAGTTTTGACAGGTACATCCCAGTATCCTTTGTTGTTTCCCTAATTCACCAAAATGTTTCCATAGTATTTTTATTTAGAAGCTGACTAAGGACAACACTAATCAGTGGCAATTTACTTGCAAATTGGTAGAAATAGCTTTCTTAACCAGACTTTCTAAATGAAATGTTAATCCTAGCCTATTTCAATGCTTCGCTGTTGCTTTTTAAAATTATATCACTTACTGAAATACGGACAACTCACATATCAATTGGTTTCAGATTTTCAAATTCCCAATGCATGAATTTCATAGTATTTTGGAAATGTTATTTTGTTTCTGTAGGGTATAACGGGACCTTTTCTCAAGTGGACAACCATAATTATTTTAATGCTGGAGCTGGTTCTTATACGGTATCTTCTCTAAGTTATTTCCTTTAATTGGTTGGTTCTTTTGTGTGGCTAATTCTATTTTTTCCTGCTAAAGAAGCACATAAGAGTTGTACTATGCACAAATTACTTGTAGGAATGGGTAATTGCACAATTTACTGCTAGAGTACCTATGCAACAGAGAAAAGAATGTTTACCATTTACTGTGTCAGTTGTATTATCAATTCCAGTTGGTTTACCTTTTAACCTAGGTGCTTTCTTCCATGCAGGGTTTCCAATCAGATAACGGTTCACTTGTTTATTATCTGCCTGGTTACAATCCTTATGGTACAGGTTCTTTTGCGGGTGCTGATGGGCAACAGCAATACTATTCTTCACAAGGGTATCTTCAGCACCCTGTTTCTCGTGGGTCAGAAGCAATGTCATGTTATTCAGGGGATTCTACATATGTTGGAAATGTAGGCAATGGGACCACTGGTTCATCTGGGAAGGCCAAACCTATTCATGGTTCTAGTGCTTCAATGAAGGCTGATAGTTGTAACTCCAAAAAATTAAGTAGCACAATTGCTGGAAAGTTTTTAACAATGTCATTTGATTCAAAACCAAGAAAATCTACCATGCAATCTAAGCCTGTCCTTGAAGGTCAAAATCTTAAAACATTTGGCAAGGTATGTGTTGCTTGGAAGCCACAACGTTCATCTGAAGGCCATTTTAGTTTTTTTCCCCTCACAGATATCACTGCTATTACAAAACTTACAGTAGGAAAACTGGATTTTTTTATTTGTTGTTCATAATGTGTTAAACTTTTTCTGCTCAGATTTTTGATAACTTAGTTTCTGACTGATGAACTAGAAAATGGTATTATTTCTGTTTCATGGTATTCATTCAGTTGTTAATTCAAGGAGTTACTAGTATTTGATTGGAGTTTTTACCAATGTCTGTCTTATTTGAATGCTTTTTGGTATCTTATCATTTATTGATGTGTACATTGAGATTTTTTAACTCTTTAGAGCATGGTTTTTGTTTCTCATCATGTTGAACTTTTCATACTCCCTGTACATTGCATTGCCAAAAGTGATTTGTGCTAGTAGCATAGTTTTTGGTGATTATTGTATTAAATAATCTTGTAAGGGTAAATTGCCCTGACATCCCGTCTGGTTTGGGCTTTTTGTTCAGACACCTCTTGGGGTTGGTTTTTAGATATAGAGGTCCCTGTACCTTTTTTTATTTCCAAGACATCCCTCTGTTAGTTTTTATCACCAATGATGTTAATTAAAATATAATTAAATCAAAATTAATAGAAATTTCTCTAATCTTTGTTTAATTATAAAAAAATTTAAAAAGAAGAAACAGTGGCTGTGGCTATGGCACCGCCGCTACCAGCAATCGCTGACAGGGAGGGAGGCCAGCCCAGCAATGGAAGAACACATCTGGGTTCCATTGCTGGGCTGGAAAACCTGGAGGTGAGGGTTTTGAAGTCTTCTCACAGTAGTGTTGCTTTTCTCCCAAATATGTCGAATCTACATAAAACAATCTGTAAAAAGAACTACTCTCTCCCTATTTATATACACATCCATGTAAATTGTTAAATTACTGATTGCTTCAGCTTTGTAATGTGAAGAACTTGCTTGGTGTTGGACTCTTGCTTTTCTATGTTGATATGTACAACATTATATATGCTAGTCCTCTTGTTATCTTATTCAGTTAGGGCTCTCCCTAGCTTCTAAGCTTAAGCACAGAGGGGTTTCGGGAATCAGATCAGAACCTGCTCATGAAATCAGAAGGAGATGCCATATACCAAGTTGTGTTTCTTTTTTGTTCTTTAATATGGGTGATTATTTTCAGCCACAAAAACCTTCGGAAAGGAACCCTCCATTGCTAGGTTTGCTGGCCTGCAAATCAGAAGAATCCCAATAATGGTCTCTCTCTCCTCAGTTGTTGGCGCAGCCGCTGGCAGTAACTGCTTCTTTTTCCTTCTCTTTTGTTTATCTTTTTTTTGTTTTTGTAAATAAACAGAGATTAATTTTTTATGTTAATTTTGATTTTAATTAATACCATCAGTGATAAAAACTAACGGAAAGCAGGGGCGGATGTAGGGGAAGCTCTGGGACTGGGCTATATAATATTTAGTTGGGGTTTTGCTAGGCTTTTACATATATAGATATATATAAATATATATTACTGCTGTTTAGCTGGGGCTGGCACGGGCTGAAGCCCGTGCCAGCCCCCCCTATATCCGCCCATGACGGAAAGGGTGTTGTGGCAATAAGTAAAAGTACAGGGACTTCTACGGCTAAAAACAAACCATAAGGAGTGGTTCAACAACTAAATTGATTTTTTAATTGACAACTTTTATTTGAATACAATAGATGTATGAAGATTTTTTAAGTTACAAGTTTAATGCATTTACTTCTAATAATAGGATTACCTGTGTATTTAAGATTGTTTTATTGGTTCCAGTTAGGGAACTCAACTGGATACTTTATAAGTAAACTGTGTCAGCCTATAACCAATTTTTTTATCAGGTGAATTTTCATGTCAAATATTTTTATTAGGTTTTTGGGTCAACTTACTGCCTGCCTTCGCCGGGCAGTGTTCTTTCAAGCAATATAATGTCATTGAGCCTTAAGTGGGCGTTTCTCCTCTGACTGACTAGTAAGGGAGAACTATAGCTTCTAGTTTTTTGTGTTATTATATGGCTCGGTGGTAAGTTTCTAATGATCTTGAGTGTTGGCTAATAAAGCAGAGCAGTATCTTCTTAATTAAAATAAGCGAATTTAGTCCCTCTCTAGTTAATTTTTATGTTGTTAGGGTAAAGTACAGGCACCCCTTGGGGTTTAGCGAAATTCAAGGGACACCCCCTTGATTTTGAGAAATTACAACCTACCATGAGGTTAAAATTTCAGAACAATTTAGTTCTTGCCTTTAGTTAACTGCCATTAAATTGTGTAATGCCCTAAATATCCTCACCTTTTCTCTGTGCCCTATCACTCTCCATCTTCTCTTCTTCTTTGGTGCTGCTGGCTTCCCATCCCTCAGTGTCCTGTCTCTTTCTGACCTTCCCTCTCTCCTGCAGCATCAACCTAGCAATGGACCTAACCATCCTAGGTTTTCCAAACCTAGTGACAGCTGTGATTAATACCTCGCCACTGCTGGTTGTTGAGAGCAATGGCTTGGTTTCATTCCCAACCATCATTGTCTCTCTTTCTCTCTCTCTCTCCCCGGCCCCACCCTAAAAAAAAAAAAACTTCTAGTGTGAAAATTCCAAAATCAAAAAAACAAAAAACTTGGTGGTGGCTTGCAATCCACCACTAGTGTTGGAATAACCCCAGCAACATTTATCATTGGCTGTGTTTTCTTGTGATGAAGATTATGAGGTGCCGGGATAGGTTGCAAGGAAACGGAAATCAGAAATGTTTTCGATATGAAATAGAAACGGAGAAATGACATTTTTCAAAACTAGAAAATGAAACGCGGGGGGAAAGCGTAAATAAAAATTATAGGATTCTTTTGTAAATAGAATTTTTATTATAAAAAATAGTTATTCAATCTAAAAATAAACATAAATTCCGTAATGCATTCAAACAAATATAAACATAAATTCTATAATGCATTCAAACAAGTGCAATACGAGAACTTTATATATGCTTGTCCTCTTGTTATCTTCTGTTCTTTAAAAATACAAAAAAAGAAAAAAACTACAACAAATTCAAACCAGCCTCACTCCAAATTTTAGATCATAGAAAACCCCAAGACAACAAACAGTTCATTAATGTTCCTATGGAAGACCATTGTCGTAATGGCTCTCAACTATACCAAAATTGCAGGAACCAACTTAAGTAGTGCTTATTCTCTTTTGAGTTTCCAAGAAATCGTGAATTACTAGAAATAAGACCAAGAAATAGACAAAAGAAGAAAAACAAGAAATCATACCCTTTAAGCTGAATCAACGATTCGTGTTGCATGGAAACAACGAAACTGAGCAATCGGAGATGCGACGTACTGTTGCACAAAAATGTCAATTCGTGTTTGTGAATAGACGGTGGCTCAGTCCAGTTTGTGTCTGTGTATCAACGACGACTCAACCCAGTTTGTGTTTGTGAATCGATGGTAGCACTAAGCAATTGGAGTTTTGAATTGATTCATGTTGGACGGAAACGGTGGCACCAACCACGAAAACGTTGATTCATATAGATGTGACGCCGAGCAATCGACGACGAGGGGGTACCGAGCAATTAGAGTTGGAAACGTGAGCAATTGAGCATTTAGCAATTGGAGTTGTAAATTGACGGTGACACCAAGCACTGAGCAATCGGGCAGCAAGGGGGAACGATGATAAAGGAATGGTCAGAGAATCAAGAGTCAGAGAGGGACTAGGGCAGTTTGGGCCTTGAATGAGAATTAATATGTGTTGGTTGGAGACGAAATTCCATCTCTAACCAGTGTTCATGGATCGAAACATGTTTCCAAATCGGAAATGCATTTTCGATATTTTCAGCTTATTGCGAAACGGCCCCGAAACATTTTCGAAATTACAAAAAATGGCCCAAAAATGTTTTTGGACCTTTTGAAGTTTTGAAAACGTGAAATGTTTCAGAAATGCTGGAACGATGTCTTCGAGCCATTTTCGTGCTTCACGTGCTGGGTATTGGTGCCACCACCAATTTTTTGTTTTTGTTTTTTGCTTTCTTTTTTATTTACCCTTTTAAGGTAGTGTTTGTTAAAATGAGTAAGATAATATTCTATACGATGATAAGTTATCTGAAGGGGGGAAAGAGGTAAATTTATCTTGAAAGTTTAAGATAAGAAGTCATGTGACTTTTTTTTAGAAAATTTAATAAACACAATGGAAAACACTTTTGTCCAAGATGCTTTCCATATCCCATCTTTTGCTGGTCTATATCTTGGTTAACAAATGCTACCTAAGTAGATAAATGCTAGAAATAGGGGTAGGGGAGAGAGAAAAAGTTACGGGTATGATTGACCTCATTTTTTAACGGTAGGGGGAGGTCATATTTTTTCAAACTTGTATAGGTATCCCTTGATTTTCACAAAACCTCAGGGAGTGCCAATGCAATTTTACCCTTTATATTAATATGGGAAAGTATCTACATGCTCTTGTTAAAATCTAATGGTGATGATTCCTGACTTCTAAAGGGCCATTTCATAAGGCTATGAACTTGCAATTTTATGTTCTTGCTTTTAGTTTTATTTCTCTTTTTATGCTTTTTGACTAAAATGAAAAGCAAATATTTTGTTTATTACTTATGTAGTTTTGTTTTAGTTTTGAAAATAAAAATATAAGTTTGTTAAATATTTTGTTTATTTTATGTAGTGGTTAATATATGTAATATTTCATTTAATTTGGAAGAAATGCTATTGGCCAAGAAAATTTTTTATCTTTCCTTTTCTCTTTTTATGTGGAGTGTTTACTTTTATTTTTCTCTTTTTTATTTCATTTTCTTTGCCTTTTTCAGTCTGTGGGTCCACTAGCTTCTAGTTGAAACCTAGATCTAGGTTTGAACACAAACTCAAACCGGCTAGCTATTCTTTTTCATTTTTCTCCCTTGCTGCCCTCATCTTCTTCTTGTGTGGGCGGAGGTGGGTTGGTTGAACCCTGATCTTGTTTGCTGGTGCGCGATGATGAAGAAGAAAAGGTACGGTTTGTGTTTGAAAATGTTTCCATTTCAATTATTTTCTGTTCATTCTCACATTTCTGAAAGCGCAGACCACAGCAACCGCATCCCTGTGTGTGTGTAGGCTCCCTAGCAAGCACAGAAAACCTAGATCGAGGTTTGTCAAACCCCGATCTGGGTTTGCAATGTATGTATGTACGTACTCTGTGAAATCAAACGACAATTACAAACGAATTTGATGGCCCCAGATCTGGGCTGCTGAGCCAAGATAGGTTCAACAAGCCTTGATATGTTCTGTGTGGGCGTGCGCATAATCTTTGCTAATTGAACATGGCAGCCCTTAGAATTGAATCATCAAACCCAGATCTGGACTTAATGACCCCTGATCTGGTGTATCTCCCGTGTATATATACACACACATGCCCGCGCATACACACATAGTGAGATGGAAGGAGAAAGGGCATATTTCAGATTTTTTTTAATTTTTTCAAGAATTTAATAATCTACATTTTTGATAAATTCAATTCTGGGATTTTCTGATGTTTTGCTGAAATTTTGTAGGTAAGAACACATTAATAAAATAAAAAATTTAATTCTATAATGTTTTTGAGAAATATTCATGTTGCCATGTTCTACAAGTTGGTTTCGCAATATCAACTATATGATGAAACGCTATCATATTATTTATCTTTATTCTCTGCTATGATCTGAAACTTCCATATAAAAGTGGTCTTGGAGTTTTATCTCATCACTCCTTCACTAAAGGGGTTGGGTTAGGAAGGGCACCTGGTATAAAATTTTGCCACATTTCTCTTTTGCATAGATTTGTACTGTGAGTGTGACTTTTAGGAGTCATCTGACATTGTGAATGCTAGGTTAGGATAAGTTGTTGAGATGTCTTCAACAAAAGAAATTGAACACCAACTAAGAAAATTAAGCAAAGTTTTCAGTTTTTTTTCCCCAATTCTTTGGCAATTGACTGGTAAATCAAACAATAGGTTCAGTCTCTATTTTTTCTTACTCAAATGAACACAACACAGATGAAATGAAACCCAGCAGTGACAATGAGCACCCCCCCCCGCAAAAAAAAAAAAAAAAAAAAGGAAAAGAAACTGAAACTGACAGTATTTTCAAATGGCTCCCAAGGAGTTGACTAGGGGGGAGAAGAAGATGGGTAGCCGAAGGTTGGGGAAGAATAAGGGAATATGAAGAAGTTGGGGTGCAGAAATGGGAAAGGGGGAGCAGCTGCTAAATGTGGCTGTACCTCATTTCACTTGTTATCAAGTTTTGAATGGCTCAACCCTGTATATGAAATTTACAGTTTTTAATGATAAATCTCAAATTATACATTTCTGACTGGAGGGCACTTCAGCTAATTCTTCAGTGAATTAGACACTTCAGTGAATTCTTTTACCTTGGTATCTCTTGACTGGAGGGCACTCATTTTCTTACGAAACTGTTTTTGTCTTTGTTTGGCTTATTGCCATAAGTAGTTGGTAGGTGCCTTATACTGTACTTTTCATTTGTGATTGATAAAGAAATAGAGGGTAGAAGAGAGAATCTGGAATAGGTGGTATGAATGTGAGAATGCCTATAGGCTTAGGATGAACATCCACGAGCTTAGGTGAATATCGAAATTATGCTACACTGACAGGGTAAAATAGTATTACTGGATTTTTCTGTTACCAAGTTAAGCTATTTCAGCAGTTCCTCTTTGAGATGGAAAGAAAGGCCTATTTTTCAAACCCTTTACCTTTCCACCAACTAAATATGTTGTCTTTTTGACCTTTTTATTTATTTTTTCTGATATCACTTTTGTAAACATATATGTCCACTTCTGAGGTGTTAAGGGCCATATTTTATTGGAGTATTGGAGTTAAAATATAAATTTGATTGTTTTTTGTATGTGTTTCTCTTTCTCGCATGTGTTTAAGGACTCCCCCACCTCCCCTCCTATTTTTACAAATTGCATACATCATATTCAGTATCTCTGATTACTTGATAATTGGAATTAATTATATAATTGAAATACACATTCTCTCTAGTGAGGTTTTTGACTTCCAGTAATTTTTCCATGTTTTGCAGTTAGGTGGTGGTTATCAATCGGCCAGTGTTGGGAAGGGGTACAACCCTGTTGGTAAATTCTCATCATATATGAACCAAAATCCAGGCTTTTTTATGCACAATAGTCCAATGAATCACCGAGCTTATGGTAGGGGATGGAGTGGGAACAACAGAACAAGAGACAGACGCGGAGAGTTTAATGCTTTGTCTGAGCTAACGCGTGGTCCAAGGGCCCAGAGTGGGTCTAATCTTTCAAATTCTTCAGCAGGTCAAGAACTGCAGAGGGAGACCACTGTTTGGGGGGATCAATATAACCTTGAAGAATTCCAAACTGAGTATGAAAATGCAAAGTTTTTTGTCATAAAGTCATATAGTGAAGATGATGTGCATAAGTCCATTAAGTATGACGTTTGGTCAAGCACTCCAAACGGTAATAGGAAATTAGATGCTGCTTTCCATGATGCAAAAGGAAAAGCAAGTGAAACAGGCACACAATGTCCAGTCTTCCTTTTTTTTTCAGTTAAGTTATATTCTCTTCCAAGAGGTGAAGATTATTTGCTTTGTTGTTTTTTTCCGGGACAATCACAGGCTGCGGCTTCTTCAATAGGCTTGAGCACATTACTTTTTTCCATCTTACATTGTGGTTGGTATTAATTGTTTTCTATAATCCCTCATATTGGAATTTCAGGTGAATGCAAGTGGACAATTTGTTGGTGTTGCTGAGATGGTTGGGCCAGTGGACTTCAATAAAGATATGGATTTTTGGCAGCTTGATAAGTGGAATGGTTTCTTCCCGGTGAAGTGGCATATAGTTAAGGATGTCCCAAATACTCAGCTGCTGCACATTATCCTTGAAAACAATGAGAACAAGCCTGTCACTCATAGCAGGGACACTCAGGAGGTACCTTCTCTGCTCGCTTTCTGATTTTAATTAATTTAAAATTGCCTTGAGATTTTAAGGCGAGTTGTTGAAATAAATGAAGTTTGTAGCAAGTGAACGGAAGGGGAAACCATTGAAAACTTGATGGGACCTTTAAACATGATATGGAATATTATAGCCTTAGAGGATATGGCCATGGTTAAGGATTGTTGAAGGTCTAGAATTCATGTGGCCAACTTTTATCTTATGGGATTAAGGCCTGTTGTGCCTTGAAATTTGGAAGTTATCAGTCTACACCCCCCCCTCCCCCAACACCCAAAAAAAAAAAAAAAAGATTTTGAGGTTTTCCATCGGAATGGCAGTTAAAAAATTGAAGTTTCAGTTGATGATATTATGCAGATATGTCTGCTGCTCCCTTAGTAAATGAGCACCGTTTAGTCTGTTTATAGTTTGGTTTGCACTGCTTACAATTTTTCAATCATTATTGCCATTCCAGATTGGACTCAAGGAAGGAGTAGAAATGCTCAATATTTTCAAGAGTTATGCTGCGAAGACATCTATGTTGAATGATCTCAGCTTCTATGAGGACCGTGAGAAGTTGCTTCAAGCTAAAAGGAGCAACAAAGTAGCCTCCCTTCGAACTGAGGTCTATGGAAGTAGTCAAACCCCTGTCAGTCTCACCCCTCAAACTCTCTCTATTCTATCTCTAATCGTGCTGTTTTGTTGTTAACTATTCTCATTGTTTAATCGTCTTTGGCTGTACCCTCCACATGATATATTGTTTTCCCATGTCCAGCAGAAGCAGCAGGTTAAACCAGGAGGAAGGACAAGTGGAGAAGCAGCAGATAGGATAGACAATTCCTCTGACCCGGCTGCTTCTGTCGTCAATCTGACCAAAAATCTCTCCCTCAACTCTCAGCTGCTGAAATGATGATCCTCTGGAAGAAGAAATCTTGAGTGCCTCTTGTCTAATGCCCAAATTTATTTTGAACTTCAGGCTTCTTCAATATCCATCATAGGCTTTTCTTTTGGTTGGTTCGATCGGTCCAAGTTTAGTTTCAGAGAGTAAAAACAAGTAATTTGGTAATTTTTAGATTTAGTTCAGTGTTTAAGCCTTCAATTTCTTCTGTTTGTCCTCCCCATTTTATGATTCAATTTTGGGATCATTTGTCATGTCTGGGGCTTCTGGACCATGCAGCATGATTCTCTCTGGTTTACCTTATCATCAATGCAAGATTTAAGCAGCCCTTTTATTCCAACATAAAATTTGAGTTTTACAAAAGGTGATTGCTTTAATTTATATGACAGGTAGAACTTGGAAAATGGGAAATAGTTTGTTTCTCAGCCCTTTTATTCCAACATAAAATTTGAGTTTTACAAAAGGTGATTGCTTTAATTTATATGACAGGTAGAACTTGGAAAATGGGAAATAGTTTGTTTCTTGGTAGCTTGAGTTATCGTAATGGAGTGGATTTGAGTATGTTTTCCTGTAGATTGTGATAATTTGTCTATTCGAAAAGTCAAGACTTTATAGGTTTTGATTGAGTCATATGTTTGTACACCTTAGGATGACGTCCTCTTGCAGACGTCTTGCCACTGCACTCCCTTAATGACGAGGAGATAAATTTGGGTATTATCTACCAGCAATTGCGTTGGAGAAGGATTCGAACTTAGAGATCATGCTAGGCCATCTCCCCCAACTGACCGCTGAGGCTATCCCGTGCGGTCATATGTTTGTACATCTTGTGTTGAACTTAGGTGGATTGTGAGTTTTAAAAAAGGTCAAAGGGTGTGGATTGAATGTTTTTTAATAAAAAAATAGTTTGTTTTTTATTTCTTAGAACAGACTAGCTTGATGTTCAATTATTATTTGATTTTTTTATGTTAATTGCAGAGTTGAATATATAATGTTTTCATTTAATTTTTATGTTCATCACTTTGCCTAAGAGCCATACATAGAGGGCACAGGAGCAAAACACATCACATTTGGGGAATAGAAAAGCACTGTAAAGGGTAGTGGATTTCACGTTTTGACTTAGGGTTTGGGATTTAAGTTATTCTTATAATTAATAATTCTGAAAAATGGATAAATTTTGATTAGGATAATTGTTAAAATTAAAAATTAATTTTGAAATTAGAACAATCCAACAACTTGCAAATATTATGTTAAAAAAACTTACCAACAGGTTTTTATCCACAAAGTACAAGTAATACGCTAAAACAAGAATGTTAAAACATGTTTAGAATTAAAACTCTGTGAACATATAGTCCAAATATTTATATTCATAGTCTATCTAATATAAAAGACCACAAACACATAAATCAAAATGTATTATACACCTATTGAAATAAAAAATATCATACATAACAAGTGGATATTAGTTAATTGTGGCAACAAAACTTATTATTTTGAATATTAATTTTTCATTATACAATTCCTAATTGTACTTGAACTCACTATTAGAGAAAATAACTTTTACTAGCTCAAACTCCACACTGATATCCTAAATTGCATAGAAATATAAACGAAAAATATATTATATGAAATGAAAAATTATATAAAAATTATATTATAAAATTATAATCTCAAAATATTTTTAAAATTATAAAATAACCCAAAAATAATTTTTTTAAATTTTTTAATGTTTCAATATAAAAAATATTTAAAAAACACCAAAATAACACCTCGCGCACATTTAATATCCAACCCCTAATGTAAAAAGTTCATGTGACACTTTTATAATATTGTGTTAAGGTGTTTGAAACGAGTATTATTTTTTTAATGATAATATTATGTTTAAGAAATTCTCAGCCCAATGGTAGCCAAAAACCCTAAACCCTAGCTCCAACGCTTTGGCCAGTGATACTCATCGAACCAAGGAGATTGGGCTAGCAGCAATTGGCCGACGGTAAGCTCATCGAATCCGATGACAGGCGAGAAGCCAACGGCGTTGGTTGCGGAGAGCCCCAAGCATTCGCTCGATCAACGGCCTGCGTCTCCCCAGCGCCCTCCGAAGATCCCGAGAATCGCCGGCGAAATCGACAACGACGACGGAGAAGAAGTAGAAGAACAGAAAGAATCGATTCTCAGTGTCGACACGATGAGCCAAAACCCCAGACTTCAAAGGTACTTGGTCGCGATCGAGTACATTGGGACTCGATTTGCTGGTGCGCAGAGACAGCCTAATTGTAGAACTGTTGTCGGTGTACTCGAGGTAATCTGAGCTAATCTCATCTCTTCCCGATACTGGCTTGTCTTAGTTTGCTCAAATCTCTTAAACGTGAGCAAGCATCAGGAAACAGCACTTTATAGTTTCATTGTTGGAGGCGCAAATGAAGCAAATGTTGTCTCCATGTAATTCTTGAATGACTAATCGGCAATGATTTGATAATTTTTATGCCAAATGAATCCAATCTGTGTCTTGGTTTCCTTGAATTCTTTCCTCAATTCAAACTAGGATATAGGCCATCTGTTAAAACTTAAAAGTTATGCTTGTAATTTTTTATGGACGATCAAACTTAAAAGAGGCTTAAGCACATTTATTTGTTTGCATGCCAACCATAAGCAAAGAAAAGAAAAGAAAAGAAATACTTTTGCTTCTATGATCGTTCCATCATTTTCTCCTCCAGTAGTTCAGGGTTTGTCAGCGTTCTTTGAGTTTGCTACTTTTCATTCTCTTATTTGCAAAATATTATATTTTTTTGGTGAATAAATAATTGTTACTTATCAGAAAAGAAGATGAATAACTAATTGTTTTTAGAATTTGTATTTTCATGTTTCATGCAGGAGGCTTTTCATAAATTCATTGGACAGCCAGTTTCTATCTTTTGCTCAAGTCGAACAGTAAGTTGGTATTTTAGTTGTTTTTAGACTAAATCACATGCTGAATGTTGTTTATGCATGTTTATCATTACTTAAGTTTGATATAATGGAATATTTGTGGAGAGTTTGAACTTATACAAGTCAATTTGGTATTGGCAATGCAGCTTCATTTGTTCTGGAATGTTATATTAAGTAATATCTTCTAAATTTATTTGCTCATGGATTCAATGGTTGTTCAAAAGAAACCTTTATTTTTGCTGGGAAAGAAAATATACTTGCATATTGAGTCCCGTCAGTTTATTGTTTCCTCTTATCTGAAGCTCACTCTCAACATTTTTTTCCTCCACATCAGCAACATCTTCTTCCTTTAGCTTATTGGGATTCACTCCTACTGAATGGTTGTTAGGGTTGTGACACCTCTCAACTTGTTTCTTACTTCTAACAACATTCTACTTATTTTGATGAATTATGTCAGGAAATGTTGGGTAGTAAGCACTAATATGTGCAAAATAGGAGCATAACATAGATGAGGATGCTATTTTTATATTACAAGAGCTAAAATGTTTACATGTGGTTGAGTTTGCATCGCATATGTTGGTTTATCTTAGACTAATAGACATTCAATTTGTCAATGTTGCTGCTGTAGGATGCAGGTGTACATGCCCTGTCAAATGTGTGCCATGTTGATGTGGAGCGCATAAGCAAAAGGAGACCTGGTGAAGTGGTATACACCTAAAAACTGAACTTCATTTTCTTTTATTTTTTCTGGAGGCTGCTGATTAAATTTTGACAATCAAGAAAGCGTTGTTGCATGCTTCTATGCCAGCATTTTGTAATCTAATGTAGCTCCCTGTTTTAATAATAGAAATTGCCATTTACTATATTTTTATTGCATTATTCACTAAGGTTCTTCTGTGAACTGGTTTTTGGTTGCATTTGTTTATTTATTTATTTTTTGCTACATGTTTGGCTCTGAAGAGCCATTATGTTGTCATGATACTTATCTTGATGTGTTTATTCCTTGACATGTCATACAGCTTTCTTTGTTGGTAATTTAAGTTAACAGTGTATTTTGAAAATTAGACAGTAATGACAATGCCTTTTTGTATTGCAAATAGATAAGCACAATTACACTTAACATTTCAATACAATTAGTGATCCTAGTAATCCAGCAATAATATTTGCTCATATTTAGTTTCTTAGATGTTTACATAGGAGGAAAAGGAGCATATTGTAAACAAAATTTATGGATAGCAGAGCTTTGGCTTGAAAGAATTGTAAAGGAGACGACCATCATGTCCCAATATTTATGGTCTTGTGTGCTTAATATGAAGAAACAATATACCAGGTGTGTTCTTTTTGTTGGGTGTCTAACTGTTGAGAAGAAAATTTTATAAGTATGCTAAATTATGGTGACAATCAATATAACTTATTACTTTCATAACACGTTTTAGAACATGTGCCATACTGCATTCTTGTGCAATCAGAAGGATCTGTGTTTTAGATAACACACATTTGAACACTCCTGTAAGGTAACCCCTTTACTGATGCAATGAATTAGGGTAATACCTTTCTGATAGTAGCGTGTATGTTTTTGATGATGTATCCCAGACTTCTATTATTACTTATTATGGACTAATCTCCTGATTTTAACATAAGCAATGGAAGGTTAAGTTCATAATGTTGACAGTGTACCATTCCGTACATCCTGTCATTTCTACTACTTATGCGTGGTGGAGATGCAGGAGTTCTATGTCCACGGTTATGAGTTAACTTTGGATACTTGTTTACATCTAATTGCATTAAAGTAATTTGTCAACTGCTGCATTAATGAAAGAGCATAGTTTCTGTTGTGTATTTTATTGCACGAAGAGTTTCTTCCTAATTTTGTTTCCACATCTTACATCAGCTTTTCATTGAAGACAAATGTTGGTGTGACATTCTGCAACTGGAAGCAACAAAGAGAAATTTAGAGTTATATGTTTCCAAGACCTGAATTCTGACCAGTCGCTTTGAATGTTGTTGACATGCAGTTGCCACCTCATGAACCTGCTGTGGTGAGAAGAGCTATCAATCATTTCTTACAGGTTTGGTGTCCACTGCTTCTATAGGCCTTGAAATTCCAACTATGGATGCATACCTGTACTCTGACCATTGACTTGAAATTTATTTCTGCTTCAAAATACAAAATGCTGCAAAAAGTGTAATATTCATCATTTTCTTTTCTATTTTGTTTTTATGTACTTGTTCAGCTTACTGTTCTGTCTCCAATGCGCTCTAAACAAACGATGTGACATCAAATGTTTCTAAAGTTATTTTGTTTCTTTATTTGCTGTCAATCTTGATATATATATATATTTTAAATGAACCTTAATTTATATTGCAGTCTGTTTGATATTTTGGAGTACCATATTTAAAGGGTTTATATTTATTTGTGTGTCATATCTGTGATCATGTTTTCCAGAGCTGATTTCAATATCCACTTATTACAGGATCAACATGGAAATTGTTTCTTATGATTTTCTTACGTTTGTTGCAGTCTGTTTGTTTTTGCAATTCAGTTAGGCTCTTTGTACACTTGATGCTAAGCGTTGTTACACAAAGTTGTCTCCTTTTGAGCTAGTAATACATGAAATAAAATCTTAATGCCTCTACTTTTGTTGCTTCTTGTGATATGACATTGATGCTTGTTATGGTTGATATTGTATTTCGAGATGTTCATTTTTTGATTGGATTGTGCTTATGATAAACAGGCTGCTGAATATTATGTTGTTCTTGTTCGTGTCTAGGGGAGGATGGTGAGAGTTGAGCCAAATCCTTTGACAGACCATATCTGGTTAAGAGATGTGTTGGTTCAATGACTTATTTATGTTGCAAGACAAAGCCAATTAGTTGCAGTATTCAACATGTTCTGATTTCAAACTTTTTTTCCCCTTTTTTCCATTTTTTGTGGAATTTGGTTGAAGCTCAATTCTATTATGTTTCTTTTTATGAATGGTATATATTGCAAAAGGGAAACTACCAGAAGGGGCAAACCTTGTACAAACATGTGAAAGAATACAAAAAAAGCCTAATTTGTCTGCTGGTATATGGGACTACTTATTTTCCACTGGTACAAAAAAGGGAAATGATGCCTGCATTGTAAATATGAATTGGATCCATCTCAGACCTAATAATTCCAAAATATCATTTTGAGGAGAAGCTTACACAGCTTTTCTTGTTTTCCTGCAGAAAAGTGAGGGTGATATAACTGTGATAGATGTTCGATGTGTACCACCTGACTTCCATGCTAGATTTAAAGCTCAAGAACGCATGTAGGTATCAACAAAATTTTTAAGCTGTGTAAAAATAGAAATTGCGGCTATATGGAGATAGTTTCTCATTGCATGCATATAGTTTCTAAGTTCATGCATGGTATTCTGTGTACAATAACACTTAAACATTGGCTATTTATTTTTGTTATGTCAAATTACAACTGAGAACCATGTGGCTGTTCTCTGCTTTTACTGATGTAATGCTAAATGCACAAGAAAATAACTCCGAGATTAAGGCAATATTCTGACTGTATGAGCTTCAGGGTTCGAGTTTCATTGATATAAGAAACAATTGACCTTTTAAACATAGGATTGAAGTCTGGAAGTATTAACTTTAGATCTAATAGTGACAGTAACATTGATATAAGGGCAATTGTATTTGCTTTTATTGTTAGGTTGTGTCATAGATGTGTTATTATTAGTCTATAAAATATTTGACATAGTTTTAACAATTTGCTTCAGGTACTTCTATCGCTTGCTGTCTGGGCCAGAGCCTTTGTCTACCTTTGAGAAAGATCGGGCCTGGCATGTTCCTGAGAATTTAAATCTTTCAGCTATGCAGGTAAGCAAACTGTTTGAGAAAGTTCTCTTCAAGTTCCTTTAGTTGTTAATTTAATCACATATAATATAAAATTCATTATTTACTGAAGTGTTGTCCAGGGAGCATGCAGAGTTCTTGTTGGCCACCATGATTTCAGTTCCTTCAGGGCAGCTTCTTGTCAGGTCAGTAAGGCAGATAATTATTCCATACAATAGACATTAATTTCTTTTTCTAATTTTGTTTATCTTTACAAATTCCAAGAGATGAATTTTTGTTATCTTTGATGTTGCTTGCTTCCCTTTAATCTGATGGTATCTCATGTCCTATTTCCCATGCCTTGATATTTTATGTGCTTGTCATGGTTCTTATTCCTGTCATCACATCCATGAGGTTGGATGTTTAAACTTTCTATTGTTTCACTTTCTAGAGAGAGTCAAGCTCCAGAACCAGAACATAACCTTGACTGATTGGGAAGTGTTTGTCAGCTTTATCAGCATTGGCATCAGAATTCGATAGGCCTCATAGAAACTTGTTAAAGGATAATGACCACTTAAAATTGTGCATGTTCAGTTGCATTTCTCAATCTTGGATTTGAGAATCCCCTGGAAAGATCTGAGAATCTGTGATGCGTCTCTGATGAGGAGACATGAGGTTTGCTTGGAGTATCACTGTCTGTTTAGGAGTCCATCTTTAGGAGCTTATATATGAAGTTTGCAACCAGAGGCTGAACTTTGTGGTTCATGAACTACAATATTGTCTCTCTGCTTAATGAAATTGAAGTAGCTGTTGGAATGAGCAGTTCTCATTGTTCCACTTTTAAATCTTTTGGTGTTTTATAGGGAGTCTTAGAGCAATATATGCCATGGAGATGGTCCATGCCATTTTGAGCATAAATTTTAATGAACTTATCCTGCACTGGTGCAGTGTGTGACTGTTTGCTTGCTATAGTTGGATATTGTACAGGTATTTGCATATTATATTTGTTCCAGACTGGAATACATTATAAATGTCTGAATGTTTTGACAGGCGAAATCACCTATCAGAACTTTGGATGAGCTCAGTGTGACTAGGGTGGTGTCTACTCCATATTTTCCTTCAATTATAGAGAGGGATGAAAGCAATTTTGTGGGGCAAGAACCCTCTGGATGCTTAAGCGAGTCGAAGGCTGATCTACCTCATGTTTATTCGATGTCCAATCAAGAGAAAATAACAAGCTCAAATAGTGGATCTAATCATGGATTTGGAACCCAGAGGAGACATTGTTGCTATGTGGTCACTGCAAGGGCACGGTCTTTTCTATACCACCAGGTTGGAATTATGCTGCTTTGTTTTCTCTTTGTATCAGCATGTTGCTGTAAGCTCCTAAAACTAGAATATGAAATACGAAAAATTGAACTATGTTATCTATATATGAGAAATTAATTCAATATTTGGATTAGTGACCATTGCAAATAAATGGATTAAGATGGAGACATGAATCATCATGAAAACGAAAAGGCAATGATTCCTTGAGAATGGGGCCTTCTAAAAAAGTTTTGTGGAGGCCTGCCTAAGGGGCCTATTGTGGTAGAAACAGGCTTTTATGTTTTTTCTGACATTGATGAAGTTGGGGATTTAGGGTCTAAGAATTCTTTTGGTAACTAATTGGGGGCATGTTGTTTGCGAACTTCAAGCTTCTGATAGAAATGTGCAAAAAAATATCATATTTCATAAAGTACAGACATAGATGCTCTCTTATGAATGTGGAAAATAGACTGGATTAGAATGGTCAAGACATCCTCAACTCTTTGGTCAAAATAAATTTCTTTTTATGAGTTTGTAAGATGGATGTGCGGTTATGCAATAAAATGTGAAATTGGAAATGAGATTATTCATAGGTTAGAGTAGCTCCCTATTAAAGATAAGATGCATAAAACACAATTAAGATAGTTTGGTCATGTGAGAAGAAGACAACAAAGGCTCTTGTGAGAAGGGTGGATAAAATAAAACAAGTCTTTAACAAAAGAGGTAAAGGAAGACCAAGAAGAACTTAGTTGGAACTCTTAGGTATGATATAAGTTATAAGAACATACAGGAAATATGACTAGATAAAAATGGTTGGTGAGCTAGAATACATGTAGTGATTCCACCTAGTGGGATTAAGGCATGATACGTTGTTGCTGTTATGTTTACTTTGGTATCACAATGGTAACTGACGAGCATTAAATTTAGCCATTAATGTGGATCTTTTGTCATGGATTTGGGTGCTTGCAATGTTCTTGGTTCTGTTCTAAAAGATTCCGTCCAAATTTTGCCCCAGGTCAGGTTACTAGTTGGTGTTCTCAAAGCTGTTGGCACTGGAGAACTAACAATTCCCGATGGTATGCATCTGTTACCTTCAGTCCTAATAACAACTGGCTTGGATTTTTATGTTCGACTAAACTCGTAAAGGTTCAAAAATGACATATTTGCAGTTGAACGAATCCTGGATGCAAGGACAGTGACTGCTGCATCTCCCATGGCTCCTGCTTGTGGCCTCTATCTTGGAAGTGTGAAATACGTTCTGCCTTCAGATCTGTGAAAGAAAACTCAGTAGGAAACATCCTAAGAATTTGAGTGCTGGATGCAGTTGTGCTTCATAAGCAGCTATGCACTTGGGGACCACCCTCGCATGGTTTTTGAGGCAAATCTCAGACAAGTAGACGTGGAAAGTGGGTGATTCTACTTGGATATGTCCACACTATCATATCACATTGTACACCATGCCCAGGGGTATATGGGTGAAGCTAAAACCTTATCCATTTTAGAATGCAATTAAATACGTTCCCCAGCTGCCGTTGTATCCTTGAATCTTCATTTGACAAACAATGGACGGATCTTGCAGTTTCCCAGATTGAGGATTAGTTACTTATGTCGCCTTGGTTCAGCCCTTTAAAGAAAACAAAAAAAAAAAAAGAAATTTGCATTTTTGAGTACTTTTTTCTCTATGTTTTTGATATTTATGGGAAAGGGTTTTTTGATTAAAAAAAAAGGAATAGGTTTAAAAAGCAAATTTTTTTTCTCCAATGTGACATACATGTACACACATGCACACATTCTTCAAAATAACCAACTGCAATACAATCCACTAATGCAGATATCTACTTCTATACATATATATATATATATATATATACAAAAAATAGGGTAGCTAGATAACTAGAGATATATTCAGATTATGATTAGATCCCCCAAACTTGAGCTTCTGGATCTGATTGATTGCATGCATGCATGCACATATTCACCAAGAAAGCCGATGCACATGAATGCCATCAAATCCAATCCAACATTAATCTCCTGCTGTACAAAATCCAAAACCACATTCTGAAAGTTCCCTCAGATTATTTCCCTCAACAACATGAAGTTATATCCCTGATTGCGCTCTACAATTCTAGGGAAACTAGACAGCCACACCCAGCTACTTCATGAATGTCTTTATAGCTTCATGAATAGAACTGCTTCGATCATCTTCCCTCTGCCCAGCCAATGAATGCGGCCCACTCCATACAGATTTCGGATTGTCAGGGAAAAGAGTTCCACATAACTTCAAAAGCTTAGGATTTTCAATACTCTGCAAGTTCTCCAATATTTTTGCCTTCCTTTTCTTCTCTAACAACTCCTGCAACCACAAGACAACAAAACAGCGATCACCTTACTTAACTTACAATTCATAGTAAGGCATAATTGAAACTAACAAATATATGTCTTAACAATATCAGAATTGTAAAATTTTACCAAATCAGTCTTTTTACTATATTTAGGAATCAATTTTAGTAGTTTGTTCCACTTTTGTATCCAAGATCATGAGGACAACAATATGAACCTTTAAAGAACTACACCAAACTTTCCCAGGCTTCCAAGCAAATTACTTTTGTTCTCCAACAATGAAAGCTAGCAAAAGCTATAAACTATATTTTGGCAGGCGAAACGTTCCAATTAGATAGCTAATCCTCCTGACAGTTGATAATATCTTGGCAGGATGTGCTCCATGTCCAAGGCAAATCATAGATTCATTTCCAAGAGAAGAAATTGGATCACAAAGAAGATGAGCAGAATAAGCACCCGACTTGCAAGACACCAATTAAAAGTAAGTTCCAGCAAGTTCTAGGGTGCCCTCCCCTAAAAGTAACTTCTCTGTCTTTTCTCCAGAAAAAAAGCCATCCTACAAATGTGATATTATGTCCTACATTAAAGTTCCTCGTTAGCAACACTAGAACTTTACTAGAAGTGTCACATTTCAATTGCTAATAGTGAGAAACGAAGGAGCCTACCCAATACAATTAGTTACCAATAACAAAACTTTTAGACCTATAATTGGGTGTGGGGGAAAATGTAATAATATTTCCTACATAAAAATAAAACTAAAAGCCTTTAGTTATTCATCAAGAAGCCATCCTGTTTAATGTTTCCTATAATCTCCTCCTGTAGGACAGTTTTAATTTCCTTAGATGGAATAGCTTCTGAATAATTTGTATACTTTGCATTTCATTCTTCCAGCATCCACAACATAGAACTGCAAGTTAACATCCAGAAATTTGAGCAAACAATGGCCATGTGGTTGTCTTCATTTCCTCATGTGACTTTAGCAACCTTCCTTGAAATGGGTTATTCCAACAGTTTGGCAGCTTTATTATCAGTTAAAAGTTTTTCCTTTCTCATCCACTGTGGAAATTTTCCCAACCAGATAATGAAACGAAACTATTCTGAGCATCATAAGAATCTAGCAACCTATGATTTTTGTCCCTGGTAGAGAATATACTTGATTATGAAAAAAATGTCAGAAAACAGTGACATACCTTTGGCGTCTGTTGCTCGACTGCTGCAGTTCCATCATCATGCTGCATAGATGTATGTTCTATCTGGGTATCGACCTGCATATCACCACTAGACTCCACATTATGTGTTGTGTAGTTCCTAATATGCTCCTCTCCAGATCTTTCACCTGGATGTGAATGTCCAGATATTTCACCTCCTTTTGTGTGGGTCTCCATTTCGCTTATCTTTTCCTCATCCAGCTTCTCCTGTACCGGTCTATATAGCTGTTTGGTATCTTCCAACCTAACCTCTCCTTTTTCTTCCATGTCCGAAGCTGCATCTGGTCCTGCTGAATTATCCATATTCGATGAAGTGTCTTCACCATAGGGACTTTCTGCAGGCGAAGGTTCCTTTCAGATAGGAACAACAGGAATGTTAATTATAAGGCAAAAAATATACAATAATATGGTGACTGAGTTTTGTAAATGGGATTATGCTTCCTTAATATATCATATAAGTCAAAACATACACTCCTCAAGAATGCCACCAGTATTGTAGATGAAAGAGGAAAAGAGTCAACGATGAAAAATGTGGACATGCTACTTCTCATGACATTTTTATATTATGGGTAGCAAGGAACTCAATAAGCAAAGTCCAGAGGGACATTCAAGGGTTCAGGTAAACCTCAACAAATTATAAGAGCAGTTTCCTGGTCATGTTGGATAAATGCACATGGATAAAGGTTAGGCCCATTAGGGAACCAGTCCAAACACCTTGTACATCTTTGGGATCATTACATTGAATTAACTAGTTCAAACTAAGAATTTAAGAACAAATAATTCCATACTTGAATAGACTTCAAAGGATTGTTCCCCTTCTAAATCTCACAACTCCAAATTAGGAAACTATAAGATTAAGAGAAATAAACAAATTAAATTTTCATAGAACAATGGAAATTTCCTGATGTTTCATTTTATAGTCAAACATGGAATTTGTCAAGAAAGATGTGAAAGGGCTTTCAATATTATTTCCTTTTGAAGGGATAGATGGAATTATATACAAGGCTTCTTGCTAAACAAATTAAATATAAGCTTTCAATATTAGGAAACTATAAGCTTAAGAGAAATAAACAAATTAAATTTTCATAGAACAATGGAAATTTCCAGATGTTTCATTTTATAGTCAAACATGGAATTTGTCAAGAAAGATGTGAAAGGGCTTTCAATATTATTTTCTTTTGAAGGGATAGATGGAATTATATACAAGGCTTCTTGCTAAACTAGAAAGTTTCTAGAAAACAGAATAAGAAAGTTTCCAAATCCGAATTTGGAAACCTATACAATTTAGGATACAACAAACTATAGAAAGTTACATCAATCTATCTTCTAGAAGATACACACTCTTGTTTTAGAAAGAAAAGTAATCAAATAACAATCAAGTTGATCTGATCTTGCCTGAGAATGAGGACAAGATCAGCTCCTTCATCGTTGACACTCCCCCTCAAGATTGTAGGTGGATGTCATACATTCCAATCTTGTTAATCAACCTGTGAAATACAACTGCAGGTAATCCTTTAGTTAACACATCCGCCAATTGGTCACTTGAGGAGATATATGGGGTACAAATTAGGCTATTGTCCAATTTCTCCTTAATGAAATGTCTATCCATTTCAATATGCTTTGTTCTGTCATATTGGACTGGATTATGAGCAATGTTTATTGCTGATTTATTATCATAGTAGAGCCTCATAAGAGCTGTCCACTTGATCCTAGGATTATCCAACAATATTTTCATCCATTTCAATATTTGTTGTGTTTCCATATTGTACTTGTTGGTTTCACCATGTCAACTAAGTTATGGAACACAACTATATCAATTATCTTCATTCACCACCATCTCATGAAATTTCTCCATGTGAAGATGGTGTTCAAACTTCATTTCATCATTACTCCGCCAGGGGATATTATCCACTGTCGGTCCCAAGCCCGGATAAAGGAGGAGGGTTGCGTTAGGTAGCCGACAGCCAGCGTAAAACCTAGTCGGATCCAAATATGAATTCTAGACAAACTATCTGTTGGGATGTAACCCACATAGAAGTCTAGAATTCATATAGCCAACCCCACATAGTGGGATAACGGCTGGATATGTTGTTGTTGTTGTTTATTTTCAGCCATAGTAACTCACACATTCCTAGAGCCATAGATCTAAATTCAACTTTTGCACTTGACCGAGCCACTACACTTTGTCTTTTGCTTCTCCATGTCACAAGGTTACCCCCTAGAAAAGTGCAATAGCCTGATGTGGATCTCCTATCCATAATGGATCCTTCATAATCAGCATCCGTGTAAGTCTCAAGTGACATAGTTTCCCCCTTCTTAAATAGAATACCTTTTCCAAGTGTTCCCTTCAAGCAGTGTAGTATCTTATACACTACCCTTAGGTGAGTCTCTTTTGGGTTGTGCATGAATTGGTTGACTACACCCACTGCATAAGCAATGTCTGACTAAGTATGAACCAGATAAATTAGCCTTCCAACCAACCTTTGATAGGAGCCTTATCAACCACACTATCTTCCGAAACTTCCCCCAACCAGTGGTTAGGTTCAATGGGAATGTCTACTGCCTTACAACCCAGCATTCCAGTTTCAGTTAGGAGGTCTCCAATGTACTTTTGCTAAGAAATAAAAATTCCCTCTTTTGAATGTGTCACTTCTATGCCAAAAAAATACTTCAATCTCCCCATGTCTTTAATTTCAAACTCAATAATTAAACACTCCCTTAGTTTATTCATGCTTTCCTCATCATATTCGGTGACTACAATGTCATTCACATATACTATTAGCATTGTCACTCCCCATGTGGCCAAGTGGTGGATGAATAGGATATGATCCCCTTGGCTTTGCCGATACCCCATACTAAGCATCACTCTCGTAAACAGACCAAACTAGGCCCTTGGGGACTGTTTTAGTTCATATAGGGCCTTTTTCAGTTTGCACACTACCTGCTCCTATGTTGTTGGGCTATAACCTGGTGGTAATTCCATATAAACCTCCTCTTCTAGATCCCCAAGCAAAAATTCATTTTATACATCATATTATTGTAGTGGCCAACCTAGATTAATAGCCAAGGATAGAAGGACCCTGACTGTATAAAGGTATCTAGGTAATCTACCCCATACACTTGTGTGTAGCCCTTAACCATTAGCCTTGCTTTGTACTTGTCCAATGACCTATCAGATTTATATTTGATTGTATAAACCCATTTACATCCCATTGGGTGTTTCCCTTTAGGAAACTAAACAAGCTCCCATGTTTGGTTCTTTTCTAGGGTTGCCATCTTAGCCTCCATGGCATTCTTTCAATTCTTCTTCCCTATTACTTCAGAAAAAGTTTTGGGAATAGGAATAGTATGAAGGCTGGTGAGAAAGGCTTTGTGTGGGGATGATAATTTGGAATAGGATAAGAATAAGTGTAAGGGATGTTTGGTGCAGGTTCTAGTACCATTTCTAAGTGCAATAGGCCAATCAAGATCACACTTAGAGCTTTTTGTTTCAGGTTTGGGTTCAGTAGGTTCAATAGGCTCATCATCAGGTATTAAAGATTTGACAACTGAATTACCTGGTGAGTTGTCAGGAGGGTTGTCAGAGTTGTCAATGCTGGCAGCAACAAGATTAGGACTTGAATTGGATGTTGAAGCTTGCATAGGGGAAGGAGCTAGCCTTTTTCCCCTTGAGAAAACTTGCAGTGGACGAGGAGTATCTGGCAAAGGCTCTTTTGGTGTCATACCCAATGAATCCTTTGGAATAGTTGGTGGGAGAGAGCAAGATGATATATCAAGATCATGAAGAGTAGGAAACTAATCCTTATCAGTCAAAAATGGACTCTATCCCTAAGGATTAGGATGGCCAAAATAGGGGATATTCTCTGCAAAGATTACATCGGCTGACATAAAGAATTTCTTGAAAGAAGGGTGATAGCACCGATAGCCTTTTTGAGTAGAGTATCCAATGAATATACACTTTAGAGCATGAGGGTCTAATTTACCTCTGTTAGCAGTGGGGACATGAACAAAAGATACACACCCAAACACCTTAGGTTTCCAACAACTAGAAACATGAACATCAGGAAACTGCTTGGTTAGAAGTTGAATTGGGCTAGAGATTTAAGAGTTTGTGTGGGAAAACTCTTGATAAGGAAAGTAGTTGTTAGAGTTGCTTCTCCCCAATAATGTTTAGGAACATTATAGTGGAATATAAGCGCTTTGGTAACAACTAGGAGGTGGCCATTCTTCCTCTCAGCCACTCCATTCTATTGAGGATGAATGATGCCTTTTTGTTGAAAGAAAATAGATAGGGATTGGTTGAAGAAATCCTTGGCATTATTAGACCTAAATCTTTTTTATTTCTACACCAAACTGATTCTTAATCATGTTGTAGAATATAGGAAAAATGTGGCCCACCTCAGATTTAGTTTTCAACAGATATAGCCACACTACCCTTGTGTAATCATCCACAAAAATAACAAACTAATGTGCCTCAAAAATATTGGGAATAGTTGAAGGGACCCAAACATCACTATGAATTAGAGAGAAAGGAAGATTAGCTCTTTTATTAGATGGAGGAAAGGACACTCTTTCGTCCTTTGCAAATTCACATACAAAACAATGAAAATTTCTAACATCTAGGCCTTTATATAAATCTGGAAACATCACCCTAAGAGTCAAAAAAGAATGGTGATCGAGTCGATAATGGTGCAACCACAATTGATCTTTGCTGGACTAGGCATGACACAAAGGGAACTTTCTCCTTTTTGTCCTGCTCATCCGGTTTCTCAAGGTAGTGAAGTCTAGCCCTAGCTCTAGCAAGCCCAATCATCCTCTTCGTGCCCTGTTCCTAAATCTCATAGAAAGTTGAATGAAAAATAATACTATAATTAGTGTCCAAGATAAGTTTTTGGATAGAGATGGGGTTAGTGAATAATTTAGGAACATGAAGAACATTTTTTTAGGGTGAGATGTTCATTAAGAAGAACATCCCCTTGGCCAGCAACAATGGTTAAAGAACTATCTGCCATTGTAATTTTTCTGGAGCTTGAACAAGGACTATAGATGATGAAAAGATGGGAGAAAGGAGTCATGTGATCCGTAGCTCCAGAGTTTAGGATCCAAGAATTAGGGTGAACAATTTTTGAAGCATGTAGAGTAAAAGAAGGGGAAGAAATACCTGTGGGTGCAAGAGAGTAGGTACCTTTCTCAGCCTTCTTGTTGAGGGATTCCAAAAAACATCTCAAATTTTCAATCTCAGGCCTGTTAAGCTCCAGGGCATCTCCCTGTTCTTGACCCTTTTGCTTAGGTTGTTGGTGGTTGTTGGCTATGCACACTTGTCCTTGCCCTTGGCCTCCTCAGTTGTCCTCCTTTGGATGGCTTTCCATGGAGCTTCCAATATTTTTCTATGGTGTGCTGGGGCTTTTTGCAGTAGATACACCATAAGGAATTCCTATCCACAACCACCTTCTCCTCTCTATGTCCTTTACTCTGAGTAGGAGCCTTCAAAGACACTAGGGTAGGGCTTTCTATTAGGGAATTCTCCAACATAACTCCCATTCTTCCTTCTTCTAGACGAACTATAGAAATAATTTCATTTAAAGAAGGTAAATCCTCCTTACCGAGGATTTGTACCCTTATAGCATCAAACTTCATATTGAGGCCGACTAGGAAGTCATTTGCCCTCTCCTTCTCCACAAACCTCTTTTGTAATGCAGCATCTTCACTGCACTTCATCTTCAAGCATTGGAAATGGTCAAATTCCTGCCATAGGGTCTACAACAAGTTTGCATATTCAGTAATGGACATTGTACCTTGCTTCATGGCTACCACTTTAGTCCTTATCTTATAGATTTGTGCTGCATCGTGAACCATGGAGTAGGTATGCTTTATTGCCTCCCAAATATCCTTGGTTGTTGTTAGGAACATCATGGTATCGCTAATCTCTGGGACCATGGAGTTCCATAGCCAGGACATCACCAGGAAATCTTCCTCATCCCATGCTACAAACGTGGGATCTCCCTCCTTAGGACCGGTTCCCAAAAGATGGCTTAGCTTCCCTTTTTCCTTTAGGAACATGCAGATTAGTTGGGACCACTTCAAGTAGTTCTTACCGTTCAATTGATAAACTGCTTGAAGATTCTTCAATTCTCCCCCTAAGCCTCCATTATTTGTTCCAACAAACAAAATTTCTATTGTATTGCTAGAATCACCCAAATCCAGCATAGGGTTATGAGTATCGGACATATTGTTTATGAAGAAGATTGATGAATGCCACAATAGTCGCAAAGAACAGTGACTATAATCCTATGGCTCTAATACCATGTCAAGAAAGACATGAAAGGGTTTTCAATATTATTTTCCTTTGAAGGGATAGATGGAATTATATACAAGGCTTCATGCTAAACTAGGAAGTTTCTAAAAAACAGAAAAAGAAAGTTTCCAAATCTGAATTTGAAAACCTATACAATTTAGGATACAACAAACTATAGAAAGTTACATCAACCTATCTTCTAGAAGATACACACTTGTTTTAGAAAGAAAAGGTAATCAAATAACAATCAAGCTGATTTGATCTTGCCCGACAATGAGGACAAGATCAGCTTTTTCATCATTGACAGAATTATCTAATATATAAATGAGTGAATTCCAAATTGCCTAATTCACATGTTTGGAATAGCTAAATCATCCTAAATTTTTCTTTTGAAAATTCAAATTAAGGAAATATTGAATGAATTGATCGTAAATTATGAGATCTGACTACTACTTTTCCTTTTAGGGAAGACAATAATTGTAGGGAAAATGCTCCGAATTGGATCAATTTCTCCTCAACCAACAACTAAGTGCTTGGGCCACTAAAATCCTACCAGGAAAATCCACAAATTACTAAAGAAAACATTGAATCAACAGGAGAGAGATTTCAATATACCTCAGGCTTCACCTCTTGGGTGAGTTGAATGCTAGGAGTCCCTATCTGGTCTTCAATTTGAGCGCTCGCCTCCCGCTCCTGCCTCCGACGCATCATAACACATATAGCACACAAACAGTCATCCTTGTGCTTCTTAACTCTGTTGACGTAAATGAACAAACGATAACTTAAAATGATCGAACAAAATAAATACTTGTAAGTACAACATTGAGGGTAAATTACACTGGGCACCCTTGGGATTTAGTATAAATACAAGGAGTACTCGTCACTTTACAAAAATTACACTAATTACCCCTATTGCTTAAAAGCTAATATCATTACCCTCAAGGTTAAATTTACGTTACATGGAGTGCCCCTGCAGTTTTATAAAGTTATGATTTCTTAACAAATATTTGACTGAGGGAAGGTCAGTGTAATTTCCAGAATGAGGGGGGTACATGACATAACTTAGTGAAACCTCAAGGGTGCCAAGTGTAATTTATCCTAAAGTTGTAGGAACTTTTTGTTCTAAAAAATCATACTACAAAATTCTGATGTATTTAACATAAAACAATACAACAACAACAACATATCAAGCCTTTATCCCACTATGTGGGGATTTAACATAAAACAATAATTGAAGAAAATAAATGTAAACAACAATAAATAAATCTTATAAATTCAACTAGATTTCAGATTTAAAATTACAAGTTAAACTCAATTAGAAAGAAACTGAGCCACTTAATACAAACGTACAGCTTGGAAAGTATAAACAGAACTAACAAGTTCATTAGATTCCATAATAATCACTTCGAGCACAGTTTGACCAGAAGTAGAAGATAATTGATTTAATCTGAGAACCCTGACAAAGATGTGGACAGAGATCACAAAATTCAGAAGAAAATATGACATGCTATCGAAGTGCTAAGGGAAAGAAATCAAAATTAAACACAATGAAAAAGAAGTAATCTAAATATAATTTACTCAAAACAAGTATTTCAATATTATAAATAACAGCAAGCTATGACTTCTTAATTCTTTAGGAAGGATGAGAATGAGATGAAACCAAGATGATATTGCACTTTGAAGAAATAATGTTGGCTGTCTCTTTAGGCTTAGAAACGTTTTGAAAATGTCGTCATTTTGCATTTTCCTCTTACTTCTATTGAGGCCATATTAGATATCCAAGGAATGGGCTGTGTTTCAAGAGGCTTATGTGAGCTTTTGAGATTATGTATAGCCTATAAAGATGCAACAGTATGGCTAAAAGGGAGGGGGGTGAGTTAAAATAAAATCCAATCTATCACTTCTTCTATGTTCTCTCCTTCAAATCTACTCTCTCCATTCACCTCTAGTCTTCCTCTCTGAGTAATATCTGTTTCTATCTCATTTATTTTCTTCCTCTCCTCTCCCTCTCCTATATATATATATATATAAATATATGCAGATTCTATTATCCTCTCATATGCAGGTTTTTCTTTGTTTCTCTATTGATTGTTCTATTATTCTCTTCCTTGTGCACATTCTTCTCCTCTATTGTGGTACTGTTTGCTGCATTTTCTCTTCTGTGGGGGCCAGAGGGCAACATTTATCTTTTGTGTGTGTGTGTGTTTGGCTTTTGTTGGGGGGGGGGGGTGTATACCCTTACAAAAACCATAAATAAATTCTAAATAACATGTGATTAAGAAAAAATGTTGGAATCCATAATATTATATAGAAAAATTTTCCCCCTTGCAGGACCCACCCATTCTTCTATGTTTCTTGGGCTAAATCAATTTGATATTGCCAACATGGTGGTAGCCCAGCAGCTTGGGAGTTCTCCTGTGTCTCCTAGGTCAAGTTGGAACCTTAAAAGCATCTTGAATGCAGGATGACCTAGACCCATAGGCTAAAATGAGCGGTGATGCAGCGCTTGACCCTACGCATTGCAATGGGGCCAGGGTGACAGGCTCACCTTCCCAACAGTAGCTATGGCTCAACTGGACACTTCCTAGCAAGAAAAGGCCTTCTTGGTCTCGCTCAAAGGCGGTTGCTACCCTGGTTGCCCCACCTTCCACTTTTATTCAACCAAAAAAAAAATGATATCAAATTAGAATATCCTTAGATGTAAAAAAATCCATAGGAAATCTTTTCAATGTGAAAGTTCATCATTCAAACACCCGCTCTGTTAGCATCAAGTTCACAACTAGTAATTTCCCTAAAAATGAGACATATATAAACACTAGCTAATGAGCCCACATGACGTGCAAGTTTAAATATATCAATTATTTTTATAGAAAATTATATTAAAAAATTTATAATATGAAAATATAATTTAAACATGTTATTGTTAATAAATTATTTTTTTGAAATTATAGCCAAAATTTTAAAATAGTAATAAGTATTGAGTGTAATATTTTATATATTTGACAATCTCTTAAAGGAAAAAAACAATTATCTAGTTTGAAAGCTCATAAAATCCACTGCCGGTCCCAAGCCCGGATAAAGGAGGAGGGTTGTGTTAGGTAGCCGACAGCCAACGTAAAACTTAGTCGGATCCAAAACATGAACTCTAGACAAATTATGAAAAAACGTTTGGGCGTGGGCGTAACCCTTCATAGCGACGCGCTACACTGCCCCCGTGTAGTGACAAGTGAGCTAGGGCCGCTGCATCGGCGCCCGGATGTAGTGATAAATGAGCAAGGGTTCCCGCATTTGCTTGGACGGATGTGGGTAAAGAAGTTAGTCCAAAATCAAAATCAAAATCAAAATCAACATCAAAACCAAAATCAAAATCAAAATCAGAACCAAAATAAAAAAAAAAAACAAAATCAAATTCAAAGTCAAGGCCAAAAACAAAATCAAATCCAAAGTGAAGGACAAAAACAAAATCATAGATTAAGGATTGGATCATGGAACATAGGAACATTAACAGGCAAAGCTATGGAAGTGGTGGATGTGATGATTAGGAGAAAAATTAATATTATGTGCCTTCAAGAGACGAGATGGGTAGGGAAAAAAACAAAAATTTTATCAGAAGCTGGATATAAATTATGGTACACAGGAACTGATTTAGCGAAAAATGGAGTAGGGATTATTATGGATAAAAGCTTAATAGATGAGGTAGTGGATGTAAAAAGAATAGGGGATAGGATTATTATGGTGAAGATTAGTCTAGGAAGAATAACTATGAATATCTTTAGTACATATGCACCACAAGCGGGGTTAGGTGATGAGATAAAAGCAAAATTCTGGGAGGACCTAGAGGGACTTATACGAATGATACCAAGATGAGAGAAAGTGATTATAGGAGGTGACTTAAATGGGCACGTGGGTAGAGACGGAAACGGATATAGAGAGGTACATGGAGGGTATGGATTCGGGAAAATTAATAATGAGGGTAAATCTATCCTAGATTTTGCTATGGCATATGGGCTCATTATAACCAATACGAGGTTCAAAAAACGGGACGAACACTTAATCACATATAAAAATATCAGCTCAAGCACCCAAATAGATTACTTCCTCATGAGACAAGAGGATCGGTTATGTTGTAGGGATTGTAAGGTAATACCGGGAGAGTGTTTGACTACTCAACATAGACTTCTAGTACTTGACGTCCAAGTAAGAAATTGGAAGAGAAAAAACCATATAAAACAAAATCCAAAAATCAGGTGGTGGAATTTAAAAGGGGAGAAACAACTAATCTTCAAAGAAAAATTAAGGGGTAGAAGGGAATGGAATGAAGAAAGACAAACAGACTAAATGTGGAAAGAAATGGCTAATGCTCTGAGAAGCACGGCAAATGTAGTCCTTGGAGAGACAAATGGTAGAGCCCCTAACCTTAAGGAGTCTTGGTGGTGGAATGAAGATGTACAATTGAAAATTAAAAATAAGAAAACTTGCTATAAGGCGGTATATCAATGCAACAATGAAGAAAATCAAAAAAATTATAAAAAAGCAAAAAAGGCAGCAAAAAGAGCTGTTAGTGAAGCAAGGTCAAAAGCATATGAGAATCTATATAAACGACTTGATACAAAAGATGGAGAAAGGGATATATATAAATTAGCTAAAGCAAGAGAAAGAAAAACACGGGATTTAAATCAAGTGAAATGCATAAAAGATGACAATCAAAATGTTTTAGTAAATGAGGGAGCGATTAAGGAGAGATGGAAGGAGTATTTCACAAAATTATTCAATGATGGTGGTGACACAAGAGTTAGGTTGGGACATCTTAGTAACTCCGAAGAGAATGTGAGCTACACATTCTATCGACGCATAAGTTCAAATGAAATAAGGCAAGTTTTAAAAAAGATGAAAAATCATAAGGCAGTGGGACCAGATAATATACCAATAGAAGCATGGAAATGCATGGGAGAAGAGGGCATCTCCTGGCTAACGCAACTATTTAACACGATCCTTAAATCAAAAAAGATGCCAGATGAGTGGAGGAAGAGTACTTTGGTTCCTATATACAAGAACAAAGGAGATGTTCAAAACTGTGAAAATTATAGAGGAATTAAGTTAATGAGTCATACCATGAAACTCTGGGAGAGAGTAATAGAGCAGAGACTTAGAAAAGAAACAAATGTGTCAGAAAATCAGTTTGGTTTCATGCCTGGCAGGTCAACAATGGAAGCTATATATTTACTGAGGCGCCTAATGGAAAGGTATCGGGATCATCAGAATGACCTACATATGGTGTTTATAGATCTAGAAAAGGCCTATGATAGGGTCCCTAGAGAAGTATTATGGAGGGTTTTAGAGAAGAAAGGAGTCAAAATAGCCTATATACAAGCCCTTAAGGACATGTATCATGGTGTAGAGACAAGGGTCAGAACATGCGGAAGGGATACTGAACCATTTACAACTACAATAGGATTGCATCAAGGTTCTGCACTAAGTCCATACTTATTTACCTTAATAATGGATGAACTCACTAAAGATATTCAGACATATGTGCCATGGTGTATGCTATTTGCAGACGACATAGTGTTGGTGGATGAAACAAAAGAAGGAGTGAACACTAAGCTTGAGTTGTGGAGAAACAATTTAGAATCTAAGGGATTTAAATTAAGTAGAAAGAAAACAGAATATATGGAATGCAAATTTAGTAAAAATGCAAGAGTGGATGATGTTATAATAAAATTAGAAGACCAAATCTTACAAAGAAAAGACCATTTTCGATATTTGGGATCAGTGATTCAAAAAGATGGAGAAATTCACGAGGATGTCGCACATAGAATTAAGGCAGGTTGGCTAAAATGGAGAAATGCATCGGGAGTGTTATGTGATGGTAAAATCCCATTAAAATTGAAAGGAAAATTTTATAGGAGAGCTATAAGACCAGTTTTGCTGTATGGCTCAGAATGTTGGGCAGTCAAATACCAGCATGAGCAAAAGACGAGTGTAGCGGAGATGAGGATGTTAAGATGGATGTGCGAACATACAAGAAAGGATAAAATTAGAAATGAAGTTATTCGTAATAAGGTAGGAGTAGCGCCAATCGAGGAGAAGATGAGAGAGACTAGACTAAGATGGTTTGGTCATGTGAGAATGAGACTAAGAGATGCTCCTGTGAGGAGAGTTGATGAAATGGAACAATTAGTCACAAAAAGAGGTAGAGGTAGACCCAAGAAGACTTTGGGAGAGATATTAAAGTTCGATATGAAGTATATGGATCTAAATGAAGATATGACAAACGATAGAAATACATGGAAGTCTAGAATTCATGTAGCCGACCCCACATAGTGGGATAAAGGCTGGATATGTTGTTGTTGTTGTTGAAAGCTCATTAAATAATAGTAGTCATTACTTTTTGATTTAAATAAATTTATTACATTCATAAAACTTTAAAATTCTTTTGAATTTATTTTAACACAATAAATTCATTTTAATAATAAAAAAGAGAAAATTAAAAAAGAATTCATTTTAATGTAATTTCTTAGATCTAATAATTTGAACCAATGTCTTTCAGAGCTCAATTATTTATTCATTTAAAGTCCTTTAAATAATTTTAAAATTTATAAAAAATTACAAATTCCTTTAAATTTGTTCAAGCCCTACAAATTTCTTTCGATCATTTAATAGCTTCAATGTGATTTAATAAAATTTTCTTTCAATAATGGAAATAAAAAAAGACATTAATTTAAATAAATTTAATGTAACTAATAGGAAAACTAAGATGAATATTAATTTATACTTGATTTATTAGAGTTTTATTACTTTACTACATTAATTTATGATATTTATCCTTTTATCTATTTGTTTAATGTTTCTTTCATAATTTTTTAGTTGATCAAACTTAAACTCCTTTTAATTTCTTTAAGCCTACAAATTCCTTCCAATAACGAGAATGAAAAAAATGAAACAACACTTACATAAATTATTTCAATTTAATTTAGTAATTGTAATGATGTAAATAAATGTAAATAATGTTGGTATAATTTAATGTAATTAATGTGATTTAAATGCTATAGGTTGAGCTTTATATATCTATATATACAGATGTATTTTCAGATCATTGAATCTTCAGAAAGAATCCAGATTAAAACTTTTCAACCTTGACAATTTGAGAATTGTTTGTAGATTCCATGGTTGTATGCAGTTCTGCAAAGTGAGTTGGTTTGAGCAAAAACATTCAGGAGCAAAAAAGACCACCATGACAGCAATAATAACCACTACGCATCAGTAACAGCTGTACTGACCATTATGGCTAAACCATTACAGGTTTGAAATTCAATCTACCTGTAGGAACCATTACACAATGGTTTCCAGCATCTTTATCTTTAAAAAACAAAAACTACTTCCTACTATGAAATAAACTCAGATTAGATATATAAGCTTATGCTCCTTTTCTCTATCTCTCCCCCTTGCTTGATGCATTCTAGCTGGTCTAACATTCATGAAGTTGATAGTGAAGTAATTAGATTTTAATAGGGAGGTTTTTTTAAATTATGGTGCTACATCTTATTTTTTGTTTTTTGAGGGATTCCGATGATGGACTTAAGTAGCCAGTTTGTAAAGAAATTACATGTTATTCAAGTCTTAAGGCTTACAAAGTAGCCCAAATGGACATAACATGGTTTGAGAATTAATAAAAATTTAAATATTCTGAAGTGTGTTGCTCCCCCCCCCCCTTTTCTCTTCCCCCTTTCTCTCTCTCTCTCTCTCTCTCTCTCTCCCCAATCTTTTTTACAGGTGTATCTTTGCCATCTCAATCTTCGCCCTAGCTTTCTCTACATTTCCTTATTCCATGATTGTCCAAATACTTTCTCTCTTACCAGTTACATCTCTTTTCTTCCCTACTGGAACATCTCTCTAACTCTCTGTGGTGGTTTCCTTTCCCTCAATGCTTCTCTTTCCTGATCTATTACATCATTCCTGTCCCGTTTTGCTATTGCTTGTCTCTGCTGCAGCTTCTTTCTACTGCAATTAGTCATATTCTTCTATAGTTTCCATGTTTTCTTTGTCTATTGTTGTTTCCACTGCTATCACATGTTTTTCCAAGTAGTGCTGCCACTACAGTTTACCATGGCTATTGTTTGGTTTTTCCCTCTCCTGTTGCTTTATAACAGCAGCAACAACAACAATCAAAAGCCTTGCTCCCATTGGGTGGGGTTTGAAGCAAAGAATAAAAGAGAGACATGGAGAGAGAGAACTTCCCAAATACTGCCATCCCCACAAAACTCATCCAGGGACAATTCCTTTCCCTTATGCAACTTCTCAAGGCTCGATTAGCTGGGTCATCCTTTCCTTCATCTTATCCATCTTCTCATTACATCAAGTCTTTCTCTTCATGTCACCCAAACATTGAGTGCCATATTCCCTCTCCCTCTTTCCATTCTTAACTCTCTTCTCCTTTCCTCCGTGTTTTCTTCTCTTTACTCCTTTTTGCAGTTCATGAGATGTGTCCACACTTATTCCTACCACCTAATGTTCATAAAAATCAATGATCCCATTCAAGCACATTGCAGTATATCAATTTCCTTAACCACAAAAGGCAAAAATTGCATAAAAAGGTTTGAAATACTTCAAAACCAGTAATACTGTAAGACAAAGTGCTCTAGGCACAACACATAAAAGCCAAAGATATGGAGGTCTCAACATTAAGTACGTGCACAAGAGTGACAGGGAAAACCAGAATGGCCTGGCTGCAATTACCAGTAATGCTGAGAGGAGATGATAAAAGCTGACTATCAACCTTCACTAACTTATGGAAAACCTGCCCCAGTTTAATTTCTCTGTGGATCTTACATCATTAGGAACATAATTTCTTGAGTGGTCAAATGAAAGAAACCTCACCTACAGCTCAGAATAAATTACATAAAAGAGGCAAGACATACCCTTGTCGCTTCCGTATCTTATGTTTATAGTGACCACCTTTCAACTGAATCTTTACACTGCTGGTAGGTGCAACATCCTTGGACTGAATGCTTTCTACACCTAATAAGAAAAAATCTTGCTGTCAATAACACAAGATGTCCGTATTTTAAGTAAAGAATACATATATTTTTAACATGACATGCATAGCTAATGATCCCAATAATCACCCATGTCAACTTATTAGGAGCAAACAACAAGCTAGTTAGGCAAATAATTGTAGTATGCAGATCACAAAGAGTGAGAAATTTGAATTACCTATCAAGGTAGTTGGCAGACAATTTCATCAAAAAGGGAAATTCAAATATCGGAAGACATATAAGCAATTGGGTCCTAGTTGTCAAAAAGTTTTTTAAATCCTTTAACCACAACAATAATACTTTTCAATTCTTCCTCTTGGGTTTATGTTTTGTTTCTTTTTCTTGGTTCATCACTTTTTTGCTATCAGTTCTTGGCATATAAAAGCTAATTGCATTATTTACTTTTTTATGGTTCTGCAGTGCTGTTTATTCACATCCAAATATATAGTAATAAAATTCTTAAGAAAAAAACCATGATCTTCAGAACCTTAATATGCATATAATACCAATTCAAAGAAACAGGAGAGCATTAATTGAATTACAATAGTTATTTGAATCATAAGAAGAAGAAGAATATAGAAGAAGAAAATAAGCAACTATAAAGGCAAAAAATAATCTGAATTCATATTTTCATCAATTAAAGTAAAAACAGTTTGCAGACCATACTTTTCTAAATTATGCTAGTATTCAAATATAGAGAAACAATTTCTATTTCCATCTTTCAGTGTCCAAGTAGCCTTTTGTTACAACCCAAGGGTAGATTAGACAATGGGGGAATTCTTGTAACCAACTGTAACAACAAGAGGTTAAGTGAAAGGATGGAGAAACTGGAATTCTTTTAACATGACATGTCATCCAATTGGAATCAAGGATGGAGAAACTGGAATTTGGCATGTCCCAGACCCAAGAAGCTATGATCTAGAGCTAGGAGGATATTGTGGCCATCAGGGAAAGTGTGCGAGAACTGGAGAAGAACAAGGAGACGATGGAACAGTATGGTTAGAAGATCAACAACATGTTCAACATCAACAACATGTTCAACATGCTAGCCGCACTACCCCAATTCCATCTACCACTTGATTTTCCCCCAAGAACAAGTTCTGACCAAATCTTGACCCGAGATGACATTCTTCCTAGACCTGATGAAGGGCTGGAAGCAGAAGTTAAGCCTGCTTTGGAGCAAGGCAATCAGGTAAAAGGAACTCCTTCCCAAACTACTGTACATACGCCTATGCCCCGACTGGAAATTCCAGTGTTTGGGGGTGTGAAACCATGGTGGTGGATCTGCTAAAGATTTTTTCAATTCTATTGTATTAATGAGGAGCAGAAGGTTACCTTGGCAGCAGCCTATCTCAACGATATGGCTGACTCATGGTATCAAGGTTGGACACAAGCCAAGGGTGCTAAGTCTAGTTGGGCTGAATTTTCGGGAGGAATTATGTGACCGATTTGGAGAAAAGAGAGTGGCAGATGTAGTCAAAGAATTTAACAAGCTAAAGCAAGAGGGTTCGGTGATAGAATACCAAATGTAGGTTGAGGAATTGAGAGCATTGTTGTGGACCTCTCAACCGAGCCTAAGTGAACCATACTTTGTGTCCAATTTCATTAGTGGATAAAAAGAGGAGTTGAGACCTATGATTAAGATGATGATGCCTATAACGGCGAAACAAGTGGCTAAGAAAGCAAAGTTACAGGAGCTTACTCTAGAAGCAATCTTTAAAAGGCATAGAATGTCGTTGAGTAATAATCCTCCCACCAGTCAGCAGTTGGAAGGAAATACCAAGGTTAACTCTAACCTTAATACAGTAAAAAATCCTAGGCCAGAGCAAAGGAGGCAGCTAGGATCATGCTATAAATGCAGAGACAACTTCCATCCAAGCCACCAATGCAAAAGACTGCTATTGAACATGGAAGGACTAGATGAAAAAGAGGAAGAAGAAGAAGAGGTTGTTTTCCATGAAGAAACTGATGAGTGGTGATCACCAGGGAGGAGTTGCAGAAACTATTACAGAAAGGGGCTTAGGAGTCACAGCTGCATTCTATACAGGTTGTTGAGTTTGAAGAAAGGGTTGAGGTGGAGAAGGGACATTCAAAGGTTGTGAACGCCGCTACACTTCTATTACTCAAAAGGGAAAAGGCAAAGGAGAAAGAAGGAGAGAAGGAGGCAGCAAGTATTGAAAGCAGGGATTGGTTGAACCGTAGCCTGTTGCTATAAATTCTTGGGGTTAGGGACGTGAATTTTCTCATCGGGGAGGGGAATTGTTACGACCCAGGGGTAGATTAGACATTGGGGGGAATTCTGGTAATCAACTGTAACAACAAGAGGTTAAGTGGTTGTAGGCGGTTGCAGACAAGTGGTAGAATAGATAAAACAGTTACAACTCCTTCAGCTGACAGTTAGCTATCTAACTAAAAAGAGTAGCCTTTAAGAAGGCAGTTTTAGAAGAGTTAAAGCAGTTTTTGGAATAACAAAACTCTCACTCTCTTCCCTCTCAATCCCTCTCTCTAATTTTCTCTCTCTCTTTCTCGTTCTATTTGTTTCTTCCTCAACTTCCATCCTCTTTCTTGAAATTTCATCCAAATTCCCAGATTGTCCAACCCTCAACTCAAGGGTGTCACCCTTTTATTCTTTCAAAAAGAACAATTGTTGATAAGTAAATTATCCTCAAATGTTAAAAAATATTCTTAGCTATTCTATGATTTGTATTCCATGTCAGGACCCTACAGTGGTTAAGGAAGTTAGAGGTTGTAACAAGTAGAGGGTAGTGTAACTAGAAGCAGTAGTTGATACAATTGAAGATGGTTGTAACAATTAAACCGCCTATGAGGATGGGCCTATATGAGGGCCTTTCCCTCTCAATAAGGAGGCATCCATGAATTCGTAATAAAATTCCCAATTCATTCTCTCTTTGTGTAATGACCCGTAAGAGGGCCTAGATTTTATTGAGATTTATTTATTGCATTTTGAATTTTTGGGTTAAAAAGGATTTTTCCAAGTAAATATTTAATGTGAAAAAAAATATATATGGGTAATATAAGAATTAAAATAGGAGGGATACTTAGGAAATAATAAATTGGAAGATAATTAGAAAAAAGGGGAGATTTGAAGATAATTTTGCGCATGAAAATTAGGTGATGAGTTTGAAAATTTTTAAGTTATTAAAGGATAAGGACTTACAGGTGTCCAAGGTTTTTCCTATATATATATATATATATACCCATATTTTCCTCACGCCACAAGAAGAGAGTTCAAGAAGTTGCAGCCACTGTGAGGATCTCCATAGGAGAGTTTGCGTTGCACTTGTTGAGTCTAGTCAAGAAATATCAGGCAAGTTCTTCATTCTTAGATTCCAGCCCAGTTCAATGGATATATATGTGAGTGTGTGTGTCCAGTGAGTTTATCTCCCTCGTTTGATTGGGCAAGTCCTGTATTTTTCTTCTGACGATTTCTCCCAAAGCGATCGTTGTATCATCTTAAATGTTGTTTCATATCAGTTGGGTTTTGATCTCCCCAAGTTTCTTCGGAATGGTGTAGCATTGATAGGGTTGTATTTGAATGTGAGTTGACATCCGAACATGTTTTCCAGATATTGTCTTTGATATCCGAATGCTTGTTAATGATATCTGAATAAGTATGAGACATACTTGTGTGTTATATCTGAATGAGGGCTTAGACATTCGAATATGTATAAAGTTTTGTTGTGTGTGATATCCGAATAGCATCATATATATATTCGAATACAGGTGTACCCATCCGAATATTAGTGATCTTCATATCCAAATACACATTGATGATATCCGAATACTCCTTATGCATGAGGTTTGTAGCATCCAAATATATATTGCACATCCTAATGCTTGCCTTAATCCATCCGAATACCCTTGTGAGATATCTGAATATGTCCTTGATGATATCCGAAAATGGTTATGACATCCGAATAGCTCTCACATACATAGCATTCCCACATCCAAATGACTTGAATTATATCTGAATGTGTGAGCCATGCATCCGAATGCTAGCATATGATATTCAAATACCCTTGTATCTAAAATCCTCATATCCGAATGCTTCATACAATATTCGAATGTGGTCCTAAGTATATCCGAATGCAAGTTATTATTTGAATGCAAGGTTAAATGTTCATGAATATTGAATCTCATATCAAAATATGATAAATCTCTCATGCTTATGCCACTAATCAAGAATCCTAAGAGTTATACAATCTAATAGTTTGATGATGGTTATATCGTGTGCCTTGCTTTGTTATATGACATGTATGATATTATGTGCATACATCCTGGGATATGAGCATGGAGCATGACTTTATGTGGAGCACTTCATATTGTGTGTGAGCGTGTATATGTGCATTGCATTGCAGTATGCACGCGAGGCAGCTTAGTCCGCGGGGATCCCGTATGTTTCAGTTTCAACTTTAGTGCAAGAGCGCAAGGCCCACAGTTCAGTTTCAGTTTTGCTCGCCTGGTGATGACTAGGGGGCTAGGGGCACAAGACCCACAATATGTGCTTACAGTTTTTATGGTTATAGGTTTCGTTTCAGGCAGGTATGTACTTCAGATTATGTAAGCCTAAGGACCGAAGTTGCTTACCTACACTATACAGTTTATGTGCATCGATACTTATCATATATGTGCAACCATATAATTGATTAATAATCCCTCAATGCAAGAACAATTAGTATTTGATAAGTATCTATATTCCTTGACTCAGCTACTATTTAATTTCACGTTATTACTTGCTGAGCCTTGTGGCTCACCTTGTATTCTTCACCATTTCAGGTCCTAGAAGGGGAGTTCCAGACGTTGGGCCTAGCAGTGTCTGTCAGTAGAGTGTATATGGGGAGCCACTCAAAATCAAAAGATTTCTAGGAGTTGTGTCCTGAGATTTTTAGAGTATTTATTATTTTCAGTTGAGGGGTTCCGTTAGTTAGTAGTATCAGTTAGATGTATGTCCCTCGAGGACCAGTGATCATTGTTTTAGTTTATGTTGAACCCACACAGTTCAGATCTGTGTTATAGTACAGTTTAAGGTGTTTTTTAGTTATGATGTGATCGATTTAGAATGATGACTCCAGATTTTCAGATTTGTTGTGAGATTTATTTTATTCTTTTATATATATTTTTTTTTAAGTAGCACCTCTTCCTCGACTGCTCCAAGAGAAGGGACGCTACATTTGTTCTCTCCCAAATCTCTTTGTTCACTCTTCTCTCCATTATCTTTCCTCTAATTCTCTCTCTCTCTCTCTCTTTCTGTTCTCTCCCTCTCGTTCTTTCTTTCTTTCTTTCCTAAAACCAAACCCTAATTCTCCTCAAGGAGAATTCACTGGTCAGGTCGAGAACCTAACATTCCATTATAAATTCTATAAACTAGAGAGATGCTTACCTAAATAATGGGAGACAGAGTAACGCACTTTACACTTTCAACCAAAAATACATATATTTATGAAACCGTCTTCATGCTTTTGAATGTAGCACATGTATCAATCATGCATTCCTCTAGGGTCTGTGTCTAAATAAAAATAAAAAAGAACCTAGAAAGGTAAAAGTTGTTTTGTTTATGACAGGAAGTGCACTGCCAAAAGACCTAAAAATGCTTATGACAAGGAACTAAATTTTGTATAGAACTCCAAATTCCAATCCATTGTTCAAATATGAGAGTGAATCAACAAAGCTATAACCAATTTAACATTAAAATTGCAACAACATGAGCCTCCCCAGAAGCACTTGCTAGAGGCAACTCTTGGATTCATGGGACTAAGTGACGCAGGAGCAATAAAAAAAAAATTATTAGCAGGGTTATTTTTGTTATTTTGCATATTTATCATCTTCACAGCTTTCTGGTCATGTTATTTTATTTGGGTTCAAACTATGTCGTTATGGTTTTTTAGAGCCTTATCTTAAATCCCATGTTCTCCTTATGGGACTAGGAATAGCTGAAGGTGTCTAGCCCAAAAGAATTAGTAAACTAATCCCAAATCCTTGTGGGTCAAGTTAGGACGACTTTTTGAACAGTTATAATATTTTCCCTAGGGTTAATTTTTTTCAGCAGTTTAACTATCAGAAGAATTGTCTTCCTCATTCCTGGATGCTTAACCAGATGCTGGCCCCTGCTTGGCTAAAGAACCAGTCACTTTAGGCTGTGTTTCATATTTATTCTACCTTTCTTCTCTCAGGATTCTCTCTCTGCAACTTGGTAAATTCAATTCTACTCCTTGTTCTACATCACTAAGTAATATATCAAAACCTCCCTAGTAGACTATCAATGCGAGATTAGGTTGTGACAAACTCCTCTCCTTTAATTTTGGATGTGCTCGCTAAGCCAAAAATCCTATATCACATTCTAACCCAAGTCAAATTAAAAACTTCCTAGGTTGGCACCTACTTGGTAGTGGTCCTAGCTTGACTCTAGTACCACTTGTAACACTAGGGGCCCTCCCTCAAAAGTTCTAGCTGAATGTAACTATTGGGTTAATGAGATTAAGTAACATACCTAAGACTTCCCCAGTAAACTACCAATATGAGATTGGATCATGACAAAAATAATGCAATAACAAAGGGACAGCATGACCATGAAACCCTCACCGCTAATTCCTTGTGTTTGATCAGAGTGCAACCCAGCTGACATCCAATACTTCGTGAAGTTCTTCTTCACACGCTTCATGAGCTCAACAACATAATCACCTTTATTGTTATACTTATAACAATTTTCCCATATATACTGCACATCCTTGAAGACGTCTTCTGAATTCAGGTATTTAACACCACTTTCAAGATTGCTGCATATTGTCCCAAAGTCCATAGGTGTATCAATGATGTCAAAGTAATCCTGGTGGCCAGATCATGAGGAGGAAAACAGTATTAGCCATATAAAATGAGCATATCAAACAATTTGGCATCCAGCTCCCCCCCCGCCCCACCCCCACCCCCAAAATAAAAAAAGATATAAGGCATAGCTTACGTACATAAAAAACTAGCAAATAAAAAAAAATCCAAAAAAGCTCATGTACTTGCTTCAATGATTTCAACCAGCATCAGAAATGGCAAGACCTTTGAAAATTCCAAACAACTTGTTTTTATGTTTGAACAAAGATAGAGACAATAAGAGAAAGAATGAACAAGATCTCAAAATGATACTAAGAAGTGATGGCATAAATGTCATTCAAAATAAACAGTACTCGACTCTTTACAAAATACCAATGTACCCCAATCCAAAATAGAAGTAGCAACCAGAAGCTAATTGCTAAGAAATTTCAAGAGATTATGACCCCATTCAGTTTTGGAAAACATTTTAAGTTCTTAACTATAATTTTAGTATTTTACAACTAAACATGTCTTAAAATTTTATGATTCAAAAAGCCATAGCATTCATTTTCAGAAAATTTAGAAAACATAAAAAATTATGTTTTCCAATTCATAGTATAAAGTTGAAAAATTAGAAAATTGATTTTTCTATTCTCAAATGGGAGATCCAATCATTCAATAAAAAATTGGAGTTGGGAAACAGAAAATGTTTTCTACAACTGAACAGGCTCTATACTTCCTCAAAAATGCCGTTTAGGTAGCCCATAAGAAATGCAATTTAAACAAATTTTCAATGATGCCAAGGATTGTGCCAAATGTGAAAATTTTTTTCCTCCCAGACGAATTCACAAAAAGCATGATGAGAGAGACTATGTCAAATTGGAAATAAAGGCCAAAAGCACACCCCTTCCACATAATGTATAAAACACTTCATACTCACAGGTATTCCCAATGCAATAGGATTCACCGGAGCATTGAATGGCTCAGCAGCATCCATTTTCATAACCTTTTTAATTACCTATTTAGGAACAAAAGAAATATCTCAATACATATGTAAGCATGTAAACAGACATCAAATTAAGAGGATTAACAGAACAAAGGTACATTCTCATGATACCTCCAGGGCAGCATTCAATTCTTGCTCATCATAGTGAGGATCTTGATGAAGTAAGTCGGGATCTTTTTGGGGTGTCTGCTCGGTCTGCAGCGGCACGGCAATACTACATGGATTTATACCTGAAGAACCAAAGCCCCTTGACTTAATTTTTATGCTCCCAGCTTTCTTGGATGGGTTCGCAGCAATAGTTGTATTTGTATCCAGCAATGAATTGGCACTGTCTTCCATTTTCTCACTAACAACTACATGCTTTTCTAGACCCACCTGCTGGGTACTCTTGTCAGTATCACTTTGTGTAGGAGCATCTGAAGAGGTAAGCTGAGAGTCTAAAGTTTTTGAGGCCTTGATTTTCACTTTAACCCGCCCATAAACCAATTTTCCACCAGGCTTATCAATTAACCTCTCAGAATTTATACTTGCAAGTTTCTCTGGCTGATCAGTTCCAGTTGAAGATGGTGTCTCAGCCTCCATTCCAGAGTCAAAGTCATCATTGTCAATATCACCAAAACCAGAATTATCTTCTGTATTTAGGCTGGTGACATTTTTGGCTGGCTCATTGAATTCCCTCACAGGGGGTTTTTTTGACTTGCCTTTCTTATTCCCACGCTTGCGCTTCATGTTTTAACTACTGAAATCTCATACAAACTTTCCAAAAACCAGATTAGTTACCAACGTTTGATTCTGGTAAGAGACCTCCCTCCAACAACAGCAGCAATTACAAACCTCCTGCCTCCAAAAATGCGTGCTAAAAAAAGCAGGATGCAAGTTGTAAGCAAGTGATGCCATGACAGGCAATGATGTAAAAGAAAAATAAATCACGCCATATTACTTGTAATTCCTGTGAAACCACTTAAAAACCATTAATGGATTGACTATAATACAATACGCATTCGATTGAAGAATAAGTTGGGAACAGAAGAGAATAGAAAACAAATTGGGTCCCCACAAAATAAGCTTTGTTTTATATTTAATTACAGAAGAAAATATTTAACACCCAGAGCATTGACCTATATCCTGGCTTTAGTTAAACAAGATTTTGCAACAAGTCTCCATTAATGCCAGTGCAAATTTCACAATTTCTAATTCAAACTATCCCAGTAGCAACAACATTCGCGTGTTGTAGGTAAACAATCACCGCAAAAGGAAATTAGAGGGTTGATTTTATTCTCGTTAAAAGTTTCTCCCAAGAAACATTTTCCATTCAATTTTCTTGAAAGAAATTCCCGCGGGGGCGGCAAAGAACGAAACGTAGAAACCTCGCCAAGTTCAGGACTTAGCGACAAAACACGCATGTGTCATCGCATGAACGAACTCACGCCACGAATCCACAAGACAAAAGCTAAACATCCATAATTCGGTTCAAACATGACATTTTCTTGATTCAACCGATCGGATTCTCCCAAGTAAGAATGGGAATCGCAAATTACTGGGAAATACTATGCCCTAATATAATCGAAGCGGAAATACTGGGAGATGAAGAGAGCGTACCGAGGCAGAGAAGCCTTCTCAAAGCCTTTTTATAGGCTTCGGTTCAGAAAGCCGAAACAAATTAACAAATCGAATCCAAACCAGAGGACCGGAGGGGCTTGATTGAGGCAGCGCGACCCAGCTAGGTGAAAGTGAAATTTTCTTTGGTTTCTCGTAATGCAAAATTGATAGTTATACAGAGGAATGCTAATTACACTTGCACCCAAGAAGAATGTCCATATGCACTTTACGCCCCTCCACTTCATAAAATTATATATGGACCCCAATAATATTCTATTATTATTATTATTTTCAAGCATGCTATAAAAAATAAAATAGTTTTAGGTATATGGTTTTATGAACGTGACAGTAACAATGATTTATTTTAAATTAACTTATAAAAGGACATCTTAATACATAAAATTTATTTCTCTCTAAAAATTAAAAAGAGTTATATTTATAATGCGATATTATAGTATAAAATTTGAATTTTCAAATAAAATAGATGAATTTAGATTAATTTATTTTGTCTTTTTTTCTTTTTTGTTAATTCAATTCAATTCTATTTTAAATTTTCAAAAGTTGTTTTTTTTAGTTTCATTTTGAATATTATAATTTGATTTTTTTAACTGAATAGACCAAAATTATCAAAATAATTAAATTTGCAATAAATACTATTAAACTTTAAGCTATTTACAAAGCACCACTAAATAAGCATAAATTTATGACAATAATTACATTTATTAAAATGTCTTTAACTTCCTGCTAAAACTCTTTTGAAGATTGTTATTTTGATAAAATTTAATCATTTTGATTAATTTTGGTTAATTTAGATTAATTAAAATTTTAAAATTTCAATTCAATTCAAGTCTGGTATAAATAATCTAATTGTTAACGAACTAAATTAATCAAATACTCACCCCTTTATATATTTATAAGCAATATTTTTCTTAACTTAAACAAAAAAGTCATTACATTGTCTTATAATACTTGTAATAATATAAAAAAATATTATTATTGCAATATCTCATTTTAGCCTAAGTATAACCAATGAGATATTGATCATCATGTTAATACCACTATTAATGATCTCCAAAATTTGCCTGATTATTAAATAAATGTTCTCTCCCCATTCTAGCAACCAGAGTAGTAGAAATCAAACATCTCTAAAAACATAGGTTCATCCACCTTTGATAGACTTAGTTCGTGTGACTTGTGAACTATTGTGTATACCTAAGATTTATCCAATACATACCCTTAAAATAAAGAAAAAAAAAATCATCACCTCACATCAAGATTGTTTATGCCACCACATTGCCACAGCCATTGACAAAATGGCACCTTTCCGAGACAAGCAATCTTCTTGGGCAGCCAAGTACTACTTAGTACTTCCCCAACATTAGAACAAGAAAAAGGAAAATCACTAAGCCTAAATCATCTTCATATTTGGAAGTTCTTTGAGAAAAGTTAAAACTTTATCATCCCTGCAAACCATTCTTATAGCTTGTTTCATCATTCATATTCACAGTCGGCATCCACAACCAGAAAGCCAAACACAATATCTTTAATCATCACATCACAAACTCTCACGGGGTTGCATATTATATGCATAAAAAGTCTACATATTTATAGCTTAAGAACAGAACCACACGACAGTTCCATCCTCAGTGATTCAATCAACGAGTTTGCCGCATCTCCCCTGAGAAGAGGATCAACAAGCAAATCATCACCGCTTTCTGCGTGCTACCTGCAAATAAAATCAGATGACTATTAAAAAGGTGAAATTAGCTTATCGTGCCAAAAAAGAAAAGAACACATTAAGTGATCCATGTAGATGGACTCCCCTAGTTTAAATTCCAATCAGCACTTCAGTGAACGAGCGTGCTGCATTTCTAGTTGTTTCGTTCAGTTCCATTTGTTCAATGGCTTGGTTCTAGGGCCCAACGTTGAAAACCAACCTAAGTTGGTGTATTTTACATAGATGTCAACCAGAACCAACCTAACACGTACACCCTACCGATGGTTTAGGACAAGAAAGCCTTCACCAACAAGCAAGATGAAGAATTGTACAATAAAGTACTTGTTTATTGTACAAGGAAAGTGGAACATAGTTCCTTGTGACATCCTAGCAACCTAGGCAGCATTCCCCAATAAAAATACCGAGGCAAAGTCCCAATAAATTAGCTAACAAAGGAAAATAGATGCAACTTCATTTCAATGAAAGATTACCTTGCCAACACTTGTATTCTGCTTCCTTCCTCTTTTACTTGAAGATCTCTGTTTCCATGCAGCAATGATAGTTGATTACCATACAGAACATATACTTTTTAATTATAATAAAAAGGGGAAAAAACTTTTTCATCTAAGAGATGGAACAGCCTGGAGAAATGTGAATGTTATACCTGCAGTTCTTGTGATCCCTCAGAATTGCTAGAGACAGCCACATTAGGAAGCTGCTTGCCAGGGAACTTCATCTGCATGGTTGACATCATCGACATCATGGTAGCCATTTGGGTTGCCATTTGCACACATGTCTGCTCCATGACCATCATTCTCTCTTTCATCTCACGTACCTCTGCATTAGCCTCTGAGACAATTCTCCTGGCTTCAGCAGGACTAGGTTTGGGACCCCCAAGATTAGATGGGACAGGACCCAACCCATAAGTGCGTGCATGTCCATTTCTATCTTGCCCCATGACTTGAAAGAAGACATCATCTTCAACAGTAGCATTTTGTGAGGTTCCCTGGTGTTGAGCAGCTAGTTCACGAAGTTGGGACTGTATAAGAATAGAGCATTCAAATTATACAATTGATCATATATAACAAACCAAAGCATACATAAAATGGAATAAAATCTTTGAAAAAAGGTTAAATTGCATAATTCAATGCCACAACATACAATTATTGATGATGAAGCCTCATTCACAGGCTGACCATCTTTGCGAGTACGAGTCAGTATGAATAGCTCTGCCCGGGACAGTTCCTTCCCATCAGGCCTCTTCTCACGCTATGATTAACAACAATTATTAGAGTGTCACTCTATCCTGAGAAAACGTGCAGCAACATTGCAATTTTAAGTTTCTTCAGTTGTGAAACTACCTGCTCCTCACGTATTCGGGCAAAGCTCTTGGTGCCAGTTGTGTGACTTAACTTCTGCCTTCCGCGATTGGCCTTATTTGTAACACTGCGATCCTGTATAAAAGCATGCATATGCACAATGGTTTCAGTTTCCATTGACAAGAAGAAACAGAGAGTCAAATGTCTTATGTAGCATCACATAAGCACACAGAGGACTAACAAGTGAATTCTGTAATCATCAGATAGAACATACCTGTGCTTCTTTCGAATTCCAAAAAGAAACAAGGATCCTCCACTGATCCAGAAGGACCCTTGCATCACAATCTGCAAGCCGCTCCTCATTGGTCTCGTGGAGATCATAATGTACAACTTTTAAATTAGCTTTCCAGTTCCTCCATTTTGTGCCAATGGACTTCAAGATCCAACTTTTGCTTTTTGGGTCAATATCAAACTTTGACTGGACGTGTAAGTAACAAATGTCAGTTTACTAAAAATGTATATGTAAATGTGTGTCAAGAACTATCTTCAATACCTGAACCTGCTGCCACATTTTCTCCTTGTTTTCATCCGGTAATGCCCTCCAATCAATATAATTAAGGGGAGCCATGTGCCCATTCCGGGCAATGGTGCCAAGGAAGTTGGTCAGTTTGGGAGCTTCAAGGCCAATGGGCTGCCCAAGCTCATTGGTGGCAATAAGTATCTTGCCTTCAGTATTCCATACATTGAGGCAGCGTGTTGGGCCACGTCCTTTCCTCCTAATGCTGCTAGAAGCTATCAAATTAAAGAAAGATGAAAAGGAATTAACAAGCATGTCTAAATTGGAAGCTTCAAAAGGTACCGTGCTACTATGCTTGAAATAACATACCTGCGTTACCCGTATCTGTGGCAGCTTGTGTCTGGCAAGAGCTCATCAGGACTCTGCAAGTCCCATGATGAGAGTCATGTAGTGGACCACAACTTGATGAGGGTTGATGGAGCTTCATTTGGCTTGGAGTTCTGTCACTCTGCTGTGTCATTGGGCCAGCAAGGTACCTAGGCCGGTGTTTGCTGCACCTTATCATAGACTCTGCAGGTGGCGGTGAAGAGGAAAAACGCTCTTCTACAAATAGGTAAGCATATGGCTATTATTAAGTAAAGGACTTGGATTTATTAAAAAAGCAGGCATAAACAGTTGCATTTTCAGTATTGGAGAGTGACAAAAGTACTGGGCTGTATCTAAAAAATTGAAGGTAGGGTCACCACTGATTTATTAAGTTATTAAGTCATAAGCATGAAGCTGCTAAAGGTTAACTTGATTCCAGATGTAGTTGAGATCCTACATTGGAAAAGGCATACTAAAGCATGGCTCTAGGCTCTAGCTGTTAGCATGCACAGAAAATCTGGTTGAAGACATAAAAATTAGCTATGCTCCTGATCAAATGACAAATCTGACACAACATACCTGCACTATCTATTTCCACACCAGGATCCAGCTGGACAAAGCTAGGATGCAGCGGACTAGAGATAAGGCAGCCCTGTCCCTGGGGTTGATGTTGCTGGCCTCTGCTAGGTGGGGGCCGATCTGGAAGTGTATTGCCTGAAGTTCTCTGATCTTGATGTCCTTGGCTGATGTAGTCATTCATTGGGCCGATTGGGTATTTACGCCCACGTTTTGTGAGTCTTATCATGGACTGTTCAGGAGGAGATGAGTAGAAGTCTTCTCCTATAAAAGGATTGAAGTCGCCATTATTCCAAAAGAACATTACATTGATGCATTCAATAGGCAAGGCCACACATGGCAACAGATCAAGTTAATGTTGTAAGCTATATGTAGCTTCAAGAGGTTACACGATAATAAACAAACTTAATTGAGATCCTAGGAAGAGAAAAGTATATATAGCATGTTTAAACAGTGAGCCAATTCTGCACATGCACAATATAGCATCAAGTTATCATAAAAGACTCACCCATTTAAATTCACTCACTGATCGAGACTTCTTTTTCCATTATTAATAGGGTGGAAAACTTCACAGGTATTCTATATGGAGATAATCACAACAAGTTTAAATATCATTTGATCAAGTGGAACCATGCTTGCCTTCAACAGAATAAAGGCAGTTCTGGTATTAGGACATCAGACTTTTCCACAAAACGATAATTACTAAGTTGTTATAGAGGTTAGTCAGCAAGGTACATGGTATGTACAGGACAGTGATGACTTCCAAGCACACCTGAGAGTCAAGGGGTCCACAAGTAAGATTTATTCCACTTATGAGATTGGTTTGTGAAGGTACGAGTGACGTCTATCAAAGATAAGATGAGGGAGACACAATTAAAATAGTTTGGCCATGAGAGAAGAAGACAACTACTAGCACACGTTAGAGGAAGTAGAAGAAACTGATGAAATTCACAACTTTTAGATAATTTACTCATGCAAGGATTAAAGCATCAATCTTTGCAATGCGACCAAGATGAGGATGCTAAGATGGATGTGCCATGTGCAGCTACTGTAAGAAAAGTAAATTTAGAATGGTGTTAATTTGTAATAAGATTGGAGTGGCTCTTCAATAGAGCAACATAGTTAAAATAGTTTGGTCATGTAAGAAGAAGATCAATAGAGGCTCCTGTAAGCAAAGTGGATCGAATGAAACTAGTATTTAGCTAAAAAAGACAGAGGAATATTGGGAAAACTTTGTAGGAGACACTTAGGTATGATATTAGTTATAAAAGTCTTACAGAAGACAAGGCCATAGAAAGAAATGAATGAAGATCTAGAATTCATGTAGCCAACCCCATATGGTGGGACAAAGGCTAGGTATAGTGTTGTTAACTTTGCACGGACCCAGGCAGAGGGATCTTCTAGATTCCTGCATATTCTTTTATTGAGGTTCCCCTCTCTAAGCATTCTTCTTAATTATATATGCTTGTCTATTTCAAAAAAAAAAAAAGAACTAGTCATTGAAAAATCAAAACTAGACATTGTGCACAAACAGACAAGTTCTGAGGCTCGGTACAGTCAACATGGCATTTGAAGAGCAGTGAAAAAACCTATTTGGTTCTCTAAGCAAATGCAGGGCACTTCACAATGCTAAAGAAACTGCCCTGCCTAAAAGCTCTGTTGGAGCCGCATACGGATAATGTCTGAAAAGCAGGAAACCAACTGTATACTACTCAAATTAGCAAGGATTTTATCTGTACATTGCTCTACATGGAGGGCCTCCAGCTTTGATGTTGAGGAAGGAAGAGCAGTCCCCACAAATACTATAAGCAACAGCAGTGCCTGGAGAGATTGTTTGTATAGTGCTCAAATAATGGAGCACTTACAGAAGGCTAGGTAGAAGAGAGGATTTGGTTTGAAAGGATAAACTAAAGTGAACTTCAAGCCCCATATAGATGTTAGAATGAAGAAAGCATAAAGGTAATTGACCAGTCCTATTCTCAAAACATTAATGATATAACTTCTTTCATTTTCTTTTTCTACTCTTTCTCTTTTTTTTTTTTTTTTTTGGAGGTACATCATTACTTGATAACAGGAACAAGTATCATAAATGATGCATAGGCTTGTTTGAACCAGTGTTCCATTATTATCATGTAATAAGAACGCATATCATAAGTATTTGAAAACATACCACAGGATCTCAAAATGGTTAAAAATGTGCATGGAAAGCTATTATGCGTTTTATCATGCCAACTGTTGAGCTGTCAAACTTAGCTGAACTACAGCAATCTTGAGTTGAACATGTGTTACCTGAATTGCTAATATCTATTCCATCAAATGGCTGAGAATGCTGCAGCTGCCCAGAGGTTGGCTGGCACTGGCAAGACCTTTGGCGGGATTCATATGGATGGCCACAGCTCACTGATGGCAGGTGCTGCTGGAGTTGTGGTTGGCTGAGCCATAAAACTCCCTGCTGTGAGCAGGTTGGTCTGTCATTTAGAGGATCCACTTGACACCTATGTCCCCGTGGGCTCCGTCTCAAGGTAGAGCCTAATGTGAACGTTGTGAAAAACAAGAATAATTGTTAAGGATGAAATAGTATGCACAGTTACCTAGCAAAAAATAAATAAAATAGCATGCACAGGAAGCAAAATACGGTGCATTATATACAGGCCATGCATTATGTAATTAACAATTGCCACTACAGAGATAAATGCAATATGAAGGAGTCAGCAGATTATAGTAGCAACTATCAAGTTATGATTATAACGGGCTGCATGTAGCATCCAGAAGTCAAGAAGTATTGTTAGTTAATGAGGTTCATCAAAAATGTTTGAAGCCATAAGATCACTCTATCCAAGGCAGAAGGCAAATCAAATGAATGCTAAAACTCACAATAACTGAAAAACACAAGGAAACAAATGTGTTGAATGTCAATAGACAAACAGCTAGCCCATCCCTACAAAAGCACAAGCATATCACAGAATGCACCTCAGCAAGGTGCAAGTATATTTGTAGTATCATTCAATGCATGGGAAATTCAAGTTAGATTGGCCCAGATAAAGCTGGAAAAATAGCATACAGTATACCTTTAATGCCAACACTTGTACCAGCCTGTGGATTGGAAGTCTGCCGCTGAACAGAGCCCAACTGACACTGGGAAGTCCTCTGCATGGACTGATATGACTGGCTATGTTCATGCATGCTGCACCTTGTAGTTGGAGAAGGTAAGTGTGAATGTCCTTCAGCAAAGAAAAACATATAATTATTTCATTTTACACGTTACATTTTTTAGTTTGATAATGATAAGTAATAGGACTTATCTTCACTAGCCATCAAAGGGATGCAACCCATATAACCAAAGGAGCAAAGGTGCGATATTATGCAGCAGGAATGCACAAATGAAAGTTGACAAATTAATTTTAGAGACTCCACTAATGTATTTCCTTAATGGTCCTCCACGGACTTTGTCAAAGCAAAATATTTGTATGCAATGTTTGTCTAAAATAGAATTGACTGTTCCCCACCTTTCCTATAAATATTTTGAACATTCACTTAGGGTTGTAAGTGAAGGGCATTGTATATTTACCAACATTGTTCCAAGAGTTTGTTCAATGATGATGTCAAACATTTTGTGTGCCCAAAATACAAGAAAAATATGCTCAAGAATGATAAAAAAAACAAACAAACAAACAAAACACATTTACAGCCCAATATACATTTTTCACTTCTTCAAAACTTAGCTAATTCACCACCAATTAATAGTTAATAATAATCACAAAGAAAAGCTAGTAGGCATGATGTTCGGCAATGACTTCTGCAGCAAAAACAATATTGCTAAAATCATACATTTAAGGAAGGGTTACAGTGCATCAAATTGTAATGTTGACAAAAAGTTGAAAAAAAAGTGAAGAAAAACAAAGAAAGAAAGAAAGAACTTCTCAGAAGATTAAGGAATAGAATAACAAATTACAATGGGAACAATTGTACATGCAAAAAGATTGCCAGGACTGATGAAATGCAAAAAAGCCCAAACTATTTGTTTGAGAGATACAATATTGCATGTGATATCATGTTTAAGATGCTCAAAACCACAACTGCACTCTTCAAAACACAGAGAAGATATTGGATTTTTGTATTCACCAGACTATACGAAGATACCATATTGTTGTGTTCCACAACCAATTGAAATCCATAATTAACCGGCAAAGCAAGAATTTAATGACCTTTTCAGAATTATTAGCCAATGTTTGCATGTTGAAGAAAATCAAATTCAAAACTTGAGAATGAACCATCAAGCCTCACCACCAATATCCTCCTGTTGTTCCCAGTATAACCCAGCTTCTGTCCATAACTGTGTGAAACTTTTCTTCACCTGCTTCATGAGCTCCAAAACATGGCCTTTTCTATTATACTTATGACACTGATCCCAGATATGCTGCACATCTCTTAAAACATCCTTTGAGTTCTTGTACTCTACACCATTTTGAAGGTTGCTGCATATTGTGCCAAAATCCACAGGTGTGCCTGTATTAATAAGATCAAAATACTCCTGGTTCCAGTGCCACGGCACGAACCACCAAAAAGAAAAAAATAAAGATTAGTTAATAATACAGAAGGACGACAGGAAAGAGTAGCACATGACAAAGCAAATTCAATGAAAAATGTACAACACACCAAATATTCATAATAGAGATTAGAAAACAACCAACATGCCAATACTTAATAATACAAAAGGAAGACAGGAAAGAGTAGCACATGACAAAGCAAAATCAATGAAAAATGTGCAACATACCAAATATTAATAATTTAATAAACAGACACCGTCTCAAAGTAATCTATCTATACTTCCCCTTCCTGAGTTCAGAAGATAATAGTTTAGCATAAGCCTTTCCAACATCCTGTTAGTTTTATTCTAAGAATAGCAAGAAGAAAAGGTTGATTGTAATCGAAGGAAAGAAGATGATGCTCAGACATGAAGAAATGATATGTGCAATGGTGTTCTCCATCCTTGCATAATTAATTCACCATTAACTCTTGCAAAGATAACAACATTGATTAAACAATAATATTCCATCCTCCCACCCCCAACTAAAGCCCTTAATAACCAACATCAACCACTAGACAAAAAATTCACAGATTTACTTCCGTCAACCATTTTGGTTCAAATATATTGCATCTTGATGACCACATACATAATTAAGAAAGCAGCTCTTGTAACAAATCTGAAAGCATATTTAAAGTAGTTCATACTTACAGGTATTCCCAGAGCAATAGGATCAGCTGGAACATTGAAGGGCTTAGCTGCATCCATTTTCATAACCTTCCTAATCACCTATGAACAGACAAGATGATTCATGAATAAGCATGGAATTCTAGAAGAAATGCCATTTGTTCGGTTCACTCAATAGGTACCAACAAATGGGCAATGCATAAACAAATATATATGTATATTTCACTATGCATTGTTACTTATATGTCATACCGCCAAAGCAGCTTCTAATTCTTGCTCTTTATATTGTGAATCCTGAGACATATTTGGTACTTTTGGGTGCATCTGTTCTTCCTGCTCCAGTACTGCATTACAACTTGGATTTATGCCTGATGAAGAAAGAACCCTTGATGATCTAGTCATTCTGCTCCTAGCTTTCATTGAGAGATCAGCACATTCCACTGCATTTGTTTCAGGAAATGACCTCATGCCATCTTCCATGGCCGCATCAATTACTTTCTGGTTTTTAGAGCCTCCTTGCTGCCTGCTTCTATAGTTGCCATTTTCTTCCATTCCAATTTCTATTCTATTGTTTACTTCAGTATCATCAGGATCTTCCAGGCCCAAGTTACCTCGAGTTTTTAGACTCACAACATTAGGAGATGCCTCCTCTGCACCCGTCACATGGGCAAGTTTTGGCTTGCGTCTGCCACTACTACGCTTGCGTTTCATAGTGCTGTTATTGACTAGCTTTAAGAAGTATAACTTTTTCAGGTGCAAAGTTTTTCAAGTGCAAAAGCTTCTGCCAAGCAGGTATTAGCCAACTTGGTTCAGATCCACAGCCTCATCCCAAAAGCCACTAAGCAAAGTGACATTCTCTAAATGGTCTTCATTTCCAATAAGCATTTCATGTGCAAGGCTGCAAAAGCATAGCAAAATAAAGCTCCATGAATTCCCAGAGGACTCACCAAAAAATAAAAGAGGGACAGCAAAGGAACAAGAGCTATGTTCCCCAAATAATGGACTCCAATGTCAATGTTTTTAATGGGTTTCCTCTGGCAGAGAAATCATTTCTCATAAGATAACTCCAAGTATCAGGGTTTAAAGTCATGTCTCCCGTCAACAAGCAAACAAGAACTCTTAGTGGCTGCCATGGTCAGAAAGAAAATTTAAAAAAAAAAAAAAACGAAAGAAACAAAGAACTACCAGTGGTTTATTCACGTCCAGTGATAATGTTTAAGGTGTGTTTCTCAGAAAACTGAGTTAGATTTCTTTTCTTTGCTAGGAAAAACCAAGTTAGTTAAAAGTTCTTAGATAACATTTGTTAAATATTTTCACTGCAATTTCCATCCCAATATAAACAAAAGAGCATGCATCATCAAGAAACTTTAGATCAGACTGGCTTATCCGAACCTCACTTTCTGTATAGAAAACCATTTTCAGTTCTCACTTTTTTTCTGTCAATGACAGTATAAACAACGTGAAGGGAAAACTCTGCAAATCATTGTGAACCATTTTCAACACCTCTTCCATTAGACTAAAAATCCCATTCAGAAAACTTTACTCTAGAAATGCCTTCTAAATTGTCGGTCACTATTCTTGTTATAAAATAGCACGAAAAGAGAGTACATGCAGAGGCCCACGCAAAGATCAAATGAATAGCAATACCTACGTCTGGGAAGCTAATCAAATAACGGGATAAAAAATAATCCCATTTCAAGCATTGATGAAGGAGGGGGGGGGGGGGGGGGGAGGTGGAATACCCTAGTATCCAACAAACTAACCCAGTATATTGGAGTAAAAAAAAAACGCAGGCGCCAAAATAACAGCCATGCAAGTCGCGATCGCTTGATAAGTCGAGGTAAAGGACGATTCCGAGCGATGAAATTGAAAGGAAATCAATTGAGCGTACTATCATCTGATCGAAACAGATTGATCATGTAAAACTAAACAAAGCACCAAAGGAATTGACGCCCTAGTCTATCAAAGCTGCATGGATGAAGAGATTATCATACCTCTTCTCAGTGATTCACAAAGGCGTCGACGCGAAACCCTCGAGAAAGCGGCTCGAATGAATGAGAGAGTACAATTGAGAAAGGGTGCGGGGAGAGAGAGAGAGAGACAGAGAGGGAGTGAGTGGAGTTAACAGGAGAGGCGCATTCAGTTTATGTATTTAACGGCGTTTGCAAAACAAACGTCGTTAAAAAGCACATTCAGCCGCGAAACGCTGCGAGTACGTTATAGCATCGCTGGCGATTTTTATATTTTTACACATTTGTAATTCCAAAATACTATTCGTACACTTAAATTTAATATTTTTATATGACATTATGTATTAATATATTATATATTTATATTAATAAAATATACAATATAATATATTAATATATAAATATCATTTAAAATATCAAATTTAAGTATTCAAATAATATTTATATTTTTAATTTATTTTTTGGTTTTTCTAGCTTAAATGTGCCGGACAAATAAAGTAAGCCCAGCTTTAATATATCATGCATAATTGTTAATTATATTATTATGAAATTAGTATCATCGATACAATACTTTTTTAAAGTTATGTTTTAATGGTAATAATTTATTAGTAATATTTATTATATTCAAGTGTAACTAAATTAGAATAATTTAATACAAGTTTTTGGAGTTAGTTCACCTATGTAAAATCGTGGCTCTTTGTCCTATTCATTGTAGCGTGTGTGTCACGCAAGGTATGAGAGAATAATAATTTAATGTCATAAAATTGTAAATGTATGCAACAAGCACCGTTTCTCTAATATTGTTAGTCTTTCATGTTAATGATGACCATTAATAATATTGGTGGCAAATTTTAATTTTTTTATTATCATGTACCTTCTTTGTCTCTCCTGTTCCTTGTCTCCCTCCCTCACCTTCACCAAAAACCTATAGCATTAAAGGTCTCCATTGCAAAGCCCCAAATGCTGCGTGACTTCTAAAGATAGTCCATGTTATTTTTGACCAAAAAAAAAAACATTGACCCTGATTGCGTTTCTCACAATACAAAGAGTTTCAAATTATTATCGTAAAATATTCAAATATTATTAGTTGACATAAGGCATAAATATCTCCTCAAACTCTTCTCTTATAATCATTTGGCCCTCTAAATTGAAAATGAACCTATGATGCCTCAACAACTTTTAATTTTGTTATAATCACACATCTCATATCTTAAATAGGTGTGCATGAGATATATACTCACTATCAGTAGATCATTGGCAAGGAAGGGGGGAAGAAACAATGGCCTTAAAAATTGGGGATAGGATTTTGATGACGTATGTGATGAGGAAAAGCAAATCGACAAAAATCGACTGTAGCTTAGCATTTTCCTCACCAGATTTGACAATGGAGAAATATCACACTCCAACAGCGTTGGTGAGATCAATATAGGCGTTTCAAATGTGGTAGCTAAGTTTCAAAATTTGGAGTTTCATGAAATTGGAAAACAAAGCGAGATAACTCAAATCTGGAGCAACATAAGGGTTCCAAATGTTGATGATCTCTATTTTCTCATATTTTCCTTAATGACGACCCATTGACAATGCACGTGTATCTTACGCACACTCATTTAAGAGATAAAGTATATGATTATAGTCAAATTAAAAGTTAAGAGAGATGATAGGGCCACTTTCAAGTTGAGGAAGGGGGCGGGGGAGTGCATGTCCATGTTCTTATGCATTCATTCCATAATTTCATCATCATATGGTAGTGAGTATAAGAGGCGACTCTCATTTTAATAGTTACATCACTAATTTATACTTTATTAAACTTTCTTAACTCAAGTTGCTTCCTCCACACATTCTCTTTCTTTGCGACCTATATATACTTAAATTGTTCCAATTTGATGATTGCATAACATTGAGTTTAGTTTTATTTAATCAAATTTTTCGAACCGCTTAACTGTTAATTTTAATTAAATTGATATGTTTGTGATGGAAAAAACAGTAAAGAACCTGAAATCTCTATAATGTAAAACCTTCCTACAACTCAATATGTTGAGATACTGCACTAAAAACATTTCATTGCAATTGGGGGCTTATGTTGGAGACCCTAACTTTAATAGGACTCTCATGAATTAAGAGACAAGAGATACATAACGACAATATAACAATTGCTTCGTTGCTAACGTTATACATCATAAGATAATTGTAAAACCTAGCATTTTGAACAATAATTTATAATTAAATTGAAAGTAAAGGTTGGATATTTCAATTGATAAAATTAAAATTTGAATATAGATATAGAAAATGATAAAATTCAAATATTTAAATAAGTTATCTTATAATATAATATTATATATATTAAATAATATATCATATAATATCTTTATCCAATTATCTATATCTATCAATCTTCTATACTTAAAGTTATTTAAGAAATTAACTACATTAACAAAATTTAAACTCACACCTCTAAAAAATGATTAATTTTCAAAAAAAAATCCCATTATAATTTATTTTATTTAAAATTTACTTTAAAAAATAAATAATTATGATTAAATATTACCAAATAAATTTTTATTTATTTTTGTTACGCTTATATAACGAAAACCATCCTTTTATATTGTCAACGTACTATATTATTTGAGAAAACAACTACCTTGGTTATTTCAATTAAAGTCGTAGGTCGGTTCAGTTATTAAATTTAATAATTTTAATTATTTTAATTTAAATTAGTCTTCATATTAAAAAAATTAAAATAATCAACTAGAATGTAAAAAATAATGCCATTTTTTACACTTCCCTTTGATTTTTTCAGCTTTTTGGCTTTTCTTTTTTATTTTTCGATTAATTTGACTTTTTAATTTTAGTTTGTTCAATTTGAGTATTTATTTGATCAATTTAGTTTAATTTTTTAAATAACTTTAATCTATTTAATTTGAACAATTTCACCGGTTTAATATGTTCACGTTAACGACGTCACACATTAACAACCTTTTGAAATTTTGAAAATGAACACAGAATATTGAAAACATTAAAGAGAAAAAAAGAAGTTGACAATTCCCAGTAAATACGTTTCCTCAGTAAACGCGTCGGCCAATAGATCTCTTTCGATTCAGCACGTTGCTTAAAAGTCATCAGTCCCGACTTTTCAAATTCTACCTACTCAAGACTAACCGACATTTTCATTTACGTGTTAATAATGCGTTATCTATTTGTATTATCATATATTATTAATATATAATTGTGACGATAATAGGAGTGTTTGAATAATATTTTAAGATAAATATTATTATTATATTAAAAAGCATCCAATGACAGAACATACACGTGTTGGCCGTTGAAGGCATCTTTGAAAGGTCTGTTAATTAAGTGAATTTATTAATTTAGACAGGTGTTTACAGGTAATTAACCAAATGGCTGGGAAATTAATAAACGATAGCCGGAGAAGGCAATCCAATCAATTGCCTGAAGTAAGAGGGTAACCAATGCCGTGCCTTCTGGTCGGGAAAACCACAAACAGCAAGCTGCAGATGACGCCGATTCCGATCGGAACGATGTCCAGGACCTCCTGAGTTTCACGCCCGGGCACCGGGTAGAAGCATCTCACCACGTTCTTGTCCCTCAAAGCCACCGCGACGAACACGAGCACCGAGAGAACTGCGTGAATCAAATCCATGAACCTCAGCCTGTACTTGCTCAGATCGGGAAGCCGATCGCCGGACGACCTGCTGGGTTGGTAGACGTCGAAGAGATAGAGGCCTTTGAAGGTGGCGAAGCCGTAGAGGACTTGGCCGTCCGGCGACTTGACGCTGTCGGTGAAGGAGGCGAGGAAGCTGGAGAGGCCGAGCAGGAGGAGGAGGATGAGCGTCAGCGGACGGGTGGCGCCGTCGCAGACGCCGTTCTTGGTGAAGATCGGGGTCAGGAGCTGGAAGGCCAGGAGGGTGCCCGTCGGCAGGAGGTTCGCCAGGTTCGCCGTGCTGGTTAGGGTCTGCGACAGCGCCCGCTTCGACCTCGACGACGGCGCCGGCGACTTGGGGGTCTCCGGTGGAGCATCGGAATTCAATGCATCGGGTCCAGATGTTTGCTTGGAGGGAGTTGGCCTTATCCTCAGAGACATTTTTTCGGCGGAGAAGGTGGAACAAGATGAATCGTGGAAATTAAGGCTTATGGAGCCAAGGTTGTACGCACAGAGACACACAAACATGTGTATATATAGCAGCTGGTTTGCTTGCGGTGAAGGGACAGAGCAGGGGTAAATCATAGCAAAGGTCACAAAATTTTTGTGTCTTTTTTATTTTAGTCATTAAATTTTAATTCCTTGTAAAGTGATCACAAAATTTTAAAATATTTTACAATGTGGTCACTAAAATGATTTTTTGATGATTCTTAATCAAAATTGCTGACGTAGCGATGATGTGTCGTTGACATGACGATGATATGGTCATTGCTATGTCAGCAATTTTGATCAAAAATTGTTCAAAAATTATTTTAGTGATTATATTGTAAAATATTTTAAAGTTTTATGATCACTTTGTAAGAAATTGAAGTTTAGTGATTAAATTAAAAAAGAGATCAAAATTTTGTGACATTTAGTATAATTTACCCGACAGAGCAGCTTCCGATCATTTTGTAGATATTGTCGTGCTTGTGTTTTCGATTAGTCTAATGGTTTGACTGTTAGATTTTAACGTGTCCGTATAATTTCCTATTTTATGGGTTTCTGAGCCTATAATATATTTAATATTATAATTGCCTTCTAATCATGCTGATGCTGATCTGTTTTTCTTTTAAATTCTATTAAAACATTATTTATCCTCGTATACTCATCAAAATGCGAAAATTTTATAAACAAAGGCGCTCCTGCCTCAGCCGACCAATCCACCTGCCAATCGACTCATTCATTGGCCGACCAATCCACGAGTGGATGGTGATCGACTCATCACCTCTCTCTCGACGATGACGTTTATTTTCTTCTCTTCTCTCGTTATCAATACTATTTTATTTTATTTTTTATTATCCACTCATTTGAGAGATAAAATGTGTTATTATAATAAAATTTAAATTAAAAAGACATGATATATTCACTTTTAAGGTAAGGAAAGAGAGATAAATAGCTATAAGAAAAGAGTTGGAGGATATTTTTATAAGTTAAGTAAATATAAACATAATTTTTATCATTTATGAACCATAATTTATTAATTGAAAATAAACAATAAATTTTAAAATAATCAAACATAATATAAATAATAAATTTAAAATTTTACTTACTTTTTAAAACAAATAATAAATTTAAAAATTTTAAGTTAAAAACAAAAAATGTTACGATGAAATCTCTAAATTTATCCTCATATATTCATCAAAATGCGAAAATTCTATAAACAAAGGCGCTCCTGCCTTACCCGAGCTCAGTTATTGATTTTTTTTAAAGAATTTTATTCGATTAGAGTAAATAACATCTAATGTTAATAATTAACAAACTATAATATTTTTTATTATATAAATAATCTTAAAATAAGTTAATCTAATTCCTAAACTGTGATATACGAAAAAGAGTCAGGAGTACCATTTTAGCGTTTTCATTTCTGAAATGTAAAAAAGGATCAAAAAATATTTTCAAGTAATTTCTATAATTTAAGACGATTTCATAATATTTAAAAAATATCATAAATATGTTTCTTTTCATAAAAGATTTAGAGATTTTAGGAAAAAAATTTGTAATTTTTTTTGTTTTTAACTTAAAATTTTTAAATTTATTGTTTATTTTAAAAAGTAAGTAAAATTTTAAATTTATTATTTATATTATGTTTGATTATTTTAAAATTCATTATTTATTTTTAATTAGTAAATTATGGTTCATAAATGATAAAAATTATGTTTATATTTATTTGAAGGCTTAAATCATAAATATGTCCTCCAACTCTTTTCTTATAGTTATTTGTCCCCCTTCTTTTAACTTCAAAATAAATATATCATATTTTTTAAGTTTAAATTTTATTATAATTATACATTTTATCTCTCAAATGAGTGGATAATAAAAAAAAGAGAAAATAGATATTGATAACGAGATAAGAGAAGAATATAAACGTCATCGTCGAGAGAGAGCTGATGAGTCGATCACCATCCGCTAGTGAATTGGTCGGCCACTGAATGAGTCACGAGAAGAATTGAACGGCCCGGGACATCCCGCTGGATTTCCATGGCACGACACGCTTCCATGCCGAGATTTTTTCTTTTTTAATTTTTCCCGAGAAAGTCGAATAGAAAATGACGAAAGGCTTAACAGTCAACACTGGCCGGCGGCGATCAGGAAGATGTCTGCGTCCCTTTCACTCTGCTTCACCGCTTCCACTTCAAACCTACGATTTCGAACTCAACCAAGTGTCCCTCTCTTCGGGCCCATCAAATTGAAACGCCCCGCCATTTCCAATCCCCCAAAGCTCCCAAATCCGCTCACCGTCAGATCCGGGCACGGAAACCCTAGCTCCGATCGCGCATTGGGCGCCCTAGCTGAATCCAGATGGCAAAAATCGCTGTCCACTGCAGCAAGCCTTTACCCTCTTTATGTTGCAGTTGGAGCGGTGGTAGCTTGCTTGAGACCTTCCACTTTCTCGTGGTTTGTGAAGCGAGGGCCAGCCTCTTATAGCTCGTCGCTTGGTTTCATTATGTTGGCAATGGGGCTGACATTGGAGCTCAGGGACTTCTTAAATTTGTTCATGCAAAGGCCCCTTTCTGTGAGTCTTCGATGTTTCCCCAACTGGTTTTATATTTTATTTTTGTATAGTAAGGCTAGATTGCCAAAGGCCCCTTTCTCAATCTGGTTTGTTTGATATAAATTCACTGGAGAGAGTTTTTGAAAAAGGGTTTGGGAACAATTTATCCGTTTTTTGTTATTTGGTTCCAAAATCATATAACAATTTTTGAAAGATTAAACAAATGGCTCTTGGGTTCGACTCTGTTTCTTCCTGATAAGAAACAGACAGTTCTATTGTTTTACTAATCGAAAAGACAATTTCATTTGCTTTTGGCAACGATCAAATATGGGTCACTAAAAGATATGGGCATAGCCAATCTAGAATGTGTGAAGTTGAGCCCACCTACTGGGATTAAGGGTTGATATGTTGTTGTTGGCTATAATCAGATAATTTTTGGATGCGTTGCTCAGTATACAATTATGCCATCTCTTGGATTTATCATTAGCAAAGCTTTGGGGCTATCTCCTTCGGTTTCAGTTGGTTTAATATTGCTTGCTTGTTGCCCTGGAGGTACAGCGTCCAATGTGGTAAGAGTAATTTCCATTTTGACCTTGATCTATGTATTATACCAATATATTTGTTGGACATTTTGAAAGATGAGGTTTGGCGATTATGGCCTGATTATGTAACACATCTCCAAATCAAGAGATGCTCTGATGTTCTAGAGGTCGTTTTGTAACAGTTGAAGTGGGCACAGCTTCAATGTTAACATTGGGATTGAGGCCTTGAGTTCAAGGAACTATGACATAGGCATTTTTTGAGTCTGTTTATCTACAAAACCCACTTTACATAATTTTAGATCTAATAAGACCTTTGAAGTAAAATTCAGGATGTAGTGTGAGGTCTTAGAACAACAAATGAATATGAGTTGCTGACTGCACTATTAAATATTTGACCAAAGAAAAAGATCCAAAGTATGCATTTCTTTTGTAAACAGATGGATGGGGGCTTTTACGTACAACAGTATAGGAAATTATGAATTCAGCACACCAATTCTATGAGTATCTGAATCAAAATCAACGTTCTTCAAACTTTTCATTAATTTGCATTGCTGTTTCTGCTTATTTATATTTTTATTAAGTCTTGGTGCAGGTGACCTTAATTGCTAGAGGAGATGTTCCCTTATCTATTGTAATGACAGCTTGCACAACTCTTGGAGCTGTACTTCTAACTCCACTTTTAACTACAATTCTGGCTGGAACTTATGTTCCCATTGATGCCGTTAAACTTTCCATCAGCACTCTGCAGGTAAATTTATATTTGCTTCAAACCTTTTCACATTCCTACATTCTGTGTAATTATGACATTGCTGTCTTCTTTTCCTGTTTAGGTGGTGGTTGCTCCAATTCTACTGGGTTCTTATATACAGAGCACATTTCCTTCATTTGTGAAAGTTGTGACACCTTTTTCACCCCTATTTGCTGTTCTAGCTTCATCTCTTCTAGCTTGCAGGTATTCTGGTTTATCCTTCTGACTTGTGCTGTAAATATGGTGCTTTTAGCCTCTCTCTAAATTGTTTGTTTTTGGTTATTTCTTAGTGTATTCTCAGAAAATGTCATTCGTCTGAAATCTTCTATGGCTGTTGCATCTATAGCATCCGGGACGTCTCCCTTTCTTATTGCCCAAACAATTCTATCTGGTGAACTGGGGCTTGTAATACTTTCCGTAGTACTATTGCATTTTGCAGGATTCTTTTTGGGGTAAGAATTGCTGCCCTATTGTCTTTAACTCTTTTGATTTGATAACCTGTGTCGTGTATTAAGATCTTATTGTTTGTAATGATTATGATCAGTTGGCCTTGTAATCTTTCTGGCTGTTACTTTATTTTCCTTCACTACCTTAGGTGCAGTATTGAGTGTATAAATGGTATAAATACAAACTGAGGCGTCCAATATTCTTCCATTATGTGTAAACTTTACAGCTACCATTAGTATTATTTTTTACATTATGCCTATAACGGGTGCAAATTATACAATAAAGGGACAGAATGACCTCGATGAGCTTTAAGTAATACTTGAGTTGGACAAGTTTTAGTATTTGCACTTGAAAAAACATAGTATCAAGAAGGGTTTTTGTCAATGTACAAGTTTAGGATCTCAGAGTTGTTATATACTAGGGATTTACCTCTACCCATGAATGTTATGTTAGAGAACATCATATGTTGACTTGTCATAATTTTCTTAGTTTTCTTCAATTTTGCATTGATCCTGCTTCACAAAGAAAATAGCAAGGACTTTACCATTTTTCTACTCATGCTCGTTCTTGATTCATTATGGTGAAGGTTATTCTAGGAAGAATGACTATGAATATCTTTAGTACATATGCACCACAAGCGGGATTAGGTGAGGAGATAAAAGCAAAATTCTGAGAGGACTTAGAGAGACTCATACAAATGATACCAAGAGGAGAGAAAGTGATTATAGGAGGTGACTTAAATGGTCACGTGGGTAGAGACGGAAACGGCTATAGAGAGGTACATGGAGGGTATGGATTCGGAGAAATTAATAATGAGGGTAAGCCTATTTTAGATTTTGCAATGGCATATGGGCTCATCATAACCAATACTAGGTTCAAAAAACGGGACGAACACTTAATCACATATAAAAATGTAACATCAAGCACCCAAATAGATTACTTCCTCATGAGACAAGAGGATCGGGTATGTTGTAGGGATTGTAAGGTGATACCGGGAAAGTGTTTGACTACTCAACATAGACTTCTAGTAGTTGACGTCAAAGTAAGAAATTGGAAGAGAAAAAATCACATAAAACAAAATCCAAGAATCAGGTGGTGGGATTTAAAAGGGGAGAAAAAACTAATCTTCAAAGAAAAATTAAGGGGTAGAAGAGAATGGAATGGAGAAGGACAGACAAATCAAATGTGGAGAGAAATGACTAATACCCTGAGAAACACAGCAAAGGTAGTGCTTGGAGAGACAAATGGTAGAGCCCCTAACCTTAAGGAGTCTTGGTGGTGGAATGAAGAAGTACAATTGAAAATTAAAAATAAAAAAAATTGCTATAAGGCTGTATATCAGTGCAACAATGAAGAAAATCAAAAAAATTATAAAGAATAAAAAAAGGCAGCAAAAAAAGCTGTTAGTGAAGCAAGGTCAAAAGCATACGAGAATCTATATAAACGACTTGATACAAAAGATGGAGAAAGAGATATATATAAATTAGCTAAAGCAAGAGAAAGAAAAACAAGGGATTTAAATCAAGTGAAATGCATAAAAGATAAAAATCAAAATGTATTAGTGAATGAAGGAGCGATTAAGGAGAGATGGAAGGAGTATTTCACAAAATTATTCAATGATGATCGCGACACAAGAGTTAGGTTGGGACACCTTAGTAACTCCGAAGGGAACGTGAGCTATACATTTTATCGACGCATAAGTCCAAATGAAATAAGACAAGCATTAAAAAAGATGAAAAATCATAAGGCGGTGGGATCAGATAATATACCAATAGAAGCATGGAAATGCATGGGAGAAGAGGGCATCTCCTGGCTAACGAAATTATTTAACGCGATTCTTAAATAAAAAAAGATGCCAGATGAGTGGAGGAAGAGTACTTTGGTCCCTATATATAAGAACAAAGGAGATGTTCAAAACTGTGAAAATTACAGAGGAATTAAGTTAATGTGCCATACCATGAAACTCTGGGAGAGAGTAACAGAGTAGAGGCTCAGAAAAGAAACAGAGGTCTCAGAAAATCAATTTGGTTTCATGCCTGGTAGGTCAACAATGGAAGTTATATACCTACTGAGACGCCTAATGAAAAGATATTGGGATCATCAGAAGGACCTACACATGGTGTTTATAGATCTAGAAAAGGCCTATGATAGGGTTCCTAGAGAAGTATTATGGAGGGTTTTAGAGAAGAAATGAGTCCGAATAGCTTATATATAAGCCCTTAAGGACATGTATCATGGTGCAGAGACAAGGGTCAGAACATGCGGAAGGGATACTGAACCGTTTAAAATTACAATAGGATTGCATCAAGGTTCTGCACTAAGTCCATACTTATTTGCTTTAGTAATGGATGAACTCACTAAAGATATTCAGACAGAGGTGCCATGGTGTATGCTATTTGCAGACGACGTAGTATTGGTGGATGAAATAAAAGAAGGAGTGAACGTTAAGCTTGAGTTATGGAGAAACAATTTAGAATCTAAGGGATTTAAATTAAGTAGAAAGAAAACAGAATATATGGAATGTAAATTTAGTAAGAATGTAAGAGTGGAGGATGTTATAGTAAAATTGGAAGACCAAATCTTACAAACAAAAGACCATTTTCGATATTTGGGATTAGTGATTCAAAAAGACGGAGAAATTCACGAGGATGTCACACATAGAATTAAGGCAGGTTGGCTAAAATGGAGAAATGCATCAGGGGTGTTATGTGATGGTAAAATCCCATTAAAATTGAAAAGAAAATTCTATAGGACAGCTATAAGACCAGTTTTGTTGTACGGTTCAGAATGTTGGACAGTCAAATACCAACATAAGCAAAAGACGAGCGTAGCGGAGATAAGGATATTAAAATGGATGTGCGGCCATACAAGAAAAGATAAAATTAGAAATAAAATTATTCGTAATAAGATAGGAGTAGTATCAATAGAGCAGAAGATGAGAGAGACTAGACTAAGATGGTTTGGTCATGTGAGAAAGAGATCAAGAGGCGCTCCTGTGAGGAGAGTTGATGAAATGGAACAATTAATCAAAAAAAGAGGTAGAGGTAGACCTAAAAAAATTTTGAGGAAAACATTAAAGTTTGATATGAAGTGTATGGATCTCAATGATGATATGACAAAAGATAGAAATACATGGAAGTCTAGAATTCATGTAGCCGACCCCACATAGTGGAATAAAGGCTGGATATGTTGTTGTTGTTGTTGTTGTTGCTCGTTCTTGATTCATGTTATTCTTCTAGAGTATCCTCTTGAATTTCTTCCAAGTCAATCAAAACTCTTTGTAATGCCCTTCTAAATTTTGAGAATATTCAACCTCCAAATAAACTTTATGATATACGTATTCAAGTCGAAGTGTCAAAATAACTAAAAAAAAGAAAAGAAGTTACTTCAAGCTACCCTTCAGATCTCTGGCATGCTGGTGCCATATAAAGTCTTCCGATGGTGCTCTCCTCTGTGCTTCAAGACTTCAATGAGAAAATGCATCAAAATCCCCTGCAATATTCTTACTTCAGCCAATGGAATGCAAAACATTATCATCTCAGTATTTTTGTTGATTGATTAACTGATCTATAGTGGTAATCTGGGATCTTTGTGCCAGGTATCTGTCGGCAACTCTTTCTGGGTTCAAGGAGCCACAACGGCGAGCAATATCAATCGAGGTACTTATTAGTTGAATGCTAATTTTATTATCTATTAAAACTGTGATAAAGCTTTACAGTTTTTTGCACAACGGAGTCTGTGCTCTTGCTACATCCTGTAGAAGTCCAACAGTGCTAATGTTTTCTCTGCTGAGGAAACATTTACATCTAATTTTTGGCTGCTTAACACTCTGTTTCAGGTCGGCATGCAAAATTCTTCCTTAGGGGTGGTTTTAGCAGCCTCTCATTTCACCTCACCTATGGTTGCATTACCTCCTGCCATGTCTGCTGTAATAATGAATATTATGGGAAGCAGTTTGGGTTTCTTCTGGAGATACATTGATCCATCTGACTCAAAAACTAACCGTGGAGTTGATGACAGCAACCATGAAACGACTAGTCAATGATGGTCAAAACTAGCCACGAAGTTGATGACAGCGACCATCAAACAACTAGTTGATGATGGGTAAATGATGAAACCTTTTTTTTTTGTCAATCACCAGAAGGTTCTTCTTTTCTCTTGCCAAAAATTTCGACCAAGTGTTAATCTGATTATTTTGCCTCTCCTCTGAGTTCAAAATATCTGTTGCCCTCATTGTGGCCGCCTGCTGCGAACGTTACTTGTTGGATGACCTGAGCAGACTGACCTTTGTAACAGATTGATTAATGAAGGTTTTTCTCTGAAACTTGATTTCCAACCCCAACTTAACCAATTAATCCGCTTATGGCCACTATGTTTTTGTTCTCTATGTGAACTTATATTGCTTTGTTGCCAATTAATGACTGTTCTAGGGTATCAAAGGGCACCGGTCCCTTGAGGTGTGCGGTGCAATGCAAAAAGGGCAGGTATTGATATCTTTGGATATCCTAGAATTTGCCCCAACGGCAGCAGCTAGAAGTCCCTTTCTGAAGTAATTATTGCGTTAGTTTGTGTTGGCAAAAAGAGGAGAGGGGAGAGATGCTCTAGGTTTAGGGGACATTTTGTCCGAATAGGGTTTGGTATTCTGGTCCATGGGTTAAGCTCAAAGGTTTAGAGAAATTGCTATTTTGACACTCCTTTATGATACTTTGAGAGATATTCATGTATTTTATATGTATTTGTCATATCAATGTAAATGTATAATATATTCATGTACCTGTTTTTAAAAGTGTCACAATTAACCTTTCCTAATAATATAAAGTAAAATAACTTTCAAACAAAATTCCGTATAAAAATTTTATACGTACATTGTAACAATATTTCTATAAGGGTGTGTTTAATTACATTACCTAAAATTTAATTTTAGGTAATATTGGCTAGAAAATAAAAATTACTCCATCCCTTGGAAAATGAATTCCATGAAAAAATACTTTAAATGCTTGTATCATATATATTTTTTCATAAAAAAATAAAAAGTATTTGATTATTTTTTATAAAAAATATATAATAATTACATATTTTTTATGAAAAATATGTATAATTAAACACAATCTAAATATAATTAATTTTATTATAAATTACATCATCATCATTGAAGGTATATGGGGGGGGGGGGGTGTTTGTTAAAACAGTGCAATTGGGATGGGCCGCCCTTCAAGGGACACGACGATCACATGAGCCTGCACGTGGGTATTAAACTTTATAAATTCCTTTTCTTAATTCGAATTGGTTTTAAATTAAATTTTCCTCACCGATGGTGACACGGACTTTTGAAGCTACCAGTGCCATATAGAAGAAATATTTACGTTGAGCCAGAAGGTTTGGAGATTAGTTAGTCATAATTGTTTGCAAATCACAATTATATAAAGCTTTTATGTGAGTTAATTAACACAAACTAAATACTTTTTTAAAAAAATAAAATTACATTCAAATATGAAATAACCTGTACTTTGCACATTTTCTTGTATTCTTCCCGTTAGAAATAATTAAAGCTAACATTTGTAAAATTAGCCATTTTAATCATTATTAAGGCGTTAATATCACTTATCTGATATGGTTATATTATTATTATTATTATGTATTTTTATTATGATTATTGTAATTAGAGATTATTTATTTATTCCTTTGAAACAATAGTTTGTTGAAGAATTCACGGGCCTTACCGTCAAACACACTACTGTGTTGGTAACCCGGTTCCTGATCCGTACACGTGGCGTCATCGGGTGGGAACTGCATGAAAACTACGTACACTGACTTGCACACGTAACGCACGGCCGGACGATCGTGACCTAAAATTTCTTGCTTCGAATCCATCGATCAGCTCTAGCGGTTACTCTCTCTCTCTCTCTATTTATGAACCTCTTTGGCAGATTTAGAGTGACACTGCAAAACTGATTCTGGAGAATCTGATCTGCAGAACGAAGTTGTTCAGGTGCTCTCTCTCTCTCTCTCTCTCTCTCTCTCTCTCTCTCTCTCTCACACACACACACACACACACACACACGCACGCACGCACAGAGTTTCTCTTTTCCTTTTCTAGGAAAGACTGGTAGAGCTCCTTGAGATGTAGTTGCGATCATCAGATGAAATAGCATTTATTGATTATATTGGCGTTGGAAAGTTTGAATTAGAACCTTAATTTATGCGGATCATCTGTCTATATATATATATATGCATTAGTAGCCGAACATGCTCCTCCTTCTCCTCCTTCTCCTTCGTCTTTCTTTTTGGTTTGAACCTTGAGATTCAATTAAGTTTAATACGTGCTTAAGATTAAATCGTTTCTTTGGATTAGATCAACTGGAACGAACGGCATATAATATACCATCCCTGTGCTTAATTACTGCTTTAGTTCTTCGGTTCTGATTAATTTGCTTTTCTTCTGTCCTTTCTCCATCTGTAATTTCTTTTTTAGTTAAATCTATTTGTAAAATTTCGAAAAACGAAAAAAATGACAAGTGTGGAAGTTTACAGTTAATATTTATTAATTTTTAGTTTTATCTTGGAATTGATCATAAATTAATTATTTGAGAAAAAATATTTAAAAGGGTATATTTTGCAAATTAATTTTCCAATTAAATTCTATATAAAGTTTTGATTCTGAAACGGCAATTTGCCAGCATATATCCCTTTTAGTTCTAATCTCTATGAAGAACTTATGATCACAAACATTATGAATAAATTTTTATACATAAAATATATTGTTATTGAATGGACAAGTACTATAAACTTGATTTCCAAATAATTTGTATTTGATACTCAATTGTCATTTTGCTACCATATATCTTGTTTAATTATATTTTCCTAGAAGAAATTAGGGTTAGGATGACTTGCACTACAACAAAAATAATCTTTGGAGAGAGGAAATTACATATTTGCCTCTAAAACTGTTTGAGGTAAATATAATTTGCCATTGTCTATATTTTTAATTGTCTTTAATGAGGTATAATTAGCGAATGCCTCCAAAGGGCTTTATTTTTTTTAAATGACTATTTAAAGGCGAAGGTGTTTGTTTTTCACCTTAACAATATCGTTATATGTTACTAGTGGGAAAAGGTTATGTCTGCAAACAAATTTTACAAACAATTCTAATGGGATTATTTTGACAGACCCATTGCATTTAATAGGTTAGTCATGGATAGATGAAAGGCCACTTTGACCTTTGCTTCTCTTCAACAATTAAATGACATGGGTGGAAAACTTTCACCCCTTGTCGGCGTACCAATTCAACGAAATGAGTTAATTGAACAATCATTTTCATATTGACAATACTTGTGCATAGTTAAATTGTTTTTTAATTAAAAAGAATTCCTTCTCAACACCCATCTTCATCATATTATTAATATTATTGGTTAGAATGACAATATATAGACTGGATATGGATTAATATGTATTTTTTCTTGTAATTGAATTTAAAATAAAAATTATATTTATTCATTTTTATTTCAAATTTTTAATAAAAATTCGGAATTATTAAAGTTAATATTTGTGTTAAATATTAATTTTTACTTGGTTAAATTAGATTCAAGCTGTCAAAGAGTGGGTGCGGGCCTACTTTGTAGCTAGAACCAGTCTTGAATTAGGTAAGTGCTTGCACGTGATCTTATATGCATAATACATTAATATTATGTTAAACAATATATATATATATATATCTCTAAAATATGCGGATGAAAGGCCGTGTACTGTTGTACTCGTTCTCCAAGATTTTTTTAATGTCTATACTGGTCGTGTTGACTAATAAAATTTTAAGTTTATATCATGAATTTGTTATATACCCATTGGATGGGGAAAAAATTGCTAACTTTTGGTTAAGCTCATAAATTTCATGTTTTTGTAGGCAATCCATAAAAATGGCTTGCGGCTCACTAGTTGAAAAGGATTTCATGAATGCAGAGATGATCAACAACTCTGACCCTGAAAATTGCCATAAGAATGAACTATTAACACCTTCTGATTCGGAGAAAGAAGATAAGGAGACAACTCAAACCCTCGATTTGTTTGAAAACAACTCTATTGCAGAAAGTTTTACTCCACATAATACCAATCACGATGAAGGGCATAATTCAGAAGCTATTAAATCTAAAATGCCCTTGTTGCCACCAGCATTTTCCTCTGTTGGCGTTCGAAAACCTTCACTTCTGGAGCGAGCATTGTTTCCGGGACTCAGGTAACACAGTTTCTGCACATATATAGAACTCATTGTACAATCATTTTTGTTTTATTTTATTGTACACTGCCAAAAAAAAAAAATAATGAGAGATTCTTAGATAAGATATTAATTAAATAATTTATATAGTCTACTTCGATAGTGAGATAAAACTTGATTTTTTTATCGCCCTTGTCGTACCCAATGCTCATCGGGGATGGCTTTTCTTTTCTTTCTTTTGGGGTGGGGGTTTTATAGCCGAGATGTGATGCTTTCCGGTGACAAGGCCGCATCGCCACAGCTAACTATCTTTTATGCTGGGACGATCAATGTGTACGATGATGTTCCCTTTAATAAGGTATAATTGCTTGATTTTGAAGTTTCTAACAAAAATGTTCACTATTTGATGAAAAAAATTCTTCTTGTTGACAATGAATTTGAAGGATTACAAACTGGTTTTTTGGCTCCCAATTAACTTTGCTCTCGCCTTTTTCTTTATTTAATTTTAAATTTTACTATCTGCAAATCATATGGCAGGCACAAGCCATCATGCTTCTCGCTGGACAGAAGTCCGTATCAGCCACTGTTCATGAAAATATAACAAAAACCGATGTGAAAAAGCCGCTGAATCCACTTAACTTGCCTCCAGTTTGTGGCAAATTAAATGCAGGTACATTCCAATCTCTAAATCTTAATTATCTCCCTCTTTCCTGAAAAAAAAAAGAAGAAAATTTCGCAATCTTAATCCGCATGTTCATAGTTGGGTTTGTCATTCTGAATTTAATAATTTCCTCCAAATAGCTCATATGAATTCTTACCATTCGTTACCTTCGCTCAGACGTCCTTCCACTTTCAAGAAAATTCTCCCTCCAACGCTTCCTCGAAAGACGCCGTGGCAGGTACAACCTCTAACATTCCTACAAAATCGTGATATTGAAATCTCCATAAAAAATTATTTATAATGATGATTTTAAAATTTTGGGCAAATTAAAAACAACCCGTTTTGGCTTGAAAAGTTCAAACGTTATGACCATTAAGTAGACAGACATATAGTTTTGTACCCAAAAAAAAAAAAAAAACATGTTTCTATTTGCATGTATTGCTTTTAGAAGTTATATTAATTCTTATGAGAGTAATAATTTTGAAATTTTGAACCGGAATGGTACTATTCTTTATTTCTACTACAAGTCTTGTATTATTGTTGGTATTAGGGAACAATTTTATTTTTAGCTAATAAAATAATTTCTAAAGCTAATATATGCAATGTGCTTTCATTTGATTTCATAATGAATTAAATTCCTGTGGAATTGCAATTGTTTGTTTGGCAGGATAACAAGCAAGGCTCCATATGCCACTTCCAACACAAAACATGATGAGCCAACTGCTGCAACCAGTCACTTGAATCAAAGAAGAAGGTTGAGTCTCTCACCTTTCCCTTCAAGATCAGCAAATTTGTATCCTGCTTGCATATACCCATAAATAAAGCCGCCTTCTTCTTATTATTATTTGAGCTGAAGCTTAGGTTTAATTACTTCCTTCTCTATCTATCTATCTATCTATATATATGTATTTCCTAATTCCTCCTCTTTGTCTTGTAAAAGTGATTTTAGTCAACAAATTAAGCGACTTTTAACGAACAATGAATAAGAAATCTAGGTCTGATTTGGTTATTATATTCGATCATGTTCTTTAATTTTTAACTTTTAAACGTAACTTATAATTATCTCTATGTATATTAAGGTCACAATAAAAAAGAAGAGGTATAGAGTAACTAATAAAGACAACACAATCACAAGCTTCTAGAGTCTAAACATAATAAGCAAATACAAATATTATATATAAAAAGCAAGTATTATATATTTATAAGCCTCTAAAGCGGATAGAGGATAGCAACAAGCCATTGTTATCATCAAATTTATCTAACGACATTTGATTCTTCCTTATTATATGTTATCTTCATAACAAGTCGCCTCTGATATAGTCAAATAGATATATATTTTTTTACACAAATTAATTGCACTCCATTATAGACTTAACAAGTCTTTTAGGAATGACTCAAGTCTTTCTTAAGGTTAAAACCAACTTTTAAGGTTAAAACCAATGTATGTTAAGAATAGAGCGTCTTCTCCCATTAAGTTTATGGGGGGACAGCAAATCTCGAATTTCTAAAAAGATTATTACATTAATTGTTCATCACTACCTTTTACTTTACAGAAAGAATTATCCAACCTCAAAGTTATAAAATAAAAAATAATAATCTTCAATCCAAAATATCATAAGCAGAATGGTGTGTGTGTTTTTGTGGAGAGTTATGATTTTCTTCACTATTTTAAAATAAATTAAAAGTGTTATGAAATTAGAAAAAAAATTAAAGTGAAAACTAGCATTTTTTAATTTTATAAGTAAAATTGAAATTAAAAAATTAATAATAAAAATATATTATAATTTAGAGATCACGAGTTTAAATTTTATTAATAAAATTAATATCTTTCAAGAAAAATAAATAAAAAATATTTTTAAAAATTACTATGCACTAAAAAGTGTGACATTATTTGTTAATCATCAAGTCTCCTCCAACTCCCTTTTATGCAAGGAAAGGAAGATGCCATTATTTAATTTGAATTTGATGAGTGTAAGTCCAATATTATGCAAAGAAAGAAAAGAAAAGAAAAGGAAGAGGGCCATTATTTGGTATGATTTGAATTTGATGAGTATGAATTCAATAATTTACTCATAAAATTGAGTGTATCTGGTCATATATAATATAGATTTAAATTTGGAGTCTGTATTTAAATAGTAATGTGAAAAAAACATTAGTGAGGTGGCAAAAAAAATCGAGATGGTATGTAGTCAGGCGAATAATATTTAAGAAATTCAAAAATTAATCAAATACTAATATTACAAAAATTAAAAGTTTGATCTAAAATTAATATAAAAGTACAAGTTTTTCTTTAAATAATTTGTCCATTTAACAATTATGTGTATTTGATGAGGGTAGGGATAGAGGTCTGTCAAGTCATTTAAAAAAATATTTTAACAGTAATACATAAGAGCTAATTTTATAAAATGGGCATCGATTTATTAGTTGCATATAAAAGGAAATTTTGTAAACATTCTTTTAATTTGGGTCATTTTTTAGGAAATTCACATTAGTATTTTATTTGATTATTAAATAATAAATGGGTCATAATTAACATTATTTGATAAAAAGTATATTTTATATTTTTGATCAATGAAGAAGGTGTGATTAATTAATCAATGAATTAAAGATTGATCAATAAAACTGGTTAGATTAAGGAAGAGATAACTGCTCGGTCATTGGGCCCAGGCCCAGACTCAGTTGGCCAGCTTACCGATCATTAACTGGGCCGTTGTTTGGTCCATGGAACTGCGCTTTGGATCTCAGCCTTGAGCTTTGTTGGGCCCTGAAATATTTTCTGGGCCGCTCCTTTGTCATTGTATAATTTGACATTTAATAATAAATACACTATATTTTTAGATAATATATATTTATTTTATCTTACTTTCAACATTTAAATAATTCTATTAGCGAATGATAAATGTATATTCATTTGAACCATTTAATCAATCAATATTTCATTGAATGTTAAAAACAATATACAATAAATAGATTTTATAAAAAAATAAATTACATTTATTATGATGATGAAATAATGATACAATATGCAAATAAAGAGATATTGATTCTTGAAAAATGGTACTTTTATATAGGCTTGCTTTAGAATTGGTAAAGGTCCATAATTATGTCACATGGATAGTCGAATCTAATCTCTTAAGTAAACTTGGATAATTAGTGATACAATGTGGGCGTACGAATGGACCCGAGCCCATTTTGTCACGAAAAATGTTATTGGTACATCTTTGTGTATTTTTTGAATTACATAAAGGTATACCAATGACAAAAAAGTTCTCATGAGACGCATAGAAGCGTGTGAAGCTCATGTGAGGTGCAGAGTATTTTGATAATAATATTTTCTTGTATAACTCAAGATGTACAAAATAAATGTACATCTAGCATGACTCTTTTGTCACTGGCCTGATAACTTTTGGGCTGGATTTTTAGTCATTTTCAGCCCAAGCCTGGTTCTTCGGACTAGTTTGAGAGAATGGACTTTTCACTCATTAAACCAATTAATATTGCCAATATATAAAATGTGGGAGACGTGCACTACAATTTAACCAACGACTAGGGTTGAAAGAGTTTAAAAAACTATTAAATATTCTATAAGTTTTAAATAGAATATTAAATATTTAATAAATTTGTAAAATTCCATTGTTATCCTCATGTTATTAAGATGATATTACAAATCAATCATCTGCCCTGATATATATATATATATATATATATATTGAGATGTCATATGATATGGGTTTTCATGGCATTTATTACAGTTGAATTATGGTATCTAGAAGGAGCCATACAGGCAACCATGTTGTCGGTGCAAGCATGCTTTTGAGGTCTGTTTGTTTATGCATTTGATTTCTAAAGCTAATATATGCAATGTGCTTTCATTTAATTCATTCATAATGAATTAAATTCCTGTGGAATTGCAATTGTTTGTTTGGCAGGATAACAAGCAAGCAGGCTCCATATGCCACTTCCAACACAAAACATGATGAGCCAACTGCTGCAACCAATCACTTGAATCAAAGAAGAAGGTTAGTGGCTCTCTCACCTTTCCCTTCAAGATCAGCAAATTTTTATCATATACCCATAAATAAACCCTTATTATTATTATTTTAGCTGAAGCTTAGGTTTTATTACTTCCTTCTCTATCTATCTATCTATATGTATGTATTTCCTAATTCCTTCTCTTTGTCTTGTACAAGTGACTTTAGTCAAAAAATTAAGCAGCTTTTAATGAATAATGAATAAGAAATCTAGGTTGGGTTTAGTTTTTATATTCGATCATGTTACTCAATTTTTAACTTTTAATCGTATCTTATAATTATTTCTATATATATTAAGGTCACAATTAAAGAGAGATAAATACAGAATAATTAATAAAGATAATACAACCACAACCCTTTAGAATTTAAACATAAGGAACCGATACAAAGGTTATATATAAAAGCAAGCACCATATATCCATAAGCCTCTGAGGCGGATAGATGACAGCAACAAGCCATTATTACTGTCGAATTTGTCTACCGATCGACATTTTATTCTTCTTTATTATATTTTATCTTCATAACAAGCCGTCTCCGTTATAGCCAAATAGCTATATATTTTTTCACACAAATTAACTGCACTCCAAACCCGGGCCCCCCCCTCTTCCACGTCAGATTCAAATTGGCCTCTACTTTGCCTGCGCACTGCGCACCATATCATCGAGCTCATTTTTCCTGCAATTGTTTTCCCAAAAGAATGAAATCATCAATAGAAGAAGTTGACTTCAATATATATATATATATATATAGTTGAAGCGTGGGACCCTCATTAATTATTACTATATTTTTGGTAAAAATGATAACTTTTAAGGTTAAAACCCATATATGTTAAGAATAGAGCGTACGTCTTCTCCCATTAAGCTCGTGGTCCGTAGGATTGGACAAAGAGCTTTGCCACATGGGTTCTAGCTATACACACACACACACACACAATATTTTGAAGGGGAATGGTGAGGAACACTGACATTAGGAGGAAGGCGCAGCATGAGCAGGGGACATGAATATCTGTGGGGGTGAGTGAAGCTGAAGCCTGAAGGAGTACTCTTCTGGCGCCAATGGGTTCATTTTTGAACTTGTAGCAGTTGCAGATCTCAATCATGTAGCCGTCGGGGTCGTGGAAGAAGAGCTGATCCACCACCTCTCCTTTAAATGGCACCGTCCTCTGCTCGTACTTGATGCTCATGTCATTCAGCTTATCTATTATCCTCTCCACGTCTTCGGTCTCGAATGATATGTGGTTGTCTTCTGGGTTGATTTTGTCTTTCTTTGGTGGCAAAAGTTCAATCATGTTCTGTTTCGCTTCCAGCAGATGGATCCCAATTCCATAGTTGTACAGCCTGCACACACACACGCATATATATTTAGTTTACTACTTCATCATATATCAAATATATATTGACTTGATCCAGAGAGAGAGAGAGAGAGAGAGAGACCAAGCTCCTTTAATATCAAAGTCGGGGCGTTTGATGCGGCCAAATCCGAGGACTTTCTCATAGAACCTGGCAGAGTCCTCGGAAGATTTGCAAACTAAGGAAACATGGTTCAATTTCAGAGACAGCGGAGGAGCCTCCTCCTGCTGCTGATCAGTTGAAGTCTCCTGCAAATTCATCATCTCTCTCTCTATCTCTCTCTCTCTTTCTCTCTGGTATGGGTTTGTGATAGAAGATAATACATAATGCTTGCATGAATATATACACACAAGAAGTGGAAGTGACGACGAAGATGATGACGTTCTCTCTGGTTCGGGAGATGACGTAAGCTATCCAAATGAATGAAGACGCGTGGAGAGTGTAGATTTGGCCATTTGCCACAGCCTGTAGTAGGGAAAATAGTTTTTTAGTTTTTTGAGAAAATTATTTTATAAGAATTTAGAAAAGTTGTTTAATATTAAAAATTCTTTAGATAAAAAATAGTCATTTAGAAAATTGTACTTTTTAAAAATTTTGAATTAAATTTTAAAAACACGTAAAAATGAGTTTTCTAAGTTTTTATTATTGATTTGAAGATTTAAAAATATAAATTAATATATTTCTTTTTTGGGGGGGAATATATGTTTGAATTTTCTAGCAACATTTGAAATTATTTATTTGTATTTTTAATAATTGAGCACCTTTTTAAATTCTTCATAAAAATACAAATAAAATTTTATAAAACTTAAAAATAATTTTCAACACCCATTAATTTTGGGCCACTCTCTTGTCCTCCAACGGTATCCATTAGAGGACTTTTATAGCCACATTCTAAAGTATTATTGAATTAATTGTTCATCGCTATCTTCTACTACTTTACAAAAATAATTATCTAACTTTAAAATTATAAAATAAAAAAATAATAATCTTCAATCCAAAATATCTTAAGCAGAATAGTGTGTGTGTGGGGGGTTACGATTTTCTATCACTATTTTAGAATAAATTAAAAAACGTTATGAAATTAGAAAAAAAATTAAAAAAAAATGAAGTGACAACTAGCATTTTTTAATTTTTAAGTAAAATTGAAATTAAATAATTAAAAATAAAATTGTATTATAATTTAGAGATCATGAATTTAAATTCTATTAATAAAATTAATTTCTTTCAAGTAAAATAAATAAAAATATTGTACAAAAATCACTATACACTAAAAGGAAGACATTATTTGTCAAACATCAAGTCTCCTTCAACTCCCTGTTAGCAAGGGAAGATGGCCATTATTTGGTTTGAATTTGATGAGTGTGAATTCAATTAATTGTTGGTTGAATTTGCCATATCTGGCCATATATAATGGAGTCAAGGAGGGAGTCTATATTTGAGTAGTAATGTGATAAAAACATTGGTGAGGTGACACAAATAATTGAGATGGTAAGTAGTCACGTGAATAATATTTAATATTTTTTGTTTAAAAAATTAATAAGAATTCAAAAATTAATCAAATACTAATATTACAAAAAATAAAATTTTGATTCAAAATTAATGTAAAAGTGAAAGTTTTTCTTTAAACAATTTGTCCATTTAACAATGATGTGTATTCGATGAGGGTTGGAATAAGAGTCTGTCACGTCGTATAAACAAATATTTAAATAACAAAATAAGAGAGGTAATTTTGTAAAATAGGCATTGATTTATGAGTTGCATATACAAGGGAAATCTTGCTAATATTGTATTCATTCGGGATTATTTATGAGCAAATTAATTTTCGTACTTTCTCTCTATAAAATGTCTACTGCACATACTTTCTATTTTTTTTGTATGACTTACACATCAAAGGTCGATTTTGGAGGTATCTCGAGCAATCTACTTTACGCCATGCTTATATGTTGATTTAGGTGGTCGTTGAAGAAGAAAAAAAAGATTAGACTATATACAACTCAAATTTAAAAAATCTTATCACTGTGAATTATCAATCCATATTAGTATTTTATTTGATGATTAAATAATAAATGTGTCATAATCAAAATTATTTGATAAAAAGTATATTTTATATTTTTGATCGATGAAGAAGGTGTGATTAATTAATCAGTGAATTAAATGAAAGTGGTAGCGGATCGGGTTTATGTGGCCCAGGCCCCGACTCAGTTGGCCGGCTTATGGATCATTAATTGGGCCGTTGTTTGGTCCATGGAACTGCACTTTGGATCTCAGCCTTGAGCTTTGTTGGGCCCTGAAATAATTTCTGGGCCGTTTCTTTGTTATTGTATAATTTGACATTTAATAATAAATACACTTCATTTTTAGGGTGTTGAGAAGGATGATATTACACTTCACCACCGCTTGGAAATTCATTTTTAGCTCTCAACACCCATCTTCATCGTATTTGGGTTCGGGCTGGGTTCTCACTTCTTTGACTTCTCTAGTAGTCTTCTTCCTTTCCTTTTCTTTTCTTTTTCATCGCGTGGGATGGGGCCAAAAATGACATAATTTTATAATCACAAAACAATGTTGTTTTAAATTCAGTAAGTTAAGTTAATTTGATTATTTTTAATAAAAAATGAACCAAAATCGATTAACTAAAATTTTTCAAAAAATTAATTGAACTGAATTGAATCGACAATTTCAGTCAATTGTTCAGTTATTTCGGTTAGATCAAAATTTTGCACAACCCTACCAACCATTCTGCAGTATGAGGGTTTGGTATAAATACATAGAGTAGTCCTCCTATTACTTTTTATAATTAAAATTTACATTACAGTTATACTTATATCATTTTCTATATTCAAACAATTTTTTTATCATTTATTTAGCAACGAGAAAATAAATGTAATTGACAAAAATTTTAGAATCGATCACCACTTAATTCGTACAATGACCATGCTCTCAATTGACTTTTCTTGATTTTGAGTAATTCCTAACAATTCTCAAGTTCGAGATCGTCTGAGACTTGCTTTACTTACAAAAGAAGAAAAAAGCTCAATTCTTCAATAGATTCTTTAATGCTCAAGTCAATTATTATATTCGAGACTAAATAACGAAGTAACAATGCAATTAATATGCAAATAAAGAGATATTGGTTCTTGAAAAATTATGCTTTTATATGGGCTTGCTTTGGGGTTGGTAAATGATCATGATTATGCCATAGAAATGGTTGAATTTAATCTCTTAAGTAAGCTTGGGCAACGAGAGATACAATATGGGCGTGAACATGGACCCGAGTGCTTTTTATTGCGAGCTTGATAACTTTAGGACCGGATTTTGAGTCATTTTTAGTGGCTTTTTGCTTGATCTTCTTGAGCCTTCGGATTAGATCTAGCCTGCTGGCTTAGATCTTACCCCCATGAGAGGCTCTTTTGTATATGTCACTTAACCATAAATATTTTATAAAATTATAAAATCCCATTGTTATAAATATATATATTGAGATGTCATATGATATGGGGTATCACGGCATTTATTAGAGTTGGATTATAGTATCTGGAAGGAGCCATACAGCCAACCATGTCGTCGGTGCAAGCATCCTTTTGAGGTCTCTAGTTTATGGATACAATTAATTTCAACCAATTGTATAAAACGTGCTTCATATTGCATACTATATTATTTTTTATATTATACAAAATATGATATGCCGTATAACATTTTCATAGTGTAAATATCAAAGATGAATATTTTTTTTCTAAGAAAAAGGCGAAGAAGGTGAAGCCATCAATATAGCAACCCTGTATAAGTGAAGGGGAGCTCGTCACTTAGCCATCAATATAACATTTTCATATATTTATTATACATAAATATAATAATTTGAATATATCTTCTAATAGATTATTAGAATGGTTTATCAATCATTGAATTAAAGTTTTCTATTTATCGACGTTAAATCATATAATTACAGCAGAATTAGGTTTTCAAGCTTATCTTAATTCTCTAATTAAAATCAACATATGATAAAAGAGATATTTTATCATATCTAATTACACGAATAAAAACGTTTACAAAAACAAGAACATAAATTCGGGCTGCTGAGATATTGACCCAAATATGAATGTATGGTGAGTGTGTCGGCTGTACAAAAAGTTTGATGCGGCGGCGGTGGTTGGGAGATGGCGTGACAAACGTGATGCTCACCAAACAACAAACACAAGGGAGGGCCAAACGCGAGAGAAATCGTACAATTACAGAGCAGCCCCCTGCTGTACAACAAAGCAGCGGACCTTGTTTCAAAAGGTGAAATCGCTCATCTCGGGTGTTTCCTACTCTCGGCCCGACAGGACATGGAGGGGTTTAATCATGGTGACCCAGTCGGACGCAGTGGCTAGACCATCCTTACCGCGCACAAGGAGTCCCCTCTCACTTTGGAGAGAAGTTTACTCCCACATTGCCGCTTGCAAGTTTTGATCCCCGATCCTTGTTCCAAGCATTCACCACGAGAGGCACTTTGTGCCCCTTTCTTGACTAACTGAGCTGTACATGCGAGCACAAAGCAGCGGACCTTAATCTGAGGAAGCGAAGCGAAGGGGAGCCATGGGTTCAGGAGAGCGGCACATGGGGTGGACCCGCCTCTTCATTGCAGGGGCATGTGCATGTGCATGTGCATGTGCTGGCCTTATCAATCAATCCATCAGCTTATCAGAAACGTGCTTCTTATCATCGGCGATCCACTCTCTGCTGCTTGCTCTCCTCGCCTGCGTGTGATGCGAATCAATTAAATATCTCCTGCTCTGCCCCTCATAATAAATACCTTCGCAATCCATCCACCCCCCATTCATGCCCTACCTTGCCTTCAGTCACTTTCATGTGCCCTGGAGCACAGTTTAACTCATTAAATTATGATGAATTAAGATTTATATTAAAAAAATTATGAATTTGACTTCTTATATAAATAAAAACTTTATTTGTAATTTTTTTTATTAAAATTAAAGATACGAACAGTAAAGGACTTACAAAAATTATAAATTTGACTCCTTATATAAATAAAGACTTTATTTATAATTTTTTTCTGTTAAAATTAAGAACACGAGTGGTAAGAGATTGCGCAAGGACGATAATTTTAAAAAATTATGTTGATAAAGTTAATTTCTTAAAGTATTTTTATTTTATAAATAAAAATAAAATTTAATTCACCTTCACTTTATTAACTGTAGTCTTTATTTAAATTTTTATCTTAAAAAGTAAAAAAACTAAAAACAACTGCCGTTGAGTGTTGCTTAATAAATTTTATTTTCTTATTACCATTTTTTTATTTATAAGTGAAAATATATAAGAACAAAAAAAAATCAAACTATACATAGCATAACACGAAAAAGAGAAAAATTGACACTCAATAAGATTTAGAAATTAGGACTCCATATCACGAAAACCAACATGTCCAACAACTGACGAAAACTATCAAATGTATTTAGGAGGGAGGCACTAAATATAAACCAAAGCCAACCTTTGTAGAGGTCGAGAAAATTTTAGAGTGAGGAGACGATTTCAAACCACGTTTTGAATTAAATGTGTCAATTGAGACTCTACACGTTTTTTTATAACGAAAATACTTATTATTGTACTCATATAATAAAAAATAAACCAAATCTTGAAACACCAAGAAATGTGGAATCTGGCACCGACCCTTTTCTTTTCATTTGCTAGAATCCTACAATGCTCCTTGAGTCCATTGTAGGATTCCAAAAGAAATCGAGCTCATTTTTCCTGCAATTGTTTTAATTCCAAAAGAATGAATCATCAATAGAAGAAGTTGACTTCAATATATATATATATATATATAGTTGAAGCGTGGGACCTTCATTATTACCATATTTTTGGTAAAAATTTTAACCGAAAACTCAGACGTATGTGAAGGGCGCTAGCTAATTAATGAGTCGTCAAAGAACTTGCACTTACATGCAATAATGCAAAGATCTCTTTTAGGAATGACCTGTCAAGTCTTTCTTATAACTTTTAAGGTTAAAACTCATATATGTTAAGAATAGAGCGTCTTCTCCCATTAGGCTCGTGGTCCGTAGGATTGGACAAAGAGCTTTGCCACATGGGTTAGCTATATATACGCGCACACGCACACACACACACACACAATATTTTGAAGGGGAATGGTGAGGAACACTGACATTAGTAGGAAGGCGCAGCATGAGCAGGGGACATGAATATTATCAGTGGGGGTGAGTGAAGCTGAAGCCTGAAGGAGTACTCTTCTGGTGCCCATGGGTTCAGTTTTGAACTTGTGGCAGTTGCAGATCTCAATCATGTAGCCGTCAGGATCGTGGAAGAAGAGCTGATCCACCACCTCTCCTTTAAATGGCACCTTCCTCCGCTCGTACTTGATGCTCATGGCATTCAGCTTATCTATTATCCTCTCCACGTCTTCGGTCTCGAATGATATGTGGTTGTCTTCTGGGTTGATTTTGTCTTTCTTTGGTGGCAAAAGATCAATCATGTTCTGTTTCGCTTCCAGCAGATGGATCCCAATTCCATAGTTGTACAGCCTGCACACACACACACACACACATATAGCAACAAAGTTTAGTTTTCTACTTCATCATGTATCAAATATATATTGACTTGATCCAGAGAGAGAGAGAGAGAGAGAGAGAAAGACCAAGCTCCTTTAATATCAAAGTCGGGGCGTTTGATGCGGCCAAATCCGAGGACTTTCTCATAGAACCTGGCAGAGTCCTCGGAAGATTTGCAAACTAAGGAAACATGGTTCAATTTCAGAGACAGCGGAGGAGCCTCCTCCTGCTGCTGATCAGTTGGAGTCTCCTGCAAATCCGTCATGATCTCTCTCTCTATCTCTCTCTATCTCTCTCTCTGGTATGGGTTTGTGATAGAAGATAATGCATAATGCTTGCATGAATATATACACACAAGAAGTGGAAGTGACGACGAAGATGATGACGTTCTCTCTGGTTCGGGAGATGACGTTAGCTATCCAAATGAGTAAAGACGTGCGGAGAGTGTAGATTTGGCCATTTGCCACAGCCTGTAGTTGGGAAAATAGTTTTTTGAGAAAATTATTTTATAAGAAATTAGAAAACTTGCTTAATATTAAACATTTTTAAGATAAAAAATAGTCATTTAGAAAATTGTACTTTTTAAAATTGAATTAAATTTAAAAAACACATAAAAATGAGTTTTTTTAAGTTTTTATTATTGATTTGAAGATTTAAAAAAGTATAAATTAATATATTTCTTTTTTTTTTTTGGGTGGGGGGGGGAATATATGTTTGAATTTTCTAGCAACATTTGAAATTATATATTTGTATTTTTAATATTTGAGCACCTTTTTAAATTCTTTATAAAAATAAAAATAAAATTTCATAAAACTTAAAAATAATTTTCAACACCCACATGGGGTTTCTCACCAAACTAACACCCATTAATTTTGGGCCACTCTCTTATCGCCCAACGGTACCATTAGAGGACATTTATAGTCATTCTAAAGTATTATTGCATTAGTTGCTCATCTCTATCTTCTACTACTTTACAAAAATAATTATCCAACTTCAAAATTATAAAATAAAAATAATAATTTTCAATCCAAAATATCTTAAGCAGAATAGCGTGTGTGGAGGATTACGATTTTCTATCACTATTTTAGAATAAATTAAAAGCGTTATGAAATTAGAAAAAAAATTAAAAAAAATAAAGTGAAAACTAGCATTTTTTTATTTTTAAGTAAAATTAAAATTAAATAATTAAAAATAAAATTATATTATAATTTAGAGATCATGAATTTAAATTCTATTAATAAAATTAATTTCTTTCAAGTAAAATAAATAAAAAATATTGTACAAAAATCACTATACACTAAAAGAAAGACATTATTGGTCAAACATCAAGTCTCCTTCAACCTCCTGTTAGTTGGCCATTATTTGGTTTGAATTTTATGGGTGTGAATTCAATTAATTGTTCGTGAAATTTGCCATATCTGGCCATGTATAATAGAGTCAAGGAGGGAGTCTATATTTGAGTAGTAATGTGATAAAAACATTGGTGAGGTGGCACAAATAATTGAGATGGTAAGTAGTCACGTGAATAATATTTAATATTTTTTGTTTAAAAAATTAATAAGAATTCAAAAATTAATCAAATACTAATATTACAAAAAATAAAAATTTGATCCAAAATTAATATAAAAGTTAAAATTTTTCTTTAAATAATTTGCCCATTTAATAATGATGTGTATTCGATGAGGATTAGGATAAGAGTATGTCACATCATATATTGAAATATCTAAATAACAAAATAAGAGAGGTAACTTTGTAAAATAGGCATTGATTTATGAGTTACATATATAAGGGAAATCTTGCTAATATTGTATTTATTCGGGGGATCATTTATGAGTGAATTAATTTATGTACTTTCTCTCTATAAAATGGCTATTGCACATATTTTTCTACTTTTTTTGTATGACTTACACATCAGAGAACGATTTTGAAGGTATCTCGAGCAATCTACTTTACGTCATCCTTACATGTTAGATTTAGGTGGTCATTAAAGAAGAAAATAAAGATTAAACTATATACAACTCAAATTTAAAAAATCTTATCACTGTAAATTATCAATTCATATTAGTATTTTATTTGATGATTAAATAATAAATGTGTCATAATCAAAATTATTTGATAAAAAGTATATTTTATATTTTGGATCAATAAAGAAGGTGTGATTAATTAATCAGTGAATTAAATGAAAGTAGCAGCGGATCGGGTTTATGTGGCCCAGGCCCTGACTCAGTAGGCCGGCTTATGGATCATTAATTGGGCCGTTGTTTGGTCCATGGAATTGCGCTTTGGATCTCAGCCTTGAGCTTTGTTGGGCCCTGAAATAATTTCTGGGCCGTTTCTTTGTTATTGTATAATTTGACATTTAATAATAAATGCACTTCATTTTTAGGGTGTTGAGAAGGATGATATTACACTTCACCCCCGCTGGAAATTCATTTTTAGCTCTCAACACCCATCTTCATCGTATTTGGGTTCGGGCTGGGTTCTCACTTCTTTGACTTCTCTAGTAATCTTCTATCTTTCATTTCTTCTTCTTCTTCGTGTGCAATGGGGCCAAAAATGACATAATTTTATAATCACAAAACAATGTTGTTTTAAATTCCAGTCAGTTAAGTTAATTTGATTATTTTTAATAAAAAAAATGAACCAAAATCGATTAACTAAAATTTTTCAAAAAATTAATTGAACTAAATTGAATCGACAATTTCAGTCAATTGTTCAGTTATTTCAATTAGATCAAAATTTTGCACAACCCTACCAACCATTGTGCAGTCTTAGGGTTTGGTATAAATACATAGAGTAGTCCTCCTATTACTTTTTATAATTAAAATTTACATTGCAGTTATACTTTTATCATTTTCTATATTCAAACAATTTTTTTATCATTTATTTTGCAACGAGAAAATAAATGTAATTGACGAAAATTTTAGAATTGATCATCACTTAATTCGTACATTGACCATGCTCTTAATTGACTTTTCTTGATTTTGAATAATTTCTAACAATCCTCAAGGTCGAGATCGTTTGAGACTTGCTCTACTTACAAAAGAAGAAAAAAGCTCAATTCCTCAATAGATTCTTTAATGCTCAAATCAATCATTATATTCGAGACTAAATAACAAAGTAACGATGCAATTAATATGCAAATAAAGAGATAATGGTTCTTGAAAAATTTTGCTTTCATATAGGCTTGCTTTGGGGTTAGTAAATGATCATAATTATGCCATAAAAATGGTCGAATTTAATCTCTTGAGTAAACTTGGGCAACGAGAGATACAATATGGGCGTGGACATGGACCTGAGCCCTTTTTGTCGTGAACTTGATAACTTTAGGGTCAAATTTTGAGTCATTTTTAGCATATTTTTACTATAACTTCTTGAGCCTTCGGATTAGATCTATCCTGCTGGCTTAGATCTTACCCCCATGAGAGGCTCTTTTGTATATGTCACTTAATCATAAATATTTTATAAAATTATAAAATCCCATTGTTATAAATATATATATTGAGATGTCATATGATATGGGGTATCACGGCATTTATTAGAGTTGGATTATAGTATCTGGAAGGAGCCATACAGCCAACCATGTCGTCGGTGCAAGCATGCTTTTGAGGTCTCTAGTTTATGGATACAATTAATTTCAACCAATTGTATAAAACGTGCTTCATATTGCATACTATATTATTTTTTTATATTATATAAAATATGATATGCCGTATAACATTTTCATAGTGTAAATATCAAAGATGAATATTTTTTTTCTAAGGAAAAGGCGTCAATATAGCAACCCTGTATAAGTGAAGGGGAGCTCGTCACTTAGCCATCAATATAACATTTTCATCTATTTATTATACATAAATATAATAATTTGAATATATCTTCTCATAGATTATTAGAATGGTTTATCAATCATTGAATTAAAGTTGTCTATTTATCGACGTTAAATCATATAATTACAGCAGAATTAGGTTTTCAAGCTTATCTTAATTCTCTAATTAAAATCAACATATGATAAAAGAGATATTTTATCATATCTAATTACACGAATAAAAACGTTTACAAAAACAAGAACATAAATTCGGGCTGCTGAGATATTGACCCAAATATGAATGTATAGTGAGCGTGTCGGCTGTACAAAAAGTTTGATGCGGCGGCGGTGGTTGGGAGATCGCGTGACAAACGTGATGCTCACCAAACAACAAACACAAGGGAGGGCGGGAGGGTCAAACGCGAGGGAAATCGTACAATTACAGAGCAGCCCCCTGCTGTACAACAAAGCAGCGGACCTTGGACCAAAGGTGAAATCCCTCATCTTAGGGGTCTCTCTCAGACTGTCCTACACTATGAGAGAGGTTGTAAATCAGGTACATAGCGGTCATGGTTAATGGAAGGCTTAGTGCTAACTGTCCACAAGAATTCTACCCCTGACGAGCAGAAATCTCATACTGTGACTGGTCAGACTCGAATTTGACTCTTTGAGACCAACTCTACCATCTCACAACCAACTCTGCTACGCCTTGGGAGCATGGGTTCAGGAGAGCGGCACATGGGGTGGGCCCGCCTCTTCATTGCAGGGGCATGTGCATGTGCAGGTGCATGTGCTGGCCTTATCAGTCAATCCATCAGCTTATCAAAAACGTGCTTCTTATCATCGGCAATCCACTCTCTGCTGCTCTCCTCGCCTGCGTGTGATGCGAATCAATTTAATATCTCCTGTTCTGCCCCTCATAATAAATACCTTCGCAATCCATCCACCCCCGGTCATGCCCTGCCTTGCCTTCAGTCACTTTCATGTGCCCTGGAGCACAGTTTAACTCATTAAATTATGATGAATTAGGATTCACGTTAAAAAAAATTATGAATTCTACTCTTTATATAAATAAAAATTTTATTTGTAATTTTTTTTATTAAAATTAAAAACACAAGTAATGAGAGACTTAAAAAAATTATAAATTTGACTTCTTATATAAATAAAGACTTTATTTGTAATTTTTTTCTGTTAAAATTAAGAATACGAGTGGTAAAAGATTGCGCAAGGACAATAATTTTAAAAAATTATGTTGATAAAGTTATTTTCTTAAAGTATTTTTATTCTATAAATAAAAATAAAATTTAATTCACCTTCACTTTATTAATTGTAGTCTTTATTTAAATTTTTATCTTAAAAAATAAAAAACTAAAAACAACTGCCGTTGAGTGTTGCTTAATAAATTTTATTTTCTTATTACCATTTTTTTTATTTATAAGTGAAAATATATAAGAACAAAAAAAAATCAAACTATACATAGCATAACACGAAAAAGAGAAAAATTGACACTCAACAAGATTTAGAAATTAGGACTCCATATCACGAAAACCAACATGTCCAACAACTATCGAAAACTATCAAATGTGTTTAGGACGGAGGCACTAAATATAAACCAAAGCCAACCTTTGTAGAGGTCGAGAAAATTTTAGAGTGAGGAGACAATTCCAAACCACGTTTTAAATCGAATGTGTCAATTAAAACTCCATACGTTTTTTATAATGAAAACGCTTATTATTGTACTCATATTATTAAAAATAAACCAAACCTTGAAACACCAAGAAATGTGGAATCTGGCACCGACCCTTTTCTTTCCATTTGCTAGAATCCCACAATCCTCCTTGAGTCCGTTGTCGCCGACACCAAGCAAATTTAGCTATCCTTCAAAAAAAAAAGACGAGAGCTTTCTTGCATAAAGATATCCAAAAAATTAAATGGTTGTGCTTCTCCGCCATATCTTTGCACAAAAAACATCTATTTGTAGAAGACACATACAAGTTCATATAATCCAAGGCACACAATTTTTCTTTGATGGCCAACACCAGGGAATGAAGGCATGAGCTGGAATTCTCCAGCAATGCCAAACCAAGGAATGCCAAGCGACCTATTTTCTTCACTGAAAAACCTCATCCTTCGCTAGATCAACTGAAATTGTTAGTTCAGTTCACCTAGCTTTTTAGTATAATTTAATTCGATTATTCTTTTTTTGATTAGTTTGATTAGACTTGGTTCGGTTGATAAAATAATTAAATTGACTAAACTATAACAAAATATTGTCAATTTAAACTTAGTTTTGTGTTGAATGTTGAAATACATTTTGTTTGGTATTTTTTTTATTTAAAATTGTTGATATTTAAATTGTTATTTGACGAAAGAAATTTTTATTTAACTGGACCAAGTTAAAAAAATAAAAATATGTATCATTTTAAACTTCAGTTTGTTTAATTAATTGATTGACCCAACTTTTTTTTAATTAATTTAATGGATTAAAAAATTGAACAAATCAAATACTCACCTCTACGTAAAACAGATCATGCCCAGTTTAAATAAAGAATTAAAGGAGATCATTGGAGACAAGAAGCTAGACAAAAGGGGTAGACTTCATACAATAATATTTCCTCTCACAACCGATTTGAGGATTAATTATTTAAAGATATTGCAAGAAGAATAGCCAAATACCTATTTATATAAATATATATATATATATATAATATTTCACACAAATTAACAGCACCCTCTCACTCTCTCTCTCCAATATACAAAATAAAGAAGAAAAAGCAAAGCAATATTAATGGTCCTTCAAAATGAAATCTCCATCATGTCCACCACCAGATATTCCATCAAATTAGCCTCCACTTGCCCTGCGCATCGAAGCTTCCATTGTTCCATTTTCCCTGTAATATTAGAAAACCCCATGTTAAATAGGCAACTCTTTTGAATCATACCATTCGAATTAGGGATTAATTAGTGAGGATTTAATTAAATTGGGGGCTGACCATGGAAGGAGTTGGCAGGAGCAGCTGCAGGTGGCAAGGCCTTGGGAAGGGGACAGGCGGCGGCGGGGGACAGGGGAAGGACGGGGAGGTTCTGGCAGTTGCAGATCTCAATCATGTAGCCGTCGGGGTCGTGGAAGAAGAGCTGATCCACCTCCACGCCGCCTTCCTTCACCACCGCCGTCACGTACTCTATCCCCATCCCTTCCAGCTGCTCAATGATCAGCCCCATGTCCGGCGTCTGGAACGATATGTGGTTGTCCTTGGGGTTGATTCGCCCTTTCTTCGTCGGCACATCAATGGCTTCCACTTCCAACAGATGGATCCCAATTCCATAGTTGAACAGCCTGCAGCAACCAACATTAATTACTAACTACTACTTTAATTAATCTGAGCGAGAGAGAGAGAGAGAGAGAAAGAGAGAGAGAGAGACAGACCAGGCTCCTTCGAAATCGAAGGAAGAGGGGCGTTTGATGAGGACGAATCCGAGGACATCCTCGTAGAACTTGACGGATCTGGCGACAGATTCACAGACAAAGGAAACGTGGTTCAAAGACAGCAGAGGCTGTTTTGAAGAAGGTGCATTATTTATGCTATTGAAGGATGACGAGGATACCAATCTCTGCAAATCTTCAATCTCTCCTTCCCGGGCTATCATCCCCACCATGTCTCTATGCTCTCTCTCTCTCTCTGTCTCTCTCTCTGCGTATATATGTCTGAGTGATATGCCTCCTATGTGATAAGAGGACGGATATATATACATATAAGTATATCAAAATTTGCGTTGGGAGAGAGGGGTTGGTGGGAATGTGAGATAAATGTCGACCTCACGCTGACAGGGATCTAATTAATTGCAGGGCATGGATGGTCATATGCATGCAAGAAGAAGAAGATTTCGAGATCCAGAGACAGAGAATCATTAGTCATGGCATGGGCAAGCTTATCCGCTCTGCTTATGCCACGTCGTCCCGTCCGTACGAGTGCTCCTTTCAAGGACAGAGAGTATGGACGGCCTGCTCCCAGGGCGTAACACGGTTGATTGTGGGATGATAGAGTTAGTATTGAGTTTCAAGTTTCACGATTGATTGTGGGATTGTAGGATGGTAGAGTTGGTCTTGAGTGTCAAGATTTAAGTCTGATCAGTCGCAGTGTGAAATTTCTGCTCCTCAGAGGTGGAGTTCTTGTGGGCAATTAGCACTGAATCTCCCATTGACCATAACTACCGTGTACCTGATTTACCTCCTCTCCGTGGCGTGGGACAGTCTGGGAGGAACCCATGGAGTGAGAGACATCACCTTTTGGTCCCGATTATGGACGGCCCATTCATTTTTTTTTTACAACAGTCTACTTAATTTAATAACTTTTAAGAGTATTTTAGTCTATTTTAGTATTTAATTTTAATGTAATACTTGCTCCATCTTCACCTCAATTTAAAAATTCATTAAATTTTTCAACCACTATGCATGAGAGGAAGAAAAATTTTATTTGTAATCACCCATTTTACTCTCTACAATCACTTTTTAATATATCTAAAATATTTGTATTTAAAAATTTATTTTTATTTTTCTTATTACACTTATTTTCTCCCTCAATGAACAGCTTACCAATTGCCATAAGTGACCGCTTATTCCTATTGGAGATGATGCTGTCAAGAACATCTAATAATAATATGATGGGATCAAGATAAAAAATACAGTTATGAAATATAAGAATAATGACGATGCATCTAAATACACACATATAAATATATAAATAGACACACATATATATACAAGTACACAATTGGTAGCGGTGACCGTACTCACCAGCGGGGGGCCATGAACACTACCCCTAAACCCTAGGGTTTGGGGCGCGAGTATGTTAAGTGTGTCCGTTTGCTTTATATATGTGTCTTTATATATATATGTGTGTTTTCTTTGATTTTATTATCTTTTTTTATAAAACTCATATTTGTGGATTGAAGTTGTTGATATTTGAAAATATATTTTAGGGATCACTATGTACAGATAGTTGTAACTGTGTGCGATTATAATGAGAGAGAGTATTTTTAAAAAATATTAGTGGCAAAGAATTTTTCGCATGGCTACAAATAAAATTTCTCTAAAAGAAAATTACCTATATAAAATTTGTTATTTTTAAATTACAATTATTAGCCAGAAGGGCATCAAAGTCAAAGTCAATGACTGAAAATTTGTCTCATTGCTTGCTTTAATCATTGGTCATGATTAGAATATTTTTATATTTTCTATTGTGTAGTAATTTAATTTTTTATTATTTAAATTAGATAATTAAACTTAATTTTTTATGTGACAATTAATTCTAAATTTTTATTATTTTAATTATATTATATTTTTTAATTAATTTAACTCTCATATTTTTATGTATAAAAAAATATTAAGCTAGATAATAAAATATTAATATTAAAATATAAAAATTAAATTGATTTGAAAATATAAATTTAAAAATATAATCTAAATAATAAAATATTTAAGTTATCACATAAAAAAAATAGTCAAAGTAAGTATAGATTTAGTAATATAATTAAAATAATATATTTTTTTAATAATAACACATAACAAATATAAAAAACAAGAGACAAAAATATAAATCACCAGGTCAGGCCATATATTCATTTCCCTCAAGTCAAGTCACCACAACTCATTTATTCTTCTTTTTCGTAGGCATCCATTCAAAGATAATAAGACAATTGCTTGAGGGGTGAGGTGATACACAAATGTGACTAACCAATAATTAATCACAAGTCAAATGAAGCTGAGCTCATAATTTTTGTTCAATAATTACCATATCAAAGGGTGGGTGGTTCAAGTAGATCCAACAAGCTTTGAAAAATTGACATCTCTTAGTCTACTCATCACACATTAAATAAGTTATATTTATTTTAATTAAGTTTGATTACGAAAGTGCTTCCTTGTTAAAGAGAGATTTGGTTTGAGTTATAATTACGAATAGAAATACGAACTTATCATCTTAATTCCGTTACTATAATGTAAAAAGTCGAACCTTATATCTATTATTATTATTTTCTTTGATATCACAAACTGGAAAAATATGAAAAAGAAATCTTCCAAGCTGGTGGATTGTAAACGTGTTAAAAGTCAATCGCAGTAACTTGTGAAACCTATCAATTGACAATGGAAGGGTGGAATATCTTGAGAATTATTTTGAATGTTTCAAAGATGGAAGAGTGGGAGAAAAGAAAGCCCAACTCTGAGGAGATCGAATGGTTCAATTCAAGCCATCCAATTGAAACCCTTCTCCAACAATAAATTACCCAAATAATAATCCAATTTTGTTGTTTCCTACACGTCTAAATGCATTGATTGACCCTTGAAGCTTTGCCTGCCAAACGGTCAACTCAAGCTTCTTTTCAGACAGCCACGGCTATATGAGCCATGGCAGAGAATTCTTCGTTTTTTTTTTTAATAATTTTTGAGGTACCCATCTTGGGACTGAGGCTTTGTCGTGTTTTAGTGATAAAATTAAATTCGTAAATATATTTAGAAGAGTTAACTTAATTGTTACGGGTTTAAATCTGTCACTATTTAATTGATTTAAAACACAAATGTCTTCTATTGGCACTGTCCCATAAAATAATTTTAAAATATTAAAATTCAAATAGTTACTTTAGAACGTCATGTGATGAATTTTTATTTAAATTTTTTATATATACGTAACAAGGGCCACTTTTTTAACATTCTTATAAGCAAACAGAAAAATAAAAAAAAAATAAAAATAGGAGAGGGTTGCCCACAAACCTATGGTCAGTGCTGGTAGTTGGCGTCCATAATTATGCATGTGACGCATAAATCATATTAAAGGCCCCATCGCCTTCAGATTAATAATAAGAATAAGTTTTAAAAAATGATGTTAATAATGAGTGGTGCTACGGAGATAAAGTTATTATATTTTATTTTATTTTAATTTTTAAATATTTCTATTAATTGATAATAAATTTATTTTAAATTTAAAAATAAATATATTTAATGTATTTTTTAAAAAATATAATATATAATAAGTAATAAAAGAATGGAAGAAATGGCTAATAATAAATGATGTTGGTTACGGGGCCGCCTCCAGGGCCCCATAACCACGTGATTTTGCTTCTGAACAAAGGCAAATATCCAGCCAGATACTGGCCCACTGCTGGCATTGGGTAGTGATGACAGCTCAGCCATTCAATTTAACATGTGATATTTGTAATCCTTGATGGGAAGAGTAATGCTATCCACATCTCCACACATTAATGAATAATAATTTATGTAATAATCACGTGATAATATTTTAATTAAAAAATAAAAAATATTTAATAAATTTTATCATAACATTTATTAAATTTATCACATAAACTAACTACTGTTCATCTCTATCGATGTTCAAAATTATTTGACTGTGTTTCGTAGGGCCGTAATATAGAAATAAGCCAAAAACATGAGAAATAAAATAGAACGTATACAGTAAGTTTTTACGCGATTCAAACAGAACGATGTTTACTCCACGACTGTTCTTTAGATATTCCTGTAAAGTAACAATATATTATTCTTGTTATTCTTTCATTTACAATAGTATTTTTGACCCTTATTTATAATGAGGGGTGTTTACAATTGCATAAAATTTAAAAGTGGAAAGATGACATCATGGAGAGAAGATATTATTATCAATTCCATAAAATGGGGAGTAGGCTCCATGTTACCAAGGATCTAGTTTGCTTTAAATAAAGTAGATGGGTCTTTGTCTCCAGTTGTCCTGTGATATTATTGTTATGCAAATTGAATGGTTAGGTCAGCGAATTGGAAGTATTATTGAAAACTCGCTTGGTTGAGCTTGGGAGCTCACTTGAGCTGAGATCTCAGTGATGTGCGATTTTATTTTGACGAGTTCGGCCTTGGACTCGTTGGGTTTTAGGCGATTGGAACAACCTGTTGGGTTGTGCCCAGTCCATAAAAAGTGATGCAAGAAATACCCATAATAATTTCTACTAGAGATGAATAATGTTACTTTTAAGAAAAATACTGCAAATCTTTTCAAAGATACTTTCGTCATATAGATTTAAAGACTCGATGAAATGACTTAAATTGAATAAATTAAATTTATGTAAAAAATTAAATAAAATCACCAATCAAATAGATTTTTAAATCAAATAAATTAAAATCTGAAAAAAAAACAAAGCAACCAAATAAACTAAAAAAAATAAATAAATCAAAATAAAAGTGTAAAAATGTCATTTTTTATATTTATATCAGTTAACTTATTTTAATTTTTTTCAATATAAAAATCAAATTAAATTAAAATAATCAAAATTATCAAACTTAAAAATTGAACCAAATTGATCTACAACTTTAATTGAACCGAATCAAACTAGCAATATTGACTAGTTCAATCTAATTATTTTGATTTAGATAAAATATTATTTTTCCCTAACAGCAACAACTTGCAATATGACATCATAAAATATTCTTTTTTATAATATTTATTTATGTATTAATATATTATATTTTGTCACATTAATATAAACATATTACATATTAATGGACTAATGTTGTAAGAAATATCAGAACTAAATATCCAAATTATATTTTAATTTCAGAAAACAGCTGGACCCTGAATCTTATTTTCAACCATTTAACTCCATTTCAGTCCATTGCGTATTGACTTGTTACTAGACTACAGTACAGTGCCATATCTGACGAGGTATACTCTCAGCACTAATCAGCATATGATAGGAAGTATCAATTTATCTTCTGATAAAAACTAACAACTATATATACAAACAAGCTTCCTACCTGAATATATTCACAAATAGGACAACAGCAATTTTAAGTCCAAGTACCTTCTTTTACAGCTATTTACTACAGCCAATTCACTTGGCCCACACCAGCTGTTCTAGTTCTGGGATCTTCCTTTCTAGCATAATCAGCTGCCATAAATTGGTACCTAACAAATGAAAAAAAAAAAGAAAAAGTGTTAAGAATGCAGCCATCAACCCACTGTTTGAAGGGCTTCCCGATGCACAAGCTCCCCCCTCTACAAGGGTGGAGAAAGAGAGTTATTTTTATATGCAACTTTACTTTTGCTTTACAAAGAGGCTGACAAGTCTACGAACCAGAAGCCATAACCATCTAGTCACAAAGCAGGGACAACCTCACCAGGCTCACCTGTTAACTAAATTTGGGACTTATTTTGAAACAAATTTGTAAGCGCACGGAGGAGAAGGCCAATGTGTGTGCGTTTGTACACATATTTGCCAATGATTGCAAAATAATTATACAAAAATAATAACTACATAAAATAATTGTGTTTTCGAAGTCTTCACAAGTATCAGTTATGAGAAAAAAGAAATCAAAGAAACTGAAAATACAAACTCCATAACAGGGCTCTGGAATGCTGATATGCAAAACCAGCCACAAAGTGATCATGATGTGGAGTGATTACTCACCAGCCACAAAGTGACCATGATGTGGAGTTATTATTCCATAGACCTAAAGCATGTGAACAACCTGTCTGAAATTGACAGATAGAGGAAGTTTGGATGGATATGGAAAAATTTGCCCGTGATGGATTTTGTCGGGTCTTTCTCCCTGTAACTGCATACTGTTTTATAGCTGGCTGCAGTAGCTATACAGGGCAATTGTTTACTAGAGATGTAAACTAATTGAGGTTACCTAAAAGGTTGGACTTTGACAAATTGGTGAACAAGAAAGTCAGGTCGCTGTATGTTTCCATACAGGTGAATTGCTTTCCTCAATGTTAAGGATTTGCAGTAGTTAAGTTTTCTAATCTCTGGATAAGGCTTTAGAATATGCTTGAAAATAAATTTGTATGTTTATATTTTATGTGTTTAAAATGTAACAAAAATAACTTCTATAAGTTATTTTTGACAATTCTTTTATTTTCTCTATTTTACATATAAACCCTTGTTTATAACCGTCTCTATCTCTTATAAATAGAGGCAGATAGGTTCTCGGTTAGACTCAACATTCATTTTTTCTAATTTTATCTTACATGGGCTTTAGAGAGATATTGAGAGAAAGCATTGCTCGGTCCTTGTATTCTCAAGAGGGAAGGCTATTGATCATAGCCAAGTGTGTGCGAGAGAAGGAGTGTTGTATTCTTGATTGGTTTCTAGTGGATTTTGTCAAAGGCTTCGACAGTTTGAATGCAGGGCATTTTATGCTTGAACTAGGATAAATTCTTGCCTTTTTTACTTTCTATTATTGGTTTGATTTCCTCTAATATTTGTTAGTTTATTTTTGTTTCTTATTGGTTGTGAATTGCCTGTGAGAGAGTGGGATTTCTTGTGTGATAATCAGTCATATATTCAACAATTTGGTATTAGAGCATAGGATCACACACAATCACTTTCAAGATTCATCCAAGAACCTATAGAACAATCTTAGAAACCTAAGAAAAATGGCTATGTCCAGATCTGCATCTAGATACGATATAGAAAAGTTTAATGGTTCAAATGATTTTTCTTTATGGAAAATAAAGATACAGACCCTTATCGGTAATCTTGGATTAAAAGATGCGCTAAAAGAGGAATCAAGGGATAAAGAGAAAGTAGGGGATGGGGCTAAGACTATCTCGGCAGAACAAAGAGCAGATATAGAGGAAAAAACTTTTAATACCTTGATTCTCAGTTTAGGAGATAATGTATTAAGGGAAGTATTTAAGATGACTATAGCCTTAGAAATCTAGAAAAAATTGGATATTTTCTATCTAACAAAAACTTCATCAAGTTGGTTATATCTAAGGACAAAATTCTTTACATTTAGAATGAAAGAAAATCAAAAGTTGCAAGATCATATAGATGAGTTCAATAAACTTTCTCTAGACTTAGAAAACATCAATGTTAAGTATGATGATGAAGATAGGGCATTAGTTTTATTGCATTCTTTGCCTCGATCATATGAGCACTTTGTTGATATTTTACAATATGGAAGGGATAATTTGTCTTTAGAAGATGTAATTGGAGTCCTAAATTCACAAGACTTGAGGTATAATCAAGAAGAAAAATTCTCTAGTGGTGATGTTCTGACTGCTAGATCTAGAAATTTTAAAAAAGAATCCAAAGGGAAAAATAAATCTAGATCTAAGTCAAGAAATGGGAGGAATCCTGTCAAATGTTATCATTACCAATAAGAAGGGCATTTTAAAAGAAACTGTCCAAAGAGGAAGAAAGATTTCAAGGAGAAGAATGTTTCGGATGGTGGAGCATCAATTTGTGCTTTTGGGTATGATAGTTTTGATGCACTAACAGTGTGTGAGAACTCAGTGAAAGAAATGTGGATTATGGATTTCGATTGTTCCTTCCACATGACACCCAATAAACACTGGTTTGTAAATTACTAGGCAACTGATGGGAGCAAGGTCTTTCTAGGAAATGATCACGAGTGTAAAGTCTAAGAAATATGAGAAGTAAGGCTTAAGATGCATGACAATACCTACAGGACCCTTTAAGCTGTAAGACACATCTTGGAATTAAAAAGAAACCTAATCTCCCTTGGTGAGTTAACTAGGCATGGCTATAGTTTCAAAGGAGAAAGAGATACCTTTAAGCTATCCAAAGGATCCCTAGTGTGTATGAAGGCCAGCCAACAGAATGGGATATATGTTCTGCAAGCTATTGCCTTAAACATATGATTGAACATGGGTTTGTTAGGAGTTCAAATGATTGCCGTGTATGCTTTAAGAAAGTATCAACCAGCATATTCTTGTACCTTCTATTGTATGTTGACGATATTTTGATTGCAAGCCAATCAAGGGAGGAAATCCAGTAGTTAAAGCTGGACTTAAAGTCAGCATTTGAAATGAAAGATCTAGGAGAAGCAAGGAAGATATTGAGAATTAAAATTCAGATGGATAAAAAGATAAGAAATTAATCCAAAGATTTAGAATGGTTGAGGCAAAAGTTGTTAGCACACCATTTGCCCAACATTTCAAGCTATCAACAAGTCAATCTCCTATAAATAAGGAAGATAAGATAGAAATGAGAGATGTACCATACTCTAGTGCTGTAGGAAGTTTGATGTACAACATTGTCTATACTCGGCTACATCTTGCACATGCCATGAGTGTGGTTAGTCGGTTTATGGCAAACCTAGGGAAAGCTCATTAAAGTGAAGTTAGGTGGATGTTCAAGTACCTAAGAGGATTATTAGGCACTGGTTTGGTTTATGGGGGAGTAGAAAAGATAATAGAGACCAAAATTCTAAGATACTCTGAGGCAGACTATGCAGTAGATCAGGATAAGATAAGATCAACCACAGGTTATGTCTTTAAGATTTGGGATGCTATAGTGAGTTGAAAGGCAAGTTTACAACATGTTGTAGTCTTATCAACCATTGAGGTATAATATATTGCCATAGCAAAGACAATAAAGGAGGCTATGTGGTTTAAGAGGCTTCTAGGAGAATTGCTAAGGAGAGAGGTAGATACAACCTTGAAATGTGACAGCTAAAGTGCAATTCACCCAGCAAGAAATCAGGCACACCATGAATGCACAAAACATATTGATGTGCAACTCTATTTTATTAGGAAAATTCTTGATAGAAAAGAGCTGAAGTTGGAAAAAGTGGTAGGAGAAGACAATGTAACGGATATGTTCACCAAGGCTGCCCTAGAAACTAAGATGAAGCATTGCATGAAGCTACTCAACATAACTTGAGTAAGTCTAAGCAATCAAGCTTAGAGGGAAGCCGAAAAATGAAAGAAATGAAGCAAAAGCAAAACCCGGAAGATTGAAGATTGAAGCTCAACTATGCAAATTGTGAAGAAATTGTTAGGATTTGCAGTAGTTAAGTTTTCTAATCACTATAAGAAGTATGACATTTGGCTACGTTTTTTTTAGCTACGTTTATGAAAACGTAGCTAATAGTTCACATTTTGCCACGTTTTTAAATTAACATAGCTAAATCTTTCAAATATTGGATGCAAAATTTTATGTGATGAAAAGTTTTGATTAGCTACATTTTAAAATATCTCCAATACCTAAATGATAAGGCAACGTTTAGAAAATCGTAGGTATAATTCTAGAGCGACCAACCAAAAACTTAGCTAATTCTATCATTAGTATTAGCTATGATTCTTGAAACGTAACCTATATTTACATATGAATTATCTACGATTTGATTTTTCTTTTAGCTACATTTTAAAAAACGTAGCTATAGTTACTTCAATTGATTTGCTCTTTTTTTAGCTACATTTTCGAAAACATAGCTAATAGTCAGTTTTATTGTTTTTTTTAGAGAAAAGATAATAAAAAATTAATTGAATAATTATCTCATAATTGATTTGCTCAAATAAAAAATTAATTATTTGAGATAACAAACTAATAATAAATAATTCAATATATCAAATTAATTTATTATAATTATTAGATTTATAATATAATTATATTTTTAAATAAATATTAATTTGAAATGCAATAATTTAATTTATTTTATTATCACATTTTAGATGATTACAATAAATTATTATTTGAATTATTTAATAATTGTCATAATTTAAATTATTTTGTCAACTATCATAATTTTAAATTATATTATTTTTTATTTAATTATTAAATATTAAAAAAATTTAAGTGAATTAAAGAGATTGGAATCTCCTTACCTCTTTCTATGGCCAATCCCCCCTCTTTCACAAACCCTTCCCTTCTCCCTCTCTCTGGCTCTCTTGTCCCCTTCTTCTTCTCTGCCTCTCTCACCCACGCTCTAGCCTCTCGCTCGCCTTTGGCCTGCTCGCTTACAGCTCACCCTTGCCTTTAGGTCAGTAGCTGAGGAGGTCCTCTCATCTCGATCTCGCACGAACATGGTCGAGTATGATACATAAATGCATTTAATTTGAGATTCTGATTCTGAGCATGATTGTATGATACAACATATATTGATACTACAATTAAGTTTTTAATCCTTAGTTTATTTTGAATGTCTACTCATAAAATTTGAGGTTATACTTGTGATGTTTGTTGGCCAATGTCAAAACAAACAGAAAAGGACATGAAGGAAAAAAGTGCTTGTAACATCTTTTACTTTTTTTCAATTAAGAGGAAGCATCAAGTTATAGGAATTCACGGCATGTGATATTTGTTCTGACAGGAGTTTTAGTAACAATTTTGTAAATTTTTGTTTTTCTATGAAAAATTGAAACCTGCCCACATCAGAGACAAAAAGTTAGTGATAGTTACCATAATGTGACAATGAAAACCAGTTAAACAGCACCAAATTTTGTTTAATTTATAATCATAGTTTAACCTCTAATGATTTCCAAATATGAAATTCCAGTCATGGCACTCTTCATGAGCGTTGTTCAATCTGTTGACACTTGACACTGAGGATTTTTTTTTTTTCTTCCTCTTGTGTCATCTTCTTTTCAGAAAAAAGAATATGCATTAAATAGATACCTTCAAGGTGCCTTTGGTACAATATTTCCAGTTTTCTGGTAAAACAAAATTGAGAACTTGTCACAAGAACCAAATTCGTATGAATAATCCCAGGGGAGGAGTGTTGTAAACTTCATAAAGTCAGGTCCCTAATAATCCAAGGTTCAAAATCATTTGTCGTTCCAAATGAATATGTAAGATTTATTAGTGTTATTTTAATTTTATTAATATTGAATTATATAACTTTTTTATTATAACTTCAAAAAAATTTTAATCAACAAAGTCAAAAGAAACTAAATGGGAAAGAGTGTGATAGGATCATGCTATATAAAATCACTCATTTCAATGTGGATAAGGGATGGTGTTCTCAAGAAACAGAAGAAAATTATGTAAGTTGAGAAATTTTACTTATTTTCTTATTATTGTACCCTACTTCCTTGAGAGACTCTCTCGGAGAGAACTTTTTCGAAGATCTCCCTCCAAGAGAATAGATCTTTCTGAGAGAATATGTCCAACAAATGGAAGTTCTCTCAGAAGTCAGGGAAGAAGTCTCTCTTGGAGGGACTCACTCCGAGAGACAAATCACTCACCCACCACCAGATGTCTATAAAAGGCGAGACACAACACAATTGAAGGGATCCGAACAACTGGTAATCTACTCATATTCTCTAGTATTTCTCTTTCTGAAGCCTTTGAATTCCTTTCCGTGGCTGTTTCTTTTTTCGTTCTGCTAACTTGCTCGTTAGAGGGTTTTCGCGAGAGATTCTTCCCACAAACCTTCTAACCTTTATCTCAAGTAGCAGAACTTCTAGAAGACGTGTCCCAGCCTCCCCGTTCTCTCCGAGTCCCTCGAAGCACCTTCCCGAGAGAGTCTTTACTCTATCCGGAAGCCGATTAATCATTTTCGAAGGGTGTATAAGACCCTCTCTGAGAGCAGTAGCTAAGCCAAACGACTTTCTCTTCAAGAGCTTCATTCTCTCTGAGATAGCTATAGCTCCACAAAACCAGTTGTTTTCTTCGAAAGGACTTTCTCCGCCAGATCTTCTCTCCAAGAGGCCCGCTTCTCTCCGAGATGACATTCTCTTCAGAAGAACTTCCCTAGTGGCTATTCCTTCGATCATTGACATCAAGTACAACATTAGACGACGGTTTCCCCCATTTTAAACAAATTCTATTGTCGTAGTTTTTAGGCTATAACACTTATATTTTGAGATTGGTACTAGTTAAATTCATTTATTATTTGTGCTTACAATTGTACAAGAATAATATGCAAACGATAATAGAGAAATCAAAAGAAGAAGGTAAAGAGCTTAGTGCGGATGAGATATGTGATCAAGTCCTTGGCACTCGGTCGGGTTATGTTAATGGACTAGGCTATGATCTCAAGCCAAGTGCATCTACATCCACAAATCAAACAATTATTAGAAGACTGCAAGATGAGAATAACAATTTAAAGATGTCATTAGAAGTTAAAATTGCCAAAAGTGAAAAAACATGTGTAGAATTGACAAACCATGATTTATTGTTTAGAAAACTACTTGGAGACAAGTATGATGACTTTGTTGAGGATGAAGGGTAAGATTCTTAAAATTTATGTGATGTGTTTGCCCATTTAAAAATTTAAAGTAACTTATTTCAAACAATTTTTTTTTTCTTTTTTTGCATAAGATTGATGAAGATGCAAGTACTTTATAAGAGTTGAATGAAATTCGTGCATCAAATGGGTATACTTTTGAAAAATAATGTTATGCATCTGTGTTGACGACTTGAACATTGAGACGTTAAAATGGTTATTGGTGTGTTTTAATGATTTGAACATTTGTAAATATTAATGTGTTTATATTTTTCTTATTTTGTGTCTTATTGTTTAAATTTCAATAGAATTCATGTTTATATTAATACATGTTAAATATAATTACGAAAAAACATAATCGTTGCAAAATAGGTAAGGATATTGCCAAAATTTTACTAAAATAAATTAGCTACTATTCCAAGAAAACATGACTAAAAGGTTTTTCATGCCACAAAAAAGGGAAACATAGCAAAATTTTTTATCAGCAACATTTGCTACGTTTTTTACTGAAACGTACCTAAGCATATTCATTTCATGACGATTTTAAAAATGTAACTAAAAGTTTTAGCCAATTTTGGCTACAATTTTCTCTAGCTATGGACCCAAAAAAAAAAAAAAAAGCTTAATATTAATGTAATGCGATTGGATTTTTGCTACGTTTTTTGTGATATTTCAAAAACGTAACTAAAAGTTCGTGATGATTTTGAAAACATAGCTAAAAGTTCTAGCTACGTTTCCAAAATCGTAGCTAAAAGATTATGTAAGGCGACATTTTCGTAATAACGAAAACGCCGCTAAAGACTTTTTGTGACAAGGTTTTTGCTACGTTTCTGGTGACGTTTTAGAAATGTAGCTAAAATCTTTTAGTGACGTTTCTTAAACTTTTGGCTATGAAAATTTTTGTAGCAAAAACTAATATTTCTTATAGGGAATCTTGGGAGAGGGCTTTAGAATGTATTTGGAAATAAATTTGTATGTTTATATTTTATGTATTTAAAATGTAATGAAAATAACTTATAGAAGTTATTTCCAGCAGTCCTTTTATTTTGCCTATTTTGCATATAAACCCTTGTTTGCAACCGTCTTTATCTCTTATAAATAGAGGCGAACAAGTTCTTGATTAGACTCAGCATTCATTCTTTTTGATATTATCTTGCAAGGGCACTAAAGAGATATTGAGAGAGAGCATTGCTCAATCCTTATATTCTCAGGAGGGAAGGTTATTGATCATAGTGAAATGTGTGCGAGAGAGAGAGTGTTATATTCTTAATTGATTTCTAGTGAATTCTGTCAAAAGCTTCGACAATCTAGATGTAGGGCATTTTATGCCTGAATCAAGATAAATTTTTACCTCTTTTACTTTTTGTTATTAGTTTGATTTTCTCTAATATCTATTAATTTATTTCTATTTCTTATTGGTTGTGAATTGACGGTGAGAGACTGGAATTTCTTGTGTGATAATTGTTCCTATATTCAACACTGAATAAGAGTTCAAAACTGTTTTACAATGTTCACTCCTCAATCCATCCTTCAATTTAACCGAACTAAATTCTAGTTCCCATTTTCCGCAGCTTTTTCTAAAATTCAAACAAGCGACAACTTGTTTCCTAACAAAAAATTTAAAAGAATAAAAACATGTTACATTCATCTCGAACGAACCCCAGTAATACTACTTGCCATCTCAATCAGGATCCAACTAAGGGCATTGCAGTAGCCAGATTTTCAGCCATTCCATGCCATGACTGTTCTGCAAGAACCAACAGTAGCATCATTGTAAGAATGTTGGTCAAAGAAACAACAATGGCAGAATCAGTAACTCACATGAAGGATGAGTAGTTCAGCAGCATTGGTGCCTAAGATCCCTTCAGCATGTTAATGAAGTGACAAAACCAGTCCTGCCTAATCAGCAAAACAAGCAAAACTAGTTACATATTTGAAAATTTTGTTAGTCAAACTTGAATATCCCCCAATGATTTATAAAACTTAACGTCATGACACCCAGTACAACATTGTTTGACTTTCAATTCACTGAAGAACAAAATAATCAAAATGAAAAAGGGGAACACATTAGAAGTCTTTAGCATGTAGAAAATACATGTAACAAGAACTTATAACTTTTTACCACCATATTACGTGCATGACATGTAAGAACGAGATTACTCAATTTTGTTTTAATATCATTACGGGGTCCAGATTTGTCCAAATAGATGTATAATGTATTTGTACAGAACAGAGGTGAAGTAAGCCATAAGAAAATGAAGAATGGTAAAGCAGCTGGAAACTTGGACCAGACGCTATCTGGATAGAGGCATGGAAATAAATTTAAGAAGTGTGACTCCTTAAGTTGTGAGAGGCATGGTTAGCGTGGTAAAATGGCGAACAAGTGACAGAGAATGTGTAGAATGGCATTTAGGCAAGTACAAGTGCCTATGTTAAGGAATTAGAGGCTCAAACAAGTAGTAAAGTCAACCGGAGGAGAAAAAAGCCGACAATTTTGTTGTAAAACTAATAACAGAAAGACAGTCAACAGATTGAGGTAAACTGCTCATAGTATGGCGTGGCTGCTGCCTAAACGCAATTAAATTTGAATTGAGTGCTTCTAGGCAAATTTGTGGCTGGGATATATAGGTCATCATGGCGTTTCCATGGGGGTGCAATAGCAATTAATGAAACCCCAGACACCCAGAGTGATCCTTGGAAATCTTGACCCATTTAGTGAAAAAGCAACCAAATTTCAACCACATATAGCAGCTAGCACACACCCATCTACAGCAAGGAACCAGCCAGGAGACCAATTTTAATGCTAAAAAGATGGCACAACAGATAATTTCAGCAAACATAAAAAAACTAGGAAACTCACCAGCAAACAGCTGCCACGGAAATTTATCCGGCCACATGGTCAGCTCAGACATAACCAACTACATACTGTGTCCGTTTTATTTCATTTGAAATGTTGCAGCAATATTATATCACTGACCTGTTGAGTCATCTTCACATTATATTTCTCAAACGGAATGTCCTGGTAATCACATTATTATCTTTTGCTTTTCAATCAAGTCAATATTAAATCAATGATGACTTCATTGTTGTCACAGCAGTTCCATTTCTCCCACATAACATAATGCATGTCCTCAACATTGTCCACGCATTATTAAAGGCATCAGCACACATTTTTTCACTGCATACCCCTCATGGGTTTTTAGGCACCTTTGCTCCATGATTTTCAAGAAAATAATGTAGAAATCAGTACTACAACAAACGAGACATGTTCAAAGGTATGTGCTTACTGACACGGCTCATGCTGTCTCTAAAACATTTGCTCCATGGTTTTTTCACTATAGGATTTTTAGACACTTTTGCTCCATGGTTTTCAAGAAAATACTGTAGAAATCCAGTACTAAAACAAATAAGACATGTTCAAAGGAATGTGCTTACTGACATGGCTCGTGCTGTCTCTAAAACATTTGCTCCGTGGTTTTTTCACTACATACCCCTCATGGATTTTTAGGCACTTTTGCTCCATGGTTTTCAAGAAAATACTGTAGAAATCCAGTACTAAAATAAATGAGACATGTTCAAAGGAATGTGCTTACTGACATGGCTCGTGCTGTCTCTAAAACATTTGCTCCGTGGTTTCTTCACTACATACCCCTCATGGATTTTTAGGCACTTTTGCTCCATGGTTTTCAAGAAAATACTGTAGAAATCCAGTACTAAAATAAATGAGACATGTTCAAAGGAATGTGCTTACTAACACGGGTTCATCCTGTCTCTAAAACATTTGTATACAGAAGAGACTAACTCCTCCCTTCATCAAGATTGAAGATTGGAAATGACCTGGATAACCATCTTTCTCCTCAGCTTTCTCAATTTTTACTCCATGTCTAGTTTATGTTTTCCAACTGCTATTTTCATTTAATTACCTGGTTGTTCAAACAGAATTCACATCCTAATCCTAATACTGCTCTTAGTCATTCAACTCCATTTCTTCTCCTGCCGTGATTCTAACATTACTTTCCTGCACTTCCTCCCTCCCGCCAATCATGTGACCTGTTTCCTAAACCTAACATTTTGAACTTGAATTCGTCTCTTCTGCCTCACTTTCTTATTCATGAGATGAATATATCTATGCCGCATTCCCATCAAAGGATGCTTCTCAACCAACCAGTCCTTCCTATACACTTCCCTGAGAACCACGGTCTGAGTCCTAATTTTATTTGAGACATAAAATATCCCCGGATGGTGCACCAGAGCTTTCTTGAACCCCTGCCCAAACCCCAGATAATCCCCCAACCTATAGACATTCTCTCTCTCTGTCTTCTTTGACACCAGTAGGTGCAGCAATTCGTGAAGAACGGCCACTGTCCACTTCTCTGCCTGATCACTATTTGGCGAGAGATGAAATGCATCTTCATACGGAGATATGTATGGCAATTTTTGCCATTCATCAACCCAATTCCTCACTTTCTTCTCCAAATCAAATCCTCTTGGCAACTCCATAGGAAAAGGAATTGGCACGCCGCTTCTGAACCTGGAATTCAAATGCATTTCCTTTCTCTCCAATACCGAAACTGCAAGATCATGTCTGTGAGAAACCAACTCTAACCCTAACAATTCACAGCCATTTGCATCTTTACAATCCATACTACACAACTGGAAGTACTCGGGGAAATCAGACAGAAATGTAAGAATGTAATTGTGGGGCAACCCAAGGTCGAAAACAAACCCGTTCACAACGTTCAACGGAAGCTTTCTCGACCCAGCTAGCATCAGCAGCTTCGCTAGCCTCTCTGCCGAGTCCTTCCGGTGACTTCGCGAGTTGAAAACTCGAGCCTCCTCGTTATGGACGACTAGGGCTTGCGCGGTGAGCTTGACGTGAGGAAGGGCCAGGGGGTGGTCGGGCCGGAATGGATTGAAAACCGATGGATATCTCTCGATAAGCTTTCCGGCGGTAGTGGGGAGCTTGAGGCGGTCCTTCAGCAAGGCAGCGGTAGAGATTGGCAGGGTCTTCGAGGGCTGGGAGAGGATTAGGTTTTTGAGATTGAGCATTGGCTTGAGGTCTTTCTCTTTCTCAACGGCGGTGTCGAGGCACGGGTCGCGGACCCATTTGACCTTGGCGTCGACGAAGGTGCGGACGGCGTTGGGGCGGTGGAGCAGCCGGCGGAGTTCGGTGGCGGGGCGGGTGAACGCCGCCATCGCCATGAATGGCTAGTAATTGTGTTAGGAAGGCCTTTCTTCGCCAAAATACACACTCTAGGGTTCTTACAGAGAAAGCGGGAAAACGGTCTGGCGCGTGCTGAAGAAGACGGTAGTTACATTTTCAACCCCCAATTTAGATGATTATTATTGCCTGGTGTTCGGGGCATGAACTCTTGATTTGGTTGAGTGAAATAAATTATATATTGGATTTTTAATTTTTATTTAAAATAAAAATAAAATTTATAATTTATTAACATCAACATATTATCCATCTGATAATTCAACTTATGTTCTAAAAACATCAATCTCTTTAATTTTTTATTATTAGTTTTATTGTATTGTTAATTTATATTCAAAATTTCGAGTCCAATTGGCATATTTTTTAGTTTTTTATTTTCATTATTTTTTATATTTTTTAAATCTTTTTATTAATTCTCAATGATTCTTGTGAAGTAAATTATATTTTATATTAATATATTATATATTTATGTTAATATATTATATAATATAATATACCATTATAATGATTTTATTGATTGATGTCATGATGAAGTCCTCAACTAATGTAAAATCGTATCAAGATAATTATAACGTAATTTGTGGCTAAATTAAATCTTCACGATAAAAACAGTCTTATTCTCCCAACCAACATAGAGGGCTAGTTGCTTCTATTGGTGGCGGCGCAACAAAAGATATATAATTGAGGTGAGTAAAAAAAAATTAATAGATTAAATTTAATTTTTATTTATCAATTAAAAATTAAATATTACGACGAAATACGAAAGCACTGAATCCCATTTTAATCTCGAAATTTGCACGTCGCATGATTATCATTCTAAACATTAAAATTTGGTGTTGAAATTACAATATCGTTGACTATAATATTTTAAAATGCAGTATGATCAATGTAATTTACAAATTCATTATAATATTTTTTAAATATAAACAATATATATATATTATAAGTAATCGGTCAAGGTCGTGGATCTGGTTGTCGTTAACTTCGTTGGTGTGGAGCCACTCGCTCGCTCCTCGGCCTCCTATTTGCATTTCTCCAGTTTGTTCTTCTCAGCGCTTCCATTCAAACTCAATCCGTTGCAGAGCCTAGGTTTTCTCAGATTCTGAAATCTCCGTCGTCAATGGATTGTTCCGATTCATCCATTCAAGCATCCGATTCTCCCTACCGTCTCTTGCTTGCAGCGGCGTCTCTCATACCTGTTTCTCACTACTTGCTAGGGTTCCTGTTCATTGTTTTGGTGTTTCTGTACAATTTCCTCGAGGTTCACATTCTTCAGGACCTGTTCGCCGGGTTCAGAGGACAGCCAGTGTCTTTGACCTTCGACGCTTCTTCCGAGGTTTACCAAGAAATCGTCTCCAAGTGTCGAATTCTTCATGGGAGGTAAAACTCCGTGTCATGAAGCCTTTGAGTTTGGTTTTATTTGGTTAGGTCGTTGTGCTGTACTAGATTGCTACCATTGCTGTTGCTGCTATATATGAATTAGTACTTTGTACCTCATGGTAAGATACAATTTTACGGGAAATTTGCAAAAATAGGACTGCCGATAAAGAACTTTACAAAAATAGGACTCTTAATTTTTTTTTACAAAACTAGGACTTTTGAAAGTTAAATAGACTAAAATATCCCTGATTTAAATTGGCCTATATTCTCTTCGTCTTCTTCCTCTCGCGTGCACATCCCTAATCGTCCCGCCGATCAGAACATCTCTCTCGCTCGTCTTCTTCATCATTTCTCTCCCTGGTCCTATGTTCTAAGCATCTAGGGTTATTACTTCTTTATAGGTCTTCTATATATATATATATATATCTATCATTTTTTTTTCTTTTACCACTATTTGTAATCTGAATATATATGTATATATTGTTCATGTTCAACAATTAGATTCAAGAGATGTGGGTCTCTTTCCTTCTCTTTGATTGCAGTCGTGACTGATATTTCACTACGACTATTTTAGTTTATTTCGTAGTCATGATAGATATCTTTAATGGATAAGTGTTAAAGATATATGTTAAGGATATCCGTAACAGATATTTGTTAAAGTTAAAGATATCTGTTAAAAATATCGGTTAAAGATATCGGTTCTGTTAAAGATATTGGTTTAAAGATATCTGTTAAAGATATCGGTTTAAAGATATCGATTTTGTTGAAGATATCGGTTTAAAGATATCGGTTCTGTTAAAGATATCGGTTCTGTTAAAGATATCGGTTTTAAAGATATCGGTTCTATTAAAGATATCGGTTTTAAAGATATTGGTTCTGTTAAAGATATCGGTTTTAAAGATATTGGTTCTGTTAAAGATATCGGTTTTAAAGATATCGGTTCTATTAGATATCGGTTTAAAGATATCGGTTCTGTTAAAGATATCGGTTTTAAAGATATCGGTTTTAAACCGATATCTTTAATATCTTTAAACCGATATCTTTAACAGAACCAATATCTTTAACTTTAACAAATTTCTGTTACGGATATCCTTAACATATATCTTTAACACTTATTCATTAAAGATATTTGTCATGACCACGACAAGAAACTAAAACAGTCGTAGTGAAATATCAGTCACGACCGCAATTAGAGAGAAGGAAAGAGACCCACATCTCTTGAATCTAATTGTTGAACATGAACAATATATACATATATATTCAGATTACAGAGAGTGGTAAAAGAAAAAAAAAATAATAGATATATATATATATAAAAGACCAACAAAGAAGTAGTAACCCTAGATGCTTAGAACATAGGACCAGAGAGAGAAATGATGAAGAAGACGAGCGAGAGAGATGTTCTGATCGGCGGGGCGATTGGAGATGTACACGTGAGAGGAAGAAGACGAAGGAATTATAGGCCAATTTAAATCAGGGGTATTTTAGTCCATTTAACTCTCAAAAGTCCTAGTTTTGTAAAAAAAAATTAAGAGTCCTATTTTTGCAAAGTTCTTTACCGGCAGTCCTATTTTTGCAAATTTCCCCAATTTTACGCGCGTTAATGTTTTTTTTTTTTCTTTTTGCTATTGGGGCCATCATGTTGATTTATCAAAAATGTCAAAATCATTACCAACATGTCAGTAAAATTCCAAAAATTTAAGAGTTATTTGGTGCTAGTTTAATAGAATTTTTTGAAGTTATTGATTATGGCTCTCTTTCCTCGGCCATTGCCTGTACAAGAGGCTTCGTCCATGTGTCTGAGATGCTCTTGTTTCTGACACTTCTCATCAGATGTAGAAATTTGTTTACATTTCTTGTGTGGCCAGGGCTTTTCAGGGTTTCATTTGAACCCTAACCATTTAGCCGGAAGACTTTTTAAGCCATTATGTCAGTCCCTTGGGAATAGGAACCAAGCAGCTTTGAGTATCTTGCCAATTTGTCCTTTAGCCACCTTTTGATTTTTATTTCATGGAAAAAAAAAAAAACTTGATGTCATACAAATAGCGATTTTATGCTATTGTACACAATAAATTAAGACTACAAGTTCCTGCCTCGTTTCCCAATTTACTATGTCAGGATTTGCCACATTGGATTTTATTGCCATGACATTTAGTTATTATCCGGTATCCATACATGCTATTTTAAGTTGCGTGGTTTATAATTTGAATAAGTTCATAAATGACAGAAGTTAATACATTCACAACGTTTAGATAGTAATATTATTCTTGCATATTGTTTTTCCTTATAGAATAGGTATAGGGGCTCTACATTTAATTTCTTATACAGAAGATTGTGATAACATCCTATTTGCAAAGCAAGGGTAAGGTTGCATACAAAGACAACCCTCCCCTGCCCGCCCCCTTGCAAAGTGGGGAGTGTCATGCACTGGAACACCCTTTTAGAAGATTGAGACAACATTTGAGGCTTTGCTTCTTGCTTTAGACACCAAATTTTGTTGTCTATAATATTATTGTTCCTTTTAGCAATACTTTGATAATGATATCTTATCTCCATTTAAGGCTATGGTCTATAAATTCATGGACACTTTCTACTCTCTAGGGGCTTCCGTACTGGCGTTGCTGGTGTCTTGGACACTCTGACACACCAAAACGCATACGATATGTGTCCCACACTTTCTTAAAATTTTTAAAAGGATATGGGAGGGGACATATATGTCCAATTCTTGCTTCTTTTTTTTGTTTTTGTTTTTTCCCCCTTAACATGCCTATGAGGCTTTTACTATTGTTGCTTTTATTGGGGAAAAATGTACTACTACTTGCTGAATTTTCTCAAACTTGCTTGAACAAATTGAAGTTATCAGAAGCTTTCACTTTTGTACTGTATTCTATTACTTTCATTATATTGGGGATTTGTGCAAGTATTACTCTATTGGGCTTTAATGTCAAAATTTGACAGTCTTGCTATTTTTGTGTTGAACTGGATCTGATTTTATGGATATATTCTAATTTGAAGCATCCCCACCTAGTGAGATTATGGCTTGGTATGTTTTTGTATTCTAATTTGAAGTATAAGCTCTCAATTATAAAATAGAAATGCTTCTGTTCTACTTATCTCCTAATGCTTTTGGTGCAGGTATTTTGCAACTCCCTGGCTTTCCAGTCCTCATCTTCAGACTTCTTTCTTGAGCTTCTCTGGTCATCCTCCTGCTTTCAGCTACAGCAGGTGGTAACTTGTTTAATTTTCCTCTATTCATCATACTTTATTCTACTTCCCTGTGACATCTGATTCTTTATTCTTGGTTAAAATGATTTTCTCTTCTTGTACTTGTCTATGGTGGAGTTATCACCCTTTTTTCTGCTCTTGAATATCAGATTACAGTAGAAATTGCAATTTCCTTATCATGTAGTGGTAAAGCTATCCCCTGGTCTGAATTTCTGAAGGTTGCACAGTTGCACACAAGGGAAAAACTTTTTCCAACATACTTTCTTCTGTGACATGATTACCTTGCTTGTTCTAATGAATAACCTTGCTCAGACAGCTATTTCATACGGCTGATAATGGAACAATGGCTCTGGATTGGCTGATGAATTCTGATGGTAAGTTGAGGTTTTCCCTTTCTTGTCATGCTCTGAAATAATTTCTTTTGGCTTTGATGCAATGTATAGTGTGTTACTTTACTGGTAATATAACCTGTTTCCTATGGGTTGATGTAAGAGTAGATTTCTGGGATTGGTGATATCATAGTTGTCAAAGTTGCAAAGGTACAAAGGTGCGTGGAGCAAGGTGTGAGCTTTTTGGATACAAGGCGCATAATTTTTTTCAAAATTTATCAAAAATACTTAATGCATCATTCTTTTCAGTATATACCAATAGAGAGGTAAATACAAACTCATAAAATCATAAATAACAAATAACCAACACTATTACTATAGTAACAGATAATATAATTTCAACCACTATAATAAGTTAATAACAACTCAATAGTATTTCAAGAAGTACCTAGAAGTCAAACAACAAAATAAATAAAAAATTAGAAGAAGGAAAAACATAAAATTGTTTTATTTTACATAAAAATAACATAAAAAATTCATTGAAATTCAATAAAATACAAATTTCATTGGAAAAACAAAGAAATCAATGAAGTGTGAAGAGTGAAAAAAAAATCTACAAATAAAGAAAAACGAACAACATTGTGAAAACCAACATCCCTAGTAGGTAATCTTTTATAGCTAGTTAGCGATAGATTATACGATTTGCTGATGGCTGCCTTCCATTCTGAAGGAATTTTCTGGGCATAGCTCAATTAGCATATCCTGTGGCATTCTGGCATCAGTTATCAGAGATTATATTTTCTTTCTAATTTTTGCTTTTGATTTTTCCAGTTTCAGAGGCTTCTTTCCAAATGAAAGGCACCATTCCTGGAGATGATAAAGTCCCCATCGTGATGGTAATTCCAGGCTTAACAAGTGATTCTTCCGCCGCAGTAAGTCCTTATTATTGTTTCAATACTTGTTTTCTCTCTTTCTTTTGCTACTAAAGAAGTACCCTAATTTTATATGGAATGACTCTGGTGCTTATTGGAATACATAGCTTAATAAAAGTTCAACATGGCTATTTAACCCCAACAAGATCTGGAGCAAAGTTTTGATGATAACTCAAGGACCTAGAAGTGTAAGATGAGGTGATTTGTTTGTGTGGAAGGATTTGTATAGGTAATATAGATATCCTTCTTCTGAGTACGGAGGTTGAAACAGTGGACTTCGCTGGCTGCATATTGAGGTGATCCTAGGAGGAAAGGGATAAAATACAGTGAAGGATGGAGATATTTGGTTTAATCATGTAAGGCAGTGATTGCTTGCTTGGCGATCCAGATGGGATTGTTTATTCCAAAGGTACCAACAGAATACGTTTTGTCTTAACCTAGAGAATATTTCTGACGATCTCTCTCTCTCTGTGAAATTAGTTGATGTGGACACTGATGGAAGAGAAAGCATAGAGAAGGTGAAAGAGGAGAACCTATTGAAAATAGAGAAAGGGAACATTTTCTTGATTGATTTAGTATAGGCCAGGTAGCTGATCCCACGTAGTGGGATTAAGGCTTGGTGTGTGTTGATTTAGTATAGTTGAAAATGCTGAATAGTGTCTCATATATAAAATATACATGTTTCTCCAACTGCAAAGCAACAAAAAGAAAAAAAAAAGTTTCTAATCCATAGAAAACGAATATTCTAAATATGCTAGAAGTCAAAAAAACAAAAATGTTTTTAACATCTCCATAATTTATGTGTCTTATGGTGGTATATGTGCATCCATTGTGTCCAAATGGTTGTGCTTAAAAAATAATAAAATAATAGGAGAATGTTTGGATTAGTATTTTAAGCATAACAACGCAACAGTTCTTTGATAGAACTTCTCTACTCTACTTTTGAATGGCTTTGTTTGACAAATCAATTGATTTTAGGAAGGGAATTAAGTGGAACTTTTATGAGATCAGTTGAAGCACTGCCCTTCATGGGGAAGAATATATCTCTTTCTAGAGATTCAACTGCTATTATTTTTCTAGTTCTTTGTAGCCTTTTCTTGCCTGGCAAGGGGAGCTATTCTTTTTCTATTTTCTCTTAGTGTCCACCTAGTGGGATTAAGGCTTGCGATTGTTGTTTTTAGTTGGGTTTTTAGTCATCTATGTGATTCCCCTTCTGATAAAAGAAGTTTAAAGATTAGACCATATCATATTCCTGTATTAGGTTGTCCAACTAGCTTAGCTCTTATTTTCTTGGAATAGTATCCTTGCCATTTTTTGATTAATTGTGGCCATTATGAGGTCAATAAACATCAAATTGATTTTGTGAAAACTACCCCGAACCTTGATGTAGATGAACTAGCATGTCTGGTTTCACAATCCACCAGTTCTGGTACATGCTATAGGTTCCATGTATAAAAGAGCATTGCCAGTACGTCCTCTCTTTGCGAAGGCTGCAGGAGTGTAGGTTTCATGCATACTGCAATTATATTTCCTTTATGAATCATATGAGCCCTAAACAGTGAAGATACTAAAATGCCTAAGAAGAATATGTCATAATGAGTGAAGGTACTAAAATGCTTAAGAAAAAATATATCATAATGATGCGCGCAACACCGTCATGACATATGCAGTGGAACATTTTCATGGTGTTAATTATTTTAATTTATTGCAAATTGAACGCCTATGACATGGTGTTGCAACTATATCTGGCAAACATCTTGGGTTTTCAATTTTCCAAAATTGGAAGTGAGTAATTCATAAGGACCTGATACGTTAGAATGTTGGCTCTCAATTTGTGAAGGTGGAACTAAGACACAGACACAATGTTATACCTATTAGCTAGATGGGAAACTGCCACTTTCTATGATGATTATTGTCATCCTTGATGCTGATGTATCCTAAAACTTAATGGTTGCCTTTTGCTTTTGCAAGATATAACTTCTCACTATCTTTCTATTTGAAAAGTTTTTATTTTTACATCTCACCCTAGGGACTTTGGTACTCCTATGACTTAAATCTTTTTGCATCCTTTTTCTATCATCAGTTGGGAGAAATGGTGATTACTATGATGGCATGTTAGGTGGGAAAAGGACTTGCCGTTTGTGTGCAAAAAAGGTGACAGACACCTGCCCCATGTGTTGAAGATTGTATAGGATATTTCTTTTTTCTTCTACTTCATAGTTTAGGAGATTATTACCTTTCAACACGTTGTAAATTACACGAATGTGTTATCTGCATATATATTTATTTGACATTGACCTTAATGTCATCTTTCCTGCTGTTGGATATACAGCCTCCATGCAATGAACTATATGTGAACCTTCAATGACGATGACTAGTTTAAACTTCCCGATAGTCTGATCAGTTATGTCTTTGGTATGTGTAATTCCCTGGTCCTTGTTCTAGGAAAACAAGATTTTGGTCCTAACTATTGCATGATTACCTCGTCAGAAAATGTACAGTACATTGTCCGCATCATCATTTTTTCTGTGTTTTAAGTGGTCATCATTATTTACATAGATTTTTAAGTGACATGCTTCCTAACTACCGCCACCTGACTGTCTCCAACAAGAGACTTGCTTACATCTTCCCTCCATATTTTTGATTTTTTCTATTTTGGCACCTGTGTATTTGTTTATTTGTTTGGAAATGTCATCGAATTCACTCTGCTTTTCTATCAACTTTTTTCCTGATAGCTTCCTGTATCAACAAACCAATCCCTTGTTCTGTTATCTTTTCTTTTACTCAATATGTCCAAAATTTGTTGCAGTATATAAAGCATCTCGCTTTCAAGATGGCAAAATGTGGTTGGAATGTTGTCGTCAGCAATCATCGTGGGCTCGGAGGAATATCTATTACTGTAAGTGTTTCCTTTTATGATATTGTGTATTTCATTCATTTGACATAATTATTTCTGGTCTAAGCAATAGGAGATTTTATTCTTTTGACAGTCTGATTGCTTCTATAACGCTGGGTGGACAGAGGATATACGTGAAATCATTGACCATATTCACCATAAATATCCAGAAGCTCCTCTTTGTGTGGTTGGAACTAGTATTGGTGCAAATATTCTGGTAACTAAATTCTATAAACCTGTCCTACCAATTTTTGGAGTTAGATTCAGTCATTTTGTAAGTTCTTAAATACAACAGCTTATCAAGCCTTAAACCCACTAGGTGGGGTTTATAAGTTCTTAAATATGAAGTTATTTTATTGTAATTAACTCCCTTATAGTGGGATTAAGCTTGATTTGTTGTGTTATTAACTTCTTTATAGATTAGAAAAGAAAGAAGATTTGGGGCTTTCTTGTCATTGTTTGGAGAAGCAAGCTGCTCTATACTCTATAGGATTTGTTTTTGCTACTTAAATTGTAAAGTTGATGTAGAATTGAGGAATACTGAACACTCAGTCAGGGTTGCTTCAGTTTGTATTTAACACTCTCCCTCAGGATACAACATATATGTCATGTGTTCTAAGATTGTTACAAATAAAGTTCAATCTAGCTCCCTGCTAAAGGATGCATGGATAAAAATCTGGGCACTGAACTTCACAGGTAACTTTGTTGGCGATGGGTAAACCTCCCATGGTTTTCTTTGGTCCAGAGAACTAGTCCTCCTGCAATCTGTGTTGTAGCTTGTTTACTGTAAAGCTGCAATTGGGTACATACACTTCTGAAACTGGAAAATGTACACCCAGAATGATTAGATAATGTGATATTGATGATGAACAATTACGAGTGCTGAAATTTTTTTATTCCGTGTAAAATTGATGCAGATGGAGGGATTCTGGACATCCAATTAGGTTCTCAGTTTATATTTATACTTGAGAAATATGTAATTTCTGTTTATACTGAGAAACACATTTCATGGATATTACAAATATACCATTTGTAGAACATCTAATTAAATACATATCTACTAACGATAATGATATGGAAAAATTGTTTAAACACTTATTCTAACTGAATTTTGTTTCTATTGCCCAAAAAAAAAGATTTAGTTTTATTTGGAATTGATTGTTCTTACCAAGCAGTCAAACTGGTGTACCAATATTCTAGATTTGCTATTATGCTACTACATATTTGTTAAGGCTATTTCATTCAGGTAAAATATCTGGGCGAGGATGGGATTAATGCCCCTATTGCTGGTGCAGCAGCTATATGTTCTCCTTGGGATCTTCTGGTATGTCCTTGGTTAATATGATTTAAATTTAAATGTCTTATAAGACAAAAATTTTAGTATTCTATGTGAGAAAATTTCTTTCTCAAATGGCACCAAAGATTCCATTTTAAATGAATTTCCTTTGTAGTATTTATTTGGAACCATCGTCATTTTTGTTCCTCTCAGGAAGTTGTTTCTCTATTTCTTTGTTTTATTGTCTTGTCTGTTTGTTTAGCTTACATGTTAATTCTTCCCATGAATTCTGCCTGCTATGATACAAAGTGGGTCTAGTTATCCTAGGCACTATGACGGCCCTTTTACAAGAAGTCAGGATCTTATTTTTCCTTTTTTCCATTTATCTTGACTTCCTCTGCTCTCATTACCCACTTATAACTACTTATTCTAATTCGTAATTAGATTTTTTCTATTGCCTCTTCAAATAGTTGCAGACCTATACCTCAATCACTTTTACATGAGGTATCATAGAGCACTATTCTGACTTATCAAGCATTCTTTGGACTCTGGTTTAACGTAATATCTTTAGATCCTATGTCTTGGTTCCACTTATGGTTCGGGTTTGATCAAACTCTTTGGTTGACTTGGCTCAAGTTTGTATCGACTTCTTGGCCTTATTGGGGTGACATGAGCCAGTTTATTTATTTTTTTAATTTCTTAACCCCACCTTGGGTCAAGGCCTCCTTGGGCTCCATAGCGTTTCTCGTGACTGCTTCTTAAATATCACGAGCCACGCTTCCAACCTTTTTGATATGCTGTATAATTTTAGCCCTCTATGTTGGGTACAAGCTCTTGGCCTTGTCTTATTGAATTTTGGTTCAAACTACCTCAAAGTTGGCCTAATGGCCTGTATAGTCCCTATACTCTCTTAAGGCCCATTCTTTTTCTTTTTTCCTTAGACCCAATATTTTAACTGGCTATGTGTTTCTTAACCATATTAGGCCTTAATATGGCCCATTATGCATCTTTTAATTACTTTAGACCCTTTCAGGCCCAATATAAAACTTCTAAATGCTTTGGGGCTCACGTAGTTCCATTATGCCTTTCTTAACCTCTTTGAGCCTTTATAGCCCCAAGAAACCTTTTCTTGAACTCTTTAGTTCAAAAGATCCCCAAAATAGCCCAGAGAATCTTGCTTGCGTTCGATTAAGATTTTGGGGCATTACAAGTATCCTGCTGTCTGTCATTAGAAGAGCAAGCTTTCTTTTACATCTCCTTGAAATTCTCATGGCACTCATGTTTCCTCTTCTTTCTGCTACTTCATAACAAAGAAATCGCATACTATAATTAAACCAAACGATGCTGATTAGCTTGAAAGGCTTGAAAGGGTTATGCTATTTTTAGTTTCAAGAGATACTTGTTATTGATGATCAATTAAATTTACTATTATTTTGGCAAGAAGGAAAAAGATGATAATCTTTGATGGCTACTAATCATTGTTTATGACCTCATTAGGAATTTAGGAGTTGCATGTTGATTCTTTCTAAATTGCATTCTCTTTTCATTTACTTGTTTATTTTTCCATTTTGCTCAGATATGTGACAGGTTTATAAACCGTAGAATTGCTCAGAAGTTCTATAATAAAGCTTTAACGGTTGGCCTGAAAGCTTATGCTCAGTTGTATGTCTGCATCACCTTATCATGTTGTTTGATGCAATTCACATTGCCCCCCCCCCTCTCTCTCTCTCTCTCTCTCTATAGTTATTGCTCTGGTTTTGGAGTTTGTTCTTACAAGATCAATCTTAAATTCTTTGCAGGCATCAGTCCATCATATCCCGTCTTACAGATTGGGATGGAATTGAAAAGGTTATCCATGTTCTCTCTTCAATCTCTTGCTGTACCCTGATCTTTATTGAGAAAAATGAAACCCATAAACTGATATGAGATGACATTCCAGAAATTATAATGGCTAATAGATATAGTCACAAGATGGTGGCATTTGAAATCTTGCAAAAAAAAAAAAAAAAAATCGTTGGCTTTGAATAAATTCTTATTCTATCTTGTAAGAAGGTGGGATTTATTTTTAAACTAGGCAGTTCTTCAGGAGATAGCTTCAAGTGTAGCAGGGTCACTTTCTTGGTTTTAAATATTATTTTTTGGTTAGTTATCTTGCTTTTCTTTCCTTTTGGCTTTATGAACCGCCAATGATGAACATCATGTAGATGTTACAATAAAAACATATGCAGCTGCGTAATTGGAGTGACACTTGGCAGTGGGATGGAGGATTAAGTGGCATACATATACAGTTGAATTAGTCTCAAGTTACTAGATAGTGATAGACTACCATGTACTCTTCTTAAATTCAATGAATGAAAGAGGTAGCACAAAGCATTCTCACTTGAAAATTAGTTGTTGCAAGTTTTCTTGCTGGAGTTGAGTGATTCCTCCCTCAAATCAAGTGTGCTAGGTTGCATTGTGATTCCACAGCATCTTTGAGCAATCCCATTTCCCCCAGTTGAGTGAGCCCCGGGTTACCACTCCCATTCTTTGCCTATCTCTAATTTGCAGACCTCTTTACTTTCCCTGCATAAAATTGGTGACACAGCAAGTTTTCTTCCTGTGGTTCAGTACAGCATTCAAAATTCTGTTCTAGTTTGACTGAGACTTCTTTATCCATTTTAAATGAGTGAGCACTGGTTTGCAATTCCTGTGTCTAGTTGTAGACACATCAAGAATTATCACAGTCGGAGCCCCGTATAGGAAGATATCAATAACAACTTTCAGACTGTTTATTATTTGAAGCCTGTGATGTCTATCTAATTTGAACTTCTGTTCATATTTGTTGTGTTATAACAGTCGCGTTCTGTTCGAGACTTTGATGATTATGTGACCCGGGTCCTTGCAAAATATGAGGTACTAATCATTTGTCTTATTATCACATGCTTCAATGGTTTACTGATGTATTCTTTTGTTCTCTAGACAGTGGATACTTATTACAGGCGTAGCAGCAGTATTAATTTTGTGGGAAAAGTTATGCAGCCACTTCTCTGCATCAATGCTTTAGATGACCCAGTTTGCACGAGAGAAGCCATCCCTTGGGATGAGTGCAGGTATGAAGTCCACTGAGTTTAATTTTTTAAATTTCAACTTATCTTCCTTTCTTTCACATTTGTGCTGGTTCTTGATCATACACAGAGGAGGAGGAGGGAGGGAAGCCTGCAGTCCCTCTAATCCAAGTGGGAATGACATTTTACATATTACTATATTAATTGCAAGAGAATTACTGTTGTTTCATTGCACATGATCCATATGTTGTTGCAAGTGACTTCCATTAGCACTTGAGGCTCCCCACTTTGTGAGGATCAGGAAAGGATTATATTTGTATGCAGCATTACCCTTGCTTTGCAAAGAAGCTGTTTCCACAACTTGAACCCATTACGTTCCAGTCTTAAAGAAGCAACCTTACCATTATTACTAAGGCTCACCCTCCACTTGGACCTAAATGGATCAAGTTAAAAATCTTAAGCCTCTTGCTATTTGTGAGGGTTAGTGGGTTTATCCAGTGACAAGTAAGTGATGCACATGTCTACAAATAGAGACTTGAGGAACCAATTCAGCTTCCTGCATATGTACGCCGGGAGGGAATATATATATATAAATGCTCCAAGGGAATGCCACCTGAAGCTAAACCAAAAGAAAACCTACACCATCTGTCCACTTAAAAGTTACTGAAAAGGCTTTGCAAAACTGAAGAACTAGTCTGAGGATGAATTAACTTTTCCCGTGCACCAAATACATGAAAGAGACAATTTTAGTTCTCAAAATAAAATAGGAGCTTCAATCCCATTAGAAGTTTTCTGGTTGCATTCTTCCCAACAATTCATATTAACGCCAGTGGTACCAAAAACGAGGGATCCATGCACCTCGTTCTATCCATATATTACATGAACTTAGATATGAGTATTAAGTGTGGTCCGTGTGGGTATGTGTCCAAGCATGTGACTTATCTAATAATCACGGGAGATAAATATGTTTCAAACTATCTGCCACATTCCTAGGGAACACCTGAAGAAAATTGAATGGGCAAATAGACCTTTGGAACACCATGTGTGGGAGTTTTAACTATATGCAGGTAGTTTTTTTTTAATCTATTTCCCCTCTGTGAGGTCTGTCATTGTTCAGACATTTTTTCTTAAAAACCAAAATGATATTTGCAGTTTTTGACAATGACTTCACTCTTCTGCTGAAATATGATGATCTGGGGGGGAAGAGTTTGCTACTTGAGCATCTCTTTTGGTTAAATTGTTAAGGTGCCCATGGCAATAGCTATTTCATGCATGAAGTTATAGTTGTCCATGATGACTAAAAAAGGTGATAGATTTGGGAAACAACATTAAATTTTTGCTTGCTTTGAGAAAGAAGAAAAAACTGCTGACAGGCTAGCTAGTGGAGCAGGGATCATGGGATCCTTGCAAGGACTTGAAATTATGGTAATTTTATGGGAGTATCAGGTGTTGTTACTTGCTATGTGCTTATGTCTTCATTGGATTAAAAGAATCTCATCCATTGTTATTGGTAACGATATTTGATAATTAATAACATGACAAAAATACTCACGAAGCAAGTCCAACGGTAAACATATTATTTATAATCAAAATAAAAAAGAAATAAAGACATCCGCACTGCCATTTACTTGGTGTTGTGTTTGATGAAGCTGACCTGTCCAAGCCTTTGCCAAGAGGTATCTGCAGTTGGAAATGAGGGCAAATAACCATGGGGGCACATATCAATGTTGTGTTTAAGAGTAACAAAGTTTTGCACCAATGTATGCATAGAAATTTAAGGCTCACATTCCAGGCCATGTGTAAGCCATCCTGCAGGGTCTGAAGTTTGGCAATGATGACTGTTGCCATGTTGTATATTTTGGCAATCAGAATGACCAGCTACATTTAATGCCTGCTCTGAGTTTGGGTAGATAACAGAACAAGGGATCCACATGGGACATTAACCATAGAGCTCGTCTGACCTATTTGTTATCACATATTGCAACAAAAGATTTTCTTCACAAAATGTATGATATATTACAATTAACAATACACTAATTCTTTTTTGTGAAATAGCTAACTGTAATATGTTCCAACATTTGGTATCTATGTGCAACTAACCTGAAATATTATCCATCTACAGGGCAAATAAAAACATTGTTCTGGCTACCACACAGCATGGAGGACACCTTGCTTATTATGAAGGGATAACTGCAAACAGCCTGTGGTAATTTGTTTTCTGACTTTTAGATAGCATCTATTGTTTCATATGCATGTCTGCAAGATTAACATTAGATTTATGTAGAAGTTAACTTTTGGGTTTCAATCTTGTAACTGGGGAAGTTGCTTGTTCCCCCGTCTCCAGTTTTTGCTGCGAGGTCAAGTCAGTAAATGCAAGTATTCTAGTATCAAGAAATTGAATAATTTCAATTTTTCCCTATGAGATCTAGTCACTTTAAACACTTAAAAAGTGTAAATTGTTTAAAGTAGAAATTTCCAGGGAAGAGGCCTTAAACTTCAGAGAGAGAGGGAGGGAGGGAGAGACATGTTGATTCAAGTTTGGGCATGTTCATTTAAAAAATATAATTGATTTTTTTTTCTTAGCTGAATAAATAAGAGTTTCGAAAGATGGATTATATATACATGCATTCATGGCGCATCAATTCATATGGACATGATATTTCAGAGATTTAGTGTTATATTTTCCCAAACATGTATATCTGGTAATTCTGCATTTTACTGGAAGTTCTATTATTGCTTTGTACTGTTGCATTTGCATCCAATTTTCTGTGTCAACAGCTGCAGTCATTTTTCTTTTCTTTTTTCTTAGCAAATGCAGTGATTTTTCTATACCTTGCAGGTGGGTAAGGGCTGTTCATGAATTCTTTAATGTTTTGTGCTCGAGTTCATTAATCCACAGAAAGAAGGAGGTAGTAGTGCACAAACATTTTACTACTAATTAGCTTCTGAAATGAAAGAAAGAAAGAGAGTAAAAAAATGAAAATGGTTTAAGTTTTTGCTCAAAATTAAAGAAAAAGGAAAAAAGATGTGTTTGCATGTTTTGACTAGATAGGGAGCTTAATGTGCATCGCATCTCACTACCTTGAATCTGCATCATAGGATTTCAAGCATTGCATCACTAACCTCTATTAATACCTCTTCTACCCAAAAAGAACGAAACCTCAACAACTTGGTATTACGTTGTGTCAAATGGTATAGACATGGTTTGCATGTGTGACTATCTACAATATAAATTCTGAACAGTACAAGGAAACATTTTCTTGGAGGCCAAGACCAAATGATTTTTCACCGATTTAAGAAACCTTTAGTCATGAGAAGAAAACTTAAGAAACCTCTTGTGGATAAATATCTGCCTTTCTATCCCCCCAAAAAAAAAAACTTTAGAAACCTTTCTTGAAGCCCCTTGAAGTGATTGTTTAACCCATTGGGCAACTTGATACTTGATGGTCACTATATCTTGTTTTGATCTCCAAACCCCTCTGGAGGCCAAATATCATAATATCCTGTAAGTTGTTGAAATAAATGTTCAACCTATTGAAATAAATATGAAACTTTTTCTATATTATATAAAATAATGATAGAGATGGTTGGACATTTAAAATTCATGTACCTAGTGGGATTCAGGCTTGTGATTGCCGCCATTATTCCTGAATTCTCTTGAAATAAATTGTTCAACCCATTGGGTAAGTTGATGTTGCTATTTGTTCTCATGGGTAGGACTGATTTTTTGATGAGTTTTAGAATTCTAAATACAAGTCATGCATGGAAGAAATAAGGGGTTTGTTTTTACCAAAGCTCAGATTGGATGAGACATCTGAGCTTTCCTTGCAACACAGGGCCTGCCAATTATCGGTTTTCTGATTATTTTTGCTAATAATTGTGACATTGTCCAATTTCTTGTTAGTTTCCGTCAATACTTTTGAAGCACCGAAGACCTTCAGTTTGGCTAATTTGATATGGCCTGTTACTTGTCTTGCAGTTGCAAATTCCGCCCTTGATCAGTCCTCTAGAGTCTTCAGTTGAGCAAAGCCCGTATGTGAATATAACAGAAGGAGGACTGGTGACTACTACGGGCGATAACCAAACAACTAATCCAGAAGACGTACGTCTTCAGAATGAGCCTACAGTTCAGAGCGAGGGGGGCAAAGATACAATTCTGGAAGCACGTAAAAATGATCTGAATACAGGAGCAAGGACGGATTTGACAGATGAGCCGCCCCACCCCCAGCCCCCGAGACAAGATGCTAACGACATGATTGTGCCTGTAAGAAGATTCATGGATCAGCTTTCGCGACAGAGCGGGAAATCATTTTGGCTGCTCGTGTATGTTGCCATTGTAACAACGTGGCCACTGGTGGGTTCAGCTGTTACATTGTTCTTCAAGAAAAAGTTCGGTAAAGTCTTATCAGCAACCAAGCAAAGGAGATAGAATCCCAATTCCATACTGGTATGTTGTTGTTGTCTTATTCAACAACCTGTTGTTCCCTGGGAAGGGGCAATCGAAAGAATAGTGCAAAAATAGTCGTAAAATACCACTTTCTTTGTGAATAATAAATAGGCCGAGAGCTTGAGAGCTTGAGCTGGATGGAAACCAATCAAACCCACGGGGTACAGCAGATATTCTTTGTTATAAGCTGCGGGCGTTACATATGCTTGGTGCAGGACATGTGTCGCCTGTTCGGCAGCAGCTATTGAAGAGAATTAAATTTGCTAGCCTCTTTCAAATCAAAATTTTTTGTTACATGATTTGGGTATTTAATAATAATTTTTAGGTTATTTTAGCAAGCTGTAGATGCTACTCATGTGTCATGTTCTATGTTTTCAGGGCACATAGTCATTCGTTCCCAGGTGTTCCAAATAATCGACTCAGGTGTTGTACGGAAATTCGAAGCATTCTTTTCTTCCTTTTTTTCCCGATAATTCTATGCATTCAATATTAAATAAGATTGTCACAAAGTGAGAAAATAATATTGATTCCTTAGTACACAAATGAGTTTAAGTTGCGATTGAATAAAAAACAATTATATATCCAAACAATGAATTTGAAATTTTAAATTTCAAATTACGAATGTGACATTATCCAAACACAATATAAGGGAAAATGCTGCCTAATGAAACAATTTCTCAATTAATTTTCTGACAAATTGATATGCCAGTCTATAAACCCTATAAGAGTCCCTGCAGCTTAACAGTTTAATTGTCATTGAGAACCCAAAATGACCAATTGAAGGGAACAGAAAGGTCGTCCCCCAGTTATCAAGTTCAAAATCTATCTATAAGTGGGAATAACACAGAACTCATCTGCAAGTTGAAGAAAATGATAAAACAACTAATAAGAATAAACATGAGGCAAGGCACAAACGTACACTTAAGCGCGGGTCATCTTGACTTTAGGCATTGCCTTCTTCATCTGGCGAGCTTTCTCCTTGGCCTCTTTCCTGCGAATTGCCTCTGCGCTAAGCTTTGCCTCTGCCTCCATCACCTTTCTCCGCTCGGCCTTCTTTTTCTGCAAGGCTTCTTGCCTAGCATTTTGAAGCTCTTTGTATGCCTCCTGGGCAACCTTCTGCCGGGCTGCTTCTGTCTTGGAGCGAGCCTGTGTTTAACACATCAAGCATTAGCATACAACAACAACAACAACATATCCAGCCGTTATCCCACTATGTGGGGTTGGCTACATGAATTCTAGACTTCTATGTGGGTTACATCCCAACAGATAGTTTGTCTAGAATTCATATTTGGATCCGACTAAGTTTTACGCTGGCTGTCGGCTACCTAACACAACCCTCCTCCTTTATCCGGGCTTGGGACCGGCAGTAGATAATATCCCCTGGCGGAATAATGATGAAATGAAGTTTGAACACCATCTTCACATGGAGAAATTTCATGAGATGGTGGTGAATGAAGATAATTGATATAGTTGTGTTCCATAACTTAGTTGACATGGTGAAACCAACAAGTACAATATGGAAACACAACACACATCAAGCATTAGCATGCCGGGACAAATTAACAAATACGAACGATGCCCGCTGAAAAATGTAAAAGAATACTTTAAAACACACCTGTGAACTGAGCTTGTATCGGCCTATCAAATCAATGTAGTAGGGGACCAGGGCTACCAGTCGAGTCATCTCAGCCATCTGATTCACACCGGGTAGAGCAAACTTGAATATCAGCATCTTCTTCTGGATGCCCATGTGCTGATCTGAGAAATGCATTGAGATGAAACCCTTTCCATATTTCTCAAAGGCTTTGTCACCAAAGACCTGCAAAGAAATAAATGTAAACCATATTATGTACAGAGATGGAGGGGATTAAAGACGAAGAGATTTCTATCATGATGTGGCTGTTCAAATAAATAAATTTCCACAAGACAAATAAAGTCAGATGTGGCCCCAGGAATAAGGTCTGGAAAACAGCAATAAAAGGGGTAGGGATGATGAAAAATATAATGTATCCATAGAAGTATACTAGTAGAAGGTTTAGGTTATGACTTGATCCAATAGAGTTGGTAAGCTTGTTAAAGGCTGAAACAATTATGCAACAAACTTCCTATTCCAATGCATTCATACATGGACTATGGAGTAACAAGAGACCCAGGGACCATCCTGAGAAGCAGCAAAATCTAGGTCATTAATATGATTGTCTCAACCATTTCAATTGACGCTTGTTGCATTAACTACTAGGTTGGTCAGAAATACAAGCTGGCTTTTCAGCCTTCACTTCTTCATCTTCTTCCCTCCCACCACTTTTGGCTTGATAGTTAACAAAAACCCCCAAAAAGGGTACTGATGAAACTCACCAAAATGAAAGCCTAAAAATGATCATCAAGGAAATAAGCAAAAGAAGATAAAAGTAAAAGGAAAACAAGCACAGACCCTTGATGTAGAAATGGAATGCTCCACCCCCTCAAAGGCTATATCATTCCTTTCTATTCAAACATGCTACGCCACATAACAAAAAAGGGAATTAGAAGCCAAAATATCTCTGCATCGAAGTTGAGGAATCCCAGCTCCAAGCAAAATAAGAACTCCACGAAGCTGGCACCACCCCCACTGAATTACTAAAATGTGGAAGACTAAACTCTAAATCCCATTAGCTACTTGACAATGCAAAATTAAGGAGCTGTATGAAGATGCTGTCAGTTTTTTTTTTTTTTTTGTGTGTGTGTGTGTGTGTTTGTTATCACTTTGGATTTTTATTCCATTTGCATTGTGTTCATTTGAGTTGGAAAAAGTGAAAATTGAAAGATGTCGTTTGATTTTCCTGTTAGTTGTCAAACAAATGAAAAGAAAACCTGAAAACAGTGTATGATTACATGACCAAGACCAATTCAGAAGAGCTAATATAATAGTTCACCAGCACAAGTCTGTTGGTTACTAACCAAACTTAAAAATATTCATGAAATAATTCAGTTAGAGGTCTATGACCATATTAAATATCAAGCCAAATTTTGATCCTCTCACCCCACAATCAAAAATTGGCAAAATGGACAACATACTTCTCCACTCCCAAAGGGTAAAGAACTCATTGCCGAGGATCTACCATCACCAAAAGCCCTAAACTTGCAAGTGGGAACTCGCCTAATATATTCTCTCTCACAAGCAAATCTCCAAAGCCATTTACAAGGAGAGATTGATTAAAATATCTTAGATCCCTGATACCAATATGTGCAAAATATGAATGTAATGCAGATGAGGATGTTATTTATGATGAATGTGCAGCCATATAAGAAAAAATAAAACTAGAAATAAGATTATTCATCAAAACACATGGGAGCTCCTATTTAATATGAGATACAATAAACATGACTAAAATGGTTTGGTTATGTAAGAAGAATACCTATAAAGACTTTCATGAGGATAATGGGTAGAATGGAACGTGTCTTTAGCAAAACAGGTAGAGGAAGACCAAAAAGAATTTGGTGGGAGACTTATAGATACGGAATGAATTATAAAGGCAATATAGAAGATAAGGTCATGGATAAAAATGATTAGCGAACTAAAATTCATGTAGCTGACCCATATAAAGGGATTAAGACTTGATTGTATTTGACAAATTTTGAACTCTTACTCTACTGCAAGATAGATTCACCAAGTTTATTTTGTTCTACTTGTTCAGTCATTTCAAAAAGACCGCTCAACAAGCTAGTTTCATTCTGCGAGAAGAACTTATCCGGCAGCTCTACCCAGTTAATTTGCGGCATACAAACTCAAAAGGCAGCACAAGTAAAAACCCAAATAAAGTAAATGGCCAAAACAAAATAGTTTATTCTAAAATATCAATTAGAACAGTTTCAGTACCTGATCAAGTACAGCCTCTGTGATTAAATCTCCAGCCACCTCCTTCGATTCGGAAACAACACCCAAATCATCGGTCACCCACTTCCTATTACTCGGCGGCAATACCAAACTCGCGAACCTTTGAAGATCCCTCACCTCCTTCTGCATAGCCTTCGCAGCCTTCTTCTTCGCCAGAGCAAAAACCACCTGATCCATCGCATCGTCGTTCATATAAACCTCGATCGTTATCTCATCCTTACACGGTACGACCAAATTAAACAATCTCGATATCAAATCGTGGCGGCTTTGGAGCTCCAACGTCGCCAACAAGCCCTGGCAAAATCGCCTCCCACTCGCATAAAATTTGAACACATTCTGACCTTCTTTCAGCAACAAAGGCGAGTCCTCGTTCTTCCCGTCACCAACCCCCAACAAACTGAAATTCTTCTCGAAAATCGACCCCTTAGTCGCGAATTTCGACACCCAGGCCAACGCAATCTTCTCGTTCTGCTTCCTACCGGTGAAGAAATTGATAACAAACATAATCAAGAACGAGCCGCACAAAATCTCAACCACGTAAGATCGCAAGCCTCTGCGACTCACTGAATCGTCGGTTTTCGGATCGGAGACAGCGCCTGATGCCGTGACGTTTTCGGCGAGATTAGGGTTCTCGGGACGCGGTTGCTGTTGTTGCAGAGGCAGCCCTTCGAATTCGTCCTCGTCCCAATATTCGAAGGCCGTGGTGGAGGGTTGGGGCTGGGGAGGCGAATCGGAATCGGAGGGAACGTGAGCGGATGGCTGTGTTGACTCGGGGGCCGGATCGGGAGAGGCATGGCTTTGGGACTCGGCGGAACCTAACTGAGTGATGGGGGGTTCACGGAGAGGGAGGTGAAGAGAGTCGTCGGAGTCGTCGTCTTCGACGTCGGCGTCGAAGCCCTCGAAGTGGGGCTCGTCGGCGGCTGAGAGAGGGAAGCGATGGTGGAGGAGGAGGAGGGGTAAGAGGAGAGAGAGGAGGGCGAGAGAGGAGTGTCTTCTCGTTCTCGCCATTGGGATGTGGATTTGGGTTGCTTCCCAGAACAATCAACAATGAGACCACTGTCTTCACTTGCAGCGTTTTATGGCCGGAGGATCAATTCATAGATCGGCGGCGATGAACAATCTCGGAGGCACGGGGACAATTTGGTAATTTGGATTTTTTTTAGTAAAAAATAAAAAAATCATGAAAGGCATTGCTTAACATGACATCATCACCAAAATTATTCAAACTCTAATCATAAATAATAATCTTGAAAGTTCTGACCATTGAGTTGGGTACTTTGTTATTAAGGCTTGCTTTCGTTTGGCTTATTATTTTCAAAAGGGGTGTTTTGAACTATTTTATTGAGGTTTTTAAGTTAGAATAAAATTTGAAAATTTTAATGGGTTTTCAAAAGGATTTAGTAAGTTTGAAGGTATTTTAGAAAATTTTAATATATTAATAATTAAATTTTAATATATATATATATATATATTAATTGGTCACTTCAATTTTAGAATCCACTAGCTATATATATTTAAATAGAATATACTTAAAATCGTTAATTACGTATTTAGTAAAATAAAACTTAATAGGATATTAGAAAGTATAAAAATAAGCTAAACCCATACTTTGCCCCTAAAAAGCCTATCATTTTATTAAATTTTAAATTTGATTCATTAAATACTTAAATTTTATTATTTATATATATTAAATACCTAACTTAATTTAAAATAATATATGTATTACACGCAAAATAAACTAAAATACTAGGTCATATCCTAAAATGTTTAGTTCAAAGAGCAAAAATTTAGGAAAAAATCGATGAAAGTCAAAATCAAAAAACAAGAGTCTCTCATTACCTTTGGCCATCTCCCATCTCCTATTGATTGTCGTCTTATCTGCTCGTTTGCTATTTCCCATGTCCCACTCCTGTCACCTTAAGTTGTCGTCTTATCTGCCCATTTGTCATCTCTTATCGCCTTTTTTATTGGCTCATGTATTTGATCAATGCTCGCGCACCATTAAGCACGTTAATTATGTATGCATTGATAACTAGACAATTAGATATTCAATAAGGTAATGTTTTAACAGGATAAAATTATATCAAGATAAAATTATAATACTTTTCGGGTTAAGATATGAAACGATTAAAATAATGTTGAGAATCATTCTAAATTTTTTATCAAATTGTTAAACTTTTTGAAATGCATTGAGAGACATATATGTCATTTTTTTTTCATTTATAAAGTCCAAAATAAATTTATTTAGAGGAAAAAGAGAGATAAATTTATCTAAAGAATTCAAGATAAAAAGTTACGTGATTTTATTTTGAAGAGTTGTCAAATAAATTTAATAAATATAATAAAAAAATACATTTACTTAAAATGCTTTTCATATGATATTTTTTTCAACTTAGATCTTAATTAACAAATACTACCTAAGTATAAATAATAAACTTTAAATATTTAATGGGTCAAATTTAAAGGTTAGGGATTTGATAGACTTGTAATGTAAAGTTGAGGAGGCAAAATATGAATTTGGCTTATAAAAATGATTAAAAAATCTATTAATTATTTTAATAAAACAAAATTATTAAATGTAATATTTAAATAAAAAATTTAATTAATTATACCTAGTAACAAATTATATAATAAAAGTAAAAAAAAAGTTTTACTCAAATAAAAATGAGGTAGACCGTATAAAAATGAGAGGGTGAGGGGAGGGTGCTTATTCTTACACTTTTTCTAGTTAATTATGGCGATAAAGACATGAGAAAAGACAATTATTAGTGACAACGACAGTTAGTGATGCCAACAATGAAGAACAATTTCCAACAACGATAACTTCTCATGTTGAGGGAGCATTGATTGAGAATACAAAATTTATTTGAAAGCATAATGATCTTTTATTTAGTCAGCATTAATACTTTTTAGTTAAACACCATCTAAAAAAAGTTGGGGGACAATAGCTTTTTCAAAATGCAATGCAATGCAATAGGCATTTAAGCTATGTAACATTTAAACTCTTCATAAATTTCCAAACATATAACAAATTAGAGAATGTTATTACACAACTTAAACACTGGATCTAACCAACTTAAATGGAGAGCTAAACGGACTCTAACCCACACTACGTCAAATATTCAGGTCGAATTTTATGTTATGCATATATTTTACTATAAAGAATAATGAACTATTTGGTTTAAAAACTGATATTGCTTAGCATCAGTCCACTGCCACTAGTTTATCTACCATCCTCCACGCCCACTGGTTGTCAAATAGGGCGGGCCAAGCTGTACCAACTCCCAGGGGTCAACCCGACCCATTGACAACAAGCCAAATGGGTCAAGCCTACCATTCATTATCTTTGAACGTGTAAAAATGCTGCATATTTACGCACGCAACAACAAAATGTGTTGCTTAGATAGTGTGATAGGGCCAGGCAGAGGGGAAGAGCCAGGCCTGCCCATGCTAGGGATCTAACTTTCATGATTCGGAGAGTTAAAATGAATTTTATCTTACTTTTTTCGTATAAGATATAGATATTAAATTAAATAAGAGTGTTGTTAATAAATTTTTGCATGCCTAAACCCCTAAAAGTTGTAGAACTCTAAATGCTGGGGTCCTAGAAAAGTGTCATAGCCACAAAATGAGAGAGTTTTGCGAGAGAGAGAGAGAGAGAGAGAGAGAGAGAGAGGGAGGGGGTAATTTCAGCACTTTATAAATATTAATAGTTGTTTTTCATAACAAAAGAGAAAAGTGATTTCTAATAAATCGAAGTACCCGTATCTTTTTGTTAAATCTTAGGGGTGTTTTCACTTAATTTACTAAAATAAAAATAATTGAATAAACCAACCAACAAAAGCAAGATAAATGAGCAGAGCGAGCAAACGTAATAAGCTTAGCTTACAGCTGCCATACTCCGCAGAATAAGACCAATGAAGTTACACCATGGCCAAATTGTTATATTAAACTTCAAAACTAGGACACAAAATAATTCAGAAATGGAGCCCCACGAGTTGTATATAGAGCATGCCATCAAGAAGATTACCGCATGGAGACAGAACCCTAGATAAGCCCTGGCACCTCTAACGTGCATTTCAATCTGAATTATCAAACGCACGTCCAGATAAGCCCTGCAGAGTGAAATAAACAGGAAAACTTACTATGGAAAATCAAGAACAGATTCTTTAACTAGAAAATTGAACAGATATCAGCAGATAATGTGCTTCAATTCCTTGGGAGTCTTTGGCTCACTAGAAAAACTCAACGAGACAGAGAAAATGCACCATACATGAAGCAGGTCTGCTAGCAAACTATCCCAGCTTGCTTGATTGCGATCACAAAATGTAGCCATAAACTCTGGCGGTCTTCACTTGAAATGATTTGGCACGAACATTTATATAAGCAAATGCATGCTCTTAGGCACCGACGAAAATATGCGAAAGACTTCACAACTTCCGGGACTTCTCTTCTTCTAGAAGTAAATGTGCGATAGACTTCACAACTTCATCATGGGCAACAGAGGCCATCTGCAAAGCAAAGAAAAATGTGTAACTTAAAGCTTATTTAGCATTTTTAATTGAACGATAGCAAAGTTGACCAACATACAAGAGAGAACACCATTATTATGTATATGATTACCACAATCATGATTACATCTCTTTTCGTCTCATGCCAAAAATATGTGGGCAGTGGCTATATAATTTAACTTTTATTCATGGTTAACATATAATGCTTTCGGGAGAAAAATAATGAAGAGCTAATGCAATGTTTGGAAGTAGGTAATCTGAGAGGGAAAAGGAAAGAATAATTAAACCACTTATCTGTAAGGATAAAATGCACGTGTAAGTAATTTGTTTATTTATTTTTCATTTCCCCCTAACATGAATGGTTATTCAATCAACAGGATGCGGTGCCATCAAATCTTGACAGGACCTCCATTGAAAAGCTGCCAGATTAAAATTTTATCCAGGAACAAATGCATGGATGAAGATATGATGCAAATGCAGGCTGCTAACATATAATACTTATGCTTCGATATCTATTAGAAAGATAATTTCATATTTTAAGTACCAAAATGACAACTGTAATGGAGAAAAGCACCAATTCCTTGTGATACTTGGGTGAATATATTTGCAACCAAAAATTGGAATGTACATGATAAGTAATAGGAACTGACCTTTGGTTTTCTAATCAACTCCTTAAGAACAGAATGAAGAGTTAACCGGAGTTCCTTGAAAAGAACTGCAATTTGGGCAGGTGCTGTCAATTTTATCCAACCATCTATGATGACAGATCCAGCCTGCCATTAAGAAAACATGCTATTACTTGAAGAAAATTATATTCATTCATACACATAAAGTCTCTTTATATACATGAATGTTCATATTCACATGTATGATATGCACTTCATTTTACATTTAGAAACCAACAGCTAAATACAAATATGTGTAAACTTCATCTGAAATAGTCATACTTAATAGAACATTAATGCAAAGAAAGAAACAAAAACGTTTCTTTGATTTCAACATCTTAAAGCATATAAAATAGCAACATATGATATTCTGAATACTTCAAAATTTTAGTTACACATACAGTTGTCATGATTATTTGGCCTTTTCCCATGGTTCCCATGGTTGAAAGATTTAATATCCATTGATTCACGTAATCGATCAGGAGTAGACAGAGAAACATACTTGGTGTTGAATACTCATGGAGCCACCAAATAACAGAATAGAGTAAGGGGAGACGATGGTAGTATCTCGCAGAAATATCTTATTAGTTTCAACCTGAGAACATAAAGCATGTAACTTAGCTTGTGATTTCTTAAACCTGATTTGTAACTGAAGGAGAAACAAGCAGATATTGCTGTAAATAAAAATAAAAAAAGTCCGAGAAAATCATCAAATAACTCCAAATGGCATGACAAGGAAAAGTAGTCCCTGTACGAACATCTAAAATAAAATAATACTGTTAAGTTGTCATATTTCTCATGATCAGACTAACAAGAAAAGTAGTTGCAGTGGATCTGAAATAAATATAAATGGAAGTTATGCAGGACATTTCATGATCAGACATAACAAAAGATTGGTTGCGCATGAATATGCTTTCATAAAATGTGAACTTTGTCAAGACACAAGACAAGAAGCATCTTTAGGATTCTAAGAAATTCTGGCAACCCATATCTTTTAATTATATACTTTCCAGAACCACAGAACAGCAACGGGCTAAATTAAATCCACTAAATCTTCTAATTCTTCAATATTTGCCCATCTTTTACTCAAAGAAACATAACTCATTTATACTAAAAAAATTTCATAACATTTGAACAAAATTATAGAATGAAATTGAATTTGGTAATAGTTGTAAAAAATATTTTTTGTGAAACCAGACAAAATTTGCAAGAATGTTTTTCCATTAACTGATCCTGAGAACTATTTTCAGAAAATTTATTTCAAAATGCCCTAATTTATAAAACATGAAAAAGAAAATGTTTTTATTGGTATAAAAAATTATTCAGTAGTGTTTTCAATTTCTTTTTTCAGTTACGGAAGCTTAGCAAATGAAAACAAAGCAACCTCAACCAAGCAGGGTGAAAAATTCTACTGTTTCCTTTTGGAATCACCAGAAATATAGTAAAACATACCGACATATGGCTAGTACACCATAACAGTAATTTATTTTACATGAAATAAGAATTAATGAATGTTTTCACAACCTTTTCTAGAAAAAATGTACTTCAGCAATATAGTTAATTTTGAGGGAACGGTTTGCTAGGACCTTATATTGTCCATCACTATCATCATCAAATACACCCTATCCTAACTTGGTTAGGGTAGGTGGAATGGCATTTATAATGTTAATTTGACTTCTAAAAGTCACATTGACAGTACTAATTCACGCAAAAGAACAATGTGATAAAATTTTACATTGAATGTCCTTCTGACATAATCCTCTAATCCTCTAGCAAGGGACAAACTTTAGGACCTTATACTCTATTGGAATCATTACCTTTCTGCTAATGAAATTGAGTTATTTCATAATGCATAACACTTGTCAGCTTTGATTCATAAAACACTTCGTTTTTTTCTTCCACACTTGATCTTTTACATAAGGTGTCCAAAATACAAAGGACTCCCTGCTTTGCAAGGGTCTGGGAAGGGTTTTATTTATATGCAACCTTCCCCTTGCTTTTTAAAAAAATCCATAACTCGAACCCATGACCTTCCAATCACAAAGGAGCAACCTTACTGCGGCTGCCATGGTATCCTCCACGCTTGATCTTTTACATAAAGGACTATAATAAGGATAAGCTTCCTTAATTAGATTATTATCAGGTTTTAAAGAATTAAAATACATTTCAATTTAAGTTTCCAAACATTTATTTTGGATTTCCAAGATATTTTGCCCTGTTTCTAACACAATTGCTTTTCTTTACTGAACACAAATCTAGTGAAGTTTCAATTTCTATTAGGAAAGTTAGATATAATACACAAGTTCCATTTTTCCACTTAAAGGAAAAGGAAAAAGAAAATACTTAAAGAGGCAATGCATTGGGTATAGAAAAAAATTTTGGTCACGATCACAATTAAGAAAACAACTCAGTAACCAATGGAGTATATGCTAACCCAATGTTCCTGCACATGCAAACAGACTCAAAACAAATTCCATTAATTACCACACTAATATAGAAAGGAGATTAAGTGGAAGGAAAAGATTTGAGTTACCGATTTCCACCTTGGCATTGAACAATTTCTAAACTAATGTTAGAAATCAAGATGAAAGCACAAAAAATGCCATTTTGAAGTTAAATAATTCAATAGGTTTCCTCACCTTTTCAAGAAATACAACAAATGGGTACTGAAAAGTTCTTAAGTTGCTGTTGAGAGAAGAAGGATGTATGTAAACCTCTCTTTTCCCATCATATAAGGCAGGGTAACCTTTTGTTTTAGGACCCGCAGACTGATTAAGCATGCCAAGAGCTGTTCTAACAACCCCTTCTTCAGTAGCAGCAACATTGGGATATAAGCCTGCACAAATAATTGCCTGCAGGAACATCTAGACATTATTTCTATATTTACAGAGGGCATAGTTGAGCATTTTCTAGTTGTGTTTTTGTAATTAGCTCAAGTATATAATTAGTACTCCAAGGAAAACATAACTGGATGTGCTATAATGGCATGTAGAGGATAAAGCTAATTAACCTGTTTGCTCAAACCCTAATCAGATTTCTCTAGTCTCCAGAAGATTTTTTTTTTTTCTAATAATAAGATAGATAGAAAAGGCAATTTCAATACTTTAACAGCATCCTGAGTATTTAGAGATATTTTATCAACGGGAGGGAAGGCTCTGTTGGTTCTTCTCAACAGGTCATTACAAGAATCCAGTTCACATGACACAAGAATGTGTCACCCTATTAAGTGTAGTGATATATTGACTAACTAAAAGAAAGAAAGAAAATGTGATGCGTATCTTAATTTCACGAGAAGTCAGTTGCTATTAAAATTAAATAAATAAATTCATATTTGAAAAACTTATTGAATAGTTACAAGTTTTAAATTCTCTGTGCTTCCATGTGCAAAAAAATTGGCAAATAACCTAGAGGCCCTTGTACAATTTCTAACCATGCATATCTGTATCTTGAAGCTTTCTTTGTGTAACAATGCTTCTAGGTCAAGATAAAGCAAAGACTTGTAAAAATGTGGATGGGACAAACATCTTCAATTGACTGGGCCATAGAGTGAATGAGCTGTGTGTATCACAATATACAAAGGCTAAAACAATGCAACAAATCATAGGTTCAATAGAATACAAGCCAACTATATATTATCATAGACACTACAGTTCTGTTATTGAAACGAATATACTTCAAACAAGGAAGATGATAGATAAGATCCAGAAAGATATGAACTTATCAAAGCAATATGCATGACTTGTTAAATAACTTTGATAGAAGTATAAAGAAATATGTCAGATTGTTATTCTAAAAAACTGAAATTTGCCTGTACCTTCACAATTGAAGAATGATGTGAATGTATATTGAATAATTGAGACATATCTGAAAGCCAAGTATCGAGCTTCTCATTTTTTTTGCCTTCAATCTGATGCAAAATAATTGCATTTATGTCAAGACTCTCGTGAAATAATGGACAAAGGAATAAAATTCTAGAATTTAAGAAATTGAAAACCTCAAAAGGAAATGCTACTCAGGCCAACATTTCCTAAGTAGAGAAAGGCAATAAATTGAATCTATTATTGCACAATAAATTATCAATACGAACCCAAAGTTGTGTAAAATGTGGGAAAATTAGCATCATTCAATAATTAAGAAGAAGACGACCCTTCAATAAGCAGCATATGAAACATATCCTAGAAATTATCTACATAAGTAATCCTCTAATATTTTTCTAAAGGACTTTAAGGTAGGAGTAGTGCCAATCGAGGAGAAGATGAGAGAGACTAGACTAAGATGGTTTGGTCATGTGAGAAGGAGACTAAGAGACGCTCCTGTGAGGAGAGTTGATGAAATGGAACAATTAGTCACAAAAAGAGGTAGAGGTAGACCCAAGAAGACTTTGGGAGAGACATTAAAGTTCGATATGAAGTATATGGATCTAAATGAAGATATGACAAACGATAGAAATACATGGAAGTCTAGAATTCATGTAGCCGACCCCACATAGTGGGATAAAGGCTGGATATGTTGTTGTTGTTATTGTACTTTAAGAACCACATACCTGCACATGGAGGGGGGAGGGTAGTTAGTTTGAGAAGTTCATAAAAGAAAGGAATCTGCTTTAACATTTTGCAAGAAAGTCCTTCTAAACAAAAGACAGCTAGGCATTATTCACTATTAATACCATAATTATTACTGTTTCTAATAATTTGGATAATATTGGATCGAATATATAAATTGTAACTGTTACTATTTTTGTAATATGGTAAATACTACACCCTACATATATTTTTTGTTTTTTGACAAGATTAATTTCTTTGATATCATTTTCTATGCTATATTAAACAATTTCCAAATTAGTTACATGTACCCTCAAGCAAAAGGATCTGCAGATTTAATAAACATGTTGAATTATTTAATTATTGAAATTGCATGAATATTACTGAAAGTTAATACAGAAGAGATAACTGATATTTGCACTAATTATACTTGGGATCTTATATCTCTTTTTTAGAGTAAGTCTTGTGTTGGATATTTGTGGCTCTATATTTGTGAGAGTATCCAAAATGAATATCTCCAGAATTTCACACAATAGTTCCCTTCACTAATAGTTTCTCAATTACATCCCAAAGGGTGCAAGGTATTACACAAGCCTTGGCCTAATCTGGCCAAGCTCGACCCAACAAACCAACCCATGACTATACAATCAACTCATTTGACCTGCTGGCCATTGACTGTTGAGGTCAACATTGACCAGAACAATGTAGTGCTCCATTTTTCACACTCATTTCAACCATTCATAAGGAGTTACAAAATGCCATTAAAACTGGCCATGTACAACTTGAAAATCAACTTATAGATTAGTTACCAAAACATTAAAGAGAGCTAGCGTGAAGTTTATTTTTAACAAGATTGAAACATATGACATACATGCCCCAACTTGAGGTGAAACAAAAATATGTATTTACATGTTTAGGTGCATTAATAAGGATATAATTTTAAAATATACAATGCTGTAGTTTTAGTACAAATATAAATTGAGAGAACACTATTTAGTTATCCTACATTCTCCCATTACATGTGAAGTTTATTCCAACAACATATCAAGCCCCAATCTTACTATGTTTGTACAGATTCAATTAAATATTGTTTCAAATCGTCTCAGAAACCTCCTGAACTTCTCCTGTAATCAACAAAACATTAACAGTACATTTATCTGTATGTATCCCTATATCATATTAACAACTCAAGTATAGGAATGTATATACAAGCACCTAGGCAATATTTATATAAAATACTACCCAAAGTACCACAATTACACCCCATAATTTCAAAGTTCATTGCATTTACTGAAAGGCAATGAACTGATACCATGGAAGGGGGAAATTTCTATCTAGGCAAAAAGAAACAAGGGAAGAGTTTTGAAATCTGAAAATCCATATGTGGTAATATATATATAAAAAGAAAAAAAAAAGAGGAGTAGAAATGCAACCTGATAAGTCTTTGGAAGATTGATCAGCCCAATGTCTGCCAGCAATGTTCCAAACTGTTTACGCATGTCCCTAGAATATCCAAAAACAAATCAGAAAACTGAAAAGTGTATTTATTCTATTCTTTCATATAATTTTGCTAATTTAAAAAAATACAAATAAAACCCCAATCCATGTTAACGCTTGCCAGCTAAACAATTTAGATGGATTGCACTGATAGATCAATTAGCACATAAAACATCGTATGGGACATGTGGTTCTCTTTTTAAGAAGAAACTGAAACATATTTTCAAGTAGCCATTTTTCTGCTTTCTACATATCCATGTGGTTGGAGAGAAGACAATGTAAATTAAGTAATGACCTATGAATTAAGTAATAATTTACAGTAATAACCTTTTCCTGTAAATTAAGTTTACCATGAACTCTCCCTCAGAGCTAAAAGGTACCCAAAGATAGCAGGCAAAAGAATCTTTCTGCAATTGGCAAGCATATTGGACAAGCAAAAAGAGATAAACTAATAACCTATGACAGAGAGACACATACAAGCTTTATGAATATTACATGAGATAGACAACATGCCAACTTCACACAAAGGTCAGGCACAAACATGCTAGGGGCATGCTTAAATTTCACATATATATTATATGACACAAATTTTATGCAATAAATGAAAATGCTTAAAAAATAATGAAAATACAATAAGACATAAAGAAACCATAACACTATAAGTGGGGCAGGAAGAAAATGGCAGTACTAAAAGGGGAAAAACCTGAAGCAAAGAATAAAAAATTATGTAAGGAAAAGAAGAAAGAGGGGGGAAATGGAGCAGAGAAGAAGAAACAAGGAAAAAAAAAAGGGACAGGAAAAAAAGAGGTTATTTAACAGAAGGAGAAAAATTGGGAAAGAAAACAACCTATCAAGCTTCATCCCCACTATGTGAAGTCAGATACATGAATTTTAGATTGTCAATCATTTATATCTAAGGCATTCCCTTTAGTAAGACCCTCATAATCCATTTCCTATCAAACTTTAATCCTACCATGTGAAGTTGGCTATATGAATTCTAGTTTGCCAATTATTTCTATCTATGGCCTTACCTTTTGTAAGACCCTTATAATCCATATGATACCTAAGTGACCCCCACCAGAGTTTGTTTTTTATTTTTTTTGGCAGGGGTGTCCTGCAGCATAAGAAGGGAATGAAGGACGAGGAAAAGCATCATGTTCTTACTATTCTATTTAGACACTTATTTTGGGATATTTAATATAATAACTCCTGCAAAAGTTTTCCAAATTACATTAGGTCACCATGTGTATCAGTGCACGTCCAATTTTGTGGCACTCATGTCCCCAACATATTGATAGCATTCCAACCAATAAAAATATAATAAAATAATCATAACTTTGGACAGATGCATGTCACACACGTCTGTATCCGTCGAGTGTCTAGTACCTGTAGGAGATGATGTATTAAATACTCTTTTTCAAGTAACATAAAGCGGAGAGCAAGAAATATGACCTTATCATGTACATAACTGAATTGCTTAAAAAATATGAACGGCAGAAACGTTGAGCAGCAGTAACTCCATTCTGCACGAATGAATATTGATTATTGTGCTAGTAACACATACTTGAAGGAGTAACATCGTTCAAATCATATTGATACTAGCAGTGTCACACAAGTCACATTGATATAGTGTCACCCCATATCCATATCACATGAAACAACACAAATAATAGATATGGCAATTTAAATTAATAAAGGCTACCATTATGTCCTGCAGACTTCTGATTTTCAAGCAAACTACATCATGTTAAGGGATATAAATTTCTAAAGTCTACATTTTTAAGGCATAATTGCAGTAGCATTGGAGCCATTTGGCGCAATTAAGGTAGAATTGCCTAGATCTTTTTGAAGTAGAAATCTGAATTATGAGCTGCAAATTCATGGGTTGAACATAAAATTAGGTAGATTTCACATTGCAGTTGAAGCTCATAATAAATCCTAGTATACATTGAATGTATCCATGCGATAGATTTTGGGATGCAATGTATGTGGGAATGGAGCATAGACCTAGGCTTTAGCATTGTTTGCACCCTGTACAACGTGATCAGCCTTACACTCAAAATCACATTCTCAAGCTCCATGTCCCAAACCATTGTGGACAATATGCACGTTCACACTTCCAAAGAAAATTACAACAGTAGTTAGTAATTCCCAGACAGGAAATATAGTCCCTTTTACATTCACAATTTAAATTCCATTCAGATTCAGAAATTAAAAAATATAACAAAAATTTAGTGTGACTTCGACATCCGTAATGAGCAATAGCTACATTCTTAATTGATGACAACATTTATTATCACCATTAAGATGGCACTGGAAATATACCTAGAAACAAATCCAACCTGTGACCAGATGTTACATTTTTACAAATAAAGGTGTGTTTCTACTTACAGATGACAAGAGTAAGAATATGTTCGTGGTAAGCTGATAGTGGATGGGTGGAGGGGTACCAAGCTAAGCCAATCATGAAGTGGTGAAGGCCTACTAAATGCACTAAATTAGTAACTTCGGAACCACACTCCACCCCCAACCTTCTGCCCAGGAAGAAAGAAAAAAAAAATTCACTGGAGTACAAACATATGACTGATCAATGTGATTCATCCAACAAGTACCAAATAATTCTGATTCCATTTGCTTGAGAAAAGTACTACCACTAGTATGTTTGTTAACCACAATATCTATAACCAAGTTCAAATATCACCGTATTCATGCTGATATCAACCATATTAACACTGATTTTTAGGAACTTTGACAAGCCAAAACTAGCAATCTTACAGCTGTACAAAACATGGATAGAATCTCTGTCCATAAAAGTTAAAACTTGTTTTCATTTCAAAATCAGTTAAAGGGCAGGGCTTTATTGAGTATTGACTAACCTCACGTAGAACCTTCTCCCATTTCCTATATGCAACCATCATCAGTAGGTGGTCAGATTGCCTGTTAGCTGTATCTGATTCAGTTGGAGCATCTAGCTTATCGGCCAACAGAGACAATTTGGCCCTTTCAAAATTTTGCCTCTGCAAAATTATACAAGACTATATTATGTAATAATAGTCCTAAGAAGAATAAAACTTACTGATGTATACATATTTTTCTCTATTTATTAAAGGGACTACGGATTAGATGGGACCTCATCTTTTGGATATACAAATGGTGATTTGTAGCTCAAAAATGCTGAAATAGAAAGGATGGGTGACAAGCAACCAAAAATTGCACCATATATCATCATCTGCAGTTAGAAAAGATGGCATCAAGACAACAACAAAAAATATCTTTTCAAGCAATTCATGACAATGCTAAGTTTAAAAAAAAATGACAATATAATATTGTTTACGCAAAATGCACAGGTGCTATAATTGTTTTTTTTTTTCTTTTTTCTTTTGGTCCATTCAACTTAAGTGTTTGTCTGATACACACCTTTCCAATCAAAACATCAACTGGAAGTTTTGCCAAGTGATACCCAAGAGGTGTCAACTCTTCATCCCTTTCAATGGCACCAACCTAAAACAACGCCCAAAATATGAGTGATTTATGTAAGGTAAGACTTAAAAAAAATAGCCAAAATAAGTGTTCAATAAAATATTATATCAGAAGCTCAAAATTTTGAGTAATTTACATATGCTAACATTTACTCATTTGTCTAGAATTCATGATAATTGATCCAATGAGTTTTACAATGGTTAACAGTTACCTAACACAACCCTCCTCCTTTATTTGAGCTTAGGATCGACTATGAATAGAAGTAACACCTCCAACACTATATGTGTAGAGGGAAGCTTTATTTGATAGCCAAAAAAAGACCATCTTTGTTATATGCCTTTGAATATTGGGGTAGATAAGCACCAATATATGCAAATATGAGCGTAATTAAGATGAGAATGTTATGGTGGATATGCAGCCATACAAGAAAAGGCAAACTAAGAAACAAACTAATATATACTAAGGTTATAATGGTGCCTATTGGATGAAATTGAGGAGAAGGACATGTGAGAAGAAGACCAATAGACACATAGGTGAGCAGACTGGATGAAAATGAGAGGGAGAGAGAAAGAGAGAGCATAACACCCCAAATTATTTTTAGAATATCTGGAGGCTTAAGGAAATTAATTTGAATTAAATTTAGAGAACAATTTATTTGGCCATGTGAATGGGTCAAATGGTTTGAATATATATATATATACATATACATGTATATATATAATGGAGGAAATTTTTTATTCTTTCTTTCTCAACTTCAGAATAACTTTACAACGGGATTTTAAGGTTAATCCTGAAACCTCTATAAGGAAATTAACTACAAAGTCAACAAGCTTCTAAGGAAACAATACAAAAAAGGAAACTGACAGAAAAAGAAATGTTATCAGTACAATGAATGATTCTGCAATAGGAAATTGGAATCAAGGAGCTGCTGCAGAATTTTCTATATTCAATCAACCTAATTGAGTAAATCTGCCAGCTATTGGAATGAGCTAACAGATTATTCAAGTGGACTGTAATTTCTTTACTGTCAAATCTTCAGTTTTTTCATTTCAACATATAATAAAGCATAAAGTATATGTATAATTAAAAAATTAAAGGAAAAAGGTGGCCCAGCGGGCTGGCACGAGGGGCATGGCAACCCTTTCTATGAAAGGAACCCCACGGCCCCAATACAGTGAGCAGCTGCTGCTGCTCGCTTGCACCAAGGTGCTACCTTGGGTAGTCCCCTTACACCATTAGGGATGGCTTCCAAGCCATCCCCCATTGATCCCATTGACCCCCTTCCTCTTCCTCCCTTCTTCCATGTGTATATGACATAATGAATGGCATGAACTGATATAATCATCACATTCATGTGGGAGTGTCAAGGACAAGGTCAAATGTGTGACCTATACACTAGAGGAGCTGGCAACCCATTGGTGGAAGGCCGTATAGTAAGTCATGCAAACTATGACCCTATCCTAAAGGTCAGTTCAAGGAGGGGTGCCGGAACCAACTCCAGACATGACATGGGAACAATTCAAGGGACTGTTCAATAGGAAATTTTTCCCCATACGCTGGAAGGTGGTGAGGGTCCAAAAGTTTATGAACCTCTGCCAAGGACCATGAATGTTGGTGGCATAGTATAAGGTGAAATTCTAGCTGCTGATTAAGTATACGCCACGATGAATTGCATGACATCAGAAAGGGACAAAAATTCCTTCAGGGTTGCAGGTGGAGTTCCAGCAACAAACAAGTTTGGTCCATGTTGAGTCATAAGCTAACATGGTATTCAAGGCAATGACATCCGAAGAGAACATGACGAGGATGGCAGAACTAAAGGGAGATGATGGCACCAATTCGAGGATTGGTGCAGAAGCTGAACCCACATCTGGGACCACAAGACAGGAAGATACAGAAGGGCAAGCAGTGCCCGAAGTGCAAGAAGAGGCATCCAGACAAGAAGTGCCCACATGGATTTGTCGTCTACTGCTGCTATGGGGAGCCAGGACGCATCTCAAGAGAGTGTCCGAAGAACAAAGGTGATGCAACCAAGGTGTTGGCCGCACCAAGGGATGTGATCTATTACAACTGTTATCAGCCTAGACACATTTCAAAGAACTGCTTGAAGAAGGAGCAGCCATCGAGGATGAATGACAAAAAAAAGTCCCAATACAAAAAGGTCTACAACGTAACGAAGAAGAACGTGGAGGCCAACCTAGGAATCATTCAAGGTATTCTCTTTGTGTTGAATACTCCTATGCATGCATTGATAAATCCAGCCTCTACACACTCTTTCATATCACATGCATTGGCTAGGAGTTTGGAGGTAAAGATTGAACCTTTAAGGTATGTGATGTTGATCTCGACCTCAATAGGGAAGACCATGGAGTTTTTAAAGTCATGTAAATACTGCAAAGTCAAATGAGTAATGTGAGAAAATAATTATAAGAGAAAAACCTAAAAGATTAATCTCTTAGTGTGTTATTTATAATAGGCACAATAGGCCTAATAACCTACGAGCTTAGCCTATCGACTTAACCTAATTACACATAGTTATAACAAATAAATAAATAAATATGCAATATATCTAATTATACTAATAATTCTAATACTTCCCCTCAAGTTGGAGCATAGATATCATATGCACCAAGCTTGTTACATATATATTCTATCCGAGGACCGTTTAGAGATTTGGTGAAGACATCAGCAAGTTGATCACTAGAGTTAACAAACTCTGTAACAAAAACACCTTCAACCAGCTTTTCTCTAATAAAGTAACAGTCGATTTCAATATACTTAGTCCGCTCGTGGAACATTGGATTGGAAGCAATGTGCAAGGCAGCCTGATTATCACAAACAAACTTCATTGGAGGCACTTCATAAAACTTGAGTTCCTCCAGGAGTTGCTTAAGCCAGATGAGCTCACAAGTTGCATTAGCCATAGCCCGATACTCTGCCTCTACACTGGATCTAGCTACTACATTTTGTTTCTTACTTTTCCAAGAAATCAAATTTCCTCCCACAAGAACACGATATCCAGAGGTCGACCGACGATCAGAAGGAGAGCCGACCCAATCTGCATCCGCATAACAACAAATATATGTGTGCCTCTTATCCTCATAGAGTACCCCTTTACTCGATGCTTGTTTGATATATCTCAGAATCCGGATAACAGCATCCCAGTGAGAATCACATGGAGAATTGAGAAACTGACTCACCACACTCACAGCAAAAGCAATATCGGGACGAGTGACTGTGAGATAGTTCAGTTTGCCTACCAATCTTCTATACCTTCCAGGATTTGAGTAAGACTCCCCCTGTCCCGGCAAGAGTTTGACATTTGGGTCCATTGGGGTGTCAATCGGTTTGCAGTTTACCATACCAGTTTCTTTTAGGATGTCAAGTGCATACTTCCTTTGAGAGATTGAGATCTCATCTCTTGATTGAGCAACTTCAATACCCAAGAAATACCGGAGTTTGCCTAGATCTTTAGTCTGAAAGTGCTGATGGAGATGTTCCTTCAGATTTTGTATACCAACCTGATCGTTCCCTGTGATAACAATGTCATCTACATAAACAACGAGGTAGATACATAAAGAAGAAGAATATCGATAAAAAACTGAATGATCAGCTTCACTTCGAGTGAGACCAAAGGCTTGAACCACAGTGCTAAACCTGCCGAACCACGCTCGTGGAGATTGTTTTAGGCCATAGAGAGACTTCTTGAGTTTGCAGACTACATTAGACTCCCCCTGAGCAACAAAACCAGGTGGTTGCTCCATATAAACCTCTTCTTGCAAATCACCGTGAACAAAGGCATTCTTAATGTCCAATTGATAGAGCGGTCAATGGCGCGTGGCAACCATAGAGAGAAATAGGCGAACAGAGGCCATTTTAGCAACTGGAGAGAAGGTATCACTGTAATCCATCCCATAGATCTGTGTAAAGCCTTTGGCAACCAAGTGGACTTTAAGACATTCCACCTGTCCGTCGGGGCCCACTTTAGGGGTGAACACCCACCGACAACCAACGGGAGTCTTTCCTGGTGGCAAAGGCACCAAATCCCAAGTACCAGTAGAATGCAAAGCACCCATCTCATCTAACATAGCCTAGTACCAACCAAGATGGGACATGGCTTCACCTGTTGTTTTAGGAATAGAAACAGAAGAAAGGCTCGAAACAAAAGCACTATAAGCAGGTGACAAATAGTCATAACACAAAAAATTATAAAGAGGATGCAGATTGCGAGTAGACCGTGTACCTTTGCGAAGTGCAATAGGAAGGTTGTCGGGCTGAGGATCCATGGCAGGAGTGACCACTGACGAAGAGAGTGAGTCAGGAGAGTCGCAGTCAAGAGGAATGTCGGTGCCAGGGGCAGGATGAGGACGATGGTGATAAGTAAGAAGTGGAGGAGTCGGGGAGTGTGGACCGGAAGATGGAAGTGAAGGGTCCATCGAGGAGGAGATAGACGGATCTGATAAGGGCAACGGAAGAGAAGGAATAGGCAATACCTGGTCAAGGCGCTGTGAATCAGGCTGAACAACCGAGAAGAAGGACTGTTGTTCAAAGAAGGGGATATCAGCAGACATAAGATAGCAGTTCAACTCAGCAGAGTAACACTTATAGCCTTTCTACAATCGAGAGTAACTGAGGAAAATACACTTGAGGGATTTAGCAGCAAGTTTATCATGTCCCGGTGAAAAAGAATGCACATAACAGATACATCCAAATACACGAAGGGGAACAGAATAAAAGGGCTGGGAGGGGAACAAAAGAGAGTGAGGAATGTTGTCCTTTAACACTGAAGATGGCATGCGATTGATCAGATAACACGCAGTAAGAACAGCATCACCCCAGAATTTGGTGGGAAGATTGGCATGTAAAAGTAGTGTTCGTGCAGTTTCAATGAGATGGCGATTTTTACGCTCGGCAACACCATTTTGTTAAGGTGTATAAAGACAAGAAGATTGATGCAGAATGCTACAAGTAGTCATAAAAGTAGTAAATTGAGAAGAAAAATACTCAGGAGCATTATCACTACGTAAAGTACGTATAGAAACTCCAAACTGTGTTTTTATTTCAGCAATGAATGTCTGAAAGACAGAAAACAATTCAGATCGACTCTTCATGAGAAATAACCAAGTGCAGAGAGAAAAGTCATCAATGAAAGTAACGAAATATGAGAAATCAAGAGTAGTAGTGACACGATTGGGCCCCCATACATCAAAATGCACAAGAGAAAATGGAGCCTCAACCCTATTATTGACACGACTGGAAAAAGAACTACGTGCATGTTTACCACACTGACATGACTCACAATCAAAAATAGACAACGATGACAAACTAGGAACTAATTTCTTCAAATTGGAAAGGCTAGGATGACCAAGACGAGAGTGGAGGAGATCTGGGGAAGCAACACTTCTGCAAGCCATTGGCACAGCAAGATAATAGTGACCCTGTGACTCACGCCCGACGCCAATCGTCCGCCCCGTACCCTGGTCCTGTAAACAAACAGATGTAGGAGTGAAAGTGACTGAGCAGTTAAGGGTTTTAGTAAGCTGGCTAATTGAAATCAAATTGAAAGGACTGTCAGGGACATATAAAACCGAATTTAAAGATAAAGATGAAGTAGGCATGGTTTGACCTATCCCTTTAACTGCAATTTTGGTGCCATCAGCCAGGGTAACTGTAGGCAAGGTATCAGAATAAGTAAGTGAAGAGAAAAGAAGTTCATTACCACACATATGATCAGTGGCACCAGAATCTATAATCCAAGGACCAAGAGATGGGCTTTTAGCAACGCAAGCAACGGGATTACCAGGATGAGACTGCTAGGTGGCCTAAAACTTCAAAAAAAACATCATAGTCAGCTGCAGACATAGGTATCAACTGTGAACCCGATGCAGATTGGGCAGAACTAGGATCACTCTAGAATGTATGAGCGGCACTGGGAGATGGTGTAGGCGGAGCAGCAGGCCAACCATGTTTCTTCCAACACCTGTCCTCGAGATGACCTAGTTTCTTACAGAAGGTACACTGTGGACGTGTCCGATTATTATTACGGCCTCTATTTCCTCCTGAGTGAGAAGCCTAAGATACAAGGGCTGAAGATTTGACTGAAGGAACAACATGAGAGGATGAGGAAATACCATGTGCACCGGTCATGTTCAACAACCTTATAGTAATGGGAAGAAGAGCATCAAATTCTTGCATGAGAGCCCGAACTTGTCCCAAATAAGATTCCATAGACGACTCTTGCTTCAAATTCTTGATATTAGAAACCATAATGTACAAACGCTGGATGTCATTCGTATAACATTCTTCAACTTCCTTCCACACATCAACACAAATTTCAAATGGCCGAAAGAGCTGCATAATGGATGGATCAATGGACTGCCATAAGAGACTACATAATTGGGCATCAACTTGTTCCCATCTAGCCCAATTGACTTCCGGCACACTTTCAGCCGTTGTGGTAAGATGATCAATTTGGCCTTGCCCTTTGAACCACATTTTGACAGAGGCTGCCCATGAGAGATAATTGGCAGATCCTATCAACTTAACCGTGGTGATATTCGTTGTTCCGAAATTGGAGACAGTAAAGGACTGAGAGGTAGCAGGAGTAACAGGTGTAGTTGCGGGATTAGCACCAACAGAAATTACATCACTGAGGTTAGACATAGCAAGGATTTGACATCGGGAATAGGTCTAGGGAAGGGACGCGAGCTGATCTGGAGAAGCCGGGAGAAAACGGCCGACAAACGCGCCTTCATGCGCCGGCGCGTGGGGGCGAATTGCTATGCGTGGCAGCGCTTGGGATCTCCAGCGGCTTCGATTTTCCGACAGAAATTCGGCCTTAAGGCGGTGAACCCTAGGGTGGGGTCGGTTCCAGCAAAAGATAGCCAGAAAGTGTTGTTCCGGCGTGAACAGTGACGGTGAAGGAAGACTAGGTTTTTTTTTTTTTTGTTTGCGTGAACAGTGACAGTGAAGAAGAAAACTAGGGTTTTTTTTAGGCCGCTGGAAAAAGATACACAGCGGTGGCTAAGGTTTTTTTCACCGGTGGCTCTGATACCATGTGAAAAAATAATTATGAGAGAAAAACCTAAGAGATTAGTCTCTTAATGTGTTATTTATATTAGGCACAACGGGCCTAATAACTTACAGGCTTAGCCTATGGACTTAGCCTAATTACACATAGTTATAACAAATAAATAAATAAATATGCAATATATCTAATTATACTAATAATTCTAATAAGTAACGTCAAGTTTCAAGCGAATTTGATTCTGTTGGACATGCACGACTTCAACATCATCATAGGGATGGATTTTCTATGCAAGTATGATGCCAATGTATATTCTGGATGAAGACTATGACCGGACTCAGAGGGATCGTGGTCAAGTTTCAAGGACAAAATAGTCAAGGAAGAAGAAACATGATCTTGGCCCTGAGAGCGGTGAGATTGATGGCAAAAGGAACATGTGGGTATCTAGCCTATGCTCGAGCAAAGGAAATGAGGGCACCTAAACCCAAAGAGGTGCTGGTGGTGCAAGAGCGTGTGGACGTATTTTTGGAAAACTTATCGAGATTACCCCATCGAGAGAGATCAAGTTCTCTATTGAGCTAATACCAAGCATTTGCGTTCGATATCAATATCGCCATATCGAATTACTGTTAGTTGAATAAAGACATGATTAAGGAGAAGTATCTACTCCCATGCATTGAAGAGTTATTGGATCAACTACAAGGTGCTAAGGTGTTCTTGAAGATTAACTTGAGGTCCATATATTAACAGTTGAGGATTAAGCCCGATGATTTGCCAAAAATTACATTCAGACCTCAATACGGGCATTTTGAATATTTGGTGATGTCATTCGCATTCATGAATGCACCGACTACATTCATGGACCTAATGAATAGGGTGCTTAGACCCTATTTGGACAAGTTTGTGATCATCTTCATCGATAATATTTTGATGTATTCCTCAAACGAGAGGGAACATGAGGAACGCTCGAGGGTAGTGTTGCAGATGCTATGGGAAAACCAATTGAATGCTAAGTTCTCGAAGTGTGAGTTTGGTAATCTCAAGTGGTGTTCTTAGGGGACGTGATCTCATCCGAAGGGAAAATGGTGGATTTGACCAAGATCAAAGTCATGAAGGGGTGGATGTAGACGACTAACATGAGTGAGGTACGAATTATTTTCGTTTTTTGCAAGCTACTACCGAAGATTCGTGGAGAGGTTCTTGAAAATAGTTGCACCCTTGACAAGACTTATGCAAAAGGGAGTCAAGTTCAAATGGTTTGCCAAGTGTAAGGCAAGCTTTCGGGAGCTCAAGGGTGGGTTGACCTCAACACCTATTCTAGCGATGCCTAATGGACTCAGAGGGTATGTTAGCTATATCGATGCCTCGAAGGAGGGTCGGGCTATGTGTTGATGCAACACAGACGGGTGATCGCGTATGGATCACACTAATTGAAAAGGCATGAGTTGAACTACCCGACATATGACTTGGAGTTGTTAGCTATATTATATGCTTTATATCTATAGAGGCACTACCTATAGGTGAGGCGTTTGATGTGTACACTAACCATAAGAGCCTAAGGTATGTGTTCTTGCATAAGTAGCTGAACATGAGACAATAGTAGTGGATGGAATTCCTCAAGGACTACGACTACATCATCTAGTATCACCCAGGACGTGCAAACGTGGTGATCAATACTTCGAATATGAGGGAGCCTACTATTGTAGCCAGGTTGATGGCCCATGAGCAGCATCTATTGGAGGCTTTTAACCAATTGATGGTGAGGGTAGCTCCTAAAGGACCATCTACTTTTATCACTAACATGGCGGTTCGGCTAGATCTGACTAACCAAATACGTAAGGCGCTTGCGAGGGACAAACGTGTGAAATTGTGGGTAGATGAGCATGGTCAGCCCAAGAGTTTTGATTTTGAGATGCATGAGGATATTCTCACGTTTCGAGGTAGAATTATGTGCCTAATAGACTGGGTTGAAGCAATTAATTTTAGAAGAAGCACACCGAACCCGTCACACTGTACACCTTGGCACTACCGAGATGTACTGAGATCTATTGGTGGCAAAAAATGAAGACATGTGGGGCAAGAAGGGTTGCACAATGTGACACGTGCTAGCGAGTGAATCAAGCATAAAAAACAAGTGGGTCAAATGCGACCGATAGAAATCCCAAAATGGAAGTGGGAGCATATCATGATGGACAATGTGACAAGATTCCCTAGAAGCCAAAAGGGCAACGATGCTATGGGTTGTGGTGGATCTATTCACGAAGTCTGCACACTTTTTGGCAATGAGAATGGATTAGCCTATGCGCAAGTTTGTGGAACAGTATATCGATGAGGTATTTAGGCTTAATGGAGCACCAGTGAACACCTTCTCATATCAAGACCCGAAATTTACTTCAAGGTTTAGGGGAAGTCTGCAAGATTGCTTAGGGATTAAGTTGAAGCTTAACACCACTTATCACTGGCAAACTGATAAACAATCGAAAAGGACGATCCAAATGCTTGAGGATATGTTGAGGGCTTGTGTCTTAGACTTTAAGGGTGGTTGGGAGGAACATCTACCATTGATGGAGTTCCCATATAACAATAGCTACCACAATAGCATTGGGATGGCTCCTTATAAGGTATTGTATGAAAGAAAGTGTCGATCGCCCATTTGTTAGACTGAAGTTGGAGATAAGCAAATTATGGGACACAAGTTGGTGCGAGACACGAGTGAGAAGATACGACAAATCCAAGAGCTACCCAAAGCCGACAGATGTCGTACGCCAAACAGAAGCGATGCAACTTGGAATTCGAGGTCTGAGATCTAGTGTATCTCAAGTTGTCACCACAACATCTAGCATCAAGGGATGACAAGAGAGGAAAGTTGAGGCCACAATACAAAAATGGAACGAATTGGGTCATTGTCATATCGTTTGGCACTTTCAACAAGTTTGTCCAACATTCACAAAGACTTCCACATGTCACAGCTATGAAAACACATACTAAATCTGATGAACGAGATCTGTGTGGAGACGATCGAGCTTAAAGATAATTTGACTTATTTGGAGTCACTCAAGCGAAACTTGGATCATCGTGAGCAAGTTCTAAGGAACAAGGTGACCCCATTAGTCAAGATTCAATGGAGAAACCACCCGAAGGAAGAAGTGGCATGGGAGCTCAAGGATGCCATTAAGAAGAAATATCCTCACTTGTTTCATGAAATGGAAGTGAAGTGGTAAGACTCACTATAGTCTTCCAAAATGTAGTGGTGTTTTGACTCGTTAATGAAACTAAGCACTTTGACCGAGTGATAGTCCATTTTATTTGTTGAAGGCTACAAGTATAAGCCAAGAAAAATTTCAAGGACAAGATTTCCTTAAAGGGGGTTGGTTGTAACACCCCAAATTATTTTTAGAATATTTAGAGGCTTAAGGAAATGAGTTAAAATTAAATTTGGAGAATAATTTATGTGGACATGTGAATGGGTCAAATGTCTTGAATATATATATGTACAATATGTATATTAGAAAACCTAAAATCAGTCCGGAGGACTGCAGCTTGAATGGAACAAAACAGCATCGTTTTGATTAGGAGTATCAAAACGATGTCATTTTGATCACCGGTCAAACCGACATTCCCTTCCCCCCTTTCTTCTCATCTCCTTTTCCCTTTACTCTTTCCTCCTCTGCTTTTCTTTCTGCAGTCCGTCTCCTTTCTTTCGGCAGGGGTGGCCAACAACCAACGGACTGAGGAAGGTTAAGCAACAGTGACCGAAGAAGGCAAACGGTTGTCGCTATTTCGTCACTATCAGATCGGCAGACTCACGGTTGCCTCACTGTTGATGCTTCTCATTGCCTCGCTGCTGTTTCATCACCATCAGATCTGCAGACACCTGGTTGCCTCACCATCGATCCTTCCTGTCAGATCCGCAAACTACTCAGGTTGCCTTGCCGTAGATCCTTCACCTTGCATCACTGACAAATGTTGGTCACCCTGCTGGAAGAGAGGAGAACGACTGCAGAAAATGGAAGAGAGGAGAAAAGGGAAAAGAAGAGAAGAAGAAAACAGGAAGAGAAAGCAATAAGGAGAGGAGAAGATCAAAACGACAGCGTTGATCTGTCCAGACTGAAGTTAGACTGATTTCCGGTTTTCTGTATGTATAATATGTATTTTATACTTTCAAGACTAGTTTTAGGAAAAAGGTGGCCCAGCGGGCTGGCATGCCAGGCCACCTGGGGGCATGAGTCCCTTTCTATGAAAGGGACCCCATGGCCCCAATACAATGAGCAGCTTCTGCTGCTTGCCTACGCCATGGACCCCCTTACCCATTGATCCCATTAACCCCCTTCCTCTTCCTCCTTTCTTCCATGTGTATATAGATACATTTCAAAAGACAAGGAGGTCTCAAACAACAACAACAACAACATATCCAGCCTTTATCCCACTATGTGGGGTCGGCTACATGAATTCTAGACTTCCATGTATTTCTGTCTTTTGTCATATCATCATTGAGGTCCATACACTTTATATCAAATTTTAATGTCTCCCTCAAAGTTTTCTTAGGTCTGCATTTACTTCTTTTTTTGATTAATTGTTTCATTTCATCAACTCTCCTCACAGGAGTGTCTCTTGGTCTCCTTCTCACATGACCAAACCATCTTAGTCTAGTCTCTCTCATCTTCTCCTCAATCGGCGCTACTCCTATTTTATTTCGAATAATTTCATTTCTAATTTTATCTTTTCTTGTATGCCCGCACATCCATGTTAACATCCTCATCTCCGCTACGCTCGTCTTTTGCTCATGTTGGTATTTGACTGCCCAACATTCTGAGCCGTACAATAAGACTGGTCTTATAGTTGTCCTATAGAATTTTCTTTTCAATTTTAATGAGATTTTACCATCACATAACACCCCCGATGCATTTCTCCATTTTAGCCAACCTGTCTTAATTCTATGTGTGACATCCTCGTGAATTTCTCCGTCTTTTTGAATCACTGATCCCAAATATCGAAAATGGTCTTTTTTTTGTAAGATTTGGTCTTCCAATTTTATTATAACACCCTCCACTCTTGCATTCTTACTGAATTTACATTCCATATATTCTGTTTTCTTTCTGCTTAATTTAAATCCCTTAGATTCTAAATTGTTTCTCCATAACTCAAGTTTAGCGTTCACTCCTCCTTTTGTTTCATCCACCAACACTATGTCGTTTGCAAATAGCATACACCATGGCACCTCTGTCTGAATATCTTTAGTAAGTTCATCCATTACTAAAGCAAATAAGTATGGACTTAGTGCAGAACCTTGATGCAATCCTATTGTAATTTTAAACGGTTCAGTATCCCCTCCGCATGTTCTGACCCTTGTCTCTGCACTATGATACATGTCCTTAAGGGCTTGTATATAGGCTATTCGGACTCCTTTCTTCCCTAAAACCCTCCATAATACTTCTCTAGAGACCTTATCATAGGCCTTTTCTAGATCTATAAACACCATATGTAAGTCCTTCTGATGATCCAGATACCTTTCCATTAGGCGCGTCAGTAGGTATATAGCTACAAGGAGGTCTCAAAAAACCAAAAAAACAAAAAAAAACAAATCCCTCATATTAATTGACTTCTTGGTGTGAAAAATTAGGAGTCCTATAAATTGGAAGATGGTCTTCCACTTGACAAAGTTGAAGCAAGTGTAAGGGGAGAGAGAATAGAAAAGAATAGAGAAGGAAGGCAGGAAGGGAGGAAAAAACTTGCCATCAAGGTGACCAAGGAGAGGTTGGGAAGCCAAGAAGAGCGGGCAAGGTCTTCTCCAAGAGAAACCAAGGTGAGTTTCTCCCTCCCACAAATCCTTACTTCGTGGCTTTTTTGCTTAGGCCCGACATGATGTGGTTGAGGACTTTCCAAGAGACACTTAAGAGTGCTGATTGAGAAAGCTCTTGGAAGCAGGCCAACATTGTCCCAAGTGGCATTGTGGAGTAGAAACCTCAATTTTCTTTCATACACAAATTTTATATAAATGTTTTATCTTTTTTTTTTTTTTTTTTGGGGGGGGGGGGGTGTTCCTTACTTAGAAGGTTCAATCTTCTAAATTAGGTTCATCCCCTAGAATATTCCAATGTTCCAAGCCATGCAAGTTGTTGGAAGGGAAAAGAAGTTCTTGAAACATAGGCTCTTGAAGCTTCAATATTTTTTTAGAATGTTCATATTTTGTAAATGCTAATACGTGCTTTTATGTGACGCACTAAAATCATATATAGGTTTTATTTTGATGATATCAAATGTATCCAACATGCCAAACTCGTTGAACTAAGTAAGTTTTCATTCAAGGCACATCACTTTTTTTTTTTTGGTCGAAACAAACGACTTTTGCATTCATATTTTGGGTTGTAGTGACTTAGAAATTTATTCTAGGAGTTTTTAAAGATTCCTGGTTGGGTCCCTAAAAAATCTTTTTCTTTTCTTTTAAATTTGATATTTCAAAACGAATCCAAAATTTAAGTGGTATTCTCTTCGTATTTCAGTTTTGAATTTTGAGTTTTGAATTCATTTTCAGTTTTGTGTTTTGAGTGTGTGTTTTGAAATTTTTGAAAATGTGTCATTCTGAAAAACTATTTCTTAAAATAGAAAACTAGAAAATGTGTTTACTTTGAAATTTTGAAAAAAAAATTCTTTTATGATATTTTATTCAATAAATTTAATTATTAAATAATAAAATTATTTATTTTAATGAAATTCTACTATTAAAATAAAATAATAAATTTGATTAAAAAATTACTAGCATACATCTTAACAATAATTTATATTAAATTATACACTTAATAATATACTATATGTTATCCTATATTTTTAATTATAATATAGATATACTACATTTTTTAAATTTCAAATAAATATAATTTTATTTTCAAATTTTAATAATAAATTTTTCTTCTTTTTTTTTCTTCTTTTCCTTTTTTTTTTCTTTTTCTTTTTTTCTCTTTTCTTCTTCTCCGGTGTCGTGTATCTTCTCCATCACCAGCGACCACCGTTGGCCAAAAATTCACATGATCAGAGCCACCATTAGAAACTCCAAGCCAAGGGGGTTAACATACACAAAAATGGGCCAGATTTAACGATTAGATTTTCATAGATCTAATTTTTAATTTTCAGCCACAAGTAAAAAACGCACTGCCAGTCGCCATCGGCCATCGTAGTTGGTGGTTTCTAGCGATCAGAGGCAATCACCCGACACCGAAAGGCCTATCAACCAACATACCCAAAAACCAATAAGAGAGAGAAAAGAAGAGAGGAGACAAAACCAGCAAGAGAGTGACTGGGGGCAATTGATGGCGGCTCACACAGCCAATGGCGAGCGCGGTCGACGGCGGTGGCAGTGGCAATCGACGACCGAAGGAAGAAAAAAGAGGAGAAAGGAGAGAAGAGAGGAGAGAGACAAGAGATGTTGGGTTTGTGCGAGATTGGGGGGGGGGGAGGGCGTTGAAAACACCCAAAACAAAAAAAAAATGTAATTTTGGGTTTCCTTTACAAATTTTTTTCTTGTTTTTGAAAATACGTACTTGAAAATAGCAAAGTAAATGCATTTTCAGTGTTTTGAAAAACTAAAAACTCAAAATAGGTTGAAAACAGCAAAGAGAACATAGCTTTAGACTCTTGAATACAAGTTATGAATTAAACTAGATTCGATTCGTGAAAATGAGCACACACACAAAGAACCTCGTTGATAAACTAAATTGAACACAAGGTGGAAAGGTGATGCCACTAAAGGTAAACCTCCCTAAGTGTCGCTAAGGAGAATAATCTCCACTAAATTTGAGAAAAATAAATAACGAAATGGAATTTGAAAGCAAGATGCCTTTACAGGAAATATTTTCAAAAAAAAAAAAAAATCCCAAATTATGATGTGGAAACACACACCAAAGAGAAGGGTGTTTCAGAAAGAGGGGGGGAGGGCAACAATTGGATACTGAGCAACATTACATAAGATATGGCCAAGTAACAGGTCTAGAGCAACATGACATAAGATATAATGGCCAAAGTAAAGGATATGGCCATGGAAAGAGATGGATTCAGCTCCAAAGTTCATGTAGCCAACTGCCAACCCCACCTAGATTAAGCCTTGTATTATTGTTGTTTACATAAGTTAAGAGCAAAAATTGGCAAACTTTAAGTAGTTGTAGTCCAAATATTGAAAGGGCATTAGTTGTAACTGTTTCTTGTTTGTATTTTCCTTAGTGTGTAGTGGTACTTGAGTTGTTAGTTTGTTAGTTGGTTAGCTGGGTAATAACTGCACAGCCTATAAATAGGCTGTTGAATGGAGAATAGAGGCTATGGATGAACTGAATGAAATCATTCTGTTTTCCCCCTCACTCTTATCTCTTCCTCTCTGTCCGTCTAAACCCTTCCCTTTCCTTCTCAACTTCTCCCTCTTTCTGTTCTGTTTCCTTCCCCATTATGTTCTTCTTCTAAATTCCTATTCAAATCCTAGGAAACCCTAGGGTCGTGACAGCTAGGCACTAAATATGCTTGAGCAATTGCCTAGGGTTCTACAGGCATAGTGTCGTACAAGGAGAAAAGTCCCAGTTCCATGACCTTCAGCTATGAAAGCAAGATGAGCCAACTATTCTAGCCCCAGGGTTAACCCAATGGTAAAAGTATGCAATGTCACAAGTCTGACATACTGAGAAATACATCTTATATAAGGCTCTTTTTCAATATGTACCCCCTAATTCAACAACCATGCTACAAATATTGGTAAAGGTAATGCACAAAATCAACAAGCATTGTTATCTGAAGCACTAATTTCAAAACCAAAAAGAATATTGAAACGATACCTCGTATAACACAGAAATAGCTGAGTTTATGGCCTCCTCTCTTGGCGGTTCTAGAGCCTGAAAACATCAAAATTAGCAAACACAAAAAAGGAACAATTGTCAGTGACAGAAGAAGAAAGAAGAGAAACTTCATAACCTAGTGCATAAAACCGCTAATGGCATTTTTCTATAAACAATATCTCATACCTCCAACAGAAATGCCTTTATGTTACCTAGGGAAAGTAGTTTTATCTGTAAACACAATTCCACTAATGGCATCCGCAGCATTTCAGGTATCTGTGTCGAAAAGTATGCATCATCAAGAATGGAATGGCCATAAAAACCAACAAAAAGTTAGTTTGAAATTTTAAAATAAGAAAGGAATCTGAACACACTTCTGAATTTTATTGAGGCACTAAATACCTGGAATGGACGCATAAGTTTCTCATATCTGTGGTGTGTATACAAGCAAAAGCAAATTCCAGGTTTTACACGTCCTGCTCTCCCACGACGCTGTCTTGCATTTGCTTGAGATATCCAATCTTCCACCATGGTAGATAATTTCTAGTGGTTGAATGGAAGAGTATTTAATATAAAAAATAATACCACCATAACAACAATCACAGGGTTATAATTTACATCTTTCAGCATGAATGCTGACAGGGAACACAATGCTGGACAGTGAAGGTGCTAATGGGCTTTGAATCTGAAGCAACACCAGTTGATTCAATCTTGTCCATGGTTCTTGTTCTATCTCACTTCCAAGTTTTTCATTCCTTTGTGCAAACTACTTTATTCATGTTAAGGGTAGTAGCAAGTCATCCATAAAAGCTAAACAAACAGATACTGAAATTTGGTACTCCATATTGCAGACAGTGAGAATTTCAATTTTGAACAATCTGGAACTTTTTACACAAAAATGAAAAAAATATATATATATGTTATGCATGGATTATATCTCATCATAGACATTGGGCATAAAACATTATGTGCACCCCAGTCCTTGAAGCATCAATATTTTGTTTTGATATGTAATGCCACTTATGTACGAAACTGTTTGGAAACTTTAAGTCTATATAACCAAAGTTTTTCCACCATATTTACATTTCTGAGTTACCAAAGTTGTAAAAAAAAAAAAAAAAAGGAACCAAACTCTATGTAGAAATTTTATACAAGAAGAATAATTGAACTAATATTTTGAGGATATTCATATTTTACACAAAGGGTAGAGGTAAAAAATTAAGAAACAAACCCAGCATGCATGAAATAAGTATAAGTAAATAATTATGCAAAGAACAAATATTTACATTGTTAAAAATATGCATAGGTTACAACATAATAAACTTTAGAGAATATTAAAAGACAAAAATATCAATATTAAAAAAAAAAGAATAAGTGCTCACAACGTTAGGGATGATCTTAGTGCAACTATGATTAATTTCTTCTCCACTACATTAAAGATTAGGTTTAGTAATGTTGAAAACTGCAACAAATAATGAGAACAAAGCTGGATTGGAAGAACTCGGAAGTCCAAACCCTACTTCCGTCACAATCTTTGATTATACCATAAGATGTTTAAATAGACTAAAGTCCCTAAAATCTAGGAAATTTAAAATACAAACAAACTAATTTAAAATACAAATACAACAACATATTAAATATCAAAACTTCCTAAACTTTAGAGAGAGATAAGATCTTATCTCTTCCTAGAGTTTAGAGAGATAAGATCGAGATTATATTTCAACACTCCCCCTCAAGCTGATGAATGAATGTCTATCATTCCAAGCTTGCATATTAGATCTTCAAACCTCTTGGTTGCCAAGCCTTTTGTGAATACATCAGCTACCTGTTCTTCAGATGAAACATGAGGGATATAGATTAGACCTGCATCCAATTTTTCTTTAATGAAGTGTCGGTCTATCTCAATATGTTTTGTCCTGTCATGTTGAACAGGGTTGTGTGCAATGCTTATAGCGGATTTGTTGTCACAAGCTAACTCAATTGCTCCCTTAGTTTTTATTTTCAAATCTTCTAGGATGATCTTGAGCCATAACAATTCACATATTCCGAGGGCCATAGCTCTAAACTCTGATTCTGCACTTGATCTAGCCACGATACTCTGTTTCTTACTTCTCCAAGACACTAGATTCCCACCTAGGAATACACAATATCCTGTGGTCGATCTTCTGTCAGTGATAGATCCAGCATAGTCTGCATCAGTAAAGCCTTTCACATCAATTTCCCCACCTCTTTTAAACAATAGACCTCTACCTGGATTAGTCTTGAGATAGTTCAGTATCCTCCTTACAGCTTGCATGTGCTCCTCAGTTGGATTATGCATAAATTGACTTACAAGACTGACAGCAAAGGTAATATCTGGTCTAGTATGAGAAAGATATATTAATCTTCCTACTAACCTTTGATACCTACCTTTGTCAATTGGTTGACTCTCAGGATTTTGCCATAGTTTTCCATTTGGTTCCACCGGGACACTAGAACCCTTACCTCCAGTAAGCCCTGTTTCAGCAAGTAGATCCAAAATATATTTACGTTGAGATAAGAATATACCATCTTTAGAATAGGCTACTTCAATGCCCAAGAAATATTTGAGGATACCAAGCTCTTTGATTTCAAACTCTTGGGCCAGATTCCTTTTTAATAGTAGTTGTTCCTTCTCATCATCCCCTGTCACAATTATATCATCCACATATACTAGTAGGGCTGTAATTTTTCCTTCTTTCGAGTGCTTCATGAAAAGTGTATGGTCACCTCGGCTTTGATTATATCCCATATTTTTCATGGCTTTAGAAAACCTCCCAAACCAGGCCCTTGGAGATTGTTTGAGTCCATATAGAGCTTTCTTGAGCTTGCATATTTTTCCTCCTCTATCTCCTTCTTGAAAACCTGGAGGCATCTCCATGTATACTTCTTCTTCTAAGTCTCCATGAAGAAAGGCATTTTTAACATCAAATTGTTGTAATGTCCATCCAAAACATGCAGCCAAAGAAATCAAAATTCTTACTGTTGCCATCTTAGCTACTGGAGCGAATGTTTCAAAATAGTCTATGCCATATGATTGAGTGTATCCTTTAGCTACTAACCTGGCCTTGTATCTGTCCAATGTTCCATCAGCCTTGTATTTTACATTAAAAACCCACTTGCAGCCTACTGGTACAATCCCCCTCGGTCTTGACACAATTTCCCAAGTCTGATTTTTGTTTAAGGCTCTCATCTCTTCCATCATGGCTTCCTTCCAATTCTGATCTCTTAAGGCCTCTTCTACTGAGTTAGGAATGACAATTGAATCCAAAGATGTTAAGAACCCTTTGTGGTTTTGGGACAGCCGATGGTAGGACACAAAATTGGTTAGAGGATGTTTGGTACAGCTTCGGATACCCTTCCTAACAGCAATAGGAAGATCTAAATCATCAAAGTTTGGGTTAGAAGGATTAGAGCAATCTGAAACAGAAAGTTGGGGTTCTGAAACAGGAAGCTGGGATTCATTTTCTGGAATAAAAGATTGTACAAATTCCTTACCTTGACTAGGATCAGATGGTGGCACTTGCTGTGATTCCAGGATGGGCTGTCTTCGTCTGAAAACATAAGGAGAACCTTTAAATCGGCCTGATAACTGCTGGAGCTGCTGGCTGGATTTTTGGCCTGATAGCTGCTGGCTGGATTTTTGAGGAGAGGTAGAACTGGGATAAGGAGATGGAGAGGAAGGAGATGGAGAACTGGAAGAGGGAGATGAAGAGCTGTTAGGTAGCTGAAAAATATCCCCAACCGTGACCTGGTCACCATCTAAAGGCTCCCCCTGATGACCAGTTGGATGAGAAGAGAAAAAAGGTTGGGTTTCAACAAATGTAACATCCTTTGAGATAAAAAATTTCTTGGTTGTTGGATGATAGCATTTGTATCCTTTTTGGGTAGGAGAATACCCTAGGAACACACACTTTAGGGCCCGTGGATCGAGTTTGTCTCTATTTTGCTTGGGAATATGGACAAAGGAGACGCACCCAAATACCTTTAGTGGGAGAGGAGAATGCTGATGTAGATCTGGATAATGATGAGATAGGAGCTGAAATGGTGTTTGATGGTTTAAGGTTTTTTGAGGGTACACGATTTATTAGGTAGGCAGCTGTAAGAGTGGCTTCTCCCCAGAATTTTTTAGGCACATTATGATGATGTAGAAGACTTCGAGCAACATTAAGTAAGTGTCTCATCTTCCGTTCTGCCACTCCATTTTGTTGTGGGGTGTGGACACAAGAAGACTCATGAATGATCCCTTCTTGTTGAAAAAATTGTTGCAAATGATTGTTAACATAATCCTTTGCATTATCCGTCCGGAATTTTTGGATTGAACACTTGAATTGAGTGGAAATTAACTTACAGAAATATGGCAAAATGGTGCTAACAGCAGCCTTTTCTTTTAATAGGAAAACCCAAGTCACTCGAGTACAATCATCAACAAATGAAATAAACCACCGAGCCCCCGAACAATTTGGTATTTTAGAGGGCCCCCAAAGATCGGAATGAATCAAAGAGAAAGGTGTAGATGTTCTCTTATTACTAGGAGGATAGGACACTCGGTGATGTTTAGAAACAGCACACACATCACAATGAAACTCACTAAGGTCTAAGGACTGAAACAAAGAAGGAAACATTGTTTTTAGAAGAGGGAATGGTGGATGACCAAGTCTGTAATGTTGCAGCCAAACATGAGCAGTTTGGTTAGATGAAAACTGAGAGAATGCCGCAGTCTCAAATACTTGATTTCCAGCCGAAGGTTCCTCTCCTTTTCTTTCCAGAAAGTACAGCCCATGCTGAACTCTAGCTGCACCAATCATCTTCCCGGTCTTCAGGGCCTGAAATTCACACATATTAGCAGAAAAAGTGGCATAGCAATTTAGGTCATTAGCAAGCCTATGAATAGACACAAGATTGGTAGATAGATTTGGCACATGTAGGACTTTTTGAAGGGTAATGTTGGGACTGAGGGTGACTGTTCCTTGACCTTTGATGGGTACAGAAGTCCCATTAGCAATGGTAATCTGTTTAGAGGTTACAATAGGCTCATAAGTGTCAAAAACCAAAGGATTAGGAGTCATATGATCAGTGGCTCCTGAATCTAGGATCCAAATGTCATTCTTATCAGATTTAGAGGCATTAAGAGAGGCTGAATGTAAGCAATTACCTTGCTGGGCGAAAACACAGTTTCCATTGGTGAAAGTCTTGAGAAAAACCTTAAGTTTGTTAATTTCCTCACCATCAAGTTGTGCAAGATCAGTACTTGAATTTGATTCTGTCTTACTGGTTGCTTCTGCCTCCTCATGCTGTTCCTTGGTAGATATGTAAGCCTGTTTTTGTGCTGCCATATGTTTGAAACCTCCCATCTTCTTTAACACAGCCTCCTTGCCATGAAGCTTGAAGCAATTATCTCGAGTATGCCTAGGCTTGTTGCAGAAACTACACCATAGTCCTTCACGATTCTTTGCTTCTGGTTTGCCTGCTCTGAATCGCGTCCCATCCTTTCTTGCTGTCACCATGGCTGATCCTTCGGTTCCACTATCATTCAACATAACTCCCCTTCGGTTTTCTTCACTCCTTACCATAGCAAAGACTTCATTTAGGGATGGTAGCTTCTCCCTTCCAAAGATCTGAATCCTAACTTGATCAAATTCAGCATTTAACCCAGCTAGGAATTCCACAATTCTATCTCTCTCAATGATTCTGCTAAGTGTGGCAGCATCATCACTACATATCATCTTGATTTCTTGATATTGATCTAGTTCCAACCACAGGCCATTCATCTTGTTGAAGTACTCAGTAATAGTTAGAGATCCTTGTTTAGTACTATTAATCTTTGTTTTGATATCAAATATAACCGAAGCATCCTGTACCTTGGAGTAAGTCTGCCTAATGGTGTCCCAAATAGCCCTGGCCGAATCTAAAAACATATAGTTTCTACTCACCTCAGGTTGCATGGCATTCCATAGCCATGACATTATAAGAGAGTCCTCGATATCCCATGCAGGGAAGGCTGGATCAGTAGACTTCGGTGGCGGAGCAGTGAGATGTCCTAGCTTCCCTCTTCCTTTCAGAAAGGTTCGAACCAGCTGCGCCCATTGGAGGTAATTCTTGCCATCCAATCTGTAAGATAAATGCATGCCCGGCAGTTCTCCACTGCCCGAACCAAGAAAGGTTCCTCCTCTTTCATTGGTTCCAGTGGTCAGATCTGGTTCTGACTCACCAGAAGCTAAACTCGGATTACTATCTATGATTCCCGACATTCTTAGTACCAAGAAAAACAAGAAAGGGCAATGAAGGCCTAGGGAAGGAAATAAAAACCGAGAGGCAAGAGTGCAATGAAGGCACGATGGGATTCTATGAGAGGAATAAAGGCTCTGATACCATGTTGAAAACTGCAACAAATAATGAGAACAAAGCTGGATTGGAAGAACTCGGAAGTCCAAACCCTACTTCCGTCACAATCTTTGATTATACCATAAGATGTTTAAATAGACTAAAGTCCCTAAAATCTAGGAAATTTAAAATACAAACAAACTAATTTAAAATACAAATACAACAACATATTAAATATCAAAACTTCCTAAACTTTAGAGAGAGATAAGATCTTATCTCTTCCTAGAGTTTAGAGAGATAAGATCGAGATTATATTTCAACAAGTAACAAATATGATTAATTTCTTTTCTACAACTACATTAAAGAATTAGGCTTAGTAACAGATAATGAACACTGAAAATGATTAGTTGCTGAACAGGATCCATAAAAAAGCTAGGTTATAATAGTGGTAGAATGAAATCCAATCATTATATTTATATTTATCTTGGATCAATTGTTCAAAAAGAATGGTAGATAGGGATGATGTTACTCATAAAATCAAAATTGGATGTGGGATTGTACCTAACCAAGGGTGGGGCACTGCAATTAAGGCTTCCAATTGTTATTGTTGTCATAGGAAACTACCTATAATATTACATGAGAGAGAGAGAGAGAGAGAGAGAGAGAGCTATGACTATAATCCTAAATTGGGTTCAATGAATGACAGAGCTAGCTGACTATGACAACAGTCACAATTTAGTTATGACAATTAAACAATAGAACAAATACTATTAAATACTTCTGATAAGATGAAATAAAATAATTTCCAAATTTACTTAAACAATCCAGAACATGAAAAGTATGAGATTTGGAAGAAAATGAAAACACACAAAGTTATGGACAAGATTTATATTTAACATTATGGATTAAAAGTTCCCTCTAAATAGCATGCACAAGACAGGTTGATATTAGAAAACCTTATTTTCTGATCCTTCACTTAAGTGTCTCACCAATTTAGTTAATATGAAAATCTTTAACATGTTTGCAATATTATTAATAAATCATCACTTGACTGGGACATCTGAGAAATGGTACCAAACCAACCAAATCTTTTGATATGAAAATCAATAAGGGCATGACCTGCAGGTTATGCTGGGATCTGTTGTAAAGTCAGGTGTCAAAACAGTAACGAAAAAGCAAAGAACAAACCTTCTGAGGATTATATCGATTCTCCTTATGCTTTCCACAGTCAATCACATATACCACATCGTCTATTGTAATACTAGTCTCTGCAATATTTGTGGCTATTATAACCTGGGACATTCAGAGATTGAAATGAAAATAAGATGCTAAATTAATTAGTCAAGAAAAGGGAGTCGGTCACATAATTATCAAACTTTCTCCACTGATTTCACTGCAGCAGGCAGATTCTCTCATTGTTTGCAGAAGTGTAGAATAGACAATTAACATGAAGAATCAATTCTAACTCTTCTGTGGGCACTCCAAACATCATTTCTTAGATCCTTCCTTACAGGCTAGCTTGCTAGTACAAAACATGATAACATCAATTTGATCTCATCCTTTGCTGTACTAATATTCTAAAATCAATTTGATGATCTGATTGAATTGCACGATACATAAGAGTGCAAGAATTATCATCTAAAGATAGGGATGTAGATGCATTTTAAGAGTGCCCTTGTTTAATAACAATTTGTTGAGAGTAAAATAATAATATAAAAAGTTAAAATTATCCCTCTATCTAACAGCTTAAGATTTTAAATAAGATGGCAGTTAACAATTCAACAACAATAATTCTAAGTACTTTCATGCATAACAAAATGTGTTAAGAAATATATTTCCTTCTATAGGCAAGCACAAAGATTTAGCATTAGAACAGAAAACTTTACCTTCCGTATATTATCAGGAGGCTGAAGAAACACCTTTTTTTGATCAGCTGAAACCATGGAGGAATGTAAAGGCAGCAGCCACTCGGAAGATTGCCCACTAAACTGATACGAAGCTGCTAATTTATCATATAACATTTGGATTTCTGAAATTCCCTGTTATGCAACAGCAGCAGTTAACACAAGATTGAACACTATTTGAAAAATAACAATATTAACACAAAAGATGTATATAAAAGCTTTAGTTGAACTCACTGGCAAGAAAACCAATATTGCACCCTCCGGGTATGTCTCATCAATGAAATGTACCAGATCTTCAAGAAGATCATAATCAATGACATCTTCGTTCAACCTTTTCTGCAGAAGGATTGTGAAAGAAATGAAGTCATCATCACAAAAAGTATATACTACATGCAATGAACACTAGAAAGGTACATTTGAAAGACATCAAACCAGATTCTGTCGAGTTTGTTCTCCATATGTTTGATAAGTACTCGAAGTGTAATACGGGTTTACGTAATCTTCAGATAGCAAAGTTTCATCACCCCATGCAGATAAGACAAGATTTTTCTTCCCTCGGTGGTTGCTAACAGGACCATTCTGTAGCCATCAAATTTCAAGAATTTATAATTCAGATGATTGATATAAAAATTCATTACCAATGTACATATTAAGAAAATGACAGACAAATAGAAAGAGAACTCTACACATTTCTGTAGTTCTGTTTATTCTATCTGAGTACCAAAATTATAACCACATATGCAAACACCAGTCCTAAGTATCAATAGCGCCAATAGCATTGTGCTCAATTGGAAAAAAGTATACATGTCTCCCACCCCCAACAGTAAATCTTACTTGAGTTTAATTATGTCACACACCCAAAGGAAGCAGACAGCTCTGACTGTAGGAATTGAGCAAAGAGCTGATATGGTAGGAACGGATAAAGATCCATGCCTTCCGCAAGTGTTTAAACAAGGACTTCAATAACGATAACAACCATAAATACATGTTGTGTGAGAATTTATCAGCAAATACACAAAGACTTGACAAGTACACACAACATATCAAGCCTTAATCCTGGTAAGTGGGCAGCCCGGCTACGTGGATTCTACCCCTCGAATATATGCTATGAGCAAAAATGTATGCAATGTCAAATTCAAAATTTAAACCTACAAAATGCTTACAGACAAGGGAAGGGATGAGAACTTTAGACTAGAGATTAAGAAAAGGCCAAATTTAAAATCTTAAAAAAAAAAAAGAAACAGTAATCTAAGATCCACATACTAAGATACCTTATCTTTTTTTAACATATCATCTCTTAGATAAGCTGGAGAATCAGAAGCTAGTTGATAGTTAATATTTTCATATACATCCTCAAGAAAGTAAGTTGAGACAGGATGTGTCCGGCCTTGAGCAGTAATTACTGGGCAGTGACCAAAGTATCTTGAAAACAGATCTGGATCAACAGTAGCAGACCTGAATATTGAAAATTTAGATGATACATAAGAGCAAGACAATCTTTAGTTATGAACAAACATTTGCATGGGTACATAATATTTATGAGTTGCAACCATACATAAGAATAACTTTCAATTTTCTGGTGCCATGAGCAGATTGCTTCTCAATCAAGTTCTTCAGAATAATGAGAAGAAAATCACCCTGCAATGGGAAACAGACTCGTCAAATTTTATTTCAATTGATCTTCACTGGCTTACCAGTCTTAGTTTCTATATTTTTACCAAAAATATCTGACATTGTATTTTGATCTACTTGTTGAGTGAAAAAAGGAACTACTTTGGTTAACACTGATCCAATGAAAAATAAACAGAGCCAGAACATTGTTTAGCTTGGCACTGGCCAACAAAGTGACATCAATTTCTTTGTAAATAAAATCATATTAGGAAACAAGTCATAAGAACATCACTCACAAAGTCATCAATCACAATGTAATGAGGCAGTAACTGATACGGCCATTAGAATAAGCATCATGATCAACAAGCCAAGATAATCTATTAGTATATAATTAATATGGATGAGGAAATTACACCATATTAAACAATGAAAAGGCTTTACCCAACAAGAACTGATAAGCAAATTGACACAGCAGCATCCCACCATAACGAATCAATTTTAGTAACTCAATTAAGAAATGGTTACTGGGATATTTCCATGGAAAGCATCTTTAGCTTTTTATAAGTCAGACTCCACAAACTGCTTCAGTACCATCTTTGGGTTAATGTAGTACCCTTAATTTTTGTTTGGTGCCTCTCTTGATGGCAGCCGTTAAGCCGATCAATGTAACTCCCCAAGTCATACACAAAATCCTCAACTCCTCTACGTATCCAAAGGGATAGTGTAACATCTTCCTTTTCTTGAATAGTCACATCATAACAAGTCTAAAATTGTCAGTGTGTGTGTATGCTCACAACCTTGTTCACATAGGGTGCCAAAACAAAATTGTACAAAAGAACGTGCCTGTGTGGGTGTGGGGGGGCACTACCTCCAGGCCTATTAAGACTCAAGTTTCTAAACTCCTAGTCCTAAAGAAAATAAAATCCAGAAACAAAATTAAAAATCTTCAGAGAATCCAAACTCATGATCTCTCTAAAAATCTGTCAAATGGAGGAATATAAAATTAGAGATCAAGAAGAAAAATGGACTATAAGTAACATCCCACCCACAATAAAAATCATTTACCCCGTTTGAAATATAAATAAATAATACTATTCTTTTATAAGGCCACCAACTATGATTGCTCAGCAGAAGGTTTCTGTCACTTAATTTTAGAATGAGTAAATATCCACTCAGTGACAACGTGCAACAACCTAATGAATGGAAAAGATAAATGTTGAAGTTGTACAAGTAATAAATCCAAAAGTGAATAATTATTTAAGGCTTTTACAATTAGTCAATTAATCACATAATTTTGGCTAACAACAATGATGAATGAGAATTAAGTACAACCAATCAAGTTCATGGTTGATAACTAGTGGACCAAACACAGAGAAAATGCGAAATTATGAGTGTTAAAAAGTGTGAAGATAAGAAAATTACAGGAACAGAACCTCAAAGTTTTAATATCTATATAACGTTATATATCTGTGAGTATTCTACTTTGCAACTACAGTCTAACTCACCAGAAGAGAACGTTCATGTACTTCATCAACTATGACATGAGTAACACCAGTCAAGTTTTTGTCACCCTGCAAAATGAGATTCATAAGAATGAGGCTAGTGTATAACATGACCCCAATGCTGCAAATCACTAACTATATAAAAAGATCAATGGGAGCACATCTTGTATTTGCAAGAAACTAAATAGTGACTCAAGATTTTAACGTCTTCACCAACAAACAATAGATGGATGAGTAAAATGAGAAGTGCAAGATTACATCTTTTTCTTTATGACTTTGAATTTAATGCTTTGATGGCTATACACAGAACCTATGTTACATGTATCTAACTTCAGGTGTTTGGTGATACAAGCATATCCTTTTCTTTAACAACTTTCATTGCAATGACTCAAGCAACCATATGTTCAATCTCTGTGACATGGACTCAGCTCGAGGTATCTAGTAATAGTATCTATCTATTTTCATACTCATCTTATCCCCATCTCCAACAACACAAAGACATAGTTAAGCTTAATTAATTTATACACCATTTTCTATATTTAACGTAAAAATGTACTAACATTCAGTTTTTTAGGTTGCAAATAACGCTGCAGCAACAATAGCATCCCAAAAGAATAGAATGATGAAGAGACCAGAGAAAATGCACCAGGATGATATGGCACATGCAACAAACACCAAAAACACACTAACCAAATGTCATTCTATACCTAAAAATTTTAGAAAGCATGAAGTAGGAGAATGATGTTTAAAATAAAGCTCTTAGAAAAGGCAGATGGCTAATACTCAACTAATGAAGGGCTCAACAAGTGGTGGGAAAAAGAGTAGCGTGCAACTTACTTAAAGACCTTCATGTGTGTGGTAAGTCAATAAGGATTAAGCAGAAGACAGTAAGTTCTAGCAGGCAATGAACATGGAAGACAACAACATCACCAAATATATTCAGGAGAAAGATGTTCACTGGTCAAATGCCTATCAAGAGTGGAATCCAATTAAGTGCCATACATTCATTATATTGATATTATACAAAGGAAAAATGATCAATGGGACACCAGGCCTACCGCAATTTTCCTCAAAAGAATGCCAGTTGTACAGAACAGAAGCTTTGTTTTCTCATTCCTTCAAGACCACAAAAAAAAAAAAAAAAAAAACAAAGACGCATGTCAAACAGTTTGCTTGTATGGATCAACTTAAATAAATAACAGTAATAGCATGAGAACTAACATAATTACCTTGCACTATCAAGACGCACTTGATAGCCAACCAAAGAACCATTTGAACCTGGGGAAGATTCACACCGCTCCTCAGAAACTCTTTCAGCCACAGAGATAGCCTACAAGATAACAGAAAAAAACCTAAACCTCACGATCACCTTGTACACAGAAAAGCTTATATAAATTGGCATGTTGGCAAGTAACTGTGCTATAAATAACCTAAGGAATTGTGCTATAAATAATCTTAACAAACAGAAATAAAATATCCCTTGCCTACACAATTGGTAGCAGTAGTATTTATATGAGTCTCATCAACAAAGATGACTAGAAGGATCAAATGTTATTTGATGAGGTCGGTCAATCAGGTCGTCCTACTCTTAAAACAATATTCATAGGTTCTTATGGTGCATATGTACTAACAAATTCATAGTCTCTTCCCCTACAACAATTTTAGCTGCAATAATCACATCTCCTATTCTTCTCTTCGCATCCATTACCCCATACTTTAAAATCTTATCCATAACAATTCCCACTTTATTCCTTGCCTGATTCTTCCCTGAGTGCTAAAGTTTATGTCTAGATAAACAACACTACAGGCAAGTGACTTCCTTCACAACTGTGCCATAATAATGGTCTAGTTCTTGTACTGAAGCAAAGTCTTTATCTTACAATAATAATTGTTATACTGACCGCTATTCTCCTTGGTTGTGTGCAAATAATGTTACAGTTTCCACCATGTCCTGCTTCAATCATGTCCTCCAATATATATTGCGGGACCTGCAAAAATTTTAGTCAGAATACCATGCTTTTCTGTTCAGAAAAGAAGAGTGTGCCAGAGAACATGACTAACAGGGTAGGGAAAGCTTAAAATGGGGTATAAGACTGCATGCTTCAGAGATAAACATAATTACAGTAAGCATGGAAAGGAAAATAATTTAATTTCGCACCTGGGTTGTCTTCCCAGAACCTGTTTCCCCACAAACAACAAGAACATTATGATCTTTCAGCAATTGCAATATATCACCCCTCAGTTCAGCAATAGGAAGAGCAGCTCTAGATTCTAGCATGCGCTACATAGGAAAAAGAAACAAACAGCAAGATCATAAGTGATCCATATATAAAACTTGAGTAAGAAAATGCAAAAATCATACATGCGTAATCCAATATAATTTAGATAGCTTGCTGCAATGATAGCTAAATGACAACTAGCAAAAGCTCTCTTATTCATAGACACCCTAATCTTGTTTACAAGGCATTGCATTAATTTGAAGAATTACAACATCATATCAAGCCTTAGCCCCAATAGGTGGGGTTCGCTACATGGATTTTAGCTCGCACTAATTTGAAGGAAGAGATAAAATATAATAACTGACATAAGAAAAGATCAAGACCGCCCAACTTTGACGGAAATGAAATGAACAATTGAATTCTGACAGTCCTCAAACATGGTCAGCCAAACTATTTTCCTTTTTTCTTTTCTTTTTCTTCTGATAAGGTGGTCTAGGTACCCAGTTGTTGCATAAATATTCCACTAGGGATGCAGATTTCAATAATCCGTGCACTTAATGATATATGAACATGAAAGGTCATGAACCTTACTTACAACCAGTACCACTAGAACACTTCCCAGAAGAAGCAATGTGAGGATAACATACTAACCTTGTAACTTTGCATTTTCTTTTTGCTCTCCAGTTCCCGTTTCAGACTGGAACTCTCTACTTCTTTATGAAAGTCAGGACCTGCATATGAAGAAAACAAACCAAAACTCCGAATATTTTAAAGAGGATTACAGTTGCTGTTTCCAAAAGCGGGAAAAAAGAGTACTTCTAGACCTTAAAGCCTATTGTATTATTTAATTATTGCTTAACCATTTGAGAAGGAAAACCAACTTGTGCTCTCCCTACAAAGATGGAGCATATCTCCATGATTGTCTCCATCCAATATTCCACATTTCATTTCACTAATAGAAGTAAACAAATTTTTCTTGAAAATAAAAGGCCTATGGAAAAAATCATTAACATACTTTCAGCTTTCAGATCAGCTGGAGAAGCAGTTGAATCAACATTTTCTCGCACAAGAGGCTTTTCAAATTTTTCTTGAAGAGAGCCATCCAAGGAATCAACAGGAGCAATTGATTCAGAGCCTTCAACACTTAGTAATGAATCCACAAAAGTAGCCCTTCGATCTTCCTCACCATCTCCTATCTTGATTAATGATTCCCCTATATGCAATATAGCAATTTTATATGGATTGAGAATAGCATATCAAAATTATACTGTGCAGGCAAAAAAAGAAAAAAATAAATACAGAGAGTTTTAAGGAGATTCTAAATCCAAAAAATATAGAAAAAAGAAATCTAAGCGTTCAAGAAGATAGTAGTAGTCCATTAATTTTATGTTACAGAATGTAAGAAATGTCACCTTCCTTCCAGTGTAAAACAAGTGAAGCATATGGCTCCGTAATAAGCAGGTGGACAGGGAGATCTGCAAACAGGCGAAAGAGAGCAAACGCTGCAACTCTATTTTGTGCATCCTGAAACCAGATATACTTAATCAAGTGTGGTTCACAGACAAGAAAGCAGAAACCAACTTCTGTGATTATCTTAGAAGAAAGCTGAACAAGCACATCTTTCCTGAACAGATACAGGTGGTAAAAACAGCCTGGTAAAGTAGTAACTGACATGAAGCAACATGGATCAAAGAACTGATTAATAACAAAAGCTATCACTCTCTACAAATACAGCTCAGGGTTGGTTCTCGTAGACGGGATATGCTGGCTTCCTTTATCACCTTGAATTGACAGATTCCCTTTGGGTAATGCCTTCCCTTGAAGGAAAAGAGAACTCCAAAGATGACAAGCTAATGCATTGTATGAATAAAAAGGCTAACACTGCAAAAGATCCTAGACTTCAAGCAGTTTATCTTTCAGAATGATTACCCTGCCATTTCCTTCATGCATATTGTGCATCATAGAGACAGATATAATATTAAACAATCACCATAAAGTTATGGGGTCAATTCATACCTCAGCAGATCCAGAAGTTTCATCCTGACCTGGAAGCTGAAGGGTAACTAAACCTCCAGCTTTTCTGCTCTTGCCTCTCCCACTAGCCTTACGCAATATGCTAACTGCATAGCTAGAATTATTCTCTTTCCCAGGAATTTTATTGTATTTTGGTGCTTCCCACCCTGATTTTTGACACAGTTGTTGAAGAACAGCTTTAGGAATCCTTTGTGGGTCCCCCTGTAGTCATTTAGGCACACCATAAAACAAAAACTAAGTATTATGAAATACCATAACACAAATGAACATACAACAGAAAAGAAAATAAAAAAGAAGAAAAGGGGAAAAAAATATGAGAACTAGGCAAAGCCACAAATGAATAGAAAAAGTTCAGAATGAAATAGAGCTCTCCAATAAAAAGAAATATAAGGTTTGTGAACTTTTAAGCTGCAACAACAAGAATGTGCTGCAGATAATTGCATAGGATACTCAATGAAATTTCTTGCAACATAAAGTTAAGCCTAAAAAACCACAAGCTATATTCCTTCATTTTTTTCACTTTAAGTTCAACTTTTTTTGACAAATAACAGCTTTGTCATAACAGTGTATGTAAAAGATATATAAACAATTAATCCAGGGCACAAGGCTCCTGCCACTGTGGGTTTGAGAAGGGTCGGATGTTTGAACATGAGGCCGACAAATTGCATTGGTTAGCCATTACAGCTGCTCCAAGACCACGAGAACATGCATATGTTTGTTATATTTGCACCTAATATATACATATAAATATATATATATATATAATACATAAATGAAAGGAGTCAGAAAGTTAGATTTCAGCATGCATCAAGTATAGTAGCAAAATTTTTGTCATAAGTAAACATTGCAAAGTAAGCTCCTCCATCATAACATGCATCATAACAAGAAGTTTACTGTTGTTTACCTTTCTCCATATACCTTCTAGTTTTTCTAAATTCTTCCCACTGGCTAATTCTCTCATCTTCTCTTTCTTTTCTAATTCTACAACTGCTGGAGGTAAAACTTGACCACTCAAAACATCTTCAGAGAAGAAATCACCAAGGCCTGCATTCCCAGGTTCCTCCTCAAGAGCCAGGACAGAAACATTTACAGCACTTTTCTCAGGTGAACAGTCCATTAAGGTGCACCCGTCCCTATCTTTGCCATTCACTTTTGATTCAACTGCATGTATAACAGGTGGCACATCATCTTCATTGCAAAATGGAACAGTCTCAAGGGACTTGGAAGGCAAGGAACTGTAAGATGTGTCCTCCATTACAGAAAAGGGAGGACTCTTATGTCCAGATGCCAATATGTCATCTGATAGTCCTGTTGAGCAAACAAATTTACAAATGCATGAATAATGATGTCGAATAAAAAAAACTTATACAGGATTACTCAAAGTAGTTTAGTTAAAACCAAGAGCAGTCATCTCTTGTTTGAGCTTGCGAATAACTTGGCCTGCTTGTTGCTGGCCTTTCTTGTCACCCCTCCCTTTGGCTTTTATAGCTTCTAATCTTGCATTTTGGTATTCTTTGGCAAGAGAATCATAAGAAACCCTTGGTTTCGGGACCTATAACAGGGAGCAAGGATTGCACGATAAGATAGTTAATCATCAAAAATCAATACAATAACACATCGTTCAACTCCTTAAGTTAAAAAGATATTACGCCATACTTTTGTAAACGTGTAAGAGGATTCCTATAGAAACATGATTTCCAGAAGGCAACAAGAAGCAAGAAGAATATGCATAATATTAATAGCTGATACAAAGAAGACCTCATCACTTCAACCACATGAAAACATTGAAAAGAACTAATAGATATCCAACAGTATGGCAGTAGTATGGTGACATTAACAGTGAAAGCACCCAATCATGCTTTTGACCCATAGTGGAACCAGCACTTACAATGCAAACAGTCAATAAACTACCAACCCAGTTTGATAATTTTTTCAACATTGCCAAATCATACAAACACCAGCATTGATGAGCAGTGACAGGAGCAGCATATACACCAATTTTTTTTTTTTTACTTTTCCAAGGTTAAACGCATGTTGAATAGGTAAATGTTTAAAGAAAAGCATCTCCCTTCCACAACTTTTTTGGGACAACTGAAAGAAAAAAAAAAAAAATCATGTCCAAGTCCAACAATGATCAGCTTAACATCCCTGATGTGAGGAAGACCTGGGCAGGCAAAGAGTGGTTCATGACTTCATACAGAGACTCAAAGTAACTAGAAAACGTGACTTCATATAGAGACTCATTTTTTAATTCCCTCAGCATATAGAGACTTGTTTACCCGGCACACATTACTAGACAATAATGCAACTACATGCTAGAACTTAATTTCCTTAACAGAGGTGGCCATGTATGCATTTTTAACTTATCTGCTCTAGATCACCAAACAAAAGAACCTAAGTTCAATTGAAAGCAAAATGACAACAAACAGCTTTTTCTTCAATCTTTTATATTCTTTAGGTTGCAGAAAGTCCATAACTAGCTCCCATCAACTCAATTCATAGAATACATACAAAACTCTTAAAATGCAAATACTTCATAAAAGTTGTGAGATCAAATTGTTGAACGATCACAAAATCAGACAGTGGAAACTTAATGAAGCTATACTATTAGTCCATATTACATGGAGTGATTGTCTATACTCCATCCATTAGTTTAGTGGCTTCAAATGCTACTTGAAAAACATTTCACGAGAAGATTTTCTGTTTCCTTACAGTTTCACAGAAAAACATGATTCAACAGGCATTTTTACCAACATTATTCATATCATATAACATCCACCCACAGGGGTTTTTACTAACATCAGTTAATATTTGGACTTTGTAGATATTAAAAATGCATTCACCTAAGGGTGTTTTGTAATACTGGAAAGTACTCTGGATAATTACAATTTGCAACCCTGTTAATGGTGTGAGACATGAGTGATTTGAGATTATTACTGTGTAAAGTTACGACTAGGGCTGAATTAAACTAGAGAAAGAGAAATGCAATACTCAGCCGATAGAAGAATAATCAAGCCAATTAGATTAGGAAGATGAGCTGCCTTTAAATAGACAGCTCAACCGCTTATAACAAACACAACCGCTAACTGAAGACTGCCAAAGCTAACTGAAAATACTAACAAAGTTAACTGATTGTTAACTGAAAATACAAAGGCAGAACATGATATTTAAACTACTCTAACACTTCCCCTCAAATCAGACTCCATAGAAGTTGAGTGACCAAGAGTAGAGAATGTAGCAGCATTTGTAGAATCAGCATGGACAGGAGACAACACCAGACCAAGTTTTGTTCGTAGAAACTTAAATCTGTCTCGAGGCAATCCTTTTGTAAGAATATCAGCCACTTGACTAGCCGTAGGAACATATCTAATTTCTACTTCACCATTCTCCACTTTCTCGCGAACAAAGTGAACATCAACTTCAATATGTTTGGTTCGAGAATGAAAAACTGGATTTTCAGACATACTTTTGGCAGCTAAGTTATCACTCCACACAATAGGAACAGCACCACATGGATATCCTAGCTCTTGAAACAAAGTTTTCAGCCATATCAACTCAGTCACACCCAAAGCAATTGCACGATATTCAGCCTCCCCTACAGACCTAGCAACAACAGTTTGTTTCTTGGAGCCCCAAACGATGAGATTTATGCCAAAATAAACACAAAAACCACTTGTAGATCGCCTAGTCACCTTGCAGCCAGCATGGTCTGCATCTGTGTACACTTGTAAAGACAAATCATCACGAGATGAGGAGAAAACCAAACCCAAACCAACTGTGCCCTTTAGGTAGCGAAGAAGACGCTTACAAGCCAACCAATGTTGCACCTTAGGACAAGACAAAAATTGACTAAGTTTGTTAACTGTAAATGCTATGTCCGGACGAGTATAGGTCAAGTATTGCAGTGACCCAATCAGAGTTCTATATAAAGAAGGATTGAAAAAGAGATCTCCTTCATCTGTTAAAGAAACTCCAGCAGCCATAGGAGTATCACATGGCTTGCTATCATGCATGGCAGCCTTTTTCAGTAAGTCAAGAACATACTTAGTCTGAGTTAAGTAGATACCACTGCTGTCTCTAAATGCTTCAAAACCCAAGAAATAGTTCACCGAACCAAGAGTTTTAAGAGCAAAGTGTGTGTCTAAAGCTCTAATACATGATTTAAGAGCATCATTATCAGAACCTGTGAGTAAAATATCATCAACATAGATCAGCACATACAACACACAACTAGCAGTCTTCTTAACAAACAAAGAGGCATCTGACACAGCACGAACAAATCCCCACGACTGTAACGCTGTCCTCAGCTTCATATACCAGGCTCGAGGAGCCTGTTTAAGGCCATATAAAGATTTTTGCAACTTGCAAACGTGTGTAGGAAGCTGAGAATTAACGAAGCCCTCAGGTTGAACCATATAAACGGCCTCATTCAAGTCTCCATTGAGGAAAGCATTATTGACATCAACTTGTTGAATGTCCCAACCATAGGTAGCTGCCAAAGCAAACAAAACACGAATGGTTGGTGCCTTAACAACTGGACTGAAGGTTTCAGCATAATCTACACCCGGAGTTTGATGAAACCCTTTAGCAACCAGCCTGGCTTTGTACTTAAGAATAGAACCATCGACATTATATTTCACTCTAAACACCCACTTGCAGCCAACCAGATTCATATCCGCAGACATTGGAACCAAATCCCAAGTGTGATTTTTCTGTAAGGCCGTATATTCTTCATTCATGGCCTGAACCCATCGTGAGTCTAAAAGGGCCTCACTAACAGAATTAGGTTCAACAGAACTCACTAAGGCATGAGGAGAAGGAGCAACTAATTGTTTAGACTTGGATCGGGTGACCATAGGATGAAAAGAGGGAACTGAAACAGGTTTGGAGGGCTTAGGTTTAGACTAAGGTGCAGATGAAGAGGCTGGATTAGATGACAATGGTTGTAAGCGTTCTGTAGCTGGAGATGAGACATCTATTTGACTATTAGATTGTGTGGGAACCGGAGCTGATGCAGTCGAGGGACACCATGAAGAATTAGAGTGAGTTAGGATAGGTTCCAAAAATGCAGTAGAATATCCGGGAGAATCAGATGATGAAGATACTGAAGAAGGAGAAAACAAAGAAGGATAAGGAAAATCACTAGGATTAAAATGGACATGCCGAGATACATATATTCTCCCAGAGGGATGTAAGCACTTGTAGCCAGCTTGAGTATGACTATAGCCAAGAAAAACACATTTTGCTGAATGAAAATCAAACTTATGTTGATTGTATGGACGAAAAAAAGGAAAACATGCACAACCAAAGGGCTGAAGGATGAAGTAGTTTGGTTGTTTATGATATAGCAGTTCAAATGGTGTTAAAGACTTGAGAGAAGAAGAAGAAAGCAAGTTAATGAGATGAACAGCAGTTTGAAAGGACTCCACCCAAAAACGAAGAGGCATACATGCACGGGATAACAAAGTTAATCCCATTTCAGTGATGTGTCTGTGTTTACGTTCGGCTATACCATTTTGCTGATGAGTATGTGGACAAGTAAATCTAGATTGGATGCCATGAGTTCGAAGATAGGGCAAGAAAGCTCGAAATTCTCCTCCATTGTCAGATTGTAAAGCTTTAAGCTTAGTACTGTATTGGAGTTCTGCAAACTTATGAAAGACAGTGAATGCAGACAAAGCATCTGATTTAAGCTTTAGAGGGTATATCCAAGTATACCGAGTGTAGGCATCAACAAAAATGATGTAGTATCTATAGCCTTCTAGAGACAAAATAGGAGCGGATCCCCAGAGATCAGAATAGACTAATTCCAAGGGTTTAACTGCAGTTATGTCATGACTTGAAAAAGGAAGCTGGCTTAATTTTCCAATTTTGCAAGAATCACAAAAGGACAGATCGGAACCTGAACAAGAAATTCCCATTTTATTTAATACAGACTTGAATACATGCATTGAAGGATGTCCCAACTTATCATGCCATTGTTGACAGATTTGAGTATGCTGCTGAACAGCATTTACAGCAGGTGGAAACTCATGACAAAATGAGTTTGACCTTGTACGTGTAGCTAGTTTATTACATGGTTTTGAAGGAAAAACAGAAGAAACTAAAGAAGTGTTGAGGGATGAGGCAGGAATGCTGGCACCAGCGAAGCAAGATGCTGGAGTCAACCGATAAAGCCCATCCTTAAGGTGTCCCCGAAGCAGCACCAGTCCGGAAGCCTTGTCCTTAATCAAACAAACATTGGAATCAAATTCAGCCACCACATTATAGTCACGAGTAAGCTGAGAGACACTGATTAGATTTTTCTTCATACTAGGAACATGAAGAACATTTGATAATGGAAGAACTAAATTTGGTTGAGATTGCAAATAACTGGTGCCAACATGATTAATAGGAAGTTGCTTACCATTGCCAACAGCAACTTTGTTGCCACCAGTGTATGGAGCATGTAAAGAGAGATTATTAAGGTTGGAGGTAATGTGATTAGTTGCTCTAGAGTCAACAAACTAGTTGGAATCTGGAAGAGAAGGAGAGGCTGCAAAGTTATCAGGTGTGAAGGAATGAGAAGAACTACCATAGTGAGTGCCTTGTGTTGAGACCATATCATTAGTGTAGATCCCGTTAGAGTCACCAAAGGAGGCCATGTAAGCTCGTGAAGGAGCTTGATTCATAAACTGAGGCTGTGTAATAAACTGAGTTTGATTACCACCATCAGATCAAGCAAAACCTGTGTTTGATGGCCGCTGGAATGTTTTATCAAATCGATGATAACATCGATCCACAAAATGGCCTGGCTTACCACACAACTGGCAGTAAATTCTCCTATTTGAATTCCTTCCTCGACCTCGTCCTCCTCCTCTATTACCATATCCATTTCCTCTCTGAGACGAACCTCCTCGAGTGCTACTAAGATTATAATTCTGATGAGAAGGCATGGAAGCCACATTGACTTGCATCGTAGAGACCGAATCAAAATTAACAGTGGTGGAGTTTTGGACTGAAAGTCTTTGTTCATGCATTAATAACAAATACTGAACCTTTTCCAAGTCAATTTCGTCCATTTGATATGTAATAAGACTCACAACTGTCTCATACTCCTGAACTAAACCATTAAGAATTGCAAGCAACAATTCTTTATCGTTAATCGGTTCACCTATTGCTGCCAAAGTATGTCCAACTGTTTTAATCTTGAGAATGAAATCGTTTATGGACAGAGAGTCTTTTTTCATAGACCTTAGTTGTTGTTTTAACTGAAAGGATTTGGCTATAGTTTGGCGAGAGTACAAATTTTCTAAAATACTCCATACCTCAGCCGATGACTCACTATGAATCACCTGAGCAAGCACCTCTTGATCGATTGTTGAGAACAGCCATCCCAATAGAAGCTGATCGGATCGAATCCAGCTCAAGTATGCTGGATTAACTTCCGTTTCTTCACCATCGGAAATAGACAGAAACTTCACAGGAGGCAGCGTTTTATTGAGAAAAGACACCAGATCGAAGGCGCGCACCGTAGCAAGAACTTGTGCCTTCCAAAAGATATAATTGCTGGAATTGAGTTTAGTCGGACTGAAGTTCAGCGCCTTAGCAACAGACGAGAAATCCGACTGTGATCCAGTCGATAATGAAGAGGAAGAGCGAGGAGAGGGAGATGAGGAAGAATCGAGAGCTTGATTGGAGGCCATTGACTGTTTCGAACAGTGGCTCTGATACCATGTAAAGTTACGACTAGGGCTGAATTAAACTAGAGAAAGAGAAATGCAATACTCAGCCGATAGAAGAATAATCAAGCCAATTAGATTAGGAAGATGAGCTGCCTTTAAATAGACAGCTCAACCGCTTATAACAAACACAACCGCTAACTGAAGACTGCCAAAGCTAACTGAAAATACTAACAAAGTTAACTGATTGTTAACTGAAAATACAAAGGCAGAACATGATATTTAAACTACTCTAACATACTGAATTTAGCTTAGTTGTTCTCCACAATTGAGATAGAGAAAATCTCAGCAAATAGAACCCTGGAAATTCTTTTTGACAATAGTTAGTCATAGAAGAATACTGCATCATAGTTTCTCGGTAAAATTTAAAGATTTCCTTGTTTGAGATTGACCAAAGTGGACCTCTATAGAGGTAGCAACATCATTAATGCCAACTAAAATGTAATTGTGCCAAGGTCTTAGCATGTTAGTAACCCTCTCTATGAGATGTCACTTCAATCAGCCTGAGTGGGAAAAACTTCAATTTTCAGAACAATTCCCACAACTATCTCATTGCAACAGTGGCCAGACTCTACAAATCCTTGAAAATGGGAGTCATGACTCATCCATGATTCAAGATGTCAAGAGTAACCAGTCATCCAATCTATTATCCTTAGGGTAGAATCACACACTTGTATACAGTTGGTCAATGAAGAAACTAATCTCTAAATTAGGCAATTGCCTAATTATATCATACTATAATTAGGAAACACACACAACCTAGAATACAGCTGGTGAGATGCGGTCAAGATAGGATCTCCTAGGAAAGGAATATGTAAATATGGAAATATGGACCTCAGGCATATGAATCTTAGTATCTTTTAACACTCTTCCTCAAGATTGTGAGTGAATGTCTTGCATTCCAATCTTGGTCAATAATCTTTGACACACAAGGCTAGGAAGTCCTTTTGTAAGAATATCTGCAAGTTGATCACCAATAGGCACAAATGGGGTGCAAATCAACCCGCTATCTAGTTTCTCCTTTATGAAGTGTCTATCTACTTCAACATGCTTTATCCAATCATGTTGTATCGGATTATAAGCAATATTAATAGCTGACTTATGATCACAGTAGAGTCTTATAGGTGTTTTCCACTTGAGTTTTAGGTCTTCCAAGAGTATCTTGATCCATAGTAATTCACATATTCCCAGGGCCATTGATCTGAACTCTACTTCAGCATTTGACCAAGCTACAACACTTTGTTTCTTACTTCTCCAAGTCACAAGATTACCTCCTAGAAATGTGCAATACCCCGATGTTGACCTTATATCAATAACCGACCCTGCATAGTCAGCATTAGTATAGGCCTCAAGAGATAGCTCTCCCCCTTTCTTAAACAATATGCCTTTACCTGATGTCCCCTTTAAATAATGTAGAATCTTGTACACTACTTAGATGAGTTTCCTTAGGATTATGCATGAACTGGCTAGCCACACTCACGGCAAAAGTAATGTTTGGTTGTGTATGTGAGAGGTAAATAAGCCTTCCGACTAGCCTCTAATAGGAACCTTTAGCCATTGCACCATCTTCTGGGACATCTCCTAGCCAATGATTAGGCTCTATGGGTGTATTAACAGCTTTACTTCCCAACTTTCCAATTTCGGTCAACTAGTCAAGTATGTATTTATGATGGCATATAAAGATTCCCTACTTAAAGTTAGCAACCTCAATAGCCAAAAAATATTTCAATCTGCTCAGCTCTTTAATCTCAAATTCTTTGACCAAGCAGCTTCTTAAGGTTTACATTCCTTCCATATCATCACCAGTTACTATAATATCATCCACATATACAAGTAATGCAGTTACTCCCCCTGTGGCCAAATGATGTACAAACAGTGTGTGATCACCTTGACTCTGTTTATATCCCATACCAAGAATGACTTTGGTGAACCGTCCAACCATGCTCTTGGTGATTGTTTTAGTCCGTATAGGGCCTTTTTCAACCTACATTCTACATCTTCCCTTGTCTTTGATCCAAACCCAGGCAATACTTCCACATAGATCTCCTCCTCTAAGTCACCATGTAAGAATGCATTATTGACATCAAACTGTTGCAATTTCCAACCTAGGTTGGCAGCCAAAGACAATAGCACTCTTACAGTGTTCATTTTAGCCACTGGAACAAATGTCTCAAGATAATCTATCCCATATGTTTGTGTCTATCCCTTAGCAAATAATCATGCTTTGTACCTTTCTAATGATCCATCTGATCTATATTTCGCTATGAACACCCATTTGCATCCTACTGAGTTCTTCCCCTTTGGTAATTTCCCCCACTCCCAAGTGTGATTTTTTTTCCAGTGCTGCCATCTCTACCTCCATGGCATTCCTCCAATTCTTATTGCTTACTGCTTCGGAAAAGGTCTTAGTCATGGGAATTGTGTTTAGGCCAGTGAGAAAAGCTTTGTGTTTAGGAGACAGGTTTGTATAGGACATGAACAAGTGTAGAGGGTGATTGGTATAAGTTCTTGTTCCCTTTCTGATGGCAGTAGGAAGTTCAAGGTCATTTGGATCAGGGTCATTAAGGTCATTTGGAACAGGGTCAATTACAAGTTCAGTGATAGGTTCAATTCTAGGAGTAGGAATAATAGGACTAGGACCCAATTCAAAGGATGTAGCCTACATAGGTTGAGGGCCTAGTGCTTTTCTTCTTGAATACACCTATAGTGGACAAGATAAAGTTGGTGGTTGCTCCTCCTGTATCATGTCCTGTGAGTCCTTTGAGTTAGAGACCAAAGGAGTCAAAGAAGAAGCAAAGTTAAGAAGAAATAGATCTTTGTCCTTGTCTTCCAAGAAGGAAGTGTCCCCTTGAAGATAAGGACGAACAAAATAGGAATTATCTTCCACAAAGGTGACATCAACTAAGAAAAGAGATTTCTTGGTAGGTGGATGATAACACTTATATCCCTCTTGAGGGAAAGAATACCCAACAAAGATACATTTGAGGGCACAGGGATTAAGTTTTCCCCTATGTGGAGTGTGTATATGGACAAAAGATATGCAACCAAAAACTTTAGGGTTAAGGCCATTGCAGGCATTGAACCTTAGAAAGATTTTGGTGAGGAGTTAGATTGGACTATGAGAATCAAGACTCCTTGAGGGCAGTCGATTGATAAGATGAGTGGCTATCAAGACCGCTTCTCCCCAATATTGTTTTGGGACATTCTTTTGAAATATGAGAGCTCTTGTAATAGCTAGAAGGTGACCATTCTTTCTTTCGACTACCCCATTTTGCTAAGGAGTATGGACATAAGAAAATTCATGATCTATGCCCTTTTCGTGAAAGAAGGATGACAAAGACTAATTGAAATAGTCTTTGACATTATCAGAACAAAATCTTTTTATTTCAACACCAAATTGAGTTTTAACCATGTTGTAGAAGATTGGAAAAATGGTGCACACCTCAAATTTAGTTTCCAAAAGGTATAACAAAACCACACAAGTGCAGTCATCAACAAAGGAGACAAACCATCGAGCTCTAGAAATATTAGGAATAGTTGAGGAGCCCCACATATCACTATGAACTAGTGTAAATGGAAGAGAACTTTTATTAGTGATAGGGAATGAAACCCTCTTGTGTTTTGTAAGTTCACAGATCACAATGGAAATCCTCAACATCTAATCCTTTGAACAATAAAGGAAACATCAATTTAAGAACCCTAAAAAGGGGATGACCAAGACGAAAGTGATGAAACCACAACTTATCTTTATTGGACTTGGAGGACTCAACTAGGAATGACAGAAGGGAAACTCTCCCTTTATTAACCTGACCACTAAGATCTTCAAGATAGCATCTCTCTCTCTAGCATGCCCAATCACCCTTCCCGTGCTTTGTTTCTAAAATTCACACAAGGATGAATGTAAAATGACATTACAATTGGAATATGTGGTAAGTTTTTAGATTGGCACGAGATTGGTGAAAAGCTTAGGAACATGGAAGACATTTTTAAGGGTAAGGTGACTGTTTATCAGGACATCTCATTGGCTGGCCACAATTATTAATGATCCATCTAACGTGGTTATTTTTCTTGTGCTAAGACATGGTGTATAGGATATAAATTTGTGGGAGGAACAGATTATATGATTTGTGGCTCCTAAGTCAAGAATCTAGGTATTTGGGAGGGTTACATCTGAAACATAAAAGACATGAGAAGAGGAAGATATACCTATAAAGGCCAGAATGCAAGTACCTGTCCCAAGTCTCTGATGCACGGAAATAGCTTAGAGACGCCATTTTGGCATTTTCGAGATGTTTCCTATTTCAGAAACGTTGAAAATGGCCAAAAACATTTTTTGGGCCATTTCTGTAATTTCATAAACGTTTCAGGGGTCGTTTCGCAATTAATGAAGACTATCGAAAACTCGTTTCCAACAACGAAACTGGTTAGAGATAGAAACAATTATGTCTCTAACCAACAAGTATATATATTCTTCTCCTTCTCCCCAGTAACTCACACCTTAGCCCTAATTTTTTCTAAAGTCCGAATCCAAAAATCGACTCAATCCTCTCGTCATCGTTCTCACACCCTGTGTCAATTGTCATCATTCCCTCTTGTCGTTGATTGCTCGATGCTCAGTGCTCGTGTCGCCGTTGATTTAATTGCTCGCCTTGCTCGGTCTTCTCTCCATTTTCACGCCTTTTGTCATTGTTCCCTCTCACCACTGATTGATCGATGCTCTGTGCTCGTGTCGCCGTCAATTCGAGCCTCGGTCTTCTCTCCATTCTCACACAGTCACACCCTTTGTCGTCGTTTCCTCTCACTGCCAATTGCTCGATGCTTGTGCTGCCATCGATTCCATTCTAATACGGTGATGCCCTTTTGTCGCCATTCCCTCTCGCTGTTGATTGCTCAATGCTTGGTGCTCATGTTGCTGTCAATTTGATTGCTTAGTTGCTCCCTCTTGTCGCCGTTAATTTGGTTGCTCGATGCCTAGTTGTTCCCTCTTGTCGCCGTCAATTTGGTTGCCCGATGCCTAGTTGCACGTCGTGAATCCTATCTACAACTAAAAGCAAACATAGAACTTATGTTTATGTTTGGTTGAATGCATTGTGGACTTTCTATTTATGTTTGTTTGAATGCATTATGGAATTTAAATTTATGTTTGTTTTAATGCATTGTGGAAGGAATTTATGTTTCCTTTTAGATTGAATAACTATTTTTTATAATATTTTTTATTAAAAATTATATTTACAAAAAAACCCCTATATGTTTTTTATTTACGCTTTTACTCCGTGTTTCTGTTTCCTACTTTTTTAGAAAAATGTCGTTTCCCTGTTTCCATTTCGTATTGAAAACATTTCCCATTTCCATTTTCTTTTCTAATGACCCCAACAGACTTCTTAGTTTTTCAATCTCTTCCCAATTGAGCTCCATTGAATATGCTTGTTCTTGGACCTTTCCCTCTACAGGATGATGGCTACTAGCCACATAAACTTGCCCCTGTCCTCTTAGTTGTCCATTCTTAGGAGGCTTACCATGGAGTTTCCAACACTTCTCTATGGTATGACAAGGCTTCCTGCAATAGTTGTACCATAAAGAGTCCTTGTTGTTTTTTTATGAATCAGATGCCTTCTTATCCTCTCTAGGTTGCTTGTACGTGAGTTTAACTGCATCCCAAATCCCCTTAGCAATGCTTAGGAACATAATTGTGTCGCTAATCTCCGACAACATGGAGTTCCATAGCCAAAACATGACTAATGAATCTTCCTCGTCCCAATTGCATATGTAGGATCATCCTTCTTAAGCCCGATTCCAAGTAAATGACTCAACTTCCCTTTGCCTTTCAACAACGTTCGGATTAACTGAGACCACTTCAAATAGTTCCTTCCATTCAATCTATATGCTACCTAAATGTTCTGCAGCTCCCTGCCCGAAGTTGAGCCATTGCTTCCAGCAAAAGGTACCTCTATTGTACTACTAGATTCAGTTGTGTCTGTCATGGTTCTAGGGTTTAGGCACCTACTAAAGTGAATCGAATGTTAATACTGGCTACAACCAAAAGAAAGACTAAAGTCGGTGCCTGATTCCAGGAATGTGGACCTAGGGCTCTAATACCATGTCAAGAGTAACTAGTTATCCAATCTATTATCCTTAGGATAGAATTACACAATTATATACAGTTGGTCAATGAAGAAACTAATCTCTAAATTAGGCAATTGCCTAATTATATCCTACTGTAATTAGGAAACACATACAACCTAGAATACAGCTGGTGAGATGCGATCAAGATAGGATCTCCTAGGAAAGGAATATATAAATATGGAAATATAGATCTCGAGGCATATGAATCTCTAAATATGAATCTCGGTATCTTCTAACACAAGACAACACCTATGAGACATTTAAATTATTTTGCTCACTTAGCACTTCTGGTTCACATTTTTTGTCTTCCTTTTTGGGAGGCTTCACTGAAGTTCTACTAGAATTTCCACCCCTTTTGGATAAATAGAACTTCCACACAAATATGTATTATATCTTGCCCTTTTTTTCAATAACTACAAAAAAAGAAAGGAATAGTCTTCATTCTCCATGCATCTGTGTGTTTATTTTCAAAAGGAACTTTGCACTTGAGTTCAACAAAATTGCTAGACTGATGTTATACAAAAACACACATACAACCTGCTTGAACCCGATGGACCAACTCCATTACCCAGAAATAACCTTAAGACCGGGTATGATTACCCCTGAAGTCCTTCATGTGTCCTTAGTTTCATGTGTTTGGCAGCATCACTACTTAATGAGCAAGAGATATAGGGGGACACTGATATTTGAAGGGAAAAACCTTGGTTATTGACTAATGTTCCTTAGAAACCATTGCATAATGTTTCCTTTTTAGTAGTACAGAGAGAGAGAGGGAGAGAGAGAAAGAGAGAGACCTGAAATTACCTTCTCGGCTGAATGCTTATCAACTAGATCAGTTTCCCACTCTTCAAGTTCATCCTGCAAAAAACCATAATTTATTCCTTTACTGCATCAGCCATGAAAAAGTATGTAGGTAGAAAGTTTCAAAGAAACCAACAGCATTTCCCGTACCGATTCATGCCATGAAGTATTCAATAACTGAAAAAACAACTCTTAACTTCTTAACATTTGGGCATCATTAAAGAGCTTTCCAGTTAGGGGCAAAAAATCATCACTTAAAGCACATGCCCTAATGAAATCAGTAAAAAGAACTTGATAAGGTGGCCACTGAAGCCTGTGAAAACTTAAAAAAAACACATAGAAACTCAAAAGATATGAAATATCATATCAAAAGCACATAGTCAAGTAAAAAAGCATAGAGAAAACAAAAGTATAACACCTCTACATTAATACTCCAAGTATGAGGATGAGAACTGAAGTGTGCAAATAAATGAAGATGGGAAAAATTGATTAAGGAAGGAGGTACTTCAACGCATCTTGCTTGAATTTATTTTAGATTGTATGATTGATTTCAAAAATACAAGTTGACTCATTTCGAATATGCTATGAAAACAAAGTCGAGGTTCCCAAAGAATGAAAGGTGCCTCAAAACATGGTTATCTATGGTTTATACAAACAAATATATGGAAGTTGAATTAGATAAGAAGAGAAGCCATGGATACATCAAGCCAATCTCAAGTTGTGAACACTTCTTCAATAGATTGAATCTTCTTTAAGAGTAATGTTTTCTATGAATTCTCAGAGAAAGACCAAACAAAAGCCATTATGATTGTGTACGATCTCATGGAAAATAAAGAGAAATGAAAATAAAGTGAGAAATTGCAGGATAAGTAGCCAATTCTTTCCAGCTGGTTTTACAAAGAAAATGAGAGAAAATCAGGGGTAATTTCTACGTTGAAAAAAATGACATAAACCAATAATGAATTGAGAAAGAAAACAATTCTCCTTATCTTTTTGTCCATTTCATTTCCTTTCCTCTAAAACTAAGCACCAAATGCAGGATGGCAGGAAAATAAGTATCTCTTTTCTCTCTACTCTGGACAACAATAATGTTTCCCATGAACTGAATGCTTCAGTCAGAATATGGTTTCCCATGAATTTTGCAGAGGAAACACAAGTCTCTAGGGAATCAATATTCTGTAAGAAGTTATAGGAAATCAAGTATTGACACTAATGTTTACCAAATAAATGGTTCTTCTTTTAGTTTATATGTATTTCCTGCTTACAAGTATAAGATCAACAAACCATCATTTTAGTTAAGTTTATACTTGGGAGAGATACTAAGCTAGACATTTGAAAAAGCCGAACTGCTTGCTATTTGATCCTAAAGATTTACCAAAATCTGTTTAGATGATTCCCTTCACGGAAAGACACCATTTCTCCTCCTAAGAAACTCTTAAAGATGTGAACAAGCATTCGGTCCAATATTTCTTTCAATATCATTAAAACCATGATGACCTTTAAACAAATTACTTTCCATGCTAACACCATCATCCGCTCATGGCAAAAGATAACCCATATGCTAATGATTCCAATCACATGAAAGTGCTTGACTGTTAAATTATGAAATCCATTTAAACACACATTGATCACTCTTTAACAGTTGATCAATAGGAATGAGAAATTAGGGTTGTATTAGCTGAATGCAAGACTTGCTATTACTTGGTATTTCAAAATCATTGGGACCCTTTGGAATTTTCTTCTTCATAACCATACATATCATACATATAGCTCATCCCCTAACCCACCCTCTCTCTCCTGCTTTGAGTTGAAGACTTCTCAGCTTGCAAAATTGAGAGAAGGAGATCCTTCTTTCATTATCTTCAACTACATTACAACTTGATAATATAGACCAAGTAATCAGCTAGTGGAAGAATTGGCAGAAGGGCTTATTTTGTTTCATTTTCAGTTATAGTAACTGCATGCTTAAAACTTTTCTGTGTATGCATTAAACTATGTCACACAGTTTTGTGTCCACTACCGGGTAGACTGATTTACAGAGAACTAAGCAAGAGAACATGATAATCATTTTGATATGGTGTTATCTATGAATCATTAGCAGTGACATACTTTGCAAAAGGATACCGTGTACCTCTTCTTGTTGTTCCACATATTTTCGGATCCAGTCTGCCTGGGACGACTGGCAAGAATCTAAAGTATCTTCATAAGAATGTCTCTTAACTCTAACAGTAGTTTCAGGTGTTTCCTCCTCAATCTTGACAGATGAATCCACGGCAGGAGTCCAATCTTCACTTGCAGTTGATATGATGCCAACAGCACCTCCTAAAGCAATTATTTAAGTAGGATACTGTGAATTATCAAAGCACAATTCTGTATGTCCAAACAACCAATTGCTGTGAACTTGCTCTTAGAATACCTCCATCAGTATACAGAGAAGCCCCAGTAGAAAACTTCAGGGGAAGCTCGTTCCCAGGCAAATTCAAACATAACCAATCAAGAGCAGACTCAAAAGTAACATTTTCCTGTGCAGTAGGAAGAAAACAAAAACATTAGTATCTGAAAATAGCATTAGTAAATTATGAGAACGAGCCTTTGCCTTTCCAAGGGAAAATTACAAGCCACCAGAAAATGAAACAAATCACAAATATAACAAAAGGTTAAGAATAGGCCACAAATTCCAATGAAGACTAGACATTCATGGAAACAGATGAAGAAAACACTAAAATGCTGAACAGCACGTAACTGATATGTGGAAAAAAAATATCTATGTATATGTCAATGTCAATTACGTTGAAATCTATTTGAAGATAGACCATTATTCTCAACCAAATAATGGAAGCAACAAGCATAGGAAGAATTTGAATAAACTTCTATAAGCAAAAATCTCAGATATCCATTATCATGAGACAACGAAGTTGAGAAACAAAAGCGAAAGGAGACCGACATGCTGGATTTAAAATAAGCAAATCAATAAACAAAGTAACACGTTAATGAGCCAAACAAATATACGAACTGCCCTAAAGATGCAAAAAATAAATAAAAAGAAAATACATGATATGATGATAATGTGCGTCTTTTGTTCACTTCGAACTCAAATTTGCTTCGAAATGCAGAATGTGTCTGGTGAAAATAAATAAAACAAACAATTGAGGAACACGGATGAAGTGAAGTAGACAGTAAAACTAAGCGGCGTTCAAGAGGCTTACTCCTAGTTTGTTTTCCTATATTTTATCATGAACCAAACGGACTTCGAATAATTAGTAAACGTTCGAGGTAACCTTAAGAGCAGAGAGAGCGCGTTCAATGTGATCGTCGGAGAAGCCTTCGCAGGAGAGTTTCTCGTAGATAGACCGGAGCTTCTTGGCCTTCTGTTCTCTGGAGAGAGACTCGTCGACGGGAGTTTGGACGGACTGAGACTGTCCGGAACGGCCGGAGTTGAGCAAGAGCCGGCGGAGCCGCTGCTCGTTCTCGGCCGTTATATGGAGCTTCGGACCAGATTGAGATTTGCCTTTAGATGACGAGGACGATGACGACGACAACGACTTGTGCATCTGCTGCTTCTTCTTCGGAGCCATTTCAGAGAGAGAACTCGTGATCAGAGTGAAATTGGGCGAAAGGGCGAGTAAAGCCGTTGAGGTCGGTGGGACGCCGGCTTTGAAATGGTGGACCGTCGAGATCTTCTTCGAATCAAACCGATGGCCTGATTTATGACCGACTTTCTAATTTCCATATTTCCATTTGCATAATTTCCCGAATTTTTAAAAACTAAAAATATATTATACTATTTTTTAGTTCATATAAATTCGCATCAAATATATAAATTTATAATAATTTTATTTAAAATTAATAATAATTCTAGGGGATAAATTTATTATTTATTTTAAGTATAATACTGTATATATCATGTTAATTTATAATAATTATTTATCAAATTTGTTTGAGAGCATAATATTTTTTTAATGATTATTAGTTTTATTCTCTTTGTTATGATTATTATTTTTATTTTTAAAAAAATTTAATAATTTGACTTTTTAACGAAAGAATAATGTTAATGAGTGATGTAATTATACTGAACAAGGAGATATAAATACATTTTAATTTAGTATTATTGATAATTAATAATAATAGTTGTAAAAGAATCACAGGATTACTAGACGCCAACAAATGGAATTCTATCATTCTCTGAGGGCAGCCCTGCAATTCGTCGTCAAAAGGGGGGGGTAAATAGAATAAAAAAATTTCCCGCCAGCATGGCAAGAAAAGGAAAATATCATTGGAAAAAATAGAATAAAAAAGTAAATAAATAAACGGCTCAAAACGAAGCTGAGAAACTGCGGAACGCTCGAGGAAGGGGAGAGATCGGCCAATAGGATTCGTCTTCTCATCTCTTCCGGTCGTTGCTAACATCTACCTTGTAGCTTCTTCTGCTTCGGATCGGGGAGAGAGAGAGAGACGGTTGCAGAGAGATGAAGGGCGCGATGTTGAGTAGTACATCATCGCCGTGTTATTATTCGTACTGCAGGCCCCAGCAAACCCTAGAACATCCTTCTCTTCCGTCATCTTCTCGTTCTCGTTCCTTTTCTGCGTCATCGATCAAGGTATCCCTCTCTGTTTCTGTTTGCGCCTTTGTAGTGCACTTATCTTGTGGTTTATACAGGTAGTTGATTGTTTATGCATGTCATTTGCTTAATTTTTTGATCAATTTGTTTAATCAGAATTCCAGCTTATTTGGCACTCGAGTATCGGTGAGTAATATGGTGAGGCTGAGCTTTGCACGTGACGGCAGGACGGGTGGATACAGGCCAGGTGAGCTCTTCCTGTTGTTTTTACAAATTTTGGTTATTTGATAATGGGATAGTTTTGTCAGATGTTAACTTGTATCTATGTGTAAAATCCGTAGATATAATGCGGTTAACATTGGAATCAAAGCTTTGTTGTTATCTTGTTTTTGCCTGGAATAAGTAATTTCTGATGAATGCTTGAAATGGGTTCGTTTTCTTGTTGATCAGTGATTTTCAATATAAATTATCGTTATTTGTATATCGAGTAAAAATGACTATTTAGGCTGCGGCTGTTTCCTTTGTAGTAATTGGGTATGAGTCCTAGAGGTTAGAGCATTATTACTTTAAACTCAAGGATACAACTTCCAATATAATCAACTGGGAGAATCTGGATCCATGGAACACCAAGAAGTGAGGGAAAAGGCTCACTGAGTGGAGCTGATTTGAGTCTGTGTTACATGTCCTACAAGTTAAAGAAGGAACATATCTTGCGGTGCATAAACTGAATACTTTAAAGAAATTGAGTTATTGATTGCTCTTCTTTATTTGATGATATTGGAATATTGGAGAAACTTGATCCAACAAAGTTTTCCTAATTTTACTTGGTACTCAACATGCTGTATTAGTTCGTAGAACACTTATATACCGAATTGATGTTAAACCAATGAAGGCAAGTTCTTGATTGACATGTTCAACTTAAACACATCTTATTACTGTGCGACATATGCCATATGTTGTAAGATTCGAACACAAGTAACACTGGTAGTGGTAGCTTCATGCTGCTAGTTGAAGTGTAAAATCTCTTGCCTTCTCTTTGCCGGGTAAGGAGACTAAAAAGCTTTAGATTGAACCTGGAATTCATAATTAGTTGCCTCTAAGACCTTAGGCCAATTAGACTGAATTAGTGGTAGTGATATGCCTTTCCTGCTTCTTGGAGGAAGAGAATCAGCTGTTACAGACCCGGTGTTGAAAGAAAGCAAGTCTACTTTCACTTTTGAAGGACAGCTTCAATCGAAAGCCTTCCCTATCTAGTGGGGAAAATGTGCGATAGCAACCTATCATCCTAATAATAATGAAGGGTCCTCTCATTGTAAAGCTACAGCTTGAAAGCCAGCCTTACCTTCTAAGTAAATCCTAAAGGCCTTTTACTAATAGTTTTAGTTAGGGCTTTTCTCCCTTTCTTTGCTACAGTGAACCATCTGTTCTCATGGATTACTCTAAGGGCATGGCTTAAAGGCATAGGAGGCAGTCATAGCCTTTTAGCTTGGACTAGGATTAGCGTGGCACTTTCCATTTCACCCCTAGACTCTGCTTGAACCAAGTTACCTACTCTAATAAAGTCAGTGTCTGGTGATAATGAAGAAGAAGAGAGATTTTTTGAACAGGACAATTTGGTCGCGTAGATCTTCTATTTCAGCGGAATTCGTGGATTGCTCCATACAAATTTACAATGGAAAAACTCATGTTCGTTGTAAGATCATTGGGATCCGTACGGGGAGAAGAGAATCTAGAGAATCTAGGCTCTCTAAACTAGACCGACCTGCACCCGCATGCACGCTTCTCCAAACAGAGGCACACATTGTAACAATTCACCCCAATAGCAGCTCTAGTGTAACTGATTGATGCGTCAATTTAAGATTTTTAAAATTTTAAGAACTAACTTTGGCTCCTAAATTTCTTGATTTTTTCGACTGACTGAATTGGAACAACTGACTTGTCGCTTTACAGTTGCATTAATTTAACTGACTGGTTCATTTTGGTTCTGATAGCAAAGCTAAAGCCTAAAGTCATTGTTTCAAATATGATTAGGGGTGTCAACGGTTCGGATTGGTCCGGTTCTATAAAAATCCAGTAACTGAACTATTTTTAACGGTTCCGAAAAAATAAGAACCGTAACCGAACCATTACATATATAAAACCAAACCATGATCAATCCGTCACATCGGACCGGTTTTGGTTCTATCCAATTAACATTTAGCTTCTAAACATTTTCGCAAAATATGAAATTACAAACAAATTTGTTAATTAAAATAAACCCATAACTTCATTAATGTTTCAAATCTTGAAGTAAAAGTAGAACAAAATAATTCATAGACTACCTCACCAAATGAGATTACATCGGCCATTTAGTATAGCAATAGTGCATAAAAATCTAGAAATAAAAGAGTTCATGAATAACAATAACCAACAACAAAAAAGAAATAAACAAAACCTAGCAGATTAAAATTACAAATAATAATATATTTATGCATATGTATATATATACCCAAAAAATTATAATATATATACAAGTATAATATCGGTTCCGATTCGGTTCAAACCACGATTTGAAAAGAAAAATCAGTAACCAAATCAAATATATCGGTTTTTAATTTTTTAAAACCAGAACCTAACTGTTGAACCATAGAACCAATCCAAAAGGCACGGTTCAATTGGGTTTGGTCTGGTTCACTAGTTTTCGGATATTTTTTGACACCCCTAGATATGATTCTCTTAAAGTATGAGTCTGCCTGAAGTTTTGATTTCTTTCCCAAAATGGGCTTTTTCTTTTTGCTCAGTAGTATGAGCTTTACATGGTCTCTTCCATCATGTGTTTTAACCATAAACAGGTTGGGTCCTCTCTAAAACTGTCTGTATTCATGGATTTCTTATATGCTTTATTTCTTTTGAATAATTTGCAAGGTGATCCTTAATTATATTATTTTATTGTAGTAAGATCAGGTATTCTATTCCAATTTCCTAATTTATTCTGTGTTCTGTTTTGCAGTTGTAAAGGCTGTTGCCACATCAGATTCAGTTTTGGGGTTGCCCTTAACTGAGGAAAATGTGGAGAGTGCGTTGGATGAAATTCGGCCATATCTTATTGCCGATGGAGGTAATGTTGCATTACATGAAATAGATGGGAATGTTGTGAGGTTGAAGCTACAAGGAGCATGTGGCTCCTGTCCAAGTTCTACAATGACTATGAAGATGGGAATTGAGCGTCGTTTGTTGGAGAAGATACCTGAAATATTTGCAGTGGAAACAATACAAGATGAAGAAACCGGCCTTGAGCTGAATGAAGAAAACATAGAAAAGGTAATAATTAATTTCTGCTGAATACCATTTACAAAATGATCCTGCTTTTAGAGCAGATGCATTTTCTGCCATGTTTTTAGACACATGAGGGTGCATATGAACTCGTAGATTCCCCCACCCTACGAGCAACTACATATGAAGCATTAATCCTACTATGTGAGGTTGGCTATATGAATTTTAGCTCATCAATTGTCTATCTATGGTCTTATATTCCATAAAGTCCTGATATCATACCTAGGAGTCTCCCATCAAGTTCTTGGTCTTCCTCCACCTCTTTTCTTAAAGGTTTGTTCCATTTCATTCACTCTCCTCACAGACCTTTTACTCCCCCTCCCCCACAAAACAAAACAAAACAAAAAAGGAGAAGAAAAAAAGATAATTGGGCTTGCTTTCTAGTCATCACATGTTCTTTGGATGTTGGGTGTGACAATTCTAGTGAGGTTGGAGTGAAGTCTGCTCCATTGATTAGAAGGCTGAGCAAGGTCAGATGATACATGAATGATGCTACATCTGAGGATCAGGTGAGGTGCAACCACAAAAGCCAGTGGTTTATTTTAACAAATAAACCTATAGAACTCAGTCCAAATGATCATCATAACCTTCCACAAAAAACCAACCCCATTTCGGCAAATGATTAGGCCTCTTACACCACCTACCCTGTAACTTTCTTAAAATAACTCCTCGCCCTCTCCTTCGTAGACCTCCATAAACTTTTATGAGTAAGCACTTTGTTAAACACCTTAGCATTCTAATATCTAAACCTCCGCCATCTAAAGGAGTTCACATAGTTTCTCAATTAATGAAATAACAATTAATCCATTGCCCAAGCCATCCCAAAGGCATTCTCTTTCCAAATTTTCAGAGGGCCTGTTTGGAAGGGATTTTCAGTTTTGTTATATCATTATTTTCATATGCAAAAACAGAAAATTATGTTTGGTTAGTCATTTTCATTTTCAAAATTTTGAAAACAAGAAACTGGTGTTTTCACAATTTCACTTTCTTCTCTCTCCATCCCTCACTGCTTACAACTCTTCGCCACCAATTGCCTCATGCCAGAGAAGTCGCTAACAGCCAGAGGGGTGGGGGGAAAATACAAAAATAAGAAAAACAACACAGTTGAAAAAAAAAAAAACAAATTGTCAACCATGTTACGTTTTCATTTACTTAAATGAAAATGAAAAGGGAACAGCCCCTGTGTGGTTGACCAATTTTTGCATATGCCCATTCTATTAGGATTTAGGACTGTTCAAATTGAAATACCATGTTGAAGCTTCAAAATCAATTCTAAGTATATACTCTTGTTAACTATCCACTGGAAATATGTAGCGATATTGGTAAAGGCATAAATACAAGTGATGCACTTTTTGGGTGCCTATGATGGTTTAGAAACTCTTCCAGTTTTAGTATAGGACTTTTTCAGGACCATTTTCATTCGTGACCTTGTTGTCTTCTTTAATCACTACTGATTTGGCATTATTTATATAACGAAAAGCTTATGTGGTTTACATGCATCTAGTTTAATATACTCAATTGGGCTAGCCTTCCTCTTTCTCCTCCTTGTTCCCAGTTTCCGTGTTGGCTATAACAATACTTGAATCAATTTAGGTCCTTGAAGAAATAAGGCCTTACCTAGTTGGGGCATCAGGTGGAACACTTGAACTCGTGGCAATTGAAGAACCAATTGTGAAAGTTCGAATCACTGGTCCAGCTGGAGGGGTCATGACCGTTCGAGTGGCTGTCACACAGAAACTACGGGAGAAAATACCAGCAATTGCAGCAGTTCAGCTTCTCTGAGACCCGACTTTCATGTTGGAAGAAGCATCGAGTAGTAATCTGGCTTGACCAGAGGGTGCTTGAAAACTTTGTTAAATAAGGGACTGGAGGAGTGGCCATAAAAACGAGTAAAACACAATTGATAGCTGGTGCTTATGTACAGTTCCGAACTTATTTGGGTGTAATGCTTTCAGAGGAGCTATTCTTTGCTGTTGTACAGAATAAACTTGATATAGATTGAACACTGTTATTTGAGTAGACAACCCACGAGCAGGATAATTGCCTGAAGCAAAATGCGCTTGGCTTGTGCCTGTGGACTTGTGATATTTTGATGTGTTATTTCCATTGATTTGAGATATCAAAATCACAGTGGCAAAACACTGCCCAATAAATATCTGGTCTGCTAAACACTGCCAAATGAAGTTTTTGCTCTTAGAAGATCGATTCCTTTCTCAAAGTTCGGATCCCAAATGTAAGATTGCAGTTATTTTTATAGAACATTTTTAAAATAAGAACATGTGCATGCTGCACTTGGAAAAGTGCTTAAGCCATGTCGATGGATGTCTCTTATTTTAAATAAAGTAGAATTTACAGATAAATATCTTTCTAACGAATTAGCTGGATAAGATTTATCCAATGCGCATGATGGTTTGTTAACAAAACTAATTTATTAAATAATAAAATACTATAGATTTCCGTATAAAGCAACTCACTATAAAAGGAAATGATTATAGTTCTCCATGTTGGCTTCGCCATCCACAGCCCACAAAACAAATTGAGAAGGAATACGTTGAATTGATCATACAACATGCGTCCTCATTATGAGCTAAAGACGGCAAAATTTTGATAGGGATACGACTTTCACAAGTTTACCCACAACTAAATAAATGGAGATATCTGATACATATTTGAGCTGGCCTCTATCTTCAATGAGATCGACCCGCCACCATTTTTAGCCGAGCCAAATTCCACAAAAACCCAAAACAGGCCGGCCCACGCATCGCTTAATGGCAGTAAAGTTTGATCACCGAATCAGCACCAGCAGTGAATAACCACGGTTGTCCAGGATGGAACTTACAGTCCATTACCCCTAACAAAGAAGAATGATTGAGAATATCAGCACAGTTCAATATGACATATCAAGTTAATACTCTTCATAATTTGTAAGTCGCGGCATTAGGTTGCTCAAGGTTGTTCCTTTTTATTAGATGGTTATCCAAACTAAAATTAATCCTTTAGCTAGGACTAGATGGAGGACAAAATAGAGATGATATAAAAAGCACTAACCTCTTCTATTTTCACTTTCATGCCCTCGGAGAATTTCCAATGGAACAATAAGAGGGTTCTGATTTAGATCTGAGTAAACCATGCCGTGAAAAACATATGCCGTGCAATCATCAGAGCATGACGCAAATAGAGGATAGGAACGATGAAAGGCCACATTGGTAATATCTTTTGGATGACACCTGACATGAGTAAAACCAGAAAGAGCCATTATGTTGAATTTCTAAAAGAAGAGTAAGCAAACTACAGAAGAAAAATACCTTCTCATCATTCTCTCACTTTAGAATATTATCCTTTTAATGCATGAAACCTTTGTTTATAAAACTACATGCGTATGTAAACTTTTATATGTGTTTGCACAGGCAAACAAGTACTACACGGTCATGATCACCAGTTAGTTTATGTTTTAAGTCAGTAATCAATACATTATCCTACTGATATTTGCCCATATATCACAAATTTCTGCATTGTTAATTTCAAAGGTTCTCTGCTATTAAAAGTTAGAAGAGGCATCTGAATGGTCTTCACCATGATAAATTAAGGAAAAAAACAATTGCAGACCTTTTAAAAGAACATAATCATTTGGGGGGGGGGGGGGTGACAAGAAGACATACTTTAGAATTCTGTAAGGTTGAGATGAGAGGTCCATATCAAACCAACACAGTTTTCCTTCTCTACTCCCCACAATGACATTATCACCTGCAGTATAAAAGCCACCTCAGACATATACAGCAGAAATTGGAACACAACAATTCTTAGATTTAACTTTTGAGTGTGAAGAACAAAAACTACAGAACCTATCTATCAATCAAATTACAAATGAACAGCTCAAAGTCAGAGATATACCACCAGGATGAACTGCAATGCAAGAGACTTCACGGAGTCCAGTTTCAAGCTTCTTAACGAGCTTTTGCTTCAATAGATCATAAACACGAACATTCTTTTTTGTTGAAACAAAGAAGACAGAACGGGTTGGATGGAAGGAAGATGAAACTGGAAGCCCATGCAACTTGAAAGGAATTCTTTGCGTTTGTTTCTTTGACAGTAGGTGTATCAATATTGCTCTCGATTCACGTAACAAAGAAGTTAAGAAATACCATAAAGACAAATGGACAAATGTCTGGCCTATCAAATGAAACTCAACTCTTGCAGCTCTAAATAATGCACTTCATAACAGAGAAGCATAGCACACTAACTTTCAAAATACTCCACCTATATGATTGGCTCAAAAAGAAAAGTAGTCAAACAAAATGCATGACCAATAATTCATGTTCTCAGATCAACTAATATCAGTATGTTTGCATAAATTCAATTCATGAGAACTGAATTTGCATTAGAAGACATTATCTCTTTTGTATTACACCACATAGAAAACTTGTCAAGAAGTTTCATTCTAGCCAGTTCCCATAAATTGGATATTTAAATGACAAATGAGCCCTCTACCAAATTAACCACCAAACTGAAAAAGAAATAAATGTAATACCAAAAATAGAAAAAAAATTAAACATCTTAATGGGAATAAAATTCATGAGGAAAACAATTACCCTGAAGCCCCTTGAATTCTAATTAACAAATATTCATGCATGTCAGCAATTTAGTAAAACAAGAACTAAATGTAATTAGCACAAGGATATCAGAAGGCATTACTGTAGAGAAGTAGTCTCCTTTCCGATGCCATTCTACTGAAGACACAGTCTGCAAGATTGCAAAAGAAGAAAGTAGATTAATTGATAATATGAAGACATTCAATCTTGTTTTCCTATATCTCAATATCATCAGACAAGTCCAAGAATAAAATAATGGAACAGAATGAAACAATTGACCTTAAAATGCTTTAATCGAACTCCCTCATGGTTATTGTCTCGAGCCCAGGTCACAGTTGATGAAGTATTATTACCTGTGAAACAGGAATGCATGAAAAGATCAAACCATAACCATTTCATATATAACCATCCAAACTGATGCCTAATTCTCACTAACCAGAGGGGTCTGATGCTGTAGGTGTTTCAACATGCAGTACTTCTTTAACCCTTCTCTGGACTTCGTCATCCCCAAATCCAGTGTTTAAAAGGAATACATCTTGTCCCCTGCAAAAAGTTAATAGTAGTTAAATATATGGACAAGTGTGTGTGAGTGTGCGTGCATGTGTTAGAGAGAGAGAGAGAGAGAGGAAAAACCCTATTAAGTGCATTAGACTTACACAGAGACTGCTAATATTGGAAGCTCAGGCAAAGGATTCCATGCCACATGCTGGACAGCTTCACCAAGTTCCCATATTCTAAGACATCTTCCAGTTTCAACCTCCCATACACGCACTGTTCCATCACTCGAACCTGTGCAGAACATTGTAGATAGTACATACACGATAAATACTTTCTTTCGAGATTCTTCAAACTAGAGACAGCACATAGATATAAGAATAGGTCCCAAACCTGAAGCAATCCACTGCCCAGAAACCTCCGTAGAAATTGACATAACTGCACCCTTGTGCCCTCTATATTCCAGATAACATGTTCTTGGATAGGGCTTAAGATCTTTACGACTTGGTAGCTTTGGCTTTAGAGATTCAGGATCGATATTAATCTAGAATATAGGGGAGGAAAGGTAATTACATTATGACAGATTAGAAAGCAAAATAAACAAGGAAATGAAGAAATGCCAAATTACATTATCACATATCAGGCATTATGAATTTTGCCCCACACTTACACGTTTTTTCCGAGCTCTAGGACACAAATATAGGTCCAAACAACGGTCAAAAGATTCTTTAACAGCTTTCTCATAGGCTGGAACACTTCTCAAAGATGTAAACCTAAATAAGAAGAAACTTATTACAACTTTGTTTAGCATTAACCAAGAGAAGCAATTGAATGACAGCTAAATAATGACTGACATTTTTTGGGAAAGCCAACAAGAAGACTGATATAAACAGTACCTTTTAGGAATATATTTAGGTTGGTCCTCCTCAAACATAAGCTGATAAGAATTTATCTCTTCTTGCGTTGGAATATATTCCAAAGAAGGATTATAAGATTCCTCGTGCCCTGAAAGTTAAATTCAAAGTAATGAAACAACAAATCTTAAGATTTACATTTAAAGAGAAATTGAACATTACTTCAAATATGAAATTCATGATTAATGTCCATGCCAGACCAATGGATGATACCTGGCAATTTTGGCTTTGGTGCAGGAATATAAGCCAATCCATGACTAGTCTTTTCAGATGAGCCGGAATCATCTCCCCACAAAAGATAGAACTGTGATTCTTCTTTTGGTTTGTCAAATTTTATTAATCCCTTCCGAATAGCCCTCACATACTCAACCACCTGTCAGTTGATGGCAAGTCAAACCATGAAAACCAGAAACATATACAGCCAGAGTTTCAAACATCTAGCAAACTCTCCAACACTACTTTTGGCATTTACCTATGTTAAGACCTAGCAACAAGTTCAGATTGTTGCATCCCAAAAATCTTCAGTTGGAAAAAATCAACTAGGAATATGATTATGCAAAAAGGATGCAGAAGTAGATAGTCATCAAACATTTCAGTATCAACAAAGCCTTGTGATATATTAAAGAAGCCAGTGAAAATGACACAAGCACAACCATAACCAGAATCCCACGTAGGAATGTAAAGTGAAGACACAAAGGCAATCATAATCAGTGATTACACAAGCTAAATTTCCCAAATAATGAATATAAGAACCTACTTTTTACACATAACACCTCATTATCTTACATACTAAGAAAATCAAATGCCACAAATGCACCTTTTTACTCTCCCACTTTGATGGAATGAACCGCCTCTTTGGTTCTGGGGCATTAGAAAGTGGGTGTTTAGCATCTTCCCAGGTAAACCAGTCAACATAAGGCTGCATTCAAGAAAATGAAATGTGAAACTTTAGAAACTTCAAGAAAATCATGCACACAAAATATAGGAGAGCTGGAATTTCAGGTAGCAAATTTAAAAGATTTATGATATCTACAAGAGCCATACAATAAGGTAATGGCAATGTACAAAAGAGTAAAAACTACAAACCGCATAAGGATCAAAGTCAGCATGCGGTGCTTGTCCACTCAGCAATCTCCGTATAAGTTTAGTCTCATGTTTTGTAAGGTCAACTTCCTCATCATTGTACTCGTCGTAGATTTTGCGCCTGATGTTAAGGGTATTAAAGAAAGGGTAAACATAGACAGCCCCATATTCAACAGTTGGACAAATTCAAAGCCAGTTGAATGAAGATTTGGGTTAGACTCATTAAAATTTGACAGATGTCAACGTTATTTTCAAAGAAACAAATTCTGGGAGTTGTATCCAGCTAGCAGAGAAAGAAAGCTAAGAATTGATTGTACCCACAATACCAGGCACAACTGTATATTCATGATCATGAAGGTTGAGAACTCACCAATTTTTTGAGTCATCGGCACTGGCTAGAAATGAATCCAGCTTGCTTTCTCTCTCCTTTTTCTTGATCTTCTTCCCTCTGATGTCATACCCAATATGTTCCTCATCCTTGTACCACTCCAAAGGAACATCCCCAACTGTATTACGAGGAGCAACCTATCTTGTGAACAAAGAAACCATATTGATCAGACGTAAAAATGTAAAATACCCAAACAAGAGTAGGGGCTTACTAACTGTAAGTCTGTAACAACAATGCGCACTGCAATTTAAACCGGATGATATTCATTACCAGCTTAATATGGAACCATATTTACTTGCCAAAAAAATAATGCAGCCATATTTAAAAAAGCACGGTATGACAATTAGGAACTTCAGTTGCAAATTGCAATAGTTGGTAAAAAAAAGTAACTATAGAAAGTAGTACCTGACCTTCTGTTTGGATTCTGAAAAGAGTCTATACTTTTCTCATGAGAAAAAGAGAGTCAACACCTTACTTGCACAAAAAGCTTAAAGAAAAAATATAACACACCTCATCTTCAGAAGAATCGCTCTCTTCAACTCCCTGATGTTCTTCGTCACTAGCTTGATCCTGCAGACTCTGGTCATCATCAGAGCCATCATAATCACTAGACTCATCAGCACCACCATCATCATCACTAGAATTAACCATCTCCTGCTACAATTACAATAAAACCATCACAAACCTAAGAGGTGCTCGCATTTAAATTTAGAAGTTACAAGCACTGGAAAAGGGAAGAAAATAAGTACGTAACTTCCCACAAAATCTAAAATCAAAGAAGTCCGTACCTTGTCTTCTGCTGGGAATTCGCTCTGTTCTGATCCTGATTCTGTCAATATGCCATCATCCTCGTCGAAATCCTACAGCCACGGAGATTAACTCATTGAACAAATCATAAAAGCAGACAGCATGCATCAAAACTAATCTTCCACGAGTACACCATCTGAAATTACGTGTATAAAGGAGAGAAAGTGAATGGTGAAATAGCATCGGACCTCAACTACGACAAAAGTTATAAATTTAGTTATCTTCAACCGTCAGCAGTTTTCTTTGTTAAATGCTCCATTCTACCAGAAACCCTGAAGTAGGAAAAAGTGAATGTCAAGTACCTCGTTGTCGTCAGATCCGGAACTGGAAGGAATCTCCTCGGCAGCTGCCTCTTCTACTACTTTGTGCTCCAGTTCTCTATCTGTTGCAGACTCTTCCCTGTTCTTGTGCTTCATCTGTATAGTAATCTGTCTCTCTCCGAACAAGTGCAAGCCCTGAAACTCACAGTTGCAGCTAGGGTTTTTGAAGGTTTCTAGGGCCAAAACAGAGAGGAGGGAGGCTTCAGCCGATTGCGTCTTTTGTATGCATGGCGGGTCGGACTTTAAACCTATCGGGTAGGGCAACGCCAATGACCGGAGGGCTGACGTGACCCGACCCGACCCTCCAAGATCACAAAGGCCTTGTTTGGGAAAATATTATAAATTTTTTTGTTACTTATATTTCTAGTATGATTTTTTGTTGCTTCATTATAAAGTTAATTAAAGGTCATGATTTTGTATACCATATTGGACAAAAAATAAAAAAAACACAAAATTTTAAATAATTATTCATTGATAAATATTTATAAAATATACCTTAAAACAATAACTATTAGATTTATGTTTGTATAATTTATGTCATATTTTTTAGTTATCGAAAAATATATGCTCTGGTTTTATTTATCTATCTATTTATTGTTGGTCGAGTCTATATTTTTGTTCTTTTACTTTTACATTTTTTGTATAATTATTGAAATATTTCATTATTTCAATTATATTCTTGAATTTATATTTTTTAATTAATTTAATCTTTATACTTTGATATTTTTTGTGTGGCAATCTAAATTTTTTATTGTTTTAATTATAATCATGTAGTTGCATTTTTTAGTAAATTTAACCCTTTATACCTTTATGTGTAAAAAAATTAAATAAATATAAGTCAATTTAATTTATTTTTTTACATGTCAAAGTATAAGAATTAATTTGACTAAAAAATGTAAGTATGTTGATGTAATTAAAATAATAAAAAATTTAAATTACCACATAAAAAAAATCAAAGTATAAAAATTAAATTAACTTAAAAATATAGATATAAAAATATAATAAAAAGTTTAAATGACCACATAAAAAAAATTATAAGAGCAAAATATAAATTTCACCATCTATTTTCTATTAAATGTGCAACACCGTGACATACAAGAGGCATCAAATTTTTTTATTCCTAAAATACCCTCCACTATATTACATAAAAAAACAAAAAATTTATTCCAATTAAATAAATTAATAAAAACAAATTCTAATTTATCATTGTAAATGATAAAAAAATATTATTTTGATTAAAGAAATTGATTGTTAAATATTTTTATTTAATTGAAAATTATTTTTATGTATTATTATTATTATTATTATTATAAAATTTTGAAATAAACACAACTTCTCGATGATGACAATCCCCTTGTGATTTATCTTTTCTATCGAAATCGAAGGCACGAACAATAGGAGACCGCACAAAAACAGTAATCCAAAAAAATGGAGAGAGAGACTTTAAATATAAAAATATTTTAATTATTTTAAATATATTTAACTGAAATTTGGAAAACAATAGAAGGTAAATTATAGTATAACATTACATTTCATTTACTTTATTTTTCTAAACATAAGTGGTAGTTATTGTAATTATTTTAAACATCAAAGTAATGTATATATTTTTAAAAAAATATTATAATTTTATACATAAATTTTTATATAAAATATTTTATACACACAAAATTTAAGGAAATTTATAATAAAGGTTAATATTAAATTAAAATGCATTAATCACCTTTTAGTTTTTACGAATGTCACTGATTATTCTTTTTATTGTATTCAAACTTAAATTTAGGATTCAACTAATAATCGTATTATAGTGCATGACATCCAGTAATAGGCTATATGTCACCAATGACATGGCCCCTAATTATAATTTAATTAAATTTATTTTATATGCATTCAAATCTTAAATACATATGATAATTAATTGTGTTATATAAATTTGAAATTGTTGTGACATATAATTGTCAAGCATTCACCTAGAGATGTTTGTGATAAATAAATATGAATGGGTGTATTTTTAATGAATATATCCAAATGGGCATAAATTTTCAAATAATAAATTATAAATAAATAGTAAATAAATAATTAATAATGTTAATTATCATGATTTGGAAGGCAAAATTATATAAGGAAAAAAATGACACATTTTCCTATAAATAGCACAGTAAAATGAGCAAAAAATACTTTTATCACAATTCCAAGAGTTAGGATGTAAGGCTGGTGTTTATTCCCGAGAGAATTTTGTTTCTTTCCGGACAACTTATTTTCATTCCTAAGAGTATTTTTTTTTTCTTCTTTCCAAGACAACTTATTTCCAATCACATTTTCTTCGGACTTAATTTATTTCAAGAATCACATTCTCTCTGGACTTAACGTTCATTTCGAAGTGTGCTATTTCATGGGCCGCCACCTTCTTTTCCGGACTCATGCTTAGTTGTTTCTTTCCAAATTCAACAAACCTAGTTTTCTTTGCGCTCATAGTTTCTCTAAACCCATGTTCTTTTCATCGGGTCACGTTTCTTTCCAGACTCAAACTCTCTTTAGGGTGGGTTGCGCATTTTCGAACTCATGTTCTATTCGAGTTCGCCTGCATTTCTTTCTAAACTCAAGTTCTCTTCAGGCTGGGTAATGCCTTTTCGAACCCATGTTTATTCTGGACCTCACAATTTCTCCAGATTAGCTACATCTCTCTTTAAACAATATTTCTTTTTGAGCCCACCTCTCTTCATACCACAAGCCTTTCTCCAAACACATATTTTCTCCGAGTGCCATGTGACTGCTCCTACTCCTATCCCGAAAAGCCGTGTGGCCATGCAATCTCGACTGCACAATAAGTCCGTGCTTATCACATGGGCGTATACTTGTGTGCCATGTGATTCGATCCCTTCTCCTCTAGCCGCCTAGGCTTCCTCGTGCGCAAGTGACCACCTGACCTGCAGATGTTCTCACTAGTATATGTGCACATATTAATCTTAAGTCTTTTGACTAGTATATGTGCACATATTAATCTTGTAATAAACTGACTCTAGGTTTTCGGAATTACATTTAGACTTCCGAACTTTCCAAAAGCTCTTAATGACCTCCCCACTCGCACATTGCAACTTGCATGCGTATAATCCCACGTGGGCCCTCTCGGCTAAGTTGCGTGGCTAGCCCCAAGCTCTGATCTTTTCAATTAAGCTGGACGTAGATGCTTCATACATTATATTATAATGTCTTACAATATTAATTAGGTGTAATCTCTCTCGGAAACAATGAACTAAATCCAGAGTAACAAACAACATTTGGAAACACCTTTTGACAACCCAAAATATTGCCCGAGCATGTCATATAAAGACCAATAACGTACTTCAACAGCTCGCCACAAGACCCATATTATTCCAAATGACTCCCTAGGCTATTTTGTTATTCGGGGGGGGATTCATATTAAGCCCATTCAAATTTGATCAATGATCTCAGTCCTCACGATCACCATGTGCATGTTTATCCTTGACATCTGGTAAAAATATTATGAATAACTTATCTCTCATCATAAAATGTATCTCTTTTATGTTTAATAATTGCATCCCTTATTTATTGTACAGTCGACATAAATCTCTATGAGTTTTCTCAAATGAATATTTTATTTCACATACTGATTTAAGCATTGAATGACATATGTGGATGATGAATTATTGTATACCTTCTAACTTATTTTTGTGAGTGTAGTTATATCCCAAAACACACATGAATATACTTTTAGATGGATTAATTCTCTACCAAAAATGCACTTAAGGGCTTATTTAAGACTCCTATCAAACAATCGGAGACCAGAGCCACCCGCTGCATATTTCTATGAGAAGACACTTGTCAGTTGTCCGCCTCACCCTATAACGACTCTAATGTTCTCGCACAATAAATCTCAATTGTTATATTTTTGATAATAATAAAAATTAAAATAAAATTAATCTTGACTATATGTCATACATATTTTTCTTTTTAATACAAGTACATTCTAATCAAAATAATTTAAATTACATAAATATAATTAATTAAAGCACTCGTGTTTTCACTCGTTAATAGCAAATATAAATACATGTCAAAACTTACTTATAACATGACTCAAATCTAAAACTTTTATATTTTCAAAACTTTGGACTCCTGCCTTGCTATGCAAATATTATACATTATAATGTGATGTCATATTTAAATCAAATGCTTTCTTGGTTTGTTGTGATTAGATTATGATGTGAAAATATGCTTTGATTTGCACATAAAAAAAAGGATAAGATTGGATTATCAAATGACATTGTGTATAATATTTGATATTATTAGACTTATTACATATTAAAATTTATAGGATAAATTATATGAAATTCCATTGCATTTAAGGATTATGTGCAATTTGTCTTATTGTGTTTTTTATTACACCAAAAGATCCCATTACATTTTTTAAATGTTACAATCAACCATTATCCATCATTATTATATAGAATTTTATGTAGCAATTTGTATAAAAAATATTTTTGTATCAATAAAATGTAAAATTTTGCGTTGATCAACTTAACAGACTGCCCAAAATCTTGTATAATAATAACAGATGGTGGTGAATTGTAATATTTAAAAAGTGTAAGAAATTTTTTTAATACAATTAAAAGCACAAAAAGTAAGTTACACAAAACCCTATGGGGATTTCATACAATTTATCCAACTTTATATAATTTACAAACTAATGTAACAAATAACATTAAACTTTATATGATTAACAAATTTTCTTACTGAAACAATAATATGGCCTGTTTGATTGGCCATATTTTCCATGTAAATTCTATTTTTGGTGTTGTTTGATTAGTCATATTTTATAAGTAATTCTAATTATCACTTTTGCTCACGTGATGGCCAATTCCCACTTTTGCTGGAAAATCAATTCTTAGGGAGGGGGCTTGGAAAAGAAATTCCAGAGAAGAAGAAGAAGAAAAATGGAAGCGGGGAACGAAGATGGCGGCGGCGATGGCAACCACAGCCAGTGAAGATCGGCCATCGGCAGTTGTAGCGAACATTGATGAACTGGGTTTGGGATAGGGAGAGAGAGAGATGGGTAGCTTACCACAAAGGCTTTGAAAATGAGTTGTTCTTTTTATGGCGGCACCTCCTTGGAGTCAAAAATCTAGTCGACAGACGCCTCATCGACCTCATCTCCTTCTTCTAGCGCCTTCTTATTCTCCAGGTCCTGATGGGAGAAGGCAACAATGCTTTCTCCAGCGATGGCGAAGATGGGATAATACAGGGTAACATGGTCTCGTGTTCCTGGATCTCTCCATTCTCCAATGATGGTGGCGATGGAGAATGGCAGGGGGAAGAACTAGATTTGGGAGACAAAAAAGGAGAGATAGAAAGAGATGGGAGAAGGCAAAGAGAAGACAATGATGGGTTTGGGGAGGAAATTACATAGAAAATAAAATTCAATCAAACACTTCTAATTCATAATTTTTATGTAAATAAATTTTAGATAATTAAATTGTCTATAATTTATTTTTTTTCTATGTAAGTTCCATGCTTGCAATCAAACAGGCCCTTAGTGTGTTGTTATTGAGTTTAGGCATGATAAGACATTTAGGGTAGGAGTGAGCATTCGGTAGATTTAGTTGTTGAAATAAGAAAAATTAAATAAATTGAAATTATGAAATCAAATAAATTAAAATTACAAAAAATAAAAATTGAACTAAACTTACGCTTAACTTGAATTGAATCAAACTAATAATTTCGATCGATTTGTTTCAATTATTTCAGTTAATCAAAATTTTGCTGACTCGAGGGTGCAGAGGATTAGACCGAACGTAGAGAAAAAAAAGAAAAAAATCCACACAATTAAGGATTCGAGTTTAAAGAACGAGAAGTAGAAAACGGGTCGGGTCTAATGGCGGAATCTGGAAACCGGATTTTCCAACGAAGGCCAAGTAGGAGTCGGAGAAGAGTCCTTAGTCTGGTCACGATAAAACCAGTTACAATCCACCGATTTCTCCTTTTCGATCTTTCTCCCGATCTAAAGCTAAGAAGAAGCTTCACTCTCCCAGCTGCTCTATCTCTTTCTCTCTCTCTATCGCACGCAACCGCTGACAGATCTTCAAGCACTATCTCTCTCTACAAAAGACACAGTTCGTGCAGTGAAATTCAATCGAACATACGTTTATGCGTGCGTACAATCGCGTACACGGCCAATTCAATTCGATTTCTGTGTAGAAGAAGAAGATCTAGGAGTGACAGTGTTACAGTGAACGGATGACCTGTGAGAACTAGGGTTTTATTGTTCTGGTCTGCAATCATGGCCGCGGAGGCGGTTTCTTCTCAAAGCTGGAGGGACTCCTACAGGGGCATGTCCTCCGACAACATCAAGGGCTTGGTATTGGCCTTGTCGTCCAGCTTCTTCATCGGCGCCAGCTTCATTGTCAAGAAAAAGGGCCTCAAGAAGGCCGGTGCCTCCGGAACTAGGGCAGGTTTGTAGCCTTCTCCTCTTCACTTCGATCTTATCGATTTCATAGATATAGCAACAGCATTTTGATTTATTTATTTATGTTTATCGGTTTTGGTGGCTTCTATTTAGGTGTGGTAGTGAAACGAAGTAATGTTGCAGCTTCGGTTATTGTAGTTTCCCGTGAATCCGATATATCCGTGCAAATTTGGTGGGGTTTGCAGGTTCTTACTGCTGTTTGGCATGTTATTGCCCAAAGCATACTGATATGTTTTTCGATAATGGTTGCACTTTATTTTCACCAGAGCATCTATTTAAGTGTAGATCAAGAGATTAAGGACAATAATTGTACAATGCAGCAAAGGAAGACTTGATTTGGAAGTTGCATAATTTTGGGATGACAAACAAATATCTTTTGACTGAGTAAATTGGAAAAATTACCTGATCTGAAGGTCCAGCATTTAGAACATTTGCCCAACCAAACCAATGAGTGACCTGATTACATGCTTTCTGAATTGCAGCCAGCTTTCTTGTATATATTATTCAGATCCAGGAGTTTTATGTTTCTAGCTGTAGCTGTCTTAGAATGGCGCCTCTCTCTCTCTCTCTCTCTCTCTGGGTCTCACGTGGCATGATTTTGGGGTGGTGGGATGGGACAATTTTTAGGATTTGGATTTCTGGAACTCTCAACCTTAGTAAATTAGATTGTGAAGTTATTTATTTTGTGAACGCTCATGATTCGCTAGATTTCTTTTACAGAATTGTTTATATGTCTGTGGCACTTGCTGCTAATATCATGAAGCTTCCATTTGCACATTCTTCCTCATACTAGTTTTATTCATCGTAGTATACTGATTTTGCTGTTAAATACAACTCTTAAGAGTAGGAAGGATTCAACAGTAGACATGTTTATGAGTTTAGCATGGCTTGAATTTGTACATCTAGGACACTGTATTTGCTTGCCCTGGGTGCTATCTATTTGGAAGTTTTCAACTTTAGATAATTAATTTAACAAGTGACATTCACTTTGATTTATTTTTGTACCCTTATAGTGCATATTGAATACATGAAGGGACATTTCTTATGTGCATATGTTATGATACCTATTCCACAATGTTTATGCATCATTCATTCAGTAGCATTTACCCATCATATTGCTATTTTACACACTTTTGTATAATTTACCACAATTATTTTCCAACTTACCTAGCATGTAATTTTATGGTTAAAGAAATATTCACCAATTATTTTGGCAGGTGCTGGAGGTTACTCATACTTATATGAACCGTTGTGGTGGGTGGGCATGATAACAAGTAAGTTTATATAATGTCTTTGTTATTTATAAATTGTTAAGATGAGTTATAAGGGTCTTACAAAAGATAAAGCCATCGATAGAAATGACTGGTGAGCTAGAATTGATGTAGCCAACCTCACGTAGTGGGATTGAAACTCAACAAGAAGTTGTTGTATTTATATATTCTCAAGATCATTGCTAGATTTTTTATGGTATTTGAGTTCTTTATTTTTCTTGTAGTTCCCTAAAAATTGGTTCATGATTTGTATTTTGTTGCGTACTTGCATATTTGAATACGCATAGCTACGTGTGGTTGTAGGACATGCCTAGTGCAGAGATAGAGAGATAATTCGCTTTATGGGTTATGCTGTAAAGGTCCCCTGTCCTGAAGTGCATCATGTTGTCTATCCTCATTTTACCCTGAAATATCCAATTTTGAAGAAATTCTAAAGAAGCTATGAAAAAGTCAATCTTCTATTTTTAAAGATTCTGCCTTAACTCTAGAGATCAGGTAATGCCATTAGCAGATAACTAGGCGCACTCGCTAATGAAAGCATTTTCTGTCGCTAACCCAGAAAGGTCAAGGAAAACAGCACCTGCTGGCCTATGTTCACACCAACTACAATAACAACAACAGTAATGCATCTTAATTCCAATTGGGTGGGGTCTACATCCACACTATCTATGTAGCCAAAATAAATTTGAACTCGATTCTCCACATTTAATGTCCTTAACAAAATCACCCAAAGACAGGTAATGCCCCTCCAAATATCAAAAATGGCCTTTATTGTTTCCTGTCCAACCACACAAAAGTACCATATCTAACTCAATAACCCTCCTTCACCTATAATTATCCCAGGAAGTAACATCCAAACCCACATACCAAGAAAGGTTTTGTTGAAAGGTCCCTACTTTCTTACACCTAACGACCTCCTACAAGCTGAAGGAAAACTCTCTCTGTCTGCTGATTGAAACTTGAATTCATCCTTGAGGACTTATTATGGAAATGAAATTATTGAAGCTTAATGTGGTGGTCTATTGGGGGGCACAAGAATAATTGGAGGACTTGGTTGTTGCTTCTTCACATGGATGAATGGTGGATATTTAATAGGAAAGAAAAATTGCAGTAAAACTGTGTTGAGAGAAAATATAATAAGAGAAGATCGAGAATAATAAGAAAAGAATTTGGGGAGAGATCAGTTTGGAGGGAGAGAACAGCAAGATTATAAAGGGAGGAGATCATCGAGAGAGAGAGAGAGAAAGAGTGGAATATTAGAGAGAAATAGTATTCAATTCATTAATTCTGGATACCCTCTTCCTACAACCGAGGCAATATATATATAGTGATAAAATTAGGTAGATTAGATGAATTCTACCCCACTGATTTCCGATTATTCCTTGAGAATAAATATACAAGTCTCCTAGCTAATTACTAATTCAACTTCAACTCTAACTCCTAAAATATCTCCTAATATACAGCTGTAGATTACAACCTAAGCAAATAAAATAAGCAAACTTAAACAGATAAGTAACAATAATTTGAACTAAATTATTAACAATAAGAACTAAGAGGATGTGGATGAGAGATCGGATATCTCTCGGATTTATCTTTAGCATCAGCCGATCAGCCGTAGCTTTATCTTCCTCCACCAACACCCCCTCTCAAGTTGAGGGATATATATCAAATATTCCCAGCTTGCTTCGGATTGATTCAAAACTTTGTTTCTGCATTGCTTTAGTCAGAATGTCAGCATGTTGATCTGCAGTGGGTATATAGGTCAACTTGATCTCTCCTTCCTCTATTTCTTGTTTCACAAAATGTCGGTCAATTCGGACGTGCTTCATTCTATCATGTTGAACAGGGTTATTAACTATATTGATAGCTGATTTACTATCACTATATAGTAATTTAGGAGATGATAGTTGCATAGAAAGATCTCCCATCAGCCTTTCTACCCATATTATTTCACAGATTGCTTGAGCAATAGCTCGATATTCAGCTTCAGCACTGCTGCGAGCTACTACCTGCTGTTTCTTGCTTCTCCAACTCACCAAATTACCCCATAGCCTTGTACAATATCCAGATGTTGATTTACTATCTTCCACTGCACCTGCCCAATCAGAATCTGCATAACTGATTATTCCTCTGTCTTGATTTTTCTTGAATAGCAGCCCCTTGCCTGGTGTTCCCTTTAGGTATCTAAGGATGTGATAGGCTGCTTCCAAGTGTCTTTTAGTTGGGAGATGCATAAATTGACTAACAATACTTACCGCATATGTAATGTCGGGTCTAGTGTGTGATAAGTAAATAAGTTTGCCAACCAGCCGCTGATACATGCCTTTGTCTACCTGATTGTCTTCCTTTTCCTCTTCTCCTCCTTCTCTATTCTTCCAGTTAGGCTCGAGTGGGGTACTTGCTGGTTTACATCCTAACTTGCCTGTTTCCTTTAGCAAGTCTAGGGTATATTTCCTTTGTGATACAAAAATACCCTCCTTGCTTCTTGCTACTTCCAAACCAAGAAAATACCGTAGTTCTCCTAGCTCTTTTACTTCAAATGTCTGTTTGAGCTGCTGTTTCAGTTGCTGAATTTCTTGATGATTGTCTCCGGTGATGATGATATCATCTACATAGACAATTAGAATTGTTTTCTTCCCATCTCTTCCAATCTTAGTAAATAAAGTGTGATCTGCTTGGCCTTGAGTATATCCCAGCTTTTGTAAAGTATTGCTAAATCTTTTGAACCAAGCTCGAGGAGATTGCTTGAGCCCATATAAAGATTTTTGTAACTTGCATACTTTGCTACTTGTATGATTGGTTTCAAATCCGGGTGGTATACGCATATAAATTTCTTCCTCCAATTCTCCATTCAAGAAGGCATTTTTAATATCCAATTGATGCAGTTTCCAGTCCATATTTACTGCTAAAGACAACAATACTCGGATAGAATTGAGTTTTGCCACCGGGGCAAAAGTTTCTTCATAGTCCAAGCCTTGGGTTTGAGTGAATCCTTGAGCTACAAGCCTTGCCTTGTATCTCTCAAGACTTCCATCTGAATTATACTTTAATGTGAACACCCATTTGCTTCCAACAGTCTTCTTTCCTTTAGGAAGATCCACAACTTGCCATGTACCTGTTTTCTCCAAGGCTGCCATTTCTTCCATAACTGCTTCTCTCCATCTACTATCCTGCATTGCTTGATAGATATTCCTTGGAATAACAATGTTATCAAGGCTGAGGGTAAATGCCTTATAAGTAGGAGATAGTTTAGAATACCCGAGGAAATTTGTGATAGAATGCTTGGTACATGACCTTCTTCCTTTTCTTAAGGCAATAGGAAGATCATCTTCATATTGTTGTGCAGTAACATTGTCTGTAAGTTGCTGATTTGGACTTACCTCCTGGTTTGGAGGATTGGTTGGCTGAAGTATTGGTGGTCTTCTTGAATATACCTTAAGAGGAGGTTTATGCAGGCTTGGACCACCTTGTTGAATTTCAGTTTCCTCTTCTCCCCCTTCTTGCTGATTTTGGAATTGAGAGATGGGTTTTTGGCTTGAGCATTGATTATGGTCAGGATGGTCAATTTCAGTGGAAGGAACTGAACTTGGATGTGTGTCAGGAACTGACCTGGAATTGGATGGGTTGAGAGGGACTGATATGATTGAAGTCCAAGAATCTGTTGGTATACTATTCGGATTGATGTCAGCAAAGAAGGATTTGTTTTCCAAGAAAGAAACATCACACGATACAATAAATTTCTTGGTAGGAGGATGAAAACATTTATATCCTTGTTGAGTTGGAGAATAGCCAACAAATACACATTTAAGTGCCTTTGGATCAAGCTTGGACTGGTTTAGCTGGTTGTGATGTACGAAAGAAGTACACCCAAATACTTTAGGAGGAAGTGGATTTAAGGCTCTGGTATAGTGAGGAAAAAACTCTAGGAATACACTTAATGGTGTTTTGAATTGGAGAGGCTTTGAGGGAAGGCGATTGATTAAATAGGCTGCTGTAAGTACTGCTTCTCCCCAATATGAATTTGGAACCGATTGGGTGAACATAAGTGCTCGAGCTGTTTCAAGTAGGTGTCGGTTTTTTCTCTCGGCTATACCATTTTGTTGCGGGTTATATGGGCAAGAGCTTTGGTGGACAATACCATGCTCGTTTAGATAATCATTAAATTGGTTTGAGAAGTATTCTCGGCCATTGTCGGTTCTTAGAAGATGAATAGAAGATTGGAAAACATTCTTAACCATTTGATGAAACTTCTTGAATATCAAATAAGTTTCAGATTTTTCTTTTAATAGGAATACCCAACATACTCTTGTGTGATCATCAATGAAGGTTATGAACCACCGAGTATTAGTTAGATTTGGAATTCTAGCTGGGCCCCAAATATCACTATGCACCAAGTGAAATGGTTGTGAAGGTTTATAGGTATGTTTGGAGTGAGTACTTCTAGTTTGTTTTGCAAGAATGCAATGTTCACAAGAGAAGTCTTGAATTTTATTGATAGAAACCGAAGGATACATGACTTGAAGATAATCTAAACTAGGATGCCCTAATCTTTGATGCCAAAGCATCAAGTTATTTCCAGAAACAGTAATTAGAGAGGAGTGAATTGAGGACCTAAATTCTTCTTGGTGATCCAGCCTTGATATTTGATATAACCCATCCTTTTCTTCAGCTTTGCCAATCCTCCTCCCCGAAGATATGTCCTGAAAAATACAATGAGAGGAGGAAAATATTACTGAACAATTCTTTTCCTCTGTAATCCTACTTACTGATAGTAGATTACACCTTAGATTAGGCACATAAAGGACTGATTTTAGGCTTAATCCTGCAACATGTGCTGTCCCTGTTCCTTGAACAAAAGTCCTAGTACCATCAGCCATAAACACTGTAATACTATGATTACATGGCTTATAATTTGATAATGTATCCATATTACCTGTCATATGATCTGAAGCTCCAGTATCTATTATCCAAGCACCAGTTGACAATCTATTTGAGAATAGAGAATGACTAATTTTACCTTGTTTGGCCAAAGATACCATCGAATGGCTGTTGCTGTCTGAACTTTCAACTGGCTTTGATATCTTGGTTTGAGTCAACAACTGGTGAAGAACTTCCAGTTGTTCTTGAGTTAAAGAAACTGGTGCTGGAGTTCCTTTGTCAGATTCCATCATGTAAGCAGCAGATAGCCCACCTTTCCTTTGACTCTTAGGTTTCCAATTAGGAGGTTTCCCATGCAGCTTCCAGCAAGTCTCTTTTGTATGGTATGGCTTGTTACAATGGTCACACCATTGTTTTTCTCGCTGGTTGTCACCTTTAGTTGGAGTAGACATTCTTCCTCGAGTTGTATTCAAGGCAGAATTTTGTACTAATCCTTCACTGGTTGAATGATTTGACAGCATCACTTTCTTCCTACTCTCCTCCCTTCTAACCTCCGCAAATACCTCCCTCATAGAGGAAAAAGGCTTGATTCCGAGCAATCTTCCCCTTACTTCGTCTAAATCCGGATTTAGACCATGTAGGAAGTCAAATATTCGTTCTTTCTCCACCATTTTATCATATTGTCGTCCATCAACTGAACATTCCCAAGTGATCTGATGGAAGAGATCCATCTCTTGCCATAACTCAGTCAAAATATTGTAATATTCAGTTACAGAATTGTTACCTTGCTTGGTGGATCGAATGGTGGATCTAACTTGGAAACTTTGGGCAGTATTTGCAAAATCTGAGTAGATCTCTTGAACAGCACTCCAGATTTCACTAGCAGTTTTATAAAATAAGTAAGTTCGACCAACCTTTGGTTCCATAGAGTTCACAAGCCATGCCATGACAATGGCATTCTCGGCTTCCCATAATCCATATTCTGCTGATTCTGTATTAGGCTGCCTTGTTTCACCAGTTAAATATCCAACTTTGCCTTTACCTTTTATCACAAGCATAACCGATTGGAACCACTCGCGAAAGTTGGTTCCATTCAACTTATGAAGAGTGATTTGTAGAGAGGATCCATCAAAGCCTGTCGCTGCCGCTGGAGCTTGAAGATTTCTTGCTGCTGGAACTTGGCTACTGGGTGCCGGAGGAGGATTTGAGGCAGAGACCTCACTGATCTGAGGATTTTCTGCCATTGTATAAGAGTTCTCTTATAAGAAGAACTCTTTTATGAATCGGATATCAGATATCTCAAGAACAAGTCTCTGATACCATGATAAAATTAGGTAGATTAGATGAATTCTACCCCACTGATTTCCGATTATTCCTTGAGAATAAATATACAAGTCTCCTAGCTAATTACTAATTCAACTTCAACTCTAACTCCTAAAATATCTCCTAATATACAGCTGTAGATTACAACCTAAGCAAATAAAATAAGCAAACTTAAACAGATAAGTAACAATAATTTGAACTAAATTATTAACAATAAGAACTAAGAGGATGTGGATGAGAGATCGGATATCTCTCGGATTTATCTTTAGCATCAGCCGATCAGCCGTAGCTTTATCTTCCTCCACCAACATATAGCCTCATTTAGCTTTTAGACAAAGCTTTCTAACCAACTAAGCTACAAGACAAAAAGGGAAAATAACAAAATAACAACACCCATGTGCTGTAACAGAAATAGCTCCTAACCAATTAAGGTAACTAATTACATTATTGCCCTTCTAATTACCCTTGGGTCATGACAATCTCTTCTCCTTGAAAGGTTTATTTTCCCCAAAAAACTTATTACGTTGAGCCGTTCTTATTCATCCAATTTCTGCCTTCTCTATTTGATTTTTCTTTCTTTATTTCCTTGTCCTTCTAGGCCTTTTCTTCTTCCTCGTTCTTAAGTATCCAAGATCAATCTGCGTCATAATTCGGCCTAGAACTTCAATAGGAGCAATCTGATAGAGTTTAAGTTCAATACCAGCAGCAGTTGTTCCTACACCTCCATGGTGCGCCACAGCTGCACATTGAAAGATATCAACAGCATCCTCGAAATGCAGCAACGGAAGATTGCAGATTTGCCTTGGACACTCATACCAAGGCTGTTTGTGAGCATCAGCATTGGGAGCTGCTGTAACTTCAATTTCAGCCAACAAATCATCCCCCCATGCAGTAGACAACAACTTGGATTTGCTAGCGGAAGTAAAAAACAACACAGCAACGGGAGTTTTGTTTCCTTCGGCAAAATCTTCGACTTCTTCAGCTATCTCACTTAGTTTTTTTCCAGCTGCAACCGGCCTCCAAAATTCCTCACCCCTTTGAATTTGCTGCTGGTGGAGAGAACTACTTTCATGATCATAACTCAATAGAAAAGTTCCCTTGGCTGAAAGAGAAATCAGCATCTCTCTTTTCAGCGAATGTGTCCTGCCCCCTTGAATGATCATGTGAGCTGCCATTAGATATCTGAGAAAGAGCAATAGGGAGATTGTTTGAGGCTAAACAACCACTAGAAAAGCTCCCAGCAGGTTGTTGAACTCCTTGAATGGTTCCTACATGATGAAAAATAGGGAATGCAGCACCAGATTGAGCAGAGAATGATGTTGCAAAAGACCTCCCAGTACTCTTTGGAATATTTGAAATCGACTCATTCATAGATGACTGATTTTGGCGATAGAACATGACCATTAAATTATGTAGTTGATCTCTGAATTGAGTTTTGACTTCATCTATGATTCCATTCATCCTTCTCTCCAAGGCCTCCAGTGAGGAATCCAACTTCCAATCCATTGCCATGATTGCTGCATGGGTGCGATTGGATCCGATCTCTAGTAATTCCACTCGAGCCTGCAAATTAGTGACTGTCAAGTGAAATTGTTGCACTTGGGACTCAAGGTTCTTCATTTGCGTTGCTCTCGCCATTGCTAATCTTGCAAAATTTTCCCAGTTCAACAGCCTTCCACGCTGGGGCGTCACAACAATACTCCTTGCTGAAGTAGCTCTAGTAGGGAAGCTCGTTTTTGAGTGCTTTGCTTTGGGAATGGAGGAAGGGTGAAGCAACTGAAGAAGGCCACTAGATTAACTTAAGCAAAAGGAGTCGATGGCCAAGGAACTACTCTCGCCTGGTATTTCCGAAATCTGGTAGCAACTATAATGGGTTCAAGTCGCCTAGATCTGCTTCTTACCGTCTAGGTCGAAATCACTGACCAATCAAAGTGGTAGTACCAGCAACGCACTGGTTGGAAGCTTCATCGTTTAGGTTGGAATCGCCCTTTGATCTGGTCGCAACCCAATCACAGACCATAAGCTCCAATCGCAAATCCTCCTGGCTTGCTCGCCTTCAATTCTGGACAAGATTGGAGTCGTAGCCGCAAGCCGTCAGCCTCTTGCAGTGATCACTCTCCACACAAGATTACAGCGGATTCAAGATTGCCCAAGCTCTGTGTGCGTTTGCTGAGATTCAACAACTACCCCACTCGCTTCCACTTCAGGCCTTCCCTTCTCGCCAGAATCAGTGCCTTTGTCTCACCCAATCGTCTTCGACGGACTTCCTCACCAATAGCGAGCGTTGTTTGTTCGCGACGCTTCAAGTATGCTCGCCTATCGACCCATTCCAATTGCTAACGCTCCTTTGTACTGATCAATGATGGGCTCCACTATGAATCGACGACGAAAATTATAGCCGATCAAATCGACCAACTTTCTTACAAGAACGATTGAATTTACAATCGATGAACGATTGGCTTTGGTCGGAATCACCTTCCGATCTAAATGAGCAGCACACTGCTGAGTCCCCATTGGATTCGCCTTCAAATCGGAACTGCAACAGAATTACAACCAAGGATGGTAAGGCTCTGCTCGTCTGGGAGTTTCAATCAACTGGAATCAAATCCACAGCTAAGGATTGATTGCTCTGATACCATTTGTCATGAATCTTGGAGATGAGCTAGGGTATGAAAGGAAGATCGAGAATAATAAGAGAAGAATTTGGGGAGAGATCAGTTTGGAGGGAGAGAACAACAAGAAGATAAAGGGAGGAGATCATCGAGAGAGAGAGAGAGAGAGAAATAGCATTCAATTCATTAATTTTGGATACCCTCTTCCTATAGCTGAGACAATATATATATAGCCTCATTTAGCTATCAGACAAAGCTCTCTAACCAACTAAGCTACAAGACAAAAAGAGAAAATAACAAAATAACAACGCCCATGTGCTGTAATAGAAGTAGCTCCTAACCAATTAAGGTAACTAATTACATTATTGCCCTTCTAATTACCCTTGGGTCATGACAATTTATTATGGCAATGAAATTGTTGAAGCTTAATGTGGTGGTCTATTGGGGGGCACAAGAATAATTGGAGGACTTGGTTGTTGCTTCTTCATATGGATGAATGGTGGATATTTAATAGGAAAGAAAAATTGCAGTAAAACTGTGTTGAGAGAAAATATAATAATATAAAACCTAAAATCACCACTCTCTCTAGTATTTTAACTTTTAGATGAATTGGGAATTAATAAATTAATATCTTACTGGGTAAAGGTCCTAAGTTCAACCCTCATCCATTAACAATATTCAAATGATTGCATGATTGGCTCTGTTATGCACTAAATTTGGCCACACGTGATAGGGTGTGTTGGGAGAAAAAATAATAATATAAAAGATAAAATCACTCCTTTTTCTAATTGTTTTAGGCTTTTGTGAGTTGGTGTTTAATACTTGGGTAAATTACACTTGGCACCTCAGGTTTCACTAAATAGAACATGTACCTCCCACATTTTGGAAATAAAACTGAGCTTTTCTCAGTCAAATATTTGTTAAGAAATCTGTGTAATTTAATAAAACTTCAGGGGTATCCCGTATAACGTAAATATAACCTCAAGGGATGATCTGATATAATGTTTGAACAGTAGAGTAGAGGTAGTTAGTGTAATTTTTGAAAAGGGAGAAGTGTACTCCCAATACTAATTCCAAACCACAGGCGATCCGGGTGTGATTTATCCTTAATAATCTAACAAACTGCAAGTTCATAAAACTTCTTTTTAATTCCTAAATTGGCAGCAACATTTGGGTAGTTTCAATCATACCCACTTGGTATAACTTGTTTAAGGTTTTCATTGATAAATTTCCTTAAAATCGTGGAAAGTCCAATTTTTCTTATTGCGATTGTTTGTTAATTTGTTCAAGAATTTTTATTTTTTTTATAATAAGAATCTGTAGTCACCATGACCTTATTTCTTCAGATTGTCATCTGAACTTATTCAGCAAATATATACTTTTTTATAAGACTAGAAAGGTACCTAGGGGCTACCGTCCATGTACCAAAAAAGAAGATTAACCAGGTACTAGATCCTCTGTACATGAACTCAAAGAGTTTGTACAAAATCCAAGATTTGACATCAAAGTTCATCAACATTGATAACCAGTTATATAAAATATAGAAAAGCCTATTTTGTAATCACAGCTTGGAAGGGACCTATAGTTTTGACTCCAGATGATTCACATCAAAGTAGGTGGACTAAGAAAGGTGACTTTTTCTTTATCTTGCTCACTTGAGCTCCTCTTTATCTGAACATGAGATTTTTCACATGCCAAGGGAAGACCTTTCTGTAAGAAATAAAATATACGAGAAAAATTTTATAGTATTTTGCTTGCATCTAGGAAATTTGGGTTACTCATTGGAAATATTTTCTACAATTCACTTTGCAACAGTTGGGAGTGGGCCATGTTTCTACATAGCTTTATCCTTGTTTTGTGAAGAGGCTGTTTCTACAACTTAGAACCTGTTACCAGTAATAAAGGAGCAAATTTATTGTTGAGAAAAAGGCATGCTCTCATTCGTTAATCTGTAAACCGCAAATTTTTCATGTATGGAGCATCTATTATTGTATGAAGATTGAAGATTAAGTATTCAATTAGTCCAAACTTGTTTAGTAAAGGAATGAATATTATTAATTTTGTTATTTTTTTGGCTAGATATAGATATTCTTCTTTTAACACATAAAATGTTGAGTAAAACTGCCTTACTGTTTTTTCTTTGAACTTCTGCTACTAAACATTCCAAGCTTGAGTGCCTAGGTATTTGTGCAATCATTATTTCAGAGATCCAATTCTGTTTGGTCAACATTTGATATAAGACCTTTTAATGTAATTTATAATCTCTTTCACATTTCTTTTACTGTCTATGGTAACTCTTGTGAGGAACTGAAATGCTATTCAACTTTATTTTCCTTGCATAGCCAGTACAATAGTTTCTTTGCTATTGTCAAATACAGTAGTTTTTATGAAAATGTAATGTGAAGGTCATTTTTGTAACAGTGATTGTTGGAGAAATTGCAAACTTTGCTGCTTATGCATTTGCACCAGCTATTCTGGTTACTCCTCTTGGTGCGCTCAGCATTATTATCAGGCACGCCAGAAAATTACACAGCATTTTTAAATTTATTCTGTGATTTGTTGCTAAAGATAATGTTGTTTTGCAGTGCTGCACTTGCACATGTCATGTTAAAAGAGAAATTACATATTTTTGGAATTCTTGGTTGTGCTTTGTGTGTCGTTGGTTCTACTACCATTGTTCTACATGCTCCTCAAGAACGTGAGATCGAATCTGTGACAGAAGTGTGGGACCTTGCTACTGAGCCAGGTAACTTTTGCCTTTATTGCAGTCTTCTTGTTAATCCTTCACATTTTTTTTTTATCTTTTTTATCGGGTAATGCTTTGCATAATGGAAAAATTAACCAGAAAGTCTAACAAGAATGATGTGGTAGACTTGGATTTTATCACTTTGAAATATGAGTCATCAAAGTGCTTAGATGTTGAAAATGCTACCACCACATCATTCTGGTAACAGTTTCTGCATTAAAAATTTTGGTAGCATAGTCCCTGTTTATATTGATTTTATGCTGATCTCTCTCTCGTTTTAACTTTTTATACTGTTACAATGTGGATTTAATAATTTTTTTTTCTTGTGTGTAGTTTTTCTCTTATATGCAGTTCTGGTGCTAATAGCTGTTTTCATAATTATATTTCACTATATCCCACAATATGGTCAGACGCATATAATGTGCTATATTGGAGTTTGTTCTCTAGTTGGTTCATTGTCGGTATGTATTGGCCTCTTTTTTGGTTTGATTGTTGGAGAGATTACATTCCCCATTTCCTGCACCAGTTCCTTATTATTTTGTATGGTATTTCTCTGACAGGTCATGAGTGTCAAAGCACTTGGAATTGCCTTGAAGCTAACATTGTCAGGAATGAACCAACTAATATATCCTCAAACATGGGCCTTCACTGTTATTGTTGCCACATGTATTATTACTCAAATGAATTATTTGAATAAGGTAAATCACATTTTCTTTTCTTTTCCTCAGTTTTCTTATATTTTTTATCTTGGTGGTTTCAGTTAATTTCTGCTCTGTACATGCTTTATTTTTATGATTTACATTAGTTTTATGTTAGCAGTTTCCATTTTGAAGATGACTATTGAACTTTGCTAGTTTTTAACTCTCTAAAACTGGTGTTATCTCTCTCTATCTCTCTCTCTGCGCTGATGGAACTAGTTGGTCCAAACTTGAGTTGAATGTTTCTTCAGCTGCAGTGACAACAACAGCCAAATATGAGTGGGTTGGGTTAGGTCCAATATCCAATAAGCTTCTGTGAAGTGACATGCTCCCACAGAAAATAATCCAGGATTGCATTGGTTTGTGCTAGTGATCAGTCTGGTTATTGTAGGAAATTGATGTTTTAATGATTGATTCATCCCATACAGGATTTATGTGTCAGCCAGTGACCTTACTGGTTTGCAGCTCAATAATCACTGTTGCTTTGATACCATGTTCATGTGTGAAACTTTTTGTGGATGCTTCCTGCAATTGGTTTATATTTGCTTATTCCTTGCTTAAATGAGATGTAAAACAGGTTATTCATGTAACTGTTTGCTTTTACATACCTGTACAGGATAGACAGGTAGACTTGCGTCGTAAATGAACTGTCAATTGTGAGTAGGAAATCTTTGATACTTGAATGACTTATTTCAGACAAGAAAGCAACTCTACCTTTGGCACCATAGACAAGAGTTACTAAGCTTTTATTGGAATCTAAGAAGGATGAACTGTGAAATTATGAGATTGAGTTACAGACAGAAGAAGAAGAAGAATTACTGAGCAAAATGCACATAGCAATGATATGTGTGGGGCATGACCCTATTTCTTCTTCTTCTTCTTCTTCTGGTTTCTTTAAGAAGTTTTGATCTCTTCTGTGTACACATAATTTAATTCTTAATTAATGCTTTGAGTATACTTGCTGGATTACTTTTAAATGAGCAGCATGGCTAGCATGTGATCTGACAATATAGATTCCTTTCACAGGAAGTGGCTTAAAATTTTTAGTATTTTTAACTGTTTGTTATACTAGTTATGGATAGTCATTTGACTTAACTGGCCTTGTGTTCCCTTCCATTAGTTTCTTTTTTCCTTATTTTTTTAGTTCATTTTTGCTCTTAGTTTATTATATACTAATTTTTTTCATGTTTTCCTTTCATGGCTTTACTTTGAGTGCAGGCACTTGACACATTCAACACAGCTGTTGTATCTCCTATATACTATGTCATGTTCACATCGCTTACTATTTTGGCAAGTGTAATCATGTTTAAGGTAATTCTATGCAGATATGCAGATGAACTAATTAACAAGCATTCTCACTCGATAATATTTGTTATCTGGGAAACTGCTATGGTAGAACTATCATGAGGAGTTGATTCCCCCTGATTAAAATATCTGGCAAAGAAAACAACTCCTGGAAAGGGATGAAAAGTAAAATTTTGTGGCTTCAATAAAAGTTTCAAGGAGTAGTTTTGAGGAGGAGAACCATCTTATTATGGGAAAGTTTATGTTGGAGAATACATCATGGGGAACCCCATTCGAATTTTCTTCATGCCTCCTATAAATTTAGGTGAATATTGGATATAAATTTCAAAGAGAAAAAGAGGATGAGTGGGGCCCCAAATAAACTGTTTCGCATTTTTTGAGTTGGTATTTTATAAGAAATGTTGCATTCTAACCTGGTGCATAGCAGTTGCTTCTCATCTTGTTTCCTGTACATGAATTCTTACTCATCTGGTGACAAACTACTGCTACCAGAGCTCTCATGATAGGGGTCCTGGAAGGTGCTGGGTCATGGTACCGGCCTTTTTAGAAGAGGAGTAGGAATTAGGTTGGTCTGGAAAAAGTAAAACGAATATTTGTTCTACTCTTATCTCTTGGCAGGCAGGACATCTTCAATATATTATCCTTTGACAAGAGTTACTAGAAGAAATATATCCTGGAAAGAACCCAAAATATGATGTCCATGGATGGGAATACCTTAATACCTTTTTAATTCAGATGTATATTTGCTTGAAAAAGAAGAGAGTAAAGCATTGATAAGTTGTCGATCCCCCCCCCCCCCCCCAACAATGGACTTGAATGAGCTTTTCAAAAAAGCATTCATGGTTGGATAGGCTTGTCTGAAAATGTTAATCTGTAAAAGGGGTTAAGGACTCTAAGAAAAAAGAAACAAAATAAAAACAAAATAGAAAAACAGGAGTGCATCATTTCTATCTTTTGATTTGGTTAGTAGAATTTTTTAAAGAAATGATTTTTGTTTAGCTGCTTGTTTCTATTTTCCATTACACTGCTGATCAATATGCATTTCAGGCATATGCTTTATGAAAAGTTTTGACTGTTCTGCTCAAGTTTTTGAGTTTGTCTCTTTGTATACAAGGATTGGGATAGGCAGAATCCAACCCAGATTGTAACAGAAATGTGTGGGTTTGTGACAATCCTCTCGGGAACCTTTCTCCTTCACAAAACAAAGGACATGGCTGACGGTACGCTCTCATTTACTTTCTCTTGTATGTTTGTTATAAAATTGTGATATTGCAACAGCAACTGAATGGTGAAAGGCCGGCTAGCACAAACCTTTTGTTCTGGTGTTTTCCTGCTTGGAAATGTTCACAAGTTTCTCTGAACAGTTGGATTAATAGCGTTGGCAATCGTAATAATGCAGGTTTGTCATCATCTCCATCCATGCGATTCCTCAAGCAAACAGACGAGGAGGACGGCCCTGTAATGGAAGGCATTCCTCTGAAGCGGCAGGATTCATTGAGATTGACTTAGGGGGTAGGGTATGGGTAGTGTCCTGCTATTCCGGCGAAACTGGTAAATGCTTCTCTTGGGGAAGGGACATGGAGTATATGTGAAAATTGTATTTCTTACAAAGAAAGGCATTGGAATCGTGCAGCCCCAAATGCTTGCGTTGGGGAAGGGATGTTTCTATTTTATTCATTCTTTCCCCCCTTTTTTGTACGGAACACGTGACGTGAAGGGTGCCTTTGCCTTGAGATAAACGTCAAACCCCGGGCTCCTGGGGTGCAAGGGACAAGTCTCGTAAAAGGTCAGTTATTTTTCTTCACTTTCCACAGTTATTTTTGAAGCTTACAATGTAATTATCTCCATTGAATCGAAGACCTTGCCATTAGGAGGAAGGTGTGTAGGTCATTTATCAATGCTTCTCAGTACTTGTAACATTTGTTGCCCTTTACCATCAAATCTCGTCTCCTCCTAAAAATTTAAGCGGAATGGCAATCATTTTTTTTTTTTTGTCTTCTCTTGGCCATGGTTTGGCTGTATTGGTTAATCGTATATTTTATTGTTCAGCCTCGTATGTTTTGGGATAAGAAATTATTTCATGTTTTTAAGGTACCTGGCAATACAAATATATATATATATATATATATATGGGTGTCAAAAGTTTTTTTGTATAATGTAAAGAGTATTATTTTTATATAATTTTCAACTATTATGTCCACTGAAATTAATTTTATTGTTATGAATATATGGATATAAATGTTTCACCATCTTAAACTAAAACTCAGTCTTGTAACGTGCCTCCTGTTTTTCTCTCATTTTTTTTTTCATAAAACTCCCTATTTGGTTAGTTATAAAATATTTTTAAATCAAAATAGAATAGAAAAAAGATTTTGATAAAACTCAAAATTAAAAGCTTTATTATTTTGGCAAGAGATTACACTAATATTCTTTTCTCAATAAGCAAATCAGGATAGTACTCACACCACGTTATTAAATTTTTCAACATGTTCAATGTATGTTTTTAACTATAAACATTTTTCTTAAAATGTGTAAAATATATAATTTCACTTTATATATCACATGTAAAATATTTTACAAACAAATGCAAAACTAAAAGTAGGTCTGACTTGGAAGAAATCTAAATAGGCTTTAGGTCTGTAATTCAAAAGCATTTGAAAAACCTTAATTCTTTGGAACAATTGAGTTACAAAAAAAGTAAAATGTGAAGAAAAAAAAGGGAAAATATGAAGAAGATACATTCATGGCTGTTACTTTACATAAGCAAATATCTGCAACCGAGTTCAAATCAAAGTAAAAACACCCATAAGCCACAACTTTTGGTGTATATATCATTGTGTTATTGAAACTTGAACTATCTTTTTTTTTTTTTTAAATAATAATTCTACAAGATCATCTTTAGGCAAATGTACCTGAAATCTCTCTTCCTTCTCCCTCCCATTATGGTGCCTTGTTACTATTTGTGGTGGAGGCTCAACTTTCTACAGCCAAACCCAGCTTTGAATCATAACGTTCTGGCAACTACCACTTATTCCTTTTTATCTTTTGAGTTTAGATTCTGGGTGGCCCCAAAGAAGACCCAAAAATGCAAAAAGATGGTACGTCCACCTTCGGGCAGAACATGGTTGTTGTTCAACTCTTGGGCTTTTGCTTTAGAAGACCAGACAAAGAAGCACAATGCGTTGAGTTATAATTACACCTCTCGCAGCATGACTGAAGCATTTCAATCACTTTAAGGCACCTACAAGATTTCAAAATGTTATAATGAGTCATTATAAGGTTGATGTGATTAAATTTCAGAGATATCTCTCAACACTTAGTTAAACACATAGTAGATATCAAACTCAATCCTGTTTAGCCTACCGCTTTACTTCACACAAAGTGGAGCCATAACTAATTTACAGAACTAATATCGTCCTTACTGGCAACAATAACAGATCCAAGTCTTAATCTCATTATGTAGGATTGGTTGCATGAATTTTAGCTTACTAATTATTTCTATCCGTAACCTTATTTTATGTAAGACCCTCTTAACTCAACTAGTCTACCAGAGAATGTAGACAAAAAAGAAATAAATAGAATGGTGAACACACTGCTGTCACAAGTTCCTTCAATTTCAGAGCAGACCACAAGTACTATGAACTACAAAATTGTAGGGCTAACTATGGTTAGGCAATGATGTACTCTAGAGTTGGAATATTGCAGGTCAATGTCATCTCCAATCCCCTATCCCCAGACAAAAGGAAAAGCAAAAGTAATTTGGGCATGGATAGCTCTTCTCCACTTGTATGATAATGGTTAGTCCAATAGGATTGTGACTGCAGCTGCACAGTGCAGGCATTAGTGTAGGAATTGAGGAAAATAAAACAGTTGCTGAAGCAAAATATCTCTAGGTAAAGGGCTTGGGCTATATTCCAGAGTCAAGTTGGGTAAGTGACCCACAACCAGCAAAGGGAACCCATTCATCTCCTCTCACTAGAGTATAAACAGGAAGCAACTGTGGGCTTGTCCTCAGCCATTCCCTTTCACATGTTTGTTAATCATGAAATTAGCAAATCCCCAATGCTTGTACAGACAACTACACATCATAAAGGCACCTAGAACAATACTTAACTTCCATGATCTAAATGATGACAGGTCCCACTATTTCTTTAAATACCCTTTCGCTTTCTATTTCTTCTTTTTCAGATGGGAAAAGCGAAACAAATGAGAAAAGCTTCGATAGATACTATTAGCAGCTAATTGAAGGGTCTTCATTCCACCTTTTGTCAATCAGCACATTTCTTGCACAATTGACCACATGCAAATTGAGAGCGGTTTTCCTTCAGAACAATCATTTCCATGAAAATGATAAATATGAATCAAATAAAAAAGAAAATAAGTAGATAAATTTGCATAAAGTGGTTGTACTACACAACAACACTCACAAGCTAGATGGGGTTATAAAGTTGCTCTTATAAGACGATAATACATCTTACTGTCAAGGTAAAAAAAAAAAAAGAAGTTAATCTAGGCCAAAACCGTTCTATCTACAACTGTGCTTCAAACACATACCCAACAATCAAAAGGACTATTATATATTGTTGCAAAGGAATTAAGCATGAAGTTAATTAGTATTAGAGACTGAGCACTCATGAAGGCCTACTTCAACTTGTGCACTCTGAAGAAAGAGATATATACCAATGCTCGTGCAGGATACTCGCAATTCAAGCCAACCCAAGCATGCAAGACAATCAAATTACTGTTTTGAGTGGTCGATTCATGGGCAAGCACCAAAAAAATTAGACCCTGAAGCTAATTTCCTTAACTTTGGGCAATTTGAAGCAACTGCTAGGCTGCTATTGTGGAGAACCAAAAAGAAAATATGTGAGAAACAAAACCAGATTACATTAACAAAACTGCAAACAGGTTATCACATGAACAAAACCAGAAGGATAAGACAGAAATGTGTAAAATATTGCCCTGGTGAAAGCATTATTAGAGTCAATATATAGAAATATTCTTTCCATCTCACATTCCCAACAGTACCTATTAATTGTTAGCGAATCATTGACCATAGGAGCCCAATAATTCAAATAAACGCAACCAGGGAAAAAGGACCTCCCCCAAACCCTAATTCGTCAATTTTAGGTTCAGACAGTATTTGTATGATGTTTGGTCAGAGGTTAACGAGTAACATGATTTCACAAGGAATAAAGGATATAATCGACACAAATCAGATGCATCAAACAAATCTAGAGGTCAATTTAGTGCTCTCGCAATTCTCCGAAACCTAAACGCCCACAATTCAAGTCGATCGCAATTGCAAACAGGAAACCCTTACCTTCAAATTATTTCTCTTTACCTGCGATTTCACAAGGCAAGCGAAGGAATAATGTGCAAAGCAACGAAAAAGAAAGGAGGAGATAAAGGAACTTACTTTCGGGAGTCGAAATTGTTCTTGGAGAGACACGATTGAATGTCACACGCCGCCTTCTTGCACGGTTCTTTCATCTGCTCCGCCATCTTTCTACCTAAACTCTCTCTCTCCCCCAATTGCTTTTGAAGCTGGACCACTGCAAGAATGGCGGCCAACCGGGTTTTTTTTTTTTAATCACATGAATCCGCCATTTCTTTGGAAATAAATTTCCAATACATTGAATCAGATTTGTTGTTTATTTATATCGAATTTATCCAATATGAAACAAGGGGGAGAGAGGGCTCTACCCACCCTCTCACATTTTTTTTATGTCAAACAAATATTATATTATCTGATAATGCGAAGAGCATAACATTCTTTTACATTTAACTATTTTCAAATAACATGTATTAAATAAATTAATCAAGACTTAATAGATACATCATTGTCTCAATAATTTTAAAAATATAACGGTTAGTTCTTGACATGCAAGAAGTTAGTTTCATATTTTAATTATTAAAAATTATTATTTTTAAATTTTTATTATGATAGAATATTAATGCATATATGAACACGCTATTTTCACTAGTGATGCGCCATGCAAATGACTAGTTGACAGCATTTAAATGAGTTAATTGGTTTGTTATACTCACTCAATAATTAAAAATATAATATTTAATTTTTAATGTATAAAATTTTAAGATTTTATACCTTAATTATTAAAAAATATAAAAATTTAATCTTTTACATATCAAAAATCAAACCTCATATTTTTTTATTTAATATAATCTTTTTTGTTTATTAATGTTTAAAATTGGACTCAAACTACCTTATGTTATGTAATAATATATAAAGACCAAATTAATATTAAAAAATATTTTGCTTTCACAAATTTTATGTGAACTTATTATATATACTTGCTATTTTTTTAAAGACATAATTAACAAATGTATTAAGAATAATGTAATTATAAAGATTAATATAAGAGTGGTTTGATCATCGCAAAAATCTAATAATATTCTTATAATAATTTGAGTGAATATATCAGGGTAAATCATATCAAATGTCACAAAATTTTGGTGTCTTTTTCAGTTTGGTCACTAAACTTTAATTTCTTGCAAAGTGATCACAAAACTTTAAAATATTTTGCAATGTGGTCACTAAAATGATTTTTTATGGTTCTTAGTCAAAATTGCTGACGTGGCAATGATGTGGCGCTGACGTGGCGATGATGTGGCCATTGTCACGTCAGCAATTTTGATCAAAAATTGTTTAAAAATAATTTTAGTGACCATATTATAAAATATTTTAAAATTTTGTGATCACTTTGTAAAGAATTGAAGTTTAGTGATCAAATTAAAAAAGAGACCAAAATTTTATGACCTTTAGTGTAATTTACCCGAATATATCACTACAAAGCAAAGCAAAATATCATTGACTGGCATTTGCCGTCAAATCAATCACTTTAGGTGGAGAGCCGAAGAACTTTCACAAAACCAACATAATTGGCCAAAAAAGGGCCTGCACACAGTGATATGGCTCAGTAGGTGACATGATTTTAATGGCAGTGAGGCTTAAGTGATGTCATTTGGGGCTTTTTCACCTGTATTTTAGGGCAGGCAAGGGCCTATCTGGCATTTTCCAAAACCTTGGTGGGGGCAACCACGAATAGAAATATCTGCAGGGGTCCCACTGCAAATACCCCCACACGATTTTACCAGATCTGCTGCAGGACTCGGACTGGTCTCGCCCGTGCAACTCCGTAACGGAAGTCTCGCTCTCGGTCCCCGCCGTCACCGTGTGAATGCTGACGTGGAGGAGCAGCTCACGTCACACTTTCACTCTATCAAAGATTTCCAAGTGGGTCAACAAATTATTCTCTATATTTTTTTTTAAAGAAAATTGATATATCTGCTACCTCATGTTTATATAAAAAAAATTAATCCTTGATTGTGATATAATATGATTGTTGTTATTATTTTATTACTACAAATTATTTTAATGTCACAATATCTTAATTGAGAGTATAGTCTTCACTTAAAAGTGTTAATTAAAATTAATTTTTAAATTCATAAGTTCGAATTATAATAATTTCATTCATTTAACTACTCCAAACACTCTTCCATTGAGGTGATGTTCAACATATATATCATGAGTCATCTTAATTTTCTTATCTTTAACTATAGAATATTAATTAGTAAAGGGAGTAGTGATGCTATCACTAACTAAAACCTAATTAATAAAGGTTATTAAAAGTTGCATGAATAACATCTAAATATAGTAATAGAATATTATGGTATAATTAATTGGATGCGCTAGCTAGTTAGGTTAACTTAATTGGTGGAGTTAAATTTGAACCTACTCTTTTCGGTTAAAAAAGTTCTTATGAATAAGTTAAAAACTCATATTTTAATATGACGTAAGTTAGTTATAAATTTTTTTTATCTTTCTCGCACACTTAATGTGATATTAAATTGAGTACTTTGATACAATATAGCATCATGAATTCTTATTCAAAATTATCAAATCACATGCACCCTTATATTCTTAAACCAAGTAAAATACTTAATAATTACAAGACATCTTTCTAGTATAAATATATAATTAGGACAAATCTCAAGCTAATATTGTAACCCAGATGAGATGAAAGGAATATATATTTGTATATATATGTAAATGTGAATATAAATTGTTAAGAAGGCTGAGGCTGAGCGACTGACAGTGGGATTAGAAGTACATTCATTAACTGGATTCCTATTCCTCCAAGTCCAACACACGAGTAGTAAGAACATTCTCACTCTTTTCCCCAAAAGTCTGCCCTAATGGGAACCGTTTTCAATAAATATTTGGTATATTGCGTGAGCAGAGAGGGAGAGAGACTTATAGTTGAAAAAAGAAAAAAAAAAGAAAAAGAAACTATTTCCCTTTTGTTTTGTTTTGCTAGCTATCATTTTCTAATGTGGATAAAAGCAGCAAATTTACATTACTAGAACTCAAATCAATGTATATCATCCTCCTATAATCTCTCTCTCTCTCTCTCTCTCTCTATATATATATATGTATATATCTCCACTTCTAAGTCCCTTTGGACCACACCAAGCTGACAGATTACAACTCAAATTCTCCACAACAAATTAGAGATTTAATCCACAAGCAAAGAGAAGAGAAAGAATGAACAAGAAAATTAACTAGAACCAGAGCTACATACCTCCCATCTCTCTCTCTCTCTTTCTCTCTCTCTCTCTATATATATATGTGTTGATTAGCCACGAAATAAATCGATCAACTGATCATAAGTTGAGGTTCTTAATCTGCAGAAGGAAATTAATTAATACCCAGAATTAGTTCTTAAGCTCTATGCCGATTAGGAAAATGTAAAAAAGGAAATTTTATTATAAAGAGAAATAGAGGATTAATAGATATATACCAACTTTTGGTCACTGAGAGCTAGTTGGATCTTCATCTCCAGTACCATGATCAGTAGCTTGAGGCTGGTGGTGGTGGTGGTGTTGTTGTTGTTGTTGTTCTTGATGATGCTCTAATGGATGATTCAAGCCAGATGATCTCGAGTAGGCATTTAGAGCAGCCAACATGCCCAAATTAGTGTCTGAAATTCCTAATCCAAGATGCTGAGATGGCTGCTGTTGCTGCATTAACATGGCTCTTCCCCCTTGAAATTCAAGGTTTCCAGGTGGAATGTTAAACCTCGGCATGAACTGCAATGGCGCCTGAACTGTGGTTCCGCTTGGTGATGGTGCGGTGGCAAAAGGCCACATCTGGGATTCTGGAGCCGGCAACATCCAGAATGTGCTGCCGGGACCGCCGCCGCTAGGTCCCGGTGCCACCGCCCACATGGCCGCCGCCGGCATCATGCTCCGGTGCGTACTAGACGATGGTCCAGCTTCTTGTTGCTTCGGCAGTGGCGGGATATTGTCGTTTCCGCTCTTGAATTGCTTGTTTGAAGGCGAATTCGGTTCGCCTCGAGGAGGCTGGGTTTCGTCTTTGAACAAATCTTCTCTGAATCTCTTCCTCACGTAATTGTCCTCCGAATTGTCTCCGCCGGCGACGGCGGGCATGGCTTCGGCGATTTGATCGGCTGTCAGAAGATGCGGCTGCTGATGCTGAAACGCTAACATGTGAGTGAAGCTTTCGTCGTGAAACCCTAAGGCGCCGTGAAAAGAGAGTGGCGCCGACTTGGACGGCGGCGCCGAAATGGTGGATCCGCTGCTCCGGAGGGATATGCTGAGTGACGAGTAGTTCGCCGGGATGGTGCCGGTGCCGGTGGTGGCGATAATCGCTGGCTCCGCCTGCTGTAGCAGCCATTCAATCGTCTCGCCGTCTGACTTGTGCCCCAATTCTCTGGTTAACTGGAAAACCCTAGCCGCGCAAGTGGCCGGCATTCGGATTCGCCGCCCTCTGCCGTCGACTTTGGTGTGTCGGTCCTTCGTCGACCGCTTCGGCGGATTGGTCGCAATTGCCAGCTGTTGGTTGTTTTTCTTCGCCGGGTCGGTGGATTCCGATCTGGTGGCGATGGCGAGAGATGCGTCGACAAGGTGGGGCGGTGTGGCGGAAGCGGTCGAAGCGCTAGTGGAGGACGTCGACGGCGAGGCCGCGGCTGACCCACTTACTCCTCCACCGCCGCCGCCAGCAGGGCGCGTGAAATGGGCTTGATGAGAACGGCCCTCAAAAAGGAGCACACGCGGCGAAGAAGAAGAAGAAGTGGAGGCGGGCGGCTGGTGGCGGAGGAGGTGCGGCTGTGAAGTGGCGGTGGCGGAGGAGGTGGACGACTTGGGTTGTTTATTAAGCTCCATGTGGGGGATTACTTTTGTGGGGCTCAATTGGGCTGGAATTTTTTTGTAGTAGTATCCGTTGGTTCAAATCAAAGCTGATCCTACTGGGTTCCCTTTTTCCTACTTCTCTTCTGATAACTCATCGTCAGCCCCATCCTCCCCGCCCTCCTGCCCCCACCTGGCCGCAGCCGCCGCCGGCCCCTCTTTCTTGTTCCTATGAGAGAGAGAGAGAGAGAGAGCGTTTAGGAGGCTTTTGTGGGGGCAATTCCTTGGGCTTCTGATTGAATGTTGTCCTTCTTTCTTTCTTTCTTCGGTTCACAACCTCATGAATTCAGAGCTTAATTTGCAGTAGCAGTAGAGAGAGAGAGAGAGAGAGAGAGAGGGTGGGGGACCGAAGCAACTAGAAAAATGGCAGAAGGGGAGGCCGCTCGTGGGGTCTCCCAGTCCCAGCTGGGCTCCTACTAAAGTAGGGTTAAAGATGGCCTTTTTTCTTACTCGGTATATAATAGAATGTGGTACCTAAATTTTAATTGTTGGGTGTATGTATATATATATACGTCACTCATAGTTAAAAGCATAGCTTAATATGCTCATATCGTGTATATAATTCTGATTAATGATAATGTGACTCATTGTTGACGATACCCAGAAAGGTGCTATTACCATCATGTCTCATTGATAGTATTATTTCTTGAATAAATATTTTGAGGAAAAAATAAAAAAAAGGGAGAATAATTAGGTAGGCTCAGGCACAGGCACAGGCACAGGCACTCACTCACTGGGCAGTAAAGAAAGATAGAAAGAAAGAGAGTCCAGGGTGGCAGATAGACAGTGCAGGTAAGGTAAGGTAAGCATCAGATAAAAAAGCATCTAATGCAGTCGATGACAGCTCATCCCCCCACCCCCCACATTCTCTTTCTTCCTTTTATTTATTTATTTATTTATTTTTTAAACACCCACGTCGCAAGGAGTTAAAAAGACAAAATTGCCCTCCCACGTGAGATGCAGGGGTTATGGGAAAAAATGGAGTCCCTCCAGTCTATTTGATATTTGTTAAATTCTCGTAATTTTTTATCATAATTACCAATATTTTTTAATTTAGAAAAAAATAATATTGGATAAAGCATGATTTTTACCTTAAATCATAATTTGTTTTTCTAGAAAATAGATTAAATTAAATGTAAATAAAAGTAATTTTTTTTACCTTTTCCTAAAATAGATAACAATTTTACTTATTAAGTTCGAATACTAAACTTATTTTTTTTATATTACTTTCATAATATAATACAAAATAAATATAACATAACACAACGGTACTAAATAAGTTGTTAACCCCTCAATTTGAACATTAAGTTAGGCTCAAGGGTCAAAGTTTACATTAATTTAATTTAATTTTAGGCAAAGATAATTCATAAAACTAATAATATTTCTACTAAATTTTAAGGATAAATTAATATTTTTATCCATTTTTGAACTTAATTTTTGAGTTAATTTAATTTTTATACTTTGATATTTTTTCATGTAATAATTCAAATTTCTTGTTATTTCATTTCTACCTATAAATTTATATTTTTTTAATCAATTTAATTCTTATATTTTTATATAAAAAAATAAAATAAAATAAAAAAATACACGTCACACTCTGTTCATGTCAAAGTACATAAATTAAATTAAATCAAAACAAAAAATTTAGGAATAATCAAAATTATAAAAAATTTGCGGTATCATTAAAAAAATATCAAACTATATGTGTTAAATTGATTTAAAAATATATATTTTGTGATGTAATTAAAATACCAACAAATTTAAATAATCATACTAAAAAAATGTAAAAATATAATAATAAAAATATAAATTTGATAGAATCAATTACAACCCAAATATCATAACAAAGACTTGTTAGACATGTCAAACGTGTCCATACATTGGGATAGTGGTGGGGAAGGGGCAAACTTGTCAAACTGAAAACTAAACCCAGCTATATCAAACATGAGGTGTGCTCAAATCATCATGTCCATTTATGTGAATTTTATATGAATAGAAAATTTTTGTGATTAAGAAGCACCAATCAGCCAGGTAATTCCACCTGGACCCACCTTGTTGATCTTAAATTATATTTATTAATTAAGAGTAGATAATCATGAACCATATTGAATGCAAATATATCCACACCCAACCCACCTCCAATCATCAACTTGTCTCATTATATTATATTATGTACAATGCAATGCCAATTTAATATTCCCATATAATCTCTCCTTGCTACCCATGACACGTTATGGCTATATATCTTCATATTCATGATTATTACTATACTAATTTCATCTGTCACGTGAAATTATATCATAGCAACACAAAAATTAGTGTTTTTCACTTGAGAAAATGACCCTTAATTATGAAGCTACCTTTATAACTCTTACTCAATTAGAGAATTGTTATATGTCAAACTCTTCTTTTTACTATTAAAAGAAATTATTTGTAGTCGAGATATCTTACATAGTAACTTAAAAAGTCTCAACAATAAAACTAACAAAAATTTTACTTATGTGTTGAAGGTTTAATAATATAGTCTAAATGGATAGTCTGACACATTAATTTAATTTTTTTTTAATAAAATGGGGACTATGATCTTGTTTTAAATAAGATATTAGAGACACAATGATGCAAGAGGGATGGGTATACTTGTAAATATGAAAGTATAATTGTGTTATTATATATATATAATATAATATAATTGGGATTGAATTGAGTGTGGTGCGTGACAGGCAAGGACAGTAACCACAGTGGAATTATTGTTCATACACCCATGATGGAGACTCTCCTATTGCCAGTCATTTTCCCTATCTCCAATCTCATCCGTCCGAAGTAGCAAAATTTTTTACTAAGGGCAATCGAGCAGCGTTCGCATTGTAATTGTAATAGCAATGAGAGGGGTGTCAGACGGGACTGCTTTCTTCCAAAAAGGAGACAGAAGGCGGTTCATTATTGGACAGTACCCTCCTAATTTAAGTCCTCCACTCCTTCAACGTTATTTCAGGATTGACTCTCATTTCTTTCTGTTCCCATTTGTTTCCCCCTTTTGCCCTTTTCAATTCCCCATATTTACTTTCCTATCCAACCAGATTTATTTCCCTTCGTTAATTGAGAAAAGAAAAAAAAAAACATTTTTAAGACTTTGTATGATTTAACCCTGTAAAGCCATTCTATTGTTGTCTAATGGAGTAGTTATATCTCTACTATATATATTCATGCATTTATGTGATGAGGTATCCACATTGAGTCTGACAAAAAGTTTTTAATTCATGTAAAAATTTGGTTTAATTAAAATAATTAAATTAAATAAATTAAAATTATCTATTCAGTTTAATTTTAATTAAGAATAAGTTCGATTCAATTATTAAATTTGATAATTTTATTATTTCGGTTTGATTTAATTTTTGTATTGAAAAAAATCAAAATAATCGAGTTGATTGAAATTTTAATTTTTTTTCTTTTTTTATATATATTTTTTAATTTTTTCAATCCAGTTCTTTTGGATTTTTTTTTTGGTTAAGTTTGTTCATTTTTTTTTTATTTTTTCCTATTAGTTTGGTTTTTTTCATATTTGTTAAATTTTTTCAATTTTCGATTTGTTCAGTTTTTTAGTTTACTATGCCAATTTAGTTTGATATTTTTAATACAATTTTAATTTCTTCGATTTTAACATTTTGATTAGTTCAATAACTGAATCGATCGAATGTTCACTCTTAATTTCAATTTCATTCATCTTAAATAATAATAGAGTGACAGGTGAAATAGATAAAGGGTAACAATGAAATTGGATGAAGATTAGTAACTCTCTAGCAAGGAGGAAAAAATATTCACCCGACCTAACCACTTAAGTAATATATATTTCTTTCAGTTCTTAACTAATCTCATTGATTTATTAATTATATTTATCATCAACGAAAAGATTGTTTATAAGCTTAAAGAAATATAGTGTAATGAATGTATTTTATTTTTTAAATAAAATATATTTATTATAGCTTAACAACAATGATTAAGCATTATTTATGTTTAATCATGTTAGGGTGTGTTTGATTGGAGGTGAAAAATGATGCAGAATTTTAATTCTATGAAATTTCAATTTTTACCCTACCTTTTAAGAATTTCAATTCTTTAATTTCAAGAAAAATCTTTATTTTTTGAACTAAAATAGAATTTGAATTTTATAAAAAAAAAAAACAGTTTGATAGATTTTTTTAAAATTTGGAAGAAAAATGAATTTCATCTTTATTTTTCACTTATATCAAATGCACCCTTAATGTGACTAGATTCATCACGAAATTATTAATTAAATTGAATTAGCGATTCCCTCTTATACTTAGCAAAATAAATGTTTGACCCTAATGGGACATTTAGTATGAAATAAGTTTTTAGATTGCTGGGATTCATGATTTTTTAAAATGTTATTGAGAATCTTTGATTCCCATAATTTATGTAATTCTATATTTGGTTAAATTTAAATATTCTCAAGAATATTGGGTATTCTTTTTAAGAATTTTATATTTCTTATATTTGATTTAAATGCAACATTCTTGAAAATACATATATTTTTTTTAAAATTACACTTATTTGATTTTTTGTTTAAAAATAATAAATTTCTTATAGTATATAAAATATTGAGATTTACAACTTTTAAAGAAGTCAAAAAAATCATTTTTTTATACATTATGTATATATATATGTATATATATATTTGTATATATATAATATATGTTTATAAGAAGAAAATTATGACAAAAATAATTATAAAAGGGTTACGAAATTATAAAAAGGTAAAGGGTATTTTAGATTTTTTATTTGTTAAAAATTTTCTCAAATTTATGAGAATTCAAGATTTTCAACCCACCATAAAAATCTTTTTATAGAAAATTTGATTAAAAATAAATCATGAAAATATTATTTTTTTAAATTATTTTTTTAAAAATTATATTAAACATAAAAATTTAGATTCCCAATCTAACATTCACTAGAATCAAAAAATTTCTCACCAACCAAATGCCCCCAAAGTTATTGGAGAAGACAGAGTTTGGCCCAAACCTTTAATGGATTACGATAAGACCTGTTGTCCCTGGCATTCAGACCACAATCTTCAGCTAAAAAATCAGTTCAACCCAAAATATTTCAGAAATTAACTGCGCCACCCCAAATCTTGACAAAGTAACGGTTGACTTAACATTTTGCCATAATAGCAGTCCGACCTCAAATCTTTAAAAAACTAGCGTACGATACCAGTACTTTAGTTGAAAATACAGCACAACCTCAATCTTCTAATTAATTAGCAAAGCAACAGTTGCCCACATCTTTCACGAAATGACAGTTGGACCCCACAATTTATTGCCTGCTCTAGTTATTTCATAATCAACAAGCTGTGCACTATAACGTGCCCATGTTCTATATTAAGATCAATGAACGTGGCCCAGGGCATAGTCCAATAGTTAGAGCGAATATAGAAAAAAGTTTTTTGTCTTTATATTTATGGTGTGTTAGTGTTTGAATCTTAACTGTTGACGATTCCCTAATTTACATCTTCTATTAAAATTGTAGGGCTGAGTTACAGGACGTTCATGATGGAGCGTGATCCAAAAAAAAGATCAATAAATGTGTTTTATACTCCATTAGTCTAAAATTTTCTATTATATATTTATATTTTAAAATAAAAATTCAAGCATTTATGATTTATAACACTTTAGGATAATGGTGAAGTTTCAATAAATATTTTTTTTTTAGATAAGGTGTATTATTTTTATTTTTAAAATAATTTTGTTAATTGATAAAAAATTACAAAATACAATATAGTTATCATGAACTACTAAAATTGTGTTAAAGAATCGGGAACAATAATATATTTTCACTTTATCTAAAAATAAAGTACATTATTAAAATTTAATTGTTAGAATAAGGATTAACATTACTTTTTGTATATATAGAAATCAACTATGGAGAAAAAAAAATCCCTTTTACAATAAAGAGAAAATACTATATAATCTTAAGAGAAATTCTATATAAATTCAGTCTATTTAAGGAAGATATATTAAGCCAATCATGAATAAAGTAAATTTAAATATTCTACCACATATAAAAATGACTTGTATTTTTATAGGTGTCATTTATTTGATTACCATCTTGGCTATCCTTGGAAGGTCTTTGATACCTATCGAAGCAAGGTTTGTAATAAAAATGATGGTAAGAGTCAACTAATCTCGATTATGTTAATTGCGGAAAATTTATTGAATTCTCATTATTTTTTTGATTATATAGAATTATTAGACGAGAGAGAATTATCTTAACTTGGGTTTATAGAGATTTAGGCACTTAACATGGAGAGACTTAAAATGTCTAATTAGTTTTGAATTTATTAATATGACTTTTAAATTTTAGAGGTTGCCTAGTGTTGAAACTTAATAAATGGGTTTTAAGATCTTTTACTACTAGTGATTATTCTTATCCAATGGTATTTGGGTGTTGTATATTTTGCTTGAATTGAGATCTATTGTTATATTTTATTTTGAACTTTTTAAGGATATATTTGATCGGGAGTTCTTGCCTCTGTGATTCTCTAAAACCTTTGTTAGTTATATGATCATAATCAATTTAAAAGTGGCTAAATTCATATTTTTGTCTCCGTATATTTGTTTTTTTTTGTGTAAGCATCTGAATTTTTTATTATATCGATTACAACTTGATTTTCATATTTAATTTAATTGTACTTTGATATTTTTTAGTGTGCTAACTTAAATTTTTTATTATCTTAATTACACCATTAAACTCGTATTTTTGAATTAATTTAATCCTTATATTTTTATGTGTAAAAAAAATAAAATTTGATGATAAAATATATGTCACACTTTATTTATATCAATGTTTAGGTGATAAATTGATTAAAAAATATAGATCTAAAGATGAAATCGAAATAATAAAAACTTTAGGTTATCACACAAAAAAATATCAAAATAAATGATCCAAATTGATTCAAAAATGTAAATTCAAACATTAATCGAAATAATAAAATTTTTAAATAATTATATAAAAAATAAAAATAAAAATTTAACCATTTAAAAGCTTACTGTTTGGCTTTTGACATGACTTGGTAGCCCGGCTTTCTTGTCCACATGAATTTACCTATTTTTTCCAACATCACCAATATTTATCTAATAAACTCGTTATCATAGACAGATATACCTAACCAAAAAAAAAAAATCAAAATTCTTAAGAGATTTTGCTTTTGAAAATAATAAAAACACAATGAAAAATTAAAAAAAGGAAAATTAATAAAAGTTGTGGGCCCTCTTGGGCCAAGCCCACTTTAACTCTGTCAAAGAGAGAAAGAAAAGAAAGAACAGAAAAGTTAGGTGGGGGGCCGGCGCCAACATCCAATCCAGCTAGTGGAGCATAGCATCTCAGTGCGTTGCCTCCTCACAGATCTTTGCTTTTTCTCCAAAGCCTTCCTTTCCTTTCCTTTTGCATCTTTCTTCCCTTTTCCTTTTCTTCCTAATTATATATATAGTTTCCATCTTCTGTATAATCACATTAATTATATATATCTTAAAGTTAGATGTTAATTTAATTAATGGTGACAAAAATCGAATATTCATAGTGATTAGAGAAGTTTATATTATAATTAATCATATTAATTAGAAGTTTATGAGTTAATTAGTTATTAAGTTTTTTTAATATATAGTATTAGTGAACTAATATATATATAAAATTATATTTAGATACTCCATCTTAGTCTTCTTTCAATCTCTGCTTTCTATACTTCATATATATTTATTTTCTTCTTCTTCCTCATGAAGAGTTCTAAAATGGCAGAGTTTGCTTACGAAGAGCTAGAAGCCGCCACCGATAACTTCTCCCCATCTCGGCTTATCGGCAAAGGAAGCCACGGCCGCGTCTATAGAGGCATCCTCAACGGCGGCAAGCTAGTCGCCGTAAAGCTCCAATCGCTAGGCCTTCGGAAGCTTCAAGACAACTCCAAGCTCGAGAACGAAGCCCGAATACTATCTTCTCTTCCCCAGAATTCTCACCTCGTCAACCTCGTCGGAACAAGCCACGACCGCTCCAAGAACAAAGTCCTTGTCATAGAACACTTTCCCAACGGCACTCTCCACGACTTGCTTCACGCAGCCGAGACGCCGCCTCCGCCGTGGCCTAAACGAGCCCAAATCGCCCTCCAAGTCGCCAGAGCCGTGCAGTTCCTGCACCAGAGCCAATTCTTCGTCATCCACAGAGATATCAAGTCGGCTAACATCTTGTTCGACTCCAACTGGACGGCTAAGCTGGCGGATTTCGGGCTCGCCGTCCGAAGGGACGAGGCTGGTCGGGGAGTCGAATCGCTGAGCAGACCCGCCGGGACGATTGGGTACTTGGATCCTCATTACACTACCCCATGCAAGCTCAGCCCTAGAAATGATGTCTTCAGCTTCGGAGTTGTGTTGCTTGAGATTATCAGTGGTACTTTAATTTATCACTCTTCCGCAATTTGAGTTCAGGTTTTATATGTTATACCATAAATCAATCAGTCTCTCTGAAAATAGCTGCATCTTCAGCTACAAAAGTTTATTGTTTTAAGTCTCGTGTTTCTTCCAACAGGTACCAAAGCTATCGACGTGTCGAGAGTTTCGTCCTCCATCGTTGAATGGGCGCTGCCTCTGATCGAAGAGAATCGAATAGTTAAAGTTTGTGACAAGAGGGTAGAGATGCCATGGTACATGGAGGGCACTATAAGGCGCTTTCTACACATTGCAGCTCGTTGTGTGTCCCCAAGAGAAGATCATCGCCCATCAATGGCGGAAATTGTCGCAGAGATGGAGAGCTGTTTCGTGGAGCGCGACAGGTTCTCCCTTTGGATCAACGTTTTGTCTAAGTTTAGTCTCTTGAAAAGGCAAAGAACTAGATTAACGGCGGTTAAACGAAAGAAGACCGCCGCCGCCTCCGCCGCGACGTTAACATGCGGGGGAGATGGTCATCGCCAGGGCGACGAGTTTGATCTCACGGCGGAAGATGCTGGTGAGAGAGGTGCTGGCTGATGTTACCCTGAAATGATTAATTCAAGAGGTTAATTCATTTGTTCTAACCAACCCATTAAAATGATTGACAAATTATATAAACAAACTTTTGCTTGTTGCAGATCGTTCAATTGTATATATAGACACAAATTATACATATATATATATTTCAGCTACAAGAAGCGTTAACTCAGCTGTGTTGTAGGTGTCGTCCCCTACTAGCTGGCCTAGTCCCTCGAAGCCAAAGAAAATTGAAATTAATTAAAGGAAGCAATGCATACGGTCCAAGCGCAAGATTTTCAAAGAGTTGGTGAGGGAGAGGGCGGGAATATATATATATATATATATATATATATGAGAAAGCTTTGCTTTCAAGCCTCTAATTATATATCATATTCTTCTTCTGAATTTAAACTCTTAACACTACAAGACTAGTATAAAGACTAGTTCTATCTCAGATTTACATAAATCTTCTTAATTATGAAGTAATATTTAGCAAATAATAATAATAGATATAAAAAGGCTTAACACATGGGACACAGCTTGGGCCGTCGAAGGTTTTCCCAAAAATTAAGATTAATTAATACATAGGAGTTGGGAGCAGCAGCCAGCTGCGCATGCACGAGGGCCGCTTTGCTCACTGATCAGACAAAAAGATTCCCCCGGGGGATAAAGTTGGTGGGCTATGGGAATTTGGGAAAGCCATGCTTCAATATCCGAAATTAATGGTGTTTAATTAATTAATTAATTTCCCCATTTTAAATAGGAATTATTTTTATATAATATTCTTTATTATTATTATTATTATTATTATTATTATTATATCAATAAATGTAGTAGTAAGTGTTGAAAGCGTGACACCATTTTGTAATCTCATACTTTTATATGGTGGAATATTAATTATTTTGCAACATCACTTTCGGTAGATTAAACTTATAAGAGTGTTTTAAATTTTAGTTCGGATCAGTTTGATTTTCAGCCCACTTGGTAAATTTAATTGGTTTTTGGTTCAGGACTGGTTAAAGATAAAAAATCGATTGAAAATAAATAATATTATTTATTTATAATAATAATATATTATTAAAGTATAAATAGGTTGATTTTTGTTTAGATTTTCTTTATGAAAAAATATTCGAAACTAATTAGAACTTATCCAAAATTTTTAAATGTCTCAATTTTAATTTAATTTAATTTGAATGAACACCCATACCTAAGTCAAGATATATACCTGAAGATATTAATATTTTTTTATTTATCAATTTCTGTCATTATAAATAGAGATGATCTCTCACTCTTATGATACGTAAAAACTATTATACAAATTATTAAAATGCTTCTTTATTAAGAACTAAAAAATTGATTTTTATCGACTTCAATGGTAAAATGATATTTTCCCAGTCAAGACTGGGTTGGTACGGATAATTATAATTGATACGGGGTCTCACTGCAAATAAATCAAACTCCCTAGGAGTTAGCTTAGTTTTGAAACCCACGGGGTCTACATGGAATTAAGTTTGGCCGGCCGGTCCGCTTAAATAAAAAAACCGGCCGGTTTTTCCTTCGTTCAATTGCTGCAATGAAAGCAGGGTACAACCCGACATGAAAATATTAGAACCAGACGTCTTCTCCTGCGATCCAAGTCTCTTGTGTATCTGTTGTGGAAACCCTAACCCTAGTTTCTGGAACTCGTTTGTTTCGAAGACAATCCGTTTGAATTAGAGAGCGATGGAGACTCAGACGAATCACAATTTCTTTGACAGACGCCCCATCACCAAGTCCAAGGCCCCCGCCGTTAAATGGTTCAGGGAATGGTGATACATCCCCCTATTCTCATCTTCTATCTGTTTATAACTATATATTATGTGTATCTGTGCCTTTATTCTTGTTTGTCGTTGGGAATTCTGATGAAATTAATACGGAATAAACATGTTGAGTCTATTTTGTTCTCTTTTTTTCCGTTTTCGTAGCAAAAGAAAGGAGAAGACCGAGGTACATTCTGATGAAACACTTGTTTTGCACTCAGTTGAGCGTGGGTCTAAATCTATTTCATATTGGAGTCTGGAAACATCGACAAGCTATGATTTCGTGGGAGTGTTATTAGTTGCTGTAGACGCATAAACAGAACAAAGAAAGATGAGAATAAGGAACAAGTGTTTTTACGTTAAGGAAATGTAAAAGAGGAAGAAAAAAAAAACAAAAAGAGAGGAGGATTGTTTGGTTCTACCCAACCAAGTTAGTAAAGGTCGTATTGAAGTTATTAAAGTAACTTCTCATGCTTAACAGAACTAGATCAAATTATGAAACATTTTCCTGTGACTGCTGTTACTGTAACACTGTCTCTTTAGCTTGTACGAGGAGGCTCTTTGATGTGAAACATTTTTTGTCCTGAAAAATCCAAAAGATTGAAAATCTATTTATGTGAAGCTTGATTGAATAGAAAACTTGAAAAAAGGAAAAACTTGATATACATATTTGCTGAGAGTGACAATTTCTGACTGTACATCTCTTCCTGTGGGCAAAATCTTTTACTATAGTTCATATAATTGTGATGAACAGAATTGAAAATTTCTGAAACTTGCTAGAAATCTGAATTTATACAGTTACTAATAATCTAATTTGAACATTCTATCAGTGTTTTCTGTTTTTAGTAAAGTAAACCACTCCTTTTATCTAAAGTGTCTCACGTGTTGTAGTCAGATTACTTTACCATAAATCCTTATAATTCAACATCAACACTAGCTTGGTTAGGATAAGATGGAGTTAATGATGAAATCCTTACAATTTGGCCAACACTTCTTCCTCATGATGATTTACATGCATGCATGCACACAGATATCTGTGCTTAAGTTCTTTACTAATGGGATGATGAACACATTCTACTTTATTGAATTAACATCCCAATCATGTTTCTTAGCTTATTCTGTGAGTCTTTTAGTAACCAGATCTTTTTCTCCTAGGGTGCCCCAAGACGTTGTAGCAACTGGGGGGAAGTGCTGTCTTCTAAAATGGGTTACAGGTTGGTTTTGGTTGTTCTGCATCCTATTCCAATTTTGTTGTCATCTCTAAATATAAGGGGGGACAAGTATAGTGGGTTAAGTAATTTGCTATCTTGATATTTTATTGAGAAAGATGACATGTATGTTGAACTAAGTAATAATTTGCTATCTTGATATTTTATTGAGAAAGATGATGTGTATATTGCTTTCTTTCTTTCTACTTGCCTTTAGATTTTTTTTTTTTGTCTTGTGAGGGACCCTGGGAAGAGGGGGGGGGGGGCGTGGGGGTGCCGTGGAAGAGAGAGGAGTTGCAATTATACATTTAAATAAACTTCTGCTGACAAAACTAAGAGAATGCAGGATTTCAGAAGTAGCTAAGCATCCATTGAGATTCACTGTATTGAATAAATCTCCAGACAATGGCAAAACGTCTTTTGTATGTGTAAAATGTCTCCAATTATAAAAAAAATTAAAGATATTAACATGCATTGGACACAAAGTCACGAAGATAGCTAGGCATGTTTGTGTTTTTAAGTCTACATAGGAGAATGTGCTCAATGCTTTTTGACCAATCTGTGGGTTAATCAAGATGCAGATGGTTTGTTTTGGCCAGATGGCTTTGTTTCATGCCCTTACATGGTCAGGATTTTAAACACTGGACTTGGGCTTGGATTACCTCTAGGTTGGATAGCTATTGAACTGGGGTAGTAGAATGTACTGAGGGTGTTGCGGCTATTATTCTTTCCCTTTTGCTTTAGTCATATAGAGATAATGTTTATCCTTGTGCCATTCCTTTCATAGAGGCCACATTGAAGGCTATGAAAGAGAAATCTAAAGAACCAGAAGTGGTAGAGCCAGAACCAGAGCCAACTACAGAGGTCCTTTTCCTTTGTAGCTATGAGGGCTGTGGGAAGACATTTATTGATGCTGGAGCTTTGAGGAAGCACTCCCACATCCATGGAGAGAGACAATATGTTTGCCACTATGAAGGGTGTGGAAAGGTAATGTTTTAAATTTTAATCTAATATGAGCTTGCTTGTTTTGTTACTGACGGGGTTCTGTAAGCCTTATGAGATGTGTTGCAACTTGAAGAGCTTCAAAATATTGAAGCAGCACTCTGAAAATATGACGAATTCACCAACTCATCTCAATGAGAGCCCATTTAGTTCAATGTAGCATTCATATCCATGTTTCATGTACTTTGTACCTTACACGTTAGCAAAGAATATGCTCCTTCAAAGCTTAATACAAATAAATTGGCCCTCTAGTGACTTCTGAACATTAAATTGAATCTGACAACAAAATATGCATTTCCTAGTTAACACAGTTTTAACTAATATGACATGTTGATTGATTCAAGCGTAATGTCAAAACCATTGATGATCAATTTATTAGTACAAGTACTGAGAACTGATATGCTATTTGAAGTGTTATGCTATGAAAAATCAGTTAGCGAAAGCTCAACAGACGGAACACTAGGGAGCTGAATTGCTAGAAATCTGAGGATGTTGCCAAAACAAATATAACCACTTATGTTGTGATCAACCTTTCTCTTCTCACATTTTGATGGTTTTTTTGAAACTAATTGATTGTTTAGTTCTTCCTTTTAACTAATTGAACATTTTAACTGAGTCATGGGCTTGCCTTGCAGAAATTTCTGGACAGTTCAAAACTGAAGAGACATTTTCTTATTCATACAGGAGAGAGAGATTTTGTCTGTCCTCATGAAGGTTGTGGTAAGGTGATCAAGCTGTCCGTCAAAAATATATACAGTTTCCTCATTTACGTCTTTCTTCACATTGTATTGATTCTCATTTTTTGTTAATTAAATTTAGCCCCCCTATGGATTGGCCCCCTAACTCTCCTATTGTGACAAGCAATGCAATGCCAATACCCTATTTTTACAATTAAGGTTCAATATTTGCTCTCTATTGCCTGTCAATCATGAATATGCTACAAAATATCAATGACAAGAGAATGTTGCATCTAGAATTTTCTATCACATTCATGAACAAGAAGTTGATGGGAACCCAAAATCGATTCACTAAAACTGAATTCAAACAGTCCGATTACAAGAAGAATTGGGTGTTCGAGAGGCCTTTCACTCTCCCAAAACTCAATACAAGAATGATATCTGCCCCCTCTTTCATTCCCCCCCCCCCCCTTACATATTCTTTCCTCGCTCTTTCCCAACCGAATTCTGTTACATGCGCTTGCTGGGTTGTTACACAACCCAGCAATTTCCCTTCCCTACCCTTACGCAACATGGCTGGCTGTTATGCCAGCCATCCAATTTACCCCCTTGTCCCTACCCCTTGGACCTTCTTTGGTAAGTCAAGAAAACCGGGGCACTATCATTACTCCCCCCCCCCCCCTCCAACTTTCACCTTGTCCTCAAGGTGGAAAAAAGGAAATTGCTGCTGGATTAAGTGGTAAGGTTCCCAAGTAGCTTCCAATGGGGGTAGTCCTTTCCATTGTATGAGCACCTCGAACTCTTGTAAGTTCTTTCCGGACCTTGGTCGCACTCCCAGCACTGCCTTCGGTTCCACCAACATCTCAAGGTCTTCAGTAAGCTGTTGAGGAAGCTCCACATTAGCTTCCAATGCCCCTCTTGCCTCCCGTAGATGTGATACATGAAATACTGGATGAATTGGACAATGAGATGGAAGTTTCAGCTTATAAGCTACTGGACCTACTTCCTTCTCAATTTGAAATGGACCATAATAGCGGGCAACCAGCTTTTCATTTGCACGGGCAGCCAACGATTTTTGTCGATTGGGCCTTAACTTCAAATAATCCCAATTCCCCTCCTTGTACTTTACCTCCTTTCTTTTCAGATCTGCCCTCTTCTTCATCACAGCTTGTTCTCTCATCAGTTGGGTCTTCAATTCCTCAAGAATTAAGTCTCTCTCAACCAATTGTTGTTCCACCATTGAAACAGGGGTGGTTCCCTTCTCAAACCTCAATAAGTGTGGTGGTTCTCACCCATACACTGCTTGAAATGGAGTCACCTTGGCAGCAGTGTGGTAGGAGGTGTTATACCATAATCCAGCCCAAGGTAGCCATATGTACCAAGCTTTCGGTTTTGAGGAAGCAAAACAACGAAGGTAGGTTTCTAAAGTTCGGTTAAGTACCTCAGTTTGCCCATCTGTTTGAGGGTAATAGGCTGTGCTTCTGTTGAGTTTGGTACCTTGTAGTCGAAACATCTCTTCCCAAAATTTGCTCATGAAAATTTAGTCTCTATCCGATACTATGGACCTTGGAATTCCATGAAGTCTCACCACCTCTTTAATAAAAATTCCAGCCATCTCCCCAGCTGTAAACGGGTGTTTAAGCCCAATGAAATGCCTGTACTTACTAAGTCTGTCCACCACCACCAAAATGGAATCCATCTTGCCCGACTTTGGCAACCCTTCAATGAAGTCCATAGCAATGTCGTCCCAAATTTGGGTTGGGATTGGAAGAGGCTGCAAGAGTCTCCCGGGGGCTGAAGCCATATACTTATTTTGTTGGCAAACTGAGCAATCCCTTGCGTACTTCTGTATTTCCTTCTTCATTCCCTGCCAACAAACATTTGCTGCTACCCTCTTGTAGGTTTTTAAGAATCTAGAGTGTCCCCCTATGCTGCCATCATGCCCCTCATGAAGTAACAATGGAATGAGAGTGGAGCCCTTGGGTAAGTACAACCTACCCTTGTAAAGGAGAAAACTGTCCACTAGCTGGAAGTTAGGGTGTGAATTAGAATCAACCTGAAGCTCTTGAATAAGTTTTTGCAGTCTTACATCAGCCTTCAATTCATTGGCTAACTTATCCATTTGGACCACTTTAGGCACTGTTAAGGCCATTATTTGTGCTGGGTGGCAGATCCTAGACAACCCATCAGCAGCCTTGTTTTCCAATCTGGGCGGATATTGTATCTCAAATTGAGACCCCAACAATTTCACCATCCATCTCAAGTATTCTGGACTCACTACCTGCTGTTCCATTAAGTATTTGAGACTCCTTTGATCTGTTTGTACTACAAACTTCCGTCCTAACAAGTAATGTCTCCATTTTTGGACAACAAACACTATGGCCATTAATTCCCTCTCATAAACAGATTTTTTTCTCCCCAACTGATTGAAAGCATGATTGAAATAAGCAATAGGCCTTTGCTCTTGCATTAATATAGCCCCCATACCTTGTCCCGATGCATCAACCTCAATAACGAAGGGCTTCCCAAAGTCTGGTAAGGCTAAAACGGGTAGGGATACCATTTTAGCCTTAAGTTGTGGGAAGGCCTACTCGGCTGCCTCGTCCCGAAAGAAGTTATTCTTCCTCAACCTCTCCGTTAGTGGCCTTGCTAACTTGCCATAATCCTGCACAAATCGTCTATAATACCCTGTAAGGCCAAGGAACCCCCTCATGAAATTTCTCCATGTGAAGATAGTGTTCAAACTTCATTTCATCATTACTCCGCCAGGGGATATTATCCACTGCCGGTCCCAAGCTCGGATAAAGGAGGAGGGTTGCGTTAGGTAGCCGACAGCCAGTGTAAAACTTAGTCGGATCCAAATATGAATTCTAGACAAACTATCTGTTGGGATGTAACCCACATAGAAGTCTAGAATTCATGTAGCCAACCCCACATAGTGGGATAACGGCTGGATATGTTGTTTTAAGACCAAGGAACCCCCTCAATTCCTTAACCGATGTAGGAGTAGGCCACTCTAGCATGGCTTGTATCTTACTTTGATCAGCTGAAACCCCGAGATGAGATATAATGTGGCCTAAATATTCGATTTCCAACTGTCCAAAAATGCATTTCTTCCTGTTGGCAAAGAGCTGGTTGTCCACTAGTATCTTTAAGACACAACGTAGATGATGTGCGTGCTGTTTTGAAATCCCTGCTATACACCAATATGTCATCAAAGAACACCAACACGAAATGTCGTAAATAATCTCTAAAAACATCATTCATCAAAGATTGGAAGGTGGCTGCGCATTCGTCAGCCCGAATGGCATTACTAGGAACTCGTAATGCCCTTCATGAGTCTGAAAAGCTATCTTGGGAATATCTTCGGACTTAACTCTAATTTGATGGTAACCAGATTTTAAATCGAGCTTGGAGAAGACCCTGACACCATGCAACTCATCAAGTAACTCCTCTATCACAGGTATAGGAAATTTATTTGGTATAGTGACCTTGCTCAAGGCCCTATAGTCCACACAAAATTGCCACCCTCCATCCTTCTTTTTAACTAACAAAATTGGACCCGAGAATGGGCTGGAACTAGGCTGTATAATTCTAGTCGCCAGCATCTCTCCCACCGGCTTCTCAATTTCATTTTTTTGCAAATAGGAGTATCAGTAGGGCCTTACATTCACTGGTGTGGTTCCCGGAACCATGTTGATGATGTGATCCTTCCTCCTGCAAGGTGGCAGCCCCTCCGGTGTCGAAAAAACCCTCTCAAACTCAGCCAACACCCCCCCCCCCCTAGTACCTCTAGAATTGCCTCTTGAGCTTCTTTGATCTCTGTTGCCATGGTTCCCAACTCTAACAGCATTCCTTCCCCATTTTCCCTAAAGGCCTTCGCCATTGCCTTCAAGGATACCAAGGTCTTACTCAAGCTAGGGTCCCCTTGTAAGGTTACTGTTATGCCTCCTACCTGAAATTTCATTGTGAGAGCCTTCCAATCCACATTCATTTTACCAACAGCTGCTAGCCACTTCATCCCTAAAATCACATCCAAACTTCCCAAGTCCAGAGGTAAAAAATCCTCTATGATTTGCAGATTTTGGAGATTAAGCTTCACTCCCTTTCAAATTCCAGTCCCTTGCACTGCTATTTCAGTCCCCATAATTACTCCATAACCAGCTGTCTCCTCCCTTGGTAATGCCGATTGTCGCACCAGCTCGCATGCTATGAAGTTATGAGTTGCCCCACCATCTATGAGCACCACCACTGGCTGCCCCTCGATGTCTCCTTTGAGCTTCATAGTTTGTGGTGTAGTCAACCCAACCACAGAATTCATGGAGAGCTCAATTACCTCCCCATCCTGTCCCGACTCTCCTACTAGCTCTTCCAACCTTTCATCCCCTTCCACCTCTTCTACCTCTTCATCATATATCATCATTACTTGCAGCTCTTTGTTTCTGCACTTGTGGCCTATAGTATACTTCTTATCACATCGAAAACATAAGCCCTTATCTCTTTTTGTCTTCCATTCCTCCTCACTAGACCAGTTGAAGGGTGGATTGCCCCCTCGCCCATAGGTTTGTGGCCGATTTGGGTTAGGAGGATGGACTGTTGTTAGTTTTTGGGGTTGTTGTGAGGGTGGCAGAATTCCCCCTCTCTAGAAAATTGAGATTGGGTTTGGCCTAGCTGATTCCTTGTTTGAACTTGCTCCAACCGCCCCTCTTCGAACCACTTGATTCTGCTCCTCTATCTGTTGGGCTAAGTCCATCATTTGCCCCAAACCCCTTGGCGTCAACACCCTCAACTCAGCCTTGATTTTAGATTTTAACCCATTTATGAAATGCCCTTCTAGCATGGCTTCCGGTAAGTTTTCAAGGGGGGATGCCAATGTCTCGAAGCATTGGCGGTACTCCATGACAGTTCCCTTCTGACGAAGGGCTATAAACCTTTCCTCAACAGAGCCTTCTTGGGTGGGTCGGAAGCGACTTCTCAACAGAAACTTGAAGTCCTCCCAGCCTCTAACCCTTCGTCGCTTTTCCTCTCATTGGAACCACGACAGAGCAGCTCCCTCCAAACACAAAGCAGCTGCATCTACCTTTTCCTCATCAGTCATCCCCGTCACCACAAAATATCGTTCGGCTCTGAATATCCAGCCGTTCGGATTGTCGCCTTTGAAGAGAGGCATCTCCAAACGTCGCCCTTTGATTTTCAGCCGCCAACTCCCATCGCCACCACCTGTCTCGGCGCGCCGCATTCCCACATCCGGGGTTGCCTCGGAATCTTGAAAGAATTCCGTAGGCTGGCTTCCCATCTTCTTCTTGCTTTTTCACTCCCGTTCTTGCTCTTCCCACTTCGTTCTCATCCGTGTGAACTACTCCAATAGGTTTGCGACATTCTTCTCCACCGATTGCATCTCACCCCTCATGGCCTCCACTCCCAGTTGCATGCCTTCCATCCTCCCTTCTAATTCTCCTACTCGGTCAGTCAAGTTCACCATCAAGATCGGTGATGCTCTGATACCTTGATGGGAACCCAAAATCGATTCACTGAAATTGAATTCAAAGAGTCCGATTACAAGAAGAACTGGGTGTTCGAGAGGCCCTTCACTCTCCCAAAACTCAATACAAGAATGATATCTGCCCCCTCTTTCATTCCCCCCCCCCCCACTCCTTCCCAACTGAATTCTGTTACAAACGCTTGCTGGGTTGTTACACAACCCATCAATTTCCCTTCCCTACCCTTATGCAACATGGCTGGCTGTTATGCCAGCCATCCAATTTACCCCCTTGCCCCTACACCTTGGACCTTCTTTGGTAGGTCAAGAAAACTGGAGGCCTATCAGAAGTCCAGTGGGACGCCATTGCTACTTGATCATAACTATAAAGGATTAAATGTTTTTATTTGAAGTAAGGATGTAGAGTGTAGTTAATCTGAAAATATTTCAATCTTTCTCGTTTTGGTCAGAATGTTTTATTCTAGTGCTAGAAGAGTTACATTCTTGGTCCAAGGTTTGTTAGTTCCGAAATAACCCATATGGCAATTTTTGGAAAACTTGTACTTTGCATCTCAAAATTAAGATTTCAGTGTTTTAGGGTCTTGGATTGAAGCCCAACAGTTAAAATTTTCTTTGTTTGTTTGCTTGTTTTCCTGATTTTCTCATGATCTTTTCTACCTTTGTTTTTTCTTTGCAATTGATGTAATCTCTTGATGCTGAATTTTCTTAGATAGATTATTATTTGTCTGAGAAAATTTGATGGTTTAGCGTACGCATCCAATGCTTATTAATTTCAGAGCCTAATTAGACAAGTCATCACCTTATGTATGTGACATCAGTGTTGCCTTAGCCCATCAAATTCATCATAATTGGGAAGTCTTTGGTGCTCTTGAAGTTTTTGCTCTATCTGAATATGAAATATGGAAAATGCAGGCTTTCTCACTGGATTTCAACCTTAGGTCACACATGAAAACACATTCACAAGAGAACTATCACATCTGCCCGTATCCAGATTGTGGTAAGAGATATGCGCATGAGTATAAGTTGAAGAACCACATTGCCTCCCATCATGAAAAGGTTTGTTGTTGCGTCATTAGTAGTTATTGTCTAATCTATCTTTGAGGCATTTTGATATTTTTGCACGTGTATAAAACATTAAACTTTTCTATTTATAGTTGTCTGCTTCATTTTTGAAATTTTTTATCAATAGGAAAACACATATTTGTCATTGTAAACAGAACCAAGACTTACGGGAATGGTAGAATAAGGCATCTCAATTAAGAATGGTCAAGAAATTTCTCTCTCTCTCTATATATATATACACTCTCTCTCTATATATATTATCTGCGTGCTTTGAGATTCAGAGCATGAATTTGGAGGAAGAGGTTTATACATTCCACTGTCTTATGGCGGACCAAAGAGTAGATATCTGTCAATACTGGAGCACTGTAACTTTATGGTAGTTTCATTAATAACTTCTGTAAGACACGCAACACTAGAAAAATATTTGGGAACATCTAAGGTTACTAACCAAGTTGGACGAAAGGAAGAGAATAGAAAAGAAAAGATACTCAGCAGGAGTACAAGAATACAAAGTCTTGATAGGTGCTGTTAGTTATCTGAATTCTAGCTCACCAATCATTTAGCTCAGAGTAATCATCTTTTTATTTTCTTTTGTTTAATTTTGTATTTTTTTAGTTATTATAATTTGGAACTTAAGTTTTTGTTTTGTATTCTGTGAAGAGCTGCAAAATGGGATTTGATAGTTTTATTAGATATTAAACTTCATCATCAAATAATTGCCGCAGAACAATGTGGTGGATGTGCCGGCCAAATATACCCAACCTCCAGAGAAGGTATCAAAAACTTCAAAGGCGTCTGCTAGTAGTGCTTATGGGTCTGCATCATCCGACCGACCTTACAGCTGTCCATACGAAGGGTGTGACAAGGCCTACATCCACGAATACAAGCTGAACCTTCATCTAAGGAGAGAACATCCTGGGCATTTGCTGGAGGACAACGCCAAGAACCCACAATCTGCTGCTATTGACAATGATTTGGATGAAGGCAGTGATCACGATGCTTACGCCGGAAGAAAACGTGGAAGCAGCAAGGTGCAGAAGCAAAGCAAATCCAAGGCAAATCTGAAGCTGCCTCCTACAAAGGTTGCACGTAAGGGTTCAACCGTGTCGCCCGCCAACATGAATGCTGCTGCTGCAAAAAAGCCATGGCCGGTCAAAGAAGAGATATATGAAGAAGATAGCGAAGAAACAGAAGAGGATCGGGACAATGTGGAGGATGGGTGGAGATATGCTGAAAATAACGAGGACGACGATGAAGAGACCGAGTACGAGGAGGACTAGCTAGGAAGGATTGCAAGAGTACCCCATCCCACCCCAGTTTGAGCTGATTTCATTTTGTACATGCCTTAATATTTGCAGGAGAATGCAGTCGTTTGCCAGTACCAAGATTTTGACTGCTTTGTAGTGTACATTGTAAGTGTCTCCTGGGCGGGGATCCTCCTCCGCTTCCAAGTAAAATATTAATTTGAAGTTGACGTACGGTGGGTTCGCATTGTATTTGTAGCGCTGAAACTGAAAGCTCCCTCTCTCTTTCTGTGCCTGTGCTGAGAGTTTTAAATTTTGAAGGTTTCCTTTCCTAAGTTTTAGTTATTTGTTTGTTAGATCTTTTAGTGCTATAATTTTATTTATTTATTAACAAATTGAAATTATGAAATGAAATGCTATATGTTTAAATTATCTTAAATTACAAGTCCGCGCACCCAATGCATTCGTGATTATGCATTACTGAACACAATATTGAATCACTTGTAATCCTTATTTAATTATTTTTTTAAAAATAAATTATATTTTACAACTGTAAAATTTGATAAAAGGAGGATACATTTTTGACATTTGAGAAATAACAAAAATATTTATCCAACTTTACAACTCTAATTATCAAATTTTAAATGTGTTAAATTAATTTTCATGATAAATTACAACGATTGAAAATCAAGTAACACAATATATCTAAATAGGTCAAATTAGCCTCTTAATGTGTCAAATCGATGAAGTAGTTTGTACAACAAAATTCTTATATCACTAAACTCGTTGAGTATATGATTTGTGCTCTTATTTTGAGACATAGAGAAATATAATTAACAAGACGCTTTTATTGGAAGAAGATATTAAAAAGATATTTTAAAAAAAATTCTTTTATTTTTTATGAGATAAATAAAGCACTTCCATTTTATTCTTTTACATTGTTCGATAAACATAGCAAAATGCGCACGCGCGTACGCACACACAGAAAACCACAAATAAGATCTCGAGAACATACTTTTGCTATTACAAGCATTAGCCTATTCTTTAATTAATGCTTTTGCTATTATACTTTTGTGATAGTGGCGACAGAGGAGGTGGTGGTGGAGGAAGTGGTTGAGATGGCAGAGGTGGTGGCGGCGAAGATGGTTGAGAAGGCAGCTCTTCCGGGAGGTGAAAGAGTCAGTGACACCCACAAACAGAACATAATATGCTTTTATTGTCGCCGGGGAGGAACTCGCTGCAACCATCTGATAACAGTACCGGGCTTTCTATATTTATACCGAAATTTCGGCGACATTCTCGATATCAAACAGTGGCTTGGAAATTTGCATGATGATCAGCCACTGCACAGGGAGAGAGAGAGAGAGAGAAGAGTTGGATGAATATAGGTTGCTGGAGTTTGGGACAAATATATATAGGAGGGGATAAATATACATACATACATATATATATAATAGTTATACTTACATGTTCAAAACAAATTAAAAGCATACACTTTTAGTTCTCAAATTATATTTTCGTTTATGATATAATGAGTTTATAAAAATTTGTAAAAAATGTATTTCATATATTTGAGATTTATAATAATACGGCACAAATATAAATATTTTTACGAATTTATAACTATTGTCAATCACAATTAAAAAAGACTAACATCATGTTGATATGACTAATAACGAGGAAGGTTAAATAACACAAATAATAGTCACTGAATTTTATATAAAAGTATAAAAAATTACTAAATTTTGTACTAAAGTACAAAAATATTAGCATTTTGTTATTCTCTTTTAACGACAATTAACAAAAATTATGGAATTATATATTAAATTGAAGTTCAAGGTACAAATTGAAGTACAATGATATATTTCTATTTTAGTGTAAAATTTAATCACTACTTTATGTTATTTAGTACTACTTAATGTTTAATAGCACGTAATTTTATTATTCTTATTTAATTTTAATTAAAAATAATAAAAAATACCCAACTCTTTATCTCACATATTTCTTTTATTTGTTTTTCCAAATATATATAAAATGTTTTAAACTATATATATATATATATACATGGTGTGTGAATAGTTTAAAACAAGATGTGTGATATAATATATATGAATAATATGAGTTCATTAATTACCAAGCTATGCCCTTTAATTTATCAAGCAAAATTCAAACAAGATTGTGATAATATGATGAATAACAACTTAAAAGATGTGTGACCATTTAATTTGAATGACAAGAAATTCCAAGTCAACCTCAAATTAAACCATACCAAAAACCAAAAAAAGTTGGACATATGATCATTGAATCCTGAGGAGTTTAAAGACATGACCAACTCGTTTATTCTCTTGTGTGCTTACAATAATTGGTGTGAATAAAAAGCTTATCCTTTAATTAATTTGGACACGGTCCTGCTAGCTAGTTAGGTTGAGATTTCGAAGCTCCAAGTCTTTCCAAATTGATTTAGAATTAAATTCATAATAATAGTAACGATAAATTTTTATATTCTAATTCTCCTCCAGTTGGACTGCATCTTTCTTCTCCCTTTATTATATAATAATAATAATAATAATAATAATAATAATAATAATAATATTTTGGTAGCCTTCCTTTCCTTATTTGTTTCTTCCTCCCCTTACGCTGCTTTTCACGTTGCAAAAATTCCTCAATAATAATAATATATTCATTTAATAATCCTCAATATCGAACAAGAAGAGCCATTTAATCCTCAATGCATGTGCCATGCAGACTTACCTAGCTCCTCTGTTCATCTAAAGTACTACTTTTATGCGGGCCCCGGAAGACGAATCCCAAAGCCTGAATTAAGACATGGGCAGGGAATTAAGACTTGGGAATTGAATAATCTCTTTTTTACGAATTATCAGAATGTCCACAAAATATATATAATTCCACTTCAACTTCTAATTAAAGGATCATTTTCAAATTAAATATAATGTCTAGTTTATATATATAATTTTAGATTAAAATATAATTATATGCACTCAACTCAATTTGTAATGTGCTCCGTACGTGTTGTTATATATATGTATATTACTGAGAAACTCGATTTGTGAAATGATGAGAATAATTAAATTAATTCATTGATAGTACTGTACACGGATCTTAGATTTTAATTAGTAATTGGATCGGGAACCAAGAAATTAAGTCTAAATCCTCGAACCTCTATATATGTTTGGAATTAGAATTACATATACTCGGGAGTAAAAGGTATTAACCCACACCCCGAGAGTCCCCCACGAACTGCCCCACGCCACGTGAGGGGGGTAAATTAGGAACTCAGCCGCCATGATCACGGGAAGGACTAGTGCAAGCCGCCCACAAAGACTCCTGAGGAGCAGGAAATCCCACACTGCGGCTTGTCCGACTCGATCCTTACCTATCGGGAGCAACTCTACCTGCCCACTGCCAACTGAGCTATGTCCTGGGGGCGAACGCGCATACTCATATACATGAGAGAGAGAGAGAGAAAGAGAGAGAGAGGAGTTATTTGGATTCCCGCTAACCCCAGGGTTCGGGAGCTCCTGAACGCACATACTCATATATATACGTATAAGATATCTATTGTCTCAAGCAACGACGGAATTGAACCAGCAGGCTGCAACCGCCTAACCTCTGTTTCTGCATGGAGCCCACCATTGACCGTTGGGTTACACCATTTTCTTTCTTTTTCCTCACTCACCATCGTCGTCATGAGTGAGGAAAAAGAAAATATGAGTATGCGTGGGGGGCCCATATGCGTATCTGCTCGATCTCTCTGTGTGAGATGCTGGCAAACAGGCACTGGGGCAGTGGCAGCCCACTTAAGCTCTAGTTTTGATGGACCCTTCGATTCCTTAATTATGTGCTGCTCATACCATATCTTTAGATAGAGAGAGGGAGACAGATAGATAGAGAGGCTAGCTCATTAATGGCTTAATTTGCAAGCTAGTTCTCTTGCTAGCTACTTGGTTATAAATTATTTAGTGTGTACATGATATATATATATATATATATATATTTATAGGAGGGAGAGAGAGAGAGAGAGAGAGGAAGATTAAAATCCGAAAAATGATAGATTTAAGTGGCATTTGGTTAGAAGAGATAATGAGAGGTGATGGAATAGAAATATGAGTTCCTTTCAAATAACGTTTGTTTTGGTTGTTGTTATGAGTGAATGAAATGGCTATTACTCAAATTGATAAAAATATTTTTCATCACAAAATAAATATTTTCTTTTTATTTATAGAATGAGTGTTGTGATTATAAGTTTATTTTTAATTTTTCAAAATTATATATTACCCATATTTATATATATATATATATAAGTTTGCCATTGACCATCGGAAATTGTATTATTTATCAATTTTGTTAGTCACTATACATCTAGATACCATTTGACCTTCTTTTCTTCTTGGTAGATTAACTAGCATAGAACAAATATTGTTGCTCTTTCTCCATTTCTTCAGTATATATACAATTGGCCTGATGATTTTTGCTATGACATTCACTCTCAATATGCTTAATTTTTTTGCAATATTGGCATGCATTTTGTCTTTCCAAGATGCCAACAATCTTTCTCTAGGTGCGTGACTAGTCTTTTGCAAATGCTGCATGGAGGGAATTTACCCTTCTTCTCCCTTTGAATTAATATTTCTTTAATTTCCCTAGTTTCAAGAATTTTCTCCTCCAAAATTGTTTATTAATTCTCCCACCATTTTTGGAATTTTGAGACCTCATCTTGAGCTTATATAGTTTGAAAGGCCTTTTCTATTATGTAATTATCTTGTCTACTCAACCTTTGCTCATAACCTTCTAAAGAGCTCCTTAATTCTGTCACTATTAGTGTTGAGAGATATTTTGTTTCTTCAATTGAAGTAACAATTGAATCAAACTTCCAAGGAATATATAGTAATAAGAATTTTTTTTCATCAACTCTTTTATTAGTAAGAGTTTCCTTATAGGCTCTCATGATTAATGATCTTTCACAAGCTGAAATTTATTCATGTGTATTTGGCACCTAACTAATTTTTTTTATTAATTATATGTAATTATAATAAATTATATATATATGTATTTTTTAGCTATTAAAAATTAAAAAATTAATTTTGTAAGTTGTAATAGGCATGCGGGTATATATGTTTGTGCTCACGGGACAAACTTACATACCCACACTCTCACAAAACCCTAGCTAGCTAGTTGAAACGTGGGTATAATTACTTAAATATATATATATATATATATATATATATATATAAAGAGAGAGAGAGAGGGGATGATCCTTAATGAGTAATGATCCTTAATTTATTTCAAGTCTAAGTTTTTTCTACTCCTCATTACAAACATACTTTTACTATTATTAATGTTAGGCTAATGTTTAATAGTCTAATAATTAAAAAGTCCCTCATGACTTTTCAATGATATAATTGGAAGGTGACGCTCCAATTACTAAGGGGCCGCTTTTGTTAGTGGATTATTTTATTTTATTTTTGTTCTAACAAGCATTTTTAATAATTTAACAGCCCCTTCTTAGGATTTTTAATAATTTAATTGACAGCCCCTCTTAGGATTTGGGGTATTAAAAGTATTAGGGATAGTTAATTAGTTAATGCAAGGGGCTGACAACTTCTCTCCCAAATCCGGGCTGACCATTTTGCCCCTGTGATAAATGATTCAAAACCATCTCTTTCTCTCCCCATCTGTATCAGACACAACCGACTCTCTATCACTGTTCCTCTAGCAGACACTGTCGGTCCCACCCTCCGGCCAGCCACCACCCTTCTTGAAAACATACTTTCGATGTTACGTACATTAGCCTACTGTTAAATGCTTTTGCTATTATACTCTTTCCACGAATCTTTCTTAATTATTGGGGCTGACTGTAAGACGTTTAGATTTGTTGTAGATCACTTATTATCTAAGACATGGGTGCTCTCACAGTTTCCGTAGCAAACTGCTTGGGAACTAGAAAGATATATATTCTGCCACTGATGAGAGAGAGAGAGAGAGAGAGAGAGAGAGAGAAGAGTTGTAGATTAAGGTGTATCCATGTTGCCTAGTGTGGTCTGGGATTATATACGCAGTTGAAGGATTAAGAATGAGGGATTTGATTACTTTTATAACAAAGACATATCTGGAAGCTGATGAGGATGATTACTTACATGTTGAAAACAAATGTCATTTGAACCGTATTTACAGAGAGATATATAGAGAGGTCCTTGTCGTGGGCAGGTTGGCAAAAACGAAGTCTTATTTGTTGGCTAGAGAGCTAAACATTTGTTTCACTCCACTACTAGTTGAATTATAAGCCCAAAGTGTTGTAATTCTCAAACACATTTATAATTTTGTTTTAACAGAAAATGTACTACAAACACATTTATAATTTAAAAACTCAATTAATTAGATGTGTTTAATCGAGACAGAGAGAGAGAGAAAGAGGGGGGGGGGGTGTTCGTGAGAGGTAGAGAGAGTCATGTGAGACAGAGAGAGTGAGAGGGAGAGGGGGAGGGAGGGAGGAAAAAGAATGAGTGGATTGAAAAGGTAAAAAATATTTGGGTAGCCAAGGGGGTAGCCTAGCTAGAGGGGAAAAGTAGCGTTTCTCTAAACTTTTCTATCGTTGCGTTGCATCTGATTATGCACAGCAAGATATATTAATTAGCAACAACAATCTTCTTACTGCTGTTTCTATTACTACTATATACACCCCATGCAGACCAGGACTCACCTTAAGAAAGGGTCAGTGCCCTAACTGTTGTAAACCCAAGGAGGAGCCTTTTATTCTTTTATGAGATAAACAAAGCACACATTACAGTACATTTTCATGGGAAGAAAACATATATAGCAAAACACACACCGTACAAATTAAGAAGCAAATTAGAACACACACTGATACGAAAAAGCAGCCCATATTTAGCAAACTCAATTCTTTGGCATCCCATAGGAAAACACACACAGAAAAACCCACAAATAAATATTAGGCCATCATCCACTCTTTCTCTGCCCAGCCTTCTTGTTCTTGACCCAGATCTTGTAATTTAATTCTTGAACTCCTATCTCTTGCCAAAATTTATTGATTCTTGCTCTGTCCCTTTTAGGTGTTCGCCACCCAGAATCTTGAGCAAATTCTTTCATCTTGGCCAGCTGCTCCTTAGTGAACTTTGTCCTTTTTCTCTTCGCTCCAGCCGCCTCTGTCGAAGCCTCCGCTGCCAGTGGAGGTGGTTGTGGTGGTGATAATGATGGTGATTTCTCTATAACATCGAGCCAGAAAGATTTTTCCCAGACAGAATCTTTTCCGTTACTGATAGCCACCCCGTCCCAGAGGTCAGGCCAGAAAGATTCGTTTTCGTCGCTGATAGGCATCTCCTCCCGGCGGTGGAAAACTCCATGACAATTGCAAGCTGTACAGAACATGCCTTCACACCCACCGGGGGAGAATTCACCGCAACCGTCTAATATAGTGATCCCATGGGTGCTCTCACTGTTTTCGTACCGAACTATTTGGGAATTAGAAGGATATTCTGTCATTGATGAGAAGAGAGAGAGAGAGAGAGAGAGAGAGAGAGAGAGAGAGAGAGAGAGAGAGTTGTAGGTTAAGGTAGTTGCCTAGTGTATGTAGTTTGGGATTCAATATATACGCAGATGAAGGTCGGATTAGGAATGAGGAATTTGATTATTCTTATGACAACGATATCTATATAGGGATTAGGAATGAGGGATTTGATGATTCTTATAACAAAAACATCTATATATCTCGAAGCTGATGAGAATGATTACTTACATGTTGAAAACAAATGTCATTTGAACCGTATTTACAGAGAGATATATAGAGAGGTACTTAACAGCTTAATTTGCTTGTCATGGACAGGTTGGCGAAAAGAAAGTTTTCTTTGTTGGCTATAGAGAGCTATTATTATGTATGGGGTTCAGTACTAGCCAAACATTTACTTGCATCCACACTCTATTCACGAAGTATATACACGCACAAAACCCTCCAGTTCATTAATTAAGATGTGGGGATAATTCGCCACCAAAACAAAAAATGAACTGTAGCTCAAAAGGTTGCGTCGCCCTTTGTGGCTGGGCTTTAAACGACGTCTGAAAGTAACATGCGTACGTGGGGACGGTCAAGCCTGGAAATTCATTGAGAAATGGGTGTTTTGACAGCAAAACCATAGTTGAAATGTCCGTATAATTACTCTTATATATATATATAGAGAGAGAGAGAGAGAGAGAGATGATGATGATGATGATTATGAATAAAATTCGAAAAATGAAAGATTTAAGTCGCATTTGGTTAGAGCTAATGGGAGCTGATGGAATAGAAATATGGGTCTCCTTCAAATATCAGTTTCTTTTTGTTAATTGTGAAGCTCCAAACGGTGCCGTTCCACTTTGCTGACTGGAAGGCCACGTGCAGCAATCGCGTGCTGCCATTTGGCAGCCGCTGGATGGTTGCATGTGGCAACCATCAGCTGACCCTCAGCTGGCGCCCGAGTATGCTCCTTGCCCGATCTGCTCTCCTGCTCTCCTGCACCTCTGCCGCTTTCTGTTGGGATTATAATCGTGCTCGCACGACTTGATCTGATCCATCCATCCTCACTTTATTAAGATGCAATCTCAGCCGCTCTTGATCGCTTTTAATTGCTGCCTCGAGATGTGAACGGTGAGAGGCTGAAAAGACAAAAGAAAATCAGAAAGGGGTTCATCGGGTTTTTTGTTGGTTTTGCGGGTTGGAGGCTCTCGCCTCTTTTGGGCCAGGGTTCTTCCTGTTCTTCCTGGTTTGTTTCCGATCCCTTTTCTGTATATGTTTGTATAGCTTTGTGGTTCGATAGGTTTGCCTTTAATCTGTATTAAGTGATTGATTGGCAGTTTTTGAGTTCTCGAACCATTGATCGTTTTTTGAGGGTTTTGTTTGCGAGGGTTTATGAGTGTGTAATCCATTTTTCATCTCACAGTGCAGTGAGCTCTTCTCTCTCGAGCTCAACGTGGATGTAGCTTCAATTTGAGGTGAACCCGGTAAAAACCCTTGTGCCTCCGTTTTAATTTTTTGTTCCTCTCTGTTTATATTTTCTGATTCCAGCACTGTGAATGTTTTACATCAAATATTACTTGTGATTGCTTAAGTATAACCCTAAAAGGTCTCTGTCGAGTCTCAACACTTTTTGGTTTTAATAAATTAATAAATTAATTTATAATATCTTTAATATTATAAATTAATTTATAATTTCTTCTTTAAAACTCAATTCTTTTTAAAATTTTCCATAATTGACACACCTTTTTGCCCAAAAAAGACACAAGTGTAGAAACATGGCTTTTACTTCTCCTTTAGCAACGACTATTTCAAATCTTTTAGAAAAAAAAATGCTTAGATTTGTCATTACACAGTGCTTAAATTAATGCAAATGTGTTTCTAACATATATTTGATAATTACGAATCTGATATATAATCTCTTATTTACGAATCTGGATGTCCACTTCAACTTCTAAAGGATTAGCGCGCGGATTACTGATCATTTTCAAAATATAATGTCTAGTTTAATTTTAAATTAAAATACAATATTATATTTATATGCACTCAATTTGTATGTGTTTTCTCCACCTTTGTTCTAGCTTAATTGGAATTGATTCTATGGTTGAATAGCTAGGATTCAATTTGTCTTGTACTGAGGGCCGGGGTTTGACAATTCCGATAATAAGAAAAGTTATACATAACAATGAAATTAAATGGACAGTCTTCATGTATGGAGCATCTTGATTTCAATGTTTTAGGGTCTTGGATTGAAGTCCAACAGTTAAAATTTTCTCTTTTTGTTTATTTGTTTGTTTTCGTAATTTTCTCATGATCTTTTCTACCTTTTTTTTCTTTGCCATTGATGTAGTCTCTTGATGCTAAATTTTATTAGTTATACTATTATTAAGTTATCTGAGAAAATTAGTTGGTTTAGCGTACGCATCCAATGCTTATTAATCTGAGAGCCTAATTAATTAGACAAGTCATCGGCTTATGTATGTGACATCAGTGTTGCCTTAGCCCATCCAATTCATCATAATTCAGAAGTTTTTGCTCTTATCTGAATTTGAAATATGAAAAATGCAGGCTTTGTCACTGAATTTCAACTTAAGGTTGACACACATGAAAATGCATTCACAAAAGAACTATCACATCTGCCCTTGTTCAAATTGTGGTAATTTCAACACACTCAACATTGGATAAAAATGTGTGTGTGGAAAGCAAAATGGGTGGTTGCAAATAAAATTTTCCTTGCCTTGGACAGAGCTAGATTCAAATATATCAATTAGTCTTGTACTGGGCTAGTCCTCTTTGTTAGGTTGACTTTTAGTTTCTTCTGGAAATTACAATTGCATTATATTAATATATATATATATATATATATATATACTTTCTCCGCTTGACATAAGTCTTAAAGCATTGTGAATAAGATCTCTTTTCATCTCTGATACGCATCGATCTTCTAGTGACAACTACAACTTGCACAGAATATGGCTTCATTTTCACTGAGGCTGAACTCACAACAGCCGTATAATACTATGCTTCTAATGTATATATCAAAATTAATGCTACACTCTTTGTATTGAACAGCTACTTGAAAATTTGAAGGATGTTCTTCCATTAGAGAGAGAGAGAGAGAGAGAGAGAAAAGTGTTGGATGGATGCAGCTTAGTGAAGTTTGGGACAAACCTTTCAAGGAGAGTCAATATATACGAAGATATATATATATATATATATTATATAGTTATACTTACGTGTTGAAAACAAATGAATAGCTTATTAAGTGTTACTTTATTAAATATATATATTTTCTAAAAATATAAATTAATTTTTTACATATATTTGATAGTTATATGATTTTTTTGAAATTAAATGTAAAATTAAGGGCAAATATCTATAGAGCTGAAAACATGCCATTGCAGAATGGAGAAAGAAAGTGGTCGGTGCTTGTCGTCATTACAAATCTCAACCATGCTCAAGAGATATATAGGAGATGCTCAGTAATTGGATAATCTCTTCTTATTTAATGCATTCACACCTCTCTCCCTTAATTATATATATCTACAGTTCAAAACTAAAGAGACATTTTCTTATGCATACAATACAGGAGAGAGACATTTTCTTATTCATGATAATAAAATTTACTAATGGATGAAAGACTGATTTGCATGCAAATAAAATTCCATGTATTTCAATATCATGGTAATTGCTCTAAGATACTAATACGTACTATCATATAAGACAACACAATCTGATCAATATCTAACATCTTAACCTTAGGATTCCATAAACATTAGAACATTGTAAGGTAACATTGGCCAGAGGGCATAAGCAGCATGGTTGGCACGAGGGAAGCGGAGATGCATTGTTTCTTCATTTGTTGATAAAATAAATATATGGCTATCATTAGTCTGCCATTGGGTCTAATGGAAAACTAATCCAAGTGACAAGAAAAATAGGTTGGCGTTTAGTTAAATAAAATATTTTTAATTTCATTCTTAGTATTTTTCTCGTATAATATTCAAAAAACATGTTCTACTGTGAAATACTAAGATATGTTCAATTTTTATATAATCTAATATCTTGGTTATAATAATTTAGTTTTATAATAATTATTTTTATGATAAAATTTAATAATAACAATACAATATTTATGATATCTCTAATATTATTAAAGATGCAGAAATTTTATCACCGATATATTTACAGAGAGAAAATATACTAGATGAAAAAAAAATTCTCGATTTGACTGATATATTTTATCACCGATATATTTTATCACCAATCATTGAGTTCAAAGTAATCACCTTCTTTTTTTTTTTTTTTGTTTAATTTTGTATTTATTTAGTTATTATAATTTGGAACTTAAATTTTCGTTTTGTATTCTGTGAAGAAGTGTATATTTGTCTCTCTTTATTGATTGGAGAATTTGAAACACATTTGAATTTATTTAGATGAAGATTTTCCACCCATTAATTCTTTGACTGCAAATGTGGGTGAATGTATATATATGACACCACCACCTTCGAGAAGCTGCATGCATTGCATTGCACTTTTTGGACTTACCAATAGGGATGGCAATTGCAATCGAAATCGTGGAGAACTAAACTGAAATTGAACTAATTAACATGGTTAAAAATTATTTAGTGATCTCCCTTTGTCAGTGGCTGTAAGATTTTTATCCCTATAGTGTAGTGATCTCTTTTTGTCGGAGCCCAACGTGGACGCAGTCCTTTTACGGGTGAATCACGATAAATCTCCTTGGGTTGATATTGTTTATTCTTTTTTTATGATTGTGTATGTTTTCTGTCCATTCGATTTGTATTAAGGTTTGGTCAATTTCTTGTTTGAGTTTATAAAGATTGATTTAGGGTTAAGTTTCGGCTCTTTCCAACAAGAATTTCATTTACTCTCAAACTGTTGAAGAAAGGTGGGATATATTTTATATATTAAAACGATTAAAAAAAAAAAGAAAGGTGGGATATATTTTATATATTAAATGTCTGTAATCAAAAGTAATTCAAATCTCATATAAGACAACACAATCTCAATCTCTAACATCTTGACCTCAAGATTCCATAAACATAAACATTAAAACTAAATTTTTGGACAGTTCAAAACTGAAGAGACATTTTCTTATTCATATTGGAGAGAGATTTTTTGTCTGTCCTCATGAAGGCTATGGTAAGGTGATCAAGCTGTCCATTCAAAAATATATATTGTTTCCTCATTTACTTCTTTCATCACATTGTATTGATTCTCACTTTTTGTTACTTATTTGGTTAATTAAATTTAACACCCCTATGGATTGGCCCCTAACTCTCCTATTGTGAGAAGCAATGCCAACACCTTATTTTTACAATTAAGGCTCAAGTTTTGCTAGAAAAATATCAATGACAAGTGAATGTTGCAATTAGAATTTTCTCTCACATTTATGAACGAGAAATCCAGCGGGAAGCCATTGTTTTGTTACTTGATGATTAAATGTTTTAATTTAAGTAAGGATGTAAAGTGTAGATAATCTAAAAAATTTCAATCTTTCTCCTTTTGGTCTGAATGTTTTGTTCTAGTGGTAGAAGATTTATATTATTGGTCCAAGTTTTGTTAGTTCAAAAATCACCCATATGACAATTTCCTCCCAAAACTTGTACTTTGCATCTCAAAATTGAGATTTTAATATTTTAGAGTCTTCGATTGATGAGAATGTTATGTTGTCTACGTTAAACAACATAATATTTATCTGACGTGAGTAAAATGACAGAGGGGTATGGACCCCCCCCCCCCAACACCCCAAACACCCCCCTATATGTCTCTGTCGAGCAAATCCAACGCAAGCAACAGAACAAATCTGCTTAATTAGATTAAAGCCCAACAATTAAAATTTTCTTGGTTTGTTTGTTTTCTCAATTTTCTCATGATCTTTTCTACATTTTTTTTGTTGCATTAAGTCCTATGTTTTAATCATTACATGGAAGAGATTGGGTTTTATAAATCAAATTTAACTGCAAGAGTGACAAAACCAATGACTTTAAGGTAAAATTAAGTCATATATTTTCTCTGTTAGTTACCTAAATTCTAGCTCACCAATCATTTAGTTCAGAGTAATCACCTTCCTTTTTTTTTTCTTTCGTTTAATTTTGTATTTATTTAGTTATTATAATTTGGAACTTAAATTTTCGTTTTGTATTCTGTGAAGAACTGTATATTTGTCTCTCTTTATTGATTGGAGAATTTAAAACACATTTGAATTTCTTTAGAAGAAGATTTTCCACCCATTAATTCTTTGACTGAATATGTGGGTGAATGTATATATATGACACCACCACCTTCGAGAAGCTGCATGCATTGCATTGCACTTTTTGGACTTACCAATAGGGATGCAATTGCAATAGAAATAGTGGAGAATTAAACTGAAATCGAACTAATCAACATGGTTAAAAATCATTTAACTGAGTAATAGTTTGGTTTGGAGAAAAATCAGACACTGTTTTAATAGGTATAGTTTAGTTATAATTTCCATCAAAATCAAACCAAAAGCCGAATCGAATGTTGGGTAACTGAACTAAATATATATATAATATTATATATATAATAAGAATTTATAATATATATAATATATATTATGTACATTTGTTCCAGACTAGTTATGAATTCTTCCCAATAGTGGAAATGGCAAAAACTAACTATATAATATGTATATAGTTAGCTTTTGGGGAAGAAACAGATTCCATGTTGGAAGGTTAATTTGGATTTGGCAAGGATGAGAGATTTGGTTCTTCACTGGAATTTGAAGGCTTTGGAGCAAAAAATGGTAGGTTTTGGGAGGCTAATTTGGATTTGGCGGGGATAAAACATTTTGGTTTTGGTGGGTTCTTCATTGGGGATGAAACAATTGAAGGTTTTGGTGCGTTTGCACGAGATGCAAAAATTTGGGAGGAGACTAATTTTAAGTTTTATTTGGGTTCTTCCCAATTCATTTTTTTATATTTTTAATTTTTATTATTTTTAATTTGAAAAAAAATTAAATTTATCTTTTAACTACAATTTAATAATTTTGTAGTAAAATTTTATTTTTTTTCCTACGCAATAAAGAATTGTAGATAAAACTTTCGTATTGAAAAATTCAATTTGGTGGCAAAATATTTAGTTAATTTAAATTACATATGATTTAATAATTACGTAACAAAATATTAACTTTCGACTACGAAATTTACAATGTAGATAAAATTTTCGTAGCTAAAACTATATTTGGTGAATTTTTTTTTGATTTCTTTGAATTGTCAACAATTTAATAATTTTCATAGTAAATTATTAACATTTTACTACAAAAATTGCTACGTAGAAAAAAAATCGTAGCAAAAAAGTTATTTTGTTGTAATGTCTTGGCGGTGAAAACTCCAGTGAGAACTACAAACTGCACAGGACATGGCTTCTTTCCCACTAGGGTTGAATTCACGAAAACCGTCTAATATAACTTTTCCATAGTCTTTGCCTCCGTACCGAACTGCTTAAGAACAAGAAGAATATTCTGCCATTGATGAGAGAGATCGAGATCGAGATCGAGAGAGAGAGAGAGAGAGGAGTTGTAGAGGTGAATGGACGTGGCCTAGTGTGATTTGGAATCAACTTTTGTAGGGAGAGTCAATATATTCACAGACGTTGGATTTGGAATGAAGATTTGACTATTCTTGTAACAAGGATATCTACATATGAGGATATATATATATATACACACACACTTTAGTATGCTCATGTCTTTAAAGATAAATATACAAAATGGCTAATTAATAGCTTAATTTGTAAATTAGTTCTAGAGAGAGTTTCAGCAGTCTTATCTTTGCATTATAAGTTTTATCCCAAATTTAGGTGGGCGAATGAATCTAATTAAGATAATGCAATTAATCTGTTAACAAATTAAGATTGAGGAATTGAGTGAATTTAAGTATAAAATATAGAAACAATCAATGGGGAGATTCTGGAGATGAGGGAAAAATGGAAAGAATCGTCTTGGATGGTAGGAATAGACAGACGGTGGAAAAACTCTTTCCTTCTCTCTTTGAGTTTCCATATACTGCTATATATCTTGACAAACATCTAATATATGATAGTTATCACATATTGTCATATATCTTCATAATAATATGTTATTATTAAAAATTATGCTCTATTTATGATAAAAAGATTGTAAATGATATTTAACCATTTATTATTCTAAACTTCATATTCAGTTACCATATACTGTGATATATCTTCGAAATATTTTTCTATTTAGCATCTAAATAAGTATTTGTGAAAAGACTTTAAAAATCATGATTTGAGTTACCATATATTGCCATATATCTAGATAAACTTCTAGTATATGCTAGTTATTATATAATGTCATATATCTTCACAATAAAATATGTGCTCTATTTATGAGAGAAATTATAAATACTATTTAACCATTTGTTTTTTGAACTCCATGTTTAGTTACCATATAATGCTATATATCTTCAAAATCTTTTAAGGGGATGACTACTTCTCTCCAAACACTAGAAGACGTTTAGATTTGTTGTATACTTATTGGGATGGGGCTTGGAGTATTACAAGCCTACTATATATAACAAATTTAAATGGGATCCATTTTAATTCCTCCGAAACTGTTGTTTAGGACGCTAACATGATATGCAAACGTTTCTTTTGTTGCATGCGATTATACACAATAAGCCTAATTGACAAAAAAGATTAATCTTGCTCTCTCTCTCTCTCTCTCTCTCTACTCCTGTTTCAATTGGGTCTGATCGAAATACGTGAAAGTAGTGTTGGTGGCGAAGAAGAGCAAGCATTTCAGAATAGATTCTAGCACTATATATATTGCAAGAAGATAATAAAAAGAACCCAACCCAACCATATATATATATATATGCTCAGGAATTGGATACGTAATTTTTTATTAATTTACTGCATCCTCCCCCAACCCCAACAGCAAATCTGGATGTCCTTTCTGTTCATATTATCAGCAGCCTCCACTTTATTACAACGAAAGGCGAGCGGGGGGCACCTCTACGTACGAGACCACTCGATCCGGCCTCAATTCTTTTGCATTGTTCCATAAACATACATAGCAAGGCAGTATATATATTGCGAGAAGATATTAAAAAAAAAACCTTGAACAAAATCCTTTTATTCTTTTCTGAGATAAATAAAGCACTTACATTTTATTCTTTTGCATTGTTCCATAAACATAGCAAAACACACACACACACACACACATAAAACCACAAATAAATATAGCAAAACACGCACCCTACAAAGAAGCATATTAAAACACACATGACACAAAAAAAGCATCCCATAGCAAAACACATACCCAGAAAACTCATTCTGGGTGTTCACCACCCACAATATTTAGCAAACTCCTTCATCTTGGCCCGCTAGTTGTTGTTCCGTGAACTATGTTTTTTCTCTCTTCGGTGTTGCTCTGCCCTTCTCCAACGCTGCCGACGGAAGGCACCTTCTCTAGGCGATGGAAGTTCCTATGACAACCACAAGCTGCACAGGACATGGCTTCCTTACCACTGGGGCTGAATTCACCGCAACCATCTAATATGACTCTCGCACAGTCTATGCCATAGTTGCGTAGACACTCTCCGTACCGATCTGCTTGGGAACGAGAAGGAAATTCTGCCATTGATGAGAGAGAGAGAGAGAGAGAGAGAGAGAGAGAGAGAGAGAGAGAGAGAAGAGTTGTAGATGGCCTAGTGTGGTTTGGGACCAACATAGTTAATATATATATATATATATACACAAACGAAGTTGGATTAAGAATGAGGATTTGCCTAATGAAAGAATGAGGATTTGAATATCACGGTTTCACATCTTACTTTTTATTTTTGAATTTTTAAAAATTATATATTACTATATATAAATATATAAGTTTGCAATTGGGCATAAGAAGGAAATGGTTGTCACATATATATATTAGTTGAAATTTATATTCCATGTGTATTTGACACCTAACTAATTTTTTATTAATTACATGTAATTATAATAAATTATATATGTATTTTTTTTTGTAGCTATTAAAAATTAAAAAAAAATAATTTTGTGAGTTGTATTCAATTCATACATTTATATATATTTTGAACTAATATTTATTATATTTTAAATAAGAAGTGAGTAGCAAACGTAAACAAGGAAGGTGACTATTAATTAGTTTGAGAGAAGATGCATATATATATATATATATAATGAAGTATTCTCTTAATAAAATCTAATTAAGATAATACAATTAATCTGTTAACAAAGATTTAGAAATTCAGTGAATTTAAATATAAAATATAAAAATAATTAATGGGTAGATATGGGGGAAGGGAAGGAAAGGAAAGAAAGATGGAAAGTGTGTCTTAGATGGTGGGAATAGAAAGATAGTGGAAGAGAAATTTTTTTTTTCTTTCAAAAATCTCACTTGTCACCCACAATAGTCACTTTTTTCCTAATTTCTATGATCGCATACATCTAATCGCGCACCCCGTGCTATATATGTAGAGTCCCATTAACTCTAGTATCCATTTTGATTCATACTTTACTTGTTTGATTTGAATCATATATATAACCATAACAAATTAAATTTCATCGGTTAAATTTTTTTATATCCAATCCAATATAACCATTGTTAATAACTACCCAACCTAACCATTCTTGATCTGGTTTGATCTAGGCCATTAGAGCACTTATTTATTGATTTTGTTTTCTTGGGCTGAATTTTTTTAAGCTAATTAAATGGATTTTAATTCAAAAAGTCAATTAATTTAAATTTAATGGAATCAAGTCCAAAGAGTCAAGCTCTAAAGAAGCAGTTGCACATCCATGGAGAGAGACAATATGTTTGCCACTGTGAGAAGGTAATGTTTTAAATTTTAATCTAATATGATCTATCCCAAATTTAGGGGCGAATCGAAGACTTTGGGAGCAAATTGAAGACTTGGGCAGAAAGCAACTCAACCATGCTCAGGAATTAAATATGTTTATATATACACACACACATGTTTTTAATATATTAATATTTATATTAGTTGGTATTGAATATATTATATTTTAAAAGATTTTATTAATTAATAAATATATTATATATATTATATATATATATACAGAGAGAGAGAGAGAGGAGAAATGAGCAGGAGTACAACAATACAAAGTCACCAATTATTTAGCTCAGAGTAATCATTTTTTTTTGGGGGGAGGGTTAATTTTGTATTTATTTAGTTACTATAATTTGGAACTTAAGTTTTCATTTTGTATTCTGTGAAGAAGTGAATATTTGTCTTTCTTTATTGATTGGATAAAATAGAATTTGATTCTCTTTTTTTATTGATTGGATAAAATGGAATTTGATAATTTTATTAGATATTAAACTTCATCATCAAATAATCGCCGCAGAATATATAATGTGGTGGATGTGGCGGTCAAATATGCCCAACCTCCGAAAAAAGTACTAAAAACTTCAAAGGCGTCTGCTAACTAGTAGCGCTTATGGGTCTGCATCGTCCGACCGACCTTACAGCTGTCCATACGAAAGGTGTAACAAGACCTACATCCATGAATACAAACCTTCATCTAAGGAGAGAACATCCTGGGCATGCATTTGCTTGAGGACAATGCCAAGAACCCACAATCCGTTGCTATATATTGACAATAATGATTTGGATGAAGGCAGTGACCACGACGCTTACGCCGGAAGAAAACGTGGAAGCAGTAAGGCTCAGAGGCAAAGCAAATCCAAGTCACGAAGATAGCTAAGCATTTAAGTAAACTTCTGTGGACAAAACTAAGAGAATGTAGGATTTCAGAAGTAGCTAAGCATCCATTGAGTTTCACTGTATTGAATAAGTGTGTGGAGATTGTTCAGACAATGGCAAAACACCTTGTGTATGTGTAAAATGTCTCCAATTATCAAGAGAATTAAAGATATTAACAGTGTCCTTATGTCGACTGTGTTTAACATGCATTGGACACGAAGTCACGAAGATAGCTGGGCATGTTAATTTGTGTTTTTTAGTCTACATAAGAGAATGTGCTCAATGCTTTTTGACCAATCTGTGGGTTAATCAAGATGCAGATGGTTTGCTTTGGCCGGATGGCTTTGCTTCATGCCCTTACATGGTCAGTATTTTAAACACTGGACTTGATTGCTTGTATTTCCTAAGGGTTGGATAGTTATTGAACTAGCTAGGGTACGTAGTAGAATGTACTGAGGGTGTTGCGGCTCTTATTCTTTCCCTTTTGCTTTAGTCATATAGAGATAATGTTTAATTATCCTTGTGCCATTCCTTTTATAGAGGCCACATTGAAGGCCATGAAAGAGAAATCTAAAGAGCCAGAAGTGGCAGAGCCAGAACCAGAGCCAACTACAGAGGTCTTTTTCCTTTGTAGCTATGAGGGCTGTGGGAAGACATTTATTTATGCTGGAGCTTTGAGAAAGCACTCGCACATCCATGGAGAGAGACAATATGTTTGCCACTATGAAGGGTGTGGAAAGGTAATTAATGTTTTAAATTTTAATCTAATATGGTCTTGCTTGTTTTGTTACTGACAGGGTTCTCTTCAAGTCTTATGAGATGTGTTGTAACTTGGAAGAGCAGCAAAATATTGAAGCAGCACTCTGAAAATATCATGAATATTTCACCAACTCATCTCAATGAGAGAGCTCAATTAGTTCAATATTGTAGCATTCATATCCACGCTTCGTGTACTTTGTACCTTACACGTTAGCAAAGAATATGCTCTTTCAAACATTAATACACATAAATTGGCCCTCTAGTAACTTATGAACATTAAATTGAATCTGACAACAAAATATACAGGAAGGAACAAATAGCTCTTGCATTTCCTAGTTAACCCAATTTTAACTAATATGAGATGTTGATTGATTCAAGTGTAATGTCAGAACCATTGATGATCAATTTATTAGTACAAGTATTAAGAGTTGATATGCTATTTGAAGTTTTATACTATGAAAAATCAGTTAGCGAAAGCTCAACAGACGGAAAACTAGGGAGCTGAAATGCTAGAAATCTGAGGATGTTGCGAAAACAAATATAACCAGTAATGGTCCACATAATTTTCCATACATTGTTTGGATGCATTATTTAAGATAACAGCACGTGTACATTAGCTACGGACCTTTATTATTCTTCATCCATGTCTTGAAGGATTTGGAGTAAACTCCAAACTAATCTTTCTATGGCTGGCTGCTTGCTCCATTTTTCTTGTTTGCATGCCATCTATATTGGTGGAGGTGGAGAAGATGGAGGAGGTGGTGGTGGGGGCGGTGGTGGTGGAGGAGGAGGAGATGGAGGTGGAGCTGGTGGTGGAGGAGGTGAAGTCGGAGAAGATGGAGGTGGGGGTGGGGGCGGCGGTGGAGGCCGTGGAGGCGGTGGAGGTGGAGGCGGTGGTGAAGAAGAGTTGCAGAAGGTTTATACAACTATATATATAGATAACGTAGTGAATCATCGAACGAACACTCCACCTGTATATATAATCATCAAATTTTTGTGGTTTAAAATTGGCGGGAAGAGAAGCGAGAGAGAGAGAGAGAGCAACCGAGAAATTAAAGGCACTATCATTGCGCGCGCGCTTGCATTTAATTCAAACTCTCGCTTGCTTTCAATATTGTAGCATTCATATCCATGCTTCGTGTACTTTGTACCTTACAGGTTAGCAAAGAATATGCTCCTTCAAACATTAATACACATAAATTGGCCCTCTAGTGACTTATGAACATTAAATTGAATCTGACAACAAAAAATACAGGAAGGAACAAACAGCTCTTACATTTCCTAGTTAACACAATTTTAACTAATATCAGATGTTGATTGATTCAAGTGTAATGTCAGAACCATTGATGATCAAATTATTAGTACAAGTACTAAGAGCTGATATGCTATTTGAAGTGTTATACTATGAAAAATCAGTTAGCGAAAGCTCAACAGACGGAAAACTAGGGAGCTGAAATGCTAGAAATCTGAGGATGTTGCCAAAACAAATATAACCAGTAATGGTCCACATAATTTTCTAAACATTGTTTGGATGCATTTTTAAGATAACAGCACGTGTACATTAGCTACCGACCTTTATTATTCTTCATCCACGTCTTGTAGGCTTTGGAGTAAACTCCAAACTAATCTTTCTATGGCTGGCTGCTTGCTCCATTTTTCTTGTTTGCATGCCATCTATATTAGTGGAGTCGGAGAAGATGGAGGAGGTGGTGGTGGGTGCGGTGGTGGTGGAGGCGAAGGAGATGGAGGTGGAGCTGGTGGTGGAGGAGGTGAAGTCGGAGAAGATGGAGGTGGTGCTGGGGGCAGCGGTGGAGGCCGTGGAGGCGGTGGTGAAGAAGAGTTCCAGAAGGTTTATACAACTATATATATATATAATGCAGTGAATCATCGAACAAACACTCCAGCTGTATATATAATCATCAATTTCTGTGGTTTAAAATTGGCGTGAAGAGAAGCGAGAGAGAAAGAGTGCAACCGAGAAATTAAAGGCACTATCATTGCGCGCGCGCTTGCATTTAATGCAAACTCTCGCTTGCTTTCACTATTGTAGCATTCATATCCATGCTTCGTGTACTTTGTACCTTACACGTTAGCAAAGAATATTCTCCTTCAAACATTAATACACATAAATTGGCCCTCTAGTGACTTATGAACATTAAATTGAATCTGACAACAAAATATACAAGAAGGAACAAACAGCTCTTGCATTTCCTAGTTAACACAATTTTAACTAATATGAGATGTTGAGTGATTCAAGTGTAATGTCAGGACCATTGATGATCAATTTATTAGTACAAGCACTAAGAGCTGATATGCTATTTGAAGTGTTATACTATGAAAAATCAGTTAGCGAAAGCTCAACAGATGGAAAACTAGGGAGCTGAAATGCTAGAAATCTGAGGATGTTGCCAAAACAAATATAACCAGTAATGGTCCACATAATTTTCCATACATTGTTTGGATGCATTCTTTAAGATAACAACACGTGTACATTAGCTACCGACCTTTATTATTCTTCAGCCACATCTTGTAGGCTTTGGAGTAAACTCCAAACTAATCTTTCTATGGCTGGCTGCTTGCTCAATTTTTCTTGTTTGCATGCCATCTATATTGGTGAAGGCGGAGAAGATGGAGGAGGTGGTGGTGGGGGCGGTGGTGGTGGAGGCGGAGGAGATGGAGGTGGAGCTGGTGGTGGAGGAGGTGAAGTCGGAGGAGATGGAGGTGGGGGTGGGGGCGGCGGTGGAGGCCGTGGAGGCGGTGGAGGTGGAGGTGGTGGTGAAGAAGAGTTGCAGAAGGTTTATACAACTATATATATATATCTAACACAGTGAATCATCGAACGAACACTCCAGCTGTATATATAATCATGAAATTTCTGTGGTTTAAAATTGGCGTGAAGAGAAGCGAGAGAGAGAGTGCAACCGAGAAATTAAAGGCACTATCATTGCGCGCGCGCTTGCATTTAATGCAAACTCTCGCTTGCTTTCAATATTGTAGCATTCATATCCATGCTTCGTGTACTTTGTGCCTTACACGTTACCAAAGAATATGCTCCTTCAAACATTAATAAACATAAATTGGCCCTCTAGTGACTTATGAACATTAAATTGAATCTGACGATAAAATATACAGGAAGGAAAAAACAGCTCTTGCATTTCCTAGTTAACACAATTTTAACTAATATGAGATGTTGATTGATTCAAGTGTAATGTCAGAACCATTGATGATCAATTTATTAGTACAAGTACTAAGAGCTGATATGCTATTTGAAGTGTTATACTAGGAAAAATCAGTTAGCAAAAGCTCAACAGACGGAAAACTAGGGAGCTGAAATGCTAGAAATCTGAGGATGTTGCCAAAACAAATATAACCAGTAATGGTCCACATAATTTTCCATACATTGTTTGGATGCATTCTTTAAGATAACAGCACGTGTACATTAGCTACCGACCTTTATTATTCTTCAACCACGTCTTGTAGGCTTTGGAGTAAACTCCAAACTAATCTTTCTATGGCTGGCTGCTTGCTCCATTTTTCTTGTTTGCATGCCATCTATATTGGTGGAGGCGGAGAAGATGGAGGAGGTGGTGGTGGGGGCGGTGGTGGTGGAGGCAGAGGAGATGGAGGTGGAGCTGGTGGTGGAGGAGGTGAAGTCGGAGAAGATGGAGGTGGTGGTGGGGGCGGCAGTGGAGGCCGTGGAGGCGGTGGTGAAGAACAGTTGCAGAAGGTTTATACAACTATATATATATAATAGAGTGAATCATCGACCAAACACTCCAGCTGTATATATAATCATCAAATTTCTGTGGTTTAAAATTGGCGTGAAGAGAAGCGAGAGAGAGAGAGTGCAACTGAGAAATTAAAGGCACTATCATTGCGCGCGCGCTTGCATTTAATGTAAACTCTCGCTTGCTTTCAATATTGTAGCATTCATATCCATGCTTCGTGTACTTTGTACCTTACACGTTAGCAAAGAATATGCTCCTTCAAACATTAATACACATAAATTGGCCCTCTAGTGACTTATGAAAATTAAATTGAATCTGACAACAAAATATACAGGAAGGAACAAACAGCTCTTGCATTTCCTAGTTAACACAATTTAAACTAATATGAGATGTTGATTGATTCAAGTGCAATGTCAGAACCATTGATTATCAATTTATTAGTACAAGTACTAAGAGCTGATATGCTATTTGAAGTGTTATACTATGAAAAATCAGTTAGCGAAAGCTCAACAGATGGAAAACTAGGGAGCTGAAATGCTAGAAATCAGAGGATGTTGCCAAAACAAATATAACCAGTAATGGTCCACATAATTTTCCATACATTGTTTGGATGCATTTTTTAAGATAACAACACGTGTACATTAGCTACCGATCTTTATTATTCTTCATCCACGTCTTGTAGGCTTTGGAGTAAACTCCAAACTAATCTTTCTATGGCTGGCTGCTTGCTCAATTTTACTTGTTTGCATGCCATCTATATTGGTGAAGGCGGAGAAGATGGAGGAGGTGGTGGTGGGGGCGGTGGCGGAGGAGGCGAAGGAGATGGAGGTGGAGCTGGTGGTGGAGGAGGTGAAGTCAGAGAAGATGGAAGTGGTTGTGGGGGCGGCAGTGGAGGCCGTGGAGCCGGTGGAGGTGGAGGCGGTGGTGAAGAAGAGTTGCATAAGGTTTATACATATATATATATATATATATATAATGCAGTGAATCATCGAATGAACACTCCAGCTGTATATATAATCATGAATTTTTTGTGGTTTAAAATTGGCGTGAAGAGAAGCGAGAGAGAGATAGTGCAACCGAGAAATTAAAGGCACTATCATTGCGCGCACGCTTGAATTTAATGCAAACTCTCGCTTGCTTTCAATATTGCAGAATTCATATCCATGCTCCGTGTACTTTGTACCTTACACGTTAGCAAAGAATATGCTCCTTCAAACATTAATACACATAAATTGGCCCTCTAGTGACTTATGAACATTAAATTGAATCTGACAACAAAATAAACAGGAAGGAAAAAACAGCTCTTGCATTTCCAAGTTAACACAATTTTAACTAATATGAGATGTTGATTGATTCAAGTGTAATGTCAGAACCATTGATGATCAATTTATTAGTACAAGTACTAAGAGCTGATATGCTATTTGAAGTGTTATACTAGGAAAAATCAGTTAGCAAAAGCTCAACAGACGGAAAATTAGGGAGCTGAAATGCTAGAAATCTGAGGATGTTGCCAAAACAAATATAACCAGTAATGGTCCACATAATTTTCCATACATTGTTTGGATGCATTCTTTAAGATAACAGCACGTGTACATTAGCTACCGACCTTTATTATTCTTCATCCACGTGTTGTAGGCTTTGGAGAAAACTCCAAACTAATCTTTCTATGGATGACTGCTTGCTCCATTTTTCTTGTTTGCATGCCATCTATATTGGTGGAGGCGGAGAAGATGGAGGAGGTGGTGGTGGGGGCCGAGGAGATGGAGGTGGAGGAGGTGAAGTCGGAGAAGATGGAGGTGGTGGTGGGGGCGGCGGTGGAGGCCGTGGAGGCGGTGGAGGTGGAGGCGGTGGTGAAGAAGAATTGAAGAAGCTTTATACAACTACATATATATATATATATAACGCAGTGAATCATTGAACGAACACTCCAGCTGTATATATAATCATGAAATTTCTGTGGTTTAAAATTGGCGTGAAGAGAAGCGAGAGAGAGAGAGTGCAACCGAGAAATTAAAGGCACTATCATTGCGCGCGCGCTTGCATTTAATGCAGACTCTAGCTTGCTTTCAATATTGTAGCATTCATATCCATGCTTCGTGTACTTTGTACCTTTGACGTTAGCAAAGAATATGCTCCTTCAAACATTAATACACATAAATTGGCCCTCTAGTGACTTATGAACATAAATTGAATCTGACAACAAAATATACAGGAAGGAACAAACAGCTCTTGCATTTCCTAGTTAACACAATTTTAAGTAATATGAGATGTTGATTGATTCAAGTGTAATGTCAGAACCATTGATGATCAATTTATTAGTACAAGTACTAAGAGCTGATATGCTATTTGAAGAGTTATACTATGAAAAATCAGTTAGCGAAAGCTCAACAGACGGAAAACTAGGGAGCTGAAATGCTAAAAATCTGAGGATGTTGCCAAAACAAATATAACCAGTAATGGTCCACATAATTTTCCATACATTGTTTGGATGCATTTTTTAAGATAACAGCACGTGTACATTAGCTACCGACCTTTATTATTCTTCATCTACGTCTTATTGGCTTTGGAGTAAACTCCAAACTAATCTTTCTATGGCTGGCTGCTTGCTCCATTTTTCTTGTTTGCATGCCATCTATATTGGTGGAGGCGGAGAAGATGGAGGAGGTGGTGGTGGGGGCGGTGGTGGTGGAGGCGAAGGAGATGGAGGTGGAGCTGGTGGTGGAGGAGGTGAAGTCGGAGAAGATGGAGGTGGTGGTGGGGGCGGCGGTGGAGGCCGTGGAGGCGGTGGTTAAGAAGAGTTGCAGAAGGTTTATACAACTATATGTATATATATAACGCAGTGAATCATCGAACGAACACTCCAGCTGTATATATAATCATGAAATTTCTGTGGTTTAAAATTGGCATGAAGAGAAGCGAAAGAGAGAGAGTGCAACCGAGAAATTAAAGGCACTATCATTGCGCGCGCGCTTGCATTTAATGCAAACTCTCGCTTGCTTTCAATATTGTAGCATTCATATCCATGCTTCGTGTACTTTGTACCTTACACGTTAGCAAAGAATATGCTCTTTCAAACATTAATACACATAAATTGACCCTCTAGTGACTTATGAACATTAAATTGAATCTGACAACAAAATATACAGGAACGAACAAACAGCTCTTGCATTTCCTAGTTAACACAATTTTAACTAATATGAGATGTTGATTGATTGAAGTGTAATGTCAGAACGATTGATGATCAATTTATTAGTACAAGTACTAAGAGCTGATATGCTATTTGAAGTGTTATACTATGAAAAATTTATTAGCGAAAGCTCAACAGACGGAAAACTAGGTAGCTGAAATGCTAGAAATCTGAGGATGTTGCCAAAACAAATATAACCAGTAATGGTCCACATAATTTTTCATACATTGTTTGGATGCATTCTTTAAGATAACAACACGTGTTCATTAGCTACCGACCTTTATTATTCCTCATCCACGTCTTGTAGGCTTTGGAGTAAACTCCAAACTAATCTTTCTATGGCTGGCTGCTTGCTCAATTTTTTTGTTTGCATGCCATCTATATTGGTTGAGGCGGAGAAGATGGAGGAGGTGGTGGTGGGGGCGGTGGTGGTGGAGGCGAAGGAGATGGAGGTGGAGCTGGTGGTGGAGGAGGTGAAGTCGGAGAAGATGGAGGTGGTGGTGGGGGCGGCGGTGGAGGCCGTGGAGGCGGTGGAGGTGGAGGCGGTGGTGAAGAAGAGTTACAGAAGGTTTATACAACAATATATATATAACGCAGTGAATCATCGAACGAACACTCCAGCTGTATATATAATCATGAAATTTCTGTGGTTTAAAATTGGCGTGAAGAGAAGCGAGAGAGAGAGAGTGCAACCGAGAAATTAAAGGCACTATCATTGCGCGCGCGCTTGCATTTAATGCAGACTCTAGCTTGCTTTCAATATTGTAGCATTCATATCCATGCTTCGTGTACTTTGTACCTTAGACGTTAGCAAAGAATATGCTCCTTCAAACATTAATACACATAAATTGGCCCTCTAGTGACTTATGAACATAAATTGAATCTGACAACAAAATATACAGGAAGGAACAAACAGCTCTTGCATTTCCTAGTTAACACAATTTTAAGTAATATGAGATGTTGATTGATTCAAGTGTAATGTCAGAACCATTGATGATCAATTTATTAGTACAAGTACTAAGAGCTGATATGCTATTTGAAGAGTTATACTATGAAAAATCAGTTAGCGAAAGCTCAACAGACGGAAAACTAGGGAGCTGAAATGCTAAAAATCTGAGGATGTTGCCAAAACAAATATAACCAGTAATGGTCCACATAATTTTCCATACATTGTTTGGATGCATTTTTTAAGATAACATCACGTGTACATTAGCTACCGACCTTTATTATTCTTCATCTACGTCTTATTGGCTTTGGAGTAAACTCTAAACTAATCTTTCTATGGCTGGCTGCTTGCTCCATTTTTCTTGTTTGCATGCCATCTATATTGGTGGAGGCGGAGAAGATGGAGGAGGTGGTGGTGGGGGCGGTGGTGGTGGAGGGGGAGGAGATGGAGGTGGAGCTGGTGGTGGAGGAGGTGAAGTCGGAGAAGATGGAGGTGGTGGTGGGGGCGGCGGTGGAGGCCGTGGAGGCGGTGGAGGTGGAAGCGGTGGTTAAGAAGAGTTGCAGAAGGTTTATACAACTATATGTATATATATATATATATAAAGCAGTGAATCATCGAACGAACACTCCAGCTGTATATATAATCATGAAATTTTTGTGGTTTAAAATGGGCGTGAAGAGAAGCGAGAGAGAGAGAGTGCAACCGAGAAATTAAAGGCACTATCATTGCGCGCGCGCTTGCATTTAATGCAAACTCTCGCTTGCTTTCAATATTGTAGCATTCATATCCATGCTTCGTGTACTTTGTACCTTACACGTTAGCAAAGAATATGCTCCTTCAAACATTAATACACATAAATTGGCCCTCTAGTGACTTATGAACATTAAATTGAATCTGACAACAAAATATACAGGAACGAACAAACAGCTCTTGCATTTCCTAGTTAACACAATTTTAACTAATATGAGATGTTGATTGATTGAATTGTAATGTCAGAACCATTGATGATCAATTTATTAGTACAAGTACTAAGAGCTGATATGCTATTTGAAGAGTTATACTATGAAAAATCAGTTAGCGAAAGCACAACAGACGGAAAACTAGGGAGTTGAAATGCTAGAAATCTGAGGATGTTGCCAAAACAAATATAACCAATAATGGTCCACATAATTTTCCATACATTGTTTGGATGCATATTTTAAGATAACAGCACGTGTACATTAGCTACCGACCTTTATTATTCTTCATCTACGTCTTGTAGGCTTTGGAGTAAACTCCAAACTAATCTTTCTATGGCTGGCTGCTTGCTCCATTTTTTTTGTTTGCATGCCATCTATATTGGTGGAGGCGGAGAAGATGGAGGAGGTGGTGGTGGGGGCGGTGGTGGTGGAGGCGGAGGAGATGGAGGTGGAGCTGGTGGTGGAGGAGGTGAAGTCGGAGAAGATGGAGGTGGTGATGGGGGCGGCGGTGGAGGCGGTGGAGGTGGAGGCGGTGGTGAAGAAGAGTTGCAGAAGGTTTATACAACTATATATACATATAACGCAGTGAATCATCGAACGAACACTCCAGCTGTATATATAATCATGAAATTTCTGTGGTTTAAAATTGGCGTGAAGAGAAGCGAGAGAGAGAGAGTGCAACCGAGAAATTAAAGGCACTATCATTGCGCGCGCGCTTGCATTTAATGCAGACTCTAGCTTGCTTTCAATATTGTAGCATTCATATCCATGCTTCGTGTACTTTGTACCTTAGACGTTAGCAAAGAATATGCTCCTTCAAACATTAATACACATAAATTGGCCCTCTAGTGACTTATGAACATAAATTGAATCTGACAACAAAATATACAGGAAGGAACAAACAGCTCTTGCATTTCCTAGTTAACACAATTTTAAGTAATATGAGATGGTGATTGATTCAAGTGTAATGTCAGAACCATTGATGATCAATTTATTAGTACAAGTACTAAGAGCTGATATGCTATTTGAGGAGTTATACTATGAAAAATCAGTTAGCGAAAGCTCAACAGACGGAAAACTAGGGAGCTGAAATGCTAAAAATCTGAGGATGTTGCCAAAACAAATATAACCAGTAATGGTCCACATAATTTTCCATACATTGTTTGGATGCATTTTTTAAGATAACAGCACGTGTACATTAGCTACCGACCATTATTATTCTTCATCTACGTCTTATTGGCTTTGGAGTAAACTCCAAACTAATCTTTCTATGGCTGGCTGCTTGCTCCATTTTTCTTGTTTGCATGCCATCTATATTGGTGGAGGTGGAGAAGATGGAGGAGGTGGTGGTGGGGGCGGTGGTGGTGGAGGCAGAGGAGATGGAGGTGGAGCTGGTGGTGGAGGAGGTGAAGTCGGAGAAGATGGAGGTGGTGGTGGGGGCGGCGGTGGAGGCCGTGGAGGCGGTGGAGGTGGAGGCGGTGGTTAAGAAGAGTTGCAGAAGGTTTATACAACTATATGTATATATATATATATAAAGTAGTGAATCATCGAACGAACACTCCAGCTGTATATATAATCATGAAATTTCTGTGGTTTAAAATGGGCGTGAAGAGAAGCGAGAGAGAGAGAGTGCAACCGTGAAATTAAAGGCACTATCATTGCGCGCGCGCTTGCATTTAATGCAAACTCTCGCTTGCTTTCAATATTGTAGCATTCATATCCATGCTTCGTGTACTTTGTACCTTACACGTTAGCAAAGAATATGCTCCTTCAAACATTAATACACATAAATTGGCCCTCTAGTGACTTATGAACATTAAATTGAATCTGACAACAAAATATACAGGAACGAACAAACAGCTCTTGCATTTCCTAGTTAACACAATTTTAACTAATATGAGATGTTGATTGATTGAAGTGTAAAGTCAGAACGATTGATGATCAATTTATTAGTACAAGTACTAAGAGCTGATATGCTATTTGAAGTGTTATACTATGAAAAATTTATTAGCGAAAGCTCAACAGACGGAAAACTAGGTAGCTGAAATGCTAGAAATCTGAGGATGTTGCCAAAACAAATATAACCAGTAATGGTCCACATAATTTTCCATACATTGTTTGGATGCATTCTTTAAGATAACAACACGTGTACATTAGCTACCGACCTTTATTATTCCTCATCCACGTCTTGTAGGCTTTGGAGTAAACTCCAAACTAATCTTTCTATGGCTGGCTGCTTGCTCCATTTTTCTTGTTTGCATGCCATCTATATTGGTGGAGGTGGAGAAGATGGAGGAGGTGGTGGTGGGGGCGGTGGTGGTGGAGGCGAAGGAGATGGAGGTGGAGCTGGTGGTGGAGGTGGTGAAGTCGGAGAAGATAGAGGTGGTGGTGGGGGCGGCGGTGGAGGCCGTGGAGGCGGTGGTGAAGAAGAGTTACAGAAGGTTTATACAATAATATATATATAACGCAGTGAATCATCGAACGAACACTCCAGCTGTATATATAATCATGAAATTTCCGTGGTTTAAAATTGGCGTGAAGAGAAGCGAGAGAGAGAGAGTGCAACCGAGAAATTAAAGTCACTATCATTACGAGCGCTTGCATTTAATGCAAACTCTCGCTTGCTTTCAATATTGTAGCATTCATATCCATGCTTCGTGTACTTTGTACCTTACACGTTAGCAAAGAATATGCTCCTTCAAACATTAATACACATAAATTGGCCCTCTAGTGACTTATGAACATTAAATTGAATCTGATAACAAAATATACAGGAAGGAACAAACAGCTCTTGCATTTCCTAGTTAACACAATTTTAACTAATATGAGATGTTGATTGATTGAATTGTAATGTCAGAACCATTGATGATCAATTTATTAGTACAAGTACTAAGAGCTGATATGCTATTTGAAGAGTTATACTATGAAAAATCAGTTAGCGAAAGCACAACAGACGGAAAACTAGGGAGTTGAAATGCTAGAAATCTGAGGATGTTGCCAAAACAAATATAACCAATAATGGTCCACATAATTTTCCATACATTGTTTGGATGCATATTTTAAGATAACAGCACGTGTACATTAGCTACCGACCTTTATTATTCTTCATCTACGTCTTGTAGGCTTTGGAGTAAACTCCAAACTAATCTTTCTATGGCTGGCTGCTTGCTCCATTTTTTTTGTTTGCATGCCATCTATATTGGTGGAGGCGGAGAAGATGGAAGAGGTGGTGGTGGGGGCGGTGGTGGTGGAGGCGGAGGAGATGGAGGTGGAGCTGGTGGTGGAGGAGGTGAAGTCGGAGAAGATGGAGGTGGTGATGGGGGCGGCGGTGGAGGCGGTGGAGGTGGAGGCGGTGGTGAAGAAGAGTTGCAGAAGGTTTATACAACTATATATACATATAACGCAGTGAATCATCGAACGAACACTCCAGCTGTATATATAATCATGAAATTTCTGTGGTTTAAAATTGGCGTGAAGAGAAGCGAGAGAGAGAGAGTGCAACCGAGAAATTAAAGGCACTATCATTGCGCGCGCGCTTGCATTTAATGCAGACTCTAGCTTGCTTTCAATATTGTAGCATTCATATCCATGCTTCGTGTACTTTGTACCTTAGACGTTAGCAAAGAATATGCTCCTTCAAACATTAATACACATAAATTGGCCCTCTAGTGACTTATGAACATAAATTGAATCTGACAACAAAATATACAGGAAGGAACAAACAACTCTTGCATTTCCTAGTTAACACAATTTTAAGTAATATGAGATGTTGATTGATTCAAGTGTAATGTCAGAACCATTGATGATCAATTTATTAGTACAAGTACTAAGAGCTGATATGCTATTTGAAGAGTTATACTATGAAAAATCAGTTAGCGAAAGCTCAACAGACAGAAAACTAGGGAGCTGAAATGCTAAAAATCTGAGGATGTTGCCAAAACAAATATAACCAGTAATGGTCCACATAATTTTCCATACATTGTTTGGATGCATTTTTTAAGATAACAGCACGTGTACATTAGCTACCGACCGTTATTATTCTTCATCTACGTCTTTTTGGCTTTGGAGTAAACTCCAAACTAATCTTTCTATGGCTGGCTGCTTGCTCCATTTTTCTTGTTTGCATGCCATCTATATTGGTGGAGGCGGAGAAGATGGGGGAGGTGGTGGTGGGGGCGGTGGTGGTGGAGGCGGAGGAGATGGAGGTGGAGCTGGTGGTGGAGGAGGTGAAGTCGGAGAAGATGGAGGTGGTGGTGGGGGCGGCGGTGGAGGCCGTGGAGGCGGTGGAGGAGGAGGCGGTGGTGAAGAAGAGTTGCAGAAGGTTTATACAACTATATGTATATATATATAAAGCAGTGAATCATCGAACGAACACTCCAGCTGTATATATAATCATGAAATTTCTGTGGTTTAAAATGGGCGTGAAGAGAAGCGAGAGAGAGAGAGTGCAACTGAGAAATTAAAGGCACTATCATTGCGCGCGCGCTTGCATTTAATGCAAACTCTCGCTTGCTTTCAATATTGTAGCATTCATATCCATGCTTCGTGTACTTTGTACCTTACACGTTAGCAAAGAATATGCTCCTTCAAACATTAATACACATAAATTGGTCCTCTAGTGACTTATGAACATTAAATTGAATCTGACAACAAAATATACAGGAACGAACAAACAGCTCTTGCATTTCCTAGTTAACACAATTTTAACTAATATGAGATGTTGATTGATTGAAGTGTAATGTCAGAACGATTGATGATCAATTTATTAGTACAAGTACTAAGAGCTGATATGCTATTTGAAGTGTTATACTATGAAAAATTTATTAGCGAAAGCTCAAAAGACGGAAAACTAGGTAGCTGAAATGCTAGAAATCTGAGGATGTTGCCAAAACAAATATAACCAGTAATGGTCCACATAATTTTCCATACATTGTTTGGATGCATTCTTTAAGATAACAACACGTGTACATTAGCTACCGACCTTTATTATTCCTCATCCACGTCTTGTAGGCTTTGGAGTAAACTCCAAACTAATCATTCTATGGCTGGCTGCTTGCTCCATTTTTCTTGTTTGCATGCCATCTATATTGGTGGAGGTGGAGAAGATGGAGGAGGTGGTGGTGGGGGCGGTGGTGGTGGAGGCGAAGGAGATGGAGGTGGAGCTGGTGGTGGAGGTGGTGAAGTCGGAGAAGATGGAGGTGGTGGTGGGGGCGGCGGTGGAGGCCGTGGAGGCGGTGGTGAAGAAGAGTTACAGAAGGTTTATACAACAATATATATATAACGCAGTGAATCATCGAACGAACACTCCAGCTGTATATATAATCATGAAATTTCCGTGGTTTAAAATTGGCGTGAAGAGAAGCGAGAGAGAGAAAGTGCAACCGAGAAATTAAAGTCACTATCATTACGAGCGCTTGCATTTAATGCAAACTCTCGCTTGCTTTCAATATTGTAGCATTCATATCCATGCTTCGTGTACTTTGTACCTTACACGTTAGCAAAGAATATGCTCCTTCAAACATTAATACACATAAATTGGCCCTCTAGTGACTTATGAACATTAAATTGAATCTGACAACAAAATATACAGGAAGGAACAAACAGCTCTTGCATTTCCTAGTTAACACAATTTTAACTAATATGAGATGTTGATTGATTGAATTGTAATGTCAGAACCATTGATGATCAATTTATTAGTACAAGTACTAAGAGCTGATATGCTATTTGAAGAGTTATACTATGAAAAATCAGTTAGCGAAAGCACAACAAACGGAAAACTAGGGAGTTGAAATGCTAGAAATCTGAGGATGTTGCCAAAACAAATATAACCAATAATGGTCCACATAATTTTCCATACATTGTTTGGATGCATTTTTTAAGATAACAACACGTGTACATTAGCTACCGACCTTTATTATTCCTCATCCATGTCTTGTAGGCTTTGGAGTAAACTCCAAACTAATCTTTCTATGGCTGGCTGCTTGCTCCATTTTTTTTGTTTGCATGCCATCTATATTGGTGGAGGCGGAGAAGATGGAGGAGGTGGTGGCGGGGGCGGTGGTGGTGGAGGCGGAGGAGATGGAGGTGGAGCTGGTGGTGGAGGAGGTGAAGTCGGAGAAGATGGATGTGGTGGTGGGGACGGTGGTGGAGGTCGTGGAGGCGGTGGTGAAGAAGAGTTGCAGAAGGTTTATACAACAATATATATATATATATAACGCAGTGAATCATCGAACGAACACTCCAGCTGTATATATAATCATGAAATTTCTGTGGTTTAAAATTGGCGTGAAGAGAAGCGAGAGAGAGAGAGTGCAACCGAGAAATTAAAGGCACTATCATTGCGCGCGCGCTTGCATTTAATGCAAACTCTCGCTTGCTTTCAATATTGTAGCATTCATATCCATGCTTCGTGTACTTTGTACCTTACACGTTAGCAAAGAATATGCTCCTTCAAATATTAATAAACATAAATTGGCCCTTTAGTGACTTATGAACATTAAATTGAATCTGACAACAAAATATACAGGAAGGAACAAACAGCTCTGGCATTTCCTAGTTAACACAATTTTAACTAATATGAGATGTTTATTGATTCAAGTGTAATGTCAGAACCATTGATGATCAATTTATTAGTACAAGTACTAAGAGCTGATATGCTATTTGAAGAGTTATACTATGAAAAATCAGTTAGCGAAAGCTCAACAGACGGAAAACTAGGGAGCAGAAATGCTAGAAATCTGAGTATGTTGCCAAAACAAATATAACCAGTAATGGTCCACATAATTTTCCATACATTGTTTGGATGAATTCTTTAAGATAACAGCACGTGTACATTAGCTATCGACCTTTATTATTCTTCATCCACGTCTTGTAGGCTTTGGAGTAAACTCCAAACTAATCTTTCTATGGCTGGCTGCTTGCTCCATTTTTCTTGTTTGCATGCCATCTATATTGGTGGAGGCGGAGAAGATGGAGGAGGTGGTGGTGGGGGCGGAGCAGATGGAGGTGGAGCTGGTGGTGGAGGAGGTGAAGTCGGAGAAGATGGAGGTGGTGGTGGGGGCGGCGGTGGAGGCCGTGGAGGCGGTGGTGAAGAAGAGTTGCAGAAGGTTTATACAACTATATATATATATAACGCAGTGAATCATCGAACGAACTCTCCAGCTGTATATATAATCATGAAATTTCTGTGGTTTAAAATTGGCGTGAAGAGAAGCTAGAGAGAGAGAGTGCAACCGAGAAATTAATGGCACTATCATTGCGCGCGCGCTTGCATTTAATGCAAACTCTCGCTTGTTTTCAATATTGTAGCATTCATATCCATGCTTCGTGTACTTTGTACGTTACACGTTAGCAAAGAATATGCTCCTTCAAACATTAATACACATAAATTTGCCCTCTAGTGACTTATGAACATTAAATTGAATCTGACAACAAAATATACAGGAAGGAACAAACAACTCTTGCATTTCCTAGTTAACACAATTTTAACTAATATGAGATGTTGATTGATTCAAGTGTAATGTCAGAACCATTGATGATCAATTTATTAGTACAAGTACTAAGAGCTGATATGCTATTTGAAGTGTTATACAATGAAAAATTAATTAGCGAAAGCTCAACAGACGGAAAACTAGGGAGCTGAAATGCCAGAAATCTGAGGATGTTGCCAAAACAAATATAACCAGTAATGGTCCACATAATTTTCCATACATTGTTTGGATGCATTCTTTAAGATAACAGCACGTGTACATTAGTTACCGACCTTTATTATTGTTCATCCACGTCTTGTAGGCATTGGAGTAAACTCCAAACTAATCTTTCATTGGCTGGCTGCTTGCTCCATTTTTTTTGTTTGCATGCCATCTATATTGGTAGAGGCGGAGAAGATGGAGGAGGTGGTGGTAGGGGCGGTGGTGGTGGAGGCGGAGCAGATGGAGGTGGAGCTGGTGGTGGAGGAGGTGAAGTCGGAGAAGATGGAGGTGGTGGTGGGGGCGGCAGTGGAGGCCGTGGAGGCGGTGGTGAAGAAGAGTTGCAGAAGGTTTATACAACAATATATATATATAACGCAGTGAATCATCGAACGAACACTCCAACTGTATATATAATCATGAAATTTCTGTGGTTTAAAATTGGCGTGAAGAGAAGCGAGAGAGAGAGAGTGCAACCGAGAAATTAAAGGCACTATCATTGCGCGCGCGCTTGCATTTAATGCAAACTCTCGCTTGCTTTCAATATTGTAGCATTCATATCCATGCTTCGTGTACTTTGTACCTTACACGTTAGCAAAGAATATGCTCCTTCAAACATTAATACACATAAATTGGCCCTCTAGTGACTTATGAACATTAAATTGAATCTGACAACAAAATATACAGGAAGGAACAAACAGCTCTTGCATTTCCTAGTTAACACAATTTTAACTAATATGAGATGTTGATTGATTCAAGTGTAATGTCAGAACCATTGATGATCAATTTATTAGTACAAGTACTAAGAGCTGATATGCTATTTGAAGTGTTATACTATGAAAAATTAATTAGCGAAAGCTCAACAGACGGAAAACTAGGGAGCTGAAATGCTAGAAATCTGAGGATGTTGCCAAAACAAATATAACCAGTAATGGTCCACATAATTTTCCATGCATTATTTGGATGCATTCTTTAAGATAACAGCACGTGTACATTAGCTACCGACCTTTATTATTCTTCATCCACGTCTTGTAGGCTTTGGAGTAAACTCCAAACTAATCTTTCTATGGCTCGCTGCTTGCTCTATTTTTTTTTTTGCATGCCATCTATATTGGTGGAGGCGTAGAAGATGGAGGAGGTGGTGGTGGGGGCGGTGGTGGTGGAGGCGGAGGAGATGGAGGTGGAGCTGGTGATGGAGGAGGTGAAGTCGGAGAAGATGGAGGTGGTGGTGGGGGCGGCGGTGGAGGCCGTGGAGGCGGTGGAGGTGGAGGCGGTGGTGAAGAAGAGTTGCAGAAGGTTTATGCAACAATATATATATATATATATAACGCAGTGAATCATCGAACGAACACTCCAGCTGTATATATAATCATGAACTTTCTGTGGTTTAAAATTGACGTGAAGAGAAGCGAGAGAGAGATAGTGCAACCGAGAAATTAAAGGTACTATCATTGCGCGCGCGCTTGCATTTAATGCAAACTCTCGCTTGCTTTCAATATTGTAGCATTCATATCCATGCTTCGTGTACTTTGTACCTTACACGTTAGCAAAGAATATGCTGCTTCAAACATTAATAAACATAAATTGGCCCTCTTGTGACTTATGAACATTTAATTGAATCTGACAACAAAATATACAGAAAGGAACAAACAGCTCTTGCATTTCCTAGTTAACACAATTTTAACTAATATGAGATGTTTATTGATTCAAGTGTAATGTCAGAACCATTGATGATCAATTTATTAGTACAAGTACTAAGAGCTGATATGCTATTTGAAGAGTTATACTATGAAAAATCAGTTAGCGAAAGCTCAACAGACGGAAAACTAGGGAGCTGAAATGCTAGAAATCTGAGGATGTTGCCAAAACAAATATAACCAGTAATGGTCCACATAATTTTCCATACATTGTTTGTATGCATTCTTTAAGATAACAGCACGTGTAGATTAGCTACCGACCTTTATTATTCTTCATCCACGTCTTGTAGGCTTTGGAGTAAACTCCAAACTAATCTTTCTATGGCTGGCTGCTTGCTCTATTTTTCTTGTTTGAATGCCATCTATATTGGTGGAGGCGGAGAAGATGGAGGAGGTGGTGGTGGGGGCGGTGGTGGTGGAGGCAGAGGAGATGGAGGTGGAGCTGGTGGTGGAGGAGGTGAAGTCGGAGAAGATGGAGGTGGTGGTGGGTGCGGCGGTGGAGGCCGTGGAGGCGGTGGTGAAGAAGAGTTGCAGAAGGTTTATACAACTATATATATATATATATAATGCTGTGAATCATCGAACGAACACTCCAGCTGTATATATAATCATGAAATTTCTGTGGTTTAAAATTGGCGTGAAGAGAAGCGAGAGAGAGAGAGTGCAACCGAGAAATTAAAGGCACTATCATTGCGCGAGCGCTTGCATTTAATGCAAACTCTCGCTTGCTTTCAATATTGTAGCATTCATATCCATGCTTCGTGTACTTTGTACCTTACACGTTAGCAAAGAATATGCTCCTTCAAACATTAATAAACATAAATTGGCCCTCTAGTGACTTATGAACATTAAATTGAATCTGACAACAAAATATACAGGAAGGAACAAACAGCTCTTGCATTTCCTAGTTAACACAATTTTAACTAATATGAGATGTTGATTGATTCAAGTGTAATGTCAGAACCATTGATGATCAATTTATTGGTACAAGTACTAAGAGCTGATATGCTATTTGAAGTGTTATACTATGAAAAATCAGTTAGCGAAAGCTCAACTGACGGAAAACTAGGGAGCTGAAATGCTAGAAATCTGAGGATGTTGCCAAAACAAATATAACCAGTAATGGTGCACACAATTTTCTGTGGTTTAAAATTGGCATGAAGAGAAGCGAGAGAGAGAGAGTGCAACTGAGAAATTAAGGGCACTATCATTGCGCGCGCGCTTGCATTTAATGCAAATTCTCACTTGCTTTCAATATTGTAGCATTCATATCTATACTTGTTTTTAATATATTAATACCTACATTAGTTGGCATTAAATATATTATATTCTAAATTTTTTTATTAATTAATAAATATATTCAACTATTAAAAATTAAATGCATTATATATATATACTCAGTAGCCTCCACTTAATTACAACGAAAGGCGAGCGGGGGCACCTCTACGTACGAGACCACTCGGTTCGGCCGCAATTCTTTTGCATTGTTCCATAAACAACAACAACAGCAACAACATATCCAGCCGTTATCCCACTATGTGGGGTTGGCTACATGAATTCTAGACTTCTATGTGGGTTACATCCCTACAGATAGTTTGTCTGGAATTCATATTTGGATCCGACTAGGTTTTACGCTGGCTGTCGGCTACCTAACGCAACCCTCCTCCTTTATTCGGGCTTGGGACCGGCAGTGGATAATATCCCCTGGCGGAGCAATGATGAAATGAAGAGATCAAAACTTCTTAAAGAAACCAGAAGAAGAAGAAATTAAACATAAACATATGTCGAGAAGATATATATATGTCGAGAAGATAACAAAGCAGTATATATATGTCGAGAAGATATTAAAAAGAAACCTTGAAGAAAATCCTTACATTTTATTCTTTTACATTATTCCATAAACATAGCAAAAAACACACACACAGAAAACCACAAAATAAACATAGCAAAACACGTCTCCACTCACTCTCTCCCCAATTCCCCCATCGTCTCCCCTCTCTCTCTCCCCAATTCCTCCAGCGTCTCCCCTCTCTGTCTCCCCAATTCCACCACCGTCTCCCCTCTCTCTCTCCCCACTGTGGGAAAAATAGGACAGAGATTCGAACAATCGCGGAAGCTTCTCAGAATCACCTTTTCCCACCACGGAATAGAACACAAGCAGAAAATACAAGAGACAGAGATTTAACGTGGAAAACCCTCCAATGTTGAGGGAAAAAACCACGGGGCAAGATCCGAGCAATATTCCACTATAATAAGGATAATTACAAAAATATCCTCACACACTCTACTCTCTTTCAAGTGATACAACAATATAGTGGCACTCACAAAACACCCTCACTTTGAAGCCTTTGCTTCCTTACCTCTCTTCTCTAACTTGAACTTGAATGCTCAAGCTTTGAATGCTCTCACAAATGGATGCAAATGGGATACATAAACCTTAGCATATGAGGGGGTATTTATACTCCCCAAAAGAGAAGTTAGGTTTCCTAACATTAGGCACAATTAGGCACAATTAGGCTACCTACCCCAAGGAATGTTAGGTTGCCTAACATTAGCCTAATTTAGGCTTGACTCCAACACTTAATTAGGCTGGAAACCCATCAATTCTCCCCCTCCAGCCTAAGAGCAAGGAGAATAACACCGGAAACAATTAAGCGGAGTCCATACCGGCCAACCCGGCACTTAGTTGCAGCTTCTCCCGAGTTACAACCTTTGTCATCATGTCAGTAGGATTTTTATCAGTGTGGATCTTCTCTAATATGAATTGATGTTCCTCCACTGCTAACCGTAGCCAATGGTATCTGATATCAATGTGCTTTGTGCGCGAGTGATACATCGCGTTCTTGCTCAAATCTAGAGCACTCTGACTGTCACAGTAAATTACTGTCTTTTCCAGCTTTATCCCTAATTGTTGAAGAAATCTTGTCAACCAAAGCATTTCTTTTCCTGCTTCGGTCATGGCAATGTATTCTGCCTCTGTTGTAGATAAAGCAACACACTTCTGCAATTTAGACTGCCACGATACAGCTCCACCTGCAAAAGTGAATAAGAATCCTGAAGTAGATTTCCTACTGTCCAGGTCACCTGCCATATCTGCATCTGCATATCCCTTCAAAATTGGTTCAGATTCTCCAAAACACAAGCACATTTTTGTACTACCTCTGAGATATCTCAAGATCCACTTCACAGCTTCCCAATGGTCTCTACCTGGGTTGGAAAGAAACTTGCTGACGACTCCTACCGCATGAGCAATATCCGGACGGGTACTGACCATGGCGTACATCAAACTTCCGACTGCAGAGGAATAAGGAATCTTAGCCATGTCTTCCCTTTCTTCTTGACTGGTGGGACAACTCTTTCTACTGAGATTAAAGTGACTGGCCAACGGCGTGCTAACTGGTTTAGCATTATGCATGTTGAATCTTTCAAGAACCCGCTCCACATATTTTTCCTGTGATAACCATAGCTTTTTAGCTTTTTGATCTCGAAAAATGTGCATTCCCTGAATTTGCCTTGCTGGTCCTAGATCTTTCATGTCAAACACCTTTAACAACTCCGTTTTCAGATTGCCAATCATCTCCCTGTCTTGCCCCACTATCAACATATCATCTACATATAGCAAAAGGATAATGAATTTGTTACCTGAGAAACTTTTAAAGTACACACAGTGGTCTGTGTCAGTTCTGGTATAATTGTGACTCGTCATGAAAGAGTCAAACTTCTTATACCACTGTCTTGGAGCTTGCTTCAATCCATACAAGCTCTTCTTCAATCTGCAAACCATGTGTTCATTCCCTTCCTTTTCAAATCCTTCTGGTTGATCCATGTAGATTTCTTCCTCCAAATCACCATGGAGAAATGCAGTCTTCACATCAAGTTGCTCAAGCTCTAGATCCAAGCTAGCAGTCAAACCCAGTATTGCTCTAATAGAGCTGATTTTGACAACTGGAGAGAAAATCTCATCAAAATCAATCCCTCGCTTTCGTCCAAAACCTTTCACGACTAAGCGAGCTTTAAATTTCACCAGCCTGTTACAATCTCTCTTAAGCTTGAAAACCCACTTGTTCTTTAAGGCTTTCCTGCCTTCCGGAAGTTCCACAAGCTCATAAGTATTATTTTTCTGTAAGGAATCCATCTCGTCCTGCATGGCTCTAATCCACTGGGTTTTATCCTTATGAGTTTGAACTTCATCAAAGCCCTCTGGCTCCCCCTTATCAATAAGAAGTATATACTCTGAACTAGAGTACCTGGAAGAAGGTCGCCGCTCTCTTTCTGATCTTCTGAGTGGTGGTGGAGGGGGCTGCTCCCCCTGCTCAACAACCTCATCATCATTTCCTGCATCATCTTCCCCCGGCTGGCCATCAGTCTGATTATCACCTTGAGTACCACTGACAACTGGATTGGGCAAGTTCACCATAGGAACTGGATTTAGATCAACCAAGCCTTCACTGCCACTAGACACTTTCTTCTCAGCCTTATCAATATCATCAATAGTTTGATCTTCCATGAATACTACATCGCGACTTTGAACGAGTTTCTTCTCAATCGGGTCATACAATCTGTAGCCAAATTCATCAAGACCATAACCGATAAAGATGCACTGTCGTGTCTTAGCATCAAGCTTTGACCTCTCATCCTTCGGAATGTGAACAAACGCCTTACATCCAAAAACTCGTAGATGATCATAAGAGACTTCTCTACCATACCAAACTTTGTTCGGAACATCACCATTCAGAGCAACTGTAGGAGATAGGTTGATAACATGTACTGCTGTGAGCAAAGCCTCCCCCCAAAAAGATTTTGGTAATTTTGCTTCTGAAAGCAAACATCTGACTCTCTCCATTAGGGTCCAGTTCATCCTTTCAGCTAGACCATTCAACTGTGGAGTCTTTGGAAGTGTCTTTTGATGTCTAATGCCCATCTTTCTACAGTACTCATCAAAAGGACCACTGTATTCGCCTCCATTGTCAGTACGAATACACTTCAACTTCTTACCAGTTTCCCTTTCAACAGAAACATGAAATTGCTTGAAAACATCAAGCACCCGATCTTTAGTCTTCAAAACATAAGTCCAAAGCTTCCTTGAATGATCGTCAATAAACGTCACAAAATAAATCCCGTCACTAAAGGATTTTACCTTTAAGGGACCATAAACATCGGAGTGCACCAACTCTAGCAAATCCGATTATCTTGAAGGAGAGTGACTATTGAAAGCAACTCTATTTTGCTTCCCAACCATGCAATGCACACATTTCTTCAAATTTGCTCTCTTTACACCCGAGAGCAGATCCTTTTTGGCCAAATAGTTTAGCCCCTTCTCACTTATGTGGCTAAGTCTCTTGTGCCACATCTCGACTGTCTTCTCATCTTCTACAGCATTGACAGAGTTACTAGCAATGTTAGCTTGTGTCACATACAAGCTAGGACTCTTCTCTCCTCGAGCCACAATCACGAAACCTTTAGTAAGTTTCCACTGTCCATTGCCAAAGGTGTTGCAATAGCCCTCATCGTCAAGTCTTCTCACTGAGATTAGATTAAAGCGAATATCAGGCACATGCCTAACATCCTTGAGAATCAGTCGTGCTCCTTTATTAGTCTCCAAGTGGATATCTCCCATGCTAGCAACCTTTGAAAAATTCTCATTACCCATCTTTACCACCCCAAAATTACCCGGCGTATAAGATGAAAATAGTTCCTTCTTTGATGTAACATGCAAGGCATCTCCACTATCAATGACCCAGCTTGTCTCTTGACAGGCAAAATTAATGACCTCTTTATCACAAACTATGACAAGGTCAGCAGCAGCAACTGTATCACAATCTTTCTTTTCTTCATTGCCCTTTTTCATGTCTTTCTTGAACTGGAAACACTTCTTTTTAATGTGTCCCAATTTGCCACAATAGTGACACTTGACATCTTTGTAATTAGGCCTTAACTTGCTTCGGCCTTTATCTTTACCTTTTGGACCTTTGTTTTTACTTCTCCCTCTATCTTCGGTGATGAAAACTTCGGATTGCGAAGACGAAGCTTGAGATCTTCTCCTCATCTCTTCGTTCAAAACAACACCCTTAACAAGTTCCATCGTCACTACACCATTAGGAGCAGAGTTACAAAGAGACATTCTGAATGTCTCCCAAGAGTCTGGTAAAGTACTGAGCAACCATAAAGCTTGAATCTCATCATCAAACTTTACACCCATAGAAGACAGTTGCTGCAAAACTCCTTGAAATCACTCAAGTGATCAGAGATAGTACTATCCTCCTTATAGTGTAAAGACATCATCTTCTTAATCAAGAAGAGCTTGTTGTTGCCGGTCTTCCGAGCATATAGAGATTCAAGTTTCTCCTACAACGATTTGGCATGCGTCTCATCACAAATATGATTGAGCACATTGTCATCTACCCATTGCCGAATAAAACCACATACTTGGGCATGTTTGAATTCCCAATCTTCATCGGTCTTCGATTCGGGCTTCTGTATAGCAAATACCGGTAGATGCTAACTTTTCACATAAAGGAGATCTTTCATTTTTCCTCTCCATACGTGATAGTTGGTTCCATTCAGACTAATCATTCTGCTTGTACTAGCTTCCATCAGGCTCCCACTATTCACTATGAATAGCAACTGAATATTGGAATAGTGTTTGTACGTGAATAGTGCACCAGGTAAGTTCCCAGGAAAGAGAGGTGGGTCACAAACGGACACACTTAAGTACCAAGTCTTTCCTTTTCCAGAACTTTCCTAGACATGCACTTCCACTACACCACACTTAAATCCAATAACTGGACATACCAGAAAGATGCTTTTAGCCAAGACAATTCTTTTCTGATGTGGAAGATCAAACAAGGTTGCGACCACAGAGCATACTAAGAATTTCCTGAAAAGACCAAGACAATTCTTTTCTGACGTGGAAGATCAAACAAAGTTGCAACCACAGAGCATACTAAGAATTTCTTGAAAAGACTTATACTTTCGTAACCAATAGCTCTGATACCACTTGTTGGGAAAAATAGGATAGAGATTCGAACAATCGCGGAAGCTTCTCAGAATCACCTTTTCCCACCACGGAATAGAACACAAGCAGAAAATACAAGAGACAGAGATTTAACGTGGAAAACCCTCCAATGTTGAGGGAAAAAACCACGGGGCAAGATCCGAGCAATATTCCACTATAATAAGGATAATTACAAAAATATCCTCACACACTCTACTCTCTTTCAAGTGATACAACAATATAGTGACACTCACAAAACACCCTCACTTTGAAGCCTTTGCTTCCTTACCTCTCTTCTCTAACTTGAACTTGAATGCTCAAGTTTTGAATGCTCTCACAAATGGATGCAAATGAGATACAAATGGGATGCAAATGGGATACATAAACCTTAGCATATGAGGGGGTATTTATACTCCCCAAAAGAGAAGTTAGGTTGCCTAACACTAGGCACAATTAGGCATAATTATGCTACCTACCCCAAGGAATGTTTGGTTGCCTAACATTCGCCTAATTTAGGCTTGACTCCAACACTTAATTAGGTTGGAAACCCATCACCCACCCTTGGTTTGTGATTTTTTAGCCAATTTTTAAATATTTTTGGCTCAACCCCTATCTCTTGACAAAAATTGTTGATGTTTTCTCTCTCTTGTCTGGGTGTGCGCCACCCACATGATCGAACGACTTCCCCCATTCTCTTGCGCTGATCCTTTGTAAATTTAGTCCTCATCCGGTGTCCACTCGCTGCTCCTACAAGATTTGCCAAAAAAATAAATACATAAATAAATTACAACATTCATCTACAACAAAATTAACATTACTGATTACTGAGGTAAAATAAAAAAATAACAGCAACATTATATCCATCAAGTATTTGCGCAAATAAATATTAGCTAATTACCTAATATTTGTGGCAGGGGAAAAGCTAGGGGAGTAGGAGCGGGCGGCAGAGGAGGTTGTGGTGGTGGCGGTGGCGGCAACGGAGAAGATGGAGGTGGAGTGGATTGTTGCAGCGAAGAAGCTCCGGGTGTAAGAGCGGGTGGTGGTGGTGGTGGTGGTGGCGGCAGTGGAGAGGATTGAGTTGGAGAGGATAGTTGCAGCGAAGAAGCTCCTGGTGTAGGAGCGGGTGGAGGTGGTGGTGGTGGTAGCGGCAATAGAGAGGATTGAGTTGGAGGGGATAGTTGCAGTGGAGAAGCTCCGGGTGTAGGAGCGGGTGGAGGTGGTGGTGGATGTGGCGGCAGTGGAGAGGATCGAGTTGGAGGGGATAGTTGCAGCGGAGAAGCTCCGGGTGTAGGAGCGGGTGACAGTGGAGGTGGTGGTGGCGGTGGCGGCAGCGGAGAAGATGGAGGTGGAGTGGATTGTTGCAGCGGAGAAGCTTGGGAAGTAGGAGCGGGCGGCAGTGGAGGTGGTGATGGAGGGAGGACTTCACGGCGATGAAAATTCCGCTGACAACCGCAAACCGCACAAAACATATTTTGATTGATGTTGGGGCTGAATTCACAACAGCCATCCAACAATACTATTTTACCATCTAAACCAAAGTTTCTCCTACATTCCAAATACTGGACAGTAGGTGAAGAATTTATTTGGCGATCCGCCATTGAAGAGAGAAAGAAAAATAGAGAGAGAGAGAGAGTGAGGGAGAGAAAAGTTACAGAAGAGTTGAACAGTCGTAAAAGATTTGTATGTATATATAATTGGCGTGAAGAGTATACAAACCTTCTCTGGTAATAATAAAAGTAGAGTAATAGTAAATAAATAAATAAATAAATATATATATAACGCAGTGAATCATCGAACACTCAGCGGTATATATAATCATCAAATTTCTTAAAGATGTTTTTAATAGATTTAATTTTTAATATCTGAATATATTTATTGATCAACAACATTTATATGTGGCCACATTTTCGTAACACACAAATAACAGCTTTTTTTTATGCTTGCATTCCTCTGTTTTTTCTTGCAGATACTACCAAGATTGCTCAATATGGGCTCCCTCAGCATCCCTGCCGTGTAGCAAGCATATAAGAAAGAGATGGTCAAATGTGTGAATGCAACTAAGTCGTCATTTACACTAAATCATGCATTCTTCTTCCCTCTATGGCTCCTTTCTCCATTGTTTGCAATATGAGTATTATGATATGGCCCCTCCTACAATGTTGCACTTGTACCTATATATGCTGTCGCCTATAAATGAGTGAGTAATTTATCTAATCATTTGAAGCCTTTCTTTTTTATGTACCTATATATTTTTTAAATTTTAAATTTTTATCAGCTTATTTTTAAAATTTTGATATAAATATAATAGATTTCAAAAGAAAAAAGTCATGGACATTAGAAAATATTTTAAAATTAAAATATATCTTCTGTGGTTTAAAATTGGAGTGAAGTGAAGTGAAGAGAAGAGAGAGAGAGAGAGAGAGTAATTAAAGTTATTCATCATTGCAATGCAAACCCTGCCACCACAGCCACAATCACTCGAATTGAAATGGAATTTGATAATTTCTTTATTGATTGGATAAAATGGATGCATTTGCTGGAGGACAATGCCAAGAACCCACAATCCACTGCTATATATGTTGAGTTACATAGATCTCATCATATGCGCAGTAGAAATTAAAATTTAGTTTACAGGTATCCCGTTTTTTAAAAATTATGGTTTAATAAAATGAAGGCATAAACAAAAAATACTTCTTGGATGAAATCTTATTTCACCGTTAGATTTCCCGCCGTATAATCCTCCAAGTGTAGGATGCCGAGTCAGTCCACCCGAAATCACTTCTATTCAAGAATATCAAAGAGAAAGATAAGTAGAATAAATTTTTCACAAAAATTTCTAACTTACCTCTTGGATTGAAGAACTATTCTTCTAAAATTCTCTCAACTCTCAAAATGATCCAAGTGTATCTTATGAGAGAAAATAAGAGATTGGAACTATTTATAGTTCCAATTAAATAACCATTCTCCATTAAATGGGTTAGGCTTCTCAAGTCCATTCCATTTAATGCAATTGGGCCAAGCCCAATCCAATAGTATTTATTTGAATCCAATAGTGCCATTGGGCTAAGCCTAATGTACTAGCAAAAGGCCTAACCCAATTAATAATCAAATAATTGTATTCATAATATAATTATTTAATTATTCTTATTTATCTAATAAATAAATGCACTATTATTAGTAATTATAAAATTACTAATTTATTTATTTTCTCTTTGAAAGTAATTTCTTTTGGGTGGGACTTTCTGGGTTCACAAATAAATTGGCAACGAGAATAATCAACAATTAATTCTCGTAAATCATGAGTGACATCTAGCAATATATCATGATTACCCAATTTATTGTGAAGCGGGTAATGTGAACCTTTTACTACGTTACCATACAATACAGTCCTTCTATCATCCTATATCCCGACAAGATATGAGATCATGGTTAGTAGGTCGAATCTCTTAATCTTGTCATATGACCAAATCCAAAATCAATCTTGACAAATTATGACACAACCCGTATGGAACAAATCTCATCGTCATATTACCTCGGCCAAGGATTTATCGTCAAGTGATTACTGGATCGCATATGATATCTTCCTCATAAATCTCGAGGTGATAGATTCCTTGTCTGATGCACACATACCTCATGTATCACTGAATCAGGCACATAGATACGTATGATTATCCTTGATTAGAACAACCATATAATATCGTTGATATCCTAATCCACCAATACACAGATATCCATGTCATCTCAGGTCTAAGGACTAGTTATAAAATCGCAGCTAACATTAAATCATTGACCCGTGAGAAATAACCCATGTGATTTAATGTTAACAGTCCCGTTCAGTGAACTCGTTCTTGTAACGAGCACCCACTCATCTTCCTTCTATAGCTCATACAGAATGACACGAGACTCACCAACCTTATCTTTCAGTATCTCATACTGAAACAAGGAGGAAGACAATGTGCTGGTCTTTACGAGTTACTATCATCCATGATAGGAATTCTATGGCCAGGAACATGTTTATAGTATAACAAATTGTAGATTATCCGTAACTCGTATTCTTAACGCTTAAGAATGGTATCCACTTCTTATTATACTAATGGATATATGTTTTTATAATTTAAACCATATTGCAATTTAAATAAAAACATAAACTTGCCATTTAAATAATATTTAAAGAATTACAAGATCGAGTCCCTTTGTGTCACTAGAACTGATCTTTAGGGCTCATATCTAACAATATATTATTGACAATAATGATTTGGATGAAGGCAGTGACCACGACGCTTACGCCGGAAGAAAACGTGGAAGCAGTAAGGCTCAGAGATATGCGCATGAGTATAAGTTGAAGAACCACATTGCCTCCCATCATGAAAAGGTTTGTCGTTGTGTCATTAGTACTTATTGTCTAATCTATCTTTAAGGCATTTCGATAATTTTGCATGTGTATAAAACCAGGGGCGGAGCTAGGATTTTTTAACCGGAGGGGCTTTAAAATTTATTTTTCAATCGTGAGCTTCACTAATAGAATTTTTTTTTCCAACCACAACAATCAAGGAAAAATTTAGAATTTTAATAGAATTTGGGAAAGAAAAGGAGGAGGGGGGAGCCGGGCTGGGGGAGCTTGGGTTTGGGGGGGTTTGTAATAAAAAATTATTAATTTTTAGTGTTCAAAATCTACATTTTTAAAAAATTGGGTGGGCTTCAGCCCCCCTGCCCACCCCCTGCCTCTGCCACTGTATAAAACATTAAACTTTTCTATTTATAGTTGTCTGCTTCATTTTTTAAATTTTTTATCCATAGGAAAACACATATTCGTCATTGTAAACAGAACCAAGACTTACGGGAATGGTAGAATAAGGTATCTCAATTGAGAATGGTCAAGAAATCTCTCTCTCTCTCTCTCTCTATATATATATATATATTATCTGCATGCTTTGAGATTCAGAGCATGAATTTGGAGGAAGAGGTTTATACATTCCACTGTCTTATGGCGGACCAAAGAGTAGATATCTGTCACTACTGGAGCAGTGTAACTTTATGGTAGTTTCATTAATAACTTCTGTAAGAAACGCAACACTAGAAAAATATTTGGGACCATCTAAGGTTACTAGCCAAGTTGGACAAAAGGAAGAGAATAGAAAAGGAAAGATACTCAGCAGGAGTACAAGAATACGAAGTCTTAATATGTGCTGTTAGTTACCTGAATTCTAGCTCACCAATCATTTAGCTCAGAGTAATCATCTTTTTATTTTCTTTTGTTTAATTTTGTATTTATTTAGTTATTATAATTTAGAACTTAAGTTTTCGTTTTGTATTCTGTAAAGAGCTGCAAAATGGGATTTGATAGTTTTATTAGATATTGAACTTCATCATCAAATAATTGCCGCAGAACAATGTGGTGGATGTGCCGGCCAAATATGCCTAACCTCCAGAGAAGGTATCAAAAACTTCAAAGGCGTCTGCTAGTAGTGCTTATAGGTCTGCATCATCCGACCGACCTTACAGCTGTCCATACGAAGGGTGTGACAAGGTCTACATCCACGAATACAAGCTGAACCTTCATCTAAGGAGAGAACATCCTGGGCATTTGCTGGAGGACAATGCCAAGAACCCACAATCTGCTGCTATATATTGACAATGATTTGGATGAAGGCAGTGATCACGATGCTTACGTCGGAAGAAAACGTGGAAGCAGCAAGGTGCAGAAGCAAAGCAAATCAAAGGCAAATCTGAAGCTGCCTCCTACAAAGGTTGCACGTAAGGGTTCAACCGTGTCGCCCGCCAACATGAATGCTGCTGCAAAAAAGCCATGGCGGGTTAAAGAAGAGATATATGAAGAAGATAGCGAAGAAACAGAAGAGGATCGTGACAATGTGGAGGATGGGTGGAGATATGCTGAAAATAACGAGGACGACGATGAAGAGACCGAGTACGAGGAGGACTAGCTAGGAAGGATCGCAAGAGTACCCCACGCCACCCCATCCCACCCCAGTTTGAGCTGATTTCATTTTGTACATGCCTTAACATTTGCCGGAGAATGCAGCCGTTTGCCAGTACCAAGATTTTGACTGCTTTGTAGTGTACATTAGAAGTGTCTCCTGCATCTGCCGTGTCTCCTGGGCGGGGATCCTCCTCCGCTTCCAAGTAAAATATTAATTTGAAGTTGACGTACGGTGGGTTAGCATTGTATTTGTAGCGCTGAAACTGAAAGCTCCCTCTCTCTCTCTCTGTGCCTCTGCTGATGAGTTTTAAATTTTAAAGTTTTCCTTTCCTGAGTTTTAGTTATTTGTTTGTTAGATCTTTTAGTGCTATAATTTTATTTATTAACAAATTGAAATTATTAAATGAAATGCTATATGTTTAAGTTATCTTAAATTACAAGTCCGCGCACCCAATGCATTCGTGAATATGCATTACTGAACACATTATTGAATCACTTGTAATCCTTTATTAATTATTTTTTTAAAAATAAATTATATGTTACAACTATAAAATTTGAGAAAAAGAGGATACATTCTTGACATTTGAGAAATAACAAAAATATTTATCCAACTTTACAACTCTAATTATCAAATTTTAAATGTGTTAAATTAATTTTTCATGATAAATTACAACGATTGAAAATCAAGTAACACAACATATCTAAATAGGTCAAATTAGCCTCTTAATGTGTCAAATCGATGAAATAATTTGTACAACAAAATTCTTATATCACTAAACTCGTTGAGTATATGATTTGTGCTCTTATTTTGAGACGTAGAGAAACATAATTGATAACCTTAAACAAGACCCTTTTATTGCAAGAAGATATTAAAAAGAATTCTTGAACAAAATTCTTTTATTCTTTTATGAGATAAATAAAACTCTTATATTTAATTCTTTTGCCTTGTTGCATAAACATAGCAAAACACACACACAGAAAACCACAAATAAAATCTTGAAAACATATTTTTGCTATTACATGCATTAGCCTACTATTTAATGTTTTTGTTATTATACTTTTGTGATAGTGGCAACTAAAAAGATCAGGGACAAATTCAGAAATTTATATAGGGGAGGCTAAAATTTTTTTTTGAAGTATAAAATTACACATCACAAATTTTGGAGTGAGTTGAAATTTTTTTTGACTGAATTATTAGTAAAATTTTTATTTTTTATATTAAAAAATTAATTTTTATATTAAAAAAATATTTTTTTAATATTAAAAAATAATTTTAATATTAAAAAAAATATTTTTAATTGTAAGTCCAAGACAGCTCATGCATGCATCTGCCGCCGTCACTCAGAAAGTGGTGGTGGAGGAAGTGGTTGAGATGGTGGAGGTGGCGACGACGATGAAGATGGTTGAGAAGGCAGCTCTTTCAGGCAGTGAGAGAGTCGGTGAGGGTAAATCATACTAAAGGTTACAAAATTTTGGTCTCTTTTCCAATTTGATCACTAAACTTCAATTCCTTACAAAGTGATCACAAAACTTTAAAATATTTTACAATATGGTCACTAAAGTGATTTTTGAACAATTTCTGGTCAAAATTGTTGACGTGGCAATGGCCACATCATCGCCACATCATCGCTACATCAGCAATTTTGACTAAAAATCATCAAAAAATCACTTTAGTGACCACATTGCAAAACATTTTAAAGTTTTGTGATCATTTTACAAGGAATTAAAGTTTAGTGACCAAACTGAAAAATATACCAAAATTTTGTGACCTTTGTTGTGATTTACCCGAGTCGGTGACACCCACAAACAGAATAAAATATGTTTTTATTGTTGTCAGGGAGTAAATCGCTGCAACCATCTAAAACAATACCAGGCTTTCTATTTCTATATCGAAATTTTGGCGACATTCTCGATATCAAACAGTTGCTTGGACATTTGCATAATGGTCAGTCATTGCAGAGAGAGAGAGAGAGAGAGAGAGAAGAGTTGGATGAATATAAGTTGCTGAAGTATGGACAAACAGCGGAGTCAATAAATAGGAGGGGATATATATATATATATATATATATATTATAGTTATACTTACATTACATGTTCAAAACAAATTAGCAGCATACACCTTCATTTCTCAAATTAGAATGTGGATGGCTAAATAACACATATAATGCTCACTGAATTTTGCATAAAATTATAAAAAATTTATTAAATTTTATATTAAAGTATAAAAATGTCAGTATTTTGTTAGTCTTTTTTAACGAAAATTATGAAATTGTATATTAAATTGAAGTTCAAGCTACAAATTGAATTTCAATCACATTTTTATATTTTAGTGTAAATTTTAATAGCTATTTATGTTATTTAGTCTACTTAATGTTTAATAGTACGTAATTTTGTTATCCTTAATTAATTTTAATTAAATATTTAAAATAATAAAAATACACAACTCTTTATCTCACATTTCTTTTATTTGTTTCTTCAAATATAAAAAATATTAGTTTGTATTAAATATATTATATTTTAAAAGATTTTACTAATTAATAAATATATTCAGATATAAAAAGTCTCATGGAATGAATTAGTATTATAATTTTAATTTTCTTGTAATTATAATATTTGTTATGTAATTTCCATTAGATTTTTTTTATAATTAAGGAAAAAATTACTTTATTCAATTTATATATATATATTCTAAAAATATAAATTAATTTTGAAGTTATATGATTTTTTGAAATTAAATATAAAAGGCATACGTGCCATTGATGGAGAAAAAGTGCTCAGTGTTGTATCATTGCAATTTGCAAATCTCAATCTACATGCGATTCCCAACTTCTTAAATATTTTTTGATTATTTTATCACTTTTTTAAATATAATAATAATATAATTTAATCTTAAATTAAAATAAAATAATTTATTTAACAAATCACAAATAATCAATGTATTGATGCTCCATTTCAGGACCGAGGGATTTGACAATTCCGATGCTAAGAAAAGTTATATGTAGAAGAAGGCAGAGACATGATATATGTAGAAAAGTAATCCTTGGCACAGGAGGCATAAAAGAGAGAGAAAGAAAAGTAATCCTTGCCACAGGAGGCATGGCCCTCCCCACGAGACCGGACCCAACGAAGAATTTTGCTCCATCAATTTAATTTTATATATAGAGAGAGAGACATGAGACATGATATATATATCCCTCCCCACAAGAGACATGATATATATATATATATAGAGAGAGAGAGAGAGAGACATGAGACATGATATATATATCCCTCCCCACAAGAGACATGATATATATATATATATATAGAGAGAGAGAGAGAGAGAGAGAGAGGACGATCCTTAAAGTTTAATAAAAAGTTTAGCCTACTGTTTAATGCTTTTGCTATTATACTTTTACCATGAATCTTTCTTAATTAATGAGTCTGACTATAAGACGTTTAGATTTGTTGTAGACGACTTATTAAACTTTTTTATCGTTGCATTGCATCTGATTATGCATATATAGCAAGATATATATTAATTAGCAACAACAATATATATTCTCACTGCTGTTTACTACTATATATATATATATATATATATACACACACGCCATGCAGACCACGACTCACCTTAAGAAAGGGTCGGTACCCTAACTGTTGTAAACCAAGGACTAGGAGGAGGAGCCTTTTATTCTTTTCTGAGATAAACGAAGCACACATTACACGTACAGTACATTTTTATGGGAAGAAAACACACACCGTACAAAGAAGCAAATTAGAACACACACTGATACAATTATTAAAAAGCATCCCAAATATAGCAAACTCAATTCTTTGGCATCCCATAGCAAAACACACACAGAAAAACTCACAAATGAATATTAGGCCATCATCCGCTTCTTTCCCTGAGAACCTTTTTGTTCCTCTTGACCCAGTCTTTATAAACTTTTGGATCAATTTCTATCTCTTTGCAAAACTCCTCGATTTTTTCTCGGTCCCTTTTAGGGTATCGGCACCCAGAATCTCGAGCAAACTCTTCCATCTTCTTCAGCTTCTCCTCCGTAAAGTTTGTCCTTTTTTTTCTCTTCGCCGTTGCTCTGCCCTGTGATTGTTCTTGTAATTTATTAGCCAACCTTAAAAATTTATTCCACAAATCTATACCGCTGAAATTCTCCAGTAGATCCCGCAAATAGTCTCTTCCCTCATTGATAGACACCTCCTTTTTGGGGTGGATGTCGAAATGAAAATCGCAAGCTGCACAGAGCATGTCTTCACTTCCACCGGGGGAGAATTCACTGCAGCATTCTCTCATCTTGGTCGGCTGCTCGACCTTAAACTCTGTCATTTTTCTCTTCGCCGTTGCTCTGCCAGCCTCCGACGACGCCTCCGCTGTTGGTGGAGGAGATGGTGGTGGTGATGGTAATTTCTCCACAACATCAGGCACGAAAGATTTCTCCCAAAAATTTCCACCTCTGAGAGGCTGCAGTCCATCCCAGATATTTTCGCTTCCGTCGTTGATAGGCATCTCCTTTTTGGGGTGGAAGTTGAAATGAAAACCCCAAGCTGCACAGAACATGTCTTCACTCCCACGGGGGGAGAATTCACAGCAGCATTCTGATACATTGCTCTCACACTTTCCGTACAGAACTGTCTGGGAACTACAAGGATGTTCTGCCATTGATATGAGAGAGAGAGAGAGAGAGAGAGAGAGATAAGAAGAGTTGTAGATTAAAGTGGTTGCGTAGTGAAGTCTGGGAATCAATATATAGAGACGCAGAGAGAGTGGTGGAGAGAGCCATCCTTACTTTCCGTTTGGGCAGAAGGATTATGATGACAAAGAAAATGTGCAGCGTTTGAGTCATCTTTATTGAGACGAAAATGCGGGATTAATTTGAAGCCCCAATGTTTTAATGAGCACCCACTTTTGTCGTTATCCCTTTACCGTGGTTGCGTAGTGTGGTTGGTCGGTGTGATATACGCAGTTGAAGGATTAGGAATGACGGATTTAATTTTAATATTCTTATAACAAAGACATAGATGTACGCCGAAATAATGACTTTAACCCGCGAAAAGAAATCATTTTGAACGGGTAAAGTCACTCTCTAAGTTAAATGAATATCTTCCATTTAAGATACTTGTTTTTAATATATTATTATTATTATTATTTATATTAGTTGGTATTAAATATATTATATTTTAAAAGATTTTATTAATTAATAAATATTTTCAAATATTAAAAATTAAATACGTTATATATATATATATATAGAAAGAGAGAGAGAGAGAGAAAGGAAGGGCGGGGGGGGGGGGGGGGGAGGTGGTGAGGATGATCTATACTTTAAAGTTACCATATGATCCCATAAAAATAATTAAGTAGATTGGCACCGTATAAATAAAACAAATAAAAAATCTCATGGAATGAATCAGTATTATGATTGTAATTTTATTTTTAATTTTTTTGTAATTATAATATTTGTTATGTAGTGATACGAAGGCAATCACATACGTTAATTTTAATATTCTGTCATGTTTATTTTTTTGAACTGATTATATAAAACTGAAAATGTTAAATAACCAGCTAAAATTTGTCACCAATACGGATTTAACTGTGTTTCTTGAGATGTAACGTACGTACGTGAAGGATGATCAGTTCAGTTGTTAATATAGGGAAAGAAAAGTGTTATGGAGGGAGGGCTATATGGAGTTTATTAATTAGTTGAGTAGGAATGAGGGATTTGAGAGTATATATATATTCTGATAATAATAATAAGAATATAAATAAATACATACATACTACCTTAATTTATTGGGTTTTTAACTAAATTTTCTTATTTCAAAGTATGTAGTTAATTCTTAATATTTATTAATCCACTAAAAATTGGTTATAAATTAATTAGTGTGTACATCATATATATATATATATAGAGAGAGAGAGAGAGAGAGAGAGAGAGAGAGAGAGTATGATCCTTAATGAGTTCCAAATCATAATTAAGTTGCTTCTAAACATACTTTTACTATTAATATTTCACAGTCTAATAAAAAGAAACATACTTTTACTATTGATCGTTCCATGAGATATCACTGATCGTTCCATGCATCCAAAATTACTTTAAAAAATGCTTTTGCTATCATACAAACATACATGCAATTCCTGAGCATATATATATATATGTATGGCTGGGTTGCTTCCTCCTGCCCAAGTCTTCGATCCGTACGTCCGTGGATTTGGGATAGACCATATTAGATTAAATATACAAATTATTGTATTTTAGTTTAGGATTAGTAGTGAGTAGATGATGATTGTGGAGGGATATATAAATATAATTGAAAAGAATGAAAAAAGAGTGGGAGTTATATTTTATTTTTATTTGGATGTTTAATTAATAAAAATTATAAATAAAGTGTGCATGGTTATAATATTAAATTGTTAATATAACTTGTTATATTTTATATTTTAATACATAGAGGAAGCAAAGAGTAAAATAGTAAAAGATGAAATATTTAATTAAAAAATATTCACATTTGACATTTCTACCATATGTGTATTATCTTCTTCGAGAGTTTGAAGATTTTAGAGAAAGAAGAGGAAAGAGGAGGGTGGTGAGTCCCTACTCTAATTAAAAATCTTGTAATATTTTAAAATATTTAAATAGAAAACAATCCTCTTTTAAAACTTTGTATTCTTGTACTCCTGCTGCTAATTAAGTCCGAACTACGACTTCTTTCCTTTTCTATCTTCTTTCTTTTGTCTAATTTGGTTAGTAACCTTAGATGCTCCCAAGCAATCTAACGAGGAAGGAGCTCGTCGTTGAGGAAAGGTAAGAAATATACGGCGGTTTGGCTTGGGCTGGGCAGATCAACAAACAGGTGGAGGACACATACATATCTTTTGGGTAGTCTAGTTTGACAAGTTCTAAGCCAACAATAATGAATTAACAAACCAAAAGGGGGGTTTCACAACTCAGAAAAGAATCCGCCATAACTCATGTTTCTGGAAACAGTGGATAATAACATTGGAAAGGACAATTCAAGAATCAATATTATGTGAATCTCAATATTAAAATCAATCAATTTTGATCTCCTGCCCGGTCGTCGGACATTTTTTATCTCACCCGACACGGACGTGTCAACCCCTCCCCCTGAAACACCCCCCCAAATCCCCAATCCCCACCCACGTACATGCATAGATATAATTTTATATTTTTTAAATATTACTATAAATTATTATTTAAATAAAGTGTTAATTCTAATTTTGTTTAGTTAAAGTTATAATTACTTTTATAATTACAATTATAACCATAATTAATAATTTATTTACTTTTTTTTAATCGAAACAAAATTTATTCAAATTTTATATCTTTTTAATTGTGTCTGTCAAATAAAAATATAATCGAATAGATCAAATTATTCAGAAGGGTGTGACATGATTTAATTTAGAGGGCCAAAATATGAGATTTAATTAGAGAGGGTTTTAAATCTATTATTAGTTGGACAACGTCAGTGTCGAGCAACATAAATGGTCTATATTTTTAACAATTTGATCGATTTGAACATCTATTTGATCGAATTAATTGGTTTGATTTTAGAAAAAAATTATTCTATTCAATTTAAATCACATCAAACCCCTTTGAGTAATTTGATCAATTTAGTTACACTTTTATATAGCAGACACAGTTAAAAAAGATATAAAATATGTTTAAATTTTGTTATGATTAAAAAAATAAATAAATTATTAATTATGATTATAATTAAAATTATTAAAGTAATTATAACTTTAATTGAAGATATTAGAATTAATAATTTATTTAGATAATAATTTATAATAATATTTAAAAAATATAAAATATATCTATTTATGCATGTGAGGATAGGGGAAGGGGTGTTCAGAGGGAAGGGGTTGACATGTTTGCGTCGAGCAAGGCAACCCAAGCAAAACATATATATATATATACAACAACAATAACATATCTAACTTTTATGCTATTATATGGGATAGATTATATGAATTTTAGACTTTCATATATTTTTATTTTTTGTCATATCTTATTTTACGTCTATACATTTCATTGTCTTTTTCAAAGTCATTTTTGGTCTGCTTCTACATCTTTTTTTGACTAATTATTCTATTTTATTAACTTTCCTTACAGGAGCGTTTTTTGATCTTCTTATCACATGACCAAATCATCTTAGTCTAGTCTCTCTCATCTTCTCCTCGATTGGCACTATTCCTATCTTATTACGAATAACTTTATTTCTAATTTTATCTTTTTTGTATTGCCACACATTCATCTTATCATTCTCATCTCCGTTACGCTTGTCTTTTGCTCATACTAGTATTTAACTATTTAATATTCTAAAATATACAATAAAACTGGTCTTATATATAATTGTTCTATAGAATTTTTCTTTCAATTTTAATGAATTTTACCATCACATAATATCTCTTATGCATTTCTCTATTTTAGTCGATCTACCTTAATTTTATGCATGGAGCTCTTGCCCCCTATACTGGCAGACAAATGCTATATTGTCCGCCAATAAACAACATAGCATCTCTACATAATATATACTCTCAAGTCTCAAATCCCTCATTCCTAGTCAACTAATTAAACTCCATACCCCTCCATCCATAACACTTTTCTTTCCCTATGATAACAATTATTCATCCTCAGGTTACATCTCAAGAGACACAATTAAATCCGTATTGGTGACACGTGGTGGTGGGCCCCAAGACAATTTTTTTCATAGAGAGCATCTCCTAGCTAGAGAGCAGATGCGTTACATACATATGCATATGGGCCCCATGCAATATGAATATGGCTACCAACACCCCCCCCCCAAAAAAAAAAAATATTAAAAACATGTATGTTAAATGAAAGATATTCGACATTTACCTTTCTTCAACTGCGTATTTAATTTATGTTCAACTAGCAGTAGCAAATTAAGCAACACTGGATAGTTTAAAACATTTTATATATATTTGGAGAAACAAAGAAAAGAAAGGTGAGAAAAACACTAATAAGGGCCGGGGCTGACTTTTGTCTCTAACCAAGTGCCGCTTAAATCCTTCATGTTTCGGTTTTTAATCATCATTTCTCTCTCCCTCTCTCTCTCTCTCTCTCTCTATATATATATATATATATACTAGGGAATGCCCGTGCCTAAAGACACGGCGTAAATAATATCAAATATATCAAATATATAATAAAAAATAAATTTATTGTATAACGTTGAATTTATACTAAACTAAATTTTATTGTATCAAATTTATTGTATAACGTATAATAAAAAATAATTTTTTTTAAAATTATTGTATAACGTTATATAATAAAAAATAAAAAAATTGAATTAAAAAAAACCAAAAAACAAAACTAAATTAATAATGTAACACATAAGCAACCTAAATTAAATTAACACTAAATTAAATTAAATTAAATTAAATTAACACTAAATTAACACTAAACTAATATTGTAAGATTGACCTTACATAAGCAATTAATATTCACATAAACTAAACTAAACTAAATTAAATTAAATTAAATTAATTAAATTAAATAAACTAAACTAAATTAACTTACATAAGCAATTAACTTATGTAAACTAAACTAAATTAAATTAACACTAAATTAACTTACACAAAACTAAATTCACATAAGCAACCTAAACTAATACACTAAAAAACCAATAATGTAACACTCAATAATGTAAATTCATTACTTGGTCATGAATTTTGACCTTCAAAATATTGTAAGATTGACCTTAAAAATATTGTAATTTACACTACACCTTCAAATACACAATGAACAGTAAAAGAATTACAATATGCTGTGATACACTACATATTGTAAGATTGACCTTATTAGGATAAAAATAATGAAATTAACACACATATTTGTATACACTAAATTAATTTACACTAAATTAAATTAAATTAACACTAAATAAATTTACACTAAATTTACATCTATTACATCTAAATTACATTAACACACACACATCTATTACATTAACACCAAAACATTTCTATCTATATAATACACTAAAAAACCAAATAACCAAACACTAAGTTTAAATTAACAATTTGAATTAAATATAAACTAAACTAAAAAACCAAATAACCAAACATAAACATTAAACTAAACTAAACTAAATTTAAAATTAAATACATTAACAATTTGAACAATAACTAAGTAACAATTTGAACAGTAAACTAAACTAAATGAATAATTAAACTAAACACTAAAAAACCAAATAACCAAACACTAAATTATACACATAAATAATCAATAAATTAACCAAACACCAAATAATCAAATACACATAAACATAAACTAAACTAAACTAAATTTAAATTAAATACATTGAACTAAACATTGAACAATTAAATAAACTAAATGAATAATTAAACTAAATGAATAACAGTAAACTAAATGAATAATTATAAACAAATAAATAAACATTGAACTAATAAATGAATAACAATAAACAAAAATGAATAATTAAACATTGAACTAAACTATATACATTAAACTAAACATAAATGAATAACAGAAATGAATGAACTAAACAAATAAACAGAAATGAATAACAATAAACACATACATTAAATTAAACTAAATGAATAATTAAACTAAACATTGAACAATTAAATAAACTAAATGAATAATTAAACTAAATGAATAACAGTAAACTAAATGAATAATTATAAACATTGAACTAAACAAATAAACAGAAATGAATAACAATAAACATAAACACACGTTTAGTTACAATAAAATTGATAAATTTTATTATAATCAATTTGTCAAACTGTAATCACGTACGTAGTAGTAAAGTTGATAAATTTTAAAAAATTAATATATTTTTAATAGTTAACCCTTAAATTAAGTTGAATGTTGGCATTACAATTGAGATATCCGAGAATGGAGGATTATGTGTTGCTTAAAGTAGCAGTGTATATATATATATATATACGTTTATACACGTTTATACACACACGTTTAGTTATTATAAACAATGAATTAAACAAATGAACTAAACTATATATAATCAAATATACACACAGAAATGAACTAAATACACACACAGAAATGAACACATCCTGTAAATACACACACGTATTTGATGGCGGGCGACGTTTACAAAATACACAGCGACGTTTACACGTTTATGTATACACATCCTGTAAATACACACACGTTTACAAAATACACAGCGACGTTTACAAAATACACACACGTTTACACGTTTACAAATATATATATATATATATGTATGTATATATTATATATATATAGAGAAAGAGGACCTAGGAAGGGGCGGCGACGATGCAGGGGGGCGCGGCGAGGGACGCGGCGAGGGGCGGCGAGGATGCAGGGGCGGAGAGAGAAGGCACGATGCAGGGGCAGCGACGATGGCGGCGACGATGCAGGGGCGGCGATGGTGGGCGAGGTGCAAGGGCGGTGATGGCGGGCGAGGTGCAGGGGCGGCGATGGCGGGAGAGGGGCAGCGACGATGGCGGCGATGCAGGGCGAGAGAGGGAGAGAGACGCGACGATGGCCGCGGGCGAGGGGCGGCGACGATGGCCGCTGGCCAGGCGAGGTGTAGGGGCGGCGATGGCGGGCGAGGTGCAGAGGCGGCGATGGCGGGCGAGGGGCAGCGACGATGGCGGCGATGTAGGGCGAGAGAGGGAGAGAGACGCGACGATGGCCGCGGGCGAGGGGCGACGACGATGGCCGCTGGCCAGGGGCGGCGCGGGTGAGAGAGAGAAAGAGAAAGAGAGAGGGGCGGGGATGATGCAGTGAGAGAGAGTCGCGGGTGAGAGAGAGAAAGAGAGAGAGAGACAGAGGGGAAGAGAGGGCCGCGGGGAAAGAGAGAGGGAGAGAGTGAGGCAGGGGCGGGTGGGAAACAGAGAGGGAGAGAGTGACGCAGAGAGCGAAATAGACAGAGAGAGACGCGTGATGTGATTGTTTTGGGCGGGCGGGCACGCGGGGGGGTGGTGGAGACGTTAATCTCAGCCGTTCAATTATCTCAATCGTGGATCTTAGCCACACAAAGACAGTTTGTCTCTACATATTTTCAAAAACAATGCTGTCTTATTATATAGATATTATATCATGTACACACTAATTAATTTATATATAACCAATTTTTATTGGATTAATAAATACTAAGAATTAACAACGCACTTTGAAATAATAAAATTTAGTTAAAAAACTAATAAATTTAGATAGTATGTATGTATATTCTTCTTATTATTATCATTATCAGAATACTCTCAAATCCCTCATTCCTACTCAACTAATTGAACTCCATACCCCTCCCTCCACAGGATAATGCTATTCGGCGTCCCGCACTACCACCTCAAAACGAAATTACAATTTTACTCATAGTCCAATTAATAGAAATACTCCCGTTCAAATTTGTCCTTCCCTCCGACGGCTCAATCTCTTACTCTCTTGTCTCTCATCTCTCTCTTACTTATTGTCTCTTGTTCGACCTTTCTTATCGATAAATCTCACAATCTCTTCTCTGTCATGTGTTCTCTCTTATTCTCTCTAGTTCGACATTCCTTATCGCTCAAAGAGAAATCGACTATAATGCGACCCTTCTTCTCAGATTGAAGGTCAAGGTCGTCGTCTTCCACCCGTGCGACTTTATCTCCGGCCCTTTCTTCATTGACTCCAATCTACAAGGAGGTAAATACAAGGAGATAGTTCATGATGTATAACACTTTACAGATACACCGTGTTTACACACAATTGTCTAATGCAAACTATATGAGTTAATTGAAGCTGCACCCATTTCTAAATTGAAAGTCATAAATCTTGAGATAGTAAAATTCTTGATAATTTGCTATATACAGAAATACTTTTTATTTGTTTTAAATAGTATAGAGAAAGACAATATGATGAAGGAATTCCAAAAATTAAATTCCCAACATCTAAACAAATACTATTACCAGCTACATCAAAACAAATTACAAAAATCTATGCAAAAATATTTTCATGACTAAAAATTATATCTTTGCTAATATGCTTCTGACTTATACCTAAAACATAAAATATACCTTTGCAAATTTTTTCCTTAAAAGCTTTAATGTTTGTTTTTAGAAAGCTTTACTTCGGCCTCATTAGGTCTTTTTGTGTTTGGTTGACTTGTCTTTTGTTGGGCCTTAAGGTTAATGTTGGTTTTTCTTTTAAGTTTTCTTGTGTATTTGTTTGGAAGAAAGTTAATGTTAGTGATTTACTTGTCTTTTGTGTTTGGTTGACTTGTCTTTTGTTCTTCAGTACATTTTCCCCTTAGTGGGAAAAATTGTGAACCTTCCCATCTCACACTATTAAATCAAATAACTTTTTTAGACCTTTCCTAAGATTCTTTTTCTTTTTTTCATAAATAAAATGAATGTTGATTAAGACAATAATGTTTATATTAAAGAACCATAAGAAATAGCAGTGACACTCAAACTTCTCACTACAAAACAATAAATTCTAATCAAATAATGGTTAATCAAATAGGGCATCAAACTGTTTTTTCTTTTTTTTTTTATTACTTGATGAGAAATAAGGGAAAGATAAAGACACCATATATTCCCTTAAAAGGGGCAACTGAACGGAGAAGAACTCAAGTGATAGAACTAATATGAATATGGCTACCAACCCCCCCACCGCCCCCGACACAAAAAAAAAAAAATATATATATATATATATTAAAAACATGTATGTTAAAATGAAAGATATTCATTGAACTTTCTTTAACTGCGTATTTAATTTATGTTCAACTAGCAGTAGCAAAGCAACACTGCATAGTTTAAAACATTTTATATTTGGAGAAACAAAGAAAAGAAAGGTGAGATGAAACACTAATAAGGGGCTGACTATTGTCTCTAACCAAGTGCCGCTTAAATCCTTCATGTTTCGGTTTTTATTCATCATCTCTCTCTCTCTCTCTCTCTCTATATATATATATATCTATCTATCATGTACACACTAATTAATTTATATATAACCAATTTTTATTGGATTAATAAATATTAAGAATTAACTACGCACTTTGAAATAATAAAATTTAGTTAAAAACCCAATAAATTTAGGTAGTATGTATATTCTTATTATTATTATCAGAATACTCTCAAATCCCTCATTCCTACTCCAACTAAACTCACAAACCCAAATAAATTGAGTAATGCTACATTCCCCCTTTGAGTTACCTTGTAGGCTACCCATATAATTTTTTAATATTTCCCCCCTCCCCCACTCACTCTCTCTCACAAGACTTTCTCTCCCTCTCACCCCCCCCCCCCCAACACCCCCCATATGAGTCTCTCTTCCTTAACCAATTTTTCCCTCTCCCTCACTTCCACTTGTCTATCTTAACTCTTCTTTTTTTATCTCATTAATTAAACATGTCAAATTAATTAAATATTTAAATTATAAAATTAAATAATAATGTATTTATAATATATATTTTCTGTGAGTAATATTAAATTTTTGTAACTTAATAAATTAAATTATTTGATTAATCTTTATTTGATCTTATGTTTTACTTTATTATTTTATAACAGACAAATTACATCTTAAAAAAAATAAATTTTAAGTTTTTATTAACATTTTCTTCACTTCACTATTAGTTAAATTATAAACTCAAAGTGTTGTAATTCTCAACACTACAGCCAATAAAAGAGAAAAAATCAATAATTAAACTAATTTATTATAATTATTAAATTTATAATATAATTACATTTTTTTAAAATAAATATTATTTTTATTTTTCTTTTATCTGAAACAACTTTTTGTATAAAATAATCATATCAAGATGTAATTTGTTTGTTCTAAAATAATAAAGTAAAACATAGGATCAAATGAATATTAATCAAATAATTTAATTTATTAAGTTATAAAAATTTAATATCACTAACAGAGAATATGTATTATAAATATATTATTATTTAATTTTATAATTTAAATATTTAATTAATTTGATATATTTAATTAATAAGATAAAAAGATGAGAGTTAATTAGATGTGTTTAATTAATGAGATGTGTGTGTGTGGGGGGGGGGGGGGGTGAGAGGGAGAGAAAGTCTGAGAGAGAAAGTGAGTGGGGAAGGGGGAAAATATTAAAAAATTATATGGGTAGCCCTGAAGGTAGCCCCAAAGGGGGAATGTAGCATTACTCAAATAAATTAGGCATTTGTTTTCATCTGCCTATACATTGAATCCAAGCCACACTAGGCAACTGCCATAATCTACAACTCTCTCTCTCTCTCTCTCTCATCAATGACAAAATATCCTTCTAATTACCAAATATTAGATCGCTGCAGTGAATTCTCCCCCGGTGAGTGTGAAGGCATGTTCTGCGCTGTTTGCAATTGTCATAGAATTTTCCACCGCTGGGAGGAGATGCCTATCAGCGACGAAAACGAATCTTTCTGGCCTGACCTCTGTGACGGGGTGGCTATGGAGAATTTTCTACCTCTGGGTGAATCTTTCTCGCTTGATGTTATGTCACCATCACTATCACCACCACAACCTCCTCCACTGGCAGCGGAGGCTTCGTCGGAGGCGAGCCGAGCGAAGAGAAAAAGGATAAAGTTCAGTGAGGAGCAGCTGGCCAAGATGACAGAATTTGCTCAAGATTCTGGGTGGCGAACACCTAAAAGGGACCGAGCAAAAATCAGTAAGTTTTGCGAACAGATAGGAATTCAAGAAAAAAATTACAAGATATGGGTGAAGAATAAGAAGGCTAAGCAGAGCAAGAGTGGATCGGCGATAACCTAATATTAATTTATTTGTGGGTTTTTCTTTGTGTGTTCTGCTATGGGATGCCAAAGAATTGAGTTTGCTAATATTATAAGGCCATTATATCATAGATGAAAATGTATGAGATATGCTATTTGTACACAAGGCTGTTTACAGAAACGTTTACAGGTGTGGGAAATTGGCGATATTTTGTTTCAAATTCTCGCGAGAAATTGGAGCCAATTTGGACTTGAAGACCGGAAGCCGGACAGACAAGCAGGCAATCGATTTTGCCTCCTCCTTAATTTGCTCTACCCACCGTTCTCCATGTTCTCCACTGGCGAAGGCACCGACCACCATGCTTCGAATTTAAACCAGAAGCGGACTCGCCGTTGGATCAGTGCCATCGCCCCTCACCTTGACAGAGTTTATCGCCGTTCTTGGAGAAAAACGCCGGCGTTTCTTGTGAAGATCCAGCCATCCGACCGCTCAATCCGGTCGTTCCGGCCGATCTACCTGCCGCGACTGCTCTCAGTGTGCGTTCTAATTTTTCTTTGTATGCGTTTTGCTATATATATATATATATATATGTTTTCTTCCCATAAAAGTGTACTGTACGTGTAATGTGTGCTTCGTTTATCTCAGAAAAGAATAAAAGGCTCCTCCTCCTAGTCCTTGGTTTACAACAGTTAGGGCATGGACCGACCCTTTTTTAAGGTGAGTCGTGGTCTGCATATGGCGTGTGTGTATATATATAGTAGTAATAGAAACAGCAGTGAGAATATATATTGTTGTTGCTAATATTAATATATATCTTACTGTGCATAATCAGATGCAATACAACGATAGCTAGAAAAGTTTGCTTAATTCATGCGTGCGTTTTAAGTAGGGGTCGAGAAGAAATATATATGTGAAGAGTGAGTACTGCCTCAAATTTGAGATAAAGCAGATAAATTGGATAAATAAAACATATATATATATATATTCAAGTAAAATTCTATTTATAATTGTCAATTAATTTATGGCACCAATTAAGTGCATTCTTTAATAAGTCTACAACAACAAAATCTAAACGTCTTCTAATCAGCCCCAGTAATTAAGAAATTAAGATTCTTGGCAAAAGTATAATTAATAGCAAAAGCATTAATTAAACAGTAGTAGGCTAATGTATATAATATCAAAAATATGTTTCCAAGAAGACTGGGCGGAGAATATTGTCAAACTTTAAATATTGAGCATTACTCTAAAATATTTGCATACGTACCATGATAGCGTCCTACACGATGGTTACGGAGGAATTAATTAATTAAAATGGATCACATTTAGATTTGTTTATTATATACAGTAGCTAGGCTATATATATAGTATATCTACTTGTAATAGTACTCCAAACCCCAATAAGTTTACTACAAATCTAAGCGTACGTAGTCAGCACAGCACGGATTTGGAGAGAAGTTGTCATCCCCTTGCATTAATTAACTAACTGCCCCTAGCTAATACTTTTAATACCCCAAATCCTAACAGGGGACTGTTAAATTATTAAAAATGCTTGTTAGAACAAAAATAAAATAAAATAATCCACTAACAACAAGCGGCCCTTAATTAGACCATTTTCAACTCAAAACTTTAAAATAGTGCAACTTTTACACTAAAATGATATAATTTTCACACTATCTTATCAAGTTATCTCCAACTCATCACACTAAAATTTACACCAAATAAATAACGTTATTTCTGTTTTCTTATTTTTTAATTCAAAATAATTAATTTATTTCAAAAAATCATTTAATTTATTTTATGTTGTTAAATAATTATAATATTTTTTGCTTAATTTTAATTTATTATATTGTTAAAAATAATAATCAAATTAAATACACAAATTAAGACTAAAACCAATAATTATATATATTAAAACAAAATTAAGTGAGGATATAATAGAAATAATATTTTTTTACATAGTAGGAATGAGAGGGGCATGCGCAATTGGCCGTGAACAGTGGGATGCTATATATTACTATTATTAATATAGCGTCCTACTGTTTTATCACACCAAAATGGTATGATGTTTTGCGGTCTCATTGGAGAGGACAAAACGGCAAAATCGGTGAGTCTCACCTTCCAATTATATCATTGAAAAGTCAAGGGGGCCTTTTTATTAGACTATTAAACATTAGCCTAACTAATATTAATAATAGTAAAAGTATATATGTTTGTATTGAGGAGTTGAAGAAACTTATGACTTGAAATAAATTAAGGATCATCCTCTCTCTCTCTCTCTATATATATATATATATATATTTAAGTAATTATACCCACGTTTCAACTATAGGAAATTAGTTAGGTGCCAAATACATATGAATAAATTTCAGCTAATCAATATGACAACAATTTCTGATGGCCCATGGAAAATTTATTTATATATATATATATGTATATGCGATAATATATAATTTTGAAAAATTAAAAATAAAATTATAATCATAACACTCATTCTATAAATAAAAAAAATTATTTGTTTTGTGATGAAAAATCTTTTTATAAATTTGAGTAATTAATAGCCATTTCATTTACAAACGACAACCAAAGCAAACGTTATTTGAAAAGAATCATATTTCTATTCGATCAGCTCCCATTATCTCTTCTAACCAAATGCCACTAATTAAATCTTTCATTTTTTGGATTTTAATCATCATCATCTCTCTCTCTCTCTCTCTCTACATATATATATATATATCATGTACACACTAATTAATTTATAACGAATTAATTTTTATTGGATTAATAAATATTAAGAATTAACTAATTTGAAATAATAAAATTTAGTTAAAACCCAATAAATTTAGATGGTATGTATATATTCTTATTATCAGAATACTCTCAAATCCCTTAATTAGTTTGTTTGTGTATATATATATATATATATATAGTTGGTGAATAGAGTGGATGCTAGTAGAGGTGTCAAAAGGGCCGGCCCGGCCCGGCCCGGTCCGGCCCGAGTCGGCCCACAGGCTTTTTAAACGGGCCGGGCCAGCCCTTTTACTAAAAGGGCTGGGCCGGGCCCGGGCCCTTTTGCCATTGATAGGGCCCGGCCCGGCCCACGGCCCCCCTACAAAGGGGCCGGGCCGGGCTAGCCCGTGGGCTGGAGGGTCGGGCTGGGCCCTTAGCCCATAGGGCCTAGCGGGCCGGGCCCGGTGGGCCCGACCCTTTTTTTCCTTTTTTTAAAATAATTTTTTAAAAATAATACATATAATATATACATATATAAATATCAAAATAATACATACATAAAAATTAGTTTTTTTCTTTTTAAAATATTTTCTATCTTAATTCTTAAATATTATTTCATCATTTTATATTTCAAAATTTTATATACCTTATAATTTTTTTTGTGAATTAATATGAAAAATAATGTACATATAAAAAGAAGAATGTTTATTTATAATTTAAATATATAAAAAATTTAACTTAAAAATTTTAAATAAATTGATGGTTATTATTTATATATATTGTGAAATTAAATGTTTTAATATCCAATATCAATAATTACTAAAGAATAATAAAATTTAAAAAAAAAATGAATAAGGGTCTTAATGGCCCATAAGGGCCTCATGGGCCCGGCCCATAAGGGCCACGGGCCGGGCTGGGCTGGGCCCTTAAACGGGCCGGGCCGGGCCGGGCCGTGGGCCTAATTTCTTTGGCCCAGCCTTCTAATGGGGGCCGGACCGAGCCCGGCCCCCCATGAACAGTAACAGGCCGGGCCAAAGCCCGGCCCGGCCCTTTTGACACCTCTAGATGCAAGTAAATATGTTTGGGTAGTGAACTCCATTACGAACAAATAAAACATTATTTTTTTGCCAAAAGAACTAGCTTGCAAATTAAGCTATTAATTAATTAGCCTCTCTATCTGTCTGTCTCTCTCTCTAAAGGTATGGTATGAACACAGTGAAAATCACCGAATGTAAGGAAGGGTCCATCAAAACTAGAGCTTAAGTGGGCTGCCACTGGCAGTCCCCTCCAAAAAAAAAAAAATAAAAAATAAAATTGGAGTGCAACCGTGCAAATTTAATTTTTTAGAGTCAGGGTAGGTGGATGTTACGTAGATATATATATATATATATATATATGGCTTTCAAAATGTTAGCTTCAGATGCATGCAGTTGCAGCAAGTGGTTTGCTCTCTGCGGCCACATTTTATTAAAATAAACTTGTACAGCCATCCCACTTGCTCTTCACACAGACCATGCATGCAATATAATCATCCAAAGCTTAAACCCCTTTACAAATAGATAGGGTTTTCCTGGTCATTCAACTTTCTTCAACTACTTATAGTCATCATGTACACACTAATTAATTTATAACCAATTTTTATTAGATTAATAAATATTAAGAATTAACTACGTACTTTGAAATAAGAAAATTTAGTTAAAAACCCAATAAATTTAGCTAGGTAGTATGTATGTATTTATGTATATTCTTATTATTATTATCAGAATATATATATATACTCTCAAATCCCTCATTCCTACTCAACTAATTAATAAACTCCATATAGCCCTCCCTCCATAACACTTTTCTTTCCCTATATTAACAACTGAACTGATCATCCTTCACGTACGTACGTTGCATCTCAAGAAACACAATTAAATCCGTATTGGTGACACGCGATGACAAATTTTATCATGTTATTTAACATTTTCACTTTTATAAAATCAGTTCTTTATTTTATTTTTATTTAAGAAATTATTTAAGTATACAAATTAATATTGAGTAAGGTGGCAAAATCGTAATTATGTTTGGTATATGGATCCACTAACCTTTAAGCGTGATCGGAGTTTAGGTTCTCAAGTCCATGTTGCCTTTAAATTGATCCGTCATTTTCGTCTCAAGAAAGATGATTCAAACGCTGCACATTTTTCTTTGTCATGATCATATTCCTTCTATATATATGTGTATTCTTATCATCATTTACCAGTAGTCAAATCCCTGATTCCTACCGCCCAAACGGAAATTAATTAAGGATGGTTCTCTCCACCACTCTCTCTCTCTCTCTCTCTCTCTCTCTCTCTCTCTATATATATAGTAATTATATGGACATTTCAACTAGCTAGGGTTTTGCTGTCAAAACACCCATTTCTCAATGAATTTCCAGGCAGGCTTGACCCTGCCCAAGTACGCATGTTACTTTCAGACGTGGTTAATTTAAAACCCGGCCAGCTGCCAAAAAAGGGGGGACGCAACCTTTTGAGCTACAGTCCATTTTTTCGAACAAGGGTTTTGGTGCCGAATTAATTATTCCCACATCTTATTAATGAACTGGGCCGGGGGTTTTGTGCGTGTATATACTTCATGAATAGACTATTGTGAATGCAAGTAAATGTTCGGCCAGTGAACCCCATACATAACAATAGCTCGATCGCTGGCCAACAAATAAAACTTTCTTTTTGCCAACCTGTCCACGACAAGCAAATTAAGTGCCTCTCTCTCTCTCTCTCTCTATATATATATATATATATATATCTCCCTGTAAATACTTACGGTTCAAATGACATTTGTTTTCAACATGTAAGTAATCGTTCTGATCATCTGCCTATATATTGAATCCCAAACCACACTAGGCAACTACCATAATCTACAACATGTAAGTCGTCTACAACAAATGTACGTAAACGTCTTATATTCAGCCCCAATAATTAAGAAAGATTCATGGCAAAAGTATAATTAATAGCAAGAGCATTAATTAAACAGTAGTAGGCTAATGTATGTAATATCAAAAGTATGTTTTCAAGAAGGCTGGGCAGAGAATGTCAAACTTTAAATATTTACATATGTACCATGTTAAGTGTCCTAAACGACGGTTTCGGAGAAATTAATTAATTAAAATGGATCCCATTTAGATTTGTTTATAATAGTAGGCTATATAGTATATTTACTTGTAATATATACTCCAAACCCCAATAATTAGTCTACTACAAATCTAAACGTAGTCAGCCCAGATTTGTTTAGATATAGTAGGCTATATACATAGTCACCATTTGCACTCGCCAAATCTCACTTTCTGCAAAACATATATACATATATTTATGCTGGTTTTCACTTTCACACCAACCAGGATTCTTCTCCTTAATTATTTTTAATTTGCATGTAAAATTAATTTTATTATTCTTCTTAATATCCTCTTTGGCAATATATAAACATGGTTTTCACCCTTGGTTTAAAATTTTCTGTTCAATTAGAATTAAAAATCATTATTATTGAGATAAAAAAAATTAACATTTGCTAAATTGATTTCTTCCCAAGAAAATTTACTCAAAAAGGGGGTTGGGATGGGCGGACCTTTCCACATGTTGTCCAACATCATAACTATATATATATATAAAGACATAATTATATATATATATAAATATAAATATAAAGAGAGAAAGAGAGAGAGAGCCAATATCAAGAGAGAGAGGCCAACAACTTTTTTGGGGCCCCCGCCTTGTTGGGGGCCTGGCTTATGGGTTAAGCTGGCTCTGTAAAAAAAGATCTTGTAGAGAATAGAGGAGGGTTGAGTCCCTATTCTAAAAATCTTGTAATATTTTAAAATATTTAAAAAGGAAACAATCCTCTTTTAAAACTTTGTAGTCTTGTACTCCTGCGGCTAAGCCCGAACTAAGACTTCTTACTTTTTCTATTTTCTTTCTTTTGTCTAATTAATTTGGTTAGTAACCTTAGATGTTCCCAAACATATGTAACTTGACGTAGATATATAAGGGAGGGGTGTGTGGATGCATTAAATAAAAGCTTGTCCAATTCTTGAGCATCTCCTCCATCAACATGCATGGCTGGGATTTGCAATGATGACAAGCACCGAGCACTTTCTTTCTCTATTCTGCGACGACATGTTATACTTCAATTATATATGTAAGTTTTTAATTGTATTGATACTTCAGATTATTTTATATTTCATTATATTTCGAAACATGGCCAGAAAGTTGGGTATCACTGGAACGAAGGTTTAATTGACTGATTTGAGGGTGCTTTGGCTGGAGTTTCAAGCAAAAGGAGCTTCCATCGTGTTCAGAAGGAAAAACCGACAGAAGAAGAAGAAAAACCAAAGAAACAAGCCAAAACAGTCAGCTACGACGAGAGGAGAGTCGGAGAAGACGACCAGTTTTCGGGTGAGTGGGCGTGGGTGTGGGCGCGTGCAAGGCGTGTGAGGTACTAAGAGCAAAATAGGAAAAAAGAGAAGAAAAACAAAAGGAGAAAAATTTTGAAAAAAATTAGAAAATTAAGTTTTATTAATTTTTGAAAAATTTTTGTCAGAACATGCGTTTTGAAAGTAAGACACATATACCAAGAAAGTCTAAGGATCTAAATTAAGGTGAGTGGTTTATCAAAAAAAATTATACATTATATATTTGCTTAAATGAGTATGGAATTTGTGAGAGATTTTCAAATTTATACGATTTAGGTGCATCTTGTTATATTGTGCATTTTCATTTGTCTCACAGTAATAGTAATATTATATTAAACATAATATTGTTGGCATATTATGTCATCCATGTTGACCATGATGGGATTGGATGTTGCCCTAGTAGCATAGTCACATTTTCTCAAATAAAGCTTTGTTGAAAAGTCGTAGGAGTCTCTCGCGTTGGGGATGAATCATTCCCCAAGGTAAGAATTGTCAGAAAACTGAAAGTTACGCTAAGGTGTCAGTTTATCCATGTGCATGTATCATTTATTCATGAAATTTGTTTTAATCATCACCTCTAAGATTCATCTTCTAACTTGGACTTTTATCTTTGAAATATTCCATATTTTAGGTGAATCTAGCAGTCGAAAAGGAAAAGGCGTAATCTAAGCTTAATTGAGTTTCAATTCATGTTATTTCTTGTGTTTTGAATAGTGCTATATGTTATGTTATTTCTCTTATCAAATATTATAATTTATTTATTGTTGAGAACGGTACTATATTGTTTGTGCAGAATTATGATGTCCTCCAGGTTTTGATTCTAGCTTTTGCAGTATATAAGTTTCTCAACTTTCATATGAATTGCTAAATGTATTTATATATAAGATTTTATATTGAGAAATTTATGATAAAAAAAAAAAATCGAGAATAACGACACGGCAGGAGAAGGCGGGGCCGCTACAATAGTTTATTTTCATGTGTGACCTTAAGTTGAAATTCAGTTTTAACATTTAATTTCAACTCCATGCGGTTGTACATTTAATTTCAAAAAATCATATAACATTCAAATATATGTTAAAAATTAATTTATGTTTTTAGGAAAAAATATATAAAAATTAAATAAAGTTCATTTTTATTTATTTGTAAAAAAAATCTAATGGCAACTACATAACAAATATTATAATTACAAAACAAATTAAATTTAAAATTATAATCATAATACTGCCGATTCATTCCCTGAGACTTTTCATTTGGTTTATTTGTACGGTACCAGCCTACTTAACCACTTTTATAGGATCATCTGGTAACTTAAAAGTAAGGGTCATCCTTCCACAGCGGTTGTCTCTCTCTCTCTCTCTCTCTCTCTCTCTATCTATCTATCTATATTATATAATGTATTTAATTTTTAATATCTAAATATATTTATTAATTAATAAAATCTTTTAAAATATAATATAATATATTTAATACCAACTAATATAGATATTAATATATTAATGACAAGTATGTTAAATGGAAGATTTTCATTTAACTTTCTTCAACTAAATACTTAGTAGCCATCATGTACACACTAATTAATTTATAACCAGAGATCTTAGTAGTCATCTTGTATTTGATTGTATAAACAAGATTGCAATTGTATAAGTAAGATTTCAAATCCTATGGTTAAAAATGCAAGATTTTGATTGTTGAATTAATTAAAAATGCAGAATTTCAATTGTATATGTAAGATTTTGATTGTATTGATATTTCAAATTATTCTATATTTCATTGTATATGCAAGATTTCAATTATATTAATAATTCAGTTTTAACATTATTGATATTTTTTAATGAGTTATTACAAGAAAAAAAAAAGATTATAGTATTTATATTGTATTAATTTTAACCTATATAGATGTTTTTTTATCGAGTTTAAACCAACAAAAAATTAATTCATCGATTTGACACATTCACAGTCTAATTTTGATCTATACAGATATATTGGGTTATTGTGTTTTCAATTGTTGTAATTTATGTTAGGGAGCTAATTTGACATATTTAAAGTTAGATAGAGTTGTAAAATTAGATAAATATTTTGGTAATTTCTCAAATATCAAGATTGCTTCCATCTCTTAATCAAATCTCAATTGATGTTCTCACTCGTCTATGCCGACTCATTGCTTAGCTTCTTTTAAACAAATAAATTTTGACTGTTATATTTGGATAACAACAATTAAAGCAATAAGAGAAAATGATTTTTAAATCATAACAACAAAAAAGAAAATACTATTTTCTTTTACTATTCTTGTAATGAAGATTAAATAATTTTTTTTTTATAAAATATTTTGAATAAAAAACTATTTTCTTTTACTATTCTTGTAATAAATTAAGGTAGCTAAAGGAGGAATAAAAGACATGTTTATGAGAGATTATATACCAAAAGCCACTAAAATTAAATATTTTACTTGGAAGTGGTCAACTCAAACTGGGGTGGGGTGGGGTGGGGTACTCTTGTCTTGCAATCCTTCCTAGTCCTCCTACTCCTAGCACTTGGTCTCTTCATCGTCCCCTCGTTATTTTCAGCATACCTCCACCCATCCTCCACCTATGATGCACGGAAACAGCTTGGAGGTGTTGTTTTGATATTTTTGAACCGTTTTCTGTTTCGAAAACAAGAAGAAGCGGCTCGAAACGTTTTCGGGCCGTTTATGTAATTTTTAGAAACTTATGGGATGTTTCTGCAATTAAATTTTTTTTTTCTGGAAACGCGTTTCCAGACGAAAATGCGTTTCAATTGCTTCCAGGCTTCCAGCGGGTTGTGGCTTGAAAAAGCCATAAATCCCTAAGTTTTTCCTCTTCTCCTCCTCTTCTTCTAGTTCGAGTTCGATCGCCTTCGCCCTTGCCGCCATCTACTTCCGATCCGGTTGCTTCGTTGCTCTCGTCGCTGTCAGCTTCATCGCACTCGCCTCTGGTTCGTTTCGATGCTCCTCGTCGTCTGCTTCCAGTATCTCGCCGTTTGCTTCAACGCCTCACTTCGTCGTCGCCTTCGTCGTCATGTCGTCTTCTACTTCGTTACACTCATCGCCATCTGCTCGGCGTTCCCTGGTTGCTTCCCTCTTGTAAGTGATCTCCTTGGCTGCTTCCCTCTTTGTGGCTTGTATGTGCAATTATAGTGTTGGCTAATGGCTTGTATAGTTGTGTATATTTAATTTAAGTGAGTTTTATATGCAATTACAGTGTTGTATGTGCAATTACAGGGTTCGCAATTATGTTATATATATTTAATTTAAGTGAGTTTTGTATGTAATTTTGATGTATGCAGTTAAGAATTGATTGATGCTTTAACTAGAAACCTTATAGTAAGAGAAATGCTCATGTTTGAAAAGCTACTATTTTGTTCTGTGTGTTGGATGTTTCAAAAATTATGTTGGGTCTCAGTGACATGAGTGTGGGTTATGAACTCGTGCAACTACAAATATGTATTGTTGTTTGTTTATATTTGAATTCTTTTATTTTTTTATATTAAAAGTTATATTTATAAAAAAATCCCTATATTTTTTAAATTTACAGTTTATCCCGCCTTTCCGTTTCTTATATTTTTAGAAAAATGCCATTTCTGCGTTTCCGTTTCCTATCAGAAACGTCTCCCATTTCCGTTTCCGTGCAACCTAGTCCTCCACATTGTCACTATCCTTTTCTGTTTCTTCGCTCTCTTCTTAATTGATATATCTCTTCTTTGACTGGCCATGGCTTTTTTTTGCAACAGCAGATGCAGCAATATTCATGTTGGCGGGCGACGCGGTTGAACCCTTACGTGCAACCTTTGTAGGAGGCAGCTTCAGATTTGCCTTAGATTTGCTTTGCTTCTGAACCTTACTGCTTCCACGTTTTCTTCCGGCGTAAGCATCGTGCTTCACTGCCTTCATCCAAATCATTGTCAATATATAGCAGCAGATTGTGGGTTCTTAGCAGTTGGTATTGTCCTCCAGCAAATGCCCAGGATGTTCTCTCCTTGGATGAAGGTTCAGCTTGTATTCACACATTTGAAATTTTTGATACCTTCTTTGGAGGTTGGGCATACTTTTTGCCCTAAAAAAACGTTGGGTAGAGTCACAACTCGTTGATTAAATTTTTGAATCAATAATTTAATTCTTGAAATTCCATTATCTAAATACACTTCTAACGAGTTCGGAAATGACTTTTGTATTTACTTGTTTTTTTTATTAGTAAAAGATTGATTAACTTATTATTATGCTTAAATCATTTTTATTCAGATTCTAGTGAGAAACTAATAAAATTCAAATTATAATTACCAAGCGTCACTCTTTGACAAGGCTCTTTTATTTAATTTTTATTTTATTTTTTCTGCTATTATTGTCTAGATTATAAATAACTAAGAATGTGTCGCATGTTTTATGCATGCACATGCAAATTAAAAAATACACTTGATTACTGGTACTAATTACTTTTTTTTGTTTTTTTTAGATAATACTTTTATAGAAATAAGTTTGATATAGTGGCATAATTGATTTTAAAGTAATTTTATACTTAATGTGACAAATGATGAGTTTAAATTTTATAATTTTTATATTTTAAATAAAATATTCAAAAAATTATTCTAATTAATAAAATTTTATATCACAAAAATACATCATTTCCTCAATATAATAATAGAATAAAATTATAGAAGAAATCAAACAAAGAGTTGAATTGAATATTTGGCAAACATCCAATGAGCAAAAGGTGGTGTAAAATTATTTTGGATTTTGAGATGGATAACCAAAATTTCTTTTAGAGACATAATTTTTTCGTCTCTACATCGATTAGAGATAGAATTAGTAATTAAAAAAATTTATTTTTAAACATTGTTCGAATCAAAGACAGAATCAAAGACTGAATTTTTCATCTCTGATATCATAGAGGAAAAAAATTAAATCTCTAAAACCTTTTTTCTGTCAAAGGCAAAATCAGAGATAGATTTTTTTTTTTTCTATTAGAGATGAAATCATTTTTTAAAAATATTTATAGACAGAATTTTTTTCTCACTGAATTTTACATGTTGTCAAAGACGAAAAAAAAAATTAGTCTTGTCAAAGACAAAGAGGGGCACATTGAGACAAGAAATTTTGAAGCATTTTTACAAACATGCAACGAAAAATTTGAACCTAATATGGACTCAAGTATCTAAGATTAGACTCATTGTTGCGAAGTTGATTATAGGACTCAAACCTAACTAAATCATGCTTCTTTTTATTAGACTATTAAATATTAACCTAATATTAACAATAGTAAAAATATTTTCTTAATGAGGAGTTGAAGTGGCTGCTCATGAGGAACAGGACATCCAGATTTGCTGTTGGGGTCGGGGGGGTGGAGGAGAGGGCGGATTTTGAAATTTAGGTTGGGATGGGCTAGAAAAAATTGAGGTGGGTTGAATTGAAGTTGGGGTGGATTGAATTAAAATTGAGCTAAAAAATTACTTTCAAAATTTAAATTTTATTAAGGGCTGTCCTTCAAAATTTAAATTTGATTGAGTTGCTCTGGATTTTAGTCTAGGACAACTCACATATAAATCGGACCATGGGAAAGAATGCTTTTAATAAGAAATTATCCAATTCTCGAGCACATATATATATATATATGGTTGGGTTGCTTCCTCCTGCCCAAGTCTTCGATCCGCACGTCCGAGGATTTGGGATAGACCATATTAATTAATTAGATTAAAATTTAAAACATTACCTTTTTACAGTGGCAAACATATTGTCTCTCTCCATCCTTAGAGCTTGACTCTTTGGACTTGAGTCCATTAAATTTAAATTAATTAAATTTTTAAATTAAAGTTCATTTAATTAGTTTAAAAAAAATTCAGTCTAATAACATAAAATCAATAAATAACTGCTCTAACGGCCCAACCAAATCAAACGGAATCAAGAATGATTAATTTGAGTTGTCATTAATAATGATTACATTGGATTAGATATAAAATTTTTATAATCGATATGAGATTTGATTTATCATGATTATATAAGAATCAGTTTGAGATTCAAATCGAATGAGAAAGGCATGAATGATTCTTTCCATCTTTCTTTTTCTTTCCTTCCCTTCTCCCATATCTCCCCATTAATTGTTTCTATATTTTATATTTAAATTCATTTAATTTCTCAATCTTTGTTAACAGATTAATTACATTATCTTAATTAGATTTTATTAAGAGAGTACTGCATTATATATATATATAGATAGATAGATAGATAGATGTATGAATTGAATACAACTCACAAAATTAATATTTTAATTTTTAATAGCATAAATAATTTATTATAATTACATATAATTAATAAAAAATTAGTTAGATGTCAAATACACATGGAGGATAAATTTCAACTAATATATAATATGGCAACCACTTCTTTCATATATATGCCCAATAGCAAACTTAATATATAATTTTTAAAAAAATAAAAATAAAATTATAATCATAATACTCATTCTATAAATAAAAAGATTTTTTTTTTTTACTTATTTTGTGATGAAAAATCTTTTTATCAATTTGAGTAATAGACATTTCAATCTCTCATAATAACGTACAACCAAAGCAAACGTTATTTGAAAGGGACTCATATTTCTATTCCATCACCTCCCATTATCTCTAACCAAATTAATGCCACTTAAATCTTTCATTTTTTAAATTTTAATCTTCATCATCTCTCTCTCTCTCTCTCTCATCAATGGCAGAATATATCATTTTCGTTTCCAAGCAATTCGATTCAAAAAGTGTTGTCGCAACTTTGGCATAGACGTTGGAAGAGTAGTATTAGATAGCTGCTATGAATTTATCCCCAATGAGAATGAAGTCACATCCTGTGCAGTATGTGGTTGTCACCAGAACTTCCACGGCCAAGAAGAGGTGCTTCCCACCGACAAAATTTATTCTGAAATTCTTAATCCTCTTCAGCCACCACTATCTCCTCCACTGACGATGGAGACAGTGTCAGAGGCATTGGAGGCGGGCGGAGCAACATCGAAGAGAAAAAAAACAAAGTTCACGGACAAGCAGCAGGCCAGGATAAAGGAGTTCGCTAAAGATTGTGGGTGGCGAACAACAAGAAAGGACAGAGCAATCATCGAGGAGTTTTGCCAAGGGATAGGAATTGACCCAAAAACATACAAGACCTGAGTAAAAAACAACAAGGGTGGGCAGGAAAAGAAGCGGATGATGGGCTAGTATTTGTTTGTGGTTTTGTGTGCGTGCGTGTTTTGCTATGGGATCCAAAAAAATTTAGTTTGCTGTAGGATGCTTTTCTGTGTCGGTGTATATTTTAATTTGCTTCTTTTCTTTGTAGGGTGTGTGTTTTACTATGGTTTTTTCGCATGAAAATGTACTGTAATGAGTGCTTCATTCATTTATCTCAGTTCTAAGAATAAAAGGCTCCTCCATAATTGGTTTACAATAGTTCCTAGTAATAGCAACAACAGTTAGAAGATTGTTGTTGCTAATTAATATATCTTTCTGTGCAAAATCAGATGCAATGCAACGATAGAAAAGTTTGCTTAATTCATGCGTGCATTTTAAGTAAGGGGTGAGAAGAAATATATATATGAAGAGTGAGTGCCTCCAATTTGAGATAAAGCAGATAAATAGGATAATAAAACATGTTCAAGTAAAATTCTATTTAATTGTCAAATGGTACCAAGTACATTCTTTACTAATTTTTATAAGGCCATTATATCATACATGAAAATATAATTTGAGAACTTATGGTGACACTCTATATATATATTAATATTTTATATTTTTTATAATAATAATAATATAAATATATAAAATATTAATAGAGAATGTCAAACTTTGAATATTTACATACCATGTTAGCGTCCTAAACGACGCTTTTGGAGGAATTAATTAAAATGGGTGGGCGCCATTTAAATTTGTTTATAGTAGGCTACATATCTACTTGTAATAGTACTCCAAACCCCAATAAATCTAAATCTACAACAAATCTAAACATCTTCTAGTCAGTCCCTTATTAGGATTTGGAGAGAAGTTGTCATCCCCTTAAACATTTTGAACATATTTTGCAGTACATGGTAACTAAATATATAAATAGAGTACAAATTTTAATGAGTAGATCTTCTATTGTGAAGCTATATCATATGATAAGTGCCATATACTAGATACTTATTTAGATATGTTGTAGTATACCATAATATTTAAATCGCTATTTTCAAAAAAAAAAATTCACCAATGCTTATTTAGATGTCAAACAAAAAAAGATTTTAAAAATATATGATAGTATATGATAACTGAATATGAAGTGCAGAATAACAAATGGTTAAATATTATTTATAATTTTCATTATAAATAAGCACAGTTTTTAATAATGACATATTCTATTGTGAAGATATATGACAGTATTTGGCAACTGTAACATTCTAGATGCTTATCTAAATATATGATAGTATATGGTAATTCAAATTGTGGTTTTTAAAATATCTAGATGCCAAATATAAGAAGATTTTGAAGATATATGACAATATATAATAATTAAAAATATGGAGTTCAAAATAACAAATAATTAAATAACATTTATAATCTTCATCATAAATAGAGCACAACTTTAATAACCACACATTATGAGGCTAATTTGATCTGTATAGATATATTATATTATTTTATTTTCAATCGTTGTAATTTACGATGAAAAGTTAATTTGACACATTTAAAATCAAAGTAAAGTCAGATGAATATTTCCGTCATTTCTTAAATGTTAAGAATGCATCCACTCTGATTTTGAAATTTATGATAAATATGGCACAAATATAAACATTCTTAATGTATTTAATGTGATAAAATAATATAAATTATTATTAAATTTTGTATTAAAATATAAAAAGATCACTGAACTTTAATTTTGTATATAATTCTATAACCATCATCAATCGTAGTTAAAAAAAATAACAGAATGTTGATATGACTAACAATATTGTGGATGGCTAAATAACACAAATAATAGTCATTGAACTTTATATAATAGTATAAAAAAATTATTAAACTTTGTAATAAAATACAAAAATATCAGTATTTTATTAGTCAATTTTAACGATAATTATCAAAAATTATAGAATTGTGTATCAAATTGAAGTTCAAGTTACAAATTGAAGTTTAATGACATTTTATATTTTAATATAAAATTTAATGATATTTAGTCTACTTAATATTTAATAGCACGTAATTTTGTTATCCTTAATTAATTTTAATTAAATATTTAAAAATAATAAAAAATACCCAACTCTTTATCTCACATTTCTTTTCTTTGTTTCTCCAAATATAAAATGTTTTAAACTATACAACAGTGCTGCTTTGCTGTTGAACATAAATTAAGTACGCAATTGAAGAAACTTAAGTGAATATCTTCCATTTAACATTCCTGTTTTTAATATATTAATATTTATATTAGTTTGTAATAAAAATATTATATTTTAAAATATTTACTAATTAATAAATATTTTCAGATATAAAAAGTCTTATGGAATGAATTAGTATTATAGTTATAATTTTATTTTAATTTTCTTGTAATTATAATATTTGTTATGTAATTGCCATTAGATTTTTTTTATAATTAAATAAAAAATTTATTTATTCAATTTATATATATATTCTAAAAATATAAATTAATTTTTAAGTTATATGATTTTTTGAAATTAAATATAAAAGGCAAACGTGCCATTGATGGAGAAAATGTGCTCAGTGTTGTATCATTCCAATTTGCAAATCTCAATCATGGCATTACATGCGATTTGGATGGATCCCTCCCCCAACAAAACTTCTTAAGTATTCGTTGATTATTTTATCACCTTTTAAAATATAGTAATCTAATTTAATCATAAATTAAAATATGATAATTTATTTAACAACTCACCAATAATCAATATTGATGCTCCATTTCAGGACCGAGGGATTTGACAATTCTCATAATAAGAAAATTTATATATAGCACTGAAATAAAATATGAAGACATTAATTAATCATCCACTTAATTATATAATTATATCAGAATATATATACATATAGACTCATCCCTTATATTCGTGCATGGAATTACATGTTCATGAGCAGCCTCCCCTCCACCTCAACTTCAACTTCTCCTTCTAAATATTTAGTGGATTATTTTTAAATTATAATGTCTAATTTAATCCTAAACCAAATTAAATACAATAATTTATTCCAAGTCATAAGTTTCTTCATTAAAAACATACTTTTACTATTATTAATATTAGGCTATTGTTTAATATTATTAGTCTAATAAAAAGAAGCATGATAATTAGCTAGCTAGCTACGTTTGAATCCTATAATTGGCTTCGCGCCAATTAGTCTAATCTTAGACGCTTAAGTTTCAAATTGATCGCACCATGCATGTAAAAATGTTTTAAAATTTCTTGTCTTAACACGCCTTTCCTTACATTCGGTGATTTTCACCGTGTTCATACCATACCATTAGAGAGAGAGACAGATAGAGAGGCTAATTAATTAATAGCTTAATTTGCAAGCTAGGTCTCTTGCTACTAATTGGAGCGGGTAGGTTTGGCAAAAAAATAATGTTTTATTTGTTAGTAATGGAGTTTACTACCCAAACATTTACAATTGCATCCACTCTATTATTCACCAAGTATATTTATTTGTTAGTAATGTTTTATATATACACACAAACAAACTAATTAAGGGATTTGAGAGTAATTCTGATAATAAGAATATACATATAACATTCTCGACTTTAAAAATAATTAATTTAATTAATTTATAGATTTTAAGGTGATTTATTGACTTATGTGTGGTTTTGAGAAAATTAATAAAAAACGATAAGACATTGACAAGTGCCTTGAGAAGAGATTTATGACACTGAAAAAAATTAAAATGGAGATAATTTTTGGTACAGTTGTGATTTAGTGTGAAAAATTGAACGATTATAAGCGACTTTCAAAAAGTTAACAGAATTATGAGGGGGTTCCGATTTTATATGAAGATCAACCCTAAAGTAGTTTTGAGATAAAATAAAGGTCATGTGAGAATATTGGGATAAAAATATACTTATCGAGTAAATCTTAAATTATTAATCTTAGAATTTCGATATTTTAATTCAAATAAAATTAATATTGGAGGACGTCAATGTGAGGATGCAGCAAGAGTAAGAATATAAATTATGGATTTATATATAATTTGTATTATATAATAAATTATATATATATATATATATATATATGCGCGCGTGTAGCGAGGCATATATTATATACTATATAGGTGTGCAGATAAGCTGTGGGTGATAAGCTCTATAATATATATATATATATATATATAGGCGTGGCCAAGTTTGTCGGTGAAATCAGTGGGTGCACTTGAGAAGTATTATATAATATACAACGCAGTGTATAGATATATATAAACTTTTATAAGTGGTGGCCAACTTGTGCAACGGAGAAGTGTATTATATATATATATATATGTGTGTGTGTGTGTAGTATCCAAATTACATGTATGTATAAATATGGGTGAATGTGGGCAATCAAGCAGGAAAATTGAAGAAACAGAGAAAGAGTGGCCGAGAGCAAAGGGGAGGAGATTGAGAGAGAGATGAAGGAAATCGGGCAGCAGCCAAGGCGGCCGGTTGCAGCGGCCAACGGGCAGCGATCAGGAGGGCCGTGGTGGTGGCCTTGTACGGCCGGTGGTCGAGCCGCGGTGGTGCTCGGAGGAAATTGGCATCAAGCTCGCAAGGGCCAGCGGCTGGCCATGGCAGTTGCGCGCGGTGGACGACGGCCGGGGGTGCTGCGTGAGGCGTGGCTGCTGGTGCGCAGGGGAGGAAGAAGAAGATGGAAAAAAAAAAAAGAAGAAAATTTGGAGAAAAAATAGTTAAAAATTTTAGAAAATTCTGAAAATTGATTTGGGATTTGAAGAGCATGACGAAGTTAGAAAATTATCCTGACACACGTCTCAAGGTAAGGGTTAATATGTTTTGTATGCAAATTTCTTTTATCATGGATTGTATAAGATGTCAAGAGAGTGCCTAGACATGAGGTAGTGGCTTTCGGACCATGTAAGTCTTGAGATAGGGTCATAGATGAAACTATTAGGAGTCACCTAGAGTCTGAGATAGGTGTGGTGGACAGTCTTGCATGTACATTGAACTTCATTTTTATCTATGATATCATATTCATTAATTTACTACATTACATATTGCATTTATTGAGTCTCCAAACTCACACCTTTACCCCCTATTAACCTAATAGATGGCTCAAGGTCTAAGAAAGGAAAAACAGTACTAATGAAAGAGTCGTCGATTAATAGTGATTGCGGGCAGTAAGAATGTGAATAAAGTCTTGTGTTGTTTATGTAATTTATATGTTCTATATTTGATTATGGGAGATGACAATGAATTAAACAAAATTTGATTTGGACCAAGTTAAGATTCCTACTATAAGTAACTATGAGTGTGTGAACTAGTCACTCTTGACTATTGGAGTTTTTTATTGAGCATGTTGGTATTTATTTATTTTATTTGAAATTAAATTTATATTTTAATGATCTAATCGATTTTGAGAATCAAATAAATTTTCACTGCCTAAGTATTTTAAACCCAAGCTCTCGACAGTCGAAGGCAGCGAAGTCTGGACCTAACCTAGGGTGTCCATATTATTTTAATACATTATGTTGTCAAGATATAACTGTCATTCAAGATAGGTCAGGATTGTAACTGTGGGTTACGGTGATGTCCGATAGTGGGGGCTGGCGCGTCACACATACCATCTAAATTTATTGGGTTTTAACTAAGTTTTATTATTTTTGAATTAAATCTTAATATTTATTAATCCAATAAAAATTGGCTATAAATTAATTAGCGTGTACATGAGATATATATATATAGAGAGAGAGAGAGAGAGAGAGAGAGAGAAATGATGATTAAAATTCAAAAAATAAAAGATTTATGTGGCATTTGGTTAGAAGAGATAATGGGAGCTGATGGAATAGAAATATGATTCTTTTCAAATAACGTTTGCTTTGGTTGTGGCTATGAGTGAATGAAATGGCTATTACTCAAATTGATAAAAAGATTTTTCATCACAAAAAATAAATATTTTTTTTATTTATAGAATGAGTGTTATGATTATAATTTTATTTTTAATTTTTCAAAATTATATTTTTATTCATGTGTATCTGGCACCTAACTAATTTTTTATTAATTATTATATGTAATTATAATAAATTATATATATATATATTTTTAGCTATTAAAAAATAAAAAAATAATTTTGTAAGTTCTAATAAGCGAGTGTATACATTGGTGCAGCATGCAGGTATGTTTGTGCTCACGGGACAAACATATATACCCGTATGTTATGTTCTCTCACAAAACCCTAGCTAGTTGAAACGTGGGTATAATTACTTTTATATTTATAAATTTTATATATATATATATAGAGAGAGAGAGAGAGAGGATGATCCTTAACGAGTTATGATCCTTAATTTATTTCAAGTCACAAGTTTCTTCAACTCCTTCATACAAACATTCTTTTACGTACTATTATTAATATTAGCTAGGCTAATGTTTAATATTCTAATAAAAAGGCCCCCTTGACTTTTCAATGATATAATTGGAAGGTGACGCTCCAACTAATAAGGGGCCGCTTTTTGTTAGTGGATTATTTTATTTTATTTTATTTTTGTTCTAACAAGCATTTTTAATAATTTAACAGCCCCTTCTTAGTATTTTTAATAATTTAACAGTCCCCTCTTAGGATTTGGGGTATTAAAAGTATTAGCTAGGGGCAGTTAGTTAATTAATGCAAGGGGATGACAACTTCTCTCCAAATCCGTGCTTACTACGCTTAGATTTGTAGCAGACTTATTGGGTTTTTGAGATTTGCAAGTAGATATATATACTATATATATAGCCTAGCTACTATAATAAACAAATCTAATTAAATGGGATCCATTTTAATTAATTCCTTCGAAATCGTCGTTTAGGACGCTAACATGGTATGTAAATATTTAAAGTTTGACAATATTCTCTGCCAAACCTTTCTGAAAAAATATATACTTTTGATATATATTACATACATTAGCCTACCAGTACTGTTTAATTAATGATTTTGCTATTAATTATACTTTTGCCATGAATCTTTCTTAATTATTGGGGCTGACTATAAGACGTTTAGATTGTGTTGTTGCAGACGACTTAGTAAAGAATGCACTTAATTGGTGCCATTAATTGACAATTAAATAGAATTTTACTTGAATATATATATATATATATATGTTTTATTTATCCAATTTATCTGCTTTATCTCAATTTTGAGCCACTTTTCATTTATATATTTCTTCTCGGCCCCCACGTAAAATTAAGGCATGAATTAAGCAAACTTTCTAGCTATCGTTGCATTGCATCTGATTATGCACAGCAAGATATATATATATATATATATATTAATTAGGAACAACAATAGTCTTACTGCTGTTTCTATTACTACTATATATATATATATATATACACGCCACGCAGACCACGACTCGCCTTAAGAAAGGGTCGGTGCCCTAACTGTTGTAAACCATGAACTAAGAGGAGCCTTTTATTCATTTCTGAGATAAACGAAGCACACATTACAGTACATTTTTATGGGAAGAAAACACACACCGTACAAAGAAGCAAATTAGAATACACACTGATGCAAAAAGCATCCCATATATATATATATATATATATATATATATAGCAAACTGATCAATTCTTTGGAGTCCCATAGCAAAACACACAGAAAAAACCACAAATAAATATTAGGCTATCATCACCTTTTTGTTGTTCTTGACCCAGATTTTATAAGCTTTTGGATCAATTTTTATCCCTTTGCAAAACTCCTCGATTTTTGCTCGGTCCCTTTTACGATTTCGCCACCCAGAATCTTGAGCAAACTCTTTCATCTTGGCCCGCTGCTCGTCCGTGAACTTTGTCCTTTGTCTCTTCGCCGTTGCTCTGCCCGCCTCAGACGACGCCTCCGCTGTTGGTGGAAAAGGTGGAGGAGGTGGTGGTGGTGATTTCTCCATAACATCAGGCCAAGATTTGTCCCAAAAATGTTCTTTTCCATTGCTGGTAGCCACTAGCTCGTCGACCCAGAGGTCATCAGGCAAGAAAGATTTGTTTTGGTTATTGATGGGCACTTCTTCCCGGCGGTGAAAGCTCCGATGACAACCACAAGCTGCACAGAACAATCCTTCATTCCCACCGGGGAAGAATTCACCGCAGCCGTCTAGACTGCTCCCATTATCTAAGACATAGATGTGCTCACACTTTCCGTACCTAACTGTCTGGGAACTAGAAGGATATTCTGCCATTGATGAGAGAGAGAGAGAGAGAGAGAAGAGTTGTAGATTAAAGTGGTTGCGTAGTGTGGTTTGGGATTCAAAATATATAGGCAGACGAACTAGACTAACCGGCGAAAAGAACCAGAGATTGGTGGAGAGAACCATCCGTAATCTCCGTTTGGGCAGTAGGAATCAGGGATTTGACTTCTGGTAAATCCGTTTGGGCAGAAGGATTATGATGACAAAGAAAATGTGCAGCGTTTGAGTCATCTTTATTGAGACGAAAATGCGGGATGAATGCAGCATGGACTTTATATAGCCTAAACTCCGATCACGCTTAAAGGTTACGATTTGCCACCTTACTCAATTATTGTATACTTATCAAATTTGTCACCACGTGTCACCAATACGGATTTAATTGTGTTTCTTGAGATGTAACGTACGTGAGGGATGAAATATATTGTTATCAGATTCCACACAAACAGTCAAAGAGAAAGAAATGTGTTATGGAGATAGGCAGGGGAGGGGGATTAATTGTTATCAGATTCCAAACAATTATTAAAGGGAAAGAAAAGTGTTATGGAGGGAGGGCCATGGAGTTTAATTAGTTGAGTAGGGATGAGGGATTTGAGAGTATATACTCTGATAATAATAATAATAATAAGAATATACATACATACATACATACATACATACTACCTTAATTTATTGGGTTTTTAACTAAATTTTCTTATTTCAAAGTACGTAGTTATAATTCTTAATATTTATTAATCCAATAAAATTTGGTTATAAATTAATTAATGTGTACATGATGACTATAAGTAGTTGAATAAAGTTGAATGACCAGCAAAACCCTATCTATTTGAATATGTGGGTATAATTACTTAAGATGTGGGAATAATTCGCCCCCAAAACCTGTTGTAAAACAATAAGGGTGCGTTTGATAGAGTTGGAAAATAAGAGTGGAATTCCAATTCTATAGAATTCTAATTCTTACTCCAATCTTTAGGAATTCTAATTCCTTGATTTCAAGGAAAATATTTATTTTTTGAACTAAGATGAAATTCGAATTCCATGGAATTAAAAAATTGTTTGATAGAATTTCCTAGAATTTAGATAGAAAATAAATTTCATCCTCACTTTCCATGCCGATCAAACGCACCCTAATATTTCAAATGGTCTTCTACAGTTGAGAATATATATTCTAATAATAATTAAGAATATACATACTACCTAAATTTGTTGGACTTTTAACTAAATTTTATTATTTTAAAGTCCTTGTCATTAATTCTTAATATTTATTAATCCAATAAAATTTGGTTATAAATTAATTAGTGTGTATATGATGACTAAGTAGTTGAAGTAATTAAGTTGAATGACCATCAAAACCCTATCCATTTGAATATGTGGGTATAATTACTTAAATAAATATAATTATATACTACCATTTGGTATCTTACTTTTTATTTTTAATTTTTTTAAAAATATATATATATATATATATGTATATGTATATCTATAAGTTTGCGATTGGGGATCGATAGAAATGGTTGCCATATTATATATTAGTTGAAATTTATCCTCTATGTGTATTTGACACCTAAATAATTTTTTATTAATTATAATAAATTATATATGTATTTTTGTAGCTATTAAAAATTAAAAAATAATTAATTTTGTGAGTTGTTTTCAATTCATATATATATATATATTGAACTAATATTTATTATATTTTAAATAACAAGCGAGAAGGAAATTAGGACAAACAATCAAGGTGACTGTTTAGTTTGAGAAGAAGGCAATGCACTCTGTTTAGTTCTTCCTTTTAACTAATTGAACATTTTAACTCAGTCATGGGGCTTGCAGAAATTTTTGGACAGTTCAAAACAAAACTGAAGAGATATTTTCTTGAAATGATTGTTCTTGTGCAGTTTTTAGTGTTCGTATCTTCAGTTACAGTATAAGAGATAAATCACAGGTATGAGATCTCGTCTCACTGCATAAGGTAATGATCGAACTCACGACTTATCAGATTCATATTGACATATTGCTTGTCTGATCGTTCGACATTTTTTCATTCATATGGGAGAAAGAGAAAAAAAGATTTTATTTGTCCTTATGACTATCGCGGTAAGACGATCAAACTAAGTTCATTTAAAAATTTATATATAATTTTCTTATTTAATTCTTTCATCACATTGTATTGATTCTCATTTTTTGTTAATTAAATTTAACACCCCTATGGATTGGCCCCTTTCTTGACAAGCAATGCCAATGCCCTATTTTCGGGTTTTTAATTAAATTATTTTAATTATATTAAATTTTAATAAAATATAACCACAAAGAGCAAATCACTCCCCTGGAAATAGAATTTCTCCTTTTTCTTGTCCTGAGAGTTGACGTGCAATTGCAGACTTTCAGCAAGCGTCTTTCCATCTAAACGTTTATCCAAAATGCAGCGGCCCCCGGCGGACTAATCTGGGAACGGGCGGATAATCTAATTTACTACGTCCTCCTCCACCCCAACCACTCCCCCACCACCCCACCCCAGCGAATCTGGATGTCCATGTTTGGACTTTGGAGCGAGTCCCAGTCCCCAATTCTGACCTTGAATTGCGGGTCCGATCAAGGGCGGATCAGAGGGATAATCTCTCAGTCACTTTATTCCCCATCCCCTAGTTGGTGATTCTGGATCTCCTGTTTGATTGGGGTTTTGAATAAGACGACGTTTTCATTGTTTTTTTCTTTTTCATATTGAAAAAACAGTCTCCACTTTAACTTCTAAAGTATTAGTGGATTATTATTATTTTATCATTTTTAAAATATAATGTCCAATTTAATCATAAATCAAAATACAATAATTTATTTAACAAATCACCCATAATCAATGTTGATGCTCCATTTCAGATAAGTATTAGTGGCTTTTGGTATGTAATCTCTCAGAAACATGGTTTTTATTCCTCCTTTAGCTACGTACCTTAATTTATTACAAGAATGGTAAAAGAAAATAACTTTTTATCTAATATCTTTTGTGAAAAAAATTACTTAATTTTCATTACAAGAATAGTAAAAGAAAATAGCTTTTTTTTTATTATGATTTTAAAATCATTTCCTCTTATTGTTTTAATTATTATTATTAAAATATAACAATCAAAATTTATTTCTTTTGAAGAAGCTAAGCAATGAGTCCGTAGAGTCCGGTGAGAATATCAATTGAGATTTGATTAAGAGATGGATGCAATCTTGATATTTGAGAAATTACAAATATATTTATTTAATTTTACAACTCTATCTAACTTTAAATGTGTCAAATTAGTTTCCTAGCTAATGTAAATTACAACAATTGAAACCACAATAACACAATATATCTATGTAGATCAAAATTAGCCTCCCAATGTGTCAAATTAGTGAAACAAAATTTCTTTTTGGTTTGAACCCAATTGAAATTTTTGTTTTTTTTTTTCTTTTGATGCCTAGGTGTTTGGATTTCGCTCAATTAGTCCTATTAGTCCTGGAAGAGACTAATATTTTTCCTTAGTTTGGTCTCTAGGTAAATTGGATACGGTTGCAAAGTTATACATTTTCGAGAGGACATATGGTCAATCCTCACTAAATGAAGCATTTTTGTCTTTACCAAGAATTATTCCCCACCATTCCAAAAGAAACTTGGGGGAGTTTTATCACTTATATGATACCCTAGGTGCAAGTTCTTGTCTACTTGCTAGCACAAGCAAGCACTTAAGTTGTAGTTTTGATGGACCCTTTGTTACATTCTGGTATTTCTTTTGTGCATGATCTCCATCTCCATCTCTAGTTTTTACAATTGAGGTTCAATAGTTACAACCTTGATGGTAACTATAAAGGATAAAATGTTTTATTTTAAAGTAAGGATAAAGAGTTTAGATAATTTCAAAATATTTCAACCTTTCTCCTTTCGGTTGAATGTTTTACTCTAGCGCTAGAAGATTTATATTCTTAGTCCAAGGTTTATTAGTTCAAAAATCATCCATGTGGCAATCCCCCCCCCCCCCCCCAAAACTTGTGCTTTGCATCTCAAAATTAAAATTTCAATGTTTTAAGGTCTTGGATTGAAGTCCAACAGTTAAAATTTTCTCCCTTTGTTTGTTTGTTTATTTCCCTGACTTTCTCATGATCTTTTCTACCTTTTTTTTCTTTGCCATTGATGTAGTCTCTTGATGCTAATTAATTTTATTAGTTAGATTATTATTTATCTAAAATTAAGAAAATTAGACGGTTTAGCATGCATACGCATCCAATCCAATGCTTATTAATTTGAGAGCCTAATTAGACAAGTGTGTCATCACCTTGTATATGTGACATCATGAGTGTTGCCTTAGCACATGTCCAATTCATCATATATAATTCAGAAGTTCTTGGTGCTGTTGAAGTTTTTGCTCTATCTGGATGTGAAATCTGGAAAATACAGGCATTCTCACTGGATTTCAACCTATGGTCAAACATGAAAATTCATTCACAAAAGAACTATCACATCTGCCCTTATTCAAATTGTGGTAAGAGATTTGCGCATGAGTGGCGGAGAGGATGATCACTGTGGAAATCTCGCTGATGGCTTTTCTGGTCTTCTTTAGTTGTCGGTTCGGTTGTAATGTGCTTTGTGTCGCTATTAGTGGGAAACTCTGTGAAATGAGAATAATTAAACTGATAGTGTGGAATGGATCTTAGGTTTTAGTAATTCAGGAACCAAGAAATTAATTAGTCCAAATCCTCAAACCTAGCTAGCTATATATGTTTGGAATTAATTAGAATTTTGTGGAGAACAACAAAAGGACAGGACAAAAGAGAATGAATAGATGCTTGTTAAACCTTTAGCTTTGATTTGATTTGATTTGACTATTAATTAATACAACACACGCAACATAAGTAATATGCATGTTGCTTTAGTGGACTTTTAGTGAATAAGATCTAAAAGTCCTCTTTGTTTGGTGGACTTTTAGTTTTCTAGAAACTAGAAATTTCAATTGCATTATACTAATATATATATATACTTTCTCTGGTTAACATATAAGATCTCTTTTCGCCGTTAATAGGCATCTTTCTCTAGTGACAACCACACATTGCACATAATATGATTTCATTCTCATTGGGGTTGAACTCACAACAACCGTATAATAGTATACTTCTAACGTCTATACTAAAATTGCAACTACACTCTTTGTATCAAACAGCTACTTGGAAATTTGAAGGATGTTCTGCCATTGCAAAAAAAGAGAGACAGAAAAAAGTTGTTGGATGGATGTAATTTAAACTCCATGTTTTTCTAAAATTTATCGAGTAAGGATTTTTGAGTATATCACTAGAATCAAAATTCCAATGTATTTTTAATCAAGTATATGTTTTTGTCAAAATGAGTGACGCTTATATATAATTGCTTGTAAAATCAATTTGAGCATGCTCGTTGAGTAACTGGTATTTGATTTTGAAAAATATATCCATTATTTAGAGACTAAAAAGAGAATAGTTTTGACCATTAATGCTTTATTTGATTATTCCAAGATGTTTAAATGTGTTCTCTTGTATAAGAATGATAAATATGCACTAAATGCAAAAATATTTTTATAAAAAATACTATTATCGAATAGCTTTATATTGCATCATAATTTCAAAATTCTTTTCATATAGTAATATTTTTTTTATGATAGATATGATGTACTGTCTTTAATACTTAACGTTATATCTATATTTTCAACACTTTCTGTTCATTATCCATCATATTGATATGCGGATTATGCTTGGTACGTTTCTTTCACGGACTACATTGTTTAAATATTTTATTTACTAACAATGTCTTTTTGATTATGACAAAAAGAAGGAGAAGAATGAGATTTTATGAGATGAGAGATTGTATGTATGAGAGTGAGTTTATAATTTTAAGTTATAAACATTTTTATATGAGGGAGAAGAATGTATGATAAATTTTATGATTGAGAGATTTTGCATGTGAAGAAATTATATATATGAGAGATAGGAAATCAGTGTAGGCATTCAAGACAAACATGTACAATTAAGGTAATCAAATTTGACAATCAGGTTTAGTTCTTAAAACTTTTAAAAATTATTTTACCTATTAAGTTATATCCAAACATTTTTATGTTATTAGTATTTTTGAAAGGGAAAGCTTATAGTATAAAATTAAGGGGGAGTTCAAAAATATTTTATCAAATTAATGATCTCATAAATCATGTTTTTGTCATAATCAAAAAGAGGGAGAATGTTAAGCCAACTTACTCATATTAATTAAGTTTTGGTGATTAACAAAAAGAGAATTTTTAATATACAAATTATAGTATTTTTGGTAATTAACAAAAATAATATTTTTCATGAAAATATTAATTATAATACTAAAATATTTTTTATTAATTTATAAAATATTTTTCATAGTATATGTATTACCAAAAATATTATTTTCTATTAAAAATATTTTTTAATATTTTTACATTAATTTATAAAATATTTTCATAGCATATCTATTATCAAAAATATTATTTTCTATTAAACATATTTTTTAAATATATTTTAGATTAATTTATAACATATTTTTAGAGCATATGTATCACAAAAAGAATTTAACAATTAAAATTAATTCCAACATTTTCTCCTTATGTGCATATACCCCTTGAATTGAACTCGCAACCTCCAGCCCAAGCCTTCCCTCAAGCTCTTTTAATTATATGAGTGTATATATTAATTTTAAGTTATAATTCTAAACTATTCCTACCCATAACAATCAAATTTTTAATTGTTAAAAAAGTAACCAAAATACTTATAAATACCCTTTAATCTCATTTTTGAGATATCAAGTGTTTCTATTGTAAATCCAAAATATCCAAAACTTCCCAAACGTTCTCAAGTTATCATCCAAGCAATCTGAGACTGATGAAATATTATTACACATCAACCGAAGAGTCACAAGGCAAAAGGAGAAAAATATTTTTGAGTCTACTTTGAATTTCTTCGAGATCACTAATTTATTTATTTAATTATTATTATTTTATATATTTTTGTGCTTAATTACTTATTTGTGTCAAAGTGTGGATAAATTATTTATAAACATTTAAATTATCATTGAGGATTGTATAAAATTTTTAGACCTATTAAAATCTAAGTGACTCTAGTTTTCAAGGTAAGTTATGGTGAAAATCTTGGTGTAGTGGTTGTCTAGAATTCATTATAATCTATGTGTGTATCTAGTTTTTAAGATGAACTAGTGTGAAAATTTTGGTGAAATTAATTTAGTGGAACTCTAATTATAGTTAGACATTGGGAGAATGAATTAGGTGTATGTGGAAATACCGAACTACTATAAATTGTGTTGTACCTCATTTTATTTATTCTTGTTATATCTTGTTGGTTGCATTAATTATTAATCTCAAATATAATTTATTATATTTATCAAATATATATTCTTAAATAAAATTATTAATTAAAAATATTTACTAAAAAAATTAATTACTCAATTCATCCTCTCGAGTAGCCATGTTTTAAGGGACCAACAAGTATAGGGTTGATCAAGACGAACGAGTTTCTTTGAAATGTAACGTTTTGCTGCTACTATCCCATTTCATCATTTGAAAGAACAGGTGCTTCGTCGCAAAAATGGACGGTAAGCCTTTCTAAGGCACTCCCCTATCAGTATTTCTCTTATACTTTAGGTTAACGATCCAGCCATCACTGGTATTCAACCCCTAACTGTTGGGCTATTGTATTGGTGATTTTACACACAATAAGAAGATAATTATTTTTCTTCTTAAGAAATCACACAATCGCACAGGAAATGCTAAAAAGAGGCCTTAATTTAAACGCAAGTCCAGGCCCACAACCAGATGTGTCAATCCTTTAAGGCAAGATCCAAACTGACCAATTTTAATTTTAATTATAAATGGGCCAGTCCATTAGAAAGCAGAGCCCCGATCATCTTGAATTGTTTATGGGCCTTGTGGCCCGTATTGCTAATTGTTGAAGAAAGATGGGATATATTTTATATATTAAAACGATTAAAAAAAAAAGGTGGGATATATTTTATATATTAAATCTCTCTAACATCTTGACCTCAAGATTCCATAAACATAAACATTAATACTAAATTTTTGGACAGTGCAAAACTGAGGAGACATTTTCTTATTCATATTGGAGAGAGATTTTTTGTCTGTCCTCATGAAGGTTGTGGTAAGGTGATCAAGCTGTCCATTCAAAAATATATATTATTTCCTCATTTGCTTCTTTAATCACATTGTATTGATTCTCATTTTTTTGTTAATTATTTGGTTAATTAAATTTAGCACCCCTATGGATTGACCCCTAACTCTCCTATTGTGACAAGTAATGCCAACACCCTATTTTTACAATTAAGGCTCAATTTTTGCCCTCTATTGCATTTCAATCATGAATATGCTAGAAAATATCAATGACACGTGAATGTTGCATCTAGAATTTTCTCCATTGTTTTGTTACTTGATGATAACTATAAAGGATTAAATGTCTTAATTTAAGTAAGAATGCAAAGTACAGATAATCTAAAAAATACTTCACCCACGTCTTGTAAACTTTGGAGTAAACTCTAATTTCTTTGCAAAATATTTCTATGGCTGGTTGCTTGCCCCATTTTTCTTGTTTGCCAACACTATATTGGTGGAGGTGGAAAAGATGGAGATGGTGATGGAGGAGATGGAGATGGTGGTGGAGGAGGTGGAGTCGGAACAGATGGAGGTAGTGGTGGGGACGGTGGTGGAAGAGGTGGAGGCAGTGGTGAAGATGAAGGTGGAGGTGGGGGTGGTGGCAGCAGCGACGGAGAGGATGGAGGTGGAGGGGATAGTGGCGGCAGAGGAGCTAGTGGTGTAAGAACAAGCGACAGAGGAGGTGGTGGTGGCGATGACGAAAGAGCTGGTGGTGTAGAAACTGGCGGCAGAGGAGATGGTGGTAGAGGCACGACGATAAAAATTGCGATAACAACCACATACTACACAAAATATACTTTGATTGTTGTTGGGGCTGAATTCACAACAGTCATCCAACAACACTCTTCTAACATTTAAATCGAAATTTTGCCTACATTTCAAATATTGAACAATAGCTGAAAAATTTGTCTGGTAATCTGCCATTGAAGAAAGAAAGAAAGAGAGAGAGAGAGAGAGAGAGAGAGAGAAAGAGATAGAGAGAAATAAGAGTTGGCGTGAAGAGTTGCAGAAGGTTTTTATATATATATGGATTATGTTATTTTGCCCGAATTGGTTGACGCATGGGATGATTGAAAGGATAAATCGTGATAAATAATAATATTTAGTTAAAATTTTGGTGACAGAAAAGGTGGACTCTTTGAAGTCTGCCCCACATTAAGTCTCTCTCTCTCTCTCTCTCTATCTTTCTTCTCTCCCTCTACCATGCTCTCCATCGATAGTCGAGAACAAAACGATCGCTAAAGTCCTTTCGCCACCGATCACTCATAGACGCTGCATGGTGACTAGTCACCTTCTCCAGCAAACGTTCACGCCAGTATAGCCACCAACAACAACAATGTCGAATCCAGGTTAGCTTTTTCCTTTATTTCTTGTATATGAATGCTTAAATTACAAATTATGTATTTTGTTCAACACAACACACCGCAACCATCTGTTAATGGATACCACATTGTTGAAGTCCGCTTGGATGGAGTCTAGGCGGACTTCATAAGGGATGAAGTCCGCCGGATATCATCTGGCGGATTTCAAATATAAATTCCACCCAGACTTCGTCTAGGCGAAAAAGAACATAGAGGTGGCAACGGAGGAGACAGATGTGGTGGTGGAGGAAGTGGAGTCGGAGAAGATGAAAGTGGTGTTGGGGGCAGTGGTGGCTGCGATGGAGAAGATGGAGGTGGAGGGATAATGGTGGCGGAGAAGCTGGTGGTGCAGGAGCGGGAGATAGAAAAGGTGGTTGTGGTGGAGGCGGAGGAGCTGGTGGTGTAGGAGCTAGCGGCAGAGGAGATGGTGGTGGAGGCAGGGTTTCAAGACGGTGAAAATTGCGATGACAACTGCATACGGCACAAAATATACTTTGATTGTTGTTGGGGCTGAATTCACAACAACCATCCAACAACATTTTTCTAACATCTAAACCGAAATTTCGCCTACATTCCAAATATTGAACAGTACTTGGAGAATTTGTCTGGTGATCCCCCATTGAAGAAAAAAAGAAAGAGAGAGAGAGAGAGAGAGAAGCGTTGGCGTGAAGAGTTGCAGAAGGTTTGTATATATGTATGGATTATGCCATTGCCCAAATTGGTTGACGCACGAGATGTATGAAAGGATAAATCGTGATATTTTGAGGATGTAAATATCACGATATTTTGTTAAAATTTTGGTGAAAAAAAGGGCAGACTCTTTGAAGTTCGCCCCACATTAAGACTCTCTTTTTCTTTTCTCTCTCCACCGTGCTCTCCATGAACGGTCGATAGCAAAACGATCGCTGAAGTCATTTCGCGGCCGGTTGCTCACAAACGTCGCACAGTGCCTCGTCACCTTCTCCAGCAAATGCTCACACCAGTATAGCCACCAACAACGACAATGTCAGACCCAGGTTAGCTTCATCCTTTATTTCCTGTATATGGATGCTTACATTACAAATTATGTATTTCATTCAACACAGCAAGCCCCACCCATTTGTTAATGGATGTTACATTGTTGAAGTCCGCCTGGATATCATATGGGATAAAGCCTGCCGGATATCATCTGGCGAACTTCATCCCATATAAAGTCTGCCCGGACTTCATCTAGGCGGAAGAGAAGATGGAGGTGGCGGCGGAGGAGATAGAGGTGGTGGTGGAAAAGAAGGAGAAGGAGGTGGAGGGGATAGTGGCGGCGGAGGAGCTGGTGGTGTAGGAGTGGGTGACAGAGGAAGTGGTGGTGGCGGTGGTGGAAGAGCTGGTGGTGGAGGAAAGGTTTCACAATGGTGAAAATTGCGATGACAACTGCATACGACACAAAATATATTTTGATTGTTGTTGGGAGTTGAATTCACAACAACTGTCCAACAACACTTTTCTAACATCTAAACCAAAATTTTGACTACATTTTAGATATTGAACAGTAGCTGAAAAATTTGTTCGGTGATCCGTCATTGAAGAAAGAAAGAAAGAAAGAGAGGGAGAAAAGAGTTGGTGTGAAAAGTTGCAGAATGTTTGTGTGTGTGTGTGTGTATATATATATATAGAGAGAGAGAGAGAGATAGAAGAGTTGGCGTGAAGAGTTGCAGAAAGTTTGTATATATATATGGATTATGCTACTTTGCCCGAATTGGATGACGCACGGGATGACTGAAAGGATAAATCATGATAAATCGCAATACTTTGAGGATATAAATATCGTGATATTTTGTTAAAATTTTTGTGACATAAAAGGCGAACTCTTTGAAGTCCGCCCCATATTAAGTCCCCATCTCTCTCTCTCTCTCCATCGTGTTCTCCATCAACGGTCGATAGCAAAATGATCGCTAAAGTTATTTCGCCACCAGTTGCTTACAGACGTCGCAAAGTGCCTCGTCGCCTACTCTAGCAAACGCTCACGCTAGTATAGTCACCAATAACGGCAATGTCGGACCTAGGTTAACTACTTCCTTTATTTCCTGTAAATGGATGGTTGCATTACAAATTTTGTATTTCGTTCAACACAACAAACCCCATCCATCTATTAATGGATGCCGCATTTTTTGAGTCCGTCGATGAAGCCCACCGGATATCATCTGGCGGACTTCATCCCATATGATGTCCGCCCAGACTTCATCAAGGTGGAAAAGAAGATGGAGGTGGTGGTGGAGGAAGTGGAGTCGGAGAAGATGGAGGTGGTGTTGGGGGAAGTGGTGGAGGAGAAGAAGGAGGTGGTTGCAATGGCGAAATAGATGGAGGTGGAGGGGATAGTGGCAGTAGAGGAGCTGGTGTTGTAGGAACGGGCGACAGAGGGAGTGGTTGTGGCAGAGGCGGAGGAGTTGGTGGTAGAGGAAATGATGGTGGAGACAGGGTTTCACGACGGTGAAAATTGCGATGATAACCGCATACGACACAAAATATACTTTGATTATTGTTGGAGTTGAATTCACAACAGCCATCCAATAACACTCTCCTAACATCTAAACAAAAATTTTGCCTACATTCCAGATATTGAACAGTATTTGAAGAATTTGTCTGATGATCCGCCATTGAAGAAAGAAAGAAAGAGAGAAAGAGAAGCGTTGGCATGAAGAGTCGCAGAAGGTTTGTATATATATATGGATCATGCTACTTTGCCCAAATTGGTTGATGCACGAGATGTCTGAAAGGATAAATCGTAATATTTTGAGGATGTAAATATCGCAATATTTTGTTAAAATTTTAGTGACAAAAAGGGCAGACTCTTTGAAGTCCTCCCCGCATTAAGTCTCTCTCTCTTTCTCTCTCTTTCTCTTCTCTCTCTCTCCACTGTGCTCTTCATGGACGGTCGATAGCAAAATGATCGTTGAAGTCAATTCATGGCTCGTTGCTCACAGACATCGCACAGTGCCTCGTTGCCTTCTTTAGCAAACGCTCACGCCAGTATAGCTAGCAACAACGACAATGTTAGACCCAGGTTAGCTTCGTCCTTCATTTCCTGTATATGGATGGTTGTATTAAAAATTCTATATTTTGTTCAACACAGCAAACCCCACCCATATGTTAATAGATGACACATTGTTGAAGTCCGCCTGAATATCATATGGGATGAAGCCCGTCGGATATCATCTGGCGAAGTTCATCCCATATAAAGTCTACCCATACTTCATCAGGCGAAAGAGAAGATGGAGGTGGAGGCGGAGGAGATGGAGGAGAATAAGGTGGTGACGGTGGAGAAGATAGAGGTGGAGAAGATAGTAGTGGCGGAGGACCTGGTGTTGTAGAAGCGGGCGGCAGAGGAGGTGGTGGTGGTGGCGGCGGCGGCAGAGGAGGTGGTGGAGGCAAGGCTTGACGGCGGTGAAAATTGCGATGACAACCGCATACGGCATAAAATATATTTTGATTATTGTTGGAGTTGAATTCACAACAGTCATCTAACAATACTCTTCTACCATCTAAACTGAAATTTTGCCTACATTCTAGACATTGAACAGTAGCTGAAAAATTTGTCTGGTGATCTGCTATTGAAGAAAGAAATAGAGAAAGAAGAAAAAAAGAGTTGGCATGAAGAGTCGCAAAATGTTTGTGTGTGTGTGTGTATATATATAGAGAGAGAGAGAGAGAGAAAAGAGTTGACGTAAAGAGTTGTAGAAGGTTTGTACATATATATGGATTATGCTACTTTGCTTGAATTGGATGACGCACGGGATGACTTAAAGGATAAATCGTGCAAAATTACGATATTTTGTTAAAATTTTTGTGACAGAAAATGTGGACTCTTTGAAGTTTGTCCCGACATTAAGTTTCTCTCTCTCTCTCTCTCTCGTGTTCTCCATCAACGGTCGATAGCAAAATGATTGCTGAAGTCATTTCCCCACCAGTTGCTCGCAGACGTTGCACGATGCCTCGTCACCTTCCTCAACAAATGCTCATGCCAGTATAGTCACCAACAACGACAATATCGGACCCAGGTTAACTTATTCCTTTATTTCTTGTAAATGGATGGTTGCATTACAAATTCTATATTTCGTTCAATATAGCAAACCCCACCCATCTGTTAATGGATGTCGCATTGTTGAAGTCCGCCGATGAAGCCTGCCGGATATCATCTGGCAGATTTCATCTAGGTGGAGAAAAAAATGGAGGTGGTAGCAAAGGCGATGGGGGTGGTGGTGGAGGTAGTGGAGTCGAAGAAGATGGAGGTGGTGTTGGGGGCGTTGGTGGAGGAGGAGGAAGAGGTGCTAGTAGCGGCGGTGGTAGAAAGATGGAGGTGGAGGGGATAGTGGCGGCAGAGGAGCTAGTGTTGTAGGAGCGAGCAACAGATGAGGTGGTTATTGCGGAGGCAGAGGAGTTTGTCATGTAGGAGCTGACGGTAGAAGAGTTAGTGGTGGAGGCAGGGCTTCACGGTAGTGAAAATTGCGATGACAACTGCATACGGCACAAAATATACTTTGATTGTTATTGAGGCTGAATTCATAACAGCCATCCAACAACACTCTTCTAACATCTAAACCGAAATTTCTCCTACATTCTAGATATTGAACAATACTTGGAGAATTTATCTGGTGATCCGCCATTGAAGAAAGAAAGAAAAAGAGAGAGAGAAAGAGAGAAGCGTTGGCATAAAGAGTCCCAGAATGGTTGTATATATATATGGATTATGCTACTTTGCCCATATTGGTTGACGCACGAGATGTCTGAAAGGATAAATCAGGATATTTTGAGGATGTAAATATCGCGATATTTTGTTAAAATTTCGGTGATAAAAAGGGCGGACTCTTTGAAGTCCGCCCCACATTAAGTCTCTCTCTCTCTCTCTCTCTTGTGTTCTCCATCGACGGTCGATAGCAAAATGATCGCTGAAGTCATTTTGCCACCATTTGCTCACAGACGTCGCATGGTGCCTAGTCGCCTTCTTCAGCAAACGCTCACGCCAGTATAGTTACCAACAACAGCAATGTCGGATCTAGGTTCACTTCTTCCTTTATTTCCTATAAATGGATGGTTTCATTACAAATTTTGTACTTCATTTAACACAGCAAACCCCACCCATCTGTTAATGGATGCCCCATTGTTGAAATCTGTCGATGAAGCCCACCGAATATCATCCGGTGGACTTCATCCAGGCGGAGAAGAAGATGGAGGTGGCAGAAGAGGAGATGGAGGTGGTGGTGGAGGTAGTGGAGTCGGAGAAAATAGAGGTGGTGTTGGGGGCAGTGGTGGTGGTGGTGGCGGTAGCGGCAACGGCAGAGAAGATGGATGTGGAGGGGATAGTGGCAGCAGAGGAGCTGGTGCTATCGGAGCGGGTGACAAAGGAGGTGGTTATGGCGGAGGTAGAGGAGTTGGTGGTGTAGGAGCTGGCAGCAGAGGATATAGTTGTTGAGGCAGGGCTTCATGGTAGTGAAAATTGCAATGGCAACCTCATACAACATAAAATACATTTTGATTAATGTTAGGGCTGAATTCACTATAGCCATCCAACAACACTCTTCTAACACCTAAACCAAAATTTTGCCTACATTCCAGATATTGAACAGTACTTTGAGAATTTGTCTGGTGATCCGCCATTGAAGAAAGAAAGAAAGAGAGACAGAGAAAAAGAGAAGCGTTGGCGTGAAGAGTCCTAGAAGGTTTGTATATATATATATGGATTATGCTACTTTGCCCAAATTGGTTGATGCACGAAATGTCTAAAAGGATAAATCGTGATATTTTGTTAAAATTTTTGTGACAAAAATGGCAAACTCTTTGAAGTTCACCCCACATTAAGTCTCTCTCTCTCTCTCTTTCTTCTCTCTCTCCATCGTGCTCTCCACGGACGGTCCATAGCAAAATGATCGTTGAAGTAATTTTGCGGACGGTTGCACACAGACGTCGCACGGTGCCTTGTCGTCTTCTCTAGCAAACGCTCACGCCAGTATAGCCACCAACAACGGCAATGTCAGACCCAGGTTAGCTTCGTTCTTTATTTCCTGTATATGGATGTTTACATTACAAATTTTGTATTTCGTTTAACATAACAATCCCCACCCATCTGTTAATGGATGTCGTATTGTTGAAGTTCGCCTAGATATCATATGGGATGAAGTCTGCCGATGAAGCCCATCGAATATCATCTGGCGAACTTCATCCATATAAAGTCAGCCCATACTTCATCTATGCGGAAGAGAAGATGAAGGTGGAGGTGAAGGAGATGGAGGTTGTGGTGGAGGAGGTGGAGTCGGAGAAGATGGAGGTGGGAGTGGAGGACGTGGAGGCAGTGATCAAGATGGAGGTGGTGGTGGAGGAGAAGAAGGTGGCGGCGGCAGAGAAGATGGAGGGGATAGTGGCGGCAGAGGACCTGGTGGTGTAGAAGCGGGCAACAGAGGAGGTGGTGGAGGAGGCAAGGCTTCATGGCAGTGAAAATATATTGAACAGTACTTGAAAAATTTGTCGGGTGATCCACCATTGAAGAAAGAAAGAAAGAGAGAGAGAATGAGAAAAGAGTTGGCGTGAAGAGTAGTAGAAGCGAAAGAAGAGTTGACGTAAAGAGTTGCAGAAGGTTTGTATATATATATGGATTATGCTACGTTGCCCGAATTGGACGACACACGGGATTAATGAAAAGATAAATCGTGCTAAATCGCGATATTTTGAGGATATAAATATCGCGATATTTTGTTAAAATTTTTGTGACAGAAAAGGCGGACTCTTTGAAGTCCGCACACATTAAATCTTTCTCTCTCTCTCTCTCGTGTTCTCCATTAACGGTCGATAGCAAAACGATCGTTGAAGTCATTTCACCACCAGTGGCTCACAGACATCGCACGGTGCCTCATCGTCTTTTCCAGCAAATGCTCACGCCAGGATAGTCACCAACAACAGCAATGTCGGGCCTAGGTTAACATCTTCCCTTATTTTCTGTAAATGGATAACTAATTTACAAATTCTGTATTTCGTTCAACACAGCAAACCGCACCCATCTGTTAATGGATGCAGCATTGCTGGAGTCCGCTGATAAAGCCCGACAGATATCATCTGGAGGACTTCATCCCATATGATCCCATATGAAGTCCACCCAGACTTCATCTAGGCAGAGAAGAAGATGGAGGTGGTGGTGGAGGTTGTGGAGTCGGAGAAGGTGGAGGTGGTGTTAGGGGCGTTGGTTGAGGAGGTGGTGGTGCCGGCAGCTGCGACGGTAAAAAAGATGGAGGCGAAGGGGATAGTGGCAGCGGAGGAGTTGGTGCTGTAGGAGCGGGCGACAACATAGGTGGTTGTGGCAGAGGCATAGGAGTTGGTGGTGTAGAAGCTAGCGGCAGTGGAGATGGTGGTGGAGGCAGGGCTTCATGGAGGTGAAAATTGCAATGACAATCACATACGACATAAAATATACTTTGATTGTTGTTGGGGCTAAATTCACAACAGCTATCCAACAACACTCTTCTACCATCTAAACAGAAATTTTGCCTACATTCCAGATATTGAACAGTATTTGGAGAACTTTTCTAGTGATCCACCATTAAAGAAAGAAAGAAAGAGAGAAGCGTTGGCGTGAAGAGTCCTGTAACATCCTGATCGAGAGATAGGAAGGACCGGAATAACTTACCCTGATGGGGCTACACGAACTTCCCAAGGGGTCACCCATCCCTGGATTACCCCAGGTCAAGCACACTTAACTTGGGAGTTCTTTGCCAACATTCAGTCCAAAAGGTATCCAGCTGGTGTTGTTTCCTTTCTTACACTATCCTCGATATATACTAACTTCTTTGGGCTCTTGGGGTATTACATTCTCCCCCCCTTAAGCACATGACGTCTTCGTCATGCAACCTTATAATCGGTCCCAGATCTCTCCCCCCTTGCATGGCCGATGTGGGATTCGCCTAAGGTGTCTACATGCACCCCCCATAGGGGCCTACACGCCCCCCTAGGGACTCAGCCTCCTCGTTGAGGTATGCCCCACCACCGCGCTCAGAGGCTCGGGGGGTCGGCTCTAATACCACCTATAACATCTTGATCGAGCGATAGGAAGGACCGGAACAACTTACTCTGATGGGCCTACACGAACTTCCCAGGGGGTCACCCATCCATGGATTACCCTAGGTCAAGCACGCTTAACTTGGGAGTTCTTTGCCAACATTCAGCCCAAAAGGTATCCAGTTGGTGTTGTTTCCTTTCTTACACTATCCTTGATATATACTGACTTCTCTAGGCTCTTGGGGTATTACAAGTCCCAAAAGGTTTGTATATATATGTGGATTATGTTACTTTTCTCAAATTGGTTGACGCACGAGATGTCTGAAAGGATAAATCGCGATATTTTGAGGAAGTAAATATCGCGATATTTTGTTAAAATTTTGGTGACAAAAAGGGCGAACTCTTTGTAGTTTGCTCCACATTAAGTCTCTCTCTCTCTTCTCTCTCTCCACCGTGCTCTCCATGGACGATCGATAACAAAATGATTGCTGAAGTAATTTCACGGCCAGTTGCTCACAAATGTCGTATGGTGCCTCGTCGTCTTCTCCAACAAACGCTCACTCCAGTATTGCCACCAACAATGACAATATCGGACCCAAGTTAGCTTCGTTCTTTATTTCATGTATATGGATGCTTGCATTACAAATTATGTATTTTTTTAAACACAACAAACCCCACCCATCTGTTAATGGATGCTGTATTGTTAAGTTCGTCTGGATATCATATGGGATGAAGTTCACTGATGAAGCCTGTCGGATATCTTTTGGAAAACTTCATCCCATATATTGTCTGCCTAGATTTCATCTAGGCAGAAAAGAAGATGAAGGTGGCAGCGGAGGAGATGGAGGTGGTGGTGGAGGAGGTGGATGCTTGCATTATAAATTTTGTATTTTGTTCAACACAACAAACCCCACCCATCTGTTAATAGATGTCGTATTGTTGAAGTTTGCCTTTATATCATATGGGATGAAATCCACCGATGAAGCCCACCGGATATCATCTAGCGAACTTCATCCCATATAATATCCGCCCAAACTTCATCTAGGCGAAAAAGAAGATGGAGGTATTGGTGAAGGAGGTGGAGGCGGTGATCAACATGGAGGTGGTGGCGGCAGAAAGATGGAGGTGGAGGGGATAGTGGAGGCGGAGGAGCTCATAGTGTAAGAGTAGGCGACAGATAAGGTGGTGGTGGCGACAGCGGAGAAGCTGGTGGTGTAGGAGGTGGGAGCAGAGGAGATGGTGGTGCAAGCAAGACTTCATGGCGGTGAAAATTGCGATAATAACCGCATACAACACAATATATTTTGATTGTTGTTGGGATTGAATTCACAACAACCGTCTAGCAACACTCTTCTAACATCTAAACCGAAATTTCACCAATATTCTAGATATTGAATAGTAGCTAAAAAAATTTGTCGGGTGATCCACCATTGAAAAAAGAAAGAGAGAGAGAGAAAAGTTGGAGTAAAGAGTCGCAAAATGTTTGTGTGTGTGTATATATATATATAGAGAAAGAGAGAGAGAAAAGTTGGCGTGAAAAGTTGCAGAAGGTTTGTATATATATATATATATGGATTATGTTACTTTACCTGAATTGGATGATGCATGGGATGGCTGAAAGAATAAATCGCGATATTTTGAGAATATAAATATCGCGATATTTTGTTAAATTTTTTTTGACAGAAAAGGCAGACTCTTTGAAATCCGCCCCACATTAAGTCTCTCTCTCTCTCTCTCCATCGTGTTGTCCATCGACGATCGATAGCAAAATGATCGCTGAAGTTATTTTGCCACCAGATGCTCACAGACGTTGCATGGTGCCACGTCGCCTTCTCCAGCAAACGCTCACTCCAGTATAGTCGCCAACAACGACAATGTCAGACCCAACTTAACTACTTCCATTATTTCCTGTAAATGGATGGTTGCATTACAAATTTTGTATTTCGTTCAACATAATAAACCCCACCCATATGTTATTGGATGCCACATTCTTGAAGTCCGCCCATAAAGCCCACTGGATATCATTTGGCGGACTTCATCCCATATGATGTCCGCCCAGACTTCATCCAGGTGGAGAATAAGATGGAGGTGGCAACGGGGGAGATGGAGGTGGTGGTGGAGGAAATGGAGTCGGAGAAGATAGAGGTGGTGTTGAGGGCAGTGGTGGATGAGGTGGCGGCAGTGGCCAAGAAGATGGAGGTGGAGGGGATTGTGGCAGCGGTAGAGCTGGTGGTGTAGGAGCAGGCGACAAAACAGGTGGTTGTGGCGAAGGAAGAGTTGGTGGTGTAAGAGCTGGCGACAAAAGAGATGGTTGTGGAGGCAGGGCTTCATGGCGGTGAAAATTGCGATGACAACCATATACGACACAAAATATACTTTGATTGTTGTTGGGGTTGAATTCACAACATCCATCCAACAACATTCTTCTAACATCTAAACTAAAATTTCGCCTACATTCCAGATATTGAACAGTAGTTGGAGAATATGTCTGGTGATCCGCCATTGAAGAAAGAAAGAAAGAGTGAGAGAGAGAGAGAAGCAATAGCGTGAAGTGTCGCAGAAGGTTTGTCTATATATATGGATTATGCTATTTTGCCCAAATTGGTTGATGCACAAGATGTCTGAAAGGATAAATCACAATATTTTGAGGATGTAAATATCGCGATATTTTGTTAAAATTTTGGTGTAAAAAAAGGTGGATTCTTTGAAGTCCACCCCACATTAAGTCTCTCTCTCTCTCTTCTCTCTCTCCACCGTGCTCTCCATAGACGATCGATAGCAAAACGATCCCTGAAGTCATTTCATGGCCGGTTTCTCATAGACATTGCACGGTGCCTTGTCGCCTTCTCCAACAAATGTTCACACCAATATAACAACCGACGACGACAATATCGGACCCAGGTTAGCTTCGTCCTTTATTTCCTATATATGGATGCCTGGATTACAAATTCTGTATTTCATTCAGCACAACAAACCCCACCGATTTGTTAATGGATGACGCATTGTTGAAGTCCGCATGGATATCATATGGGATGAAGTCCGCCGAATATCATCTGGCGAACTTCATCCCATATAAAGTTTGTCATACTTCATCTAGGCAAAAGAGAAGATGGAGGTGGAGGCGGAGGCGGAGTAGATGGAGGTGGTGGTGGAGGAGGTGGAGTCGGAGAAGATGGAAGTGGTGGTGGAGGCAATGATCAAGATGGAGGCGGCAGCAGAGGAGAAGGAGGTGGCGGCGGCGGAGAAGATGGAAGTGGAGGGGATAGTGGTGGTAGAGGACCTGGTGGTGTAGAAGCGGGCGACTGAGGAGGTGGTGGCGGCGGCGGCGGAGGAGCTGGTTGTGTAGGTGCTGGCAGTAGAGGAGGTAAGGCTTCAAGGCAGTGAAAATTGCGATGACAACTGCATATGGATAAAATATATTTTGATTGTTGGGGTTAAATTCACAACAGTCAACCAACAACACTCTTCTAACATCTAAACCGAAATTTCGCCTACATTTTAGATATTGAACAGTAGCTGAAAAATTTATCAGGTGATCCACCATTGAAGAAAGAAAGAAAGAAAGAGAGAGAGAATAAGAAAAGAGTTGGCGTGAAGAGTGGCAAAATGTTTGTGTGTGTGTATATATAGAGAGAGAGCGAAAGAAGAGTTGGCGTAAAGAGTTGCAGAAGGTTTGTATATATATATATATATATGGATTATGTTACTTTGCCTGAATTAGATGACGCACGAGATGACCGAAAGGATAAATCGTGCTAAATTACGATATTTTGATGATATAAATATTGCGATATTTTGTTAAAATTTTTGTGAAAGAAAAGGCGGACGCTCTGAAGTCCGCCCCACATTAAGTCTCTCTCTCTCTCTCTCTCTCTCTCTCGTTCTCCATCAACAGTCGATAGCAAAACGATCGTTGAAGTCATTTTGCCACCAGTTGCTCACAGACGTCGCACAATGCCTCATTGCCTTCTCCAGCAAATGCTCATGCCAGTATAGTCACTAACAACGACAATGCCAGTCCTAGGTTAACTTCTTCCTTTATTTCCTGTAAATGGATGGCTGCATTACAAATTCTGTATTTCGTTCAACACAGCAAACCCAACCCATCTGTTAATGGATGTCACATTGTTGAAGTCCATCGATGAAGCCCGCCATATATCATCTGGAGGACTTCATCCCATATGAAGTCCGCCCAGACTTCATCCAGGCGAAGAAGAAAATAGAGGTGGCAGCGGAGGAGATAGAGGTCGTGGTGGAGGTAGTGGAGTCAGAGAAGGTGGAGGTGGTGTTGGGGGCGTTGGTGGATGAGGAGGATGAGGTGGTGGTGGGGGCGACGGCGACTGCAGAGAAGATGGAGGTGGAAGGGACAGTGGTAGCGGAGGAGCTGGTGCTGTAAGAGCGGGTGACAGAATAGGTCTTTGTGGCCGAGGCAGAAGAGTTGGTGGTGTAAGAGTTGGCGGAAAGGAGATGGTGGTGGAGGCAGTGTTTCACAGCAGTGAAAATTGAGATGACAACCGCATACGACATAAAATATACTTTGATTGTTGTTAGGGTTGAATTCCCAATAGCTATCCAATAACACTCTTCTAACATCTAAATAGAAATTTCGCTTACGTTCCAGATGATGAACAATACTTGGAGAATTTGTCTGGTGATCTGCCATTGAAGAAAGAAAGAAAGAGAGACAGAGAAAGAGAGAAGTGTTGGAGTGAATAGTCCTAGAAGGTTTGTATATATATATATATATATGGATTATGTTACTTTGCCCAAATTAGTTGGCGCATGAGATGTCTGAAAGGATAAATCGCAATATTTTGAGGATGTAAATATAACAATATTTTGTTAAAATTTTGGTGACAAAAAGGGCGGACTCTTTGAAGTCCACCCCCATTAAGTCTCTCTCTCTCTCTCTCTCTTCTCTCTCTCCACCGTGCTCTCCATGGACAGTCGATAGCAAAATGATCGTTGAAGTAATTTCATGGTCGGTTGCTCACAGACGCCACACGGTGCCTCGTCGTCTTCTCCAGCAAATGCTCACGCTAGTATAGCCACCAACAACGACAATGTCAGATCTAGGTTAGCTTCGTTCTTTATTTCCTGTATATGGATGTTTGCATTACAAATTTTGTATTTCGTTCAACACAACAAACCCCACCCATCTGTTAATGGATGTCGTATTGTTGAAGTTCGCCTGGATATCATATGCGATGAAATCCGCCGATGAAGTCCGTCAGATATCATCTGGCGAACTTCATCCCATATAAAGTCCACCCATACTTCATCTAAGCGGAAAAGAAGATGGAGGTGGAGGCGAAGGAGATGGAGGTGTGGTGGAGGAGAAGAAGGTGGCGGCGGTGGAGAAGATGGAGGTGGAGGGGATAGAGGCAACGGAGGACCTTGTGGTGTAGAAGCGGGCGGCAGAGAAGGTGGTGGTGGCAGCGGCGGAGGAGCTAGTGGTGTAGGAACTGGCGGCGGAAGAGGTGGTGGTGGAGGCAAGGCTTCATGGCGGTGAAAATTGCGATGACAATCACATACGACACAAAATATATTTTGATTGTTGTTGGAGCTGAATTCACAACAATCGTCCAACAACACTCTTCTAACATCTAAATCGAAATTTCGCCTACATTCCGGATATTGAATAGTAGTTGAAAAATTTGTCAGGTGATCCACCATTGAAGAAAGAAAGAAAGAGAGAGACAATGAGAAAAGAGTTGGCGTGAAGAGTGGTAGAAGCGAAAGAAGAGTTGGCATAAAGAGTTACAGAAGGTTTGTATATATATATATATGGATTACGCTATGTTGCCTGAATTGGAAAACACACGGGATGAATGAAAAGATAAATCGTGCTAAATCGCGATATTTTGTTAAAATTTTTGTGATAGAAAAGGCGGACTCTTTGAAGTTCGCACACATTAAGTCTCTCTCTCTCTCTCTCTCTCTCTCTCTCTCGCTCTTGCGTTCTCCATCAATGGTCGATAGCAAAACGATCTTTGAAATCATTTCCCCACCAGTGGCTCACAGACATCGCACGGTGCCTCGTCGCCTTCTCCAGCAAACGCTCACGCGAGTATAGTCACCAACAACGGCAATGTCGGACCCAGACTAACAACTTCCCTTATTTTCTTTAAATGGATGGCTAATTTACAAATTCTGTATTTTGTTCAACACAACAAACCCCACCCATTGCTGGAGTTCGCCAATGAAGCCCGACATATATCATCTAGAAGACTTCATCCCATATGAAGTCTACCCAGACTTCATCTAGGCGGAGAAGAAGATGGAGGTGGCAGCGAAGGAGAAGGAGATGGTGGTGGAGGTAGTGGAGTCAGAGAAGGTGGAGGTGGTGTTAGGGGCGTCTATTGAGGAGGATGAGGAGGTGGTGGTGGCAGTAACGACAGAAAAGATGGAGGCGGAGTGGATAGTGGTAGTGGAGGAGCTGGTGTTGTAGGAGCGGGCGATAGCGTAGGTGGTTGTGGCGAGGGTAGAGGAGTTGGTGGTGTAGGAGCTAGCGGCAGAGAAGTTGGTGATGTAGGAGCTGGCGGCAGAGGAGATGGTGGCGGAGGCAGGGCTTCATGGTGGTGAAAATTGCAATGACAACTACATATGGCATAAAATATACTTTGATTGTTGTTGGGGTTGAATTCACAACAGCTATCCAACAAACTCTTCTACCATCTAAATAGAAATTTTGCCTACATTCCAGATATTGAACAATACTTGGAGAATTTGTCTGGTGATCCACTATTGAAGAAAGAAAGAAAGAGAGACAGAGAAAGTGAGAAGCGTTGGCGTGAAGAGTCCCAGAAGGTTTGTATATATATATATGGATTATGCTACTTTTCCCAAATTAGTTGACGCACGAGATGTCTGAAAGGATAAATCACGATATTTTGAGGATGTAAATATCGCAATATTTTGTTAAAATTTTGGTGATAAAAAGGGCGGACTCTTTGAAGTCCGCTCCACATTAAGTCTCTCTCTATTCTCTCTCTTCACTGGGCTCTCCATGGATGGTCGATAGCAAAACGATCGTTGAAGTAATTTCGCGGCTGGTTGCTCACAGACATCGTACTGTGCCTCGTCATCTTCTCCAGCAAATGCTCACACTAGTATAGCCACCAAAAACGGCAATGTCAAACCCAAGTTAGCTTCGTTCTTTATTTCATGTATATGGATGCTTACATTACAAATTATTTATTTTGTTAAACACAACAAACCGCACCCATCTGTTAATGGATGTCATATTGTTTAAGTTCGCTTGGATATCATATGGGATGAAGTTCACTAATGAAGCCCGTCGGATATCATCTAGCGAACTTCATCCCATATATTGTATGCCCAGACTTCATTTAGGCGGAAGAGAAGATGAAGACGACAGCGGAGGAGATGGAGGTGGTGGTGGAAGAGGTGGAGTCGGAGAGGATGGAGATGGTGGTGGAGGAGGTAGATGCTTCCATTACAAATTTTGTATTTCATTCAACACAACAAACCCTACCCATCTGTTAATAGATGTCGTATTGTTGAAGTTTGTCTGTATATCATAAGGGATGAAATCCGCCTATGAAGCCCGCCGGATATCGTCTAGTGAACTTCATCCCATATAATGTTTGCCCAGACTTCATCTAAGTGGAAGAGAAGATGGGGGTGGAGGCGAAGGAGATGGAGGTGGTGGTAGAGGAGGTGGAGTCGTAGAGGATGGAGGTGGTGGTAGAGGAGGTGGAGGCAGTGATCAAGATGGAGGTAGCGGCGACAGAAAAGATGGTGGGAGAGGGGATAGTGGAGGCGAATGAGCTGGTGGTGTAGGAGTAGGCGGTAGATGAGGTGGTGGTGGCGGTAGCGGAGGATAAATCGTGTTAAATCGCAATATTTTGAGGATATAAATATCGCGATATTTTGTTAAAATTCTTGTGACAGAAAAGGCGGACTCTCTAAAGTCCGCCCCACATTAAGTCTCTCTCTCTCTCTCTCTCTCGTGTTCTCCTCAACGGTCTATAACAAAACGATCATTGAAGTCATTTCGCCACCAGTTGCTCATAGACGTTGCACGGTGGCTCGTCGCCTTCTTTAGAAAACGCTCACGCCAGTATAGTCACCAACAACGGCAATGTTGGATCCAGGTCAACTTCTTCCTTTATTTCCTGTAAATGGATGGTTGCATTGCAAATTTTGTATTTCGTTCAACACAGAAAACCCCACCCATCTGTTAATGGATGTCACATTGTCGAAGTCCGCCGATGAAGCCCGTCGGATTTCATCTGGAGGACTTCATTGTATATGAAGTCCGTCCAGACTTCATCTAGGCAAAGAAGAAGATGGAGGTGGCAGCGGAGGAGATGGAGGTAGTGGAGTCGAAGAAGGTGGAGGTGGTGTTGGGGGCATTGGTGGAATAGGAGGAGGAGGTAGTGGTGGTGGCGATGACGACTGCGGAGAAGATAGAGGTGGAGGGGATAGTGGCAACAGAGGAGTTGGTGCTGTAGGACCAGGCGACAGAATAGGTGGTTGTAATGGAGGCAGAAGAGTTGGTAGTGTAGGAGCTGGCGGCAAAGGAGATAGTGGTGGAGGCAGTGCTTCACGACGGTGAAAATTGCGATGACAATCGCATACGGCATAAAATATACTTTGATTGTTGCTGGAGCTGAATTTACAACAGCTATCCAACAACACTCTTCTAGCATCTAAACCAAAATTTCACCTACATTCCAAATATTGAACAGTACTTGGAGAATTTGTCTGATGATTCACCATTGAAGAAAGAAAGAAAGAGAGACAGAGAAAGAGAGAAGCGTTGGAGTGAAGAGTCCCAGAAGGTTTGTATATATATATATATATATGGATTATGCTATTTTACCCAAATTGGTTGACGCACGAGATGTCTGAAATGATAAATCGTGATATTTTGAGGATGTAAATATTGTGATATTTTATTAAAATTTTGGTGACAAAAAAGGAGGACTCTTTGAAGTCCACCCCACTTTAAGTCTCTCTCTATTCTCTCTCTCACCCGTGCTTTCCATGGACGGTCAATAGCAAAATGATCGCTGAAGTAATTTCGCGGTTGGTTGCTCACAAACGTCAAACGGTGTCTCGTCGTCTTCTCCAGCAAATGCTCACGCCAGTATAGCTACCAACAATGGCAATGTCGAACCCAGGTTAGCTTCGTTCTTTATTTCCTGTATATGGATGTTTGCATTACAAATTTTGTATTTCGTTCAACACAACAAATCCCGCCCATCTATTAATGGATGTCGTATTGTCGAGGTTCGCCTGGATATCATATGGGATCAAGTCTACCGATGAAGCCCGTCGAATATCATCTAGCGAACTAGTAGCGCTTATGGGTCTGCATCGTCCGACCAACCTTACAGCTATCCATACGAAAGGTGTAACAAGGCCTACATCCATGAATACAAGTTGAACCTTCATCTAAGGAGAGAACATCCTGGCCATTTGCTGGAGGACAATGCCAAGAACCCACAATCTGCTGCTATTGACAATGATTTGGATGAAGGCAGTGACCACGACGCTTACGCCGGAAGAAAACGTGGAAGCAGTAAGGCTCAGAAGCAAAGCAAAGCAAATGCAAGTCACGAAGATGGCTAAGCATTTAAGTAAACTTCTGCTGACAAAACTAATAGAATGTAGGATTTCAAAAGTAGCTAAGCATCCATTGAGTTTCACTGTATTGAATAAGTGTGTGGAGATTGTTTAGAAAATGGCAAACGCTTTGTGTATGTGTAAAATGTCTCCAATTGTCAAGAGAATTAAAGATATTAACAGTGTCTGTATGTTGACTGTGTTTAACATGCATTGGAGAGGAAGTCACGAAGATAGCTAGGCAAGTTTGTGTTTTTTAGTCTACATAAGAGAATGTGCTCAATGCTTTTTGACCAATCTGTGGGTTAATCAAGATGCAGATGGTTTGTTTTGGCCGGATGGCTTGGCTTCATGCCCTTCCATGGTCAGGATTTTAAACACTGGACTTGATTGCTTGGATTACCTAAATGTTGGATAGCTATTGAACTAGGGTAGTAGAATGTGCTGAGGGTGTGTTGCGGCTATTATTTAGCTCAGAGAAATGAGCAGGAGTACAAGAATATGAAGTCTCAATTAATAGGTAGCTATCCAATTATTTAGCTCAGAGTCATCATTTTTTTTCTTTTGGTTAATTTTGTATTTATTTAGTTACTATAATTTGGAACTTAAGTTTTCATTTTGTATTCTGTGAGTGAAGAATTGCATATTTGTCTTTCTTTATTGATTGGATAAAATGGAATTTGATAATTTTATTAGATATTAAACTTCATGATCAAATAATCGTCGCAGAATATATAATATGGTGGATGTGGCGGTCAAATATGCCCAACCTCCAGAGAATGTATTAAAAACTTCAGAGGCGTCTGCTAACTAGTAGCGCTTATGGGTCTGCATCGTTCGACCAACCTTACAGCTATCCATACGAAAGGTGTAACAAGGCCTACATCCATGAATACAAGCTGAACCTTCATCTAAGGAGAAAACATCCTGGGCATTTGCTGGAGGACAATGCCAAGAACCCACAATCTGCTGCTATATATTGACAATAATGATTTGGATGAAGGCAGTGAACCATGATGCTTACGCCGGAAGAAAACATGGAAGCAGTAAGGTTGAGAAGCAAAGCAAATCCAAGGCAAGTCACGAAGATAGCTAAGCATTTAAGTAAACTTCTGCTGACAAAACTAATAGAATGTAGGATTTCAGAAGTAGCTAAGCATCCATTGAGTTTCATTTTATTGAATAAGTGTGGGGAGATTGTTCAGAAAATGGAAAAACGCTTTGTGTATGTGTAAAATGTCTCCAATTGTCAAGAGAATTAAAGATATTAACAGTGTCTGTATGTTGACTGTGTTTAACATGCATTGGACACGAAGTCACGAAGATAGCTAGGCATGTTTGTGTTTTTTAGTCTACATAAGAGAATGTGCTCAATGCTTTTTGACCAATCTGTGGGTTAATCAAGATGCAGATGGTTTGTTTTGGCCGGATGACTTTGCTTTCATGCCTTTCCATGGTCAGGATTTTAAACACTGGACTTGATTGCTTGGATTACCTAAAGGTTGGATAGCTATTGAACTAGGGTAGTAGAATGTATTGACGGTGTGTTGCGGCTATTATTTAGCTCAGAGAAATGAGCAGGAGTGCAAGAATACAAAGTCTCAATTAATGGGTAGCTCGCCAATTATTTAGCTCAGAGTCATCATTTTTTTTCTTTTGGTTAATTTTGTATTTATTTAGTTACTATAATTTGGAACTTAAGTTTTCATTTTGTATTCTGTGAGTGAAGAAGTGCATATTTGTCTTTCTTTATTAATTGGATAAAATAGAATTTGATAATTTTATTAGATATTAAACTTCATGATCAAATAATCGCCGCAGAATATATAATGTGGTGGATGTGGCGGTCAAATATGCCCAACCTCTAGAGAAGGTATTAAAAACTTCAGAGGCGTCTGCTAACTAGTAGCGCTTATGGGTCTGCATCGTTCGACCAACCTTACAGTTATCCATACAAAAGGTGTAACAAGGCCTACATCCATGAATACAAGCTGAACCTTCATCTAAGGAGAAAACATCCTGGGCATTTGCTGGAGGACAATGCCAAGAACCCATAATCTGCTGCTATTGACAATGATTTGGATGAAGGCAGTGATCACGACGCTTACGCCGAAAGAAAACGTAGAAGCAGTAAGGCTCAGAAGCAAAGCAAAGCAAATGCAAGTCACGAAGATGGCTAAGTAAACTTCTGCTGACAAAACTAATAGAATGTAGGATTTCAGAAGTAGCTAAGCATCCATTGAGTTTCACTGTATTGAATAAGTGTGTGGAGATTGTTCAGAAAATGGCAAAACGCTTTGTGTATGTGTAAAATGTCTCCAATTGTCAAGAAAATTAAAGATATTAACAGTGTCGGTATGTTGACTGTGTTTAACATGCATTGGACACGAAGTCACGAAGATAGCTAGGCATGTTTGTGTTTTTTAGTCTACATAAGAGAATGTGCTCAATGCTTTTTGACCAATCTGTGGGTTAATCAAGATGCAGATGGTTTGTTTTGGTCGGATGGCTTGGCTTAATGCCCTTCCATGGTCAGGATTTTAAACACTGGACTTGATTGCTTGGATTACCTAAATGTTGGATAGCTATTGAACTAGGGTAGTAGAATGTGCTGAGGGTGTGTTGCAGTTATTATTTAGCTCAGAGAAATGAGCAGGAGTACAAGAATACGAAGTCTCAATTAATGGGTAGCTCGCCAATTATTTAGCTCAGAGTCATCATTTTTTTTCTTTTGGTTAATTTTGTATTTATTTAGTTACTATAATTTGGAACTTAAGTTTTCATTTTGTATTCTGTGAGTGAAGAAGTGCATATTTGTCTTTCTTTATTGATTGGATAAAATGGAATTTGATAATTTTATTAGATATTAAACTTCATGATCAAATAATCGCCGCAGAATATATAATGTGGTGGATGTGGCGGTCAAATATGCCCAACCTCCAGAGAAGGTATTAAAAACTTCAGAGGCGTCTGCTAACTAGTAACGCTTATGGGTCTGCATCGTCCGACCAACCTTACAGCTATCCATACGAAAGGTGTAACAAGGCCTACATCCATGGATACAAGCTGAACCTTCATCTAAGGAGAAAACTTCCTGGGCATTTGCTGGAGGACAATGCCAAGAACCCACAATCTGCTGCTATATATTGATAATAATGATTTGGATGAAGGCAGTGAACGATGATGCTTACGCCGGAAGAAAACGTGGAAGCAGTAAGGTTCAGAAGCAAAGCAAATCCAAGGCAAGTCACGAAGATAGCTAAGCATTTAAGTAAACTTCTGCTAACAAAACTAATAGAATGTAGGATTTCAAAAGTAGCTAAGCATCCATTGAGTTTCACTGTATTGAATAAGTGTGTGGAGATTGTTCAAAAAATGGCAAAACGCTTTGTGTATGTGTAAAATGTCTCCAATTGTCAAGAGAATTAAAGATATTAACAGTGTCGGTATGTTGACTGTGTTTAACATGCATTGGACACGAAGGTACGAAGATAGCTAGGCATGTTTGTGTTTTTTTGTCTACATAAGAGAATGTGCTCAATGCTTTTTGACCAATCTGCGGGTTAATCAAGATGCAGATGGTTTGTTTTGGCCGGATGGCTTTGCTTTCATGGCTTTCCATGGTCAGGATTTTAAACACTGGACTTGATTGCTTGGATTACCTAAAGGTTGGATAGCTATTGAACTAGGGTAGTAGAATGTACTGATGGTGTGTTGCGGCTATTATTTAGCTCAGAGAAATGAGCAGGAGTACAAGAATACGAAGTCTCAATTAATGGGTAGCTCGCCAATTATTTAGCTCAGAGTCATCATTTTTTTTCTTTTGGTTAATTTTGTATTTATTTAGTTACTATAATTTGGAACTTAAGTTTTCATTTTGTATTCTGTGAGTGAAGAAATGCATATTTGTCTTTCTTTATTGATTGGATAAAATAGAATTTGATAATTTTATTAGATATTAAACTTCATGATCAAATAATCTTCGCAGAATATATAATGTGGTGGATGTGGCGGTCAAATATGCCCAACCTCCAGAGAAGGTATTAAAAACTTCAGAGGTGTTTGCTAACTAGTAGCGCTTATGGGTCTGCATCGTCCGACCAACCTTACAGCTATCCATACGAAAGGTGTAACAAGGCCTACATCCATGAATACAAGTTGAACCTTCATCTAAGAAGAGAACATCCTGGGCATTTGCTGGAGGACATTGCCAAGAACCCACAATCTGCTGCTATTGACAATGATTTGGATTAAGGCAGTGACCACGACGCTTACGCCGGAAGAAAACGTGGAAGTAGTAAGGCTCAGAAGCAAAGCAAAGCAAATGCAAGTCACGAAGATGGCTAAGCATTTAAGTAAACTTCTGCTGACAAAACTAATAGAATGTAGGATTTCAAAAGTAGCTAAGCATCCATTGAGTTTCACTGTATTGAATAAGTGTGTGGAGATTGTTCAGAAAATGTCAAACGCTTTGTGTATGTGTAAAATGTCTCCAATTGTCAAGAGAATTAAAGATATTAACAGTGTCTGTATGTTGACTGTGTTTAACATGCATTGGACACGAAGTCACGAAGATAGCTAGGCATGTTTGTGTTTTTTAGTCTACATAAGAGAATGTGCTCAATGCTTTTTGACCAATCTGTGGGTTAATCAATATGCAGATGGTTTGTTTTGGCCGGATGGCTTGGCTTCATGCCCTTCCATGGTCAGGATTTTAAACACTGGACTTGATTGCTTGGATTACCTAAATGTTGGATAGCTATTGAACTAGGGTAGTAGAATGTGCTGAGGGTGTGTTGCGGTTATTATTTAGCTCAGAGAAATGAGCAGGAGTACAAGAATACGAAGTCTCAATTAATGGGTAGCTCCCCAATTATTTAGCTCAGAGTCATCATTTTTTTTCTTTTGGTTAATTTTGTATTTATTTAGTTACTATAATTTGGAACTTAAGTTTTCATTTTGTATTCTGTGAGTGAAGAAGTGCATATTTGTCTTTCTTTATTGATTGGATAAAATGGAATTTGATAATTTTATTAGATATTAAACTCCATGATCAAATAATCGCCGCAGAATATATAATGTGGTGGATGTAGCGGTCAAATATGCCCAACCTCCAGAGAAGGTATTAAAAACTTCAGAGGCGTCTGCTAACTAGTAGCGCTTATGGGTCTGCATCGTCCGACCAACCTTATAGCTCTCCATACGAAAGGTGTAACAAGGCCTACATCCATGGATACAAGCTGAACCTTCATCTAAGGAGAAAACATCCTGGGCATTTGCTGGAGGACAATGCCAAGAACCCACAATCTGCTGCTATATATTGATAATAATGATTTGGATGAAGGCAGTGAACCATGATGCTTACGCCGGAAGAAAACGTGGAAGCAGTAAGGTTCAGAAGCAAAGCAAATCCAAGGCAAGTCACGAAGATAGCTAAGCATTTAAGTAAACTTATGCTGACAAAACTAATAGAATGTAGGATTTCAGAAGTAGCTAAGCATCCATTGAGTTTCACTGTATTGAATAAGTGTGGGGAGATTGTTCAGAAAATGGCAAAACGCTTTGTGTATGTGTAAAATGTCTCCAATTGTCAAGAGAATTAAAGATATTAACAGTGTCTGTATGTTGACTGTGTTTAACATGCATTGGACACGAAGTCACGAAGATAGCTAGGCATGTTTGTGTTTTTTAGTCTACGTAAGAGAATGTGCTCAATGTTTTTTGTCCAATCTGTGGGTTAATCAAGATGCAAATGGTTTGTTTTGGTCGGATGGCTTGGCTTCATGCCCTTCCATGGTCAGGATTTTAAACACTGGACTTGATTGCTTGGATTACCTAAATGTTGGATAGCTATTGAACTAGGGTAGTAGAATATACTGAGGGTGTGTTGCGGCTATTATTTGGCTCAGAGAAATGAGCAGGAGTACAAGAATACGAAGTCTCAATTAATGGGTAGCTCGCCAATTATTTAGCTCAGAGTCATCATTTTTTTTTCTTTTGGTTAATTTTGTATTTATTTAGTTACTATAATTTGGAACTTAAGTTTTCATTTTGTATTCTGTGAGTGAAGAAGTGCATATTTGTCTTTCTTTATTGATTGGATAAAATGGAATTTGATAATTTTATTAGATATTAAACTTTATGATCAAATAATCGCCACAGAATATATAATGTGGTGGATGTGGCGGTCAAATATGCCCAACCTCCAGAGAAGGTATTAAAAACTTCAGAGACGTCTGCTAACTAGTAGCGCTTATGGGTCTGCATCGTCTGACCAACCTTACAGCTATCCATACGAAATGTGTAACAAGGCCTACATCCATGAATACAAGCTGAACCTTCATTTAAGGAGAAAACATCCTGGGCATTTGCTGGAGGACAATGCCAAGAACCCACAATCTGCTGCTATATATTGACAATAATGATTTGGATGAAGGCAGTGAACCATGATGCTTACGCCGGAAGAAAACTTGGAAGCAGTAAGGTTCAGAAGCAAAGCAAATCCAAGGCAAATCTGAAGCATCCTCCTACAAAGGTTGCACGTAAGGGTTCAACCGCGTCGCCCGCCAACATGAATGTTGCTGCAGCAAAAAAAAAGCCATGGCCGGTCAAAGAAGAGATATATGAATTAAGAAGATAGCGAAGAAACAGAAGAGGATCGTGACAATGTGGAGGATGGGTGGAGATATGCTGAAAATAACGAGGACGACGATGAAGAGACCGAGTACGAGGAGGACTAGCTAGGAAGGATTGCAAGAGTACCCCACCCCACACCCAGTTTGAGCTGATTTCATTTTGTACATGCCTTAATATTTGGCGGAATGAAACCGTTTGCCAGTAGCAAGATTTTGACTGTTTTGTAGTGTACATTATAAGTGTCTCCTGCATCTGCCATGTGTCCTAGGTGGTGATCCTCCTCCACTTCCAAGTAAAATATTAAATTGAAGTTGACGGTGGGGTCACATTGTATTTGAAGCGCTGAAACTGAAAGTTCAGACCCTTCTGCTCTATGCCTGTGCTGATGAGTTTTAAAATTTTTAAAGTTTTTCTTTCCTGAGTTTTAGTTATTTGTTTATTAGATCTTTTAGTGCCACAATTTTATTTATTAAAAAATTGAAATTATTAAATGAAATGTTATATGTTTAAATTATCTTAAATTACAAGTCCCCGCGCACGCAATGCACATGTTATTATGCATTACTTAACACACTATTGAGTCACTTACGTAAATTATATTTAACATGTATGAGATTTGATCAAGAGTGGATGCATTCTTAACATTTAAGAAATGACAGAAATATTCATCCGACTTTACAACTTTAATTATCTGACTTTAAATGTGTCAAATTAACTTTTTATCGTAAATTAGTGCTCTATTTATGATGAAGATTATAAATGTTATTTAATTATTTATTATTTTGAATTTCATATTTTCATTTATTACATACTGTCATATATCTTCAAAATCTTCTTCTTTTTGGAATCTAGATTTTGAAAATCACGATTTGAGTTACCATATACTACCATATATCTAGATAAACATCTAGTATATTACAGTTACCAAATACTGTCATATATCTTCACAATAGAATATGTCATTATTAAAACTATGTTCTATTTATAATGAAAATTATAAATAATATTTAACCATTTGTTATTTTGTACTTCATATTCAGTTATCATATATTGTCATATATTTTTAAAATATTTTTCTGTTTGACATCTAAATAAGCATTTGTGAAATTTTTTTTGAAAATCATGATTTGAGTATTATCGTATACTACAACATATCTAAATAAGTATCTGGTCTATGGCAGTTACCATATGATATAGCTTCACAATGGAAGATCTACTCATTAAAATTTGTACTCTATTTATATATTTAGTTACCATGTACTGGTATATATGTTCAAAATGTTTAAGGGGATGACAACTTCTCTCCAAATCCTAATAAGGGACTGACTAGAAGATGTTTAGATTTGTTCTAGATTTAGATTTATTGGGGTTTGGAGTACTATTTCAAGTAGATATGTAGCCTACTATAAACAAATCTAAATGGCACCCACCCATTTTAATTAATTCCTCCGAAAGCGTCGTTTAGGACGCTAACATGGTATGTAAATATTCAAAGTTTGACATTCTCTATTAATATTTTATATATTTATATTATTATTATTATAAAAAATATAAAATATTAATATATATAGAGTGTCAACATAAGTTCTCAAATTATATTTTCATCTATGATATAATGGACTTATAAAAATTAGTAAAGAATGTACTCGATCGGTACCATTTGACAATTAAATAGAATTTTACTTGAACATGTTTTATTTATCCAATTTATCTGCTTTATCTCAAATTGGAGGCACTCACTCTTCATATATATATTTCTTCTCACCCCTTACTTAAAACGCACGCATGAATTAAGCAAACTTTTCTATCATTGCATTGCATCTGATTATGCACAGCAAGATGTATTAATTAGCAACAACAATCTTCTAACTGTTGTTGTTATTACTATGTACTATTGTAAACCAATTAAGGAGGAGCCTTTTATTCTTAGAATTGAGATAAATGAATGAAGCACCCATTAACATTTTCATGCCAAGAAAACATAGTAAAACACACACCCTACAAAGAAAAGAAGCAAATTAACACACACCGATACAAAAAAGCATCCCATGCACAGCAAATTAAATTCTTTGGGATCCCATAGCAAAACACATGCACACACACACAAAACCACAAACAAATACCAGTCTATCATCCGCTTCTTTCCCTGCCCACCCTTGTTGTGTTTGACCCAGGTCTTGTAAGTTTTTGGGTCAATTCCTATCCCTTGGCAAAACATCTTGATGATTGCTTTGTCCCTTCTTGCTGTTCGTCACCCACAATCTTTAGCAAACTCTTTCATTCTGGCCTGCTGCTCGTCAGTTAACTTTGTTTTTTTTCTTTTCGATGTTGCTCCGCCCGCCTCTGACGCCGCTGATGCCGTCTCCATCACCGATGGAGGAGAAAGTGGTGGCTGAAGAGGATCAAGAATTTCAGAATAGATTTCGCCGGTGGGAAGCACCTCCTCCTGGCGATGAAAGTTCTGGTGACAACCACAAGCTGCACAGGATATGACTTCATTCTCATTAGGGATAAATTCACAGCAACCATCTAATACTACTCTTCCAACGTCTATGCCAAAGTTACGACAACACTCTCTGAACTGAACTGCTTGGAAACGAAAAAGATATTCTACCATTGATGAAAGAGACAGAGAGGAGTTGTAGATTAAGCTGGATCAATGTGATATATATATATATATAGAGAGAGAGAGAGAGAGAGAGAGATGCTAATTAAAATTCAAAAAATAAAAGATTTTAAGTGGGATTTGATTAGAGATAATGGGAGGTGATGGACTAGAAATAGGAGTCCCTTTCAAATAAGATTTGCTTTGGTTGTACATTGTTACGAGAGATTGAAATGGCTACTACTCAAATTGATAAAAAAAAAGATTTTTCATCACAAAATAAGTAAAAAAATCATCTTTATATTTATAGAATGAGTATTATGATAATAATTTTATTTTTAATTTTTTTAATTATATATTATGTTTGCGATTGGGCATATATATGAAAGAAATGGTTGCCATATTATATATTAGTTGAAATTTATCCTCCACGTGTATTTGACATCTAACTAATTTTTTATTAATTATACGTAATTATAATAAATTATTTATGCTATTAAAAATTAAAAAAATTAATTTTGTGAGTTGTATTCAATTCTTACATACATATATATATAATGTAGTACTCTCTTAATAAAATCAAATTAAGATAATGCAATTAATCTGTTAGCAAAGATTGAGAAATTGAGTGGATTTAAATATAAAATATAGAAACAATTAATGGGGGATATGAGGGAAGGGATGGGAAGGAAAGAAAAATGGAAAGAATTATTCATGCCTTTCTCGTTCGATTTGAATCTCGAATTGCTTGTCATATAATCATTTTTTTAGAATATTCAAAATTTTATCTTTGAATATTCTAAAAAAATGATTTCATCTCTAATAAAAAAAAAATTATCTCTAATTTTGTATTTGACGGAAAAAGCTCTCAAAGACTTAATTTTTTCCTAAATGATATCGAAGACGAAAAATTTCAGATTCTGTCTTTGATTCGGACGACATTTAAAAACAAAATTTTTTCCTCACTAATTCTATCTATGATGTACAAACAAACAAATTCTCTCTAAAATCATCTCTAAAAGAAATTTTAGTTCTCCGTCTCAAAATCCAAAATAATTTTACACCACCTTTTGCTTATTGGGATGTTTGCCAAATATTCAATTTTACTCTTTGTTTGATTTCTTCTATAATTTCATTCTATTTTTATATTGAGGGAATGTATTTTTTTGGTATAAAATTTTAATAATTAGAATAAGTTTTTGAATATTTTATTTAAAATATAAAAATTATAAAATTTAAAGTCGTCATTTTTCACATTAACTATAAAATTACTTTAAAATCAATTATGCCACTATATCAAACTTATTTCTATAAAAGTATTATCTAAAAAAGTAATTAGTACCAGTAATCAAGTGTATTTTTTAATTTGTGCATCCATAAAACATGCGACACATTCTTAATTATTTATAATCTGGACAATAATAGCAGAAAAAATAAAAAATAATAAATGAAGGAACCTTGTCAAAGAGTGACGCTTGTTAATTATAATTCGAATTTTATTAGTTTCTCAATAGAATCTGAATAAAAGTTATTTAAGCATAATAAATAAGTTAATCAATCTTTTACTAATAAAAAAAACAAGTAAATACAAAAGTCATTTCCGAACTCGTTAGAAGTGTATTTAGATAATTGAATTTCAAGAATTAAATTATTGATTCAAAAATTTAATCGATGAGTTGTGACTCCACCCAACTTTTTTTAGTGCAAAAAGTATGCCCAACCTCCAGAGAAGGTATCAAAAACTTCAAAGGCGTCTTCTAGCTAGCTAGTAGTGCTTATGGGTCTACATCGTCCTGTGACCGACCTTATAGCTGTCCATACGAAGAGTGTGACAAGGCCTACATCCATAAATACAAGCTGAACCTTCATTTAAGGAGAGAACATTCTAGGCATTTGCTGGAGGACAATGCCAAGAACCCACAATCTGCTGCTATATATATATTGACAATAATTATTTGGATGAAGGCAGTGACCACGATGCTTAGCCGGAAGAAAACATGGAAGCAGCCCCTAGGGGCATAGCCAAGTGGTAAAGGGGTAGGCTGAAAAGCTTGTCTGGAGGTTCCTAGTGTAGGTTCGATTCCTGGGGGAAGCAGAATGCTTCTTTCTGGGGGAGGACCTTAGGAGTGATATTAATGGTGCTTAGGCTTACCACCCTGATCACTTGGGCACATCCCTCGATTTACCTCCTCAGTGTAGTTCTAGGGGCGGGGTGACTGAGGACGCCAGTAATAAGGCGTAATCTAAAAAAGAAAACGTGGAAGCAGTAAGGTTCAGAAGCAAAGCAAATCCAAGGTAAATCTGAAGCTTGCTGCCTTCTACAAAGGATGCACGTAAGGGTTCAACCGTGTCGCCAGCCAACATGAATGCTGCAGAAAAAAAAAAACAGCCATTGCCGGTCAAAGAAGAGATATATGAATTAAGAAGATAACGAAGAAACAGAAGAGGATCGTAACAATGTGGAAGATGGGTGGAGATATGCTGAAAATAACGAGGACGACGATGAAGAGACCGAGTACGTACTAGGAGGACTCGTTAGGAAGGATTGCAAGAGTGCCCCACCCCACACCCCGTTTGCCGGAATGCGGCCGTTTGCCAGTACCAAGATTCTGACTGCATTGTAGTGTACATCATAAGTGTCACCTGCATCTGCTGTGTCTCCTGGGCGGTGATCCTCCACTTCCATGTAAAATATTAAATTGAAGTTGACGTACGGTGGGTTCATATTGTATTTCTGTGGCTGTGCTGATGAGTTTTAAAATTTTTAAAGTTTTCCTGAGTCTTAGTTATTTGTTTATTAGATCTTTTAGTTAGTGCTATAATTTTATTTATTTATTAACAAATTGAAATTACTAAATGAAATATTATATATTTGAATTATCTTAAATTACAAGCCCACGCACGCAATGCATTCGTGATTATGCATTACTGAACATACGTACTATTGAGTCACTTACAATCTTTATTCAATTATTTTTTAAAAAAATAAATTATATTTAACATCTATGAGAGATTTGACAAAGAGTGTTGGCACTCTTGAAATTTGAGAAACGAGACAAATATTCATTTGACTTTACAACTCTAATTATCTAACTCTAAATGTGTCTAATTAACTTTATATCATAAATTATAGGGTAACTTATATGAAACTCCTTACACTTAGAGTCATGTGTAATTTACCTCTCCTCTATTTTCAATTGCATCAAATAACCCCCTTACATTTTCAAAATGTTGCAATCAACCATAATTTATTGTTATTTTACATAATTTTGTACAATAATTTACATACAAAATACATAATTTTACATATAGAATTTTAATATATCAAAAAATATAAAATTTTACATTAATCAACCAATAGATTGCATAAAATTATGTAAAATAACAATAAATTATAGTTGATTACAATATTTTGAAAGTATAAGAAGATTATTTGATGTAATTGAAAACACAAGAAGATAAATTACACATGACCTTAAGTGTAAAAAAGTTTCATATAACTTACCTTAAATTATAACGATTTAAAACAAAGTAACTTAGCCTCTTAAAGCGTCAAATCAGTGAAATAATTTGTACAACAAAATCATATCTTAACAAATCCCCGAGTATATGATTTGTCCCCTCATTCTTAGATGTAGATTTAATTTCAAAATAGAATATATCATTATTAAAAGTTATGTTTCATTTATGACGACGAGTATAAATGTTACTTAACAAATTTTTGAAATTCATATTGAGTTATCGTATGCTATTATATGTTTTAAAAATTTTCTTTTGCTTAGCATCTAGATAAGTAGTTGTGAATTTTTTTTTTGAAAAATCACGATTTGAGTTGCCACCATATACTGCCATATATCTTCCCAATAAAACATATCATTATTAAAAATTATGCTCCATTTATGATAAAGATTGTAAATGATATTTAACTATTTATTATTCTAAACTTCACATTCAATTACCATATATTGCAATATACCTCCAAAATCTTTTTCTATTTGGCATGATTTAAATAAACATTTGTGAAAAAACTTTTAAAAATCACAATTTGAGTAATTACCTTATATTGCCATATATATAAATAAGCCTCTAGTATATTATGCCAGTTACTATATATTGTCATATATCTTCTATTTAAGATAAAAATTGTAAATACTATTTAACTATTTGTTATTTGAACTCCATATTAAGTTATCATATATTGTCATGTATCTTCAAAATCTTTAAAGGGAAGACTACTTCTCTCTAAATACTCCAAGACGGTTTAGAATTGCTGTAGACTTTTGGGCGGTTTGGAGTATTACAATTAGATATACAGCCACCTATAAACAAATCTAAATGGTACCCATTTTAATTAATTCCTTCAAACCGGTCATTTATAACGTTAGCAGACTAAATGGCAAAAAAGATTAATCTTGCTAGGATATGATAATTATTGGGTTATCAATTATGTTCGTCTCTCTCTGTCTCAGCTACTGCTTCAATTGGGTCCCATCGAAATCTGTGAAAATGTTGGTGGTGAAGAAGATCCAAGCATTTCATAACAGATTTCGCCGGCTTGTTGGAAGGCGCCTCCTCCCGACGACGATGGAATTAAGCTCCGATGACAACTACAAATTGCACGGAGCATGTCCTGACCCAGAAACAAAATTGATAACCTTGAACAAGACCCTTTTATTGCAAGATATTAAAAAGAAATCTCAAGCAAAATCCTTTTATTCTTTTTTGAGAAAAAAAAAGTACTTGCATTTTATTTTTTTGCATTGTTCCAAAAACATAGCAAAACACACACACACACACACAAAGAGAAAACCACAAATAAGTGAAAACATACTTTTTTATTATTATTATCCTAAAATTTTTGAACTTACACGTAACTAATTCGGTGATCTTCCCCTCTTATTTACCCTTACATGAATCTAGATGCAGTCACAATTTTGACCAAGTAAATGTTCAAAAACTCGGCTAAGACCCCTAAAAAGACAACAAAATATGTCAAGACCTTATCTTCACAAGAATTCAAACCTTCAATACTCTTTTAACCTTCACATATTTTATCGCTACAACATAATTGATAATACTGGACCGATCACTGAAATCTATCTCGAAACAAGTACCTGCAAAGGCGAGACTTTAATCTCCCAGAATGACTCCGACGCTCAAGTCAATTGAAGAAAATATCCAAAATGAAAAATCACTCAATAGTCAAATACAAATACACATACCTGTAGAAGTTGATCTCTATTTAAATATGACGTAAAACTTACTCTAAAGAGATAGGATAACTTTCGAAAAAGACACTGGAGATAATCTCGATTGACCAAGTCAATCTCGTTCAAAATTAAATATAGGATGAAAATCTAAAAAACACGTGGCGCTTCCTGAGATAGATACATGACGGCACCAAACTAGTAATACCCAAGGGTAGTATAATAAATTTACCCTTAATAAAATGTCCACTCACCAATAACCATGGATTAGCCTACTATTTAATGTTTTTTCTATTATACTTTTGCAAGGACTTTCTTTTAATTATTGGGGCTGACTATAAGACCTATAGCCGTTTACATTTGTTGTAGACGACATAGTAAAGAATGCACTTAATTGGTGACATTAATCGACAATTAATTAAATAAAATTTTACTTGAATATATATGTTTTATTTATCCAAATTTGAGACAGCCACTTTTCATATATATGTTTCTTCTTCACCCCTACTTAAAAAGCATGAATTAAGCGAACTTTTCTATCGTTGCATTGCATCTAATCATGCATAGCAAAATATATTAATTAGCAACAATAATCTTTACTGTTGTTTCTATTACTACGTAATATTGTAAAACTAGAATTTTACAATCTTTAAACAGCATGAATATGTTAGAAAACATCAATGACAAATGAATGTTGCATTTAGAATTTCCTATTAAACTCTTGAACAAGGAGTCCAGACTGAGCCAGCTAAACTAAATTGAGAGTTTAGACAAAAAAAATTTATCGAGACCTTTTCAAGAGTATTATTTTTTTTATAAAATAAAAAATACTACACCAGCTTACAAAAAAATTTCGCTTTTATTAAATTAAAAAAATTAAAATTTAATTTTATATGATAACCTCGTAATAATAATAAATTTTTAATAAAAATATAATATTTTAGAGAAAAAAAAGTCAAACATCCTATTACAGTAAATAAAAATAATAAAATTAATTTTCCTGAAACTTGAAAACATAGTACAAATCGAGTAAAAAATTATAACTCCCTGATTCTTCTTCCCAAATTCATACATTAAACTGATAACATTAAAAATAAAATTTACCAATAATAAGCAAATTACAATTTCACATACATTAAATTACATTTAATTTTATATAAAATTAATTTCTTTTACCTTTTAAAATATAAAATTATTTATTAAATCTTCTTAATTAAATCAATCTCATAAATCGCGTTCAATAAATAATATAACTAATCTATTCAATCTTCCTTATGCTAGAATTAATCTCAAATATAATTTTATCAACTTCAATTTTAAAAAACTTCTTTTCACAAAAGCTATTGAAAGTAGAAATGTAAAAAAATATTATATAAACAATATATACATTTAAAATATAATACTCTTTTAATGTATTAAAAAATTTCTACTGGATTATTTTTTTTCCCTTAAAAAAATTCTCTAAAAACTCTTTAATTTTAAAAAATTGAATCTAAACTATTTATACCAGAAAATTCATTAAATTTAAAAATAATTTCAAGATTCAAACAATACCCTACTAAAATATCTTCTTCCATTAATTATAATTTTTTAAAATTACATAGAAATCCAAATTTTTTTTTTTCATTCCAAATTGCTCAAACCTATTTCAAAGTGAAAAAAATAATTTGATCAATCATGCATATAAAATAATCAATTCTAAATGATTCAACGAATTGTGTTTTATCATCGACGTTTTTATCAAAATATTTTTCTTACAAATCACACATTTTTCACATAATACCGATTCTACTTCCATTTCATTTGTAAGTTTTTTTTGGCAAAAACCATACAAGATTGAAATTCATTTCACCCATATAAGTTTCCAAAAAAAAAAAAACTTTTAATTGATCTATAACAACATCAATATGCATTTTAAAAGCTCTTAATAACTAAATTAATTGCGTACAAAATATCATACCACATAATTACACCCAACAAAAATTTAAAATTCTCTAATTCATACATTGCAAGACATTTAACTTCACTGTTTATTTTAACATCATCACTACTTTATGCTAATTCAAACAAAACATCTCGTATTTTTTGAACTTAAAATCTAATTGCCTAAACACTTTCAATATAACTTTCCCAACGAATTTATGACAATGATTTAATCATTAAATTAAATGTTATCTTTTAATATTTTTTATTTTTTCATTGAAAAAAAAATAATAAACATAATAAATATATGCGTTATTAAATTTCGAAAAAAGATGCAACTAAAGAGGTGACAACATTAAAAAAAAAATACTAATTTAAGACTGTAACAATCAAATAGTATATATAATGTTCTAGAATTTATCTTCAATAATCTTTTCTACACACCTTATTATTTTCCCCTCATATTAGACCCGTTATCATATCCTTATCCTCTTATATCATTAAAATATCGAGATTCAAAATTTTAATTTCTTTTATAAGTTCACTAAAGAGACATTTTCTAGAAATATCATCCACTTTTAAAAATCTAACAAAATATTATTCAATTACTATTAGAATATACACGTACCTTAATATAAAAGACATTTGTTCTTGATAACATAAATTTTAAATACAATCAAGTATAATATAAAAATATTTTGACTCTTTAATTTTCTTCAAAATCATACTCTTGACTTTATGTGCTAATATCTATATCAATTCATTTTGAATATTATGTCCAAGTAATGATTATAAATTTTACCGTTTTAAATGTCATACATGTTCTAATCTTGAATCAAATTCATCTGTCATTTTAACACGATATAAAAAAAAATCATTATTCACATGATAGATTTTTTCATTAATTTCACAAAATGCCAAATTATATTTAGCTAGAATTTTTATCATAATAATAATTCTTTTAAAAATATTTCTCTAATGTTCTTTTTCTCTACTAATTCTTACTTGCACATCCCTGTCAATTTATTTACTCTTAAATGATTAAACTATCGATATCTAAATCAAGATGGACACCATTCTTACTTGATGATAACTATAAATTATTAAATATTTTACTTTAAAGTGAAGAAGTTAAAAATACTTCAAATTTTCTCTATTTATTTATAACGTTTTGTTCTAGCGCTACAAGACTTACATTCTCTGAGATTCATAACATAAATTATGTCATCATCTCCACGATCTTCATCATCTCTAATTAAATTTCTCCATTGTCTTCCCCCCTCCCCCTCTCTCCACCCACGTGTTTTTGATTTTTGACTCGATTTTTGAAAATTTTTTTATCAATCCTTATTTTTTGATAAAATTTATTGATCATTTCTCTCTTTTCGATGTTCGACATCCATACTATTTAACGTATTCCGCTATTTTCATGTCCTGCTCCTCTGTAAATTTAGTCTAGTGCCTCCTCATCGCTGTTTTTAAAAATTTGTCAAAAAATAAATTACTCATCTACAACAAAACTGACACTGCTGACTATTAAAGTAAAAACAAGAATAACAGTACGTACATTATATTTTTTAACAAGTATTTACACAAACAAATATTAACTATTTACCTTTATTGTCCTTCACCCACGTCTTGTAGGCTTCGGGATCAACTCCAATCTTTTCGCAAAATCATTTTGACTGTTTAATTTCTTTTTTTTGTTCGTTAACTATCCTATTGGGGGAACTCTTCTATTTTCGCATGTTATTTTGCAATAAACATTATTTTTTGTCTCCTCACCATTAATCCGCTAGACTCCAACGACGCCACCACTGCCAGTGAAAGTGGTTGAGATGGCAATGGTGAAAAAGATGGAAAAGATAGAGGTGATGGTGATGATAGTGACAACAAAGAAGATAAAAATAGTGGTAATAGTGGCAGTTTTCACCGGTTGAAAGACCTGCTTTCTCGCCTACCCCCTCCGACCACCACCGCCGCCACAATTATCAATATCCCCACTAGCTCTTACACTATCAACTATTATGTTGCCATTATCACCACTAGCCCCTTTGTCACCAGTTTTTGCAATACCAACTCTGTTGCCATTATCACCACCAACCCCTATATTTCCAGTTCTTCTATCGCCACTATCACCACTAGCTCTTCCACTACCATCTTCTCCACTGCCACTATCACCTCCACCTCAATCTTCTACGTCATCACTATCACTATCACCACCACCACCATCTCTGTCTTATACGCCTCCACCTCCTCTTTTACCACCACCATCTCAACCACCTCCTTCACTGGAGATGGCGACTGCGTCAGAGTCTAGCAGATTAACAAGAAAGAAATAGAAAGCAATGTTTACTGCGAAACAACAAAAAATGGAAGAGTTCGCCCAACATGATAGCTGGCGAACAAGAAAAAGAAAGCAAACAGTCATAAAAAGATTATGCAAAGAGATTGGAGTTGCCACGAAGCAATATGGGTGAAAGACAATAAATGTAGCTAGTTAATATTTATTTGTGTAAATACTTGCTAAATATTATGTACATACTATTATTTTTGTTTTTACATCAATAGTAAGCGATATTAGTTTTGTTATAGATGTGTAATTTATTTAATTATTTATTTTTCGACAAATCTTTTAAGAGTAGCGATAAAGAGACACTAGACTAAATTTACAAAGGAGCAGCGCATGAAAATGGAGAAATACGCTCAACAGTATGAATGACAAGCACCGAAAAGAGAAAGAAATGATTAATAAATTTTATCAAAAATCAAGGATTAAGCAAAAAAATTCAAAAACTGGGTGAAAAATCGCAAACACGTGGGTGGAGAGAAAGTGGGGGGAGAGGTGACAATTGAGGAATTTAATTAGAAACAGTGAAGACCGTAAAGACGATGGCAAAATTCATGGTCTAAATCTCAAAAAATGCAAATCTTATAACACTAGAACAAAACATTAAGAATAAACGGAGAAAGATTGAAATATTTTCATATTAACTACACTCTGTATCATTACTTTAAATTAAAACATTCAATAATTTATATTTACGATCAAGTAAGAATGATATCCCTCTAGATTCAGAATCGGCCCAACTGTAAAACAAGTTAGGCAGTTGACTAAGGGCCTCAATTTTGGAAGGCGTTAATTTTAAAATTTTATAATTTATATATATTTTTACCATGTAATAACAAATATTTTATTAAACCCACTTTTTAGTTGTTCTTCACAGTTCCCATTCTCTGCCCAACTTTTTGTCATTGCTTTCACAATTTTTAATTCTCATATTCTCATCAAACCCCCTTTTCACTTATCCCCATCTCTCTCTCATACTCTCACTTCCCTTTCTTTCTCTTTCAGTCTTTCTCTTGCGCGCTTAAGCACTCAGCAACATCTATGATTCTTTGTTCTATAACTTCTGTTCTTCTCGCACTTAGCTCCTCTGTCTCTCTCTCTCTATCAATTAGTCACTATGACTGTTGGGCCAACTGTCGACGGCCACTTCTGTTCTTCTCGCTCGCTTTAATCTTCAAGTTTCACTGCTTTAGGCTTTAGCAACAACAATTAGAATCTTAGATGTACACTACAAAGCAGCTAGACTGCTACTTGACTATTTGTTTCTTTCCATATCATTAACCTCGCACGCTGATGCAATGCATACTTTCAGGCAATAGTAATTGGGCAAGCATACATTTATACATTGTATCCACTGTTAAGTTGGCTAAAGAATGCTTGAATCAAATGAACTGTTTACTCCTTCCTTATATCACTTTCTATTTTCATATTCTACTCCTCGCATATCTAACAGAATCTTCCACCACCAAAACCATTAAGTGCCTTGGTTAAATACTAAAATTCCTGAGAACTAAATCACAACCAAAACAGCAAGTACAATTCCACATAGGCATTTACAGGTAAGGGAGAGCAGAAGAAGTTCGGTTAAACCGAACTAACCAAACAAAATGGACTAAACTTGTCAGTTGGGTTAGGTTATTTTCTTCTAATGATTCGGTTCGGTCATCTTTTTTGAGAAGTTTAGTTTTTGATTTAATTTTTTTATTTGAAATAACCAAACTAATCAAACCGACCAAACAGACATGGTTTTGGGTGGGTGCAGTATAAAACAAATGTACACAGAAATGACAGAAAGTTAAACAGAATGGCGAAAAAGCGGAAGGACCTAACCCGCCTTAGCCTTCGACCCTTTCCTTCCCCTTCGTCTCCAACTCTCCGGCGACCCCTCGCTCCCTCCGACGCCGGCACCAACAAACTCCACATCTCCGGGGTCAGAAAAAGAAAGGACCGATGGTATAAGACACAAACCTTATATCAGAGAAACAACAGCTGACAAACCCCAGATCTCTTTATCAGCACGTATATATAAACATTAAGATAGCAATATCGCGACTGACTAGAGGGAAGCACAAGAAATTTACCTCGACTTTGGAGAGTTTCCCTTCGTCCAATACTTTGAAAAGGGCCAACCCCGCCGGGGTTTCGAATAACACAAGCATCTTGAAATCAACAGAACACACCTGAAACAAACTTGTATTCTGAATCACCCAGTCGAGCACAAAATCATTACTTAAATCACTCCCCTACCCCATCATAACACTGATCATACGATGCAAAGTCCAGATCAAACACTCCGGGGTTAAAATCAACAGAAAGAAATCGTGTCTTTTTGAACCTAACCAGTGTGTCTAAATACAGATATACATGCATATATACATGGAGATAGAGAAAGAGATTACGTTTTGGGAGATGAGAGCATTCTTTAAAGTAAAAGAAGGCCACAAAGAAGATTCAGTGAAAAAACCCTAAAGATTGCTTACCTCGTTCGTCGCTGAGGGAGAGACCGAGAGTGAGAGTGAGAGTGAGGGGGATCTAGGGTTTATCATACGAGAGGGTTGGATTATAAGGCGTTATAATTACAAGATTCGCCTCTCTATTTTGAAAAATTCTATTGAATCCCCCTATTGTTAACTTATTTTTTAACTAAGAAATGTTCTTCATTTCTATATTTTGCCCACTACAATTTAATTGGATTAGTTTTGGCCATGATTGAGATTTAGGTAGGAATTTATTTATGTCCCAAACTAATTTAGTTGTGGAAAGTGTTATTCTCAGTCTTCTATCTCTAAAGATATAAAAATCTTTGAGGATGCGTTTGATTATAATGGTAAAATTTAAGTGAAAAGAAAATGAATTCTAAAGAATTGAATTGCAGGGAAAATAAATTCTTGAAAATTAGAAGTTTAAACTGTTTGATTAGTATAATTTTTTACTTAAAAAATGATATTATTTTCTATCTTCTGGTGTTTAATTGGTAATATTTTTCATAAAATTTGATTATTTTTCTGATATTTCGTGTTTAATAAGCATTATTTTTCATAAAAAATGACATATTTTTTATGAAATTCAATAATAAAAATGTATTAAAAATATTAAATCTTATACCAAAAAAATAAAATAATAACATATCTTAAATTAATTAACTTATTTTCTCAAAGAAATAAAAAATAACAAAATTAAAATTGCTTTTCTTGAACCAAACAGTGAAGAAAAGCAAGAAAATTGCCAAGTCGCTGTGTGGAAAAATTGACCATCAGTGGGAAAATGAATTTCCTAAAAAAAAATTGGCTATCAAACAATGTATAAGATGAAAATTGGATAGAAAAATTACCTTTTTCTTGAAAAATGTTGGCTATCAAATGGGGCTAACATTTTATAAAATATTGACAAATGCACTCAAATATTTAAAGTGCAGAAAACCAATTTCAAATTCAAAAAAAATGAAAATATATGTTAAAAAATAGATAAAAAAAATTTAATCGTATTTTTCAAAATCTCAAAATTAATAAAAATGAAAATTATGAAAATCCAATTCTGCATTTTGTGATTAAACAATTTATTTAGCTGATTTTAGATTTTCTAGGAAAAGGCAGATTAACCATCGGACAGAAAAGTGGGGACAGGGCGGCCTGGCCAGATTATCTTATCGCTGCTGCTACGCTGTCCGGTTGCACTTTTTACTTGGACAGGCACAGGCGGGTTGTCTGCAAATCAGGCCACTGACAGGGAGGCTGCCGCCCTGCTGTGGCGGGGCAGGTGGTGGCGTAGGGTGGGGGCTGTGGAGCACCAACCAGCAGAGCAAGCTTGTAGGATGGGCACAGCCAGAGTCTGATCACTAGACCTCTCATCATATCCAACCCAATCCAATCTCAGTTTAGATGATCTGGTGGGGGGCCACCGAATCGTCGCGAAAATGAGAGCTCCTGCTCCTGCCAACGCCGGCCAGCCAGCTGGCTGTCTGCTCCCGTCTTCTACAGTTCCTCTCCTTCTACGCTGGAACATTCACTTCTGTTGTTACTCTGTTTGACCCCCTTTCTCTCTCTCTCATCATATTCGTATCAAATTATTTGGATAAATTATATTATTAATTTTTAAATTTTATATTTTATAACAAATTGTTTTGAGATTCATCCAAATCCTGAACATTAGACAAGAGCTTATCCATCCAAATCCTGGGAGTTGTAATCGAGGCTCCGTCGGGGAATTAAATAAGAGCTGGTCCATCTAAGTACCGAGCATCAACCATGCATGATTGAGATTTACAAATTGCAATACTTTTTCTCCATTTTGCAATGTAAAGGCTGTCTTTTTATATTTAATTTCAAAAAATTATATAACTATCAAATATGTCTTAAAAATTAATTTACATTTTTAGAAAAATATATACATATATATAAATTGAATAAAGTAAGTTTTTATTTAATTATAAAAATAATATCTAATGGCAACTACATAACAAATATTATAATTACAAGAAAATTAAAAAATAAAATTATAATTATAATACTGATTAAAAATATTAAAAAACTAATATTTATTATAATTCATTCCATGAAACTTTTCATTTATTTTATTTATATGGTACATAAAAGACTACTTTATCACTTTTATGGGATCATCCTTCCCACCGCTCTCTCTCTCTCTTTATATATATAACGTATTTAATTTTTAATATTTGAATATACTTATTAATTAATAAAATCTTTTAAAATATAATATATTAAATACCAACAAACAAAAATATTAATATATTAAAAACAGATATGTTAAATGGAAGATATTCATTTAAGTTTCTTCATCTGCGTACTTAGTCATGATCATCTACACACTAATTAATTTATGTTCAACTGCCAAAGCCGCACTGCTCACTACATAGTTTAAAACATTTTATATTTAGAGAAAAAAAAAAAAGGTGAGATAGAGAGCTGGGTATTTTTAAATATTTTTTATTACTTTTATATTTTTTATTAATTGCATTATCTTAAATTTTATTAAGAGATTACTGCACTATATATCTTCTAGAAAAATTTAATATAAACTCATTAAATTTTAAAAATATAATTATTTACCTAATAAACTTATAAATTGTTCTCATTAAATTTTGTTCAATATCAACCATCCATCACTCATTACATCTTGTAAATAGAAAATGCCTACGTGACTAACAAAATATAAGAAAATTTAACAAACACTCACTGAATTTTAAAGATGTAACTATTTGATCACTAAATCTTGAATTGTTACTACTTGTTCACTAAATTTTTCTTAACGTCAATCATCTATCATCTGTTACATTACCGATCTTACAAACAAAAAATGTCTACGCAGTTAACGGAATTCGAAATGACCCAATCAAATCTTTATTTTTGGCCAACTCAGTAGCACACTTTGTAATACCCGAAAAACTTTCGAGGAAGAAAAATGTGGTTTCAAAGAAAATCGGTATCAGAATAGTTCAAAAAAATGTCTGAATCGACTAGAGGGAATGCCTGGAGGCTCATATACCTAAAGAAATAGGCATATACCTATTAAGAATATCAAGAAATGATTTTTAGCATCGAGAAAAATTGGATCAGGAATGATTTTCGGTACAGCTAAAATATAGCTATAATTCTGGCTGAAAAATCGAATTATCGCATGAGACTTTTGAGAAATTAAAAAAACCCTAATAAGTTCATATTTAGCATGTAGAACAACCCTTTAGCAGTTTCAAGAAGAAACAAAAGGATTTACGACCAAAATGAAGATTCGGGCCTAAGTGTAATTTCTTGAATTTGCCCGAGGGAGGTCAAAATGACATTTTTTAGGAATCTTGGAGGAATAAATGAAGATTTCAAAGCTTGAGGGACTCAATGGAAGTTATAGAAAGTTCAGGGGCTTCATGAAAATGCCAAAATGTAAAGAAGCCAAAATAAAGGGGCAAAAGTGTAATTTTCAGAACTTGGAAGCTGCCATGGCAGACCAAGCTTCTGGCCAGCCTTCCTATCACCGAATTCGGTGGCGAAAGGCCCAAGAAATTGGCAAGGAACGTCGGGGCAAGGCCCCAGAATCAATATTGGCCGACAATTGGCTTTGATTTGGTCGAAAATGGCCAAATTTTCGACCGAAAGCAACCATAATTTACCCTAAGTAAATCGACTTTTGGGCAACTTTCGGTGCGTTTTGGACAGATCTAGGGCACGGGAACGCCTTAGTGGCTTCGGGTGAAGCAAGATCCGTCGTTTTTGGGTTCCAATTCGGCTATAAATAGAGGATCTAGTGGTAGAGAGTTTTGCAAGATTTGAGCTTAAAATCGACCTCATTTTTGAACGAATTGAGGCACCAAACCATAGGGCTTTTGTTGCCCATGAGGTAAGGATCATTTCTGGAAATTTTGAGAGATTTTGGAGTTAATTTGAGGGGTGATCGGAGCTTCGCCGGAAAAATCGGATCTCGCCGGAACCGGACTGAATTTTGCTCGGAGGGAGGTCTTCCAAGTATTCTTTCAAGCTCAAATTTGGTCAGATTGATCAACTCAAGGTAAGCTATCTTCTGGTATAGTCAGTTTAATTTTCCGGTGTGCCGGCGCCGGAGAAGATGACCGGAGATAATTTTTAGTATTATTTAAATGCTGAAATAAAGAAAAATAGAGTAAAAATAGAAATGAAAGAGATAAAATTCTGGAAAAATATCTAAAAATACAAGAAAAAGGAATAGTTCAGTTTTATAAAATTTTATTTGAGAAATTTTATGATGAAATAATTATTTTGAATTTTCGAAAGGAAACTTAATTAGAGAAAAATAGGAGGAGGTGTTGGAAAATTATTAGAAAATTCATAGATATTAGAAATGTTATTTTAGAAATTTTCATGAAGAAATATTAAATAAATTACCTGATTAGGTATTTATTTTTAATTTTGGAAGAATTTATGGTCATGAAAAATAAAGAAAAAATTGAGAAAAATAGAGGAAAAATAAGAAAAAGTCTGGAAAAATTATATTTTTGATTTTATTTGGAAATGACTGGCCAGGAAGTGATTTGGCCAAGAATCTTGACAATTTGCATTATTTTCGAGGATAGCACGCAAATCGAGGCAAGACAAATTCTGTTTAAGGTGAGTGGTTTTGCCCCTATAACCTATATATGATATGAATACCTTTCTATGCATGAAATCTATGTATGTTATGATCATTTTCATATACTGTTGCATGAGAAGTCATGAGGTATGCATGACATAATATTATTGTCATATTAAACTCATACATGGGATTGAGATGTCACCCTAAGAGTGTAGCCGTAATTCTCTAAGGGCAATTGATGGAACAACGTTAGGATTATCCTGCAAAGGTTCGGGATTCTGCCTAGGGTTCCGTGTCAGGCTGGTGGACTAGGGAAGTTACACTAGGGTATTTATTTATAAATGTCCATGCATCATTCATTCATTCATACTTATATAACCCTCACTTAGAAGATTTCATCTTCTAATATTGGACTATGTCCCTGGAATATTCCACGTTCCAGGCGAGACGAGCGGCCAGAAGGGCAAGGAAGTGATCGAGGCATGAGCTTAATGGATTTTTTATGGGCCCCATGTGGGGCTAGGACCATCTATTATATATTGTTGTATTATTTAGACTTTAACAATATTTGTAATATTATGTCGGGTGAACGATGTGTATGCACCCACGTATGATGTGTTTTCAAGGATCTTTACAGGTTCTGATCTTGCTTTCGCTTATGTTTAAAGTGTATCATTCCTTTGTAATGTTTGGGATTGCTACTTATAAAGGATATGTTGAGGATTTACCTTTGGTTGAAGTTTGATGTAAAAAAAAAAAAAAAAAATCCTAGCATATATTAATGCCCTGAAGAGGCTGGGGTGTTACAGTTGGTATCAGAGCCAAAGTTATATTTGGAGAATCAGGATAGATCTTTAGGGATCTATAAACTCGATGTTTAGAAAACTTAGATTAAGAAATTCTTATCTATAGATTAGGAGATTAATGATCGAAGTTTAAAGGTTATGAACTCAAGCGGGTTGTACTGAATTGTGCATGTCTAGGAAAGTTCTGGCTAAGGCAAGATTTGGTACTTAAGTGTGTCCATTGTGACCCACCTCTCTTACCTGGGAACTTACCTGGTGCACTGTTCATGTACAAAACGCTAAATGGCTACTGTTCTCGGTGAATAGTAGAAAAGCTAACTGATTTTTAAATGGCAGCATGGAAAACGATTATCTCGAGCAATTCTGGGTGACCCACTGGACCAGCCGATGGGCGGACAATGAACCAATAATGGTAGACGTCTTCGGTCGTCTCGATCTTCTCGAAGGTATACTGAGAGATGTGCCGCCAAGCAGTTTCGTGCGGCCAACCCTGATGCTCGCTCAAGTGAATTTTTTGATAAATCACATGGAAGGGGTTTGGAGAGATCTAGCTGAAGGAATTCACCTCGAAGGCAATTACGCATCCTTATACTTTTATTGCCAACAGTTTCGTGACCACGCCGCCAACATGTATGAGGGGATTGGAGTAGAAGGAGACGAAATATTAGACTCAGATGGAGATTGGGATGAGAACGAGGCAATTGAAGCCAATATGATGGGCGCTGGCTACCTTGACTTGGACGACGATGACGAAGAAGAAGCAACTGTGCACGACGACCTCGAGGGACCTGTAGCCGAGTCTGATGACGACACAGCAAACAACGATGCTTGGGTCTGGAAATCAACCAGCCCATAGGAAGAATTAAAGACGATTTTATCTTGCTTAATAGTGTGTCAGATGTGTGATGTGTGCTTTCCTTAAACGATGTTATATATATGTCGTGTTATGAAATGAAATTTCCTTTCGGAGAAACTCTCGTGGAATGAGATTTTGTCTTGTCTTTCAGATGGTATCCACGAGGCGACAAAGGAACCGAGCTCTCGTCACTCCCAATCAGAGGAATGAGAGTGTCGAAGATAGTGGGATTCGCCACTACGACCAGGTTAGTAACAGCAACATCCGGGGTGAAGACCAAGAAAGAGAGTCTGTAATCCCCGAAGGACGATTGGACCGGATGGAAAGAGTCATGGAGAATCTCGTGACCTATGTGACCAGGGGAGAATCGACTAGGCAATCAGATAACGTGCTGGAACAGTACCGTCGACAGCGGCCGCCAACATTTAAAGGGAAACCCGACGACGATCCCAGCATAGCTGAGTTTTGGTTAGAACAAACAGAGAAGTTGCTCCGACACTTGCAATACAATGACCAAGATAAGGTGAACTGTGCCACCTTTATGTTGGAAGAAAATGCCGGGAGGTGGTGGCAGACAATGGAGCGGACTCTGCAGCGAACAAATTCAAGGCAGGAATTGGAAGACGATGAGATTCCAATAACAGCTTGGGAAGCGTTTAAGAAAGCCTTTAACAAGAAGTATTTTCCTTTGAGTTGGAAGCAGGAGAAGAGTTGGGAATTTGCAAACCTGAAGCAGACTGAGGAAATGTCAGTGGCACAATACGACACCAAATTTAACCAACTCATTAAGTACGTGCCAATGTACGACGCCGATGAGTGGCAAAAGGCACAGAAGTTCATGTCAGGATTTCGAGTGGAACTATTGCATGCTTTGAGCACTTGGACAATTGACTCATATGAGGAAGCCTTGAGCAAGGCCTTGACGACAGAAATGAATCTTTTGCAAGTGAAGCTCATTAAGTCTAGTGAACCGAAAGGGAACTCAGAACAGAAAACGGGAAATAAAAATTCCCAAAACAGCAGGCCATGCCCAAAATGCAAGAAAAACCATCCGGGGAGAAAATGCTTGGCAGGGACATCCAGCTGTTACTCGTGCGGAGAACGAGGACACATAAGTAGAGATTGTCGTAAGAGAAAGGAAACACCTCCAGTGAAAGACCTAACGAAGGTGGTGTGTTTTCAGTGCAATCAACCGGGGCACTATTCAAGGAACTGTCCAAAGAAGCCGAGACTCGGACAAGCAGAGGGACCAGCTGAAAGAGCAGGAGAGGCTCGTGGGACTCGTCAGGGACGCGTCTACAACCTCACCAAAGAAGATGTGGGGACAGATTCGGCAGTTGTACAAGGTACGCTCTTTATATCGGATACCCCTGTGCATGCATTGATAGATCCTGGATCAACGCATTCATTTATGTCATATGCACTAGCTGAGTGTTTAAGGGTAGAGACTAAACCTATGGAATCTCCGATAGTTATTTCGACGCCCATGGGTAAAAGTGCAAGGTCCTCAAAGGTGATAGAAAGATGTGAAATTAATTTAAGTGATGCTCGATTCCAAGTTGATCTAATTTTGCTAGAGGTATATGATTTCGATGTAATCTTGGGAATGGACTTCTTGTCCAGATATGATGCCAGTATAGATTGTCGGAGAAAAGAAATGACAATAAAGAAACCCGAAGGAGAATGGGTCAAATTTCGGGGACAAAGAGACCCCAAGATTAGAAAAATGATTTCGGCAATGAAGGCAGTAAAATTGATAAGCCAGGGAGCTTATGGGTATATAGCTTATGCTCGATTAGAAAAAAAAGAATTACCAAAACTCAATGATGTACGAGTAGTGCAAGAGTACGAGGACGTGTTCCCAGAAGACCTGCCGGGATTACCCCCGCCTCGAGAGATTGAGTTCTCAATCGAGCTAGTACCAGGAACCCAACCGATATCAATCCCACCATATCGGATGGCTCCGGCAGAAATGAAGGAATTGAAGAGTCAGCTTCAGGAACTAACCGATAAGGGATTTATCCGGCCAAGCATGTCACCGTGGGGCGCACCAGTATTATTTGTAAAAAAGAAAGATGGTAGTATGAGGATGTGCATCGACTACCGTCAATTAAATAAGGCTACAATCAAGAATAAATATCCACTCCCGAGGATTGATGAGTTATTTGATCAGCTGCAGGGAGCGAAGGTTTTCTCGAAAATTGATTTGAGATCCGGATACTATCAATTGAGAATCAAGCCGGATGATATCTCGAAGGCAGCATTTCGAACAAGGTACGGCCATTTTGAGTATTTAGTGATGCCATTTGGACTAACGAATGCACCAGCAGCATTTATGGACCTCATGAATAGAGTATTCAGACCCTACCTAGATAAATTTGTAATAGTGTTTATAGACGATATATTGGTGTATTCCTCAAATGAGAATGAGCACGAGGGGCACTTGAGAGCAGTGCTAGAAACTCTCAGGAAACATCAACTATATGCCAAGTTCTCGAAATGCGAGTTTTGGCTGTCTCAAGTTGCATTCTTGGGTCATGTGATATCGGCTGAGGGAATCTCGGTAGATCCAGCCAAGATTGAGGCTGTTCAAGGATGGAAGCAACCAACATGTGTAACCGAGATACGAAGCTTTTTGGGATTGGCAGGCTATTATCGAAGATTTGTAGAGGGATTTTCGAAGATAGCCACGCCTATGACAAAACTCATACGGAAAGAAGTCAAGTTCGAATGGACTGCCAAGTGCGAGGAAAGCTTCCAGGAACTCAAAGATAGGCTAACCTCGGCACCTGTTTTAGCAATGCCTAATGGGCCAGGTGGATACGTGGTATACACGGATGCCTCAAAGATAGGCTTGGGTTGTGTATTAATGCAAAACGGTCGAGTGATCGCGTATGGGTCACGACAATTAAAGAGACATGAGGTAAATTACCCGACTCATGATCTGGAACTGGCTGCTGTGATATATGCTTTGAAACTATGGAGACATTACCTGTATGGTGAAACCTTTGAGGTGTTCACAGACCACAAGAGCCTGAAGTATGTGTTCTCGCAAAAGGAGTTGAACCTTAGGCAGCGAAGGTGGATGGAGTTTCTTAAGGACTACGATTGCACTATACAGTATCACCCGGGGCGTGCCAATGTGGTGGCTGACGCATTGAGTAGGAATGTGCCTATTTCTATGGCCGGGATGATGGCCCATGAGTGGCAGATGTTGGAGGCTTTTAGCCAACTGACAATGAGTGTAGTGCCGAAGGAATCATCCGTCCTTATCGCTGGCATGGTAGTTCAACTAGATTTGATGAATGAAATACGAGAGGCATATGTGGATGATAAGCGAATACATCTATGGGTGGACGAGCATGGCCAGCCTAAGAGATCCGATTTTGAAATGCATGATGGCATACTAAGATTTCGGGGAAGGATTTACGTGCCAAACCTAAAAGACTTGAGGCAAAGAATTTTAAATGAAGCCCACAGAACTCGTTATACAGTACACCCAGGAGCCACAAAAATGTATAAAGATCTCCGAGAAGTTTACTGGTGGCCGGGAATGAAGACAAGTGTGGCAAGGAAAGTAGCACAATGTGACACGTGCCAGAGAGTAAAGATCGAGCACCAGAAACCAGCTGGACTTATGAGACCATTAGATATCCCAGAATGGAAATGGGAGCATGTCACGATGGATTTTGTGACAGGTTTTCCCAGGAGTCAAAGAGGTAACGATGCGATTTGGGTTATTGTAGATAGGCTAACGAAGTCGGCACATTTTTTACCTACACGAATGGATAGGCCAGTTCGAAAGTTTGCGGAGCAGTATATTAGAGAGATAATTAGACTTCATGGCACACCGGTAAGCATAGTCTCCGATCGGGATCCGAGGTTTACCTCAAGATTTTGGGGAAGCTTGCAGGAGTGCATGGGGACGCAATTGAATCTTAGTACAGCTTATCACCCACAGACTGATGGACAATCTGAAAGGACCATTCAAACGTTAGAAGACATGCTAAGGTCATGTGCCTTGGATTTTGAGGGTAATTGGGAAGAGCATCTGCCCTTAGTGGAGTTCGCTTATAACAACAGTTACCACAGCAGTATAGGAATGGCACCTTATGAGGCTCTGTATGGAAGAAAATGTCGATCGCCGATCTGTTGGACTGAGGTAGGAGAGAGACAAATATTGGGACCCGAGCTGGTACAGCAAACTTCGGAAAAGATCCGGAAGATACAAGAGAGAATTCGAACTGCGCAAAGTCGGCAAAAGTCTTATGCAGACAAAAGGAGGCGAGATTTGGAATTTGAGGTAGGAGATCATGTATATCTAAAAGTGTCGCCTCAGCATTTGGCAACACGAGGAAAGAAGAAAGGTAAGTTGAGACCCCGATTTATAGGACCCTATCTAGTCAAAGGACGAGTTGGACCGTTGGCTTACCGACTAGAACTTCCTCTTAGTCTGTCCAATATCCACGATGTTTTCCATGTGTCTCAACTTCGGAGGCATATACTAGACCCAACTCAAGAAATTCGGGTAGAAGAAATCGAGCTAAGAGACAATCTGACGTATCCAGAGTCGCCTGAACGGATCTTAGACCGTCGCGACCAAATCTTGAGGAACAAAGTCATTCCATTAGTAAAGATTCAATGGAGGAATCACACCGAGGAAGAAGCCACGTGGGAGCTTGAAGATACGATTAGGGAAAAATATCCCCAGTTGTTCGAGGAAATAGAATAGAATAGCATATTTTTATGGTCTTTTAAGAAATGTTATCAAGAATCTTGTGAAATAAAGAAATAATTTTGAGAATGATGAACTACTCTTGATGTATGTGACCATAGATAGGGAGCTAAAATGAGAAAAAATATATATACATATGTGAAAGACAAGCATGCCTAGTCGGTATTGCTTGTAAAATGGTATGAATTAGGATGATTAGAAAGACAATCTACGACTAATGTATCGAGTTAGTAATTTGATTGGTCAAGGAAAAAAATTTCGAGGACGAAATTTCCTAAAGGGGGGAAGAATGTAATACCCGAAAAACTTTCGAGGAAGAAAAATGTGGTTTCAAAGAAAATCGGTATCAGAATAGTTCAAAAAAATGTCTGAATCGACTAGAGGGAATGCCTGGAGGCTCATATACCTAAAGAAATAGGCATATACCTATTAAGAATATCAAGAAATGATTTTTAGCATCGAGAAAAATTGGATCAGGAATGATTTTCGGTACAGCTAAAATATAGCTATAATTCTGGCTGAAAAATCGAATTATCGCATGAGACTTTTGAGAAGTTAAAAAAACCCTAATAAGTTCATATTTAGCATGTAGAACAACCCTTTAGCAGTTTCAAGAAGAAACAAAAGGATTTACGACCAAAATGAAGATTCGGGCCTAAGTGTAATTTCTTGAATTTGCCCGAGGGAGGTCAAAATGACATTTTTTAGGAATCTTGGAGGAATAAATGAAGATTTCAAAGCTTGAGGGACTCAATGGAAGTTATAGAAAGTTCAGGGGCTTCATGAAAATGCCAAAATGTAAAGAAGCCAAAATAAAGGGGCAAAAGTGTAATTTTCAGAACTTGGAAGCTGCCATGGCAGACCAAGCTTCTGGCCAGCCTTCCTATCACCGAATTCGGTGGCGAAAGGCCCAAGAAATTGGCAAGGAACGTCGGGGCAAGGCCCCAGAATCAATATTGGCCGACAATTGGCTTTGATTTGGTCGAAAATGGCCAAATTTTCGACCGAAAGCAACCATAATTTACCCTAAGTAAATCGACTTTTGGGCAACTTTTGGTGCGTTTTGGACAGATCTAGGGCACGGGAACGCCTTAATGGCTTCGGGTGAAGCAAGATCCGTCGTTTTTGGGTTCCAATTCGGCTATAAATAGAGGATCTAGTGGTAGAGAGTTTTGCAAGATTTGAGCTTAAAATCGACCTCATTTTTGAACGAATTGAGGCACCAAACCATAGGGCTTTTGTTGCCCATGAGGTAAGGATCATTTCTGGAAATTTTGAGAGATTTTGGAGTTAATTTGAGGGGTGATCGGAGCTTCGCCGGAAAAATCGGATCTCGCCGGAACCGGACTGAATTTTGCTCGGAGGGAGGTCTTCCAAGTATTCTTTCAAGCTCAAATTTGGTCAGATTGATCAACTCAAGGTAAGCTATCTTCTGGTATAGTCAGTTTAATTTTCCGGTGTGCCGGCGCCGGAGAAGATGACCGGAGATAATTTTTAGTATTATTTAAATGCTGAAATAAAGAAAAATAGAGTAAAAATAGAAATGAAAGAGATAAAATTCTGGAAAAATATCTAAAAATACAAGAAAAAGGAATAGTTCAGTTTTATAAAATTTTATTTGAGAAATTTTATGATGAAATAATTATTTTGAATTTTCGAAAGGAAACTTAATTAGAGAAAAATAGGAGGAGGTGTTGGAAAATTATTAGAAAATTCATAGATATTAGAAATGTTATTTTAGAAATTTTCATGAAGAAATATTAAATAAATTACCTGATTAGGTATTTATTTTTAATTTTGGAAGAATTTATGGTCATGAAAAATAAAGAAAAAATTGAGAAAAATAGAGGAAAAATAAGAAAAAGTCTGGAAAAATTATATTTTTGATTTTATTTGGAAATGACTGGCCAGGAAGTGATTTGGCCAAGAATCTTGACAATTTGCATTATTTTCGAGGATAGCACGCAAATCGAGGCAAGACAAATTCTGTTTAAGGTGAGTGGTTTTGCCCCTATAACCTATATATGATACGAATACCTTTCTATGCATGAAATCTATGTATGTTATGATCATTTTCATATACTGTTGCATGAGAAGTCATGAGGTATGCATGACATAATATTATTGTCATATTAAACTCATACATGGGATTGAGATGTCACCCTAAGAGTGTAGCCGTAATTCTCTAAGGGCAATTGATGGAACAACGTTAGGATTATCCTGCAAAGGTTCGGGATTCTGCCTAGGGTTCCGTGTCAGGCTGGTGGACTAGGGAAGTTACACTAGGGTATTTATTTATAAATGTCCATGCATCATTCATTCATTCATACTTATATAACCCTCACTTAGAAGATTTCATCTTCTAATATTGGACTATGTCCCTGGAATATTCCACGTTCCAGGCGAGACGAGCGGCCAGAAGGGCAAGGAAGTGATCGAGGCATGAGCTTAATGGATTTTTTATGGGCCCCATGTGGGGCTAGGACCATCTATTATATATTGTTGTATTATTTAGACTTTAACAATATTTGTAATATTATGTCGGGTGAACGATGTGTATGCACCCACGTATGATGTGTTTTCAAGGATCTTTACAGGTTCTGATCTTGCTTTCGCTTATGTTTAAAGTGTATCATTCCTTTGTAATGTTTGGGATTGCTACTTATAAAGGATATGTTGAGGATTTACCTTTGGTTGAAGTTTGATGTAAAAAAAAAAAAATCCTAGCATATATTAATGCCCTGAAGAGGCTGGGGTGTTACACACTTTCTCCCTCCCATTTCCATGCTCCAGCAACTATGGTTCATGTGCAAATGATAAGGCATCAAGAGGTGAGGCAGCGGCGAGGCACCAAGCAACAAAGCGACGACAACAAGAGGGTCTTGTCTCTCTCTTTCTCTCTCTCCCATTTTCCTTGCTCCAACAACGACAATTGGCATGCGAGAAACAAGGTGATGAGTCACCAAGCAACAAGGCGGTGGCGACAACCACCGCTACTGAAGCTAAGTTAGCCAAAAATAAAGATTTGATTGGACTACTTCGGATTCCGTTAGCCACATGGGCATTTTTCATTTACAAAAATCAGACAGTGATGTAACAAGTGATGAATGGTTAACATTGATCAAAGTTCAGCAAGCATATAATAACAATTCAAACTTCAATGAATAAGTAGTTATATTTTTAAAGTTTAGTAAATGTTTGTTAAATTTTTTCAAATTATGTTAGCCATGTGGACATTGTCTTATTAATTGCATTATCTGAAATTCCGAAACTATTGTTATTGGGCCTGGTCTTGGTTCGGCTGAGCCATAATTCATTTTGTTTGTAATAACATGGGTCTTTATATGTAGACCTAGTCTTGTAATGGCATAATTTTATGATGTTTGAACAAAACAGGATGTGTTGACAAGTATCTGAGCTATCTTGACTTAATAGTTTCTCGTTGCATGTTTAAAAATAGACGTGAGATCAGGTGAGTACCTTTGTTTCTGAGGTCGGGCTTCTCCTTATGTGGAGAAATATATAATAGAAATGAGAGCCCAAAATATAGAATAGGAATAAGGGCTCAAAAGTTTAAAAATAGAAGTGAGATCGAGTGGGTATTGATACAAGGCATGGTTTGAATAAAACTGAGATGACTCAAGGTCTGGCCATACCCATTTGATACAAGGCATGGTTTGAATAAGATCAAGGTGACTCGAGGTCTAGCCATGCCCGTTTGATACAATACATGGTTTGAAGGAAACTGAGGTGACTTGAGGTCTAGCCGTGCCCATTTGATACAAGGCATGGTTTGAAGGAGATCAAGGTGACTCAAGGTTTGGCCATGCCCGTTTGATACAAGGCATGGTTTGAATGAAATAGAGGTAACTCGAGGTTTGGTTATGCTCGTTCGATACAAGGCATGGTTTGAATGAGACCGAGGTGACTCAAGGTCTAGCCATACCCATTTGATACAAGGTATGGTTTAAATGAGACTGATGTGACTAAAGGTTTGACCATGCTCGTTTGATACAAGGCATGGTTTGAATAAGAAAGAGGTGACTGTGTCGATCTGACCCTTGTCCCAATCTAATCCAAGGGACTATAGATGGCATTGTGAGAGAAAAATCAAGATGGCCCCAAGGCTCGCTTGTCGAGGTAGACCCGAATGCTTAGGGGAGGATTGATCGTGTCGAACTGACCCCAGTCTTTGTCTGATCCAGGGAACGGTAGACAACAATGTGAGAGAGGGACCACGATAGCCTTGAGATCCGCTCACCAAGGTAAACTCGAGCCCTTAAAGAAGGACCAACCATGCTGAACTAATCCCCGTCCTTGTTTGATACAGGGGATGATAGATGGCACAACAAGAGAGGGACTATGATGGCCCCGAGGTTCGCCTACCAACATAGACCCGGGAGTTGGGGTGGATTGTTCGTGTCGAACTAACCCTCGTCCTTGTCTAATCCAAGGGATGATAGATGACACAACGAGAGAGGGACTACGATGACCCTAAGATTCGTTCGCTGGGGTAGATTTGGGCGCTTGGGGGCAGATTGAACGTGTTGAACTGACCCCATCCCTATTTGATCTAGAAGACGGTAGATGGCACAGCGAGAAATGAACTGTGATGGCCTCAAGGTCAGCCCGCCGATGTAGACCTGGGGTGCTTGGGGGTAGATTGATTGTGTCGAACTGACCCTCATCCCTATTTGATATAAGGGACGGTATGTAACACCCCACTTTTTTCAAGGCCGCGTTACCTCGAGATTTCAGGAATTTTTTTTTTTTCAATATCATATACACAACACAAGCCTCTTGACATACATACCTTCATTATAGTCATTTCCTGACAATCCCGATCGTACCTTCTCAGTATATCAAAATTTAATAATTAATAGACTAAGACAGGTATTATCAATCACATCAGCGAAAGCAAGATCGAAACCTCAATGATATATAACCGATAATTCCTTTTACAATAACCAAATCAATGTTTCACATGAAAATATCAAAATATTACATAATCTCTGAACATCGTAATCATAGACAAAAACATACGAAAACTAAACATAACAGCTACATCTTGATGACATTCTTTCCCTTGGTGCCACTGCTATCATCTAGAACGTTTGAATATTCCAGGGACAAAGTCCAAATTAGATGCTGAATCATCTAAGTAAGAGTTCAAAAATATTTTCATGAATATATGCAAAATCATATATAAAACCGACAAATCCCGACATGCACCAACCTAAGAGAATCCCACAAAGCACATAGCCCTAACCGGGGAAAATGCAATCTCTCTAAAGGCGACACGACCACACCCATCCATTGGCAACTCAATCTTGCTTAAGAGGGACAACCTCGACATATGAACCCGGGAATCACCCCATTGTCATTGTTAGGCTTTACGCTCCTACTCAAAAGCATTCCAAAACCCAATGCAACCCTAGCCCAAAGAGTATCACATCAGCACTATCCTTAGAATCGACGTCACCTCGGCATTAATGCTATTACTCAAAGGAACCTGGGGTGGTGTCCACTCGCAGCCCCGCCACTTGAGCTAACAACCAGGGTGGTGTCCACTCTCAGCCCCGCCACTTGAGTACTATAGGGTGAAGTCCATCTCAGCCCCGTCCCAAGTGGGTCACCTAGCATTAATCCTTGGTACGCATCCCGAGTGCTGTCACTCAGGGCTATATCACAGGTTAACAACCCACATCCCACATGAACAACACAAAACGAGCCAATATCAAAAATCATAACATACATAACTTAAAATCAGCATTTCAATGTATGCAATTTATCGTACGAAATTTAATGCATGTGTAAATAATTGTTTGGTCAAACCATCACAATAAACCAAGTCATAGGGATGAACACTCACATTAAACCATTCACATGCCACTACAAGTCTTTTCGGGTAGAACCACTCAGCTTGAGCTAAATTCAAGATTTCTTGAAATACGTGCCCAATCGACCTCGATTCTCGTGTCAGGCGCTTTCTAGTTCAACCTCGAGCTTTAATGATACCCTCCGGTTATCTTATCCGGCGACCGGTGACCTGCTCCGATGGCTGATCCGACAACACCACCTTGAAGCCCTTCTCAAGTCGATTACAATGACACCCTTACATAGCTGAAAAACTCACCAAAAATAGTCTGATTTGACGATTTACAATCCGGCTTCGACGAAGCTTTGCGTTTTCCGGTGAGCCAAATTGACCTTCGATTCGAACTCCGATTGACACGAAACTTTTCAGATCAATTACCCATAACCTTGTGACCAAAAGCCCCTTATTGGAACCCTTGATCGATCACTCTACAACCCGATTTCACCTTCACTCGATATATATATATATGTATATACGGTTGAATGCAAAAACACCCCTATACTGCTCCAAAAATTCTCAAAATCTCCAGAAATGATCTTCTTCCCTCAAGGATCAAAAGCCCCTTATTGGCTTCCCTCTATTTCCCCTCAAAACCGAGCAATTTGATGCTCCAAATTCGGCCAAAATCCCTTGATATTTATAGGCTAAATCCGACCCCCACGTGGCCGATTTCCAGCCAAAACTCCTCCCACACGCTTCCTAGACTACCTTAAGCCATGCCCTGACGAGATTTGCTGCCCAAATCTCTCAATTTTTTTACCACAAATCGCAGCCAGATCTGCCATCTTTGAGCAATTTTTCCAAAATTGCAGTTTGGCCCCCATTGAACTTCCTCTTACATTTTGGCCCTTATCCTCAAGCCCCTGATTTTCCAAACACCATCCCTGAGACCCTCATGATTAGTACTTCTCATTTCTCCTTGGAAAATTCTGAAAATTTACAGTTTTGACCTCCCTCGGGTAATTTTAGAAAATTACACTTAGGCCCGATTGATTGTTTTGGCCTCAAATCCACTCGATTCAATCCGAAACCACTTAAGGGTTGTTCTATACGTCAAATACTAGTCCTTAATACTCTCCGTTGACTTTTTGGACATCGTTTATAATAATTCGGTAATACGACCTAATTAGCAGCTGTATTTTCGTTGTACCAAAAAATGTTTCCAATCTCATTTCTTTTATTACTAAAAATCATAATTTATGTCACTTGTCGTTACTATACCATTTTCCTTGGCTATCTAGGGTCCAGGGTGCTCTCTCTGACTAATTCGGTCGTCCAAAGCTGTGTTAATGTACCCTATAGTCTTATTTTTCCCAAAATTCCATTTATGTCCTTTACCAAATATCATTTTTGTCCTCAAATTATTCTTGGGTATTACATCATTTTGTCCTCAAATTATTCTCGAGTATTACACGGTAGACGACACGATGAGAGAGGAACCGCAATGGCTCCAAGGTCTGCCTGTTGAGGTAAACCCGAGTGCTTGGGGGTGGACTAACCATGCCGAACTAACCCCCCAGTTCTTGTCTGATCCAGGGGATGGTAGATGACATGGCGAGATTGGAATTGTAATGGCTCCGAGGTCAGCCCACCGGGGTAGAACTAGGGGCTTGGGGGTTAACTATTGAGGCATAAGCCGAGTAAATATATGTAAAGTTGGAGTTCCTTGAATATATATATATATGAAACTGGAGAAAATATAGATAGAGCCGGGAGAACCGGGATCATGATGAGCCAAAGAGCCAAAATGCTTCGAAGATAAGTAGCCAGAGAGTTCATAGGATCAGATGACGCATATTTTCTTGTCTAGAGTAAAGCTACAAAACTTGTAAACGCTGTAAATAATATATGGAGAATTTGTTTACCAATGCTTAAAGTACGTAAGTGACGTGGCACATTAAGTATGACTCAGCCATTGTTCTTTTGCTTGCGTAGCTAAGGTGATTGACATGTTTTAATTTGAAGGTCAGGTACAAGCCCAAGTCGAATAGTTGCCTTAATGGCGAGCTGAACTCGGGGTTGGGCTGGGTGACACTTGTTGTTATCAAAAGCCCAAAAAAATATTCTAATAAGAATTAGCCAGTATGGGAAATCGGAATTCCTTGGTGATATGTCTTGAGTGAATGAGTAAAGAGCCAAGATTCCCTGGGAGTGCTCTTGGAGTACATATATACGAAACTAGAATTGCTTGGAAATGAGTAATTGGAAGAGTCACGAGATCATATTAGCATGACTATCGAAATTTCAATACACTAAGACGCATCTAGTTTCTCTTCTCCAGGGTTTGTTCAGGTCGTTTAGGGTTAAGTCAACAACTTGGTTTTGGAGTCGTTGGATGGTTCAGATGAGGACCTCCATGGTGGTTAGATTTTCTATTTGGTGATTATTGGTGTTTGATTTTTGGTTAGGGACGCTTCTGGTTTGCACCATGAGAAGGTGGTGGGATTGGTTTGAACAACTCTGGTGAGATTATGGGGATAGGTATGTTTTATTGGGCCTTATGGTGGGTGCCTAATGTTTATTCCGGCCCAAAAAGGAAAAGTCAGATGCGCTTGAGGTGATCGGACGATAGGCTTAAGGCAATTGAGTGGACTCTGGTGGTCTAAACGACAAGGGATAATTGGCACTTACAAGTATTCCAATGCTTAAGTGAGAATAAGAATTGACAGTATATCAGTAATGCTAGAGAAGAACATATCTTGGCCTATGATTAGGTTAAAATATATAGAGGAATGAGGAGACCCATTTGTGTGCATGCCTGTCCTGAAGTTGTAAGGAGATAGGACTGAAAAGTTCGGCGCCAACTGTGCCTTTTGATTGGGCATGGTGCCGATAAGATGGATAATAAATGCGGAAGGGAACTTGCCGAAGAAGGCATGGCATGGACAAGACCTAAAATAAATGCAATCAAATGATGAAAGTGCCAGTGAGGTCGTCCTGACATCGGGCCAAGGTTGTGCCATGAGTCTGAGCTTGGGGTTGGGCCTGCTGAGTATCTGTTTGGGCCAGACCTAAAAGGGTTGGTATGATCCATGAGACATATCCTGTGTAATTTGTCGTTATCACTGTACCTTCCACTGCTCGAATGAGGTGCGTTCCATCGACGAAATCTATTCTGAAATGATTGATCGTCTAAAGCGGATGATAGTCTAATATTTGTTTGTGATTTTCTATGTGGTGTGTTTTACTATAGTATACTTTTTTGTATCCGTGTGTGTTTTAATTTGCTTCTTTGTAAGGTGTGTGTTTTGCTATATTTATTTGTGGTTGTGTGTGTTTTGCTATGTTTATGGAACAATGTAAAAGAATAAAATGAAAATGTTTTATTTATCCCAAATTTGGGTCTCATTAAGATTTGTTTATAGCAGGTTATATATTTAATTGTAATACACCAAACCCCCGAAAAGTTTACAACAAATCTACACGTCTTCTAGAGAGAAGTAGTGATCTCCTTCAAAGATTTTTGAATATATGGCATTATTTGGTCGCTAACTATGTAGTTCAGAATAATAAATATTAAAATAATATTTATAATTTTTGTCATAAATAAAGTATCGATTTTAATAATAACATATTTTACTGTAAAGATATATATCAATATATGATAACTCAAATCTTGATTTTTAAAAATCTTTTCACAAATACTTATTTAGATGCCAATCAGAGAAAGATTTTAAAAATATATGACAATATATGATAATTAAATATGAAGTTTAAAATAATAAATAATTAAATATTATTTACAATCTTCACAATAAAAAGATCACATTTTTTATTATCGAGATATATGATAGTAAATGACAATTGTCATATGCTAGATGCTTATTTAGATATATAGTAGTATATGGTAATTCAAATAATAATTTTTTTAAAAAAATTCATAAATATTTATTTAGTTATTAAATAAAAAATTTAAAAATATATAAATAATTGAATATGAAATTCAAAATAACTAAAACTCAGGAAAATTTTAAAACTCATCAGCACAAGCACAGAGCAGTCTGAACTTTCAGTTTCAGCGCCTCGAATACAATGTGACCCCCCCACCCGCCGCGGGGTCAACTTCAATTGAATATTTTACTTGGAAGTGGGGGATCACCGCCCAGGAGACACAGCAGATGCAGGAGACACTTATAATGTACAGTCCTCGTACTCGGTCTCTTCATCGTCCTCCTCGTTATTTTTAGCATATCTCCTCCACCCATCCTCCACATTATTGCCACATCAGTATCAGGTGGCAGGTGAGTCTTACAGTTAATCTTAGTTACCGCTGCTCTACGCTGTCTGGTTTCACTTTTTACTTGGATAGGTACAGGTGGCTTGTCTGCAAATCAAGCCACTGAGAGGGAGGCTGCCGCCCTGCTGCGGCTGGGCAAGTGGTGGCGTAGGGTGGGGGCTGCGGAGCAGCAGCCAGCAAGCGAGCTTGTAGGCTGGGCACAGCCACAGTCTGATCACTAGGCCTCTCATCATATCCAACCCGATCCAATCTCAGTCCAGATGATCTGGTGGGGGGCCACCGAATCGTCGCGAAAATGAGAGCTCCTCCTCCTCCCAACGCACGCCGGCCGGCTGTCTACTCCCCTCTTCTTTAGTTCTTCTTCCTCCTTTGCAGGAACTTTCAGTCTTTCATTTCTGTTGTTGCTCTGTTTACTGTCTCTCTCCCTCATCGTATTCGTATCGAGGAAAAATCAACGCGACCTTGTCACAAAGCAAATTATTTGGATAAATTATATTATTAATTTCTAAATTTTATATTTTATAACAAATTATTTTAGTGTGTAACACTGAGAATAACACTTTCCACAACTAAATTAGTTTGGGACATAAATAAATTCCTACCTAAATCTCAATCATGGCCAAAACTAATCCAATTAAATTGTAGTGGGCAAAATATAGAGATGAAGAACATTTCTTAGTTAAAAAATAAGTTGACAATTGGGGGATTCAATATAATTTTTCAAAATAGAGAGGCGAATCTTGTAATTATAAAGCCTTAAAATCCAACCCTCTCGTTTCATAAACCCTAGAGCCCCCTCACTCTCACTCTTCTCTCGGCCTCTCCCTCAGCGAAGAACGAGGTAAGCAATCTTTAGTGTTTTTTCACTGAATCTTCTTTGTAGCCTTCTTTTACTTTAAAGAATGCTCTCATCTCCCAAACCCTATTCTCTTTCTCTATCTCCATGTATATGTGCATGTATATCTATATTTAGACACACTGGTTAGGTTCAAAGAGACGATTTCTTTCTGTTGATTTTAACCCCGGAGTATTTGATCTGGACTTTGTATCGTATGATCAGTGTTATGACGGGGTAGGGGAATGATTTAAGTAATGATTTTGTGCTCGACTGGGTGATTCAGAGTACACGTTTGTTTCAGGTGTGTTCTGTTGATTTCAAGATGCTTGTGTTATTCGAAACCCCAGCGGGGTTGGCCCTTTTTAAAGTATGGACGAAGGGAAACTCTCCGAAGTCGAGGTAAATTTCTTGTGCTTCCCTCTATTCAGCCGCGATATTGCTATCTTAATGTTTATATATACGTGCTGATAAAGGGATCTGGGGTTTGTCAGCCTGTTGTTTCTCTGATTTAAGGTTTGTGTCTTATACCATCGGTCCTTTCTTTTTCCAACCCCGGAGATTTGGGGTTTGTTGGTGTCGGTGTTGGCGTCGGAGGGAGCAAGGGGTCGCCAGAGAGTTGGAGATGAAGGGGAAGGGAAAGGGTCGAATACTAAGGCAAGGTTAGGTCCTTCCGCGGTTCCGCCATTCTGTCTCTTAACTTTCTGTTGTCACAACCACCTCTTCTACTGGAGGCGATGGCGGCATTGGAGTCTAGCGAATGAACAAAGAGGAGACAGAAACGAAGTAAATTGAGAAACAACGGGCGAAAATTAAAGAGTTCACCCAACACTATAGTTGGCAAACAAGAAAAATACAACAAGCATTCATAGAAAGATTCTGCAAAGAAATTAGAGTCATCCCCATAGCTTATAAAACATAAATCAAGAACAATAAAGGTAGATAACCAATATTTGTTTACGTTAATACTTAATGAATATAATGTATGTGTTGTTATTTTTGTTTTTACCTAAATAGTCCGTGATGTTAACTTTGCTAGATATAATACATGTGCTATTATTTTTATGTCTTAGTACGAAATTCAATAATTATTTATATTATTTTATCACATTATCTACATTAAAGATATTTATATTTGGTTCTTATTTATCATAAATCTCAAAAGATACTAAATACATTTTTTTATTTTACTAATTTGTATAAACTTATTATATCATAAATGAAAATGTAATTTAAAAACAAAAAATGTATGCTTCAAATTTGTTCTGAACATATCCCTCGTGTATATTTGTCTAAAACCTTCAAAAAAATTTTAATTTTTCAATTCAACTCTTATATATATAGATATCTCTCCTTGTATATATTTGACTCAAATCTTCAACAAATCTTAACTCTTCAATCCACCTCTTATATATATATATACTAGAGAATGCCTGTGAAGGCACGGCGTAAATAATATTAAGATTAAAAAAATAATAAAAAATAAAAATTAAATTAAAAAATATTTTACAATTTAAACAAATTAAATTAAAAGTTAAATATCAAATAATACATACCAATTAGTGCTATTATTGTCAATCCAATATAAAAAAAATAAAATATCAAATACTAATTAGTGCTACTACTGTAAATAGAAATTAAAATTAAAATACATACTAATTAGTGCTACTGTTGTCAATTAAATTATAATTACATAAAAAAAATAAACATTATATTGTCATTCACTAAAAGAGTTTTCTTTTTCTTTTGCCTATAATAAAAAATAAGTAGAATATATTTATAAATTATTTTTAAAATGAAAAGAAAATGTATATTCTTACCTCACGAATGCGAATAGCATTAAGGTCATGCTCATCGCGAATAACAACATTAACATTTCTTTCTTGAAGAAATTGAACTTATACATACAAACACATTAGAGTGATAAATAAAATTTTATACACATAAATAAAAAAATTAGTAAAGGGAATTAATATTACGATTCGGTCTAAGTCTCCATCTACCTATAAAGTATGAGAAAAAAACATTCTATTTGAAGAAAATTAGATATAATAAGTTTTTTTTTTAAAAAAAAATAGATCTTACATTATAAGAGAAGTACTTAAAATTATATGAAGAAAAAAAAACTTACTTGACCAAAAATAGTGATATTATCCATAATTGTTGTTCTTCAACCTAAAAATGTTTAATTCACAATGTCACGTTAACATGGATTTAATTAGCAATGTCATGTTATTTCCAAATCAGTTGCTACCAAATCAAATAATAAAATTTAATATTTTATTTAAATAAATAATTGCCATGGATGGAAAATACTTAACGGGTTATAGTCAAAATGTATTTTAACAATCACATTAAAATGATAAAATTAAAATTGGAGCACAACAATTGTCCAAATTTGAACTCTTATCTTTCCTAGCTGATTTCAGTTTTATATAAATGAAATTAAAATCAGAATCAAAGTCTGGTATGAATAATTATCACATGAAAAATTCAAACATAAATTTAGGCAAAAAAATAAATTTCAACAGATAACAATGTCATTTTATAAATAATAATGAATAATTATTTTATACACACATTTCATACAACCGTCACCCGCTGCCTGCCGCTATGGCTGCGGCCATCAATGGAGGAAACCCTGATTCGGGGTCAAAGAATCTTGTGTTCTCGACAGTGAGTGATCGAAAACCCTTGTGTTCCCCCGAGCCCCATGGGCCAGGAACTCTTGGTTGGGGAATACGTTTTTTTATTTTATTTTAATTGAAAAATATTTATTATAATAAATGAATTTTTTTTGAGTAACCAATTTTAATTTACATTGTTGGTTTTTTTACATTGTTGGTTTTTTTATTTAAAAAATTTTAAATGTTATAGTCCATAATTATTTTTTAAAAAAAATTAAAACTTATACTGTTGGTAGTCCATAATTTTTTTAAAAAATGATATTTAGAATACTTAATTGACAGGGTTAAAAAAACTTAATTCCTAACCCGATTTGGGGTCGAAAAAACTTGGGTTCCCGACTGTGAATGGTCGAGAACCCTTGTGTTCTCCGACCCCGATGGATTAGGAATTCTTGGTAGGCGAACACGTTTTTTTTTATGTTATTTTAATTAAATAATCTTGAATTAAACTTTGATAGTAAAAAAAAAATTCTCTTATTATAACGCAAGAAGATTTTTGACTAATTTCTATTAAACTTTAATATTTGATTATTCATTATTATAAATTTAATAATAATGAATAATTATTTTATAAATTTAATATTATTAATTATTATTTATAATTATTCATTATTCATATACTTATTCATTATTATTAATATTGATAATATAATTATTATTAGTCATTTTATAAACAGTTTTTAAATTTTTAAATGACAAAAGAAATAAGTATTTTAATTATTTAATATAAATATAAATAATAATATTTTAACAGATAACAAAGTCATGTCTATTTTTAGTGTATTTTTCTATTTAAAAAATTTTAATTGTTGTAGTCTTTAATTTTTTTAAATAAAAAGCAAAGGCTTTAAGTGTTGAACGAATACAATGCATCATTTACAGTAATAATTAATCCCCTGTGATTTTTTTTCTTTGTTTTTTTATTTTTTAATTAATTTGGTGCAACCAATCAGTGGTTATGTTGTGTGGCAGTGATCAGTTGGCTTTGAATGACTAACTTATTAAGTGATAGGATTAATTAATCTATTGAAAAATTAGAAGATCACACCCTAAGTGAGTTAATGAAATTTTTAATGAATGTGTGTTCTTTCACCATTAAGTGTTAATGATCAATAAAAATATCATTAAGTGTTAATGATGTTTTTAACGAAATATTATTTTTTAGAAATGTTCTCATAATATTATGCATATAATTGTTATAACATAATTAATTAATTAAAGATTACTGGCACATTCCGTGAGAAATTTCAAGACACATTCCAATTGAAAAAGGTTACTGGCAATTGAAGTGGGAGACAAAGTGAGTGCCTCCTGCCAGCCCTCCGGACTATAATAAGAGAATTATATACATACAATAGATACATACAATACAAACACGCATAATCGCGACATTGAAACCATATACATACAGTAATATACATACAAACACAAATACAGTGATATTGAAACCATATACATACAGTGATATACATACAAACACAAACACAGTGATATACAAACACACACAGTCGCGTATACACACAGAAACTAAATAAATACTATATACATACAAACACACAATGACTATATACAGTTGCGATGGTCCATGGAGCTTCAGCGGTCGCAGACACACACAGTCGCGATAGAGTTCCAACGGTTGCGGAATATACATACATAGTGAGGAAAGAGAGATAAGGGATGATATACACATATATATACCTTTGAGCTGGAGGCAATAGCAGTGGCCGGGTAGGGGCGACGATGGTGGGCGGCAGGGGCGACGACGGAGGGGGAAGATGGGATGGAGCGGGGTAGGTGAGGTGTGACGGCAGTGGGCGGCAGGGGCGACAATGCAGGGGCTAAATAACTGAGTTGGGAATGTCCATGCACTTGATATTCATTATAATGTGTAGAATGATACAGGAGGAAGAGAAGTACTACAGCGTCCATATACTGATCATAGCATTAACTGCACATACAACAGTTGATCAGTTGAGGAAACAAAGAGGATAAGGCAGGTTGGGATGGATTTTCAATTGGCTAAGCCACTGGACCAAGGTCAACTTATGGAAGCTATTGTATACATCAATAATAGCAAATTAGCAATCAAATAACATACATTGATACTTGATCGTGTTTCTCTCTCGTGTTCCCCCTACCAACCTTGTGCACTTTCTTATGTGCATCTATTAGATGCACTTTATTTTTTTTTTAACTATATTTGGATACCATTTGATCATTTGAACATCTTCCTCATAGTAATAATCATATATATGATCAGACTCAAACACCAAAGTAACTAAAAGGAAAAACAATGCTCTCCTATTTCTGTAAGCCAGTCTCAAATACAAAGGTAGCTTCCACACACGTTCCTGGAGTTCAATTTAAGCTAAAAGCATATAAAAAGCTACTTCGTCTGCTTCTTTGGCTTCACCGGATCCTTTATTTAAGTATCAAAGATTCAACAATAAAAATATTAAATTTTAAATTAAGTTTCCTACTTTGATATTATTATTTGAATAAAGTTTTATACTAAAAATAATATTTGATCATCATAAAAAAGAGGTTTTTATTTCTTTTGAAATTGAATCATCCATGATTTAAAAAAAAATAATTCTAAACAGAGATGTCATGGTCCAAATATAGCCATCAACAAAAACAGAGGGAAAGGAGGAGTGACAAAAGCAAGTTGAGAGTTCGAGTCTACCAAACTTAAGTAACACTTGACCCAAAAAATCACACAGCGGAAAACAATGCCCACATGCAACATAATTGAAGGGGAAAGATAGGGAAATAGCAATAATAGACACCCAAATCAAGAACTCAGTAAAAGAAATCATAACCCAGCCAAGATCAAAGAAACCCAGAACACTAAAACCACAAATTCATAGAAAACTACCGTTCATTAGTACATATGTGAATGTGAGTGTAAGCTAGAAGATGCAGGGATCAAACCTGCCTGTGGCCGAGCCCATCCACATATTTCCGTGATTCGTGGGCTATTTCACGTCCTCGGTGAATTTACTCAGTGAATACCCAAAGAGTAATAGCTGCGAGATTCTCACAGTAAAAAAAAAAAAAACAAAGGAAAAAAGAAAAAGAGCAGAGCATCCATAGAAGCTTACAGGGAAAGTAGAGTTTATTCTGGGGATCCAGACTAAGCCTCCGCCCATCTGGGTTTCCGACGACGTCGCCTCCCTCAGATCTGTCCTCTTTCTCGTCTATGTCCCCTCTCTCAAGAACAGATTGAATTTTGGGCAGAAGAAAAAAGTGAAAAGAATCAAAATGTGTGTGTGTGTATGTATACTACAAAGATCAAGAACAGATTAAAATTTCAAACAATACCCACCCCCACCTAAGAAAAGAAACAAAGAACGGAAACAAAATACTGAAACCCACCAGTTGTCGCTTGGGAGTCGGCAACTCGACGGCTGACGGCGGCGGCGACAGTGGGTCGAACTTGTCCATGGCAGCGCTGCCCTTGATGCTGAAGGCGCCGAGCCAAATCCGGACGCGGGGTCGTGGGAAGAAGAAGAGACCGAAGTGATAAAGGCAACAGTGAGAGTGGTCTCTGATGAAGGAGAGAGGAAAGAAAAGCTGAGATACGATGAGAGATAGAAATGGAGAGGGAAGGTGTGAGGACAGAGGTGATGGGCGGGACGGGCGGGAACAAAAATTCATCTAAGTCATTCATCTCAGCAAAATTGATCTCAGCCGTCAAAAACTTCCTTGCTTTATTAAGTGGGTTTGACAGAGAGGGAGTGGCAGAGAGGAAGAAAGGGAGAATGGGATGTGATGCATTTTGGGAGGAAAAGCCATTAATCTCAGCCATCAAATTTTTACAAAATCTATCTCAACCATCCAAAAATATCCCCCTCACATTTGTCTCCCAATTTCAAAAACCATCATCGCTTATTATATAGATATGTATATATATACATATCTCCTCTCATATATATATATATATATCTGCCACCACTATATCATTAATAATTTCTACACTACCAACTACTCGACCACCACTATCACCACCAACTCTTACATTACAAACTCCTTTTCTACATTACAAGCTCCACTACTGTCAGTCCCTGCATTACCTGCTCATATACTATCATTATCATCACCAGCTCTTATATTATGAGCTCATCTATCGCCATTATCACTACCAACTCCTCCACTATCAGCTATTTTGCCACCACTGTTACCACAAAGTTAGATTCGTACGAGGATTTAGGATAGAGCATGTTACATTAAAATTTAAAACATTCATTTTTTGTAGTGAAACATATTCTCTCTTCATCCTTACAGGTTGACTCTTTGGATTTGGTTCCATTAAATTTAAATTAAAGTTAATTTAATTAATTTAAAAAATTTAGCCCAATAATATAAAATTAATAAATAATTACTCTAACGACCCAAGTTAAAAGAAACCAAGAATAGTTAATTTGAGTTGTTATTAACAATGATTTGATTGGATATAAAATTTTCAAAACAGATGTGATTTGATTTGTCATGATTATATGACAACCGATTCGGATTGAACGAGAAAGGCATGAATGATTCTTTCCTTTCTCTCCCTTCCCCAATATTTTCCCATTGTTTTAATATTATATATTATCATTCACTCAATTTTTGAATCTTTGTTAACAGATTAATTACATAATTTTAATTAGATTTTAATGATTGTGCATTATATATATCTTGTTCTCAAACTAATTAACAATCACCTTAATTGTTTGTCTTTTCGCCTCGTTTGTTATTTAAAATATAACAAATATTAGTTCAAAATACATATAGATGTATGTATTGAATACAACTCACAAAACTAACTAATTCTTAATAGCATAAATAATTTATTATAATTACATATAATTAATACACATGGAGAATCCATTTCATTCTTATGCCCAATCGCAAACTTAAGATATAATTTTTAAAAAATAAAAAATAAAACTATCATCATAATAAACATTCAAAGATTAAAAAGATTTTTCATATTTTTTACTTTGTGATGAAATTTTTTTTTATCAATTTGAGAAATAGCTATATCAATATCTCATAACAACCACCAAAGTAAACGTTATTTGAAAGGGACTCATTTCTATTCCATCACTTCCCATTATTTCTAACAAAATGCCACTTAAATCTTTCATTTTTTGAATTTTAATCACCGTCTCTCTCTCTCTCTATATATATATACATATCATATTAATCCACCTTAATCTACAACTCCTCTATGTCTCTTTCATTAATAACAGAATATTCTTTTTGTTTCCAAACAATTCGGTCCATAATGTGTTTGTTGCAATTTTAGTATAGACGTTAAGTAGTATTAGATGGCTGTTACGAATTTATCCACAATGAGAATGAAGTCACATCTTGTGCAACATGTGGTTGTCACCAGAACTTTCATCGCTAGGAGGAAGTGCACCGACACAATCTATTTTGAAATTCTTGATCTTCTTCAGGCACCACTATCTCCTCCACCAACAACGTAAGCGGCGTCAACAATGTCAAAGGCGGGCGGAACAACATTGAAGATGAAAAAAATAAAGTTCACGGACGAGCAACGGGACAAAATGAAGGAGTTTGTTAAAGATTGTGGGTGCTTAACAACAAGAAAGGACAAAGTCAATCATTGAGGAGTTTTGCCAAGGAATAAGAATTGACTCAAAAGCTTACAAGGCCTGGGTCAAAAGCAAAAAGCAAGAAGAGTGGGCAGAGAAAGAAGCGAATGATGAGCTAGTATTTGTTTGTGGTTTTGTGTGTGTGTTTTGTTATGGGATGCAAAAGAATTTAGTTTGTTGTGGGATGTTTTTTTGTATCGATGTATTTTAATTTGCTTCTTTGCAGGGTGTGTTTTTTGGATGCTTCATTTATCTTAGTTCTAAGAATAAAATGTTCATCCTTAATTGGGCCAATTCTAAGAATAAAAAGCTCATCCTTAATTAGGCCAATTAAGGATGAACCTTTTATTCTTAGAACTGAGATATATGAAGCACCGAAAACCCAATTAAGGATGAACTTTTTATTATTAGAACTGAGATAAATGAAGCACCCAAAAAACGCACCCTATAAAGAAGCAAATTAAAATACATCGATACAGAAAAACATCCCACAACAAACTAAATTCTTTTGCGTCCCATAGCAAAACACACACACACAAAACCACAAACAAATACTAGCCCATCATCCGCTTCTTTCCCTGCCCACTCTTTTTGTTTTTGACCCAGGTCTTGTAAGCTTTTGGGTCAATTCTTATTCCTTGAAAAAACTCCTCGATGATTGGCTTGTCCTTTCTTATTGTTCAGCACCCACAATTTTTAGCAAACTCTTTCATTTTGTCCTGCTGCTCGTCCGTGAACTTTATTTTTTTCCTCTTTGGTGTTGCTCTTCCCGCCTTTGACGTTGCTGACACTGCTTACGTTGCCGGTGGAGGAGATAGTCGTGCCTGAAGAGGATTAAGAAATTCAGAATAGATTGCGTCGATGCACTTCCTCTAGGGGTGGAAGTTCTGATGACAACCACATGTTGCACAGGATGTGACTTAATTCTCATTGTGGATAAATTCATAACAACCATCTAATACTAGATCCAATGTCTATACTAAAATTGCGACAAACACTTTCTGGACCGAACTGTTTATAAACAAAAAGGATATTCTGCCATTGATGAAAGAGACATAGAGGAGTTGTAGATTAATATGATATATATGCATATACAGAGAGAGATGGTGATTAAAATTCGAAAAATAGAAGATTTAAGTGGCATTTGGTTAGAGGTGATGGAATAGAAATATGAGTTCTTTCCAAATAACGCTTGCATTGGTGCATTGGTGGTTGTTATGAGAGATTGAAATGGCTATTTCTCAAATTGATAAAAAGATTTTTCATCATAAAGTAAGTAATTTTTTTTTAATTTTTGAATGTTTATTATAATTATAATTTTTTTTTTAATTTTTTAAAAATTATATCTTAAGTTTTGGACATAAGAATGAAATGGATCCTCTATGTGTATTAATTATATATAATTATAATAAATTATTTATGCTATTAAGAATTAGTTAGTTTTGTGAGTTGTATTCAATACATATATCTATATGTATTTTGAACTAATATTTGTTATATTTTAAATAACAAATAAGGTAAAAAGACAAACAATTAAGGTGATTGTTAATTAGTTAGAGAAGAAGATATATATATATAATGCGTACTCCTTAAAATCTAATTAAGATTATGTAATTAATCTGTTAACAAAGATTCAAAAATTAAGTGAATGGAAATATATAATCTAGAAACAATGGGTAGATATTGAGGAAGGGAAGGGAAGGGAAAGAAAGAATCATTCATGCCTTCCTCGTTTGATCTGAATCGGTTGTCATATAATTATGACAAATCACATCTGTTATGAAAATTTTATATCTAATCTAATCATTGTTAATAACAACTTAAATTAATTATTCTTGGTTTTTTGTAATCTGGGTTGTTAGAGTAGTTATTTATTAATTTTATATTATTGAGTTGAATTTTTTAAATTAATTAAATTGACTTTAATTTAAAAAGTTATTTAATTTAAATTTAATGGACCCAAGTCTAAAGGGTCAAGCTCTAAGGATGGAGAGAGAATATGTTTCACTATGAAAAATGAATGTTTTAAATTTTAATGTAACATATTCTATCTTAAATCCTCGAACGAATCTAACTTGGTGGTGATAGTGGTGGCGGAATAGCTAGTAGTAAAGGAGTTGGTGGTGATAATGGCAATAGATGAGCTAATAGTATAAGAGCTGGTGATGACAATGATAGCATATGAGCGGGTAGTGTAAGGACTGATGGTAGAGGAGTTTGTAATGTAGGAGTTGGTGGTGATAGTGGTGGTCGAGTAGTTGGTAGTGTAGAAATTATTGGTTATATAGTAGTGACAGATATATATATATATATATGAAAGGAGATGTATATATATATGCATATATATATATATAAGAGTTGGATTAAAGAGTTGAGATAAATATATACGAGGGGATATATCTATATAATAGTTTTTGAATTGTCTCAAATGTATACACATTTTGATGGGTGAGGTTTATTTTACACATTTCAATGGCTAAGATTAAACATTTTCCTGCCCAGCATCCCTCTATCTCTCTCTCTCTCCTTCCCACCCATCCCACTCTCCAACCCCTCTCATACACATATATACACACACATACTCACTATCTCTCTCTCTATATATATATATAAAAAGATATATACAAAGAAGGCTAAAAGGTGGCTGAAGCAGCGAGTGGCTAGAAGTGGTGGACGATGCAGCCAGTGGGGTGGGCTTGCAGTGAAGAGCTGTGTGCGGCGGTTGGAGGCGCGGTCGGATGCGACGAAGTAGCAGGGTCGAAGCAGCAGAGGCGTGGGAGGTCGCTCGCAGCGGCGAACGGCTAATGGCGGCGACCTTTCTCTCTCTCTCACTGACCCATCCACTGACTCCCTCACTCACGACATCTCTCTCTCTCACAAACCCACTCCCTCCTTCCGCCGTTCGTTGCTGCGGCCAGATCTCAATTGCTGTGTATATGTATGTGTGTGTGTGTGATGTTCGCTATGTATGTGTGTTGTGTGCGTGTTTGTGATGTTTGTTGTGTATATGTATGTGTGTGTTGTGTGCGTGTGTTCTGCGTGTATCTATGTATATATACACACACATATATACACACCAAATATCAGTTGCTGAGAGAATAATCTGGGATATTGTCTTTTGGTCTGTTTCCTAATTCAAGTAGCCGTCAAATCTCACCTCACTTCCTAATTGATTAGGCAAAGCTTGTAGTTCCGACTGAATTGCGTGTAATGTGCGCTATGAATTATAGAAATCTCTTAAAAATTTCAATCAAAATATTTGAATTAATTATAATAAATTTATAGATATATTAATACATGTAAATAAACAAATTTTTGTCTCTTTTCCTTTTACTTTTCCTCGCTCTACTAACCTAAATTAATTATTCATCTTTTCTCCCTTCCCAAACACCTGTGCTTCTCGCATCCCCATGTTCCAATCTTTGTCTACTGACATTGGGTAAGCCTTTATACATTAGCTTACTTTAAAATTTTATAAATTGTCCCATTATTTGAATTAAATTATATTTGGTTTCTATAATTTTTTTATAATTGGAGAAAGATCTTTTGAAGTTAATCTTTTCCTTAAGTGAAGTTAGTGAAAACTTTAATACATAATAATTTATATTAATTTTTTTGTTTACTATATTATTATTATTTAGAAATTAGAATAAAATAATAATATTTGGGGTAATGCAATTTCATTTACAATTTCAAAGCCTATGGGGAGCATAGGTAAATAGGTCAAGCATCAGTGCAATGCATGCATGCATACATACATATGTAAGAAATGTTATAAAGGGGAATGGTTTTAAAAATATATAAAATGTATGAGAGATATTTAAATTACATAGATGAATTTTAAATGTATATTAATAGTTGAGATTAGATGAGATGAATGATGTTTTTGTCCACTTACTCCTTAACTCAGTGTCTCTCTCCTTTTTTCTTTCTTTCTCTCATAAATCCACCTACTTACGCCATCTGCAAGTGCGATGGTGGTGGGGAAAAGAAGGTTGACGGTAAGTAGGGAGCCTACGGGTGCGATGGTGGTGATGGGGCGTGAATGACAACTGTTGGTGGGAGGCGACGACAGTGATCACATCTTTTGGCGGCGATGGGGGGTTCAAGGAACCCCTGACCTATGGGCTCTCGATCGGCTGTTGTCGGGGCCCCTTCAAGCCCCCAACTAACAACGCTTGGGGACTCCAAAATTTTTTAAAATTTAATTTTTAAAAAAATCTATATAGAAGGTCGGGAAGTCTTTATCAATTTTTTTAGTTTTTTTTAAAATTTATTTTTTAAAGCATTTAATACTTAATTTTAAAATATTCTAAATATCAATAGCGTAAGTTTTTGAAATATCATGTAAGTTTTAAATAAAAAAGTACCAACAATATAAGTTTTAATGTATAAAAATTTGATATTTATAATTTGACATGGATGATTTAATTTCAAAAGAAATATATTTTTTTTTAAATCATTGATTATCAAATGCTATTTTTAGTGTAAAATTTTGTTCAAATAATGGTACCAAAGTGGGAAGTTTAATTCGAAATTTAATATTTTTATCTTTATGTGTTGAAAGAAATGTAAAATTAGTTAATATATCATATTAAGTTACTCAAAGATGCAAATATTCAAAATGATTTTTATTAATTTTATTTTTTATTTTAGACACAATAATTTTTTTTCAAATTAAAATAATATAAAAATCAAAGAGTCTTTTTTTTAAATTAAAATAATATAAAAATCAAAGAGTCAGAACTCAAGATTCAGAAACACAAGAGTTCCTGACCACTCACAATCAGGAATCCAAGGTTCTCTGATCCCTAACTAGGGTTTTTCCGATTGATGGCCGTGGCAACGGCGGCCAAGGACAACTAGTATGTATTGTTTGATATTTAATTTTTAATTTAATTTGTTCATATCGTAGAATATTTATTAATATGTTTTATTATATGCATTTAGTAATTTTTTTATTTTTATTTTAAAATATTAACAAGTATACAATAATTTTAATTTCTATTTTTTTTTAGTGTTTACAATTTTTCTTTTACTTTCTCTTATATTTTGATTTGTAATGTTAGTGAATATTATAAATTTTATATATTTGTTTCTTATTTAAATTTTGTAGAATGTTTAATATAAGTAAAAAATTTGAAACATACATTTTTTGTTTTTAAATTACATTTTCATTTATGATATAATAAGTTTATACAAATTAGTAAAAAAATTTATTTAGTATCTTTGAGATTTATGATAAATAAGATTGAAATATAAATATTTTTAATGTGTTTAACGTGACAAAATACTATAAATCATCACTGAATTTTATATTAAGGTATAAAAAGGTTATTAAATTTTTATTTTTTATATAATTTTATAATTATCATCAATTATAGTTAAAAAATACTAATAAGGAATTGATGTAATTAACAATATCGTCGGTTAAATAACACATATAATGGTCATTGAAGTTGTAGAAAATATTATTATTTTGTTAGCATCATTTAATTAAAATTATGAAATTATATATTAAATTAAAATTTAAGTTATAAATTAAAATTTAATAATATTTTTATATTTTTAATATAAAATTTAGTGGTTGCTTATACTATTTAGTTTATAGTAAGTAATTTTGTAATTTTTAATTAATTTTAATTAAACATTTACAAATAATAAAAAATATCTAGCTGTTAGTCTCACATTTCATTTTTTTTTTTGTTTCTCTAAATATAAAATGTCTTGAACTTTTTTTTATAAATTTTTAAAACTATTCAGTAAGGAGCACATGGCTAAGTCGAAGAAAGTTAAATATCTTTCATTTAATATAGTTATTTTTAATAGATTAATATTAATACGAATTGGTTTTAAATATATTATATTTTAAAAGATTTTATTAATTAATAAATTTATTCAAATATACAAAATTAAATACGTTATATATATATATATTTGTATAGAGAGAGTGAGAGAATGTAACGGGGAAAAAGTGCTCCGTTATCATTATTGTATTTAATGCAAATCAAGCCTCCAGCCTCTACTCCAACTTCTTAAGTATTCGTTGGTTATATCATTATTTTTTAAAATATAATAATTTATTTAAAAAATCACCCATAATCAATATTGATGGTCCATTATATATATCTATTTGACAAGTCCCATAATAAGAAAATTTATATATAACAGTGAAATAAAATATGAAGATAATGATTCACTTAATTATATAATTTATGAAGATGAATATATATCTATTTAATAAGGTCAAAAAATTTTTAAAAATATCTCAAATGTATCATAGACATTGTAACAACCCGTTTCTTCAAGGCGTGTTATACCTTAGGAAATTTGGTCTATTTTTTTTTTTTTTTATCACTACATTATCCCGAAATTCCCTAAGGCCTATCTAGTGTTTAATTTACACACTAGAGATAAATACAATTTACAAAGCGGAAGCTGAATCGAACCTGCTCATGGCAATATATACATGATTAACTAGACAAGTACTTATTACAAACGTTGTTACATAACTCTCGAAACGCAAACAAATGTACATAATCCTTAACTATTCATATCATTACATAACATGGCACATTTCCTTGTTTCCTGACGTCTTGCGTCATCTCACATCATCCATCTCAAAATCATCTCTGCAAGTCCCGACTGGAACGTTGAATGTTCCAGGGGCGAACCCAAGTTAGATGATGAACCATCTAAGTAAGGGTACGTAATGCTATGTCATGAGTGTATGCAATGTCTTTCCTCGTAGGTGTCAACTGCACCCTCATGTTACCCACCATTTTAGCGGCCACCTCTTCCGAAGCCGGGGTGTATGGGTGCACCCTTGGTAAGGCAGCGGTGCCAGTTCGTACTCCCTACGGCCTCATATGCGTGTGATCAATGACGTCAACGTGTAATCATGCATTTCATAGTCATGTATGCATTCTACGTGATAGATACATATCAAAGCATGTCAATATGATGAAAACATTTTCGAGGAAGTACCACTTACCTTTAGACGAATTCCAAGCGCGGTTAACCTCGATTTGCGCGCCTACCTTGATCTGCGTGCCTAGCCTTGATTCTTGCGCCCGATACTCTTATGCCTCAACCTCAAGCTTCTAGGATACCTAGGTCATCACGTTGTTCAAAATTATATCAATATTTATTTTTCCAATTCTCCATAATTTCTTCCTATTTTCTTTATTTTTCTCCTCAAAAATTCTAATAAATACCTACTCAAAATTTTTCCTTGATTTCTCTTCATAATAATTCATAAATAATTAATTCCTATCTCCCAAAAATTTCTAAGGATTTTCCAATACCTTTTCCTACTTTTCATAAGCCTTATTTACTTTGAAAATTACAAAATAACTATTTTCTCCAACATTTTTCCAAATTTTCTTCCACCATAATTCATAAAATAATTTTTCAAGAATTTTAGAAAAAAAATTAGGATTTACCTACGTGGCACGCGCCCCCACGCGCCAAGGCGCGTTTCTGCGAGTGAGGACAACGCGTGCACTGCACGCGCCTTGTCTTCTCCGGCGAGCTGGTCGCCGGCCGGCGAGCTGGTCGCCGGCCGGCGACCGGAATCCTCCAACAAGCACACCCCCTGAAAGCTGGCTTCCAGTCGATCCTAACGCCACCATTTTCAGGCCGAAAGACCTCCGGCAAGGCCCTCGATCGGGCCGTTACAGGTGCGGTCATGGCTGTCCGCCTCCCTTTTCTGATCTGCCTCGAAACACCTTCAAATCACTCCCAAAATTCACGAAAATTTCCAGAATTTCTCTTCTTCGCCCAAGGATCGAAAGCCCCTTATCCCAGACCTCTGATTTGCTCCCATTCGAGAGAAATCCAAAGTAAAATTTTTGATACATTCAGCCATAATCGAACCCCTATTTATACCCGTTTTCGAAGCTTAAACGAGCCATACCCGGTCAAATCGACGCCTCTATCATCCTTACAACCATTTAATGGCCTCAAATCGTGATGATTTCGTGCGAATCGTCCTTCCCAAAAATCCGACGTTCACGGCCATGCTTTGCCATTTTTCTGTCAAATCACAGCCATACTTGGCCGATCTCGACCCAAATCCGACCCTAATCAAACCCCCACGAGGTGGGGCCCATTTTTGTACCCTTTGATGGCCTCAACAGCGCCGCCTGAAGGCTGGCCGGCGATGTCAGTGGGCATGGGCGGCCATGGCAGAGCCTCCTTTTCTGTTATTTACACTTTGACCCCCTGAAAATTTTATTTTACATTTTGGCCCTTAACTTCAAGCCCCTGATCTTTCTAGCACCTTCACTAAGACCCTCAAGATTAATACTTCTCATTTCTCCTTTGAAACTTTCAAAAAATTACCGTTTAGACCTCCCTCGGGTAATTTTAGAAAATTACACTTAGGCCCGATTAATTTATTTGACCTCAAACCTACTCGATTCAACCTGAAACCACTTAAGGGTTGTTCTATACATCGAATACTATTCTTTGACACCCTCCGTTGACTTTTTGGACTTTGTTTACAGTAATTCGGTAAAATGGCCTGATTGGCAGCTGTACTTTTACTGTACCGAAAACTGTTCCCGATCTTCTTTCTTTTATCACCAAAAATCATAATTTTAATTGCTCGTTGATACTATACCATTTTCTTGGGCAATCTAGGGTCCGAGGTACTCCCTCTGACTAATTCAGTCGTCTAAAGCTGTGTTAGTGTGCTGTATAGTCTTATTTTTCTCAAATTTCCAATTTTGCCCCTTATCAAATATCATTTTATCCTCAAAATTATTCTCGGGCGTTACATCCTTCCCCCCTTAAAGAAATTTCGTCCTCGAAATTTGGTCTGTGATATTTGTTGATGACTCTCAATTGAAATGTCCTACGTACCACTCATTATCCTTAACGATTATTCATAACTTATGTCTCCTTAGGACCTGAGCTTACCAGACACGTTTTTTTTTTTTTTTTTCAGAATATCCCGTTGTAGCTTTGAACAAGCAGTTACACGAATCCTAAATTGACTCATAACACTTTTTATTATATCCAATTATGTCCTCAAATTACATTTCACTGACTTCCAACCGACTCTAATGCTAATGCTATGATGACACAGCAATTAATAACATTGAGCTTTAACTCATTTGCCAAGATGGCACAGAAATTGATAACATTGAATTAACTCGGCATATTTTTGGTCATTGTCGGATGGGTTTCTTCGTCATCTTGAAATTTGCCACACGTCCTAAATCTCAAAATTTCATCATCGAAATTAACACCTGATTGATCAAATAAAGAAGATCCCACTCGAAACTCGTGAATACCAATGCACGTATCAAAATCCGACTCTTAGACTGATCATACCCATCAACCTATAGACAAGTACACTTGTCAATGATGTATACCTTTCAAATTATAATCGCATAACTTGGTCCCTGGGCCACAAATCTCTACTTGAGCTCCTATCTAAGTCGGTACTCATATCATCATAATGAGCCTGCGACTCTCATATCTACATTTTCAATTTTTTAATTTTCTTACGTCATCACGACATTTCTTTAATTCTGATTTCCTACGACGTCATTTATTTCGAATCAATCAATCATGCTTTGACAATTTTCCAACCTTAACACAAAGTCCCTGATCTCGATACATCTTAACTTTTATCAAATCGATCCTCAAGGAAATACTTTTATGTTGTCATACCCTTGGATCCAAAAACATCAAAAATATACGTCATCAAATATCCTTGAAACTAGCTATGTCTCACCTTAAATCATTATTGCTTAATCTTTACTTGTGCTAATCTATTCGAGATTTCTGTTGCATTCATTTCCCGATATAACCTCAAGTTTCTGACAATTGACCACAATTATGCACAATAGATTTTATCTGTCTCCAAAACTTTGACCGAAATTTAACGTTGTCTTCTAAGTCTAGCAATACTAATTTATTTGCATCGCTTGTTTCTCTGTTACTTGGTTGCTAATCTAATACCTATTTATCCATATACCCATAACTTAAATAGCTCCTCGAACTTTCGAAGTGATCCTCAAATAACATTTTATATCATCAAATTAATCATTTAATCCTCAAATTACTCTAATAGTAATAACGTTTTATGTCAACTCATTTTAATCATGCTTGATCCTTTCTGGAGCTACTTACTCAAGTTATCGACTTTTGCTTGTACCAACCTCTACTCAAAACATTTGGTTCGTCTCTCGAAACTTACTGGGATATCTGACCTTTCGGAACTTTCAATCATCGACCTTGACTTCACATTCCTGACACGGAGCCTTATGCTCTCATTATTTCTGACTTGGCAAGCAAGTCTTAGTCTCAACATCTATCGCAGCGTTCTCGAACCTTATCCTCAATGTTTCTCATGTGTCTCCCTATCCGAAGGGTATACCAATATATCCTTGATAAAGCCAAAGTGTCTTCAATGCAGATGGTACTTTAGTCAAATCATTAAATCATGATTCTATTGCCGATTTTTGGAATGCCTCAATCCCTTGATCGCATATCGTTCACATAAATATCTCAGTCTCTTGCAACTATTTATAATTATCAAATTTGAGGTAAAGATGTCAACTCTTAATTATCACATCTTTGATAATTTTCGTCCTTAATCAAGCCACTTATAGCTAAGCATCTAATAACCTCAAGCCATTATTGGCAATTAAGAAATAATCCTATTAAATCTTCCGAGAGCACATTCTGATATTTCTCACTTCCTCAACTTTCTCACGATTTTTTTTATTAACTACAAGTGCGCGTACCACATATTGGCAGGTTCTTTATTTGCTTACATCACTTTAGTGATCATCTAGTTACATATCTCCCGATTTGCCCGTCAGGCTATCTAGATTAACCGTTTAGCCCAACAAGATTTTCATTCTCCCAAAATTGAAAATTATAGATCTCCAATATGATTTATCAAAAACACGACGTTTCCTATTGCAATCTGACATCCTGGCCCATTTGCCATTATCTGCCTCTCTCAGGCACGCCAAAGATTTCTCAAAGACATCTATCCGTAACAATCTTGCTAACTGGAGTGGGTAGGTACTTACGTCTCTCTGGTAATCCTTAGGGAAATTCCCGAAAATCTTAAATCGATTCATCTTTGAAGATCTTTATCCAGATCATGTTAATTGGCTTTAATCATTTCTTATAAAGAGCCGAACCTCAAAAATTTCCCGGGACTCTTTACCTAAAGATACCTTAAATAATGATTTAGGTCTCCATACTGATGCACAAGGCATGACTTATCTGCAAGACCTTCGATTCCTCAAACCTACCTGGCACATTGAATCGAGGTTGCTAACTTACTACTTATCGTCGGGGTCTTGAACTGGCCATGTTGTACTTCCCAAAATCTCATTTATCGAGAATTTACTGACCCTCACATTTCGATCTTTAGATCTTGCTGACTATCGACGTACGACCATTCGTGACCCCACTATCATACTAGGTATCAAGGTATTCTACTCCTCAAGTCTCGTACTGTTCGTCGTGCCACCCTACTCCCAGGACGACCGTGAATCCTAATATACTTCTTTAAATAGGACACTTAGTTCAATTTCGTTTTGGGTTGATTCTCTGGCCTTGATCAATCACAACTAGTGGCACACCTCGCTCCTAGACCATTGGGACTTAAACCCATACAAGGTACAGACCCTACTGGGCTGTCCCAGATTTTCAGCATCTGATCGTCTCCCAAGCAGTCTGACATGATGCTTCGATCGACGGGCTTCCCGTACCTTATCGCAAGCCATCCTTCAACCATCTGCACGTGGGTCCCTAGATCTAGATCTGTCACTGAGAACACCGAACCAGTAGTGTCATCACGCTGCTAGGGTTCTTATCCCGTCCTTGCGAGTCACATCGGTTACACCACTGCCAGCTCATTGATTCATACGCTATCATTTGACCATCTTCGGTCTCTCGCTTAACTTAATTCGTCGAATCTCTGATCTACACATCCTATTTTCGAGATACTAAATGATACTTGAAATACTTATAATTTGATCCTTACTTTTTTTTTTTTTTTTTTTTTTTTAACTAGGTCTTGCCACATTAGACTAATCATCCATGATTCGATCATCCTTAATAACCACAGTTACCTATCATTTCACGCCATGATTCGACTAATAACCTCAAATCAATAGTCTTTAAATCTCTCGGATCCATACTCATGGTTTACCGAGTCATCCTTACACCCGAATCATCAGATCCTAACTTCAAGAGCTAAATCATCTTGACCGGTCGTTCTATTTCTTAGCAAGATTAGATCATCAAGTCAATAACCTCTAAGACTTCAATCGACCATTCCCAAATCTCCAAATAGGGATTTCATTTTACGAATCCTTAGTTTCTTTTCCCTAAGCCTCCATTTCGGGTTTCTACAAACTAGTTCTACCAGATCCTCTAAAGTTTCCAAATTACTATTCCTTAATCTCCAAATAGGGTTTAACTCCGATCTCAACTACATTCGAGTCACTTAGGGCTTCCAAAAAAAATCTTAAGCTCTGATACCAAGTGTAACAACCCGTTTCTTCAAGGCGTGTTATACCTTAGGAAATTTGGTCTATTTTTTTTTTTTTATCACTACATTATCCCGAAATTCCCTAAGGCCTATCTAGTGTTTAATTTACACACTAGAGATAAATACAATTTACAAAGCGGAAGCTGAATCGAACCTGCTCATGGCAATATATACATGATTAACTAGACAAGTACTTATTACAAACGTTGTTACATAACTCTCGAAACGCAAACAAATGTACATAATCCTTAACTATTCATATCATTACATAACATGGCACATTTCCTTGTTTCCTGACGTCTTGCGTCATCTCACATCATCCATCTCAAAATCATCTCTGCAAGTCCCGACTGGAACGTTGAATGTTCCAGGGGCGAACCCAAGTTAGATGATGAACCATCTAAGTAAGGGTACGTAATGCTATGTCATGAGTGTATGCAATGTCTTTCCTCGTAGGTGTCAACTGCACCCTCATGCTACCCACCATTTTAGCGGCCACCTCTTTCGAAGCCGGGGTGTATGGGTGCACCCTTGGTAAGGCAGCGGTGCCAGTTCGTACTCCCTACGGCCTCATATGCGTGTGATCAATGACGTCAACGTGTAATCATGCATTTCATAGTCATGTATGCATTCTACGTGATAGATACATATCAAAGCATGTCAATATGATGAAAACATTTTCGAGGAAGTACCACTTACCTTTAGACGAATTCCAAGCGCGGTTAACCTCGATTTGCGCGCCTACCTTGATCTGCGTGCCTAGCCTTGATTCTTGCGCCCGATACTCTTATGCCTCAACCTCAAGCTTCTAGGATACCTAGGTCATCACGTTGTTCAAAATTATATCAATATTTATTTTTCCAATTCTCCATAATTTCTTCCTATTTTCTTTATTTTTCTCCTCAAAAATTCTAATAAATACCTACTCAAAATTTTTCCTTGATTTCTCTTCATAATAATTCATAAATAATTAATTCCTATCTCCCAAAAATTTCTAAGGATTTTCCAATACCTTTTCCTACTTTTCATAAGCCTTATTTACTTTGAAAATTACAAAATAACTATTTTCTCCAACATTTTTCCAAATTTTCTTCCACCATAATTCATAAAATAATTTTTCAAGAATTTTAGAAAAAAAATTAGGATTTACCTACGTGGCACGCGCCCCCACGCGCCAAGGCGCGTTTCTGCGAGTGAGGACAGCGCGTGCACTGCACGCGCCTTGTCTTCTCCGGCGAGCTGGTCGCCGGCCGGCGACCGGAATCCTCCAACAAGCACACCCCCTGAAAGCTGGCTTCCAGTCGATCCTAACGCCACCATTTTCAGGCCGAAAGACCTCCGGCAAGGCCCTCGATCGGGCCGTTACAGGTGCGGTCATGGCCGTCCGCCTCCCTTTTCCGATCTGCCTCGAAACACCTTCAAATCACTCCCAAAATTCACGAAAATTTCCAGAATTTCTCTTCTTCGCCCAAGGATCGAAAGCCCCTTATCCCAGACCTCTGATTTGCTCCCATTCGAGAGAAATCCAAAGTAAAATTTTTGATACATTCAGCCATAATCGAACCCCTATTTATACCCGTTTTCGAAGCTTAAACGAGCCATACCCGGTCAAATCGACGCCTCTATCATCCTTACAACCATTTAATGGCCTCAAATCGTGATGATTTCGTGCGAATCGTCCTTCCCAAAAATCCGACGTTCACGGCCATGCTTTGCCATTTTTCTGTCAAATCACAGCCATACTTGGCCGATCTCGACCCAAATCCGACCCTAATCAAACCCCCACGAGGTGGGGCCCATTTTCGTACCCTTTGATGGCCTCAACAGCGCCGCCTGAAGGCTGGCCGGCGATGTCAGTGGGCATGGGCGGCCATGGCAGAGCCTCCTTTTCTGTTATTTACACTTTGACCCCCTGAAAATTTTATTTTATATTTTGGCCCTTAACTTCAAGCCCCTGATCTTTCTAGCACCTTCACTAAGACCCTCAAGATTAATACTTCTCATTTCTCCTTTGAAACTTTCAAAAAATTACCGTTTAGACCTCCCTCGGGTAATTTTAGAAAATTACACTTAGGCCCGATTAATTTATTTGACCTCAAACCTACTCGATTCAACCTGAAACCACTTAAGGGTTGTTCTATACATCGAATACTATTCTTTGACACCCTCCGTTGACTTTTTGGACTTTGTTTACAGTAATTCGGTAAAATGGCCTGATTGGCAGCTGTACTTTTACTGTACCGAAAACTGTTCCCGATCTTCTTTCTTTTATCACCAAAAATCATAATTTTAATTGCTCGTTGATACTATACCATTTTCTTGGGCAATCTAGGGTCCGAGGTACTCCCTCTGACTAATTCAGTCATCCAAAGCTGTGTTAGTGTGCTGTATAGTCTTATTTTTCTCAAATTTCCAATTTTGCCCCTTATCAAATATCATTTTATCCTCAAAATTATTCTCGGGCGTTACAGACATATTTTATATCAATGATTGATATACATTTAAGTTTATCAATGGACAAGGAAGGGTGACAATTTGAGAGAGAGAGAGAGAGAGTGTGGGAGAGATAGTAACAATGGGCAATCGCGACGAGGATGAATATTCAGAATCGACGAGGAGAAGCAGTGCAATCGCGGCGAGGGAGAAGAACCAGATTCGGCGAGCAGAAGTAGTGCGACCGCGGCGAGGAAGAAGAACCAGATCCGGCGAAGAGAAACAGCGCGACTGTGTCGGAGAAGAACCAACTCTGGCTACCAGTAGCGGCGACGACGACTTTCTCCTCCAGCATTCAGTGACTGCCTCTTCAATCCAGGTTTGTGAAATTTGGATTTGTAATTTTTATTTATGTATTTTATATAAATTTTGTATATATTGAAGTATTGAGTTTTAATTATATTTTGATTAATTTGTGTATTTGATTATACATTTGTTTGTATGTGAATATTTTATTAATTTGTGGCATTTGAAAAAAATTTAGTAAATTTATTTAGTGACCCGATGTTGGGACTCAAGAATGATTTTGCATGCTTTGATGTTAATCTGATTATAATATAATGTTGTGGGATTTAATGGATTAGAATGTTGATGCTAAGTGTAAGTTGCTTGGGTGTTATGTTTAAGTGATATCGGTGTGATCGAGTGTATAAGGAAGAAAATGGTAGTGTAAAACCTAAGGCATTCGAAGGAGGCTTGAGCCATTTGGATGTGTTGGATGCTTGGCCACATTCGGATGAGACATGATGCATTCGAATGGCCTGGGGAAGCATTCTGACGGAGAGACCACACATTCGAATGTTACTCACATGGGTTTCTCACATTTTCTCTCATGCATTCAAATGTGGGCTCTATAACATTTAATATAATTATATCAAATTAGGAAATGTTGGTATCATTATTAAATATGCAGATATTAAAAACGAATTTATTTATTCGTATTATTATAATAATTTTTTAATTAAAATAATATAAAAATCAAAGAGTTACTGACCACGCATGGTCAAAGAACCCAAGGTTCTTCAACTGCGAACTGGGGTTCCCTCTTATTGATGTCAGTAACACTAACTGGTGTGTAACTTAATTTTAATTTTTTTTTAGATTGCAGAGTATTGACTTTGTGCATTATTTGATATTTATTTATTTTTTATATTTAATTTGTAGGTTCATTGTTTGATATTTAATTTTCAATTTAATTTATTCAGATTATAGATGATGTGTTTTATTATATAGATTTAGTAATTTTTTTTCTTTTTATTATAAAGCATTAACAAGTATACAATAATTTTAATTTCTGTTTTTTGTTTAGTGTTTATAATTTTTTTTACTTACTCTTATATTTTAATTTGCAATATTACTGAACATTATAAATCTTATATGTTTGTTTTTTATTTGAGTTTTGTAGAGCGTTTAATACAAGTAAAATTATTACAAGTTCTTCAGAAATTTTAATATTATTTATACCGTGCCTTTAGGGACAAACATATGCTAGTGTATATATATATATATATCTAGTGTATATATATATATACATACACACACACTAGAATGTTATGTTACTTGTGTTGAGCCAAATTGCTCTAATCAACCTATTGTGTGTTTTGATGATTAACAAAATATAATTTTAGTAAAATCATTTTTGATATATTTAAAACCTCAAATGTATTTTTGATATGTCTTAAGTATTATATTATTTTGTGTATCAAAATGAACCAAGTAATGTTATTTTTTTCTAAGTTTGGAATATTAGCACGCTATAAGGGAACATATTAGAAAATGTTTTCATTTTGAAAAACTATCTCCCAGTATTTTCATATCTAATATTCAATAGTGTTAAAATAATTTTTAATGAATTTTTTAAGAAATATAAGGTATTTATTTTGGGGGTGGTAAAATCGTTAAATTTCGATTTTGTACTAAAACCCAAAATCTACTTTCTTATCTATTTGGATTTTGATTTTTTAGATATTTTTATTGAATCCAAATGGGGGGTACTTTGTTATTTACATTTATGTATTAAAGTAAATGGAAGGTAAAATATAAATAAAATAAAATGAGGACATTTACATTTACTTGTAGTAAATGTAAATAACTTGTAGTATATTCATGTTATATGGATTATGCCTTCAAATAATTGTTATATGTTTAAAATCTATTTTCTATAAAATCTGGTCTAAAAGTTGACTCTTATATATCTAGAGTTGACTCTCTTCAGCTGGAGTCGACTCTTGCAAAATGAGAGACGACCCAGTCGAGAGCAGTTAATGCAGAGTCGACCTAGTAGCATGGTGTTTTCCGAAGAGTCGACTCTAGCATTAGAGAAGTCGACTCTTGTATAACTAGAGTCGACTCTTGTTTTAGAGAAGTCGACTCTTGTATAACTAGAGTCGACTCCTGTTTTAGAGAAGTCGACTCTCGGTTCCAACGGTCGAATTTTTCCTAACCGTTACAAATCCGTTGGAAGCTCTAGTATAAATATCAAGGTGAGATTTTTGGAGAAGGCTAATGCACAATCAAGATCTATCATCATAAAGCACTTCCAAGCTCTCAAGCATTCATTTCAAAGCAATCCAAGGCTCAAGCTCAAAGATACATCCATTGGAGCCCAAGGCAAAGGAGAAGAAGATATTCTCTCCAAGTTGGTAAAAATTGTATCATTGTATTTGCATATTTGCCTTGTATATTGTTCTTATATTGGTATCTATTTTAGTCAAAGTGTGTTGGACATAGGATTGATTATTTGTACTTATTGTGGATTGTGAGTGACCTTCTAGAGCCTAAGTAATCTAGGTGTGTTTTGTTGTATTAGTTTTTGGGGTGAGCTAAGGGAAAAACCTCAGTGTTGTGTAAAAATTCCCTAGGTGAGCTTGTTGAAAACATAGGTGTGGTTTTAGTAGAACCTCAAGTGTCGGGTTGACCTTAAGAGAGTGGAGTAGGTGTTGGAGACACCGAACCACTATATTTCTTGTGTCGATTATTGTGGTTGTTTGTGTATTTATATTGCTATCATTTTCAAACAACATATATATTTATAACAAGGGTATTTTGTTTATAAGAAAATCTCAAGAGTTTTAAAAGGGAATAATTTGATTCAATTAATTTTAATCACTCAATTTATCCTCCCCCTTGAGTGGCCATTGTGTTTGTCAAGAGACCAATAACTTATGTTAAGGAATATAACGTTTATTCGATACAGGTAAAATGAGAGACGTGTGACCCTGACCCTTTCTACCCTTTGCATGCAAGTGGATTATTTTATTATTTGTAAATTATAATGTATAATTTAATCTAAAATCAAAATACAATAATTTCTTTCAAGTCATAAGTTTCTTCATTAAAAACATACTTTTACTATCATTAATATTAGGCTAATGTTTAATTGTCTAATAACAAGAAGCATAATTTTGCTAGGTTTGAGTCTTGTAATTGCTTTCAGATCAATTACTCTAATTTTAGGGAGTGTTTGGTACATGAGAAGTTTTTAAATTTTTGAAATTCATAATTCTTAGGAATGCTCTTGAAAATCTTTGATTGTTAGGATTTATGCAATTTTATATTTGGTTAGATTTAAATATTTTTAGGAATGTTGAATATTTTTTTCTGAAAATATTATATTTCTATGTTTGGTTTAAATACAACATTATTGAGAATTCATGTTCTTTTTTTAAAATTATCTTTATTTAATTTTTTATTTAAAAATAATAAATTTCTTCTACTATATAAAATATTGGGACTCACAATATCTTTAGAAAGTAAAAAAAATATCATTTTTTACGCATTATGTATATATATGCATAAGTATATATATAATATACTATTTTATAATACATAATATAAATATATTATAATATATATGTTTATATTATAAATATATAATATATATAATAATATGCTTGTATGAGGTTATAAAAGGATAAGGGGTGTTTTAATTTTTTTCTTTGTTAAAAATATTCTCAAGTCTATGGAAAACTTAGATTTTCAACCTCCAATGAAAATCTTTTTGTAGAAAAATTACTTAAAAATCATTCCCTGAAATTCTATTTCTATTATTTTTTTTATAAAAAAAATATATTAAATATGAAAATATAGATTCTCAATCAAATATTTTTAAGAATTTTAAAATTTCTCCTCTACTAAATGCCCCCTTAGAGCTTGAGTCCATGCTAGGTTCAAATTATTCGTCCCATGCATGTAAAAATGTTTGAAAATTTCTTGTCTTAACATGCCGTTCTTTATCTTTAAAGAAATTAATTTTTTTTGGTCTTTAACAGCATGTAAAATTGAGAGATAAAAAAAATTGATATTCTGATAAAATAATTTCATCTCTAACGGAAAAAAAACTTTTCCATATCTCTTATTTTGTCTCTGACAAAAAAAAGAAAAAACTTTCAGACTTAATTTTTTTCCTCTCTGATTCCAACTTTGATTCAAAAAATGTTTAGAGGCATAATTTTTCTATCATAAATTTCATATTTGATGTAAAGACAAAAAATTATGTCTCTGAAGTCCTCTCTAAATCGTCTCTGGAAAAAATTTTGGTTGTTTTGACCATCCATCTCAAAATCTGAAATAATTTTACACCACCTTTTCGCTCATTGGATGTTTGCCAAATATTCAATTCTGCTCTTTGTTTGATTTCTTCTATAACTTCATTCTATTATATTATTATATTGACTTACCAGCAGAGCACCAATACGACCAGAAGTATCCGAACCCGAAGTGTTTATGCAGCCTCCATTATTAATCATCTCCTCCTCCTCTCGTTTTTCGGAATCCTCAAACAAAGGATCATCCGTTTGCATGGCCATCTCCCAAGTCGCCTCGGAAGCTCCGTCACTGCCTGCCATCGATGGCGACTCCTCCGAGCCACCCTCGCTATCTTCTTCCCCACTCGCAGATGCCATATCATCATCCTCAAAACAGGAGAGAGATCCATGCATGCAGCGTGCTCTCTTTCCCAATCCAACGACGCATCTCATCCGCAGCCCCACCGGTTCACCGATGGCTTCCCGAACACGTCGGAGAATGAAACTAATTGGAAGACGCCTGTCCCCCGAAGAAATCGCAGGACACGGCTTCTCCCTTATATATGTCAAACCATATTCCTTTATCTCTCGACGTAGGAACTGCACAAACTCCCTTGAAACCACCCTCCCCTCTGACTGAACCACTGTTGCCATGCATCCATCTCCCTTCCCACTGTTTTCCAAACCCACTCCATCACCTAGCTGTAACTGGTCGGAGTCACGCTCATCCGCCATCGAAGCTTGGTACAAGCAGCATTCTGATCCAGGCTCGCTGCCTTGAGCAACCCATCTCCGCCAATACCAGCACTCACCCCTACCATCGTCTCCACCCTTCTCTCCGGATCCACACCTTCAGATCGCCGGACTTCACGGCGGCCACGAAGCACCGAAACCGCGCCCAATCCCCGCCGGCCTAGATTTCGATCTGCATCTTGCTTTAAGCCCACCATCAATCCCTTTTCTAGCCGATCTCGCCTGCAAAGCCGGCCGAGACCTCGTTGGGCAACTCGTTCTCTTTGATCGCCTCACTTTTTCTCTCAAATTAAAGAGAGAAAGTAAGTTGCAACTATGTAGCCATTTGAAATATTAATATAAATATATCACCTATTTAATTAGTTGCACCTCCCATACATTTTCAAGCCTAAACTTCATTTCTTTCGACAGTTTTCCCTCAAATTCCTTAATTTCTTAGTGTAGAATAATCATATGCAAATAACAAACATGTGTTCATTTAGGAGGTCATATGTAAATAACAAACTTATGTTTCTTTATTTTAAAAATGTACGTTACTAATCAAATCATCAGTCAAAGAAAACAAATGATTTGAGCTTTAAAAACTTGAAGCGTTTGAGATAATTCTTTTCTTTATTCATTTATAAACTCAATTTTCTTAATCAAAAAAATTACTTACAAAATTTTTAATTCAAAAAATTACAAGATTTTCAGCATCATTTGAAATTTTTAAATATTTTAGAACAAAAAATGAAGGACAAAGTGGACCTGAACGAGGACAATAAAAACAAAGATGAATGACAAAACAAAAAACAAAAAGAAAAAACTAATGTAGTCGAATTAGATATCATATAAGATAAAGTATTATAATTTTTATAAGAAATATTTTATAATTTAATAACATGTGATTACAAATTCAATTTAATTGTAAGGTTTGTTAAGTATTTTTAATATAAATATTCTAAATTACATATTCTTCCGTTACAAATCATTATTTAAAATTTTTGTTAGTCTATTATTACTTAAACTTTTAAACTTTTGTGACGGAAAACTTATGTGTAGTTGAGATGGTAGATATAATGGCAATAGTATGATTTGTAAATAGACCAAACATATAACAATTTTATTATTTGTACTGGTCCAAATGTATAAACAACAATTTCTTGAGTTATATATATTTTTTAATTATATATAGAATTAGGGTTATAATTGACTTGTGTTAAATTGGCATAATGCTAAACTCGAGTTCAATGCAATTACAAAGTTCAAAACTTCACTCAAGCTTGATCGAGTTTATTTCTAGATCTCAAACTTGACTCAGTCAAATACTCTAAAAAGTTAAGATAGTGTTCTTTTCGTGTTTCAGTTTTGAGTTTTGAATTTATTTTCATTTTTGTGTTTTAAGTGTGTTTTGAGATTTTTGAAAACATGTTTTTTTTGTAATTCTAAAAAATTGTTTCTCAAAACAGAAAACTAGAAAACACGTTTATTTTAAAATTTTGAAAAACTATTTCTTTTTTATTATTATGATATTTTATTCAATGAATTTAATTAGTAAATAATAAAATTAATTATTTTTAATGAAATTCTTTTATTAAAATAAAACAATAAATTTGATTAATAATTTACTAACATAAATTTTAACAATAATTTATATTGAATTATACACTTAATAATACAACATATGTTATTTTATATTTTTAATTATAATATAGATATACTACAATTTTTTAAATTTAAAATAAATATATAATTTTATTTTTAAAATTTAATAATAAATTTTTAATTTTTTTCTCTTCTTTTATTTTTTTTCTTTTTTTTTCTTTTCTTCTTCTCCGGCGCCCCGCATCTTCTTCCGACGCTTTCGATCAAAGATTCACAAAATCAAAGCCTACCATTAAAAACTCCAATTCAAGAGGGTCACCATACACAAAAATGGGTCAGATTTAATGGTTGGATTTGCGTAGATCTAATTTTTAATTTTTGGCCACAAACTCAAAACGGCATTGTTAATTGCAACCAGCTACCATGATCAGTGGTTTCTGACTAGTAGAGGCAACTACCCGACACCCAATAGCCCATTGACTAACATACTAAAAAACCAGCAAGATCTAACGGTCAAATCTCATTAGATTTAGCAAGAGAAGAGAAAAGAGATACGAGAATAGACAAAACTAACAATTACCCGAGGGGGCAGTCGACGACGACTCACACCACTAGTGGTGTGCATGGTCGATAACGGTGGTTGTAATGGCGGTGGGGGGCGCGATCGACGGCGATGGTGTTAGAGGTGGTTGTCAACGACTAGAAGAGAATAGATGAGAATGGAGTGAAGAGATGAGAGATGTGGGTTTGTACGAGATTGGGGGTGGGGGTGGATGTTTTTCGTGTTTTCAACATTTTGGGTGTTTTCAGTTAGTTGTTTTGAGTTTTCTTTATAAATTTTTTCTTTGTTTTTGAAAATACATTTTTAAAAACAGAAAAACTAACGCATTTTCAGTATTTTGAAAAAATGAAAACTCAAAACGAATTGAAAATAATAAAGAGAACATGTGCTAAGAGTTTAACTTGACTTAACTCGATAACTCAAAAAAAAACATTGGGTTCAACAAAATTTAAGGAAAAAAAAATGGCCAACTTAGTAAGATCTACCAATTTGGGCAGTTTCAAATCCCATTTAAAAAAATTTGAAGGGAAAAAAAAATTAACAAACATTTCAACCACTAAAAATATGTAACTCCAACCAAAAAAAAAAATTAAAAACAAAATTAAGGGGTTGCAAATCAATAATCATATGCTTTGAAACAATACATTTTCAACTCTAACTGATAAAATTAAATAGATAAGAAATAACTTTTTAACTTCAACAGCAAAATTATAATGGATAACACTTTTGATAACAAATCTAACAAAATCTATAATATATTCCAAGCAAAACGTTATTTAAAAAAAATAAAAATTAATACTAACAATATTTACAAAATAATATAATTTAAATATCACTATTATCTATTTACAATAAAACCTACACATCGCATAGAATAACGCCTAATTTAATCCTAAACCAAAATACAATAATTCATTCCAAGTCATAGGTTTCTTCAACTCCTCATTAAAAACATACTTTTATTATTGATGTGGCACCAACTGAAATTACTAGAATATCCCTACGCACTGATAGTCTCACCTGCCACATGGATCACCTGAGAGACCGACACGTGGCCAGTCAACACTCCAAAACGGAGTCCAAGAAATTCGGGCCGAACCGCAAGACCCGTTACAATTTAACCGGGATTCTCGGGAGTCGTGCTCACTTATCTCGGGTATCCCAAAACGAGTTCGCCTATAAAAGACAAGGACTCTCGCCAGATATACCTAAGCTCTACAACTCTTTCATTTACTACTACTTGCATTTACTCTACTGATTTGAGCGTCGAAGTCCACCCCGGGGGATCCAAGCTCCAGCCCTCCATTGTCTTGCAAGTTCTACACCCGAGGTCCGACATCCTTAAGTCCGAGATTCCATTCCCAAGGTCCAGTCACAGAAGTGGCACGTGGTGGTCGGTCCCAAATACTATCATCAATTATTATTAATATTAGGCTAATGTTTAATATTAGTCTAATAAAAGAAGCATGATAATTAGCTAGGTTTGAGTCCTATAATTGGCTTGGGATCAATTAGTCCAATCTTAGAGGCTTGAGTGTAATACCCCGGGAGCCCAGAGGAGTTAGAATATATCGAGGATAGCGTAAGAAAGGAAACAACACCAGCTGGATACCTTTTGGGCTGAATGTTGGCAAAGAACTCCCAAGTTAAGCGTGCTTGACCTGGGGCAATCCTGGGATGGGTGACCCCCCCTGGGAAGTTCGTGTAGGCCCATCAGGGTAAGTTGTTCTGGTTCTTCCTATCGCTCGAGCGGGATGTTACAGGTGGTATCAGAGCCGACCCTTGGTGAAGGCGGTCCGATGAGGGCGGGGAGTGGCGCCGGGGCTCGAGGGCTTGTACAAGGAGCGGCTTCTGGCAGGCTTCTAGGATGGCAGCCCCCAAGGGGAGAAGGTCTGGGACCAGTTGTAAGGTCGCATGACGAGGACGTCATGTGCTCAAGGGGGGGAGAATGTAATACCCCGGGAGCCCAGAGGAGTTAGAATATATCGAGGATAGCGTAAGAAAGGAAACAACACCAGCTGGATACCTTTTGGGCTGAATGTTGGCAAAGAACTCCCAAGTTAAGCGTGCTTGACCTGGGGCAATCCTGGGATGGGTGACCCCCCTGGGAAGTTCGTGTAGGCCCATCAGGGTAAGTTGTTCTGGTTCTTCCTATCGCTCGAGCGGGATGTTACATTGAGTCCATACCATGTTCAAATTGTTCGTTCCATGCACGTAAAAATGCTTTAAAATTTATTCTCTTAACATGCCTTTCTTTGTCTCTCATGAAAAAAATTTAGAAACAAATTTTTTGTTCATCTTTGAGAGCATTCAAAATTCAGAGATGAAAAATTTTGTCTCTAATTCTGAAAAAATGATTCCATCTCTAATAGGAAAAACTTTTTCATCTCTGATTCTAACTCTGATAGAAAAAGTTTTCAGAGGTTTAATTTTTTCCCTTTTTGATATTAGAGATGAAAATTTCATCTTTGATTTCGTCTTTGATTCGAAAAACATTCAGAGACAGAATTTTTTCGTCACTAATTTTTTCTATAATTAATAAATATATTCAAATATTAAAAATTAAATACGTTAAATATACATATATATATATAGAGAGAGAGAAAGGATGATCATTACTTTAAATTTTTTTTCTTTATCTATGTCACTAATTTCGTCTTTATTTACGTTTATTATAAGAATAGTAGAATAAAATAGTGTTTTTACTATATTTTCAAAATCATTTCTTTAAATTATTTTAATTGTTATTGTCAAAATACAACAATCAAAACTTGTTTGTTTCATAAATGCTCAACAATGAGTCAATAGAGCCTAGTGAGAATAAACTTGTGCAAGAACATGGTGATGATGGTTTTTGGGACCGACCACCACGTGCCACCTCTGCGACTGGACATCGGGAATGGTACCTCAGACTTGACGATGTCGGACCTCGGGTGTAGAACCTACAAGACAATGGAGGGCCGGGACTAGGATCCCCCGGGGTGGACTCCAACGCTCAAATCAGTAGAGTAAATGCAAGTAGAAATAAATGAGAGAGCTGTAGAGCTTGGGTATACCTGGCGAGAGTCCTTGTCTTTTATAGGCGAACCCGTTTTGGGGTACCCGAAATGAGCGGGCACGACTCCCGAGAATCTCGATTAAGTTGGAATGGGTCTTGCGATTCGACTTGAATTTCTCGGGTTCCACTCTAGAGTGTTGACTGGCCATGTGTCGGTCTCTTAGGTAATCTACGTGGCAAGTGAGACTATTAGCACATAGGGGTATTCTAGTAATTTCAGTTGGTGTCACATCACATGGCATTAGAAAAGGCCAAAAATTGCTCGAGGAACGACTCGATCTATTGTTTGAGAGAACAAAAGAATACGTGGGGTAAGGTTCGATTTGTTGTTCGGGAAACCATGATAGTATCCCAAGAATCATCTCAAGAATGTCACCTAGGAAAAGGCTACTCGAAATGTCTTCGGAGGATAAAAGACCCAAAGAGTCTTTAACGCGACACTGAGATATAGGTCTCTAGGAGAGTTGTGAAGGTTTTCGAAAAAAAGTGCTAGGAAGCCGTGGAAGGCCTTTTGGAAAAGTTTTCTCCATCCAAGAGAGTTGGTAAATGTCCAGAAGAGACTCGATCTTTAAATTTACATGGGATGAAGCAATCAGAAAGTACGCATGGATTTCTCACACATAGGTTCTTCAATGCCTAAGTTATGTGCTACCATGGTGCTTAAGAGATAATGCAGTGTAATATGATATGTGGATGTGGTTGTTAGAAGAGTAAGAACTTTTTAGAAGATGTGTTGCTAAGGTATGAGAGTTTGGTCTTAGGCTTTGGGAATTAGATCTAGGTTCCCAAATATGTAGGGTCAAGGGTATTTATACCTTTGACACGTGGCACATTAGGACGTGTGACACACATGCACGAAAACACATAGCAAAACTTTTCGAGTGAGGGTGTACGGGGTTTTCGAGTATTTTGGGTTAAATTTAGAAAACAAAAAGAAACCTTTCTAAAGACTAATCTTCGAATGAATAAGGTTCGAAGGAGAGTATGCTAGGTTATTGAAAAACAACTTGGGTTAATCTATGAGAGAAAAGTCTCTCAAAAGCCTCCAGGAAGTAGCTCGACTGGATGGTTTATTAAATAGTTAATTCAGGCTTTCAAATAAACGAGATCCCAAAGAATCTTTAGAACGACTAACTAGGTCTTCAGGTGTGAAGATTCCATAAACCCTTCTGGGAGGTGGCCCTCTTGGACAACGTCATTGCTTTCAAGGGAGTTATCTTTTCGAAGGTCCTGAAGGCTATGCAACAACATTAATTTTATGGATATAAGAAATTACTGCAAATGTGTTTAGAATATGGGTCTTAAGTGAGAATTCTTGATAGTTGAAGGGGTATGGTGGCAATTAGCTCTTCGAACTACAAACAAAAGGTCGATGCTTTTGAACTCGAAGTGTGCATTTTCTTCTTTCTGCCGCCGATCGTTTTCAATGGCGGCTGAGGCATCGTCTTCATCGCCGGCGGTGGTGTCGTCATCGCCGATGGACGAGGAGTTGACGCTGACGGTGAAGTGGAGCGGCAAAGAGTACACCGTCAGGGTGTGCGGCGACGACACCGTCGGAGAGCTCAAGCGACGGATATGCGAAGTCACGAATGTGCTCCCCAAACGCCAGAAGCTTCTTTATCCGAAAATTGGAGCAAAGCTTGCCGATGACTCGGTCCTCATCTCTCAACTCCCCCTCAAATCGTCCCTGAAGATGACCATGATAGGGTTTGTCTCCTCTCTTTGTGCAACTTGTATTCTCGGCCATATTTGTTTTATGTTTCTGTTTGATTAGGTGATAGTTCTGAAGAATGCTTTGAATTGGTGATAAAATTTGAGTGTTTTGAATTGTGAGATGTGAAAATTGTGACGCATTTGGTAAGTTCTATTTGAGGTAGGATACACCTTAACCATAAAAAGCCTAAGGTGGGACATTTTCACCAGAAATTAGCTTCTCTATTTTAAGCCGGATCCATATTTTACCCGCCTTCTTGTTTCATGGTTTAAAGTAGAGTTCCACAATTCCACTATTATGGAATTTAGAGTTTTAGTTGACTTATGGCATTGTTTCTGGAACCACATTGTTCTAATGATTATTTCGATATAGTTGCTCATGATAGTTTCTTGTAACTAATGCAAATGGAATTCTCAAAGAATTTTGTACTACTAAGTGATGTGAATGCTAGAGGGGATAAACTAGGAGTACCCAATTGAGCTTGTACTTCGCCCTTTGAGCAACTATTAGAGATGGGGAAAAATTGGGTTTTTGATTTGAGACTATCTAAGAGAAAAGAAAAGAACTTCAAAAAAGACAAGACAGTGACTGAAGAAGTCATTTAGAATACTCTTCAGTCTTCATATGTTCTTGCTATATATATACTTGTTTTTCACCATATAAATTTATTTACTAGATTCTTGTCCAGATATGGTTTTGATTAAGGTGCATCTTCTTAAGAAAACAGACTATCAATTGTTTCTAATTGTAAAATATGAAACGATTTTTCTCATAGAAGGAGAGGAATTTCAATGTGATGCTCTCTTTAAAATCCTTGATTGACTTTCTCCTTTTCCATCATAATTCTATTTTATCCTATTTTTTTTCTTTCTCTTCAAAAGTCATTACTTCTATATACAAGTACTAGTGGAATGCATATGCTCCAAACATGCAAACCATGCTATTCCATTATGGGTAAATACCAAACAGACTACGTTTAACCTTAATACAGAAATTATTTATAAAAACCAATAGATATCCTACCATGCTTGTGATTGGGTTTTTTTGTTCTTTGTTTTAGATGTGGACTTCTCATTAAATTTTGAAGATGCTGAAAGTCGGGGCATTGTTACTGATTTTGAAGAATTTTGGGCAGATTAGAATTATTAATGTTTTAAAAGTATTTTAGTTTAGTAAAATCCTTGTTAAATGTTTATCAAACATGATCCCAGACCAAGACTTGTTGAATTTGAACTGAAAAATGTCTTCAAACTTCTTTGTCCTATCAACAAATATCTTTGTCAAATGTAAATTGAGGAGTTTACATCAAGATGGGAACTATGAGGTGGCTTGAGTTTTTTTCTATATATTTCTGTAGTATTATTTACTTTTATCTGGAAATATTTCAAATTGGTGAAGTTTTCTATGTATGCCTTATGAATCAATAGGTCATGAAAATGTGTCTAGTACTGCTGTTAGACAAGATACTTGGTTAGATGTTGGTGTGTTCATCTGACATAGCGAATTGAATGGACACCAGAGAAGCATTTCCAATTCATTAGGTCATATATGATTTACATGAATTCTCATTTTTGTTACTCTTGTCAAACCGTTGCTTTAGAAAAATGGTGTCCAACTCCATTGCACTTTTTGTTACATAAGAGCATCATTATTTTGTTAAAGATAAATAAGTTAATAAAGATGAGTATTGAACATCTGTATCTTTGGACTTGGGAAAATGCAGACTATTCAATAAATGAAGACTTACTGCATCCTGTTGCATCCAGGCTGATGTGATATAGGACACATTTATATCCATTTTGATTCTCCATGGCTTGTGAGATTTATGGAACAACTATAGAACATTGAAGTAGATATAATATTTGTACATATAATACCCGCTCAAATGGGTATTTTATATGCAAAAGCATTACTTTAACTGTACCATTCTACACTTTTTTCTCTCTAAATTCATATTTAAAATCCAATTTTTATCTAAAACCTTTTCAGTTATTGTCTGAAATGCCCAAGGTATCAATAACTTACAGTAGGTTACTGATATTTATCAATACAGTAATTGGAAATAAGTCTTGGTCATTGCACTGGCCTGAAATTAGTTTCCCTTGATTACATTCACCATGGCTAGATGATAGTGTTAAAGGCTGGATGAGCTTATAAATGAAGTAACTAGATTATATGATTCATTGCAGATTAAGGCAATCAAGTACTTAGTTCATGCTTAGTCCTATTATTCTTCAATCATGGGCATATGTTACTCAGAGTAATCAAGCTGGTTTCTTGCATGTATGAGCAGGGTCAGTGACAATTAAGAATTCTATTCTTAATTTATTTAAAAATGAGAAAGTAAATGCATGCATCTAGAAGCTCCACCTTTTTGAATTCAAGGTGGTTCTGGGAACTATTTACGACTTGTAGAATGGTGGCATGAAATCTGTAGTCATTCTTGTTATCAGTTACATGTTCAAAATATGCTCGTAAATTGTCTGCATAGTTTGTTTTTGATGAAGTTCTGTGTCTCCAAAAGTGACCTATAGAATGTCCATTCACGTGACCAGTTAGTAGAGCTTGCACTTGTAAGCAGTTCAATCTGTTATGAGATGTGTTCTGAATATCTGGTTTGTGTTTTTTTTCTTATTTCAATTTGACCCAAAAAATAAACTGGCAGTACTGTTGAAGATGATATATTTGTGGATCAAGTGGACTCTTCTGAAATTGTTGATGATTTTGAACTGGGGCAAGATGAAGCTGTTGACATTAAAGATAAAGAAATCAATAAGCAGAAATTGAGAAGACGAGTTGATCAGTACAAGGTTAGTAACCTGAGTTTTGGTATAGACGCTATTTCAGTTTTATTTATTGGACAGATTTGAAGAATTTGATTAATAGTTGATACAAAATTTGTGTGGAAAATTTATTGTTGACCTATTTATATCTCAATATTTCCCTTGTTAACATAACTAGGTCAGCAGTCATTGTGATGCCATCAGTCTCACAAATATTTAAAATATATGCTGACTAATTTATTCCCTGAAGTTTATTTATTTTTCAAATGTTGTTAAGGAAACCCTGATTAGTAAAGTGGACAAGAAAAGAAGGAATGTCTAAATGCAATGGAGAATGAGACAGATTTACTTCATTGATGTGGTCTAACCGAATTATTGCATTAATAGATAAATTAAAAATGGAGAGGTTTGCCTAATAATCCATTTTTAGATTTGACAACTGAAGCAACATAGGCACAACTTGTATGATAAGGTTATGCAGTTTTTGGTGGATCTCTCTCTTGGTTATTCTTTTTTTTCCCTTTCCCATCAACTTTATGAAGGTATGTGTGTCCTGTGCACTTGAAAGCCACGCTGCTTCTGACTGTGGCTTTATGCACAAGTTCTCTTGTTAAGCTCTCTGTATGGCTAATCAGTTGTTGTCCAATCTTTTTGTTTCCTTAGTGTCAGAAAATTCCAGTATCTGAATGGTCTTTCATGTATGCGTGACACTCCCAATGTTGTTTTTCTGTTTGGGCCTTACTTTTTCTTAAAGATTACAAGGCATTCATCTTATCTTCTTCTTTTGGCCAAAGCCTTCTATTGAAAATAGAGTTCTTCCTTTTCCACATACCAGGAAGCTATCTATTTGAAGCAAAGACAATTGAACTCAAGGTGTCTGGTTATATGTAACTTTGCATGTTAACTGATAAGACTCACCTGCCACCTGATACTGATGTCAGCATAGTTATCAAAGGCACGCCTAGGCGCAAGGCGCCTTAGGGTGCCAGTTTGGCGCCTCACCTGGGTTGAGGTGAGGCGGTTTTGACGAGGCCCTCGCCTTGCGTGCCTAGGCGCTGGGGCATGAGGCGCGCCTAGGTGCGCCACATGAAACTTAGGTATTTTAATTAAAATTGGCAGCCCAATCAGTCCAGCCTCTCCCGACTCCAGCATCCAGCAGCGCTTGCATCCTCTCCAGCCTCTCCCGATCTTCTTCTTCCTCACCTGCATCCTCTCCAGCCTCTCCGATCTTCTTCTTCCTCTCCAGCTGCGACCCCCTCCTCTCCAGCCTCTCCGATCTTCTTCTTCCTCTCCAGCCGCGACCCCCTCCTCTCTTCCTCCTCTCCAGCTCGGCCTGATCTTCTTCTTCCTCTCCTCTCCAGCCGCGACCCCCTCCTCTCCTCTCCAGTTCGGCCTGATCTTCCTCTTCCTTTCCTCTCCAGCTGCGCCTGCCTCCTCTCTCTCCTCCCCAGCTAGGTCCGCCTCCTATCTTGTTAATTTCCTCTCCAGCTCGGCCACCCTCCTATCTTGTTAATTTCCTCTCAAGTTGTTAAGTAGATCGCTGCTCTTCAAGTCCAAGTTGTTAAGCAGTAGCTGCCAATCTTGATTCCATTCCAGCCTCCCCTCTTCTTGTGAGTTATTTACTTGTTTTTTATTTGATTATTTCTTGCATTCTTGCTTAATTTTTCTTGCTGGTTGCTGCTCTCTCTTTATAGTTTATACTGTTGTTGTTTTTGTGTTTGATTGGAGAATTTTATGGAAGTTGGAATTGTGTTTATGCATTTGTTTAGAACTTTGCATTATGATTGGTACTTGTTTGAGTTTGAGACTTTAAGTTTGAAGTTTGATGATATTTCTAGTTTAGAATTTGCATGATAAATGAATCAATTTTGATGTTGTTAGTCTAGAATTTGAAGATAATGAATCATGAATGATATCAGTGTGTTATTATTGATAATTTGATAGTTGTTTATGATTTTACAATATTTTGAGTTTTTTTTCTAAAAGGTGCACCTCGCTTCGCAAAGGTGCGCCTCGCGTCTCAGGCTCCAGGACCCTTTGCGCTTCGCTGCGCCTCTCGCCTTTCAAAACTATGGATGTCAAATTTGTATACTAACCATTCTTGAGGGTGCATTTCTAGGTCCATGATAGCTATTATCTCCATGGGATTCTTTCTTGTTCTTTTGAGTGGCTTAATTATGAACTTTATAGTAGTGGAAATTGTCTTGCTCAGTTTTGTACCTAAGAAACTTGTATATACACACACCCACACTATTTATTGGCCTGAGATGAAATTGTGGACCCTCTCTATGAACTGAAGTTTTCAAATTTCTTGCATGGTTTTGATTTTTAATGTATTTTGGATTTTGTTGTCTCATTATAGATTAAATTACGGAATCCATGCCGGGAAGGAAAAAAACTGTTGGTCTTGGATATTGATTATACCTTATTTGATCATCGATCCCCAGCAGAGAACCCACTAGAACTTATGCGGCCCTGTAAGCAGTTTCTGTCTTGCAACTCATCAACATATATTTTTGTATTTTTCTGCTAATACTTGAATTTAAACCTCATCTTGTGTAGATCTGCACGAGTTCCTATCGGCTGCTTATGCAGAGTATGACATAATTATCTGGTCTGCAACCAGGTCTGGCTTCATCCTTTCTTACTCTTGTTTTTCTTGCTAAAGTTGCCGTGGAACAGATTGTGTCTTTTAGTTTTGTATAGAATGACTTGTGTTCAGAAGCTTCAATCCACTTTATACGATTAAAAGGATCATACCTTTGCTGCATTTTGGAAATGAGTGTCAATAGTTTGTCCTTATATTATGCCAGAGTTCTTCTTTGATGTTGCTTAGAGTGAGAAACTTCCTTTGTAAACTTATATGATCTCTTCTTGCAGCATGAAGTGGGTCGAGTTGAAAATGGGACAGCTTGGGGTTCTCAATCATCCAAACTACAAAATTACAGCTCTTCTAGATCATATGGCAATGATTACTGTTCAATCAGATACTCGCGGAATTTTTGATTGCAAGCCACTAGGCCTAATTTGGTCTCAGTTTCCAGAGGTTTGCTTATATTTGATTCCAAATTTTTCCTTCAAAAGATCTTTTTTGCTTGAATGTCAGAACTGGAACCCCTAGAGATAAAACTGAATACAAGTGATTGCACCTGAAAAGAAGTTAGGCCAAATATAAGTTGAGCAAATGATTTTCAGATTCCTAATGTTTATTATCCTAGAGTCGAGCTGTTTATACAATGATAAAATACATGCAAAAATTGCCCCTTTTTTAATGCCATGAATTGAACTATTTGAGTTTCTTAGGCCATCGAAGTGTGCATTCACCTAATTGCTTCATGGTCCCTTTACACATTTGCAGTTCTATAATTCCAAGAACACTATAATGTTCGATGATCTTCGAAGAAATTTTGTGATGAACCCACAGAACGGGTTGATAATAAAGCCATTCAGGAAAGCTCACTCAAATCGAGATACCGATCAGGAGCTGAGGAAGCTAACCCAGTACTTGCTGGCCATTGCGGATCTTGATGATCTCAGCATCCTTGACCATAAGAACTGGGAATCATACAATGAGGATAATTTCAAGAGACGCAGGCATGCATGACGACGTTGCAAGCATCCTGAAGCCAGATGAGCTGAGATTCGATATGCCTCATTTTGATATGCTAGATGTTTAGTTGGTGTATTTATGATTATATCAACAAAACCATTCTCCTCTTGAGCTGCTGCGTCCAGAGAACTTTCTGATATTCCATAATTTATGTGTAGCAAAAGAACTAATATCCCTCGTTTAAGTTGGATTTTATCATAAATCAATAATATTAATATGCAGCATGTTATTTAACCTGTTTGTCATTTTCTTTCCCTTTTATTTTTTCGCATTGTGGACAGTAATAATGTTAGTAATGTCAGAAGTGAAGCCCCTAGAAAGTTGTACAACAAACTGCAGGTTAATTTCAACTTCCAGGCGGGCTATTAATTAAACTGCCTAAAGAGACAAATTAGGGGGAGTTTATGGATTCGAATAGTAGGTACATACAGTAGGGGAGATGTCTCTTCTTTTTAGTTGATTAGTAATGAAAATTGAAAAATAAACGGTACATGATCAAACATCATCATTCTTCAAGTCACCACCTCCGGTGTGTCAGTGTCACTTGCCAGATGCTGCACGAGTCATGACTCCTTTTGGCGCGACCACCAAGTGCACTTTTGTACACTAGAATTGACACGATAAAGAAGCAAATAAACTTGCAAAAAATGAAAAGGAAAAGCACAGAGCTCTGCTGCATAGCTGCACGAGAACTTACAAACATCAGTTTCTGTCACTGCTATCAGAAGATGTAATGGGGTCGACGACGTCAAGGGAAGGCACTGCTCAGTGCTCACTAGCTACATCATGTGTTCAACTGTGCAGTGGCCTGAAATAGGGCCAGAGCTGCAAGTGACATCCTTGAGCTTCAAAGAAAGGTTGGCAAATGTGAGCCAAGGTCTCTAGACTCTCTGCTTTTGCTATGCCTGTGCTGCTGCTTATCAAGGTCTCTAATGGCGACACGCCCTTGGCTGGAAGATAGTTGCTGAGGTTGCTGCTGCTGCTGGCACAAGGCTCGCAGCCTTCCAACTTCTCTCTCCACTACTTGATGCTCCACTGCACAAGAGTTTAGTTGTCTTAGTTTCTGAATAGCATTATGGCAAAAAATTCTTGCTGCCTTGGCTAGCTTTCAGAGTCCCATACACCATATATATTAGCCTTTCAATTTTCCATTAATTTCTCAGTCATATACCGCAATCAGAATTTACACAGAAGATGTCAAGGTACGAAAAATTGCATCTTGACAGAAAAATATTGTTCCGAGTTTACAGCAATAAACTGTTACCCCAGAAATTCAGAAAGAAAAATGTCCACTTGGAACAGAACACCGTCCTTTAGGAACTCCTTAAATGCATGTCTAACTGGAACACACAAACAGCGCATGCTAGGAATGATAATCAGTGGTCCTGAAAATTAAACAATTCGCCCACCAATATCCAAATCTATTGTATGGCATATAATATCGAGCAATTATCAATATGTGAAAATATGAGCTTGGCTTTGTCGAGGATGTCATAGTGGATATGCGGACATTCCAGAACTAAAACGAGAGTATTAGAATGGCATTTATTGAAGGCAGAAGACAAGTTTTCAGTTTTTGGACATGTGAGACAGACCAATAAATACACTAAGGGGATAGGATGGAAGAAGTTTGTTGCCAAAAAGGTATAGGAAGGCCAAAAAAGCTTGGTCAAAAACTCAAGAGGTACGATATGGAATCCAAATGCCTTCAAGAAGATATTGTGCATATAAAAATGATTGATGGGCTAGAATTGATATTGCCCCTTCTGGTGAGATGAAGACTTGTTATTGTTGTTCTTGTTTACTCTATCCCATGTTCGTATCCATATTTATTCCCATGACTTTCTAAAAAGATTTTAACTTGCTAAAGACCATATAATATATAATCCACCATTCATCTCACTTGTACGAATCACATCCAGACACAAGTCTTTCAGTTTTGATAGCACTTAATTTTGCTGACAGACAGCAAACAAAAAGTCTAGAATTCATGTAGCCAACCCCACATAGAGTCTAGAATTCATGTAGCCAACCCCACATAGTGGGATAACGGCTGGATATGTTGTTGTTTGTTGTTTACAGCAAACAAAAAGAGCTGCAACTAAACAACCTTGCTTATAATTTTGATGGTAGGACTCTAGATCTTGCTTATAATCTAGACATAAAAACCGAGTACTTAACTAAAAATCTAGAGACAATGCAGGCTCGAGCTGCAAGAAAACTGAATGTGAACCCAAGCTAAGCAATGCTGAAACTAGGGTTCCATAATCCATCCATCATGTTAATGAACGCTCAGTACTTGAGGAGAAAACCTATCTTGTCAGCTAAAGGAGCCCAGGGGTTGAAGGGATGACTCGAGATAGAATTACAGTCAGGACCCAGGAGAGGTTACAGAAAATTCTATGTGCATGTTATACCGAACTTAGTGTTCCATAATCCATCCATCACGTTAATGAACCAAAGCTCAATACTTGAGGAGAAAGCCTATCCTGTTAGCTCAAGGAGCCCAGGGGTTGAAGAGATGACTCGAGATAGAATTACAGTCAGGACACAGGAGAGGTTATAGAAAATTCTATATGCATGTTATACTGAATTCCACATCAATCAGAACTGGAATACCACCTTCTTTTTCCACCAGAAGAAACAAAGTAGGGTCGGGGTCTAGTATTTGAGTCCCACAAAAATGTCCAAAGTGATGTTTTCAAATTAAATGTTTTAAGTCTACGGTGGGTGGGTGTTTGGGGTGTGCGGGGGTAGGGGACTTAACTGTAATTTTCCATAAGCCATCCATTACAGTTACCTTCAATTATCATTTAGGAATTCTAATTTCCTAATTACCCTTGAACTGCACCAGTACCAGTACCCTAACAACTTTGAATCTCTGTTTTCACTTCCAGTTAAGTGTTCTGATTCTACTTCATAGTGGCATGATTATGATACAAGAGCCAGCTACTCCCAACAAAACATTATATCAATTAAGCCAAGACCTGATGGCTGAAATCGAACAATTTACTGGGGCCTCCAAAAAAGCCAAATAGATACGACTAAAAACCTCAAGAGAGATGAGAACTTACTGTACTTAATTAGCCGCTCCTGGGCTAAATTTTCTAACCGTTGCTTCAGGGCTTTGTTCTCCATCCTCAGAATAAAATTCTGCTGGTTGAGAAATTCAAGCTCGGCAGAAACTTCAGATCCTTCAGCCTGTTAGCGTACAGGAGTCACATCAGCACATTACAACTAAAAAGGTTCCCCCCCCCCTCTCCCTCCCCTTCTCTCTTTATATAAATTTTTACTTGCCTCCAAGGCTTGCACATTCTTTTCCAGCACAGCTATGTATTGAAGTTTCCGGACACGTGAACGTTGTGCATACTGCCTGCATCATAGCACTTCAGATTTCGATGCAGCAAAAATAGATTTTTTGCAAATGCCAAGTTGCACCCACCCATTCTCATCATAAGGGTTGTAAACTACTTGTAAGAAATTACCTTTCAGCACTTAATAGTATGCTTTTGAATAACATAAAATATTAATCAATGCCACTGCATAGAAATTGAAAGGCTTCAATAGGATAATTAGAAGTAAGGTCTACATTCTGTTAGCTTTTGGGATTGGCTAATGGCTATCATCACATCCCTTGAACGTTGAGACAGTTTTAAAATATTTTTATACATGAGCGATAAATAATAAGTCCACAAATTCTGCCAATATGGTTGCAACATTTGTTTGCTCGAAGGACATACCAAGTCCTGGCAATTTCTTGAAGAACGGCTACTGTAGAAATTGCAATAAAATGCTGCCTTTTGGTTGATGACCAAAAATCAAAAAAGAGAATGATGAAGTATCAACCAATCAATGCACGTACAATTCCTTTTACGAATACAGATGACTGAGCAAAATTTAAGGATCAAGCATAACCAAAATCATGAAGTTGTGCCAGCCATGGTCCTCCTTATAGTAGGAATTGTAATCCCTACATAGGAGCAAAGTATAGTAAAGGTCTTTTCTGGACCAGAACAAGTATAAGACCATGCAAGTTTAAACAGCTCATAAACATAAAATGACAAACGGGAGCCAGGACCATTATTCTCATTGCAGTTTTTAACTGTAATAAACATTAATGCAAGTAAACAAGCTAATAATCCCAGCAATTCAAAAGAAAGGATAGGACGTACTGCTTGGCAAGTTTTGTATCAGTTTCTGACGCCGAAGATTTTGTTTGAGAAGACGCTTTGCTTTCAGAAACAGGTTTTGCTTGAGGACCAGATTCAACAGGGTCCTGTTTTTCGTCGGCTGTAGAAGGGATGTCATCCACTTCTTCTGGAGCACATGATGATTCGGGAGTTTGAATAATGACATTATCTCTGCCATAAGACAGGCAACTAGAATGTGAGATGGGATTCAGAGATGGATCCCTCGCCCAATTCTTTGGTTTTACCACGGAGCTTGGCTCTGTGTATAACAAAGTATGATGCAAATCTTTGTAAGGCTTGAAGTCTTGCAATCCCCATGGAGGCACTGAAATCATATTTTTACTTCTATAATCACTCTGAGGTATATAATTTATAGAAGAAGCACTAGCTACATCTACAGATGCAAAGGAGTCACTTGATGACCGCCGGTGACCTCCTCTGCACACAGGCATTTCTGGCTCATTAAGGAGTTCATCCAGCCAGGAAGGCTGCTCCTCCATTAGAAGGCTCTCAGAGTATGTCCGTTGGTGGTGTGAATTTGCATCTTTGGGCTTTCCAACACCTTTCATTCCAACAGCAGGACTAGTTACACAATCAACATATGATGGAGAAATACTTGGGAAAGGACTTTTAGGAGGAAGTAATGACTGCCTTCCATTGTAAACTGTATTTTTTATGTTTGATCCCTTCATACTTGCCACGACCAATATAGAACAGACCCTGTTGGAAACAGTGTTCAGAAGGAAAAAATCTTAAGTAATGCTAATTCCACAAGTTTATCCAAACAAACCATGCTAAGTTTGCAGGCTGGCTCCCAGACCAACCCAGTGTTTCGAATTGCACAAGAAGATTACATATATTACTGCCTCCCCTCCACTGGAGGGTTACCAAAAAAATTACAGCCCCAAAAAGTAACTATTTAATAAAATGTTATTTATGGGTTTACCTGATCTCAAAATGTGGTTCATTTGAAGAAACGAAGACCATGTTGATTTGATGAAAAGGAGAAATACAGAACTCATAATTCACACCAACAAATATTAACGGAGTTGGGCCAACTCACAGATAGCGTAAAAGAAGTGGATGGCTAACAAAACTATAATAGAATGCAAAGATTCTTCATGAATGACACAGAGATTATGTGGGTAAATGATTTAAATTAAGTACATTAGTTTAAATTAATGAGTTGGAAACCCAATAGGCTTGGTCACCCAAAAGACATATTAAGATATACATCAACCGGAGAAGTCATACATTAACTAAGAACTCCAAAAGACATTCATAGGTTAAGAAGTTCAAAGGATTTGCCTTAAAAAATTTGAACATTCATAATGAAAATATCTATATACACCATCATATATTGGGCATCTAGATTTGAGGTTGAGCAATACCTGGTTCCTATCGGTTAGTGCAAAATCGTGAGGGAATGGGATCAAACCCAAGCTAAGTTGAAACTGAAAATAGATTGTTGGATCCTCTGCAGTCTGCACAGTGGGAGGTTCCAACTTTCTTCAGGAAACATCATTGCGCCTCTTAGCAAGAGATTTGACATTTGGTTCAGTTCTTGTATTTTTAACAACTCTAGTTGTAACAATTGTTTTGTCAACAATTTGAAGATATGTCTACTCCTATAAGTGCTCTTGCTACTCTTGGTTTTGTAGCACCAGAATCCATTCGCTTAATGGACAAAACTTTACTTGCTGGGAGGCAAAAGATGGAATTTTGAGATGGCTGAAACTATTTTACGTTTTGACTGAACCTAGCCTGAGAATTCCTTTTAAGTCCTGGTGCAACAACAGCAGAAATTAATGAAGCCACGGGCAGCAGTCCAAAAATGGAATGGTGATTATTTATGTCGCCATAATATTCTAAATTTTCTATTTGGTCTTCTTTATGATCAATATTCGAAGAAGACTTAGGATGCAAAGGACCCATGGGACTTGCTTGAGGCAGTTTATGTTTCTGAACAGTCAAGAATCAATAAGTTCCATGTTAGCGATACATAAACTTCAAAACGACTAATGAGCAGCCTAATCTTAATCAGGTTCAAGAATTACAGAAGACGTGATTCAATATCTTCTTCTGGAATGAAAATGGGTGAGAGTTTTAGTGTTCAGTGTAAATCTCCAAGTTGCTTCCATCTTGGAAAAATGATCACACTAAGTGATGCATAGTGTGGAAGATCCTTCTCTTAATAAGATACTTCATCACCTAAAGGTTGAAGAGGAGACTCATAACCGGGAGGAGGAAAATTCACTGCTTAAAGCTAATATCATTGAAGCTAAATCCGACAAGAAGAATGGTGTCCAGAAACAATATTTCAAGAAGCAAAGTCAGTCTAGCCAAAAGAAATTTGATGGGTGGGAGGGAGAAAAGGTTATGCTTCAATTGTGGCAAAACAGGACTTAAGGGAAAGACTGACGCAATAAGAAACCTGAAAGGAAGACAGATTAGTTTGATCAAAACAAAAATGTGCTTAGTCGCAATGATGACTGAGGCTAATTTGGTCAAAGGTGACGCCAATTGGTGGCTTGACACTGGTGCAATGCGGCATGTCTGTAACAACAGAAATATGTTCCTTACTTACGAGCAAACTGGGAATGAAATCAACCTATTCACGGGTAATTCTTCCTCATCTAATGTTGTGGGAAAAGGCCCCGTGGAACTCACGACATTGTCTGGAAAAAGCAAACATCCAATGCCCATTTAATCAATCAGTGGTTCAGATTCGTGCATGCCTAAAACTGAATAACTGATTAGGTTGGCGACTTCTTTGGAGGGACTAACATCTAGTTCATGAGAATGCAGTTTTAAACATGAATTATCCTAAGAGTAACGCCACAGGCTATCCTTTTGGGAGCATGAGATTATCTAAAAAATATACAAGTAAGTTGAAACAAAACAGCCGCCACGAAATATAATTGTCTAAAAATCAAAACCATAGGGCTGGGCAGCAAAATCAAACTTCAATCCGAAGGCCATAAATCATAAGCCCACACCGTCTCCCCAAGAACGAATGCTTCCAATATCTCAAAGGCTAGGAAATGCAGTGTTCCAGCAAGTAATTTCCACACAACTTCGGCAATGACCAAAGCACATAATATCCACAACCTTCCATTAAAGTGTGCCAGTGATTTTTCCGATCTTACTCTCTGAGGTGTCAATAAGAATCCAAGATTCAGAAGTTTATAAAATTTTACTCTCACTTCCTCCGCCACATTTTTTCAACAGAACAAGCAGATGAGCTCAAAGTAAAGAGAAGGTGCAAGAGCAAGAATGAAGGTTGAAAGGAAATAGAGCAACAGATTCGCATGGAAGCAATGCTGACCTCTTCTCTTTACAGAGAGCAAATGCGGATGATCTCCGTCGTATGCAATGTGTGATTGATTCCGAGCAAATAAGATCGGAAACAGAGCCCCTCTCTCTCTCTCTCTCGGGAGCAAAAAGGTGTTAACCCACACCCCCGAGGGCCCCCCACGAACTGCCCCACGTCACGTGAGGGGGGTAAATCAGGAACCCAGCTGGCAGGTGACGGGGAGGACCAGTGCGAGCCGCCCACAAGGACTCCTGAGGAGCAGGAAATTCCATACTGCGGCTTGCCTGACTCGATCCTTGCCACTCGAGAGCAACTCTACCCGCTCCTTACCAACTGAGCTGTGCCCTGGGGGCCTCTCTCTCTCTCGCTCTCTCTGTGTGTGGTTCGAGCTTCCTCGCGTTGTCCGTGGGACCGATGCCTTTCGCTGCTTCCGTTACCGGAGAATTTGTACAATTTGCTGAACCACTACACTGCCATCAATTGATCATTTAAATAGGCTATTTAAAATTTTAAAAAAAAAATTGAATTCATGATTTAAATAATTTATATAATATTAATTAATGTTAGTATTTTAATATAATATTATACATTTTCAGAAATAGGAATTATAAAGTTAACAGGCTCATTTAGAACAAAATGTTTAAATTAGACAATATTTGTGAATATTATTATGTGATTGGACAGAGTGTTATAGAAAAAGACTTTATCTTATTAGACACGTGGGGTATTAATTTTTCATCTGAGTGTGTTGGATTCTGACAGCTGGTGAAGCCATAAACGATTGCATCACACTTTTACCTTATTATCTATTATTCTCAGCTCGGCTGCTTTTGTTTTGGTTTCCAGAGCTTAAAGCCCCATTAACAATGGCCCAGAATCACTTTCTAGTTATGAAAGAGGTATAGAATTAATGTGCGACCCTTTCATGGGCAATGAGATTTGATGTAGTGGGTATCTGTATTTATAGAAATTTTAATTTTTGTGCTTATTAATTTAGTTTATACATAATGAAAAAGGACATTGAAATGGTCTCTTAGTTTCAAAATACACAGATAATAAAAATAAGGAAAAAAGATTGAAATAGTTATGAATTCCATTGAATTTCTCTTACTTTGATCAAATAATTCAAAATTTTATTATTTCAACTACACTAAGAGGCTGTTTGGCTTACCGGTTTGACCGCGTATAAGCTGTTTTACAGCGTATAAACTACACAGCTTTTGAAAGTTAAGTGTTTGGCAAAAAATTTTCGCGTAAAAGCTACCTCGCGTAAAAGCTGTAATACCAATGTTTTTCAAAAGCTGGTACCCCCCAGCTTTGCCCAAAAACGCTGCTAAGTTGACCGACTAAAATATCAAAATGCCCTCACACCGCTGCATCTTCTCCCAACTCTGCTCTACCATAACCACCGCTGCAGCCGTCGCCGCTCCATACCGCCGTCGACGTCGTCGTAGCCCAGCTGGGCCGCCGCAAGCAACCGAAGCATAACCAGATCGCGTCATCGCTGCAACCAGGTCGGGCCATCGCTGCATAACCAGGTTCCAAATCTGCCGTAGCCGTCGTCGAGCACCATCGACTCTCCTCTATTACTGTCGTCACCATCAGGTGCCGCCTCCAGCCTCGATCGCGGCCTGCTCCTCCATCGTCAGTGGCGTCCCCAATCTGTAGCAGAGTATATATAGTATATATATATATTACATATAGTGTATATATATTGTATATATATATTAATAGTAATATTTTTAAGAAAAAAAATAAAAGAGGTATATGTATTATATTAATATATTTTTAATAAATATGTATAATTTATCTAATATTTAGAAATTAATTTATAATTTTTTTTATAAAAAATCATATTTTTATAAATTTTATATGAATTATTTAACATCATGTCTATTTTAGTCATTTTGTCAGTTTTGACAACTTATCAACTTTTATAAACCAAACACGATATTAATTTAAACACTATACAACTTTTATGCTAACCGCTAATTAACTTAAAAGCTACAATTACAAACGGTAAACCAAACAGCCTCTCAATGATCTTTCAAATTGGTCTAATAGGCTCTAGTTTATGGCCCATTTTCTATAGTATTAGTTGTTATTTCATTGAATTTACCTCATTAATATATTCACGATTCAACTTTAATCGTGATAAACTAGTGTCAAGATTGAATCTTAGACAAGTAAACCTAATTTTAACATTCGAAATAGTAACAATGAAAATGACTCATTCCTTAATGAGATTATATAAGCAAATGTCTGAATTAAAAATAAATTATTACTATAGACCATATACAATTAGAGGAGATGCTCAATATCAATTCTTATAGTATTATTTAGAGAGTGAAAAAATATATTATTTCATCATCAATTATCATACAATATATAAATCTATATAAAAGTAGCATTTTCTCTCTAATTCAAGAACAAAAGCTCATTACCATCATCTTCGTTGTCACAAAATTAAAACCCACTAACTCCAAACCAGTTACATAAATTCTAACTCTTTAATTATCCCAAAAGCATAAATTTAAAATATTCAAAGAGTTATATATATAGTGAATTTGAAAAGGATCTACTCTTACCTTTCGACCAGTAGTCTTAATGACAGGTTCCTGATAGACATCAGACATGCTGCAGTTGAGGTCAAGAGTAGCCGGAGCCAACTGGCTTTGTGTAACAGTAACTATTAACATTTTCAATGCGCCATATAAATGCAACCTGAACCAGTGCAAGAAAGCAAATTTTTGGAAATAGTGCAGCTAATTTCTGGGTTCAGTGCTGCAAATAAATTCTTATGGAACAGAATTTCAGATGTTCTAGATTCTAGACCCAAATAAATTATCAAATCAAATGAAATGATCTATCATCAAGAGCAACACCATGGATCAAACCTAGAAACCTCAACACAATGCTTGTCCATATCCACAACTTGCCTGTGTCTACACATACAAAAAGCATGCATCCTTGCCACATATCGCCATTCACATCATCAAGGTGGGTTGAACTGCTTTCAAGGCTAAGGCTCCGGAATTATTCAGAGGTCTTAGGTTCAGCTTCTCTAAGAAGATGACCCTAATACACACGGGAAGCACCCCAGAGATTTAACAAATGTTGTCGTACATTCAAAGGGGATCGAAGTGAGAGTATTAAAACTGCCCATATTTGAAGCATAAGCAAGTTCATAACTTATACTTCCAAACACTTAATATTTTTTGTAATTTAACGTATTTATAGTGGCCCGAAACTGCAGTATCCATTTCGTATCGCTTTCCCAAGGTGGAAGTGATGAAATTAATCCAGGAAATTTCTAAATCCTTAATAAGTGAACAGCCATGGCTAATTACAAGGAGACTAAAAACCCAAGCAGATTACGCTATACACCAGGAACTGTAATATACAAAAACAAAAGGAACCATGGCGGATTACGAGAAGACAAAAGGATCCAAGCATTATACGTTATATACCATAATCTGAAATATAAACAAAACAGAACTTCCGTAAGGCCCGAAGACTTTTCAAGGTTATATAATTGCAGCCTTTCAGGGCATAAGGAAGAATAAGCGCATTAAACTTCTGAATATATAGCATCAAAGGACAGTTATAGCATTTTTTTTTATTTTAATAAATACATAAAGACAGATACAGCATGCTGTGGAGGAGTCATGACCCAAGCAGCTTCTTCCATCTGGCATATCCCAGAATAAGCAGGAAAAGTAATGCACAGGCAGCAGTAAGAGCTCCAACGACGATGCCGAATATCCCCTGAACATGGAACAATGGACAAGGGATGTTCAAGCTAAGCACCCCAACTATAAGAATCTGTATAGTAATAGCAAATAATGCAATGGTCAATGTCAACTGGAGTTGAATAAGTTCATTTCTCTGGTTGTCAAGTTGGATATTGACATAATCCTCTGTATCATCAATATATTCGCGGACCTGCATTCCGCAGATAAAAATCAACTGCCATACTCATGCAAGCTTTTTGGTTTTGGTTTTGCTTTTTGTTTATTTATCTATATGGAATAAAGAAACATCAACACATATGACCAGACGCAGCCAATAAATGTCATAAAATCCTAAGATGGCAGATCAACACAATCACCCTGGGTGCCTCCTAATCTTGAAACCCTCCATATAAATAACCAAATCCCTAAAGCTTAATACAACAGCTTATTCTCCTACTCTAGAATTAAAAAAGCAACCAGTCTGCAAGATTGTCATTGCAGGGTTTGGCGATGGCATGCGTCATATTCCAGTTGTTTAATATACATAGACAACCGAGTGGCAAGTATTGCCAAAAAATGAAAAGGCATCTCACCCCAAGTTCCCTTTGTTTCTATGGGTTCTGGTTTACACCCCCACCCCCATACACACCTTTTTTTCCACACCCCCAACGAGAATCTCACATAATTGAACCATTCAAGACTGGAAATGGGAAAGCAGGTCCCAAAATACCTAGAAATTCATCATTGTCAAGTGTAGAAGCCTGAGTATGAAGCATTTATATTGAATTGAGATAGGAATCTTTTTACAAGCAGTAACAGTTCCTGATAAGGGGGTTTCTATTAATTTCTCTGATTTTTTCCCATCCAAACATAGCAGTAATTTCACTTAGATACTCAGCCAAGAGATATCCAGGAAGTACCAAATAGTAATTTTGCACATTGGAATGCTCAATTCAAAGAAAAATGGGCATCCCTAACACCTGAGGCTCTCCACTTTGTGAGAACCAGGAGGGTCATTTTTGTACATAGTCTTACCCTTACTTTGCAAAGAGGCTGTTTGTACAAATCAAACCTATCACTGGAACACAAAGGAACAACATTACTGTTGCTACCAAACCTCGCCCTCAACACTTGTCAAAGCATTTGATGAAAAACTGATCAGCTAAATTGAGAAATTTTCTTCTTCTCAACAGTTCAATCCTTATTTCTGCAAAGCTTGTTGTGCTATTAGCATATTGAAGGCTAGGTGGATCCAATTGAACACAAGACCAAAATGTTTGAGTCTCAGGTGTCCTTTTGTCTTGCCTAAAGCAAAGTAAAATGACCCAGATTTCTGTTTTGCATAGTACTAATGACTCACTGACTTAAAAGTGAAACCCAAGGCAATGCTGTGTCATTTTGTGATGATAAAAACATGTCTTTGACCACAGAATTTCAAATATCACATCCAAACTAGGATTTACCATCTACTAGGACTTAATGCTTTGTGACAGCAACCTTGCAGCTGATTACAGCTCACACTATGATATCCACATAAAGAAAGCAGGAGCTACGTGATATCGGTGCAAAAAACATAACCTAAAATTCAGCTCTTTTGAATTTGAGAAGTAACAACTGTGTTATATACATAAAGACCAGAGACCACATAAACATAGTAATTTTATGGGGTATCCAGCAGTTTAGGATACATTTATCAATTAAAAGGACCAGAGTTGTTCAACTTCCATTAAGTTAGGAATCAAAATAATAAGCAGATTCCAATGACTTTCCTACGGCGATTTTTGGAGTTGCATGATGTAATAAAATTTCTTAATAATTCTACTCAGGCTATATTCGAGAATATTAATACTTACAGACAGTATCTTGTTCCGAGTCCCATCTAGCTGAATGAAATAAGCCTCAAGCAACATCTCCAGGTCTTCCACATCCTGGTCACCAAAACTTGCACCCCTGCTAGAACCTAGACGACGAAGATGTGATCCAGTACTGGCTATGTTATTTGAAGCTGAACCACTTAACAAACCCTCAGATTGCTGACTTTGAATCCATTTCCTTGTTAAGTGTAAATGTGCCATATCCTCATTGTCATCCAACAGGTGTTCAATTTCATCGCGCACCTAACAGAAAGCATTTGCACAAATTAAAAGGAAAAATAAATAAAAATAAAAATAAGGGCATACAAATAAAACAAATAAATAAAAAAGTAAATGATTACTAATATCTGTGACGACCCCAAGAATACAGTATAATAATAGTTATAATTTAATGCATTTACTGCATTGTACCTTAGATTGTTGTTCATAATGTACCTTTCAGTTATACTTAAAACTGAAATATAAGAGCACTATAAATAAGTCATCAATAAAAACGTTGTCATCAGTTGTTAAACGATATCAAAATTATTTCCCTCTCAAATTCTCTCTCCCTCTCAGTTCTTTTTGAATTCTCCCTCTCTTTCTCTTCTCTCTCCCCTGATTTCTTTCAAATTCCATTACAAACCCTAGGTTAAATCTAGGTTCCTGACAATTGGTATTAGAGCCAATAATTTTTGGCCGTGATTCCGTCAATCCCTAGCAGCTAATGAGGGTCTGGATTTTGAAGGCAAAGCAAAGCCAATCGATTCTAAGCTGACATTCTGGAGAATCCTAGCAGCTGAACCAGAGCCAATTGAATTATAGGAAGCTGTATCAAAGCCAATCAATTCTCAGGAAGTTGTTCAGAGTTGATCGATTCTCAAGAAGCTGTTGATTTCTCTATTTCGACTGTTGACAGAGGCGGATTTAGGTTTGTTGAATTTAGATCGCAAGCAATGGATAAGGGAGTCAAGGAAGATCTGCTTAGTTTGGCCAAAAGCTGGACGACTTTTTTGAATAAGTTTTCAAATATGCTTCAGGTCAATCTGCCAGTGGATTCTGTAGAATTATCATCAAAATTTCAAGAACATTTATGTCAAATCACTAAGAACGAAATAAATAATAAACGGAAGCGTACTTGTATCCATTGTGATGATTGATCAAAACGGGTCCTTTGATCTTCCAATTGATTTCTAGTTTCTTAGAATTTCTCTATTGATGAGGATGCAGAGAGATAAAAACCCTAAATCAATTGGGGACCATAACCCCTTTATATAGCAGTTAATAACTACTTTTAATATTTCCAAATTGGCCCCTCATCAATTTAAAAATATAACTTATGTCTCTACACATTAATTCCATAATAATTTAATACCCAATAGCCCAAAAATAAACTTTATAGATCACTTTTAATTGGTTAATCCTTAAGATAGCATTACACATTTCACAATACATTTGTGGCCCTATATATAGAATAATTTATTTTCAACAATCTCCCATTGGGCCACATATGTAACCTTACAAATGTGCACAACCTTATGAGCTCCAAATTTTTTTTTTGCTATCACTATTAAGGGTATTTCTGAACAATCTCGTCCATTAATTATACTGATATAGGATCAAAGTGATCTTCGTTACATTTAGCGTGACTAAATTCATCAATGGTCACGTATACCAATATAACCAAATGACATAGATCAATCATGGATGTGTAGCATGAAAATTACATGTGATGTGATCCAAACATGTCTATTTCCAACTGGTCCTACCTTATTCCTTAGTGAGATCAATACTGAATATAATATATCAGAGTGAAATGAACTGAATACTTTATTTCTGTACAGAAAATATTCAAATACAAGAATGTCTCTATAAACAAACATAAAACAACGAGAATACAAACTCCCACTAAAACATGATATTCTCACACAATACAACACCCATATGAACAGTGTGTTCATGAAAGACCTTAGGTGGTAATCCCTTAGTAAGCGGATCCGCAATCATGGAGTTTGTCCTAATGTGTTCTATGGAAATCTGTTCACTCTGCACTCTTTCCTTCACAACTAGGAACTTTATGTCAATATGCTTAGACTTAGATGAGCTCCTGTTGTTATTGGAATATAGAACTGCTGATTTATTGTCACAATATAACTTAAGTGGTCTCTTTATACCATCCAAAATGTGCAGCCTAGTGACAAAATTTCGCAACCATATTCCGTGGTTGGATGCCTCATAACACGCCACAAATTCTGCTTCTATGGTGGAAGATGCTATGAGTGTCTGCTTGACACTCCTCCAAGATATAGCTCTTCCAGCTAGCAGATAAATGTAGCCTGAAGTGGATCTTCTACTGTCTTGGCATCCGGCAAAATCGGAGTCGGAATACCCTATGATCTCCAATTGATCCGATCTTCTATATGTGAGCATGTAATCTTTTGTTCTCTGCAAGTATCTCATAACCTGTTTTGCTGCTTTCCAATGATCTATGCCAGGGTTGTTTAAATATCTACCTAACATGCCAACAATGAATGCTATATCCGGACGTGTACAAACTTGAGCATACATTAGACTCCCGATAGCTGACGCATAGAGAATCTTCTGCATCTCCTTAACTTCAAGTTGATTCTTAGGGCACTAATTGAGATTAAATTTATCTCCCTTAGCGACAGGGGTGTCACCTGGCTTACAATTCTGCATGCCAAATCTTTTAAGCACCTTATTGATATAGCTCTTTTGTGATAATCCAAGAATATACCGAGAACGATCTCGGTGTATCTGAATCCCTAATACAAAAGAGGCATCACCAAGATCTTTCATCTCAAAATTTTTTTGATAAATATCTCTTGGTTTCATGCAACAAGCATATATCATTAGTGGCAAGCAATATGTCATCAACATACAAAACCAGGAAAATATGTTTACTCCTACTGAATTTTTGATACACACAATCATCCATAGCATTAACCTCAAAACCAAACGAGATAATGACTTGATGAAATTTGTGGTGCCATTGAAGGGAAACTTGTTTGAGCCCATAGATGGATTTCTTTAATTTGCAAACCATATTCTTTGGGTTTCCTGACACAAAATTTTTTGGTTGCACCATATAGATCGTTTCATCAATGTCGCCATTGAGAAACGCCGTCTTAACATCCATTTGATGTAACTCAAGATCAAAATATGCAACAAGCGTCATAATAGTCCTAAAAGAGTCTTTCGTAGAAACCGGAGAGAAAGTCTCTTTGTAGTCGATGCCCTCCTTTTGGGTAAAGCCTTTAGCTACAAGACGAGCCTTATATATTTCCACATTACCTTTCGAATCCCTCTTGGTTTTAAATATCCATTTACAACCAATGGGTTTCGCACCTACTGGTAATGGGACAAGATCCCAAACTTTATTGTCTTGCATAGACTTGTACTCCTCATTCATAGCATCAATCCACTTTTGAGAGTTAGAATCCTGCATGGCTTGATGGACATTAATTGGATCATCATCCACCATTCCAATATCTTCCTCACGTTCTTGAAGAAATACTATATAATCGTCTGGGATAGCACTTCTTCTTTCTCTAGTGGATCTCCTTAGTTCTTGAGGTTGTTGAGTTTGTTCTTTAGGAATAATTATTTCATTCTGAATGGGAGGTTGTTCAACATTGTCTTGTTGAGATTCTTGATTTCTTTCTTGATCAATGACAAGTATAGAAGCCTGTACATTATCAAAAAAAATAGTAGGAATCGAAACCGATTCCTCCTCAAAGACAATGTCTCTAACCTTATTTCGCCCCCCAAACTCAATATCCTCAAAAAATGTTGCAGTTCCCATTTCAAAAATTGACCTAAGTGTGGGATCATAAAATTTGTAACCTCTAGATCGCTCAGAATAACCAACAAAGTAGTTGCTCACTATTTTGGAGTCCAATTTCTTTTCATGTGGCCTATAAGGCCTTGCCTCAGCTGGACATCCCCAAATGTGAAAATGCTTTAAACTAGGCTTTTTGCCTGTCCAAAGCTCATAAGGTGTTTTGGCAACTGCTTTAGTTGGAACTCTATTTAGAATATAAGCTGCAGTCTTTAGTGCTTCTCCCCAGAGTGATTTTGATAAAGTAGAATGACTAATCATACTCCTCACCATATCCTTAAGAGTTCTGTTTCGTCTTTCAGCTACACCATTCATGCTAGGAGATCCTGGCATAGTGTATTGTGGGACGATTCCACATTCCTCTAGGAATTTAGCAAATGGTCCTGGACGTTGTTCGCCTGAACCGTCATATCTGCCATAGTACTCACCACCACGGTCAGACCTGACGATTTTAATCCTTTTGTTGAGTTGATTCTCAACTTCAGCTTTAAAAGCTTTGAACACGTCCAAAGACTAAGATTTCTCATGAATGAGATATAGGTACCCATAACGTGAGTAATCGTCTATGAATGAAATAAAATATTGTTGACCATTCCAAGAAGCTGTAGGGAATGGTCCACAAATATCTGTATGAATCAATTCTAAGACGTCTGAAGTTTTGTTGGCACCTAATCTCTTAGTTTTGGTTTGTTTTCCCTTGATGCAATCAATGCAGACATCAAAGTCTGTGAAGTCAAGGGAATCCAAAATGCCATCAGACACAAGTCTCCCAATTCTATCTTTTAAGATATGACCTAATCGCTTGTGCCATAATGAGGCTGAATTTTCTTTGTTTAATTTGCGTTTAGTACCTCAAGATTCCACATGCAAGGTTTCATGATATGACACAACAGTATCAAGCAAATATAGGTTATCATATGCATATAATGAACCAGTACCAATAACATTTGAATTTAATGAAAGACTAAACTGATTGTTTCCAAAAGAACAATAATATCCAGATTTGTCCAATAAAGAAACAGAAACCAAATTCCGTCTAAAAGACTGTACAACAAAAGTGTCTTTCAAATCCAAATAATAACCAGTTGCTAATAATAACCTAAAAGTGCCTATTACATCAATTTCTACCAATTTGCCATCACCAACAAAGATGTATCTTTCACCATCAGTTGGCTTTCGGTAGCTCAGGCAACCCTGCATAGAAACACTTATGTGAGTAGTAGCACCAGAATCTAACCACCAAGTGTTTTTAGGTACTGAAGCTAAATTAACCTCAAAACAGACCAAAGTAAGAATTGTACCTTCCTTTGCACGCCAAGCGTGATATTTGGCACAATCCTTCTTCACATGTCCAGGCTTATTGCAAAAGAAACAACCCTTATTGTCTTGCTGTTGTTTCTTCTGTGCTGGACTCGTAGGAGCAGCTTCATATCCTTTCTTTCTTTTCTTGCCCTTATCTTTAGAGGTGTTTGCCAAGTGAGCACTTTCAGTTCTATCATGCTTCAATCTTTCTTCCTCTTGCACACAATAGGAAATGAGCTCATTTAGAGACCATTTCTCCTTCTGGCAGTTGTAACTGACCTTAAATTGATTGAAGTGTGCTGGAAGCGAGATTAATACCAAATGCACAAGCAAGTCATCAGATAGCTCAAGCTTTAATCCCTTAACTTTTGAAGCAATGTGAGACATTTCCATGATGTACTCTCTTATGTTACCTTTGCCTTTATATTTCATTGAAATCAAGCGTTGCAAAAGCATGCTTGTTTCAGCCTTATCGTTTTTCGCAAAACGTTTCTCAATTTCGGCAAGGAACTCCTTAGCATTAGTTATCCCTTCGGATGATGCACCTCTAAAGGCTTCCGGAATGCCGCGCTTAATGATCATAAGACTCATGCGATTTGAGCGGTCCCACTTCTCAAAGGTCCTCCTATCATGAAGTGAACTTTCATCCGTAAGAGGAGTGGGTTGCTCAATCCTGAGTGCAAGGTCTAGATCCATGCAACCTAGAACAATCGAAATGTTCTTTTTCCAATCCTTGAAGTTTGTCCCATTCAGCATGGGAATTGAATTTATATTGGCAGAGATTGTAGTAGCAGACACATTGGCTGTATAGAGAACAAAATAACCAAATAAAAACATACTCAATTAATTTTCATAATAAATCAATCAATAAACTCAAATAATAGTGAGCCCCATCTCAAGATACCTAGCACAACATTAATATAAAGTCTTTGGACAGTAATATTAATTGTAAGTGGTACTCTTGGTGTAGTAATCAAACACTGATAATAATTACATATCAAACAATAAATCTTCCTTTGGGCCAATTTATTGATTACATGTATAAACCGAACAATTATCACGCAGTTATTACCACAGGTGCGGGCCGATTTATTGATTACATGTATAAACCGAACAATTATCACGCAGTTATTACCACAGGTGCACATGAAATTATGTTAAACATTTACCTTCCTTTAGGCTGATAAATATTCACACAAAGTACATCCACACAACCATTTATATTTCAAAACAAATTAATTTCCACAAGAGAGGTCACTTTGGCGACATATTGTTTCAATTAATTTATTTCACAATATATATATAAGCAAGCTAATATTTGAATTTACAAAACAAAATGCACCAAATTCCAAAGTGGTGCCCAAGACTGGAAATGCATGCGCCACTAGGACTGGAATTGCATGCCAATGTTAATTGATTGTTAATTTCAGTTTTTTTTTTTAAAAACTGTTCTGAATTTAATTAATTAAATAATTAATAAATCAATTAATTGATAACCCTAGGGATGAACCCCTAGGGATAGAGGCAGTGGTTAGGCCGCTCCTCTGCCACGATGCCGCGGCCATTTTGTTGTTTCTTAATATGCAGCGGCCTAAAGGCCGCTGCTTTTCTTAATGCCGCGGCCACTGGCCGCGGCTTTTCATGTTATTTAATGCAGTGGCCATTTGGCCATTGCTATCTTGACGCTGCGGCCTAGAGGCCGCAGCTAATTCCTTTTGTTTTCTTAATGCCGCGGCCATGGCCGCGGCTGTTCCTTTTTGGCGCAGTTTGATTACTGCGTCGCAATCGAATATAAAACCTTAATTTTAAAATTGAATCCATGACAAAACTCAAATACTATAATCGTGAAAAGTAAATCATGGATAAAAACAATACGATTCTTAATGATTTAACATGCAACTACTCTGATACCACTTGTAGAATTATCATCCGAATTTCAAGAACATTCATGTCAAATCACTAAGAATGAAATAAATAATAAACGGAAGCGTACCTGTATCCATTGTGATGATTGATCAAAACGGGTCCTTTGATCTTCCAATTGATTTCTAGTTTCTTAGAATTTCTCTGTTGATGGGGATGCAGAGAGATAAAAACCCTAAATCAATTGGGGACCATAACCCCTTTATATAGCAGTTAATAACTACTTTTAATATTTTCAAATTGGCCCCTCATCAATTTAGAAATATAACTTATGTCTCTACACATTAATTCCATAATAATTTAATACCCAATAGCCCAAAAATAAACTTTATAGATCACTTTTAATTGGCTAATCCTTAAGATAGCATTACACATTTCACAATACATTTGTGGCCCTATATATAGAATAATTTATTTTCAACAGATTCTCCTCCAACATCCACTGCGGAACTGATTCTCGCGGAAGCTGGAATCCTACTAACTACATCTGGTTTGCAAGAAGCTGATGAATCAGCTGAATTGGATCAGGCAATTCTGGATGCCAAGAAAGAAATGGCATTTGCCGGAAAAATCAATGTGATACCATTGGAGATATCAGTTGAGGATGAACCTTTGGTGTATGGCAGCAATCAGGAAGCCAAAGATGTTGTGAAGTTAGGAAAGGATACGATCAGATCAACTTTGGATTTTGAAGATTTTAAGTCTCTTTTTTTGGAAGGAATAGATACTCCTCCAATACTTGATAACAATACAAAGCTAGAATTTGAGTATTTACTGGATAGAGCCAGAAAAGAGGAGGAAAAAGAAGTTAAAAAGCATCAACATCTGGCAAAACACTTTTCCAATCTTTTAGGCATCATCAGGGAAATCATTAGAACTTCTGTTTCAGAAAATAGATCGATTGGAGAAGAGAGATTGGACAAGGAGATCTTTTGAGGATCACATCTTACAACTGCAGGAAAAGAAAAAGAAAAGAAATGTAAGAGAGAATAAGAAAAGTCCAGGAAAGAGATAGAAAAAGATAACAAAGAAAAGAAAAAGGAAAAGGAACCGGAATGAGATCAGGCAAGAATGAAGTAGATAGTGAAAACAGGGATTGAATAAAGAAATAGTAGCACAGTTGTTGTAATTTCTTAGGAACAAAGAAATCTCTCAAAAATGGGGATTGTCACGACTCCAAGGATATAATAGTAGTTATAGTTTAATGAATTTACTTCATTGTATTCTAGTTTGTTGTTCATGTTGTACCTTTTAGTTACACCTAAAATCAAAAGATAGAGCACTATAAATAGGCTATTAGTTAGAAGATTGTCATCAGTTATTGAATATGTTAATATTTGTGATTCAAAATATATTGATATGTTATATGTCTAATAAATAAATTCATGTAATTGTCATGTGGCATATGGTGTTATATTTTGATGTTATATAATTGATGTATTTTACAGTGAGGTTCCATTTCATCTACATGTGCATTTGAAATTCTATATCATGGTAATATGGATTTGGGTTATGTAATATAATATCATATTGGCCATGGCCTGTTGGTATCTTATAAGCAAATTGAGCCCAAGCCCAAATCTGCTATATTGAGTTATCCGTGTATATAAGGCAAATGGGGCAGCTAAACAGTCAGATTTTTCCAATGTGCTAGAAGGAAACAGAACGCAACTGAGAAAGCAATTGTGAAGAAAGAAACCCTAGCTTTGTATCTTCTCTTTTATCTTGAAATCAAAGTGATGTGATAGTGAGAGAATGGCGAGAGTGAGTGCTGTGAATAGCTTATTTTTGTGAAGCTTTTGTACTCGATTTTTTCGCTGATCGTAGATACTGTAAGTGGTTTCTTTATTTCTTTTTGATTGCTTGTAATCTCTGTAATCTCATTATACATTTCTAGTAGATTGACTAGAGGCGGAGCTTCTGCCGTGAGTAGGATCTTTCGATCCGAACACGTATATTCTGAGTTCTTTATTTTTCAGTTGTGTGCGTGTGTTACGGTGTTGCATTTTTTCGATTTCGTTCGATTATTCGTTTTGGATCTTGGTACTGTCGAATCTGGTTGTGTGTTTAGTTCACAGATTTATCAACAGAATAATATCAAATTTTTTTCCTCTCAAATTCTCTCTCCCTCTCTATTCCTTATGAATTCTCCATCCATTCTTCGGAATTCTCTCTCCTTTTCTCTTTTTCTTCCAAATTCTATTACAAACCCTAGGTTAAATCTAGGTTCCTAACAATATATAACACGCATCAATTTACTTTTAGAATAAAAACAACTAAATATTAAGAAGCAGAAGAGCCTTCCTTAATTTCTATGTTTATAGGAAAATCATTAATTATCAACAATGATAATACCTCCAGTGAATCTATTGAGAAAAGAAGCAGCTGAATCTATTGATCATATTCTTATCTATAGCATGATAACTATAGATGCGTGAAACTTAAACTAAGTTTCATTTTCTTGGAGGACAATGGGTGTTTCAAGCTTTTGAAGTGCTGAAATGGTGTTCAATTAGGAAAGAAAAAAAAATTAATAGAGAAGAGTGATTAAAGTCTAATAATAGGAGTAAAGAAAAGGAATGGAGAGTAGAGACTGAGAGAAAGAAAAGAAACTTTAGAGGATCCCAAAATTCAATTTTCGTTAAGCTTAAGATAATTCTTAATATGATAGGGTATAAATATATAAAGATAGCAAAACTAGAAAATAAAAACAAAATCATATCCTATCAAACCAAATTAAGAAAGAAACAACAAATCCTCATATAATAAAATCTCCTAATTGCACCCTAAGTCCTAATTCAATTGCATCCTTTTTTTGATAATTCATAAGAGAAAGCTCAAAAAAAAATCTTATTGAACAAGGATAGAAAAGGCCTAGAGAACGTCACGTATTACAGAAACAATCAAGAGAGTTCGATTCAAGACAGAACGGACAAGTAAAAGATTCTCTAACAACTTTACTTTGTTAAAAATCAAATACAGTTGAATGCTCATGTTCATAAGCATATGGTCTTGGATATTAATCTATAGAGACATCATTATCCCTCCAAAAGGTCAAGTCTGTGTTGCTACAAAGGTTACTGCTCAAACCTCACCAGAAAACCATTAGCACAATTCTCACTAGTCAACAACTCTCATCCCAATGTTGGCCTTTGTTCTCCTGACCTTAAAATAGGCCAAACGTTGATAGAAACTAACAAAACAACCAACTGCAACACAGTTTTTGAGCTAACAAAGAAGACAAGTGTAAGCTTGGCACAGTCAAGTCAAGAAAAATCTCTATATATGTGCTGCATATAAGTCACATCTAGCGTGAGGACACTCCTTAAAGCAAGTCAATTCACCTTGTATTGAAAGACACTGGAAGGATGCGCCAAAAACATTCATAAGTTCTATACTTTAAGATGAATCACAGCCTTTCCACTTTTTTCACATTGAGATACCATATATATGTTCATAAAAAGTAGCTTGCAAGTAAACCAATTCACCATACGATATTATCTTGTAGCAAAAAGATCAAAAGATGAAGCATACCCTTTGAACCCGTGCAAGCAATCGAGTCAGATTGCTTTTCAAACTACGAACATGCTCCAGATTTTTGGTGCTAACATCCCTTGCCAGTTCATCCAATGCGGGGTAAGCATCTCGCTCAAGGTCTGCCACACTAGAGTCCAGAAATGTACAGACAAACTCCAATGCAATCTCCAGGACTTGAAACTCAAATGGGAGTTCACATTGCAAACCTTCCGCAGATTCGGGAACAGGTAGCCATTGCCCTCTGGTTGACACACGCATTTCACTGTCTTGAAGAGCCATCTGGCCCTCTTCTCCAACTTCGAACGGGCTTTTATGACGAAGCTGTTGCCTCAGCTGATCTACAAATGGAAGAACCTCCTGCCGGAGAGGATCAAGCAACAGTACTTCTTCAGCTGTGACTATAGCCTTTATAAACTCTAAGTTGACAACCATGGCTTTCTCCCTGGCTGCAAGAAGGGAAAAAAGATCTACATCACCTTATCATCCAAACCAACCACCAGAACCAAAGGAGCCAGTCCTTCAAGGTTGTTGATATAATGCCATAGCCCCATGGCGTGGCCCCAAAAGAACTTAGAACAAAGAAAAAAGAAAACAAATGTCCTTGTTCTAGTGAGATGACACTGGCCCATGCTTCTCTTGTTTGTTTTTCTTTCTTTTTTTTTTAATTTGAAAAACTGGTACTCCTATTTTTTTTTTTCTACCAAAATACTAATATAATCAATCTGAAAGAAACAAATAAGCTCTAAGCGCATCCTTGGCAAAGGCTACTCGCTCACGGTAGAGCTTCTTTGCTAGCTTTATTGCTGGCTCTAAGAGCAACTTTAATGGAGCACCAAATTCAGCGCTAATGCTAATTTGGTGTTAAATTACTCTCCAACGAATATATCATTTTAGTATTAGGCACAATTTTTAATCATCAAATTTTGTGTTGGTGAATAGTATAATACTAAATAGTATAACAATAGTGTTATACTATTCACCAACACTAATTTTTTTTTAATTTTTTTTTCAATTTTGCCTATTTTTGTATAACTTTAATATAATTTATTCCCTTTATATCCTTTATCACTTTTATTATATTTGTATATTTTGATTAATAATTAGAAATATAAATTAAATTGTTATAAAAAATATATACCGATAGAAATATTTTATTAAGATCTATAAAATGAGTTTAATATTGAATATATTTTAATATATTTAATATATTTTATAAATATCATGTTAATATAAAATGAACGAAGTTTGTTTATATATATGAATTTTTTTTATTTCAATAATTACTTGATAGAAAGAAAATATTTTTAATGCAAAAACTCAATAATATAATAAAAGGTAATAACATTTTCATTAACTTAAATTAAAAATATATGATGAAAATAGAAAAAAAAATTAAAATAAAAAAAAACAACAACATGGGTTAAAAATAAAAGTTAATGAAAGGTAGATTATCATACATTTGATAAAAGTTAGGTAGTGTTATGTAGCAAAGTTAGTTGTGAAATAAGTGGGCAAAAAATATGTGGATAAAAGAAGATGTGAAAATTAGTTGAAATATTAAGTGAAAAAATCATTTATGGGAAAAATAGTTTGTTTGATTTAAAATATTAGTTGAAAAAACGAGATGGATATATAATTAGGTGGATAAACAATTAGTTTGATAAAAATTAGGTGAAAATAATTAATTAAAATAAAAAAATTATGAGAGTAATTTTTATTTTTTTAATAAAATGTGATTAATTATTTTTAATTATTATGCTGAGTTAAATAGATAAATTAATATTTATTAAATATTAATTTATAAAATATTCTTTAAAGATTTTCTTTGCACCAATTTGATATTTGGTGTTGAAGAATTTAGTATAAAACACTTCTAGACACCAAATTGATGCTGAATTTAATATCTAACGTTAGAGATGCTCTAAACTTATGTTCTTAATTACATCTTGATGACCGTCTATCTATCTTAACAGAAAAAAGAAGTATAGTAAGTTTCTTTGGACACAAAAAATAAGCCGCATTTTTATAATTTAGAGGATGTCTAAAACAGTTTTAGTGATAAAGATGCAGGTTCACCACAACAAAGAGTCTACCCCTAAGTTGACACACAAACGCGTCTTGGCAAATTCTTGGCCCGAAGCTCCACCAGTAAAATTTCCTTAGTGCAAGACTCAAAACCCTTCAAAAGTTCAAATATAAGGGAAACGAAAGAAAAATATGAATTCAAGGTAGAAACCAAAACCCAGTGGCGCGTATAAATCCGAGATCGAAAACAATTGAACATTAGATTACCGAGGATATTGGAGGAGTGGGAGAAGACAGGGCCAAGAATCCTCAAATCCCGAGCCGGAATCGAGACGCGGTTGATGATGGTGCTCTTGTCGCACTCGATCAGCTCGGATTGGCCGAAGCGGTCGAACCGCATCCAGAGCCTCGCCCCGCCGGCCTTCTTCTTCGGCTTGCTGGACGCGGCGACCATGGCGGAGATCGAGTTATTGACGGCCGCCGCATGGGACGCCTCCGGTGACTTCGGAGGCTGGCGGCGGCGGCTGGTTGTCCGGCGTAAGGACAATGGCGGTTTCTTCCCCATCCCCTCTTCCCCCCCCCTCTCTCTCTCTCCCCCCTGACGCCTCGTGTAAATTCCTCTTTGTTTTGGGATCTCTCTAGGTCATTGGAAAGGAGAAGGATTCGTCGAACTCTGGTTCTGCTTTACCATCTTGCTCGGATGATCCAACCATGGAAGGGTTAAGCCCGTGCGGCTCTATCTGCCTACTTGCCTTCCCCTGCTCTTCCCTTCCCCTAACTCACCTGCAGGTTTATTCACTTCTTCGCAAATTCAGCAACTATCATTTTATTTCATTTTATTCAAATGCTGCCTGATACTGACGTGGTAACAGATCATTAGTGACTCAATTGAATCCCACAAATCTCCCAATTAGATCCCACTCATCTGTTGCCACGTTGGGCAACAGTTGAGCAACGGATCAGTTCTCGATAGATAGAATAATGTTAATTATTATTTAAAAAGTAATATTTCGAATTGGTGAAGTTTTCTATGTATGCCTCATGAATCAATAGGTCATGAAAATGTGTCTAGTACTGCCGTTAGACAAGACACTTGGTTAGATGTTGGTGTGTTCATCTGACATAGCGAATTAAATGGACTCCAGAGAAGCATTTCTAATTCATTAGGTCATATATGATTTACATGAATTCTCATTTTTGTTACTCTTGTCAAACCGTTGCTTTAGAAAAATGGTGTCCAACTCCATTGCGCTTTTTGTTACATAAGAGCATCATTATTTTGTTAAAGATAAATAAGTTAATAAAGATGAGTATTGAACATCTGTATCTTTGGACTTGGGAAAATGCAGACGATTCAATAAATGGAGACTTAGTGCATCCTGTTGCATCCAGGCTGATGTGATATAGGACACATTTATATCCATTTTGATTCTCCTTGGCTTGTGAGATTTATGGAACAACTATAGAACATTGAAGTAGATATAATATTTGTACGTATAATACCTGCTCAAATGGGTATTTTATATGCCAAAGCATTACTTTGACTGTACCATTCTACACTTTTTTTTTTCTCTAAATTCTTATTTAAAATCCAATTTTTATCTAAAACCTTTTCATTTATTGTCTGAAATGCACAACGTATCGATAACTTACAGTAGTTTACTGATATTTATCAATACAGTAATTGGAAATAAGTCTTGGTCATTGCACTGGCCTGAAATTAGTTTCCCTTGATTACATTCACCATGGCTAGATGATAGTGTTAAAGGCTGGATGAGCTTATAAATGAAGTAACTAGATTATATGACTCATTGCAGATTAAGGCAATCAGGTATTTAGTTCATGCTTAGTCCTATAATACTTCAATCATGCGCATATGTTACTCAGAGTAATCAAGCTGGTATCTTGCATGTATGAGCAGGGTCAGTGACATTTTAGAATTCTATTCTTAATTTATTTAAAAATAAGAAAGTAAATGCAAGCATCTAGAAGCTCCACCTTTTTGAATTCAAGGTGGTGCTGGGAACTATTTACGACTTGTAGAATGGTGGCATGAAATCTGCTGTCATTCTTGTTATCAGTTACATGTTCTCAATATGCTCTTAAATTGTCTGCATAGTTTGTTTTTGATGAAGTTTTGTGTCTCCAAAAGTGATCTATAGAATGTCCATTCATGTGACCAGTTAGTAGAGCTTGCACTTGTAAGCAGTTCAATCTGTTGATGAGATGTGTTCTGAATATCTGGTTTGTGTTTTTTTTTCTTATTTCAATTTGACCCAAAAAATAAACTGGCAGTACTGTTGAAGATGATATATTTGTGGATCAAGTGGACTCTCCTGAAATTGTTGATGATTTTGAACTGGGGCAAGATGAAGCTGTTGATTAAAGATAAAGAAATCAATAAGCAGAAATTGAGAAGACGAATTGATCAGTACAAGGTTAGTAACCTGAGTTTTGGAATAGACGCTATTTCAGTTTTATTTATCGGACAGATTTGAAGAATTTGATTAATAGTTGATACAAAATTTGGGTGGAAAATTTATTGTTGACCTATTTATATCTCAATATTTCCCTTGTTAACATAACTAGGTCAGCAGTCATTGTGATGCCATCAGTCTCACAAATATTTAAAATATATGCTGACTAATTTATTCCCTGAAGTTTATTTATTTTTCAAATGTTGTTAAGGAAACCCTGATTAATAAAGTGGACAAGAAAAGAAGGAATGTCTAAATGCAATGGAGAATGAGACAGATTTACTTCATTGATGTGGTCTAACCGAATTATTGCATTAATAGATAAATTAAAAATGGAGATGTTCGCCTAATAATCTATTTTTAGATTTGACAACTGAAGCAACATGGGCGTAACTTGTATGATAAGGTTATGCAGTATTTGGTGGATCTCTCTCTTGGTTATTCTCTTTTTTCCCTTTCCCATCAACTTTGTGAAGGTATGTGTGTCCTGTGCACTTGAAAGCCACCCTGCTTCTGACTGTGGCTTTATGTGCAAATTCTCTTGTTAACCTCTCTGTATGGCTAATCAGTTGTTCTTTGTCCAATCTTTTTGTTTCCTTAGTGTCAGAAAATTCCATATCTGAATGGTCTTTCATGTATGCGTGACACTCCCAATGTTGTTTTTCTGTTTGGGCATTACTTTTTCTTAAAGATTACAAGGCATTCATCTTATCTTCTTCTTTTGGCCAAAGCCTTCTATTGAAAATAGAGTTCTTCCTTTTCCACATACCAGGAAGCTATCTATTTGAAGCAAAGACAAGCTTGAACTCAAGTTGTCTGGTTATATGTAACTTTGCATGTTAACTGATAAGACTCACCTGCCACCTGATACCGATGTCAGATTTGTGTACTTTAATCCTTTCTTGAGGGTGCATTCCTAGGTCCATGATAGCTATTATCTCCATGGGATTCTTTCTTGTTCTTATGAGTGGCTTAATTATGAACTTTATAGTAGTGGAAATTGTCTTGCATCAGTTTTGTAACTAAGAAACTTGTATATACACACACCCACACTATTTATTGGCCTAAGATGAAATTGTGTACCCTCTCTATGAACTTAAGTTTTCAGATTTCTTGCATTGTTTTGGTTTTTAATGTACTTTGGATTTTGTTGTCTCATTATAGATTAAACTACAGAATCCATGCCGGGAAGGAAAAAAACTGTTGGTCTTGGATATTGATTATGCCTTATTTGATCATCGATCCCCAGCAGAGAACCCACTAGAACTTATGCGGCCCTGTAAGCAGTTTCTGTCTTGCAACTCATCAACATATATTTTTGTATTTTTCTGCTGATACTTGAATTTAAACCTCATCTTGTGTAGATCTACATGAGTTCCTATCGGCTGCTTATGCAGAGTATGACATAATTATCTGGTCTGCAACCAGGTCTGGCTTCATGCTTTCTTGCTCTTGTTTTTCTTGCTAAAGTTGCCGTGGAACAGATTGTGTCCTTTAGTTTTTGTATAGAATGACTTGTGTTCAGAAGCTTCAATCCACTTTATACGATTAAAAGGATCATACCTTTGCTGCATTTTGGAAATGAGTGTCAATAGTTTGTCCTTATATTATGCCAGAGTTCTTCTTTGATGTTGCTTAGAGTGGGAAACTTCCTTTGTAAACTTAGATGATCTCTTCCTGCAGCACGAAGTGGGTCGAGTTGCAGAATGGGACAGCTTGGTGTTCTCAATCATCCAAACTACAAAATTACAGCTCTTCTAGATCATATGGCAATGATTACTGTTCAATAAGATACTCGCGGAATTTTTTATTGCAAGCCACTGGGCCTAATTTGGTCTCAGTTTCCAGAGGTTTGCTTATACTTGATTCCAAAATTTTCCTTCAAAAGATCTTTTTTGCTTGAATGTCAGAACTGAACCCCTACAGATAAAACTGAATACAAGTGATTGCACCTGAAAAGAAGTTAGGCCAAATATAAGTTGAGCAGATGATTTTCAGATTCCTAATGTTTATTATCCTAGAGTCGAGCTGTTTATGCAACGATAAAATACATGCAAAAATTGCCCCTTTTTTAATGCCATGAATCGAACTATTTCAGTTTCTTAGGCCATTGAAGTGTGCATTCACCTAATTGCTTCATGGTCCCTTTACACATTTGCAGTTCTATAATTCCAAGAACACTATGATGTTCGATGATCTTCGAAGAAATTTTGTGATGAACCCACAGAACGGGTTGAATATAAAGCCATTCAGGAAAGCTCGCTCAAATCGAGATACCGGTCAGGAGCTAAGGAAGCTAACCCAGTACTTGCTGGCCACTGCGGATCTTGATGATCTCAGCATCCTTGACCAGAAGAACTGGGAATCATACAATGAGGATAATTTCAAGAGACGCAGGCATGCATGACGGCGTTGCTAGCATCCTGAAGCCAGACGGGCTGAGATTCGACATGCCTCATTTTGGTGTGCTGCATCCACAGAACTTTATAATATTCCATAATTTATGTGTAGCAAAAGAACTAATATCCCTCGTTTAAGTAGGATTTTGTCACGAATCCATAATATTAATAGGCAGCATGTTATTTAACCTGTTTGTCATTTTCTTTCCCTTTTATTTTTTCGCTTTGTGGACAGTAATAATGTTAGTAATGTCGGAAGTGAAGCCCCTAGAAAGTTGTACAACAAACTGCAGGTTAATTCCAACTTCCAAGCGGGCTATTAATTAAACTGCCTTCTTTTTAGTTGATTAATTAACCTGTTTGTCATTCTCTTCTTTTTAGTTGATTAGTAATGAAAATTGAAAAATACACGGTACATGATCAAACATCATCATTCTTCAAGTCACCACCTCCGGTGAGTCACTTGCCAGATGCTACACGAGGCATGACTCCTTTTCGTGCGACCACCACGTGCACATTTGTACACTAGAATTGACACGGAAAATAAACTCGTAAGAAATGAAAAGGAAAAGCACAGAGCTCTGCTGCATGGTTGCACGAGAACTAGCAAACATCAGTTTCTGTCACTGCTATCAGAAGATTTAATGGGGGACGCCAAGGAAAGGCACTGCTCAGTGCTCGCTGGCTACATCATGTGTTCAACTGTGCAGTGGCCTGAAATAGGGTCAGAGCTGGAAGTGACATCCTTGAGCTTCAAAGAAGGGTTGGCAATGTGAGCCAAGGTCTCTAGACTCTCTACTGTTGCTATGCCTGTGCTGCTGCTTATCAAGGTCTCTAATGGCGACACGCCCTTGGCTGGAAGATAGTTGCTGTGGTTGCTGCTGCTGCTGGCACAAGGCTCGCAGCCTTCCAACTTCTCTCTCCAATACTTGATGGTCCACTGCACAAGAGTTTAGTTGTCTTAGTTTTTGAATAGCATTATGGCAAAAAAATTCTTGCTGCCTTGGCTAGGAGCTTGCAGAGTTCCACACAGCATATACATTAGCCTTTCAATCTTCCATTCATTTCTCAGTCATAAACCACAATCAGACTTTACACACAAGATGTCAAGGTATGAAAAATTGCGTCTTGACGGAAAAATATTGCTCCGAGTTTAGAGCAATAAACTGTTACCCAGAAATAAGTTAGAACGTACAATTTCAGAAAGAAAAATGTCCACTTGGAACAGAACACTGTCCTTTAGGAACTCCTTAAATGCATGTCTAACTGGAACACACAAACAGCGCATGCTAGGAATGATAATCACTGGTCCTGAAAATTAAATAGTTTCCCTACCAATATCCAAAATTTTGTTTGAGATAATTTTGCGTTGCTAACTATGGCTCAAGCATGTCTTATGGGTAGTACCAAATCTATTGTATGGCATATAATATTGAGCAATTATCAATATGTGAAAATATGAGCTTGACTTAGTCGAGGATGTCATAGTGGATATGCAGCCAAACCAGAACTAAAACGAGAGTATTAGAATGGCATTTATTGAAGGCAAGGCACAAGACGAGTTTTCAGTTTTTGGACATGTGAGACAGACCAATAAATACACCAAGGGGATAGGATGGAAGAAGTTTGCGGCCAAAAAGGTGTAGGAAGGCCAAAAAAGCTTGGTCAAAAACTCAAGAGGTACGATATGGAATCCAAAGGCCTTCAAGAAGATATTGTGCATATAAAAATGATTGATGGGCTAGAATTGATATTACCCCTTCTAAAAAGATTTTAACTTGCTAAAGACCATGTAATCCACCATTCATCTCACTTGTACCAATCCACATCCAGACAGAAGTCTTTCAGTTTTGATAGCACTTAATTTTGCTAACAGACAGCAAACAAAAAGAGCTACAACTAAACAACCTTGCATATAATTTTGATGGTAGGACTCCAGATCTTGCTTATAATCTAGACATAAAAACCGAGTACTTAACTAAAAATCTAGAGACAATGCAGGCTCGAGCTGCAAGAAAACTGAATGTGAACCCAAGCTAAGCAATGCTAAAACTAGTGTGCCACATAATCCATCCATCACATTAATGAACTAATGTGATGGAAGACTAGAGATAGAATTACACTCAAGACTCAAGAGAGGTCACAGAAAATTCTATGTGCATGTTATACTGAACCTAGTATTTCATAATCCATCAATCACGTTTCTTATTCAGAAAAATATCTCAGAAAGGAGTGAATTGGGTTTTTCAAAAATTAATAATTTTAATTCTTTTAAAAATTTTTAAATTTGTGATCTTAATATATGGTGATTACAGTAGGATTGAAATCAATAAAATCACACAACCACACAGAACAAGAGAAATTTATAGAGATTCGGCTCTAAAGAGCCTAATCCTAGACTTAACTTGAGACTCTCAAGACTTAGTTTGAGATTCCACTAAGGAAAATCAACACTAACTTTTAATTGGAGGTAGAATCAATATACAATCCCTTGTCTAAACAAGAACTACTAGTACACTACTAGTAATACAATCCCCTCACACAACAAATGAGTAAAAATAACAAATTTACAACCAGAAACAATTATAAACAAGTCACCAATAGTTGAGAATTCTACCAGCCAATACACTTTCAGCACTTTGAATCTTCTCACTCTTGTTTGAATACTCTATCAAGTTTGTTTTACACCTTAAACCTCTATATATTTACCCTATATATATACATCTTCCAAACACACTAGCCATTAAAGAAAAAGTTAATATGAAGTTTGAAATTCAAAAAATGTTTAGACTTTCTCAAACAATAAGAAAACATATCTCACATTTAATTCAAATAAATTTATTTTTTGCATGAGAAATCAAGATTTGAAAATTCAAATATAAACTTTTGAGACATAAATGATTAAAACAAGAAAACATGTCTAAAAGAAATTATCTTTTAATTCAAAATAAATTTACTTTTTGCATGAGTAAGAGAAAACATGTTTAAAAACAATTCTCTTTTAATTCAAGATTTGAAAAATCAAATATAAGCTTTTGAGACATAAATGATTAAAACAAGAAAACATGTCTAAAAGCAATTTTCTTTTAATTCAAAATAAATTTATTTTTTGTATGAGTAAGAGAAAACATGTCTCAAAATAATTCTCCTTTAATTCAAAATAAATTTACTTTATGCATGAGTAAGAAATGCATTTATCAAGATATGAAAATTTAAACATAAACTTTTGAGACATAAATGATCAAAACAAGGAAATATATCTAAACACAATCCATCTTTAATTCAAAATAAATTTACTCTTTGTATCTACTTTTAATTCAAAATAAATTTACTTACCTTTGAATCAAAGCTCACTACTTGAGGAGAAATCCTATATTGCTAGCTCAAGGAGTCCAGGGGTTGAAGGGATGGCTAGAGATAGAATTACAGTCAGGACCCAAAAGAGATTATAGAAAATTTTATGTGCATGTTATACTGAATTACACATCAATCAGAACTGGAATACCACTATCTTTTTCCACCAGAAGAAACAAAGTAGGGTCGGGGTCTAGTATTTGAGTCCCACAAATATGTCCAAAGTGATGTTTTCAAATTAAATGTTTTTAAATCCTCGGTGGGTGGGTGTTTGGGGTGTGCCCGTAGGGGACTTAACTGTAATTTTCCATAAGCCATTCATTACAGTTATCTTCAATTATCATTTAGGAATTCTAATTTCCGAATTACTCTTGAACTGCACCAGTACCAGTACCCTAACAACTTTGAATCTCTGTTTTCACTTCCAGTTAAGTGTTCCGTTTCTACTTCATAGGGGCATGATTATGACACAAGAGCCAGCTACTCATAACAAAATATTATATCAATTAAGCCAACACCTGATGGCTGAAATCAAACTATTTACTGGGGCATCCAAAAAAGCCAAATAGATACGACTAAAAACCTCAAGAGATATGAGAACTTACTGTACTTAATTAGCCGCTCCTGGGCTAAATTTTCTAACCGTTGCTTCAGGGCTTTGTTCTCCATCCTCAGAATAAAATTCTGCTGGTTGAGAAATTCAAGCTCGGCAGAAACTTCAGATCCTTCAGCCTGTTAGCGTACATGAGTCACATCAGCACATTACAACTAAAAGGTTACCCCCCCCCCCCCCCTCTGTCTCTCTCTCTATAAATTTTTACATGCCTCTAAGGCTTGCACATTCTTTTCCAGCTCAGCTATGTATTGAAGTTTCCGGAGACACGTGAACGTTGTGCATACTGCATGCAGCATAGCACTTCAGATTTCGATGCAGCAAAAATAGATTTTTTGCAAATGCCAAGTTGCACCCATCCTCATCATAAGGGTTGTAAACTACTTGTAAGAAATTACCTTTCAGCACTTAATAGTATGCTTTTGAATAACATAAAAGCTAACAGTTTTGGATTATCCTATTCAGCTTTTGGGATTGGCTAATGCTTTTCACCACTGCAATTATATATTTCTGTTTTGTTAACAGTTTTGGATTGCACTTAATAGGATATATTCACAGTTTTGTTTATTGCAGTTTTTAGCTGTAATAAACAATAATGTAAGTAAACAAGCTAATAATCCCAGGAATTCAAAAGAGAGGATAGGACATTCTGCTTGGCAAGTTTTGTATCAGTTTCTGACGCCGAAGATTTTGTTTGAGAAGACGCTTTGCTTTCAGAAACAGGTTTTCCTTGAGGGCCAGATTCAACAGGGTCCTGTTTTTCGTCGGCTGTAGAAGGAATGTCATCCACTTCTTCTGGAGCACATGGTGATTCGGGACTTTGAATAACGACATTATCTCTGCCATAAGACAGGCAAAGAGAATGTGCGATGGAATTCAGAGATGGATCCCTCGCCCAATTCTTTGGTTTTACCACAGAGCTTGGCTCTGTGTATAACAAAGTGTGATGCAAATCTTTGTAAGGCTTGAAGTCTTGCAATCCCCGTGGAGGCACTGAAAACATATTTTTACTTCTATAATCACTCTGAGGTATATAATTTATAGCAGAAGCACTAGCTACATCTACAGATGCAAAGGAGTCACTTGATGACCGCCGGTGACCTCCTCTGCACACAGGCATTTCTGGCTCATTAAGGAGTTCATCCAGCCAGGAAGGGTGCTCCTCCATTAGAAGGCTCTCAGAGTATGTCCGTTGGTGGTGGGAATTTGCATCTTTGGGCTTTCCAACACCTTTCAGTCCAACAGCAGGACTAGTTACACAATCACCATATGATGGAGAAATACTTGGGAAAGGACTTTTAGGAGGAAGGAATGACTACCTTCCATTGTAAACTGTATTTTTGATGTTTGATCCCTTCATATTTGCCACGACCAATATAGAACAGAATTTTTGGAAATAGTGCAGCTAATTTCTGGGTTCAGTGCTGCAAATAAATTCTTATGGAACAGAATTTCAGATGTTCTAGATTCTAGACCCAAATAAATTATCAAATCAAATCAAATGATCTATCATCAAGAGCAATACCATGGATCAAACCTAGAAACCTCAACACAATGCTTGTTCATATCCACAACTTGCCTGTGTCTACACATACAAAAAGCATGCATTCTTGCCACATGTCGCCATTCACATCATCCACACAGGGTGGGTTGAACTGCTGCTTTCAAGGCTAAGGCTCCAGAATTATTCAGAGGTTCTAGGTTCAGCTTCTCTGAGAAGATGACCCTAATACACATGGGAAGCACCCAAAAATTTAACAAAATGTTGTCGCACATTCAAAGGGGATGGAAGTGAGAGTATTAAAACTACCCATATTTGGAGCACAAGCAAATTCATAACTTGTACATCCAAACATTTAATTTTACGGGAGAGACAAGAAAATTAGAGTCCTTAATATATATATATATATATTTTGTAATTTAACGTAATATTTCGTATCGCTTTCCCAAGGTAGAAGTGATGAAATTAATTCAGGAAATTTTTAAATCCTTACTAAGTGAACGGCTATGGCAAATTACAAGGAGACTAAAAACCCAAGCAGATTATGCTATACACCAGGAACTGTAATATACAAAACCAAAGGAACTATAGCGGATTACAAGCAGACAAAAGGATCTCAAGCATTATATGTTATATACCATAATCTGAAATATAAACAAAACAGAACTTCCATAAGGCCCGAAGACTTTTCAAGGTTATATAATTGCAGCCTTTCAGGGCATAAGAATAAGCCCATTAAACTTCTGAATATATAGCATCAAAGGACAGTTATAGCATTTTTTTTCATTATAATAAATACATAAAGACAGGTATAGCATGCTATGGAGGAGTCATGACCCAAGCAGATTCTTCCATCTGGCATATCCCAGAACAAGCAGGAAAAGTAATACACAGGCAGCAGTAACAGCTCCAACGAAGATGTTGAATATCCCATTAATATCGTACAATGGACAAGGGATGTTCATGCCAAATGACCCAGCTATAAGAGTCTCGACAGCAATAGCAAATGATGCAATGGTCAATGTCAACTGGAGTTGAATAAGTTCGTTTCTCTGGTTGTCAAGTTGGATATTGACATAATCCTCAGTATCATCAATATATTCACGGACCTGCATTCCGCAGATAAAAATCAACTGCCATACTCATGCAAGCTTTTTGGTTTTGTTTTTTGCTTATTTATCTATATGGAATAAAGAAACATCAAGACATAAGACCAGACGCAGCCAATAAATGTCATAAATAACCAAATCCCTAAAGCTTAATACAACAAACTTATTTTCCTACTCTAGAATTAAAAAAGCAACCAGTGTGCAAGATTGTCATTGCAGTGTTTGGGGATACTATGCGTCATATTCCAGTTGTTTAACATACATAGACAACCGAATGGCAAGTATTGCCAAAAAATCAAAAGGCATCTCACCCCAAGTTCCCTTCGTTTCTATGGGTTCTGGTTTACACCCCCACCCCCATACACACCTTTTTTCCACACCCCCAACGAGAATCTCACATAATTGAACCATTCAAGACTGGAAATGAGAAAGCAGGTCCCAAAATACCTAGAAATTCATCATTGTCAAGTGTAGAAGCCTGAGTATGAAACATTGATATTGAATGGACATAGGAATCTTTTTACAAGCAGTAGCAATTCCTGATAAGGGGGTTTCTATTAATTTCTCTGATTTTTTCCCATCCAAACATAGCAGTAATTTCACTTAGGTACTCAGCCAAGAGATATCCAGGAAGTACTCAAATAATTCTGCACATTGGAATGCTCAATTCAAAGAAAAATAGGCATCCCTAACACATGAGGCTCCCCACTTTGTGAGAACCAGGAGGGTCATTTTTGTACATAGTCTTACCCTTACTTTACAAAGAGGCTGTTTTTAGAACTCAAACCTATCACCGGAACACAAAGGAACAATATTACTATTGCTACCAAACCTTGCCCTCAACACTCGTCAAAGCATTTGACGAAAAACTGATCAGCTAAATTGAGAAAGTTTCTTCTTAACAGTTCAATCCTTATTTCTGCAAAGCTTATTGTGCTATTAGCATATTGAAGGCTAGGTGAATCCAATTGAACACAACCAAAATGTTTGAATCTCAGGTGTCCTTTTGTCTTGCCTAAAGCGAAGTAAAATGACTCAGATTTCTGTTTTGTATAGTACTAATGACTCAATGACTTAAAAGTGAAACCCAAGGCAATGCTGTGTCATTTTGTGATGATAAAAACATGTTTTTGACCACAGAATTTCGAATATCACATCCAAACTAGGATTTACCATCTACTAGGACTTAATGCCTTTTGACAGCAGCCTTGCAACTGATTACAGCTCACACTATGATATCCACGTAAAGAAAGCAGGAGCTACATGATATCGGTGCAAAAAATATAACCTAAAATTCGACTCTTTTGAATTTGAGAAGTAACAACTGTGTTAAATACATAAAGACCAGAGACCACAAAAACATAGTAATTTTATGGGGCATCCAGCAGTTTAGGATACATTTATCAATTTTAAAGGACCAGAGTTCAACTTCAATTAAGTTAGGTATCAAAATAATAAGCAGATTCCAGTGACTTTCCTATGGCAATTTTTGGGGTTGCATGATGTAATAAAGTTTCTTCAGAATTCTACCCAGGCTATATTCGAGAATATTAATACTTACAGACAGTATCTTGTTCCGAGTCCCATCTAGTTGCATGAAATAAGCCTCAAGCAACATCTCCAGGTCTTCCACATCCTGGTCATCAAAATAGTTGCTTGACACTAAACTTGCACTCCTGCTAGAACCTAGACGGCGAAGATGTGATCCAGTACTGGCTATGTTATTTGAAGCTGAACCACCTAACAAACCCTCAGATTGCTGACTTTGAATCCATTTCCTTGTTAAGTATAAATGTGCCATATCCTCATTGTCATCCAACAGATGTTCGATTTCATCGCGCACCTAATAGAAAACATTTGCGCAAATTAAAAAGAAAAATAGGTAAAATAAAGTAAAAATCAAAATAAGGACATAAAAATAAAACAAATAAATAAAAAGGCAAATGGCTACTAATATGTGTCACGACCCCAAGGATATAATAGTAGTTGTAGTTTAATGCATTTACTCCATTGTACCCTAGATTGATGTTCATGTTATACCTTTCAGTTACACCTAAAACTGAAAAATAAGAGCACCATAAATAGGCTATCAGTAAGAAGGTTGTCATCAATTGTTGAATGATATCAGAATTCTTTCCCTCTCAAATTCTCCCTCTCGGTTCTTTCTGAATTCTCCCTCCCTTTCTCTTCTCTCTCCCCTGATTTCTTCCAAATTCCATTACAAACCCTAGGTTAAATCTAGGTTCCTGACAATTGGTATTAGAGCCAACAATTCTTGGTTGTGATTCCATCAATTCCTAGCAGCTCATTAAGGTTCGGATTTTGAAGGCAAAGCAGAGCAAACTGATTCTAGGCTGACATTCAGGTTTGCTGAATCGGCCTCTGTCAACAGTCGAAATAGATTAATCAGCAGCTTCTTGAGAATCGATTGGCTTTGATACAGCCTCCTGTAATTCAATCAGCTCTGGATCAGCTGCTAGGATTTGCTGTCACGACCCTAAGGATATAATAGTAGTTGTAGTTTAATGCATTTACTCCATTGTACCCTAGATTGATGTTCATGTTGTACCTTTCAGTTACACCTAAAACTGAAAAATAAGAGCACCATAAATAGGCTATCAGTAAGAAGGTTGTCATCAGTTGTTGAATGATATCCGAATTCTTTCCCTCTCAAATTCTCCCCCTCGGTTCTTTCTAAATTCTCCCTCCCTTTCTCTTCTCTCTCCCCCGATTTCTTCCAAATTCCATTACAAACCCTAGGTTAAATCTAGGTTCCTGACAATTGGTATTAGAGCCAACAATTCTTGGCTGTGATTCCATCAATTCCTAGCAGCTGATTAAGGTTCGGATTTTGAAGGCAAAGCAGAGAAAACTGATTCTAGGCTGACATTCAGGCAAATCCTAGCAGCTGATCCAGAGCTGATTGAATTACAGGAGGCTGTATCAAAGCCAATCAATTCTCAGGAAGCTGCTGATCAATCTATTTCGACTGTTGACAGAGGCCAATTCAGGTTTGCTGAATTTAGATTGCAAGCAATGGATAAAGGAGTCAAGGAAAATCTTGCTAAGTTTGGCCAAAAGCTGGACAACTTTTTTGAATAAGTTTTCAAAGATGCTTCAAGTCAATCTGCCAGTGGAATCTCCTCCAAGATCCACTGCAGATTCTAGTGGAAGCTGGAATCCTACTAACTACCTCTAGTTTGCAAGAAGCTGATGAATCAACCAATTCTGATGTTTTGCCTTTGATATGGTTTTGATGATGAAAAACAATTGTATTTTGATGATGAAATTATTTTGTTAATGGTTATTAAACTAGTGCTCCAAATTACTTTTATATGTTCTATTAAGTACAAAAATGAAAATTAATTTCATCATACAATCCAATACCAAAAATCTTGTGATAAATTTCTTGATGGCATTTGGAATATTATGTTAAAAATGTTATATGAAAAAATCTTTTGAAAGAGCTTGATTTTAAAATAATACAGTCGTTTGCTGTAGTGATTTTGACTGTTTGTTACAGTGATATTCACTATTTGCCATGGTGATTTTTTCTCGAAATCACCTTTGAACTGTCAACCGTTTGTTGCAATCTATCGATTGACAGAATCTTCGCATCAGTAAGTGTTGTTTTTCATAGACTGTCAACCATTTTTCATATTTGAGCTAACTTGTCAACCAATGCTTTGAATCTGTCGATCGTTTTTTGTTTTAGAGACGTCCAACGACTAATTTTACCAGCTCCAACGGCTATAAACGGCTAATTTCTTTTGAAGCTCTTGGAATGCCTATAAATACCATTCAAGGAAGCTCTTAAGACAACCGATGAGCAAGAATAAATTCATTTGAGCTAACATTTTCATTTTTACTTCTTCATTTTACTTGTGCTTTCATTTTTCTCTCAAAAGATTTTAATTATAATTTGTTCAAGCCTTTGCATTTATATTTAAGAGATTATTGTAACTGAGAGTTTCCACTCAGATCTTCTCTTGTACATCATTATTGTATTTCCTAGCTTATGAGCTAGAGGGCCTACCAAGTGTTGGTAGGAAGTTGTAATTGCCGACGATTTATGCTAGAAGGCCTACTCGTGAAATAGGAGGTTGTACTTTCTATCAAGGTTGCTAGAGAGCCTACCGGGTGTGATAGGAGGTTTTAGTGAATTGCTTCAAATCCTTAGTAAGTGTCATCACCCAAGGATAGTTTAATAAATATAATAGTAGGAGGTGGCATGCAATATACAATAATTGTAATTTCTTTTCTTTTTTTCTGTTATAGGGTTTTGTCTTATTCTATAAGCAGTTAGACTAGTTGTTATATTGCACATGGGAGCATGTGGGAGGCTGTTAGGCTATATATAAGCCACAACTGAGGTTGGAAGGATTATACCTAAATTGATCGAATGAATATTCTCATTTTTCTCTCTAGAATTCTCGCTCAATCTCCCTTTAAATTTCCCTCTCTTTCTCTCATTTCTCCCTAAATCTTCTTCTCTATACTGTTATCCCTTAATTCCCTCCCTCAATTCCTTCCAATTCCTCTTTTAACCTATCACGAACCTTAGGTTCGTGACAATGAGGAGCTAAGGTAGTGGATTAGACTTGATTTAGCCGAACCACTATAAATCATTGTGTCCCTCTTGCATTTATTTTAATTGCATTTCATTGTTTTAATATTTTAATTAAAACAATGAAATGCAATTAAAATAAATGCAAGAGGGACACAATGATTTATAGTGGTTCGGCTAAATCAAGTCTAATCCACTACCCACATAGAAGTCTAGAATTCATGTAGCCAACCCCACATAGTGGGATAACGGCTGGATATGTTGTTGTTGTTGTCATTGTTTTAATATTTTGTTTTCAAAACCTCCAAAAAAGTTTTAAATTTCTCAAACACCCAATTCACCCCCCTCTTGGGTTGTGGTGCCATTGCTATATGATTATAACAAATCTTGGATGCCAAGATAGGAATGACAACTGGAAAAATCAATGTGACACCATTGGAGATATCAATTGAAGATGAACCTTTGGTGTATGCCAGCAATTAGGAAGCCAAAGATGATGTGAAGTTAGGAAAGGATACGATCACATCAACTTTGGATTTTGAAGATTTTAAGTCTCTTTCTCTGGAAGGAATAGGTACTCCTCCAATACCTGATAACAATGCAAAGCTAGTATTCGAGGACCTACTAGGTAGAGGCAGAGAGGAGGAAAAAAAAGTTAAAAAGCATCAACATCTGGCAAAAGACTTTGCTAATCTTTTAGGCATCATCAAGGAAATCACTAGAACTTCTATTTGAGAATATAGATCGATTGGAGAAGAGAGATTGGACAAGGAGATCTTTGAGGATCACATCTTACAATTGCAGTAAAAGCAAAAGAAAAAGAATGTAAGAGAGAATAAGAAAAGTCCAGGAAGGAGAAATAAAAAGAGGACAAAGAAAAGAGAAAGGAACAAGATAAGGCGAATGATGAATTAGTTAGTAAAAACAGGGATTGGATGAAAAAACAGTAGCATAGTTGTAATTTCTTAGGGACAAAAAATCTCTCAAGGGGGAGGGGGGGATTGTCACGACCCCAAGGATATGATAGTAAATATAATAGTAGTTGTAGTTTAATGAATTTACTGCATTGTACCCTAGATTGTTGTTCATGTTATACCTTTCAGTTACACCTAAAACTGAAAGATTGAGCATTGTAAGTAGGCTATCAGTTAAAAGGTCGTCATCAGTTGTTAAATGATATCAGAATTTTTCCCCCTCAAATTCTCTCTCCCTCTATATTCTTTATGAATTCTCCCTCCATTCTTTTGAATTCTCTGTCCCTTACTATTCTCTCTCCCCCGATTTCTTCCAAATTCCATTACAAACCCTAGGTTAAAACTAGGTTCCTAACAATATGTAACACACATCAATTTTCTTTCAGAATAAGAACAACTAAACATTAGGAAGCAAAAGACCCTTCCTTAATTTCTATGTTTATAGGAAAATCATTAATTGTCAACAATGAAAATACCTCTAGTGAATCTATTGATAAAGGAAGCAGCTGAATCTATTGATCATATTCTTATCTATAGCATGATAACTATAGATGTGTGAAAATTAAACTAAGTTTCATTTTCTTGGAGGACAATGGGTGTTTCAAGCTTTTGAAGTGCTGAAATGGTGTTCAATTAGGAAAAAAAAAAATTAATAGAGAAGAGTGATTAAAGTCTAATAATAGGAGTAAAGAAAAGGAATGGAGAGTAGAGACTGAGAGAAAGAAAAGAAAATTTAGAGAATCCCAAAATTCAATATTCGTCAAGCTTAAGACAATTCTTAATATGATAGGGTATAAATATATAAAGATAGCAAAACTATAAAATAAAAACAAAATCATATCCTATCAAACCAAACTAAGAAAGAAACAACAAATCCTCATATAATAAAACCTCCTAATTGCACCTTAAGTCCTAATTCAATTGCATCCTTTTTTCAGATAATTTGTTAGGATTAGGAGCTCTTAGAAACTTATTCAAGACTTAGATTTGCCAATCTCTCAACACTCCTCACCCGAAAATCAAGACAACAACAGAATATATTTACAGCAATTGAAAAGCAGAAAGTAAATGAAAGATTAGAACAATCAAACCAGCAAAGAGGCAAAGAGTTATCCTAGTTCGGACTGCTATAAAGCAATCCTACATCCAGCCTTCTATCTGAGAATGAATCCACTAGAAACCAGTTGAAACAAGATACAAGAACCTCTCTTACTCTTCCTCACACAAGTTCGCTGCACTCTCAAGAGAATACAAAGACTAATTTTATCCCAAAGCCTTTCCCACTCTCTCTCGCTATCTTGACAACATCACTTGCATCTAGAGACCAATTAGAATGAATGAGAATGTTATATCCGACTGCTAGCACTCGCCTCCTATTTATAAACTATAGGGAGACAGCAATTACAAAGGATTTAAAACTTAGCCTCTACAAAAAGACCAACATACCCCTCATAATAAAATAACTAAGTTATCTAATCTAACTTAGAATAAAAACAGCCAGAAAAATATCTTCATTCTAAAACAGGTTCTTCTCTTCAACTTCTAGAGTTAATCTTCCATGCAAAAACCTAACAAATCTCCACCATTTTTGCATGATTATCTTCTAGAATCTGGCTCCATCAAACTGAAATCTTCTCGGACCTGCAAAACAACTAATCATTCACAAGAAAAAATATGTAAGAGTCTCAAACAATGATGTAATTTTGACATTGGAACTGCTTTAGTAAACATGTCTGCAACATTATCTTCTCCTGCTACCTTTACTAAAACTATTTCCTTCCTATCAAGGATTTCTCTAATAAAGTGATACCTAATATCAATGTGTTTAGTTCTTTCATGATATGCTTGATTTTTAGCCAAATGAATAGCACTTTGGCTATCACAATTTAAGATTGCCTTAACCTTTCTACCTAGGAGTTCACTCACTAAACCTCTTAACCATAAGCTCTCCTTCATAGCTTCTATAACCGCTATGTACTCAGCCTCAGTGGTTGAGAGGGGTACTACCGATTGCAAATTTGTTTTCCAGCTTATGGAAGCATTCCACAGCTTAAATACATAACCAGTAGATGACCTCCTCCTATCTAAGTCTGCTGCATAGTCAGCATCAGTGAATCCTAGTATATTAGGCTCATCTTCAACACAAACTCCACCATAAACTAACGTCATGTTTATTGATCTTTTGAGGTATCTAAAAATCCATTTTACTGCAGCCCAATGTTCCTTACCCGGATTAGCCATAAACCTGCTAGCAACACTCATAGCATGAGCTAAGTTTGGCCTTGTACACACCATACAATACATGAGACTACCTACCGCACTAGAGTAAGGTATCTTGTTCATTTCTCTTATGCTCTCCCTATCAGTAGGTGATTGGTTGTGGGATAGCTTAAAATGCTGTGCAAAAGGAACCTTTACCTCCTTTGCATCATGCATTTGAAATCTCTTAATCAATTTCTCTAGGTATGCCTTTTGAGATAACTTGATTAACCTCTTTTGTCTATTTCTTTCTATTTCAATCCCTAAAATCTTTCTAGCCTCTCCTAGCTCCTTCATCTCAAAGGCTAAATTCAATTTCAGCTTTAATCTATGAATCTCCACATCTGATTGACTAGCAATCAGCATGTCATCCACATATAGAAGGAGGTAGATAGAAATTTTAGATGAAATATGCTTAAGATATACACAACAATCAAAGGCACTTCTTTTAAAACCTTGGTTGATCATAAATGTATCAAATTTTCGATACCATTATCTAGGGGATTGCTTAAGTCCATATAAAGACTTTTTTAACAAGCATACTTGCTCCTTCTTACCTCTTACTTCAAATCCCTTAGGCTGATCCATTAAGATGTCCTCTTCTAACTCACCATGGAGGAATGCGGTGGTCACATCCATTTGCTCTAGATTTAAATTTAAATGGGCAGTCATAGCAAGCAAGATTCTAATAGAGGTATGTCTCACAACTGGTGAGAAAACCTCATTAAAATCCACCCTAGCCACTTGGGTGAATCCTCTTGCTACTAACCTAGCCTTATACCTAGGTTTTTGCTCCTTACCTGCCCCTTCTTTAATCTTATAGAGCCACTTACAACCTACTACCCTTTTTCCCAAGGGTCTATCAACCAAAACCCAAGTATCGTTCTTATTTAGAGAATCCATTTCAGATCTCATTGCATCCAACCATAACTTGAAATCTTTTTATCTCATAGCCTCTTCATATGTAAGAGGTTCATCACCAGCTGCCTCTGTTGCACTTAACAGTGCATATGAGACTAAATCAGAGTATCCATACCTAATAGGAGGTCTAACCTCCCTCCTTTGTCTATCCCTTGTCACATTATACCTACTTACACTAGGGGAACTATCTGATCCTGAATGTCCAGCACTTCTAGAGGGCTGGAACCTCTCAGAACTAGAGGGATCATCATTGCTACTCTGCGGAAAGCTCTCTAAGGTAGGGGAATAAGGATCAGCTTCATGCTGGTCCATTTGCATAGGATAATCAGCACTGTCAGGGTGCTGGTCTGCTGCCAAATCCATGGGACTTTGCATGGCAGCATTCTGGACTTGCTGATCTATCTCACCAGTCTTACCATTTAATATCCTATCCTTTTGAATATCTACCTTATCATCCTTTAAGAAGGAATCCTCACTGAAAGTCACATCTCTACTGACCAAAGACTTTGGCAATCCTTCCTCTAAGGCCCATAACTTATATCCCTTTACTCCATTAGGATAACCTATGAACAGACACCTCTTGGCTCTAGGCTCCAATTCCCCTTGCTTAACATGAGTATAAGCAATGCAGCCAAATACCCTTAGATGAGCTAAGTTTGGCTTATGACCATGCCACATTTCATAGGGTGTTTTAAACCCTATTGCAGCTGAAGGAGACCTATTTATTACATAGGCAGCTGTTGTAACAGCTGCTCCCCAAAATGATTTGGACAACCTAGCATGGATTAACATGCATCTTACCCTTTCTAAAAGGGTCCTATTCATTCTCTCAACTAGGCCATTTTGATTTGGGTTTCCGGGAACAATTAGATGCCTAAGGATGCCACTTTCTTTACACATTTGGGCAAATTCTTTGTTACAATACTCAAGACCATTATCAGTTCTAATAATCTTGATTTTCATACCTTTTTGATTCTCTATTAAGGTTTTCTAGGATTTAAAAGCTTCAAGAGTTCCATCTTTTGATTTTATTGTATATACCCAAACCATCCTAGAGAAGTCATCTATGATAAACAAAAAATACCTTGCCCCACCATGAGTTAAAGATTGACTAAGGCCCCACAAATCAGAATGAATATATTCTAGAGGGGCTTTAGATATATGATTTGCTTTCTTAGGGAATTTTACTTTTGAAGACTTGCCAAAAATACATGTTTCACATTGATCCAAATCTGTTAATTTTCCAGCTCTTAAGATACCTTGTTTGGACAATTCTCTAAGTCCCTGCTCACTAATGTGAGCCATCCTATAATGCCACAATTTTACTTGATCATAGGTTTTATTTTCACCTACTGCTGCCTCACCACTTAAAGTGGTTGCCTCCAGCACATATATACCATTGTGAAGGGTTGCTTTCATGTAGATAAGAGATCCCATTGATACCCTTAAAACTCCACTATGCCCTTTATAGGAATGACCAGTTTTATCCAACTCTCCTAGGGATATCAAATTCCTTTTTAATTCTGGAACATATCTAACAGATTTTAATATTTTTACTAATCCATCATGCATTCTTAATTTTATGTCTCCTATCCCTTTTATAATACACTTATGATTATCCCCTAACCTCAACTTTCCACCTCCAATATCTTGATAGTTTAAAAACCATTCTCTATGGGATGTCATGTGAAAGGAACAACCTGAGTCTAACACCCACAAATCCTTATCTTCTAGGCAGGATGCAACTAATGCATCTGCACTATCATAGTCATACTCACATATAAAGGATGTAATATCAGTATTTGATTTCTCCTTGAAGTCTTTCTTTCTCTTAGGGCAGAATTTCTTAATATGCCCTTCTTCATGGCAATGATAACACTTAAACTGTTTCTTGCCATTTTTAGACTTGCTTCTTGATTTCTCTTTTGATTTAAACTCTCTCTTTTCAGTCCTACTTCTAGCAGTGAGGACATCTCCAGCAGATTTTCCTTCTACTTTCTGTTGCAACTCCTTAGAGTTTAATGCTCCAAAAACATCTTCTAGGGATAACTTTTCCCTACCATGTTTTAATATCTCAACAAAAGTTTCATATGTTTTGGGCAAAGAATGCAGTAATACAAGGGCTTTATCTTCCTCATCATAGCTTATATCTATGTTCTCTAGATCGAGACATATTTTATTGAACTCATCTATGTGATTATTCAGTTTCTGCCCTTCTTGCATTTTGAACAGTGTTCTAAAAGGCGCTAGGCGCTAGTCGGGCGCCCGACTGGGGCCTAGCGCCTAGGCGGCGACTTGGAAAATAGTGTTTTTTTTTTAAATTTTTTGATGCAATTTGATATCAAGTAAACCAAAGTTGGAATAATAAGTGAAATAATGAATTTAAATATTAAAAAACTTTAAAAACAAACTGTTGTAGATTAGTACTGAGGTCAAGATGACAAAAACAACAATAATACAACATAAACATTAAAACATATATGAAGAATCTAAGTAATATCTAGTTATCTTAGTGGATTTCTTCTTCTTCCTCTCCATATTCTTCTAGCACACGATCTTCATCAGACTCAAAATCAAATTCATGATGCTCTTGTTCATTTTCTTCTTCTGATTGAAAATCATCTTCATGAAGTTCTCTCATCCTAGAACTTCTTCGAGGTTGAAGCATGTCGTCTGCTCCAGAAGCTTCACCAACCATTTCCCAAGTGAGCCCCATACCAGGCTCAATTTCTTCATCATCTTCTCCATCAACGATCCATCCTTGTGCATTACTAGCATCACTAGCAAGTAGCACATCAACATTCCTCTCCTTCTCCCTTTTTTGCTTGTTCATCAGTTTTGCATTAAATTGGACAAAGACTAGATTGTTCAATCGATTAACATCTAGTCTATTTCTTTTCTTCGTATGTATCTACATGAAGAAAATGAAAGCAATATCAATAATTCAATATAAATGATAGATAACTAATTGATTAAAATATTGAAAACACTTTAAAATATGCACTAACCCCTTCAAAAGTACTCCAATTTCTTTCACAACCGGATGAACTACTAGTTAACGAGAGGATCCTTCTCGCCATTCGTTGCAAGTTTGGTGTTTGATTTCCATAAGTCATCCACCATTTAACTACATAGGTTAAACAAATTTGAAATTTATGCACTAAACTAATATACGATAGAAAGTAAAAAAAAAAAAAGTCCTAAGGATTAAAGGAAGGAATTTTATACCTGGGTTATAATTATCATCATTTGTTGCACACCCTTGAATTGCCCATGACTTTCCAAAAACTCCTTCTTTGCAAGTATATTTTGGCAACTCAACATTTAAAATATGCCCTTGCATGCGATCATCACCATAAAAAAACATCTCCACAGCATTAAAAAACCCATCCATCAGTTCATTATCAAATTGCATATCCATATCTTTGAACAAATAATATGGATTCAAAAGATAAGCCACAAAATGCAATGGACTATCTAGCCTATCTTTCACTCTTGCATCAATAATTTCCATAATAGGCAAATAGTTCTTTTCAAGATTGTTTAGGGCCTCCTTAATATCCTTTTTTGCCTGATTAATCTCTCCATATAAAAAGCCCATAGAAGGCTTCTTATCTGCATCAACAATTCGAAGCACTTTCACCAAAGGTGCAAAAACCTTAAGACATATAGTCACACCATTCCAGAAAGCAATGCTTAACACAGTTGCATAGGCTGCTTTCCCTTTAACAATCTTTGACCACTTGCACTCTCCCACTCAGAGCTAGTAAACATTGCCCTCAATTGGCTCTTTTTCTCCATTAAACTTTGTAGAGTAAGGAAAGAAGAAGCAAATCTAGTGACACCCGGTCTCACTATATCCCTCTTCTTTGTAAATGACCTCATTAAGGATAAGGTCTTATGATGTGCATAAATAAGATTGTCAAACTCTTGGCTTGATCAATGACTTTTTTGTACCTTGGCAGTTTTTCAATGCTTTCAAGCATTAAATTGATGGTGTGAGTAGCACATGATGTCCAAAAGATATTGGGTCTCTCCACCTTCAATAACTTTGTCGCTCCCATATTGTTGGCAGCATTGTCAGTTACCACTTGGACAACATTTTGTGGCCCAACTTGCTCAATGCATTTGTCCACATACTCAAAAATGAGTTCACTTGTATGTGCCTCCTCTGAAGATTCTTTAGAAGAAAGGAAAGCAGTACCTGCATTAGAATTAACACATAAGTTCATGATGCTCCTTCTTTTTCTATCACTCCAAGCATCTGTCATAATGGAGCACCCATTTCTTGCCCACTCTTCTTCATGCTTCTTTAACAAACCTTTCATCCTGTCAACTTCCCCCTTTAGCAACGTTTCCCTCAACTGGTATTGACTAGGAGGATTGAAGCCTGGCCCAAATTGACCAACTGCCTCAACAAACAACTTGAAACTGTTATTATCAATGGCATTGAAAGGAATACCATGCTCATAGACCCACCTAGCACAATATTTACGGACTGCCTGTGTCCTCTCTTTAAAGAGTGCTTCATTGATATTTTGTTGTCTTTGTGTCATTTTTACACTTGAACCAGCTTCAGGGCTGATGGAGCTTGCAAATTTATCCATAGGGCCAAGTGTGCGGGGTGGGTTATTACTCCCTAATTCTTGCAATTCATCATCGCCATCCCCTTCCCCCTTTTCAGAAATATTGACTGTTGATCTCATCAGATCTTCTTCCTTTTTCTTATTCTTCTTTTTATTCCTTGCCTCCTCAATTGCATTCTTGCATTTGGCTCTATCATCTGGAGAAGCTTTTGGACATGCAGACACATTTCCAGAAATGTGGCCAATGTGTTCTTTAACTCGGTAAACACCGCCAGACATCACCTTACTGCATAACTTGCATTTGACTTTGTCCATATTCTTGGGATCAATTAGCATCCCATACTCCCACCCCACATCATTTGACTTCCTTTTAAGAATTGAGGCGGTAGCGGACGATGCTTCCATACTCCCCGTTCCAGACATCACTTAAACTGAACAAAATCAAATCTGAAAATCATGTAGAAGTCAAAATCAAATCTGAAAATCATGTGGAAGACAAAATCTGAAAATCATTGCTAACAGCCTAACACAAATCTGAAAATCAAAGCTAACAACCTAACACAGGAACTTAACATTGCTAATAGCCTAACACAAATCTGAAACTGAAAATCAAAATCATGTGGAAGATAAAATCTAAAAATCAAATCTAAAAATTGCTAACAGCCTAACACAAGCAGCAATGCAAGCTTGCTGTGCTGCTTGCTGCAGCAACGCAAGCTTGCTGCTGCGTTGCTGCCAGCAGCACAGCAAGCTTGCTGCTTCAACAAGCAGCAAGTTGTTGCTGCTTGCTGCTGCTTGTTGAAGCAAGCAAGCAGCAACGCAGCAGCAACGAGCAGCTTTGCGTTGCTGCTACGCAAGTTTGCGTTGGCGGAGGAAGATGGATAGTTGGATACATACCAAGAGAAGAGATCGATGGCGAGAGAGAGAACGACCAACAGGTGAGGTCGGCCGCAACGAGAGAGCAGGACCAAGAGAAGAGATCGATGGTGGCGGTGGCGAATGACCAAGAGGAGATCGGTGGCAGTGGCGAACGACCAAGAGGAGATCGATGGCGAGAGAGAGAGAGAGAGGAGCCGCGATGAACAACCAGAGAGAGAGGAGGGGAAATAGAGAACGAGAGGGGGAAATAAGGTTGGCCCAAGTCGCGCACGACCTAAGCGGTCCAGGTCGCGCGCGACCCAGGCGGCCGCCCAGGCAGTTAGGCACCGCCTGGTCCGCCTAGGCGGCGCCTAGGCAGCCGCCTAGGCCGATTTTTCGAACACTGATTTTGAATGTGAAAAACTTTGCCTTTAGATACAGCCTTTTTGACAGGATTTTTGTCATATATAAACTCTCTAATTTAGACCATAAAGCCTCAGCCGTTTCCATCTTTGAAACTTCCCTAAGAACTTTATCTCCTAAACTTAGAATTAGAATATTATAGGCCCTTTTGTTTATTTCCTTCCTACGATTACTAAAATCTTTCTTCTGTTCTTCAGAGGCACTCTCGGGCAGTTTCGGTTCTGCCTCTAAAGCCTCTTCTAATTCCAAATTTCCCAACAGCGCCCTCATTTTAATTTTCCATAGGCTGAAATCATTTGATCCATCAAATTTCTCTATGTCATAGCTAGCGGAAGAAGGTGCGGAAGCCATAACAAGGATTAAAACTCAAGATTTCTAGGGTTCTTGGCAATTCTTGAGAAGTTCTTGGCTCTGATACCAATCTGTTAGGATTAGGAGCTCTTAGAAACTTATTCAAGACTTAGATTTGCCAATCTCTCAACACTCCTCACCCGAAAATCAAGACAACAACAGAATATATTTACAGCAATTGAAAAGCAGAAAGTAAATGAAAGATTAGAACAATCAAACCAGCAAAGAGGCAAAGAGTTATCCTAGTTCGGACTGCTATAAAGCAATCCTACATCCAGCCTTCTATCTGAGAATGAATCCACTAGAAACCAGTTGAAACAAGATACAAGAACCTCTCTTACTCTTCCTCACACAAGTTCGCTGCACTCTCAAGAGAATACAAAGACTAATTTTATCCCAAAGCCTTTCCCACTCTCTCTCGCTATCTTGACAACATCACTTGCATCTAGAGACCAATTAGAATGAATGAGAATGTTATATCCGACTGCTAGCACTCGCCTCCTATTTATAAACTATAGGGAGACAGCAATTACAAAGGATTTAAAACTTAGCCTCTACAAAAAGACCAACATACCCCTCATAATAAAATAACTAAGTTATCTAATCTAACTTAGAATAAAAACAGCCAGAAAAATATTTTCATTCTAAAACAGGTTCTTCTCTTCAACTTCTAGAGTTAATCTTCCATGCAAAAACCTAGCATAATTCATCAGAGAAAGCTCAAAAAGAAATCTCATTGAACAAGGCTAGAAAAGGCCTAGAGAATGTCACTTGTTACAGGAACAATCAAGAGAGTTCGATTCAAGACAGAATAGGCAAGTAAAAGATTCTCTGACAGCTTTACTTTGTTAAAAATCAAATACAGTTGAATGCTCATGTTCATAAGCATATAGTCTTGGATAGTAATCTATAGAGACATCATTATCCCGTTAAAGGTCAAGTCTGTGTTGCTACAAAGGTTACTGCTCAAACCTCACGAGAAAACCATTGGCACAATTCTCACTACTCAACAACTCTCATCCCAATGTTGGCCTTTGTTCTCCTGACCTTAAAACAGGCTAAGCGTTGATAGAAAACTAACAAAACAACCAACTGCAACACAGTTTTTGAGCTAACAAAGAAGACAACAAGTGTAAGCTTGGCACAGTCAAGAAAAATCTCTATGTGCTGCATATAAGTCACATGACACTCCCTAAAGCAAGTCAATTCACCTTGTATTAAAAGCCACTGGAAGGATGCGCCAAAAGCGTTCATAAGTTCTACACTTTAAGATGAATCACAGCCTTTCCACTTTTTTCACATTGACATACCATATATATGTTCATAAAAAGTAGCTTGCAAGTGAACCAATTCGCCATACAATATTATCTTGTAGCAAAAAGATCAAAAAATGAAGCATACCTTTTGAACCCGTGCAAGCAATCGGGTCAGATTGCTTTTCAAACTACGAACATGCTCCAGATTTTTGGTGCTAACATCTCTTGCCAGTTCATCCAATACAGGGTAAGCATCTCGCTCGAGGTCTGCCACACTAGAGTCCAGAAATGTACAGACAAACTCCAATGCAATCTCCAGGACTTGAAACTCAAATGGGAGTTCACATTGTAAACCTTCCGCAGATTCGGGAACAGGTAGCCATTGCCCTCTGGTTGACACACACATTTCACTGTCTTGAAGAGACATCTGGCCCCCTTCTCGAACTTTGGACGGGCTTTTATGAGAAAGTTGTTGCCTCAGCTGATCTACAAATGGAAGAACCTCCTGCCGGAGAGGATCAAGCAACAGTACTTCTTCAGCTGTGACTATAGCCTTTATAAACTCTAAGTTGACAACCATGGCTTTCTCCCTGGCTGCAAGAAGGGAAAAAAAATCTGCATGACATTATCATCCAAACCAACCACCAGAACCAAAGGAGCCAGTCCTTCAAGGTTGTTGGTATAATGCCATAGCCCCATGGAGTGGCCACAGAAGAACTTAGAACAAAGAAAAAAGAAAACAAATGTCCTTCTTGTTCTAGTGAGATGGCACTGGCCTGTCCTTCTCTTGCTTGTTCTTTTTTTAATTTGGAAAACTGGTATTCCTATTCTTTCTGCCAAAATACTAATATAATCAATCTGAAAGAAACAAGTAACCTCTTCGTGCTTCTTTGGCAAAGGTTACTCGCTCACGTTAGAGCTTCTTTGCTAGCTTTATTGCTGGCTCTAAGCCTACCTCCTTGACTCCACCCTGATAACCGCCTGCCCGCCTTGGCAGAAGGAAAGGAGGAGTACAGTAAGCGTTCGGACATAGAAACGAAGCCGTATTTCCATATTTTAGAGAATGTCTAAAACAGTTTTAGTGATAAAGATGCAGGTTCACCACAACATAAGGACAACCAATCTGAATGACTACGTTAAACAACAAAGAGTCTACCCCTAACAGACAAATGCGACTTGGCAAATTCTTGGCCCAAAGCTCCACCAGTAAAATTTCTTTAGTGTAAGACTCAAAACCCTTCAAAGTTCAAATATAAGGAACGAAAAATATGAATTCAAGGTAGGAACCAATACCAGTCGCGCGTATAAATCCGAGATCGAAAACAATTGAACATTACCGAGGATATTGGAGGAGTAAGAGAAGACAGGGCCAAGAATCCTCAAATCCCGAGCCGGAATCGAGACGCGGTTGATGATGGTGCTCTTGTCGCACTCGATCAGCTCGGATTGGCCGAAGCGGTCGAACCGCATCCAGAGCCTCGCCCCGCCAGCCTTCTTCTTCGGCTTGCTGGACGCGGCGACCATGGCGGAGATCGAGTTATTGACGGCCGCCGCATGGGACGCCTCTGGTGACTTCGGAGGCTGGCGGCGGCGGCTGGTTGTCCGGCGGAAGGAGAATGGCGGTTTCTTCCCCATCCGCTCTTCCCCGTCTATCTCTCTCTCCCCTAACGCCTCGTGTAAATTCCTCTTTGTTTCGGGATCTCTCTAGGTCATTGGAAAGGAGAAGGACTCGTCGAACTCTGGTTCTGCTTTACCTTCTTGCTCGGATGATCCCACCATGGAAGGGTTAGGCCCGTGCGGCTCTCTCTGCCTACTTGCCTTCCCCTAACTCACCTGCAGGTTTATTCACTTCTTCGCAAATTCAGTAACTATCATTTTATTTCATTTTATTCAACTGCTGCCTGATATTGACGTGGTAACTGATCATTAGGTGACTCAATTGAATCCCGCAAATCTCCCCCCTTAGAGCCAGAAAAGTTTATCGACGAGATTATTGAATAATGGGTAAAAGGATAAAATTATCTCCACCTACTTGATAAATTTATAAAGTAAATTATTTATCTATTCTCTTCTCTCATCTTTTATGATCGTCACCTCACCATTGTCCTCACCGCGCCGCCTCATTGTCATCGCCTCACTAGTCAATAGCAACAAAGCGATGGCCATGAGAAAAGAGAGAAGAGAACAAGACAATAGCCCACTTTATAAATTTGCGAAATGAGTAAAAATAATTTTATCTTTTTACCTTTATTTTATAAGTCTTTCTGTCACATTCAATGGCTCTTTAAAAAAACTCATCTCCCAATTAGATCCCACGCATCTGTTGCCCGTTGCCACATTAGGCAACAGTCAAGCAACAGATCAATGCTTGATAGATAGAATAATGTTAACTATTATTTAAAAAGTAAAAATTAAACTGTAATAAAGTATATATTTATTACACATTACTTTTTAATTTTAAGATAATCTTATTAATCAATAACATTCAAAAACATAATGATGCGATTATTAAATAAGGATTACTTTTAACACAAAGAGACCAAGTTTCACCAATCAAATCCAGATCAAAAGAAGACATTTCAACACAAGGGAAATGAAATTCATACAAAATCTGAATTTTTTGTATAAAAAGATGCATGCAGAATGAAGTGAGTTCCATTCCAGACAGCTTCTAAACTTTAGTACATTCATTCCTAAGATGGATTACAAACTCCTCCACGATACCACCCAGCTTAGCATCATAAGATTAATGACAGTTGTGGTGATAAGATTAAGAGCTAAGAACAAGAGGGGATTGGCTTCAAAGCACTTTGGATTCTGCGAAATGCTGTTCTCACTCTCTCCCTCAGGCCTTCATTCTCACTCTCCACGTCGCCAGTGAGCCTGTCGAGCCGTGCCATCTGTCCATCCACGCTTATCACCAGTCTTCCATTCTCTCCAGCCGTCACGTCTCCGAAAAGCGAGGAAAGCAGCGCTCGGCAGATTTTCTCTGCCTTTCTCTCCTTTTCTTCTTCGTTTACTTCACCCTCTGACTCTACAAACACTCTGGGCATCTCCCGGCTGATATTCAACACCAGAGCCACGGTTGAGTCTGCGACCATGTCGCTTATGGGATCTGCAGTCCAATGCACTGAGATATGTTTGTCTGATTCCTGCTTCACCGTTACGCAGTTGTGCACGCACAAAGTAGGAACCCCGGATTCTTCATCATTCGACGATTCTACACTCTCAAATATCTGCTTTAGCCTGTGCTTTATCACGCCGAACGCTCCAGAGTAAGGGATGCTAATCCTTTGAATGACATTGGCCGTCGATAGCTGTGAGAAGACATGGAGATCATCGGGCGCCATGATCTGATAAGTGAATCCCTTCTTCACCAACAAACCACTGACTGCTTCACCTGCTTCCGGGACCTTTTCTGCCAGCCTTCCAATGGTTTTTGCCATTTTATCGGAGTTGTAGTACATTTCAACAGACTGAGCGTTCTTGGGGGTAATGATTTTGGTATTGCCATCAGCAAATAGAGAGATAAGTTTCTGCTTCAGCCTCCCCATCTCATTAGCTTCTCCATGAACAAGAATTATGTTAGGAGGCATAAGCTCTTTCAAGAATGTACTTGTCTGAGCATAATCCGCATGAGCCGAGAAGGAAATGTAGTGGACCTGCATGTTGAGAGGAGCTGTTAGGCCATTCATTAGGGTAACTTCTTTGGGTTCGTTAATGATGGATTTTGCGGGTGTTCCCTCCACAACATATCCGGGTATGACGCAAGCATTTTTCTTATCAGAACACCACTTATCAAACAGCTGGCGAGACAACCCACTCTGAAGCCCACCCGGGCTTGCCATGACAACCGAGGGGCCTACATCGTCAAAATTCTCAATACTTTTCAGTGGTGATATGTGCTTGAAATCAAAGGGGTTTGAATTCGCAAATTGGTTCCGTATCCTTTCATTCATGGAATTGATGTAGGTCTGATAAACTGCCATGCACCTCTTTGCAAGAGGGGAGGCATAATATATGGGAATATTATGGAGCTCGGGATGGTTTGACCAATACTCATCAAGGATCAGTAACAGTTCTTGGGCACGGCCAAGGGCAAATGCTGGAATTAAGACACGACCACCTTGAGAAACGGTAGAGTGAATGACATCAGTAAATCGCTTCTCTCGAATATGCCGTGGTTGATGAAGTTGAACACCATAAGTGGATTCAATTATGCAAATGTCAGGAGAAAATTGTGGAAGCTCAGCAGCACGAAGATGCCGATCTTCTTCACGTGAATAATCTCCAGTATAGAGGACTCTGACACCAGCAATGTCAACCATGAACATGGCAGCGCCTAGGACATGGCCAGCAGTGTAACACCAAAAGCGGATTCCATTTACTTCTAAGGTTTGATGGAAGTCAATAACCTACGCAAGGGAAATAGTGTCAAAAATGAAACTTAAAAACTGATGACGGAAGTTTGACTTTTCAACAGTAGCCAATAAATGTCACCTTCCCATTTTCAAGAATCAAGTCAGTGAAATTGCACCTCAAACTCATTAGTATTTTAGATGCAACAAATTAAATTTGTAATATCAAAAATATAGAAAAAGAATGCATGAGTATCGCTCTCAAGCAAACAATGTTAACATTTGCATGGTCATACATCCGGAACAAGAATAGAATAATGCCAAGAGATAATTGATACCTTACCATCAGTGTGTAAAAACCAGGGTTATTAAAGGGCGCGCGCCTAGGAGCACCTAGGCACACCTTTGGCACATGGAATGCTCTCAGGCGAACACAGACTAGCCAGGCGTGCCAGGTGCGCCTAGGCCCTCAGGCACAGCCTTGAATTTAGGTGCACCTGCCTTTTTTTAACTGTTTTTAGAGTTTATATTTTACAATTTATTACTTCATTTAATTTTTTTTATTTAGGGTTTATATTTATTGCTTCAGCTCCAAATTTGACAAGAAGCAAAAAGGCTACTACTTCAAATGTTCCAATTGAATTTGAACTTGATGAAGATGGAAAGGGAGATGATGTGGAAGATGAGGATATTGGAGATGATACTTCTAATGATGAAAATATGAAAATATTCAGTCTTGATGAGAAGAATAATTTTTAGATTATTTAAAATACATAATTAGTTCACCTTAATTAAGATTTAAGACATATAAATTGTTTAAGATTTAATTTAAGTTAACTTAAAAGACTTTTAAATTGCATCTTTTGATTTTTTTATTATTCTTTTCATTATATATATATATATGTCAACAATAGATTTTAAATTTTTCACAACGTTTTTAACTTTTGTGATGCTTATATATGGGTGATGAAATATGAAGAGATGTGTTTTGCAAAAATTTATAGACATGTAATTTGTTTTAATATTTTTTTTAGTTAGTATATGTTAATTTTTTTAATTTTCTTGATAACATGCTTGTAAATATGTTCTTAGAAGTTATGACCTATTTTATACCATATTCTTCAACTAAAATATATATTCTTTTTTTTTTTAAATTAGCATGTGCCTAGTTTCACCAGGCACGCACCTCGCCTTTCACCTCAAGCTCCAACACCGTTTTGCGCCTAGGTATGTTATTCAAGTTTTGCATTGAGTGGCTCGATATTCTAGAAGAACTCCATCATATTAGGTTAATATTCGGCAGTGGCAAATTAGAAAACAAAAGGCTAATTGTATGTAAATTTAAGTGAGGGGTAGATAGGGTATTCCGAGTATTCCTCATTGTAACTCACGCCTCTTATTTCTATAAATAAGAGGCGTGGGGTAGTCTGTCGAAGGACTAATATTCTGATCATACTCAAAGATTATAGAGAGTTGTATTGCTAGAGAAAAAATAGAGAGAGATCTTTGTAATCTTGCAGTGAGGGTTCTCAGTTGTTTCACTGAGGATTGTGGGGTGTGCGAGTGATTCATATATACTGTTTTCATCAAGATTATAGTGGATTGCTCTCTTTGTGAAGACTGGATGTAGGACTAGTTTTAATCAGTTTCAACCAGAATAAATCTTGGTGTATTATGTGGTTTGATTGCTCTATCTTTATCCTTTGTCAATTCTATAATATTCTATTTATGTTGTATTATTGAATCGGTGAGAGAGTGCTCAAAGAGTGGTCAGATTTGTTGGTTATTTGGGTGAATTCTTGGACCGATAGTGCTTCCAATTGTAACAAATTGGTATCAGAGCCGGGTCTCTCATCAAGTACCTTCAAGATCTGTTAGAAGGTGACACATACCTACAGGAATGGCTTCTACAACCTCTATCGCACGATATGATGTTGAGAAATTCGATGGCCAAAATGATTTTAGCCTATTGAAAATGAAGATGAGAGCCTTATTGGGAAACCTAGGTCTGGACGAAGCCTTAGAAAAGAAAATACCCGAGACTCTCTGAAGAATAGAAAAAAGAAATCTGTGAAAGGAGAAAGAAAATTGTCATGAACCTAGGGTTTAGCCTAGGATTGGAATGACAATTGGAAGGAGCTGATGAATAGAATTAAGAATAGAACATTTGAGAGGAAGAAATGGATAGAAATGGGGAAAGAATGTAGAGAGAAATACCGGAGAGAAGTAGAGAAAAAATGAGAGGGAGAATTGAGAGAATTCTTAGAGAGAGAATAAGAGTTTCATTAATCAATTCAAACGTCTCTTCTCCTCTTACAATGGGTCCTTTTATATAAGTATAGTAGCTAGTTAACTAATTTCTAACAACATCCTAACAGCACCCATGTGTTTCTAACTTGTAAAAATATCCTAACAACCCATTACAATCCTATTATAATAATACCCTTCTATTATTCCTTGGATCATGACACAATGCTTACCTCCAATGTGGTGTGGAAGAAGGATATCGGTTTCAGCAGAACTATTAAGGAGGAATGCAACATCAATGATGAAATTGGTGGTGAATGGCATTGTTCAAAATGAATCTATGATGAACAAATTGATGGGACAACAAAGGTAAAGGGACAATCTGAAATTGTTGAAAGAGAGGTTCACATAGAGGGAAATTCCAGCAAACGCAAGGAAGAAAGAGTTGCTAAATTATTTTCATGTAATGAGGAGATTCCGACTAAAACTTCAGCCAATATTAAGGAAGTTGGCATTGTAAATGAAGCGAACAAGTCAATGGAAACTCAAGATTCCAAAGATGAAAGAAGATTGGATGAGGAGATTGGGGTAGACCACACTCTACAAGAGCAAGAAGCTGATCCCGGTGATGCACAACCTAATCTAGATGTAAGTTATGTTAGGGAAGAAGGTCGAGATGGAAGCCAGGTATCAGTCAGTGAGAAATCGTTGGCTGGAATTGAAGTTGCAGCAGCTCCTAATGTTAATGCTCACAAACAGCCTTGGTATGAGTATTCAAGGAAAGAATACAAACCTCCATTGTTGCATTTTGAGGCTACTGTTGATATTTTTGCAATAGAGCATGGCTGTGGGTTGAATGGGGATACAGTAACAGCAACTATGGCTGTAGATCTGGCCTCCTTATTTGTATTGGACGGTAATGAAGTACTAACAGAAGTCGCGAACATGGATAGTTCTTCCATTGGACTCCAAGGTTCAACTACTAGCTATGTCAATTCGGAAGTGGTTGATCATGTCCATAGATTGGAGACCAAGCTTGATTGGATATCTATTACCAGGGGTGGTTGTATTGGGATTGAACTCGATGAAGTTTTCCCTACTGAAATTCTGGGCCAATTTATGCTTGGAATTAATCTTGGAAACCTAAGAACGAAAAGAAGCCTAGAAGGAGAAAGAAAGAAGAATTAAACAGATAGAGAAAGCGGGCATTGAATAAAGAAGCAATGGCTAGGTGATAATAAGTTTCTTGGGGACAAGAAACATTTCAAGGAGGGGGAATTGTCATGACCCTAAGAATTACCCAAGGATATATTAGTAAATATAATAGTAGGAGTTGGCATACAATATACAATAATTGTAATTTCTTTTCTTTCTTTCTGTTATAGTGTTTCGTCCTATTCTATAGACAGTTAGACTAGTTGTTATATTGCGCATGGGGGTATGTGGGAGGTTGTTAGACTATATATAAGCCTCAGTTGAGATTGGATGGATTTATGCTGATTTTGATATTGAATTCTCAATTTTCTTCCAAGATTTCTCTCTAATCTCTCTCTCGTTCTTCTGTCATTCTCCCTCCATTCTCTCTAATTTCTCCCTCATTCTTCTTCAATTTCCCCTCTATACATTCTGTTCTTGACCTTAACTGAATCTGATCCTTCCAATTTCCATTCTAGTCCTAAGCAATGCATATGAAGTTTGGAATTACCACAAAGACAAACTAGAAAATGAAAAGAAAGAAAGGTCTAAATCGGGAAAGATCAAAGAGATTATGGAAGTTAAAAGACAACTACGACAAGTAAACATACCTCAATTTTGTCCATTGACCGAAGAATATCTTGTTCATCATATAACATATCTTCAACTGAAACTTTGCTTACTTTGACATAATCTGATAACAGCAACTTATAGATGGCCTTTGTTGCATGAGTCATGAAAACTCGCCCCTTGAATGTGGTCTATGAAAAGAATCCAGAATCAGCATCTAAAAGGAAACTATGAGCGCTAATTGAGCGACTGTTACTCAAGAAAGCAACAAACCTTCTCCAAGAAATATGGAAGCGAAGCAGCATGATCCAAGTGAAAGCTGACAACAAATAGCATTAGCATGCACTTAATCATTAACAAATTAATGTCAAAAGTCAAACAAATACTGATGCATTTAAGGTTAAAAAATATAGTGGAAAACATATTCCTTGATAGTATAAAATTGAAGATGGGAATACATACAAGACTTTTAAGGAAACATGCTGAAACATCCTAGAAGTAAGAAATGCTCAAAAATATTATAAAACAAACAAGAATGGGAACAAGAAAAGTGGAAATTGCACAAATTAACCACCACTAAAATATAAAATTTGTTTTTAACCACTTTTCTAGAAAAAAACGTTTTTGTCCTTTCCAAACAAATTAATTACATGTTATAGCCATTTTACCAGTTTTGACCCCACCATCTAATCTTTCACATCAATACTTTATTTAAGAATTCAAAATAAAAAGAAAAACATCAAAAGACCAAAATACCCCACCATTTGTAAACACAACAAAACACATTTTCCAACAAACCCCCATAGCCAAACCCCCAAAGCCATAACCACTGTAGTAGCCTACAACACCGCTACCACCGCCAACTACCTGCAACACCGCCACAAAATTGAAGGTAAAACATAACTAGAGATCATTTTAGTGATAATGAAACCCACAAATTGAAAGAAAAAAATGAAAAAAAAAAATAATCGAGCTTTATTGGGCACTAAACCCAATGACTGGGTTTGGTGGGCCACCTAAACCTGAAACTAAAATTAAATCACTTTTTATTTTTTATTTTTATTGCCATGGGGTTTTCCTAGTTATCTAGAGATCATTTTAGTAATAATGGAACCCACAGATTGAAAGAAAAAAATGAAAGAAAAAATAATTGAGTTTTGTTGAGCATAAAACCCGATAACCAGGTTTGGTGGGCCAACAAAACCCGATCCGGATTTAGTTGGCCCACTAAATCCGATGGGCCAACTAAACCCGAAACTAAAATTAAACCATTTATTTATTTATTTATTTTTTGCCATGGGATTTTTCTAGTTACCTAATAGGCCCAAAATTAAATTATTGTTTAAGAATTGTACTTTTATTTGGATAAAACAATATTATAACATCATCTTGGTCCATTGTTCATGGTTAGTAGGTAGTTAGAACATTTGATCGATAGTCACCAAATGATATCCCATGCACCAAGTGACGATTTTATTGGCATTCTACGTTCAATTAACTCGGATAACGTTACTAGAGATCATTTTAATAATAGTGGAACCCATGAATTGAAATAAAAAAATAAAAAAAAATAACCCGATGGGCCAACTAAACCCTAAACTAAAATTAAATCACTTTTTATTTATTTTTTTTTCCATGGGATTTTCCTAGTTACCTAGAGATCATTTTAGTAATAATGGAACCCAAGGATTGAAAAAAAAATAATAAAAAAAATCGAGCTTTATTGGGCACTAAACCCAATGGGCCAACTAAACTCGAAACTAAAATTAAACCATTTATTTTTTATTTTTTTTTGCCATGGTGTTTTCCTAGTTACATAATAAGTCCAAAATTAAATTATTGTTTAAGAATTGCACTTTTACTTAGATAAAACAATATCATAACATCATCTTGATTCAATGTTCATGGTTCTTAGGTAGTTAGAACACTTGATCGACAGTCACCTAATGGCATCCCATGCACCAAGTGACGATTTTGTTAGCATTCTACGTTCAATTAACCCGAATAACGTTATTAGAGATCATTTTAGTAATGGTAGAACCCACGGATTGAAAGAAAAAAAAAATGAAAAAAATAAATAAATAATCGGGCTTTGTTGGGCACTAAACCTGATGATCGGGTTTGGCGGGCTGTCATGATCCAAGGGCTTAACCTAGGATCAGTTTGGGAATCGGAAGAATCCGATTCACTAAGCCAAGAACAGAAGGGAATTAAGGAGGAAATTGGAAGAATGAGGGAGAGATTAGAAGAAGTGTTAGGGAGATTAGAGAACAGAAAAGAGGGAGATGAAGATCAAGAAAGGGGAGAGAATTTGGAAGAGGAGAAAAACAGATTTCAATTCATTAATTTCTTGGATAACAAAACAAACCATTACAACAATCTTTTATAGGCATATTTGCCTTTTAACAGCCTAGCACATGCTCCCACGTGCTTCTAACCACTTGCTAAAATATCCCTAACAACTATTATATCTTATTATAATAATACATTTTTATTTCTCATAGGGTCATAACAATTCTCCCCTCCTTAAGAGAGTTCTTGTTCCCAAGAACTTGCCGCGAGTAACCGTTGCTCTTCATCCAATTCCAACTTTCTCTATGCAAATCATCCTCCTTTCTTTCTTTCTACCTTTAGGTCTCTTCATCAATTCTTAGGTTTCCAAGATTAATTCCAAGTATAAATTGGGCCCAGAATATCATTAGAGAAAACTGAAAACTTCATTACCATCCACTACAAGTAAGGAGAGCAAATTTACAACCATAGTTGTTGTTATTGTACCCCCATTCAACCCATAATCATGTTGTGCTGCAAAAATATCAACAACAGCCTCGAAATGCAGCAATGGTGGATTGTAGACTTGCCTTGAATGCCCATACCAAGGCTGTTTGTGAGCATTAACATTAGGAGTTGCTGCCACTTCAATTCCAGCCAACAATTTCTCAATGATTACACCTGGCCTTCTTCTCGACCTTCTTCCCTAACATGATTTACATCTATATTAGGCTGTGCATCACCGGAATCAGCTTCTTGCTCTTGTAGAGTGTGGTCTATCCCAATCTCCTCATCCAATCTTCTTTCATCTTCGGAATCCTAAGTTTCCATTGATTTGTTCTCTTCATTTACAACGCCAACTTCCTTAATATTGGCTAAAGTTTCAGTCGGAATCTCATGATTACATGAAAATAATTTAGCAACTTCTTCTTTCTTGTGTTTGCTGGAATTTCCCTCTATGTGAACCTCTCTTTCAACAATTTCAGATTGTCCCTTTGCCTTTGCTTCCCTATCAATTTGTTCATCATAGATTCCTTTTGAATAATGCCATTCACCACCAATTTCATCACTGATGTTGCATTCCTCCTTGGTAGTTTTGCTGAAACGGGTACCCTTCTTCCACTCCATATTAGAGGTAAGCAATGAATCACTCTTCCATAATCTTGACTTCTCCTTCGGCTCCTCCATTTCAAGGAATTCTACCTTGTTAAAACTTCCATGATAGTCATCAAAGTATCCGGCAGAAAACTGTAATGATACTCCTTAGATAGTATCATTGCAAACTCTTGCAACTTCTCACAAAACATTCGACCGAATTTCTTGCACTCTTCATGTATTACACTTCTTGTTTCCTTGTTCAATTGGCTAATCCCCTTCTCCTGTTTCCCATTGTTTCCAGCTGAATTTGCAGCCTTCTTCTGCTGCCATAGAGGCTCCAATTGCCTCATGCGTGCACTGCTTTCCATGGCTGATTTTTCCCAACCCGTGTACTTCGAAGTCCAAGTAACATGAGTGCTATACATGATGAATCTGTAAGTTATTCTGCTCTAAATTAGAATCGCCTCAACCCAGTCAGCAATCTTCGATTTTCCAGCAAAATGAGCCGGCTACTAGTAATAGATCCAATTCCACCTCTAGCTCACCTGCTGCAACAGTCTCTTATACTCACCACAAAGAGCCTCCACTCTTCTCTTTACCTCATTTCAATTCGAACAAGGTTAACCAGAATTCAAGCCGGAATGTTTTCCCCTTAACTCACAGCCCAAACTTCAATTGAAATCATTGCCTGCCGAAAAAAAAACAAAAAAACCTGAATCACGACGCAACAGTTGAAGTCCACTGGTTCCGTCGTTGCTGTAAGAAGAGTCTTTGATCCCTTTAGAAACAGATCAGAACCAAGTTGGCCACGTCACTTTTAATTATCAGTCGACACACACCTCCTCTTGCGTCGGAATCAATTCCAAGATCTACCCAGAAATTTCCTTGTTGCTTCTCTGTCTCCAATGCCTAATTCTCTGGAATTGTTGGAATTGCACCAGAAGAATAAACCGAAGGCTAAGGAATTGCTCTAGGAGTCGCTGAAACACGTTTCCGATTAGCCTCCGAGATTCACTCGCTCCTTTTCACCTTCAAATTCAACTCGAGTTCACTATCGGAACTCTCTTGACTAGCGTCGAATTCAGTTCCTGAGCCAAAATGCCTGCTCAACTTCACCTCCTTGTTCAATCGACGCTACTCCGGCTAGTCGGAAATTGCCCAGAGCAGAGAAACAGCCTCTTAGATATTGCTGCTATCTATTTCGACAGCCGAATTCCAGCTTCGAAAATACCACCTGCTGTTGCGCCTTCCAAGTTCGAACTCAGGGGGCTCGCTTGCTTGGAGATTAACACCTTCCAACGCCTAACCACCTTCCAGATCTCCAGAGTCGCTGGAACACCGCCCAGCCAAGTCGCCTTCAAGTTTTCTCAATCTGGACCTAATCACTAAGTCGGATTTCCCTACCTTCAACTCGAGTTGAAACCATAGCCATGCAGCTACCACCCAATCACCGACCAACACCACCGTCTCTATTGTCGCTGGCTAGAATTGGCTCCGCTCGCGATGGCTGCGGATTCAACAATCTTCTCCATCTAAATTGTTGTTCGACCAACCTCCTGGCCTAACTTCGTGCCTCACTCTAATCAGAATTGAGAGAACCGTGTCTTCTTCTTTCAACCTCAGTGTCGCCTCTCTAAAACGAGTCAGAACCTTCTTCCGACCAGGGTGGGTCGCTCTCTAAGGCCACCGGTTTGTTTCACTAGTATGGGTTGGAGCTTCCAATCAAGGTGGCAGTGCTTGATTGCCATTGGCTGCTTCACCAATTGGGGTCGGAACTTCCGATCAAAGTCGCAACTCACTCGGCCATGAGAAACCCACTGAAATCGCTACCTTCAAACGAATCGGAACCACAACCAAGAATTGTTGCTCTGATACTAATTTGTCATGGTCCAAGGGCTTAACCTAGGATCAGTTTGGGAATCGGAAGAATCCAATTCAGCTAAGCCAAGAACAAAAGGGAATTAAGGAGGAAATTGGAAGAATGAGGGAGAGAATAGAAGAAGTGTTAGGGAGATTAGAGAACAGAAAAGAGGGAGATGAAGATCAAGAAAGGGGAGAGAATTTGGAAGAGGAGAAAAACATATTTCAATTCATTAATTTCTTGGATAACAAAACAAACCATTACAGCAATCTTTTATAGGCACATTTGCCTTCTAACAGCCTAGCACATGCTCCCATGTGCTTCTAACCACTTGCTAAAATATCCCTAACAACTATTCTATCTTATTACAATAATACCCTTTTATTTCTCATAGGGCCATGACATGGGCCAACTAAACCCAAAACTAAAATTAAACTGTTTTTTATTTTTTTGCCATGGGGTTTTCCTAGTTACATAATTGGCCCAAAACTAAATTATTGTTTAAGAATTACACTTTTATTTAGATAAAACAATATCATAACATCATCTTGGTCCAATGTTCATGGTTAGTAGGTAGTTAGAACACTTGATCGATAGTCACCTAATGGCATCCCATGCACCAAGTGACGATTTTGTTGGCATTCTACATTCAATTAACCCGAATAACGTTACTAGAGATCATTTTAGTAATAATGGAACCCACGGATTGAAAGAAAAAAAATTCAAAAAAAATTAAAAAAAAAATAATCGGGCTTTGTTGGACACTAAACCCGATGACCTAGTTTGGTGGGCCAATGAAACCCGATCTAGTTTTGTTGGCCCACTAAACCCAATGGGCCAACTAAACCCAAAACTAAAATTAAATAACTTTTTATTTTCCATGGGGTTTTTCTAGTTGCCTAGAGATCATTTTAGTAATAATTGAACCCACCGATTGAAAGAAATAAAAAAATGAATAATAAGATAATCGAGTTTTGTTGGGCACTAAACCCAATGACTGGGTGTGGTGGGCCAACGAAACCCAATGGACCAACTAAACCTGAAACTAAAATTAAACTATTTTTTTATTTAATTTGCCATGGGGTTTCCTAGTTACCTAATAGGCCCAAAATTAAATTATTGTTTAAGAATTACACTTTTATTTGGATAAAACAATATTATGACATCATCTTGGTCCAATGTTCATGGTTAGTAGGTAGTTTAGTTAGAACACTTGATTAATGGCATCCCATGCACCAAGTGACGATTTTTTTGGAATTCTACGTTCAATTAATCCGGATAACGTTACTAGAGATCATTTTAGTAATAGTGAAACCCACGGATTGAAAGAAAAAAATAAAAAATAAATGAAAAAAAAATAATCATGCTTTGTTAGGCACTAAACCCGATGGACCAACTAAACCCGAAATTAAAATTAAATCACTTTTTATTTTTTATTTTTTGCCATGGGTTTTCCTAGTTACCTAGAGATCATTTTAGTAATAATGGAACTCATAGATTGAAAGAAAAAATGGGAAAAAAAAATTAATCAGGCTTTATTGGGCACTAAACCCGATGACCGGGTTTGGTGGGCCAACGAAACCCGCTTCAGATTTAGTTCGCCCACTAAACTCAATGGGCCAACTAAACCCAAAACGAAAATTAAATCATTTTTTCTTTTTTTTGGCATAGTGTTTTCCTAGTTACCTAATAGACCCAAAATTAAATTATTGTTTAAGAATTGCACTTTTATTTGGATAAAAAAATATCATAACATCATCTTGGTCCAATATTTATGGTTAGTATGTAGTTATAACATTTGATCAATAGTCACCTAATGGCATCGCATGCACCAAGTGACGATTTTGTTAGCATTTTACGTTCAATTACCCCGGATAACATTACTAGAAATCATTTTAGCAACAATTGAACCCACAAATTGAAAGAAAAAAATAAAAAATATAATAATAATAATAATAATCGGGCTTTGTTGGGCACTAAACCCAATGGTCGGGTTTGGTGGGCCAACGAAACCCGATCCAAGTTTTGTTAGCCCACTAAACCCGATTAGCCAACTAAACCCAAAATTAAATTTAAATCACTTTTTTTTTTTTTGCCATGGATTTTCTTAGTTACCTAGAGATTATTTTAGTAATAACGGAACCCACAAATTAAAAGAAAAAATGAAAAAAAATAAAATTAATGATCGGCTTTGTTGGGCACTAAACCTGTGACCGGGTTTGGTGAGCCAATGAAACCTGATCTAGGTTTAGTTGGCCCACTAAACCCGATGGGCCAACTAAACCCGAAAACTCCATTGCCAAAAAAAAATAAAAAAAAATAAAAAGTTGTTTAAAGAAACTTGGTGAATGTGGCTTCAATGAGATCTCAGCTGCGATTGGTGAAGAAAGTTGAATAACCCAACAAACAAAAAGATTGAATTGAGGAATAATGGTTTGAGTTTAGATGGTTTCAACAATGGAGAAAGTAAAGAATAGTGAATGTCGAAAAGAAAAAGTGATGTGAAAGAGACAAGTGTTCTCCAAACATTAGCTAACTGTAATCATCATAATGCATTGACTAGTGACTAAATCTTGGATGTGAATTAATATTTCAAAAATATCACCCATTCACCCTGCATTCAATTGGTTTTAGACAAAACTAGGAATAAGCAATGCCAAGGATGGCAACTCTATAAAGTTAATTGGGTTTTCAACCTTAATTGTTAGGACTAGGAGGATCATTATCACATAGGCCAGATTGGGGGATAACCTGCTAATTTTCTGAAGAGCTAGTCAACCTATAACCCACCTGACTTTAAATAAGAAAAATTCTTAAGGTTTGATTTATTTGCAAAATTTAATTGCCCACAAAAGGTAACTAAGATTGGATTACACATTCAACATAGCTTTAATATGCTCTTTCCCCCCCCCCTCTCTCTCTCTCTCTCCCCCACTCTTGTAACTCTTCCCCTCCCCTCATATGTTTGTGTGCCGATCAATTCTTCAAACAAGGTCCAGCACAAGCCACTTCCCTCTTCTATCGGTATGTGGAATATATGGCATCCTACCACTGATGTCACGACCCTAGGGGCAAATCCGTAAAGGGCCGATAGTAGCCGTTAGTTGGTTAGCTGGGGTTAAGAGGTTAGTTAGTTAGGTTGTTGTTATACTGATATAGGCTCTATATAAAGAGACCTGCTATTGTGAGAAGGTATCATTGAAGAATAATAAACTCTTACCTCTCTCTCTCTCTCTCTCTCTCTCTCTCTCTCTCTCTCCCTAAATCTATTTTGTCTCTCCCTCTAATTCTGTTCTTCTTCTTCTAAATTCCTATTCAAACCCTAGGACACCCTAAGGTCTTGACAAGTGGTATCAAAGCCAACGTTCTTGATTGTGGATCCAACTAGTTTCGGTAGTGATTTCGATGACTCAAGTGACAAAGAATCCAATAGCGGATCCAAATTTCAGCAGGTTTAGTTTGGGGCGCGACATCGAAATTTACTAGCAAGTAAGTCTAGCCCAATTACAGGAGACAAAATGGACAGATGAAAGCAGGTGATCTGGGTTGACGGATGCAAGCAAGGCGCAACCCAAGACGAGGCAGTACGACAGACGCGAAGCTGGTGAAGCAATCTAAGTTTGGGGTGGAATTGATTGAGTCACTGGAGATAATTTAAGAAGCGGCAAGTTTGATGACTCCGAAACAATTAATGTTGGGTTTTTGCATGGAGAATTATTTCTAGAAGATGAAGAAAAGAACATGTTCGAATGAAGATGATGTGCGGCTGGATTTTTTCTAAGTTATATTAGTTAACTTAGTGGTTATATTATGAGGGATACATTAGTCTTTTGTATAGGCTAAGTAGTTAGCCTTGTAATTACCGCCCCTATGGTTTATAAATAGGAGGCGAGAGACTGAAAGTCACATATAAAAAAAATCATTCTATTGATTTCTCTGAATGCAAGTGATTCTGTCAAGAGAGAGATAGAGAAAGAGAAAGGCTTAGAGAGAAAGTTTGTCTTGATATTCTCTTGTATAGAAGGCAGTGAACTTGTGTGAGAGAGAATAGAGTTCTTGCAATCTTGTTCAAGCGGTTTCTAGTGGATTTGGCTCTCAGGATCAAGGTTGGATGTAGGATTGCAATATATGCAATCCGAACCAAGATAAATCAGCGCCTCTTGATTGGTTTGATTGCTCTTTTACTTCATGTTCTTTGTTATTTTCATTTCCAGTTTTATATATTCTGTTGTAGGTTTGATTTCCGAGTGAAGAGTGAGGAGAGATTAGCAAAATAAAGTGTTGAATTGGGTTTCTAAGAGCTCCTAATCATAACAATTAATTTCATCAGAGTCAGAGGCTTGCAGCCTTTGGACGGTGATTGGGTGAGTGAAGGCACGGCATGGAAGCAAGCCAGGCGATCTTGAATCCCTTGGTGCAATTCTTGGCAGTGATTCATTCGTTCTATGCAACAACGCATCAGGTGAATTCCAACTTCCAACCACTGGTCAACAATTGGGTAAGAAGTGGACACAGGCTTGGGGCGATCTAGAATCTGCAACATAGAACGGAAGGCTAGGACTACGAAGATTTTCAGTCTGAATTGAAAGACAAAGCTAGTTCTACGAACGACGATTCGGATTTGAAGTCATAGCAGAGCGAGTGATAAGGGAAGTCAGACATTCTTGGGTGCAAAATTGAAGTGATCAAGCTGCTGTTAATTTCTGTCAAAGGGTTGAAGACGTGGACGGAACTTGAGGCCACTAAGGAGGCAAACTAGGTTACAGGAACCAATTCTAGTTTCTAAGGGGACCCTAAGAAGCTGTTACGAAGGTAAAATTGCAAGGAATTGAACCAAGAAGATGGATACAAAAATTGCAAATACTTGGGATAGTATTGACAGCAAATTGAAAGGTTCATCCAATAAGTTTGATGAATTTTTTATTAAGTTTACCAAGAAGGATCAGGTTGGAGACGAGTTATAACAAGGAGTTCAACAAGTTGAAACACGAGGACTCGATTATGGAGTATTGGGTCAAATTTGAGAAATTGAAAGCACAGGTGCTCCATTCCCATCCAACCTTGAATGAGTCTTATTCTGTATCAAGATTCACTAATGGTCTTAATTTTACACTGAGGCTTATGGTGAATATGTTCTATCCTATGACGGTGGAACAAGCAGTGGAGAAAGCGAGGCTGCAAGAATTAGCCCTGAAAGCCATTTGCAGAAAACATGGGCTGCCACTTAAAAGTTTTCTTAAGAGCAGCCAACAAGACAAAGGTAATTCTATGGCTACCCTCAGTTTACAGCAAGAAGTTAATGAATTGCCCACATTGGAACAAAAACTTTAGGAAGTAAAAGATAATCCTATTGAGGAGATCTCTAGGGAAGATGAGGAAGTAGAAGATGTTGTGAATGCGGGAAAGGAAAAGATCACAGCAAATGATATTGTTGGAGATTTCATAGACACTGAAGAGGCAGAGGAGTTGGCGCTGATTTTGGTAGAGGGAAATGAAGGCGGTACTTCAAACGAGTTTGAAAAACCTGCTGAACAACAAGATGTTGTTTCCTCTCTCATTCATCAAATAAAAACAAGGAGGAAGAAAAAGAGGCCAAGGCGAGTAAGAGAAAAGAACAAGAAAAGGCGAAGAAGAATTCCGATTGTGAGGCCTGGAATTGGATGAAGAACGGGGTCCGCAGCTATCAATTCATGAGGACAAAAATTGTTTGAAGGGGTGGAGATTGTCACGACCCTAGGGGCAAATCCGTAAAGGGCCGATAGTAGCCGTTAGTTGGTAAGCTGGGGTTAAGAGGTTAGTTAGTTAGGATGTTAGTTAGGTTGTTATACTGATATAGGCTCTATATAAAGAGACCTGCTACTTTGAGAAGGTATCATTGAAAAATAATAAACTCTTACCTTTCTCTCATTGCTATCTCTCTCCCTCTCTCTCATTCTCTCTTTTTCCCTTAATTTGTTTTGTCTCTCCCTCTAATTCTGTTCTTCTTCTTCTAAATTCCCATTCAAACCCTAGGACACCCTAGGATCTTGACAACTGACCAGGTCAAATTCAGCTTCAATATTTTTGACTGAGCTTAAGCTTGACAGTGAATCAAGAAACTTGCCATGCATCACTGCTTTGCTCAGCCACCTGATGACAGTTCTTGAAGTAAGTTAACTTTGCCTTCTCCCATTTGCCAAACCAATACAGGTATTTGATACCAAACTTTCTAAGTAAAAGACAAAACGCAAGAAAAGAACAACCTGAACTGGAGCATTCAGAAATATAAGAATGAGTAAGCTTGCTTCTTGGCAATCACTATGATTCTAAGGTATTAGACACAATGCTCCATGGCTAACTTAATTTTCTTTGACCAGACACTATATTGACACCAACTTGTTCAAAAACAAGCCTTCTTAAGTGACTATGATTCATGCTCTTTGATGAATAACTATATTCTTACTCTCAAGTTCAAAATTTCAGACATATAATGAAGGACAGATCTGGTTTCAGTGGAGGCTTGCTTAAGGTAAGAAGGGTAGGGAAATTTGTGGAAGAGGCTAGGGTTTTGATATGTAATGGGCTGGTAGGTTTAGGGGTAAAATATGGGAAAAGGTGAAATTTAGGAGCTGAGCACAAGGCTGGAAGGTTACAAAAATAAAAAGATGAAACTGAAAGATTAGAGAGGGAGAGAGAAATATCGCCTAGGCATCACAAATTGAAAGAAAGCATCAAGACTTGGAGGAAATTGAATGCAAGTATTCATTCACTATTGAATAAAAGAGATTACAATGATATTTACAGAGTTCTAGTAAACCTATTCTTACTAGGATTAGGAAATCATTTTTCCTACTGAGAACCTAACAAAATGGAAATCCTTTTCCTATTAGGAAACTAAACAAAATTTAAATCTATTAACAATAAGACTAGGAAAAAGACTATAAATAAAAGCTAAACACTACAAATAAAACCCTAACACACAATTAGAGTTACCAAAAAGACCTTACGGAACATTATGCAAAATGACAAAAATAACCTTCATGCATCAAAAAGGAACAATGCAAAATGACCAAAATAACCTACAACTGTTGGAGCCACTTTCACGCCCTGGGTGGGTTAGGTGGTGCCTCCAAAAGGAATGCATGCAAGTTTTGTTAATTATCAAGATATGTCAATGCCACATATGCTCAATACTAGGTTAGATTAGATATCAAGGTTCAAAACACACACACAAACTCAGAATTAGAAATGTCATTCAGAGTCTAGAAACAAAGCCCATTTTCAAAAAACAATTGCCACAAACAACAGATAGATATATTCATGTGTTTATGTATAGTTTCATAATTTATGTGCATTTACACTTCACGCAACACCTTTTAATTTTTATTCATAAAAACTATGGTGCCAATGCCTTCACCAAAAAATAAAAAAGTAAATATTATACTATGTGCAAACCCCAAGTCTATGGATTTCATTGTCAAATATTGATAAGTTCATAACAAATCCAAGGAAGGATTCCCCACTCCCATCAATACTAAAGTTTTGCCTTAAAACCTTTTCTTAATTTTTATTTTATAATTTTGAAAAAAAACATAAGCACTTATTTTAATCAAGGACCTAAAGCTATTAAACAAGTGTGGAAGACTTGATAAACAATCATGTAATTGTAAAGATACGACTAGGGCAGAATTAAACTAGAGAAAGAGAAATGCAATACTCAGCCGATAGAAGAATAATCAAGCCAATTAGATTAGGAAGATGAGCTGCCTTTAAATAGACAGCTCAACCGCTTATAACAAACATACAACCGCTAACTGAAGACTGCCAAAGCTAACTGAAAATACTAACAAAGCTAACTGAAAATACAAAGGCAGAACATGATATTTAAACTACTCTAACACTTCCCCTCAAATCAGACTTCATAGAAGTTGAGTGACCAAGAGTAGAGAATGTAGCAGCATTTGTAGAATCAGCATGGACAGGAGACAACATCAGACCAAGCTTTGTTCGTAGAAACTTAAATCTGTCTCGAGGCAATCCTTTGGTAAGAATATCAGCCACTTGACTAGCCGTAGGAACATACCTAATCTCTACTTCACCATTCTCCACTTTCTCACGAACAAAGTGAACATCAACTTCAATATGTTTTGTTCGAGAATGAAAAATTGGATTTTCAGACATACTTTTGGCAGCTAAGTTATCGCTCCACACAATAGGAATAGCACCACATGGATAGCCTAACTCTTGAAACAAAGTTTTCAGCCACATCAACTCAGTCACACCCAAAGCAATCGCACGATATTCAGCCTCTCCTACAGACCTAGCAACAACAGTCTGTTTCTTGGAGCCCCAAACGATGAGATTTGTGCCAAAATAAACACAAAAGCCACTTGTAGATCGCCTAGTCACCTTGCAGCCAGCATGGTCTGCATCCGTGTACACTTGTAAAGACAAATCATCACGAGATGAGGAGAAAACCAAACCCAAACCAGCTGTGCCCTTTAGGTAGCGAAGAAGACGCTTACAAGCCAACCAATGCTGCACCTTAGGACAAGACAAAAATTGACTAAGTTTGTTAACTGTAAATGCTATGTCCGGACGAGTATAGGTCAAGTATTGCAGTGAGCCAATCAGAGTTCTATATAAAGAAGGATTGAAAAAGAGATCTCCTTCATCAGTTAAAGAAACTCCAGCAGCCATAGGAGTATCACATGGCTTGCTATCATGCATGGCAGCCTTTTTCAGTAAGTCAAGAACATACTTAGTCTGAGTTAAGTAGATACCGCTGTTGTCTCTAAATGCTTCAAAACCCAAAAAATAGTTCACTGAACCAAGAGTTTTAAGAGCAAAGTGTGTGTCTAAAGCTCTAATACATGATTTAAGAGCATCATTATCAGAACCTGTGAGTAAAATATCATCAACATAGATCAGCACATACAGCACACAACTAGCAGTCTTCTTAACAAACAAAGAGGCATCTGATACAGCACGAACAAATCCCCACGACTGTAATGATGTTCTTAGCTTCATATACCAGGCTCGAGGAGCCTGTTTAAGGCCATATAAAGACTTTTGCAACTTACAAACGTGTGTAGGGAGCTGAGAATTAACGAAACCCTCAGGTTGAACCATATAAACGGCTTCATTCAAGTCTCCATTGAGGAAAGCATTATTGACATCAACTTGTTGAATGTCCCAACCATAGGTAGCTGCCAAAGCAAACAAAACACGAATGGTTGGTGCCTTAACAACTGGACTGAAGGTTTCAGCATAGTCTACACCCGGAGTTTGATGAAACCCTTTAGCAACCAGCCTGGCTTTGTACTTAAGAATAGAACCATCGACATTATATTTCACTCTAAACACCCACTTGCAGCCAACCAGATTCATATCCGCAGACATTGGAACCAAATCCCAAGTGTGATTTTTCTGTAAGGCTGTATATTCTTCATTTATGGCCTGAACCCATCGTGAGTCTAAAAGGGTCTCACTAACAGAATTAGGTTCAACAGAACTCACTAAGGCATGAGGAGAAGGAGCAACTAATTGTTTAGACTTGGATCGGGTGACCATAGGATGAAAAGAGGGAACTGAAACAGGTTTGGAGGGCTTAGGTTTAGACTGAGGTGCAGATGAAGAGGCTGGATTAGATGGCAACGACTGTAAGTGTTCTGTAGCTGGAGAGGAAACATCTATTTGACTATTAGACTGTGTAGGAACCGAAGCTGATGCAGTCGAGGGACACCATGAAGAATTAGAGTGAGTTAGGATAGGTTCCAGAAATGCAATAGAATATCCTGGAGAAACAGATGATGAAGATATCGAAGAAGGAGAAAACAAAGAAGGATAACGAAAATCACTAGGATTAAAATGGACATGCCGAGATACATATATTCTCCCAGAAGGATGTAAGCACTTGTAGCCAGCTTGAGTATGACTATAGCCAAGAAAAACACATTTGGCTGAATGAAAATCAAACTTATGTTGATTGTATAGACGAAGAAAAGGAAAACATGCACAACCAAAGGGTTGAAGGATGAAGTAATTTGGTTGTTTATGATATAGCAGTTCAAATGGTGTTAAAGACTTGAGAGACGAAGAAGGAAGCAAGTTAATGAGATGAACTGCAGTTTGAAAGGATTCCACCCCAAAACGAAGAGGCATACAAGCACGGGATAACAAAGTTAATCCCATTTCAGTGATGTGCCTGTGTTTACGTTCGGCTATACCATTTTGCTGATGAGTATGTGGACAAGTAAATCTAGATTGGATGCCATGAGTTCGAAGATAAGGAAAGAAAGCTCGAAATTCTCCTCCATTATCAGATTGTAAAGCTTTAAGCTTAGTACTGTATTGGAGTTCTGCAAACTTATGAAAGACAGTGAATGCAAACAAAGCATCTGATTTAAGCTTTAGGGGGTATATCCAAGTATACCGAGTGTAGGCATCAACAAAAATGATGTAGTACCTATAGCCTTCTAGAGACAAAATAGGAGCGGGTCCCCAGAGATCAGAATAGACTAATTCCAAGGGTTTAACTGCAGTTATGTCATGACTTGAAAAAGGAAGCTGGCTTAATTTTTCAATTTTGCAAGAATCACAAAAGGACAGATTGGAACCTGAACAAGAAATTCCCATTTTATTTAATACAAACTTGAGTACATGCATTGAAGGATGTCCCAACTTATCATGCCATTGTTGACAGATTTGAGTATGCTGCTGAACAGCATTTACAACAGGTGGAAACTCATGACAGAATGAGTTTGACCGTGTACATGTAGCTAGTTTATTACATGGTTTTGAAGGAAAAACAGAAGAAACTGAAGAAGTGTCGAGGGATGAGGCAGGAATGCTGGCACCAGCGAAGCAAGATGCTGGAGTCAACCGATAAAGCCCATCCTTAAGGTGTCCCCGAAGCAGCACCAGTCCGGAAGCCTTGTCCTTAATCAAACAAACATTGGAATCAAATTCAGCTACCACATTATAGTCACGAGTAAGCTGAGAGACACTAATTAGATTTTTCTTCATACTAGGAACATGAAGAACATTTGATAAGGGAAGAACTAAATTTGGTTGAGATTGCAAATAACTGGTGCCAATATGATTAATAGGAAGTTGCTTACCATTGCCAACAGCAACTTTGTCGCCACCAGTGTATGGAGCATGTAAAGAGAGATTATTAAGGTTGGAGGTAATGTGATTAGTTGCTCCAGAGTCAACAAACCAGTTGGAATCTGGAAGAGAAGGAGTGGCTGCAAAGTTATCAGGAATGAAGGAATGAGAAGAACTACCATAGTGAGTGCCTTGTGTTGAGGCCATATCATTAGTGTAGATCCCGTTAGAGTCACCAAAGGAGGCCATGTAAGCTCATGAAGGAGCTTGATTCATAAACTGAGGCTGTGTAATAAACTGAGTTGGATTACCACCATCAGATCGGCCAAAACCTGTGTTTGATGGCCACTGGAATGTTTTATCAAATCGATGATAACATCGATCCACAAAATGGCCTAGCTTACCACACAACTGGCAGTAAATTCTCCTATTTGAATTCCTCCCTCGACCTCGTCCTCCTCCTCTATTACCATATCCATTTCCTCTCTGAGACGAACCTCCTCGAGTGCTACTAAGATTAAAATTCTGAGGAGAAGGCATGGAAGCCACATTGACTTGCATCGTAGAGACCGAATCAAAATTAACAGTGGTGGAGTTTTTGACTGAAAGTCTTTGTTCATGCATTAATAACAAATACTGAACCTTTTCCAAGTCGATCTCGTCCATTTGATATGTAATGAGACTCACAACTATCTCATACTCCTGATCTAAACCATTAAGAATTGCAAGCAACAATTCTTTATCGTTAATTGATTCACCTATTGCTGCCAAAGTATGTCCAATTGTTTTAATCTTGAGAATGAAATCGTTTATAGACAGAGAGTCTTTTTTCATAGATCTTAGTTGTTTTAACTGAAAGGATTTGGCTATAGTTTGGCGAGAGTACAAATTTTCTAGAATACTCCATACCTCAGCCGATGACTCACTATGAATCACCTGAGCAAGCACCTCTTGATCGATTGTTGAGAACAGCCATCCCAATAGAAGCTTATCGGATCGAATCCAGCTCAAGTATGCTGGATTAACTTCCGTTTCTTCACCATCGGAAGCAGATAGAAACTTCACAGGAGGCAGCGTTTTATTGAGAAATGACACCAGATCAAAGGCGCGCACCGTAGCAAGAACTTGTGCCTTCCAAAAGATATAATTGCTGGAATTGAGTTTAATCGGACTGAAGTTCAGCGCCTTAGCAACAGACGAGAAATCCGACTGTGATCCAGTCGATAATGAAGAAGAAGAGCGAGGAGAGGGAGACGAGGAAGAATCGAGAGCTTGATTGGAGGCCATTGACTGTTTCGAGCAGTGGCTCTGATACCATGTAAAGATACGACTAGGGCAGAATTAAACTAGAGAAAGAGAAATGCAATACTCAGCCGATAGAAGAATAATCAAGCCAATTAGATTAGGAAGATGAGCTGCCTTTAAATAGACAGCTCAACCGCTTATAACAAACATACAACCGCTAACTGAAGACTGCCAAAGCTAACTGAAAATACTAACAAAGCTAACTGAAAATACAAAGGCAGAACATGATATTTAAACTACTCTAACAGTAATTACCAACAATAGTTTTATTTTATCTCTTTCTTGCAAGCACTGCATATTTCTTTCACTTGCTACAATTTTCTAAAATTTATCAATACTATGATAATGCATCTGTTATTTCTGAGTTAAAAAAAAAATTCAATAGATGCTCATTGAAAATTTTAATTTTTATATCTTGTGGAAAGAGAAATTAAGATTGCTCATTGTGAGAAGGCAACACGGCATCTCTTGACTGTATCCAAATTGCATCATAAATTGAACCCTCATCATGAATTAGCGCAACTCTACAAAGTACACTACAACTCAAGAGATGAAACATGTTAGATAGAAACAATAAAGATCCAAGTAAAACATTCCTACTTTATAGGCAAATGTTTATGGAAATAAACCAAGGGACAACGGGAAGGAATAAACCACATCAATTGAGTATTTAACTTAAAAGCAAAAACGGAGAACATACTGAGTGACAAGGAGCACATCAATGGTAGAAGGATCAATTTCGTCAAAGTATGGCAAAGCAGCCATGCCCGAGTACGCAGGATGAATTCCACAATCAAACTACACGGTGCAAATAAAAAAACAATGGTAAAATAAAATAAATGAAAAAAGTGAACCGACCCCAGCCACTATTAAACTAACACTGAGAACACAAATATTTCCATTGGAAAACCTACCAGAATTGTCTTCCCTTTGTAGGACATATGAACGCAAGACCGTCCTACTTCATTACCGGCACCTAAAGGGGTTATAATCAGCTTATCCCCTTCTCTTGTCGCCGGCGGATCACGTCTCTTCAGAGACGGCGCGGGTTGTGCCGTTGAATCCATTCCCTTCAGCAGCAAAGAAGACGGAGATGACGGGACGCTGTAACACCTGAAGCCGGATCGGGAACGCTGTGGCGCCGGAGATGACAGGGCGAACGGAGCGAGAAAGATGAAGCAGTGGCGACGGACAAGGGTCGCTGGAAAATGTGCAGCAGCAACAGCGGCCAGGAGATGATGGGTCACTGACGATGGACGCCAGAGATGACGGATGCTGCCGAGGGACGAGAAGGGAGACGAGAAACTGGTCGCTGCTTTTGGGTTAGGGATTTGGGACGGGCTTGGAATTTTTTCATTTGTTTGAGGGTAGTATAGCATTTTACTGGTCCACTTAAAAGCTTTGATATACGGAAGGTAAATTTTATTCACAACCAGAATTTTTTACATTTGTTCTTTTGTTTTTTAATTTTTAATTTTAAGTTTTGAATTCATTTTTAGTTTTTTATTTTAAAAATTTAATTTTAAAAAATTAAAAACGCATTCTTTTTATCATTTTAAAAAATTATTTCTCAAAACAGAAAATTAGAAAATGCATTCTCTTTAAAATTTTGAAAATAATATTTTATACAAAAAAAATTAATTATTTAGTAAATTATAAATATTTAATCTTAATATATTATTAAAAAATATATACATTTTAAAGTTAATGAATTTTGTAACATTTTTTTCCCATTACAATAGTAAAATATAAATAAATATATAAATAAATGTATTTTGAGTTTAGAGTTTGTTTTAGATGAAAACACTCAAAACAACTTTTTGTTATTTTGAGTTTTCTTTACAATTTTTTTTTTGTTTTCAATACATTTTTAAAAACAGCAAAGAGAATGTGTTCTTACTCTTTGCAACCATTTTTTAATATTCCTAAAATATTCTTGAATAAAAATTCAATTTTACCCTCATTTTCAATACTCAACATCCTAGCTAACATACCACTATATTCCGCAAACGAATTTTTATTCTTCCTCAAACTCAACCACCTACATAACATTACATCACAAACAAATTTATTTTCTCTTCAAATCTCTCATCCCTATTATTTCATATTCACACCCATACTAATTCATTTTTACTTAAATCTATTTTCTCTAAAAATAATAGCGACTTAGCCATTTTATGATTCATCATGGATTACTACACTAAAATGTTGACGGATATCTGGGAAGAATTTGAGGAAGAACAAAACAATGATTCAAAAAAAGAATATCGCGCACAAGTAAACACACAATTTGTGTTTGTATTTATAATAGTGTTTGTTTGTATGTATTTGTATTTGTAAGAATGAAGTTACGGAAAACCCTCCCCGAACCCCAATTAGTCTCCCTTTCTCAAATGGTAGGATAGCCTTGCCGAATTATAGCATTTGGGAAGGCTAGGCTTCCCTGAAATCCAGAGTTCGAGGAAGCCTAGCCTTCCCGAATGCTGGAGTTTGGGAAGGATAGCCTTCCCCGAATTTTGAGATTTGGGGAAGCCCAGCTTCCTCGAACCCTGGAGTTTTGGAAACACCATGTTTCTCGAACTCCAGAGTTTGGGCAACATGATATTAAATAAAATTTATGAATAAATATATATTTATTTTTTAAAAAATTAAATTATTCAAGTCCAATACTTATATAAAAAAATTAAGTATAAAAAAATATGTTAATATAATTTCATAAAATATAAAATAAAAAAAAATAAAAGATGTGTTCCCCAAATCCATGAGTTTGGAGAATTATGGATTTCCAAACTCACAAGTCGAGAAATCATAATTAGATAAAAAAAATATTAAGTAAAAAATTATATATTTGTTTTTTAAAAAATTAAATTATTTGAATCCAATACTTAAATAAAAAATTAAGTATAAAAAAATATGTTATATAAAAAATATGTTAATACAATTATATAAAATATAAAAAAAATAAAAGATATGATCCCCGAACTGAACTACAGATTTTCCATACCCACGGGTTCGGAAAATCCATTATTAGATTAAAAAAATTAAGGAAAAAAATATGTATTTGTTTGTATTAAAAATTAAATTATTCTAGTGCAATACTTAAATAAAAAATTAAGTATAAACAAATGTTAATTAGCACTATTTAATTTAAAATTAAGTTTTTTCAAATATTTGTATAAAAAATAAAATATAAAAAAATTAAAGCCTCCGAACCCTAGGGTTTGGAGGCATTGACCGCCTTTGACTGCCTCATTTTGATGATAGTGACCGATCGAACCCAGGGTTTGGAGGCCGCCGTTGCTGCCACTACCATCGCTTCTAAACTCAGGCGACCACCACCTTCGCCCATCTAACATCTCTCCTTCTAGCCTCCAAGTTCAATCTTCCAACCCAAAAAATCAAAAAATATAAGTAAAAATTACCTCATCAAGCGCACAACAGAGAGACACGGCTATAGGGAAGGCGACGACGACGAGTGCGGCCGTAGGGAAGCGACGACGGCAAGTAGAGGTTGCAGAGAAGCAACAAATGCTATAGAGAACGGGAGCGAGTCGCGATAGAGATGTATGGATATATAAGGGTAATTTTGGAATATAAGTGGCTGCGACAAATAATAATTCTGGTTGTGAAGAGTAATTATTAAATTTATTTTAATTATGACTGCGAATAGAATTTCCCTATATGGAAACGGTTTGGAGACATGTTTTGATATTTTCAAAATATTTCCCATTTCGAAAATATTAAAAGTGGCCTGAAACTTTTTCAGACTATTTATGTAGTTTGCGTAGCATTTCAAGAGTGTTTTGTAATTACATAAAACTTTTAGAAACACATTTTCATTTCAACAATCAAATATGGTTAGAGAAGGAACTAATTCATCTCTAACCAGCAAATATATATATATATATATTATATTCTTCTAATATTTTTCTCATTCTTTTCAATTTTTATGTTGTTTTTAGCCTAAATCCTAAGTTTCAAATCAAAAAATCACCTTACCTCAAACCCTTCATTGTCGTTCTCGTTCTCACTCTCACACTTGTCACTTGCTATCATTGATTTCGGACAATTGCTCCTTGCTTTGTGCTAAGTTGGTCGTCAATTTGAGCCTTTACAACCGAGGGAATTGAGAAAATATTTAATGATCTTGCCATCATACCTTCTTGTCATCTTCGTCAATTACTTTTTGCTCAATGCTCGTGTCGCTATCAATTCGAGATTCAATCATCTTATCGTCATTCTCTTTTGCGATCATATTGCTTGGTGCTAGTGTCGTCGACGATTTGGTTGCTCGGTGGTCAGTGCTCTGCTCAGTTGCTACCATTTACTACAATTGTTTATGTTTGTTTGTATTATATTTAAAATATTTTAAGATGATCTTATTAATTTATGGTATTCAAATACATAATGATGCGATTATTAAATAAGGAATACTTTTAAGGCAGAGACCAAATTTCACCAATCAAATCCAGATCAAAACACATTTCAACACATGGCAAATGATATTCCATTCCAGACAGCTTCTAAACTTTAGTACATTCATTCCTAAGATGGATTACAAACTCCTCCACGATACCACCCAGCTTAGCATCATAAGATTAATGACAGTTGTGGTGATAAGATTAAGAGCTAAGAACAAGAGGGGATTGGCTTCACAGCACTTTGGATTCTGCGAAATGCTGTTCTCACCCTCTCCCTCAGGCCTTCATTCTCACTCTCCACGTCGCCAGTGAGCCTGTCGAGCCGTGCCATCTGTCCATCCACGCTTATCACCAGTCTTCCATTCTCTCCAGCCGTCACGTCTCCGAAAAGCGAGGCAAGCAGCGCGCGGCAGATCTTCTCTGCCTTCTTCTCCTTCTCTTCTTCGGTTACTTCAGCCTCTGACTCTACAACCACTCTGGGCATCTCCCGGCTGATATTCAACACCAGAGCCACGGTTGAGTCTGCGACCATGTCGCTTATGGGATCTGCAGTCCAATGCACTGAGATATGTTTGTCTGATTCCTGCTTCACCGTTACGCAGTTGTGCACGCACAAAGTAGGAACCCCGGATTCTTCATCATTCGACGATTCTACACTCTCAAATATCTGCTTTAGCCTGTGCTTTATCACGCCGAACGCTCCAGAGTAAGGGATGCTAATCCTTTGAATGACATTGGCCGTCGATAGCTGTGAGAAGACATGGAGATCATCGGGCGCCATGATCTGATAAGTGAATCCCTTCTTCACCAACAAACCACTGACTGCTTCACCTGCTTCCGGGACCTTTTCTGCCAGCCTTCCAATGATTTTTGCCATTTTATCGGAGTTGTAGTACATTTCAACAGACTGAGCGTTCTTGGGGGTAATGATTTTGGTATTGCCATCGGCAAATAGAGAGATAAGTTTCTGCTTCAGCCTCCCCATCTCATTAGCTTCTCCATGAACAAGAATTATGTTAGGAGGCATAAGCTCTTTCAAGAATGTACTTGTCTGAGCATAATCCGCATGAGCCGAGAAGGAAATGTAGTGGACCTGCATGTTGAGAGGAGCTGTTAGGCCATTCATTAGGGTAACTTCTTTGGGTTCGTTAATGATGGATTTTGCGAGTGTTCCCTCCACAACATATCCGGGTATGACGCAAGCATTTTTCTTATCAGAACACCACTTATCAAACAGCTGCCGAGACAACCCACTCTGAAGCCCACTCGGGCTTGCCATGACAACCGAAGGGCCTACATCGTCAAAATTCTCAATACTTTTCAGTGGTGATATGTGCTTGAAATCAAAGGGGTTTGAATTGGCAAATTGGTTCCGTATCCTTTCATTCATGGAATTGATGTAGGTCTGATAAACTGCCATGCACCTCTTTGCAAGAGGGGAGGCATAATATATGGGAATATTATGGAGCTCGGGATGGTTTGACCAATACTCATCAAGGATCAGTAACAGTTCTTGGGCACGGCCAAGGGCAAATGCTGGAATTAAGACACGACCACCTTGAGAAAGGGTAGAGTGAATGACATCCGTAAATCGCTTCTCTCGAATATGCCGTGGTTGATGAAGTTGAACACCATAAGTGGATTCAATTATGCAAATGTCAGGAGAAAATTGTGGAAGCTCAGCAGCACGAAGATGCCGATCTTCTTCACGTGAATAATCTCCAGTATAGAGGACTCTGACACCAGCAATGTCAACCATGAACATGGCAGCGCCAAGGACATGTCCTGCAGTGTAACACCAAAAGCGGATTCCATTTACTTCTAAGGTTTGATGGAAGTCAATAACCTACACAAGGGAAATAGTGTCATAAATGAAACTTAAAAACTGATGACGGAAGTTTTACTTTTCAAAAGTAGCCAATAAATGTCACCTTCCCATTTTCAAGAATCAAGTCAGTGAAATTGCACCTCAAACTTATTAGTATTTTAGATGCAAATGAAACTTTTAAAATAAAAAATATAGAAAAAGGATGTATATCGCTCCCAAGTAAACAATATTAACATTTGCGTGGTCATACATCCCAACGAACAAGAATATAATAATCTCAAGAGATAATTGATACCTTACCATCAATGTGTAAAAACCAGTGTTATTAAAGGCACCCACCTAGGGCGCACCTTTGGCGCCTGGAATGCTCCCAGGCGAGCACAAACTAGGCATGCTCGCCCAAGTTCGCCTAGGCCCTCAGGCACAGTCTTGGGCTTAGGTGTGCCTAGCTTTTTTCAATTGTTTTTAGGGTTTATATTTGACTGTTTATTACTTTATTTAATTTTGTACTATTTAGGGTTTATATTTATTGCTTCAAATCCAAATTTGACAATGAGTAAAAGGACTACAACTTCAAATGCTCTAATTGAATTTGAACTTGATAAAGATGGAGAGGGAGATGATGTGGAGGAAGAGGATATTAGAGATGATGCTTCTAATGAAGAAAATATGAAAATGTTTGATCTTGATAATAATGATGATTTTTAGATTATTTAAAATGTATAAACAACAACATATCCAGCCGTTATCCCACTATGTGGGGTTGGCTACATGAATTCTAGACTTCTATGTGGGTTACATCCCAACAGATAGTTTGTCTAGAATTCATATTTGGATCCGACTAGGTTTTACGCTGGCTGTCGGCTACCTAACGCAACCCTCCTCCTTTATCCGGGCTTGGGACCGGCAGTGGATAATATCCCCTGGCGGAGTAATGATGAAATGAAGTTTGAACACCATCTTCACATAGAGAAATTTCATGAGATAAGCCCGGATAAAGGAGGAGGGTTGTGTTAGGTAGCCGACAGCCAACGTAAAACTTAGTCGGATCCAAAACATGAACTCTAGACAAATTATGAAAAAACGTTTGGGCGTGGGCGTAACCCTTCATAGCGACGCGCTACACTGCCCCCGTGTAGTGACAAGTGAGCTAGGGCCGCTGCATCGGCGCCCGGATGTAGTGATAAATGAGCAAGGGTTCCCGCATTTGCTTGGACGGATGTGGGTAAAGAAGTTAGTCCAAAATCAAAATCAACATCAAAACCAAAATCAAAATCAAAATCAAAATCAGAACCAAAATCAAAATCAAAAACAAAATCAAATTCAAAGTCAAGGCCAAAAACAAAATCAAATCCAAAGTCAAGGACAAAAACAAAATCATAGATTAAGGATTGGGTCATGGAACATAGGAACATTAACAGGCAAAGCTATGGAAGTGGTGGATGTGATGATTAGGAGAAAAATTAATATTATGTGCCTTCAAGAGACGAGATGGGTTGGGAAAAAAGCAAAAACTTTATCAGAAGCTGGATATAAACTATGGTACACAGGAACTGATCGAGCGAAAAATGGAGTAGGGATTATTATGGATAAAAGCTTAATAGATGAGGTAGTGGATGTAAAGAGAATAGGGGATAGGATTATTATGGTGAAGATTAGTCTAGGAAGAATAACTATGAATATCTTTAGTACATATGCACCACAAGCGGGGTTAGGTGATGAGATAAAAGCAAAATTCTGGGAGGACCTAGAGGGACTTATACAAATGATACCAAGAGGAGAGAAAGTGATTATAGGAGGTGACTTAAATGGGCACGTGGGTAGAGACGGAAACGGATATAGAGAGGTACATGGAGGGTATGGATTCGGGGAAATTAATAATGAGGGTAAATCTATCCTAGATTTTGCTATGGCATATGGGCTCATTATAACCAATACGAGGTTCAAAAAACGGGACGAACACTTAATTACATATAAAAATATCAGCTCAAGCACCCAAATAGATTACTTCCTCATGAGACAAGAGGATCGGTTATGTTGTAGGGATTGTAAGGTAATACCGGGAGAGTGTTTGACTACTCAACATAGACTTCTAGTACTTGACGTCCAAGTAAGAAATTGGAAGAGAAAAAACCATATAAAACAAAATCCAAGAATCAGGTGGTGGAATTTAAAAGGGGAGAAACAACTAATCTTCAAAGAAAAATTAAGGGGTAGAAGGGAATGGAATGGAGAAAGACAAACAAACCAAATGTGGAAAGAAATGGCTAATGCTCTGAGAAGCACGGCAAAGGTAGTCCTTGGAGAGACAAATGGTAGAGCCCCTAACCTAAAGGAGTCTTGGTGGTGGAATGAAGATGTATAATTGAAAATTAAAAATAAGAAAACTTGCTATAAAGCGGTATATCAATGCAATAATGAAGAAAATCAAAAAAATTATAAAGAAGCAAAAAAGGCAGCAAAAAGAGCTGTTAGTGAAGCAATGTCAAAAGCATATGAGAATCTATATAAACGACTTGATACAAAAGATGGAGAAAGGGATATATATAAATTAGCTAAAGCAAGAGAAAGAAAAACACGGGATTTAAATCAAGTGAAATGCATAAAAGATGACAATAAAAATGTTTTAGTAAATGAGGGAGCGATTAAGGAGAGATGGAAGGAGTATTTCACAAAATTATTTAATGATGGTGGTGACACAAGAGTTAGGTTGGGACATCTTAGTAACTCCGAAGGGAATGTGAGCTACGCATTCTATCGACGCATAAGTTCAAATGAAATAAGGCAAGCTTTAAAAAAGATGAAAAATCATAAGGCAGTGGGACCAGATAATATACCAATAGAAGCATGGAAATGCATGGGAGAAGAGGGCATCTCCTGGCTAACGCAACTATTTAACGCGATCCTTAAATCAAAAAAGATGCCAGATGAGTGGAGGAAGAGTACTTTGGTTCCTATATACAAGAACAAAGGAGATGTTCAAAACTGTGAAAATTATAGAGGAATTAAGTTAATGAGTCATACCATGAAACTCTGGGAGAGAGTAATAGAGCAGAGACTTAGAAAAGAAACAAATGTGTCAGAAAATCAGTTTGGTTTCATGCCTGGTAGGTCAACAATGGAAGCTATATATTTACTGAGGCGCCTAATGGAAAGGTATCGGGATCATCAGAAGGACCTACATATGGTGTTTATAGATCTAGAAAAGGCCTATGATAGGGTCCCTAGAGAAGTATTATGGAGGGTTTTAGAGAAGAAAGGAGTCAAAATAGCCTATATACAAGCCCTTAAGGACATGTATCATGGTGTAGAGACAAGGGTCAGAACATGCGGAGGGGATACTGAACCATTTACAACTACAATAGGACTGCATCAAGGTTCTGCACTAAGTCCATACTTATTTGCCTTAGTAATGGATGAACTCACTAAAGATATTCAGACAGATGTGCCATGGTGTATGCTATTTGCAGACGACATAGTGTTGGTGGATGAAACAAAAGAAGGAGTGAACACTAAGCTTGAGTTGTGGAGAAACAATTTAGAATCTAAGGGATTTAAATTAAGTAGAAAGAAAACAGAATATATGGAATGCAAATTTAGTAAAAATGCAAGAGTGGATGATGTTATAATAAAATTAGAAGACCAAATCTTACAAAGAAAAGACCATTTTCGATATTTGGGATCAGTGATTCAAAAAGATGGAGAAATTCACGAGGATGTCGCACATAGAATTAAGGCAGGTTGGCTAAAATGGAGAAATGCATCGGGAGTGTTATGTGATGGTAAAATCCCATTAAAATTGAAAGGAAAATTTTATAGGAGAGCTATAAGACCAGTTTTGCTGTATGGCTCAGAATGTTGGGCAGTCAAATACCAGCATGAGCAAAAGACGAGTGTAGCGGAGATGAGAATGTTAAGATGGATGTGCGGACATACAAGAAAGGATAAAATTAGAAATGAAGTTATTCGTAATAAGGTAGGAGTAGTGCCAATCGAGGAGAAGATGAGAGAGACTAGACTAAGATGGTTTGGTCATGTGAGAAGGAGACTAAGAGACGCTCCTGTGAGGAGAGTTGATGAAATGGAACAATTAGTCACAAAAAGAGGTAGAGGTAGACCCAAGAAGACTTTGGGAGAGACATTAAAGTTCGATATGAAGTATATGGATCTAAATGAAGATATGACAAACGATAGAAATACATGGAAGTCTAGAATTCATGTAGCCGACCCCACATAGTGGGATAAAGGCTGGATATGTTGTTGTTGTTGTTGGTGGTGGTGAATGAGGATAATTGATATAGTTGTGTTCCATAACTTAGTTGACATGATGAAACCAACAAGTACAATATGAAAATTGCATCATTTAAGATTTAAAATGTATAATTAGTTAATTTTAATTAAGATTTAAGACTTATAAATTATTTAAGATTTAAGACCTATAAATTATTTAAGATTTAATTTCAGTTGACTTAAAGACTTTTAAATTGCATCATTTGGCATTTTGTGATACTTATATATGGGTTGCTGAAATATAATATGATGTGTTTTGCTGAAATTTACAGGTATATAACTTGTTTTAATATTTTTTTTTATTAATATATGTTGAATTTTTTAATTTTCTTAATAACATGCTTGTGAATATCTTATTAGAAGTTTAGACCTATTCTATACCTTATTCTTTAACTAAAATATATATTTTTCTTTTTTTTTTAGTTGGCATGCGTTTAGTTCCACCAAGCGCACGTCTCACCCTGCGCCTGGCGCCTTAGGCTCCAACACTCTTTTGCGCTTTGGGCCTTTAATAACACTACTAAAAACAAAAAATAAATATCAAAATGTAAATTACTTATAGCAATCAACATAAACAGCACATGTGAAGTTTGGAATGACCACAAAGACAAACTAGAAAATGGAAAGAAAGAAAAGTCTAAATCGGGGGGGGGGGGGGGGGGGGGAACATCAAAGAGATTATGGAAGTTACATGACAACTACAACAAGTAGGAAACATCAAAGAGATTATGGAAGTTACATGACAACTACAACAAGTAAACATACCTCAATTTTGTCCATTGACCGGAGAATATCTTGTTCATCATACAACATATCTTCAACTGAAACTTTGCTTACTTTGACATAATCTGATAACAACAACTTATAGATGGCCTTTGTTGCATGAGTCATGAAAACTCGCCCCTTGAATGTGGTCTATGAAAAGAATCCCAGAATCAGCATCTAAAAGGAAACTATGAGAACAAATTGAGAAACTGTTACTCAATAAAGCAACAAACCTTCTCCAAGAAATATGGAAGTGAAGCAGCATGATCCAAGTGAAAGCTGACAACAAAAAGCATTAGCATGCACTTAATCATTAACAAATTAATATCAAAAGTCAAAAGTCAAAAAGAAATAATGATGTATTTAAGGTCGAAAAATATAGTGGAAAACATATTCCTTGATAGTATAAAATTGAAGACGGGGAGTACATACAAGACTTCTAAGGAAACATTCTGAAACACCCTAGAAGTAAGAAATGCTCAAAAATAATAATATAAAACAAAGAATGGGAACAAGAAAATGTACTAGCATTTAGGGAAGTAACATTAAAGTTCCAATGCACCACAAAAATAAAAATGTGTTCCCCAGAGAACTCTCAGCAGGTAAAGAGGATGCCCAGTGTTCTCCACACGTCAGCTAACTATAATCATCATAATGCATTGACTAGTGACTAAATCTTGGATATGAATTAATATTTCAGAAATATCACCCATTCACTCTCTATTCAATTGATTTTAGACAGAACTAGGAATAAGCAATGCCAAGGATGGCAATTCTATAGAGTTAACTGGGCAACCTTAATTGTTAGGACTAGGAGGATCATTATCACATAGGCCAGATTGGGGGATAACCTGCTAATTTTCTGTAGGGTTAGTCAACCTGTAGCCCACCTGACTTTAAATAAGAAAAATTCTTGAGGTTTGATTTATTTGCAAAAATGAATTGCCCACAAAAGGTAACTGAGATTGGATTACACATTCAACATAGCTTTAATATGCTCCCTTTCCTCTCTCTCCCTTCCACTGTTGTAACTCTTCCCCTCCCCCCTCATATGTCTGTGTGCTGGTCATTTCTTCAGACAAGGTCTAGCACAAGCCACTCCCCTCTTCTGTCGGTATGTGGAATATATGGCATCCTAGCACTGACCAGGTCAAATTCAGCTTCAATATTTTTTACTGAGCTTAAGCTTGACAGTGAATCAAGAAACTTGCCGTGCATCACTGCTTTGCTCAGCCATCTGATGACAGTTCTTGAAGTAAGTTAACTTTGCCTTCTCCCATTTGCCAAACCAATACAGGTATTTGATACCAAACTTTCTAAGTAAAAGACAAAACGCAAGAAAAGAACAACCTGAACTGGAGCATTTAGAAATATAAGAATGAGTAAGCTTGCTTCTTGGCAATCACTATGATTCTAAGGTATTAGACACAATGCTCCATGGTGACCTTAATTTTCTTTGACCATACACTAAATTGACACCTACTTGTTCAAAAACAAGCCTTCTTAAGCAACTATGATTCATTCACTTTGATGAATGACTTTATACTTATTCTCAAATTTCACACACATAATGAAGGGCAGATCTGGTTTTATTGGAGGCTTGCTTGAGGTAAGAAGGCTACGGAAATTTGTGGAAGAGGCTAGAGTTCTGATATGTAATGGGTTGGTAGGCTTAGGGGTAAAATATGGGAAAAGGTGAAATTTAGGAGCTGAGCACAAGGTGTCGCGGCCCAAGGGGACTTAGAGGGGCAATATTGTACCTAGTTACAATTGTCTGTTAGGAGATGCAATTAATTCTGTTGAAGTGCACATGGGAGTTGTTTCTAGAATATATACATTCAGTTAGTTGCTAGTTGATGCCTATAAAAGGCTACTTGTAGGAGGATGGAGGTTATGCTGATGAATGAATAAATTAGAATTATGTTTCTCTCTCTCTGTTAGCCGAGACCTCACCCTTTATAGGATCACACAATTCTCTAACTAGATCTCTCTTGAATGTTATAGGAAGCTATCTGAGTTGAGAGAATAGAGTAGTGTGCTGTGAGATACTCTAACAACTTGAAAGATTGTACAAGATTACAAAGCACTCAACACTCAACTCACACCTAGCCCATATAACCTGAAAACTATATTGAGTTGATACAAGAAGAAATACCCTCTTCTTATGTGCTTAATCTCTACCCAAGATAGACTGCTAACTCACAAAGAAAGTCTCACTACTTCTCTCTCTCTGTCTCTCGAAGTCATCCCCTACGGCCCCTTATTTATAAGGAATAAGAGGGAGACTTCTACCTGACCGAGCTGCCCAAACGGCAGTTACAAACCGCCTCGGTCAGCCCTAAAAATGGAATAAAAAAAAAAAAACTTTCAGAAGACAAAAGAATACAGCCAGCATATTACATAAACAATGCTACTTATATTTACAAGCTCTAATCTAGAACAAATGCTTCAACAAATTCTCCACCCATTTGACTTGATTAGGCTTCTCACAACTCTTCAAGACTTCAGTTGCTAGATTTCCCCAGCTGAATAATCTTCAAACAATGATGAAGCTTGGCTGCTGGGACTGGTTTTGTAAACATATCTGCTGCATTGTTTTCACCTGCCACTTTAGATAAGAAAACACATTTATTTTCAATCATTTCTCTTATAAAATGAAATCTAACATCTATGTGTTTTGTCCTTTCATGGTGTGCCTGATTTTTAGATAGGTGTATGGCACTTTGACTATCACATAATAGGGCTGCTTTCACATTTACACCTAAGAGTTCACTGACTAACCCCTTAAGCCATATAGCTTCTTTAAAAGCTTCTGATAAGGCTATATATTCTGCCTCAGTTGTAGACATAGCTACAACATGTTGGAGGCTTGATTTCCAGCTTATTGTGGAGTTCCATAATCTAAATATCCAGCCTGATGTGGACCTCCTTTTGTCTATGTCAGCTGCATAATCTGCATCCGAATAACCTAGGATACTAGGTTGGCTTTCTATATTTGCACCACCATATGTTAGACAAAAGTTTTTGGTTCCTGCTAGATATTTGAGCATCCATTTTACTGCATTCCAGTGGGTTTTGCCTGGATTTGCCATAAACCGGCTTACAACACTCATAGGATGTGCTAAATCAGGCCGGGTACATACCATACTATACATTAGGCTTCCTACCGCACTAGAGTATGGGATATGCCTCATTTCCTTTCTTTCTTCCTCACTGTTTGGGGACTGGTCTAAAGATAGTTTGAAATGGGGTGCAAAAGGCACACCTACAGCCTTAGCATTTTCCATTTTAAACTTGGATAAGACCTTGGTTAAATAGGACTTTTGAGATAGGTATATCTTCCTATGTTGGGTGTCTCTTGAGATTTCTATTCCTAAAATCTTTTTAGCTTCACCTAACTCTTTCATTTCAAATTCAGCTCTGATACCAAATTGTTAGCCGAGACCTCACCCTTTATAGGATCACACAATTCTCTAACTAGATCTCTCTTGAGTGTTATAGGAAGCTATCTGAGTTGAGAGAATAGAGTAGTGTGCTGTGAGATACTCTAACAACTTCTTGGCTGGAATTTAGCTTGTATTCCCTAAGTTTTACCCTTTAGCTTCCAGTGTATATGGGCTTAGGGCTGGGTTCTCGTTGTAATCATTCCTTAAGGTTTCAAGATAGTGGATTTCGGTGGTGCATAGCAGTCTGGATGTAGGTCTTGGATTTCAAGACCGAACCAGGATAAATCTTGCTGTTTCCTTTGTGATTGTGTTGTCTTCTTTTGTGTTTTTCGAATATCAGTTCTCTTGAGTGTTATAGGAAGCTATCTGAGTTGAGAGAATAGAGTAGTGTGCTGTGAGATACTCTAACACTCTCTTAATTCTCTAACTCTCCCTGAGTTCTTCTTCTCTTCTCTCTCAATTCTCTTTGTTTCCGTTCTGTCTCTCCCTCCCTTTTCTGCTCTCTTTCTCGCATTCTTACCAAATTCCTTCCTAAACCCTAAGGTCGTGACATTTGGTATCAGAACAAGGCAATTCTCGATGGTGATTTTGGAGAACTCACTGCAGTTCAGTTTGGAATTTTGAAAGCGAACTCAGAGGTGAGCAAATCGTTTCTCAGCTGTGATTTCAGAAATTTTAGCAATTGATTAAGGCGGAACAGAGAGGCTAGATCTCAGCTACTGTGTTGCAATTAAGGTGAGTCAGGAAGGTGATCTTGGAAAAGAATTTAGGTGATCTTGAAAGCAATTCCTAGGCGACTGTTGACCAAGTGATCTCAATAAGAGTCCAAGTCGAATTTGCAGGCAATCCAGAACTGAAGCACATCCAAAGCACTAATCCAAGAGTCGAGTTGTTTCGATCAATTATAGACTCGAAATTGAAGGCGTAGTGACGCAGCGTGTAGCGCGAGTGTTAAGAAAACACACCGAAATAAACTCTTGAAAGAGCAAACTTCAATGACTGAAGCTTGGCTTTCAAGAAGACGCAAAAACAAGACTGTTTTTGTTAAGAAAACCCAAATAGGTTGCTGAAATTTGATTAAGAAAAACTTGATTACAAACTCTAAATCCTAGGCATATTTATAGAATTTGACTAATCCAAATCCATCTAATATTTGGAAAACAAAATCCAACTAAAATCCTAATAGAAATAAATCCTAATCCAACATGAAGTAGAATCCTAAATCAAGTAGAAATATGAAATTGAATCCTAAATCAAGTAGAATTCTAAAACCTAAGAAGTATTAAAATAACATTATGGCACTACTATTTTGGTGATATTGTTCCGGTTTGGTTGGGTCGGCCTTGGGCCGACTCATGATTGGTGACCGCATCATTCACCTCCACTTGAGAAGAATTCGTCATCGAATTATGATTTGGGTATGACAACTCAATGTCCGGCAAATACAAAGAAAGATCAACATCATTGAATGTTTTGGAAATACCCATATGATTTGGCAAATCCACAACATAAGCATTATCATTGATCTTCTTTGTAATCTTGTAAGGGCCATACTTCTTTGGCTTGAGCTTGTTCTGTTGTCCTGCAGGAATCTGTTCCTTCTTCAAGAATATCATGACTTCATCTCCAACCGCAAATACCTTATACTTCCTATGCTTGTCAGCTGCTGCCTTGTACTTCTTATTTGCCTCGTGCAACTTTTGCTTGACATCTTCTTGAATTGCTTGAATGTGTTCGGCTAAGTCACTAGCTGCAACACTGAAACCTGGTGCCTTTGGCAATTTTACCAAATCTAATGCATGATTAGGAACTTTCATGTATACGATAGAGAATGGTGATCTTCCTGTTGAGCTATGCACTACGTTGTTGTAGGCAAATTCCGCTTGAGCTATGACTAGGTCCCATTGTCTTGGCTTGTCTTTGCAAACACTGCGAATCAGATTTCCTAAGGTACGATTCACCACCTCTGTCTGTCCATCAGTTTGGGGATGTGCTGTGCTGCTGAAATTCAAAGATGAATCAAACATTCTCCACAAGGTAATCCAGAAGTGACTCAAAAACCTTGTATCACGATCTGAAGTAATAGTTTTAGGGACTCCATGTAGTATAACAATCTCCTTAAAAAACAGTTTGGCTGTAGCTACTGCATCTGCCGTCTTCTTGCATGGGAGAAAGTGCGTCATCTTAGAAAACTTGTCAACCACTACAAAAACAGAATCCATACCTTGTTGGGTTCGCGGGAGACCCAACACGAAGTTCATAGACAAATCTTCCCAAATAGCATTGGGAACAGGCAATGGCATGTAGAGACCTGCGTTAGAAGAGTGCCCCTTAGCTGTTTGACATATATAGCACCTCGCCACAATAATAGAAACATCTCTCCTTGCTCTTGGCCAATAAAACCGTCCCATAACAGCTTCAATAGTCTTGTCTCTGCCAAGATGCCCTGCTAAGCCACCACCATGCAAATCCCGAATAATTTTCTCACGAAGAGATGTGCAAGGGATGCACAATTGATTTCCCTTCATGAGAAACCCATCATGCACATAGAAATCTCCTGACGGTTGCTGAGACATGCATTGTTCCCACACATGTTTGAAGTCCTCGTCTGTCGCATATAATTCTTTCAAGCACTCAAACCCAACAATCTCAACACTAAGGGTCTTGATCAAATCCACACGCCTACTCAAAGCGTCTGTCACTCGATTATGCTGTCCCGACTTATGCACAATTTTATATGAAAATTTATCAATAAAAGCAGACCATCTAGCATGCATATCACTCCTCAATTGCTTTTGGCTACTCAAGTACTTAAGAGCTTGGTGATCCGTGTAAAGAACAAATTCTTTGGCAATCAAGTAATGTTCCCATGTCTTAAGAGCCCTCACCACTGCATAAAACTCTTTATCATAAGTAGACCACTTTCTTCTGGCTTCACACAACTTCTCACTGAAAAATGCAATTGGTCTCTTCTCTTGGGACAACACAGCTCCTATACCGACTCCACTCGCATCACACTCAACCTCAAACAATTTGTCAAAGCTTGGCAAAGCTAAGACAGGAGCGGTACATAACTTCTCTTTTATCAAGGTGAAGCTTTGCTCTTGTTCTTCACTCCAATGGAACTTTCCTTTCTTTAAACACTCAGTAATTGGAGTCACAATACTACTAAAGTGTTTGATAAACCGTCTATAGAAAGTTGCTAACCCATGGAAACTTCGCACATCACTGACATTTTTAGGGGTTGGCCACTCTCTAATAGCTCGTACTTTTTCCTCATCTACCTTTACGCCCTCTTTGCTTATAACAAAGCCCAAGAACAACAAGCTCTCACTCATAAAAGTACACTTCTTCAAATTAGCGTAAAGTTTGTTTTCCCTCAACACACTCAACACATCTCGAATATGCCCCTCATGCTCATTAATAGACTTACTGTATATCAAAATATCATCAAAATACACCACAACGAATTTACCGATGAAAGGGCGTAATACTTGATTCATTAGTCTCATGAAAGTGCTTGGTGCATTGGTTAGTCCAAAGGGCATGACTAACCACTCAAACAACCCATCTCTCGTCTTGAAAGCTGTCTTCCACTCATCTCCAGGTCGAATTCTGATTTGATGATAACCACTTCTAAGATCAATTTTGGTAAAAATCACAGCCCCATCAAGTTGATCAAGCATGTCGTTGAGCCTAGGAATTGGAAATTTGTACCCAATAGTAATTTTGTTGATGGCTCTACTATCAACACACATCCTCCAACTCCCATCTTTCTTTGGTGTCAATAATGCTGGCACTGCACATGGACTCATGCTAGTCTGAATGTGCCCTTTTCTCAACAATTCCTCTACCTGCTCACGCAAAATCTCATTCTCCCTAGGACTCATCCTGTAGTGTGGTAGGTTAGGCAAACTAGCACCAGGAACCAAGTCAATGTGGTGTTGAATATCTCTCATAGGAGGTAGCTCATTAGGCAACTCCTCAGGAACCACATCATGAAATTCCTCCAACAATCTCTGCACCTCCACTGGAATTTGATTCACCTTCAGTGGCTTACTTACACTCGCTCCCTTGATAACCAATAAGTGAACCTCTCGAGTATCCTTATATTTCCTCACAAACTCAGTGTGTTTATGTGTAATGGTAAGAAAATTTCGCCCCTCCACTTTAGAAGCTTTGGTTTGATTCTTTTCCATTATGGGTAACAAAGTATAACGCACACCTTCTTTCTCAAGCTGATATGTGTTCTTCCTACCCAAGTGCTTAGCATCCACATCAAATTGCCAAGGCCTCCCAAATAAAATATGGCAAGCATCCATATCAACAATATCACAATAGACTTCGTCGGAGTACTTACCAGTAGAGAAAGGCACCCTGCAACGTTCATCCACATGTATGCCACCAACTTCTTTGATCCATCCAATCATGTAAGGGCTTAGATGTTTTTCAGGAGTTAACTGCATCTTTGCCACCACGTCTCTTCCTATGATGTTCTCCTGACTTCCACTATCAATAATCAACTCAAAGATTTTTCCTTTCACCGTACATCTCGTGAGAAAAAGCTTATGCCGTTGAGTAGTATCTTCATTCTTTTGAGATAGCATTAACTTCCTCACTACACAAGTATATTGCCCATGTCCATAATCTTCTTCGTCATCCTCCCCATCAGGCCCGCAATATACTTCCTCTTCAGCAACATCTTTATCTTCATTTTCTACAATGTTAACTGTTTTCCTCCTTAGACAATCACTAGATCGATGCCCAACCTCATTGCACTTGAAACATTTTAAAAGAATAGGCTTTACATAAGGATTAGGGGATTTTGGAAGATTAGAAGTAGTACCTCGAATGTTTCCCCCCATTGTAGCCTTATTAGGGTTGACTGTATGGGGTGGATTGGAGGGTTGCGCTCTCTGAACCGACTTGCCTTCATCAAAAGCTGCTTGTTTATTTTCATTCCCACTATACTGACGATAGTTGTCAGTACGAGCTCTCTCACTCAACATTAACTCAGCCTTTAAAGCTAAGTTCCTTGCTTCTTGCACACTCAGAACCATCTGAACCCCAATTTTATCACGAATAGTAGGCTTCAATCCATTTAAGTAACGAGCTGCTTGTTGATTGTCACTTTCTGACAATTGGTTTCTCTCCGCCAATCGCAGAAACTCAGAGGTATATTCATTCACACTCTTCATTCCCTGTGCACATCTTTGATAAGCTTTAAACATATATTGTTCATAGTCAGGGGGTAAAAACCTACCTCTTAACAGTTGCTTCATTCGTCTCCATGTCTGAACTGGCTGTCGGCCTTCCCTCAATCTCGTTTCTCTTAATCTCTCCCACCAAACAGATGCACCGCCCTTCAACCTGTAAGCCACTAACTTTACTTGTCGTTCATCTGGGATCTCCATGTATTCGAAAAAACGGTCAACTTCAGTGATCCAATCCAGGAACCCCTCAATATCAAGATCTCCACTAAAGGTGGAAATATCAACTTTTAGTTTATACTCATCGTTGCCCCAATGGTTGTGTTGATGCGCATTCCTCCTAACCCCTCTACCACCAGGGTTAGCTATTGCTCGACCAAAATCATCATCTTCATCGCTATCTTCAATCACTGGTCTTCTAGGATTAACAAGGACATGATTAATGGGTGGTCTTCCCACTCCGGCTTGATTCACCCCATTATTCAGGTTCCTGTCATCATCAACTCGTAGTAAGGTGCCCAATTGGTTGCTATGTTGCTCCAATCGCTGCTGGATAGTACGAGTTACTTCCCGCTGTTCTTCGATTGCTCTCCAAACTGCGGACAACCCCTGATCACCGTCACGAGGCTGGTTGCTACCGTTACCTTCAAGATTGACCATCTGATTGGTTGATTAACCGCTCTGATACCACCTGACGCAGCGTGTAGCGCGAGTGTGAAGAAAACACACCGAAATAAACCCTTGAAAGAGCAAACTTCAATGACTGAAGCTTGGCTTTCAAGAAGACGCAAAAACAAGACTGTTTTTGCTAAGAAAATCCAAATAGGTTGCTGAAATTTGATTAAGAAAAACTTGATTACAAACTCTAAATTCTAGGCATATTTATAGAATTTGGCTAATCCAAATCCATCTAATATTTGGAAAACAAAATCCAACTAAAATCCTAATATAAATAAATCCTAATCCAACATGAAGTAGAATCCTAAATCAAGTAGAAACATGAAATTGAATCCTAAATCAAGTAGAATTCTAAAACCTAAGAAGTATTAAAATAACATTATGACACTACTATTTTGGTGATATTGTTCCGGTTTGGTTGGGTCGGCCTTGGGCCGACTCATGATTGGTGACCGCATCACGTAGTGGAAGCGTGGTGGGATTCCAATGATAGTTGATCATTGGCGATAGTTGTTGTCACATTCCTAGGGTTAGCTAGGATTGTGATAGGAATTATGGGAGAAATCAGAATTGAAGGAAGGGGGAAATCAGTAGAAAGAGGGAGAGGAATTAGAGAACAAACAAGAGGGAGATTGGAGAGAAATCTTAGAGAGAGAAAAGAAAGTTTCATTCATTCAATTCAAGCATGACCATCCCATTTGTTTACAACAGCCTTATATAGGCATATCAGACTCCTAACAGCATCCCAACTCACCCATGTGCTCATAACCAATTGTTAAAATATCTCCTAACAATGATCATAAGTCTATTACTATATTACTCCTTTAATGCTCCTTAGGTCATGACAATTCCCCCCTTCTTGAGAGAGTTCTTGTCCCCAAGAAGTTGCAATAATAGCCATTGCTTCATCCAATTCTCGCCTTCTCTACCTGATTTATCTTTCTTTCTTTCTTTCTTTCCCCTTCTAGGCCTCTTCTTCTTCCTCGTTCTTAAGTGTCCAAGATCAATCCCCGGCATAATTTGGCCTAGAACTTCAATGGGAGCAACCTGATAGAGTTCAAACCCAATACACCCACCTTCTACAATAGTTGCCCAATCAAGATTGGCCTCCACTTTAAGAACACAATCAGCCATTGGTTCATCCCACCATGCAGTAGACAACAACTCGGATTTTCTAGTAGGAGTAAAAAACAACACAGTAGTGGGAGTTTTATTTCCTTCAGCAAAATCTTCAACTTCTTCAGCTAGCTCCCTTAGCCTTCCTACCAAAACCCGCATTGGGGGCTGTCTAATACCTATTTTAACCCCAGCCAAGGATGACTCAACCTTCTTTGGATCCAAAGACAAAGGAGCAATATAATTAAGGCATTCTTTAACTACATGTGGTCCATCACAATCTTGACCCAACCTGGGATAAATGTTGCAGGTATTCCCACTCTTAGCTTTCGGTAGGTCTAGAATCGGAGGAAGGACTCCAACACCAATATCTGTATAGATTGATGGTCATTCAATCAGATTTTCCTAATCCAATGCTATTCCATTTCCCACAAAATTCAGATATGGAACACCACCAAATCCTTCCACCCATGCACTAGCCACCTAGGGTAACAAGTTGGCTTTGGCTTCCTCTATCATTTCATCAATTGCTTCCCTATTATTTCCTTGCAGCCTTTCAATAGGTGCATCTTGGGGTATTATTTTTGTTTCTAACTTCTCAATCACTGCAGCTAAATCCCTCTTCAATTCCAAAAATTCCTTGGTGTCTCTTGTCATTCTTGTAAATTGATTGAATGGTTCAAGCATCTCTCGTTTTGGACTTCCGAGATTATCATCTGAATTATCCTCGTCAACAACCTCCTTTCCAAAGGAATCAAAATGTTTCTTTAATTTTTTTTTTTTGTCCAAACACCCTGGACCAAACCCTCAGAATTTCTATTGTTGCTGCCAGCACTATCCTGACAGCCACCTTCCTTATCAATTCTATCGAAACCAGTATCCTCCACGTTGGAGGTAAGCAATGAAACCCTTTCCCGCCATCTTGACTTCTCATTCGGCTGGTCCATTTTGAGAAATTCCTCTTTGTTAAAACTTTCACGATAATCCTTGAAGAATTTAACGAAAAAGCTGTAATGATACATCTTAGTAAGTATCATTGCAAACTCTTGCATCTTTTCGTGTAACATACGTCCGAATTCCTTGCACTCTCCATGTATCCCGTTGTTGGGTTTTGTGTCAATTCGGGTAGACTCATTAGTCAGCCTTTCCCTTGCTTGATTCCTCTGGCTGAAATGTTCATGACTCCTGTTGTTGCCAACTGAATATGTAGCCTTCTCATGCTGCCATTGAGGCTCTAATTGCCTCATAGGTGCACTGCCTCCCTTGACTTCACGAATAGGGCACCCTACTGAAAATGTAACATCCCTCTACTACACTAGAGACTCCATTGGTCTCATACGTGCACTACTCCTCCTGGACGAAATCTCACGGGCTGGAAAAGCAATAGGCTAAGAAACCGCAGTTCATTCCATCCTAAATCCCACATTTCCCTTCTGTGATTACCTCACCACAATCACCTCTGAAATTGTCCCAATAATTGGCAAATTACAGTCACCTCTGAAATTAGTGGCCGAGCGTCACTTGGTGGAACTTCCAGTTTCGTTGAATTCACCAATCTCTGGAATAATCAATTCAACGGAGTCGCCTTTAGATTACAAATAGAGATCACAACCAATAATTGATCGGATTGCACCCTGGAACCACTTGGATTGCTCGCTGTCAATTTCCGATCAACCTTGTTTCCTTCCGACTTAAATCTAAAATGGAAACAGTCCACTGCTCGGTCACTTTGACAGGGTTCACCACACTTCTGTTACTGTCACGCTTCCACAACTCAATGCCCGAAGATCACCGGCTCTAGACTGCCTTCAAATTCAACGAATAGTTCTCTAAATTCCACCCTAGGAAAGTAGAACCCGTAAGTTGAACGAGAGGTGATCGTCAAGCCCCGCACTGCCTTCGATCGGCTCTGTTACTATCCTTCAAAGTCGCCTCAATCAGTTCTGAGCAGCACCACGCTTGGTGACGATTTGTCCTTGATTCCTTAGGAATCATATCAGAATTGTTGGTCGATAGATTCTGTTGAAGCTCCTCGACAACTCGCTCATATCGCTGAAATTTCACAACTGAGGATTGATCGGTTTTGTTCACCAAATCGTTGGAATTCGCCTAGCTTTGCTTCAACGTACGGACAAGTTAGATCAGATTGACTGAAATGATCTCCTCATTTGATCAACGCTAATCTGGCTCACCGAAAATCACTCAAGGCTCTGCTTCGATCACGCCTTCCTTTTCGCTATCTGCTCATGAGCAAAATGAATTCAATATTACTAGTGGAGTCCCCACCCAATCACCGACCACTCTTTGGAATTCACTTGAATTCTTGAATTGATCTTGATTCCTTTCGGATGCTTGCACTCGCCTATCACACCGTAACCAAGGGAACTCGTCGCAATCCTTGTATTCGTTGGAATCACCCGAACTCTCTGCTTTATCGATTCCGTTGAGAGTCGTCAGAATCAACTGCTACCAATTGTAGGAATTACAGCCAAGGAACATTGGCTCTAATATCATTTGTCACATTCCCAGGGTTAGCTACAATTGTGATAGGAATTAGGGGAGAAATCAAAATTGAAGGAAAGGGAAAATCAGTAGAAAGAGGGAGAGGAATTAGAAAAGAAACGAGGGGGAGATTAGAGAGAAATCTTAGAGAGAGAAAAGAAAGTTTCATTCATTCAATTCAAGCATGACCATCGCATCTATTTATGGCAACCTTATATAGGCATATCAGACTCCTAACAACATCCCAACTCACCCATGTGCTCCTAACCAATTACTAAAATATCTCCTAACAATTATCATAAGCCTATTACTATATTACCCATTTAATGCTCCTTGGGTCATGACAGTTGTACAACAACAACAACAACATATTCAGCCGTTATCCCACTATGTGGGGTTGGCTACATGAATTCTAGACTTCTATGTGGGTTACATCCCAACAGATAGTTTGTCTAGAATTCATATTTGGATCCGACTAGGTTTTACGCTGGCTGTCGGCTACCTAACGCAACCCTCCTCCTTTATCCGAGCTTGGGACCGGTAGTGGATAATATCCCCTGGCGGAGTAATGATGAAATGAAGTTTGAACACCATCTTCACATGGAGAAATTTCATGAGATGGTGGTGAATGAAGATAATTGATATAGTTGTGTTCCATAACTTAGTTGACATGGTGAAACCAACAAGACGGTGAGAAGATTACAACAAAACCAACTGGGTCATGACAGTTGTGTCTTGGCAAATTCAATCAGGTGAGCTTCGTTGTGATTTCGAGAGGATTACAACAAAACCAATGGTCCTCCAACCATTGGACAGTGATTGGGTGAGGTGAGCGCAAGCAAGCAAGTTCGACCCAGACGGTGAGAAGCGATTCTAGGTGAGGCGAGCACAAATTCAATCAGGTGAGTTGTTGGTGTTGCTACTTTGATAGGTTGGCTTCGAAAATACCAAGCACAAGCAGATTCCTTGGCTGCCAACTCCTTCTACTTGAGTTAATCAAGTCCAAAATTGAAGGCAAAGCAGACCTAGATCTTGACGGATTTCGTTTGAGGCAGATTAAGTCTAGACGACTTCTTGAAGTTCAGCGCATTTGCTAAACTGAGGGTTAGGGGAGTATTGGAATCAGTTCAATAACCTAGTGGTAATTCCAATTAGAATCAATAGGCTGAGTCAAATTCTGGCGTCTGCCATAGCAATCGCTGAAGCAAAATGGGTGTTGAACCAGAAGTGGCAATCGCTAAAGCGGCATAGGGTTGTTGAACTAAGTTTCAGTGAATTTAGGTTTGCTGAATTTTAGTATCGAAATAAATTTCCAAAGAGGTCCTCAGAAGTTAAGTATGAGGTTGCTACAGTAGTGAATTTTCAAGTAATTGAACTAAAGAGATGGTTACAGGAGTTCGTGGAAGTGCACAGTCAAGGGAGAAAATAATCAAGGAGGAATGGGTCGCAACCAGAAAAGAGATTGATAACTTCAAACAAAAGCTGGACGATTTGATGGTTCTATTCTCACATAAGTTTCAGGTTAGTGTTTCAGGTTAATATTCCAGCTGAATATTTTTCTAATGAATATTATGCTTCCTTAATTCATATTGGATATGAGAGTTGCAATGAAAAGCATGGGCTACAGCCTAAAGGTTATACTAAGAGCTATCAGCGAATTAAAGGTATTCCTAAGGCTGCTGAGTCCCTAAGATTAGCCTGATTAGGAATGGATGATACAGAGGAGGAACACTTGGGATGAGGAGTTGGGGGAACTCACTCCACACCCTCAAGCCCGTGGATGGACATTCTTGCATTTGAGAGAGAGAGGCCTAGATGGTGGATCAAGAAGTGCGAGCGGGTGTTCTATCAATACCGAGTGGCAGAAAGAGAGAAGGTTAATATGGCTACAGCCTATTTAGATGTTGTAGTTGACGCTTGGTTTTAGAATTGGTGTAGAGGGAAGGTGGAATGGAGCTGGCCAGAGTTTGTAAGCGACTTGTGTACCTAGTTTGGAGAAAGGACAAAAACCGATGTTATCAACTAAGGTTGCTAATCAAGCAATGCAAGAAACTGATGAAGTAGCAGTGGAAGAGAAAGATAATGCTCATGCAGTTGATGAGAAGTATGAGGCTGATGAGGTCCTAAGAATGGGAATGGTAGCTGCAAAGAAAGAAGAAAAACCTAAATGGAATTAGGCAATTCAAAATGACAAGAAAGAAAAGGCAATTGTCGAAGAAGAGATCAAGGTTCTACTAGAAGAAAAATCTGTTGAAAGTGTGCCTTTGGTGTACTCCAGCAATTAGAAAGTAAAAGTCTCTCCACTTGAGGAGGTCTCTATTGAAGATGAGGAAGGAGAAGAGGTTGTGAAGTAGGGAGAGCTACAGTGTCGCATCAATTTTTTGCCCACAGAGAAGTTGGGTTGCAGGACTGATAGCTCATTTGGAACAATTTTCAATGGCAATAGGGAAGAGGTGGATGATTGAACTAGGTGTTGCAGCAAGTCATAGTACTGTTATTGTTGAGGAAAAAGAAAAGGGAAAGCCAAGTAAACAAAAAATAAGAGATAAAAACAAGAAAAGGCGCAAAAGAAACCAAATGGTGAAAATGGGCATTGGATGAGAAACAACGACTCGATTGTAATAAGTTTTTTTGGGACAAGAAACCTTTCAAGGAGGGGGAGTTGTCACGACTTAGTTACAATTGTCAATTAATTCTATTAAAGTGCACATGGGAGTTGTTTCTATAATATACTTTCAGTTAGTTGCCAACTGATGCCTATAAAAGGCTACTTGTAGGAGGATGGGGGTTATGTTGACGAATGAATGAATTAGAATTATGTTTCTCTCTTTTAATTCTCTAACTCTCCCTCAATTCTCTTTGTTTCTGTTCTGTCCCTCCCTCCCTTACTACTCTCTCTTTCTCGCATTCTTACCAAACTCCTTCCTAAGCCCTAGCCAAACCCTAGAGTCGTGACAATAGGCTGGAAGTAAGATTACAAAAATAAAAAGATGAAATTGAAAGATTAGAGAGGGAGAGAGAAATATCGCCTAGGCATCACACAATCCAAAGAAAGCATCAAGACTTAAGGAGATTGAATGTAAGTATTCATTCACTATCGGATAAAAGAGATTACAATGATATTTAAAGAGTTCTAGTAAACCTATTCTTACTAGGATTAGGAAATCATTTTTCCTACTGGGAACCTAACAAAATGGAAATCCTTTTCCTATTAGGAAACTAAACAAAATTTAAATCTATTGTCAATAAGACAAGGAAAAAGACTATAAATAAAAGCTAAACACTTCAAATAAAACCCTAACACACAATTAGAGTTACCAAAAAGACCTTAGGAACATTATGCAAAATGACAAAAATAACCCTCATGCATTAAAAAAGAACAATGCAAAATGACCAAAATAACCTAACTCTGTTGGAGCCACTTTCAGGCCCTGAGTGGGTTAGGTGGTGCCTCCAAAAGGAATGCATGCAAGTTTTGTTAATTATCAAGATATGTCAAAGCCACATATCCTCAATAGGAGGTTAGATTAGATATCAAGGTTCAAAACACACACACACACAAACTCAGAATTAGAAATGTCATTCAGAGTCAAGAAACAAAGCCCATTTTCAGAAAACAATTACCACAAACAACAACTACAGATATATTCATGTGTTTATATATACTTTAGTAATCTATGTACATTTAGACTTCACAAAACACCTTTTTTAATTTTTATTAGCATTCACCAAAAAAATTTAAAAAAAGAGTAAATATTATACTTATGTGCAAACCCCAAGTCTATGGATTTCATTGTCAAATGTCGATAAGTTCATAACAGATCCAAGGATTCCCCACTCCCATCAATACTAAAGTTTTTGCCTTTAAACCTTTTCTATTTTTTATTTTATAATTTTGAAAAAAACATAAGCACTTATTTTAATCAAGGACCTAAAGCTATTAAACAAGTGTGGAAGACTTAATAAACAATCATGTAATTACCAACAATTGTTTTATTTTATCTCTTTCTTGCAAGCACTGCATATTTCTTTTACTTGCTACAATTTTCTAAAATTTATCAATACTGTGATAATGAATCTGTTATTTCTGAGTTAAAAAAATTCAATAGATGCTCATTGAAAATTTTAATTGTTATATCTTGTGGAAAGAGAAACTAAGATTGCTCATTGTGAGAAGGCAACATGGCATCTCTTGACTGTATCCAAATTGCATCATAAATTGAACGTTCATCATGAATTAGCGCAACTCTACAAAGTACACTCCAACTCAAGAGATGAAACATGTTAGATAGAAACAATAAAAAGATCCAAGTAAAACATTCCTACTTTATAGGAAAATGTTTATGAAAATAAACCAAGGGACAACGGGAAGGAATGAACCACGTCAATTGAGTATTTAACTTAAAAGCAAAAACGGAGAACATACTGAGTGACAAGGAGCACATCAATGGTAGAAGGATCAATTTCGTCAAAGTATGGCAAAGCAGCCATGCCCGAGTACGCAGGATGAATTCCACAATCAAACTATACAGTGCAAACAAAAAAAAACAATAGTTAAATAAAATAAATGAAAAAAGTGAACCGACCCCAGCCACTATTAAACCAACACTGAGAACACAAATATTTCCATTGGAAAACCTACCAGAATTGTCTTCCCCTTGTAGGACATATGAACGCAAGACCGTCCTACTTCATTACCGGCACCTAAAGGGGTTATAATCAGCTTATCCCCTTCTCTTGTCGCCGGCGGATCAGGTCTCTTCAGAGACGGCGCGGGTTGTGCCGTTGAATCCATTCCCTTCAGAAGCAAAGAAGACGGAGATGACGGGACGCTGTAACACTGGAGATGTGAAGCCGGATCGGGAACGCTGTGGCGCCGGAGATGACAGGGCGAACGGAGCGAGAAAGATGAAGCAGTGGCGACGGACAAGGGACGCCGGAAACTGTGCAGCAGCAACGGCGGGCAGGAGATGATGGGTCACTGACGATGGACGCCAGAGATGACGATGCTGCCGAGGGAGGCGTAGGGAGACGAGAAACTGGTCGCTGCTTTCGGGTTAGGGATTTGGGTGGCTTGGAATTTTTTCATTTGTTTGAGGGTAGTATAGTCTTTTACTGGTCCCTCAAAGCTTTGATTTGGAGATGTCATTTTGGCGTGGAAATTATATTTGTAACCATACGTTTTGCTCTCTATAATTTATTTTTAATATTTTTAAAATATTTTAAAATAAAAATTTATATTTATTCTTTATTTAAGCATTTGACGTTCAATCATCCATTATCATTCTTCAAGCGCATACACTCACTTTCTCGATCACCATTGCCATAACCACTTTTTCACTCACAACTTAATATCGTGTAGCCAATATTACGCAGTGTTTGACAAAAAAAAAAGAGTATTCCTGTTTCGGTGAGAAAAAACACAATTTATAACATGTATGATTAGTTCAATCACATAATTTACATATGACGAATAAATTAAAAAAATAAGATTAATTAAAAAATAAAAAATACATTGTTTTGGGGGTTAAGAGATGCCCCGAACCCTGAGATTCTGGCGATTTGGAGTTCTTCGAACCTCAGGGTTCGGGGAATTCCTAACCGCCCAAACCCCAGCGTTCTGAGTGTTCGAGAAACCCCGAATCTCAGGATTCGATAAGCACCTGAATCCATAAATTCGAGAAAAATCAATTCTCTCAAACTCATAAATTCGAGAAAAATCATTTTTCTCGAAATCATGAATTCAAAAGAATTGCATTCTCCCGAAATCCAGAATTCAGAAAAATCAATTTCTCCCGAAATCTGGAATTCGGGAGAATCAATTCTCCCGAATTTCAGATTTCGAGAGAGACAATTCTCCTGAAATCCAATATAATATATTATATAATATTATACTATACTATTATATGTTTATTATATTATTATATATTATATTATATTATTACATATATATTATAACTATATACATATATATAATAATTTAGTATATAAATTATTTCAAATATATATAAATTATTCTGAATTATTATGTTCAGAATCTTTGGATTAATATTATATTTATTTTTTTAAAATTAATATTGTTTTAATCTTAATTTTTTTTGAATTAATTTTAATTTTTGATATCAATAACTCAAAAATTAAAACAATAATTTTAATTAATTTTAATTTTTGAGAAATTATGAGTTAATTTTAATTTTTGATACCAATAACTCAAAAATTAAAGCAATAATTTTAATAAATTTTAATTTTTGAGTTAATTTTAATTTTTTTGAGTTAATTTTAATTTTTCATACCAATAATTTTTATTAATTTTAAGATTAAAGCAACATTAATTTAAGAAAAAATAAATATAATATTAATCTAAAGATTCGTAACATAATAATTTAGAATAATTTATATATATATTTAAAATAATTTATATACAAAATTATTATATATATGTATATAGTTATAATATATATAATATTATAGTATATTATTTCGGGAGAATTGTTTCTCCTGAAATTCGGAATTCTGGAGAAACAATTTCTCCCGAATTTCGGATTTCGGGAGAAACAATTCTCTCGAAATAATATATTATAATATATTATATAATTCAATAATATAATATTATATATATTATAACTATATATATAATAATTTAGTATATAAATTATTTCAAATATATATAAATTATTCTGAATTATTATGTTCCGAATCTTTTGATTAATATTATATTTATTTTTTCTTAAATTAATGTTGCTTTAATCTTAATTTTTTTTGAGTTAATTTTAATTTTTGATACCAATAACTCAACTTAATCTGATCTAAATTAGATAAGTTCGGTTTTAATTTTATACATCATTTACTTTCATATTTTATATCATTGGTATAATTGCTTTTATAATTTTTGAGAAACTCTTTACTCCCGAATGGCGAGATTCAGGGAACTCCATACCCCCGAATCTCGTTGTTCGGGGGGTTAGGGGTTTCCCGAACATCGCTTTTCAGGGGGGCTGGGTTCCCCGAACAGCGATGTTTGGGGAACCCCGCCCCCCCCGAACATCGCTATTCGAGGGAAAATTTTTCCCCCAAACAGCAATGTTTGGGGAACCCCGCCCCCCCGAACATCGTTGTTTGGGGAAAAATTTTTCCCCTGAACAGCGATGTTCGAGGGAAAAATTTTTCCCCGAAAATCGGGGCTTCCCGAACTGAAAATTCTTTCACGAACAAAGAGATCGATTGCCTCTACATAAAATAAATCAAATATGGCTTACCTGCGATTTCGAGGTCGGCGGTGCTGTTCTGAAGAAGAAGACTAGGGTTTGAGCGTGTGGGTGTGTGTTTTGAGGGATGGGTGTGTGGAGGGTATATTTGGTATGTAAATGGTTGCAAAGAGTAAATTTAAGGATTGCAAATAGTAAAATTTAAAATTTTTATTACAATAGTTGCGATGAGTAAATTGGATGGTTGCAAATAGAATTTCCCTTTGGCATTTTGAAGATAGTTTCTCATTTCGAAAATGTTAAAGATAGTCTGAAGAATTTTTTAGTTATTTTTATAATTTGTAAAACTTTGACATTTAACGACTACAAAGAAACTTTAAGAAGCATGTTTTTGACGAACAAATATGTTTAGAAACGAAAACAATTTTATCTTTAACTAGTAAATAAATATATATTATATATATTATTCTAACCTTGTTTTTATTGTCTTTAGTTTTTATGTTATCTTTACTCTTAAAAATTTTGAATTTAAAAATCATCTCGCCTCAAACCTTTCGTCATTGTTCTCACTCTCAAGCTCATCGGTTGTCATTGTCAGCTTCCAACGATAGCTCCTTACTTGATTTTTGTGTGGCCCTCAATTCAAGTCTCAGTCCTCTCAACGTTGTCGTCAATTGGTTGGTGCTCAATACTTATGTTGTTGTCGATTTAGTTGTTTAGTAGTCAGTGCTTTGCTATGTTGCTCCTTCTTGCCATAGTCAATTTTATGTTTATTATATATGTTTGTTTGTATTTGTTTGAACTATTTTTATAATTATATCTATAAAAAAACGTTTATATTTTAAAAATTTACTATTTATCTCGTGTTTTTATTTTTTACCTTTTTAAAAAATGTGATTTCTCTTTTCTATTTCATATTGAAAACTTTTTTGTTGAGGCTAGAGGTGGGGTTGAGTTAGAATTATTTATAATTGAATTATAATTTAAATTTATATTTAAAAAAATTATAAAATGGAACTAAATAAATAATTAAATCATATTACAAATTTTATTAGACCCCAATTTAATATTTTAGATTCACCAAAATTATCATATACTACTAATCTATAGCACTAATAATAGTTTAATATATTCTTAAAAATTATAAGAGATACCAACAAATATATGTCCTTCATTGTAATGTAAATATTATTTACATTAAAAAACAAAATTTACATAAAAAATATTCTATATACAAATTAATTGTTTTTCATATGATTTTCAATGTTTAACTTGCATCTTAAAAATTTTTGAAAATAAAATGATGATACAAAAAATTGGCTATTAATATATTTATTAAAAATGAGTGCGAGTGACTCGTATATCAAATATAATATTGAATTACTATAAAAAAATAATTATTAAGACTACTCAAAACTTATCAAAAAAAAATATCTAATATCGAAAATAATCTTGGAGCAAACTTGCTTGGATATAAAAACATGATACAAGGGATAGATTTCATTGAGATTGCAGTCATTGCGTGGTTCTCCGTTGTTCATGTCCTTGATTTTGATGGAAAAAATAAATCACAGATAAAAATTTTGTTTCACTACGTAGGATAAATAATCAAACCCATAATTGACTGGTGCGAATGTCAACTTCTCGTGATCTAACGACTCTATCTATGCCCTGGGGGCGAAGAAAAAATCCCCTTCTTGTTTATACCAATTAAGTTAAGTCTGCAAAGTATCTTTAATGAAACTCCAAATTGGCGCCTAGCATTAATTTGGTGTCAAAATACACTTTAATGAATACACTAACTTTGGGCACAAACTTCAATCACTAATTTTGGTGTTGAGTGAATAATATAATGGTGTTATATTATTCACTCACCAACAAATTTGCTTTTTGATTTTATTTTCAATTTTGTCCTCCTAGTTATAACTTTAAAACAAATTATTCTCTTTATATCATATATTACTTTTATTATATTTATATATTTTGATTAATAATTAAAAATATAAATTAAATTATTATAAAAAATATATATGGATGAAAATATTTTATTAAGATTTGAGTATAATATTGAATATATTTTAAAATATTTAATATATATTACAAATACCATGTTGATATAAAATGAATTAACTTTGTTTATGCATATAAAAAAAATTTATTTCAATAATTTTTTGATAGAAAGATAATGTTCATAATGCAAAAACTTAATAATATAATAAAAATATAAAAAATAATAATATTTTTATTAGCTTAAATTAAAAATACATGATAAAAATTAAAAAAATAAAATAGAAAAACAATAACAACATGGCTTAAAATTGTTGTGTGGGCCTTTTTTTCATAAATTTAGTTATGGGGCAAAGTTAGTTGTGAAATAAGTGAGAAAAAAATATAGATAAAAGAAGCTAAAACAATTAGTTGAAATATTAAGTGAAAAAAATATTTATAGGAAAAATAGTTAATTTGATTTAAAATATTAGTTGAAAAAAAAAGATGGATAAATAATTAATTTGATAAAAGTTAAGTGAAAATAATTAATGTCGACATTCGGAAATGGTCAATCGAGATTCGTTAGCCCGTATCGATCCAGTAATCAATAAACAATGTACAAGAGTTTTTTACGTGATTCGGCCAGAATGATGTCTAGTCCATGACTGGTTCTCTTATCCTTCTTTTTCGAGTAACAGTATGTATTTTTTCCCTCTCATACAATAGCCTTCGATCCCCTATCTATAGTGTGGGATATTGATAGCTTTTACAAAGTTCAAGGTGGTGGGATCACATCGTGGGGGACAATGTGCCCTTATATTCTCCATAAAATAAGAAGTAAAAGTTCTGCACTACATGGGGCTGACTTTCTACTGATGAGAATGGACAGATATTAGATCTGGCTATTCTGCTTTATGGTCTTTATTTGCGAGCTGATTGGGTTAGCCAGTGAGCTAGAGTCGTTGCAGGAGCTCGCTTGCTATCGCAACCAGAGTTCGTGCTTTAGCAATTATACGACCTCGAGGAGGTGGTTTCAGCCTTGGGCCCATTGAGTCTTGAGAGGTTTGAGCCTTATCATTAGACTGTTCCTAGCCCAAAGAAGTCCACACAATAACCCAAGACGATTTGAAAATACCCGTAACATTAGCCCCCCAACTCACAGTGCGATCTTCGGAGTGCGAGCTGACGTGTGTTGACCGGATTGGGCTATGCAAGATGTCAATCCACCTTCCGGACTTCTACCCAATCGTTTCAAATTGCGTTGTTTCACGCCGCACGTCTTATTTGTGGTGCCTTTAATGTGCACGTTTCCCATAACCGTTCAATCATCTTGTCTGTGGTCCCTAGACTCCTGCGTACCACCATTGGATCTAGGACAGCTCGTTGGCCTCTTGATCCGATGGTGGAGTACTTTAAACTATAAAAGTAAGGGGAAATTCCTTTCCTCTCTTTAACGTGTCATTTAAAAATACTCTTCGCTTCTACAACCTTCTTCTTCCTCTCGTATTCAAGACTCCATTGCCAACAGTTCCGAAGCTTCTTCGCCCTTCACCATCGCTTTCTTGTTGGTTTCTCCCGCCGACTTTTGTAGTAATCGATCAAGAATAGTACGTATCTTGTAGTCTTTTGGTTTATTTTGTCCCTACTCCCATTCTTTCCGTTGATTCCGTCTTCATGCCTCACTTTTTAGCGATGACAGTTTGTCTCTTAGGGCTAGCTTTTTAAGAGGCCTAACAGGCTTAGAAACTCAATCCCTTTTCTTTTGAGTCATACCCTGTTGCGATGAGCACGACCTGATAGGTAGAAAGTGTCCCTAAGAACTTTGGTTTGTGAGGGCCAATTTGTTCTCAGCAACCTGATACGATTTTTTTTTTTTTTGTCTTTTCATCGTAGATATCTACATCAGGTCAGAAGCGTCGCAACCAGGGGGTAGAAGACAATGATACATCGAGCTTTTCAGGGGACAGCAGAGGGATCTATTGTGGATTGCTCAAGACGTGGTTTTGTTTGACTCTGAGGTCGTTGAGAGAGTTTCTCGGCGCACCGCCCCTGTAGTCGCCTTGCGAGCTGCCGAAGAGAGTACAACTCACGAGGTCTTCAAGCGCTATCCCTCGAAGCTGACAATCAGCAATCTGAAGTTATGCGCCTCCACATACCGCCTTCCCTGCCGCATACGTCTGATGGTGCCTTTTCCTAGTGACCATGCAGCTTTTCCTCCTACGGGATTCGTGTCTGTCAGCCCCAACACTTAGAGTTTGGCTTTAGGTTTCCGATCCAACCCTACCACATAGACATTTTAAAATGACCTGAAACTCACCCCTTTCCAACTGACTCCCAATTCTTATGCCCAGATAACCTCCTTAGCCCTTCTCTTAAAAAAGAATGAACTTCCTTTTCCTACTCCCAAAATCCTTAGATACCTTTACTCTTTCAAGGGTTCCAAGAATGGGTTGTATTACATGGCAGCTCGTTCTTCAGACTGTAAGAAGCTCTTACCTCAAGGGAAGGCAAATGGAAAGTCCAGCGTAGGGGACTACAAGTCCCAGTGGTTCTACGTTTTCTACTCTTCCCTCAAAGACCTCAATAATTTCAGCTTCGTCCTTAAACCACGTAAGTAGTTTCTAGCTCGCACTTGTAATAACAATTTACTTGTTGTCATTTCTTATTTACAAGTCTTTTCAATTTCTTAGACGTCGCTGCTGGGCAGCCCGAGCTGACCATCTCCGAGGCGCAAGAACTTCAACAAGCTTCTGAAGCGAAGACTAACGAAGACAACTGTGAGTTCTCCGAATCTCTACTTTGCGACTATTAGCTCTGTAACGCCCCATAAATACCAATTTAATTTAATTTTGGGATGATTGGATTTAAAAGAAATATTAAAATAAGTTGTTGGGATTAAATAAAAATTTAATTATATGATTTTATGGAAATAAGAAATTTAGATAATTAATTTGGTTATTTTAGGAATTTCTGGAATTACAAAAAAATTAAAATAAATCGAATTGTGGGATTTTTAGAAGTTTCGGGCATAACTGTAATTAAAATAGGGGTGAGAGTGTAATTAATGGAAAGTTAGGGGTGCTGGCGTGATTCACGGAAAGGGGCCCAAAATCACCTTAAATATAAATTAAGTTATATACATATCGAAGACACATGCGGGCGCGAGCGGTCGCGCGCGAGGCTGCCAGGCGGTGGACGCGGCTTCGAGTCGCGGGGGCTGCGCGCGCGAAGAGGGAATTTTGCTGATTTTAATCAGCCACTGGACGTCCGAAACGACGTCGTTTCGGTGAGGCGGTGGCCTCCCAGTGGCTGGCCCTCGCGCTGCCACGTGGCCGCGCCTCAGCCGCTCGTCCCGCCTCCAATTTAAGCCCGATTTCGGGCGTTTCTTTTGCTCAAATCAGTGAGCAATTTTCTGGAAAATTCCAGTGTGTTGGCGACGCAAAGTTGGGGGATTTTGGTGTAAAAAAGTTGGATTAAATCAGGTTTAATCAGCGATTTAATTATCCAGGTATGTAGAGCACCTAGTAATTAATATTCTGTACGGTCAGAATTTCATTTTGAGTCCAATTTTATTAATTTAGACAATTAATGCGATATTGCAGTTTGTATAATTTTTACTGCTTTTGGACAAAACGAGCCTAAGGATACCTCTGATAAGGCAAGTTCTTCTTACCTATCTCGTCGTTTCTTTCGTTGGCGATTTATTGGACCTCCCTTCGTTTCTTTCGGCTATTAATTAATTATGAAGTTTTTAAACGGTTAGTTTAAGATTTAATTTATTAAATAGATCTTGTGAGTTTTATTCGTTGGTTGCCTACGGGGGTTTGTGCCACCCCCCTGCCTGTTGGGAATGATGCCGTACTCAACCGGGGCTAGGTTCTTAGCTGTTGGGTATTATTATTGGATTTTTGATTATTTATTGGCTAGAGCGGTTGTGCAGTAGGGGCAGGGGTTGGCTTTTCGGTGTAGGTGTGACTGTCGTACGGTCTATCTTAGGCCGTCAGATGGTCTCTCCTAGTCACTGACTGCTGACCGGTGCCAGGCACTGCTGACTAGCTCTGCCGTTATGTGATTATAGCATGTCTGTTTATATTATATTCTTGTGGCATGGTTTGATGTGTACATGGGTACGGGCTGCATGTTGGGATTATCATGATTTGGTCATGCTTGGTCACGGACATTCTAGTTTGGTTAGGTTGCATCCAGCACGGGCATATGCATCGCGTGTGGCTTACTATATGGGCGGAGCATGGCCTGATGCCTGGATGTATGGGCGCCTCGTATCACGTTGATGCTCACTACGCCGTTGCATTTTATGTGCATTGCATGGCTACTGATAGTATTTAGTTCTCGGACGGGAGTACCGTTCCGAGGGAGCCTATGGCTCGGTTGTCGGGAGTACCGACGTGGATACGGGTGACGGGAGTACCGGCCCGGGACAGTGCGCACAGGTTTGTTGAGGATATTGTTGCCTTTCAGGGCAGCGGCAGGTTGGTATGGGACTTGGGTGCCAGGTGTCTTGTGTGGGCCCCAAGGACCAGTATGTGCTTTTATTATGCTGCACTGTTGTGTTGTAGCGTCTCATGGCTTGTGTGTACTTGTGGGGCTGTGTTTGGGATGGTCTCTTCTCTATTTATAGCCTTTCATTTCTCATAAACTTGCTGAGTCTTGCGACTCACCTTGCTTTCCATCATTCCAGGTAAGGGTAAAGCCAAGGCCGAGGGCGAGGATCGTTCCACTTAGCAGCCGGCCGTGTTGGTTCGGTGTACAGTTAGTCGCCCCCGTCAGCTCTGATATTTTGTCGGTACTTTTGTCTTTCATTTTTGACTGTGCCGGATTATTCTCTGTATCTTTTGTTGTTGGCACAGGCGTCTGTATATTTTTATATACACTCCTCGACCGCTGTTCTAGCGGGGTACTTGTAGACATGCATGTATATCATTTTGCTTATGTTGTGGTGTTTTCCTTTATGTATGCATGTCAGGGTATTTCTATCTTGTGTTTGTTTCTCTTCCCTTACGTAAGCGCTTCCGTTCGGATAGACCGGGTGGTTGGGATATCCGGGCGGGGGTGCTTACAAGCTCGCCCTTCCTTTCGGCATTAAGGAAATCAGGAAGGACGACATTGGAGTTCGTGGCCAAGGGGAGATAAGGCCGGTCTTTGACGAGGTTGACTTTAGCGGGAGCCCCATCAGGGAGAGTAGTGCTCGCAGAAAAGTCACGGTTGCAGCCTCACTAGCGTCGTCAGATGCAATGAAGCTTCAACTTGAAAGACCTGGCAGCTCTGCAATCTCGAGCTTACCCGAGGTTGTCCGCGCCTCATCCTCTCCTGCCCAGACTCAAAGGGTGGAGCCTTATGTCGAGGCGATCAGCAGGAGTCACGACCTTGTCACTCAGCCCGGTCCTGATCCCACACCGACCGCCATGACTTCTTCAACCCCTATTTCTGTAGGCACTTCCACACGGCTTCAAGCGGCGACATCGGTAGTGAATCGTGGCAAGTCCGTGGTTCATGAGGAGACTCTTGCTGCCAAGAGCAAAAGAAAAGTTCATCCTACCTCGCAGGCCATTCGACAGGCCCAGGTAAACAAGAGGAAGATGACGACTGCTTCTAACGAGTCGAGTAGATTTGAGGTCGAGGCTGGAGGGAGGTACTTCGCCCCCTTCTTGATAGCTTGGTAGGTATAATACCCGAGAAATTCTAAGGGACTCAAGGGTAATTTATCTTGGGGCAAAAATGGAATTTAAGGACAAATTGAGGGTATAACGGTAATTTATTACTGTATAGATGATTGAATCGACTGCCGGGAGTACCCTGGAGCCGAGATACCAAGGGAAACTTATATGGAATTAATGAGCACCCCGAGATAGGATTTATGGTGCTGAAAGAAGTTGAAATGGTAACAGTTTTCGGTACAGCTAAAAAGGCAGTTGCCAAATAGGCTGCAATATCGAATTGTCGTAGATGACTTTTTGAAAGTCAACGGAAGCTTGAGGATGCTTCGGTTTTTCATAAGGAACAACCCTTCAGAAGTTTCAGGAAGAAACGAATGGATTTGAGGCCAAAACGAAGATTCGGGCCTAAGTGCAATTTTTAGAAATTGCTAGAGGGAGGCCGAAACAAGGTTGTTTTGGAATCTTCGAGGGTCAAAATGATGTTTTAGGTCTTGAGGGGCTTAAACGAAATTATGGAAAGTTGAGGGGTTTAGTGAAAAGGGCTAAAATGAGATAGCCAAAAGTCAAGGGGCCAAAGTGCAATTAAAGGAAAGTTTGGCCAATCACCACCAAGTCTCCGGTCGTCGATTTCGGCCGATCCAACCGTAGGGATGGCACGAGGGTTGGTCGGGGATCATTTTTTGTAAAGGAAGGAGGGGGCAACGACCACTCGAGTGGTCGGATTTTGAAGGAAAAGCCGACCAGAAAACTGGTCGGAATGTCGCGACCTGCAAGTCGCGATTCTGGTCGGTTGGAGCCGATTCGAGGCTCACCCAGGGACGGGTGAGACTCCTAAGAGGATGGGTAAGGCGGCCAAGGGCTTTGGGAAGTTCGATATTGCCTATAAATAGGCGTTTATGGTGGCCGAAAATGGAAGAAGTTTGTGCTTCAAATCGGCCGTGTTTTCGAACAAATTGGGAGCCAAGACCATGGGGCTTTTGTTGCCCATGGCTTGAAGATCAATTTTGGAAAATTTGGAGTGTTTTGGTTAAGGTTTGAAGGCTATTCGAGGCTCGCCGGAAAGCGGAGGCGGTGCGCCTGGCCGAGAATTCGAACGGCCGGTTGGCCGTGGTCCGGACCTCCTTTGAGGGTCAAACTTGGCCATGAGGATCGACTAAGAGAGGGCTTCAAAGTGGTGGAGTCAGCCCCGATCGCCGGCGACCGGAAGGCCGGAGAAGACGACCGGCGCGTGGCATACACGCGCTGGTCTTCACGCGCGCCCAGTCGCCCTAGGCGCGTGCAGTCGCGTGAGGGCGCGTGGGGATGAGGAAAAATTGGGAAAAATGATGGAAAAATCAGGAAAAATATTTTATGGAGGTTTGTGCAAAAAGATTGGGATTTGGGATTCCCGATGCCTCGATTTCTGCACCAAAGTGCCTCGTTTTGCGTGAAAACGCAATATTTGGGTAAGTCCAGTATTTTTCCTTGAAATTTCATAGCATATAATGAATTGTTGTGAAGTTAGATTTGAGGAAATAGTCTCGGTATATTTATTGGGATTTTTAGAAGGAAAAATGAAGGAAAATGAAAGGAAATAAGAAATAAATAGAATATTGAGGATATTTAGTGATTAAATATTATTTTATGTTTGAGGATATCGAGATGATAAGATTGGTGCAACTTTTGAGAGTTGGCACGAGAATCGAGGTGGGGCACGCATATCGAGGCGATGCACGCTTTTCGAGGTGTCTTTGTCTTTGGGCAAAGGTGAGTGGTATTCTCACAAGAAGTTATATTCATGATATATTTGTTGTATATGCATGTTATTATGATTGCAATGTTCATTTGTCATATTGCATTGAAAGTCGTGATATTTCCATTGCACGATATTATTGTCATATTGAAACTTGTGCATGGGGATGGGATGATACCCTCGGAGTGTAGCCGTAATTCCCCTCGGGCGTTGAAGGAATAACGTTTGGCTTTTCCCGTAGACGTTCGGGATTTGCCGAGGATTCCTAGCCGGGCTGGGGATGCCTGGGAAGTTACATTATGGGTATATGTTGTTCATGTATTTGCATCATACATCGTATAAATATTTTTGGACCCTCACTAGAAGTTTCATCTTCTAATGGGTTATGCCCCTGGAACATTCAACGTTCCAGTTGAGACTTGCAGTTAGCAAGGAGCAGGTTGAGATATGACGGCACGTGATGGCGTGGCCGATGGATTCAGCAGGAGATTTCCAGTATTTAATTTATTGAGAAATGTATCTGATGTATGCTCGAGGTTTCATATGATTTGCACTTAGGGTGTTAAATGTTATCTCGGGAGACGTGTATCAATGTATTTTTATATTTGAAGATATGATGGTAATATATGGTACGAATTCTTTACGATATATATACAAGTTGAATTCAGGTATGTACCGTATCAGGTTTCGATTATTGGTTCCGCATTTGATTTGTTGGGGTTTCCCTTTGAAATACGGTATTTGATGTATAAGGTAAAGGGAATATGTATGTATACGATGGACCCCAGCATAGTGGCACGCCCTTCGATGGGACGGGGTGTTACAGTTGGTATTAGAGCGAAAATGTTGAGGACATAGGAAATGTCTGAAACTTATGTGACTCTAGTATAGATGATATTAGAGCGAACCTAAGGAAAAGGTCGCGTGTGGCTAGATAAGTAAAGCCACCGTAAGATTTGGGTATTGACGGTTACTGGATAAGTGCGTTGTTGTGGAAGTGCATGTCTAGGCTAGTTCTGGCTAAGGAAAGACTTGGTACTTAAGTGCGTCCATTGTGACCCACCACTCTTTCCTGGGAACTTACCTGGTGTACTCTTCACGACAGACATTATTTCAGTAGACGACTACTATTCCCGGTGAATAGTAGAATACCTGATAGAAGTTAGATCGAGCAGAATGATCTAACTATTGGAATAAGGATCCGATGATATGATGACTCGGTAACCATGATTATGGATCCGAGAGATTTTTGAGACTATTGATTTGAGGACGTTAGTCAAAATCATTGAAAGGAAAGATTAGATAACTGGTAGTTATCGAGGATGATCGGATCAGGAATGATTAGTCTGATGATGCATGACCTAGCTGATGAGTTAAGATCAAAGGATAAGTATTTTCGAGGTTCATTTAGTAGCCTTGGAAATAAGATATGGGATCCCACGGATTGGGACAAACGAGAGGCCGAGAATGGCCAAATGATGGCGCATGAGTGCGTCAATTGATGAGGCGAAAGTGGTGCAACTGATGAGACTCGCAAAGGTGGGATAGGAAACCCTAGCAGGGTGACAGGACTACTGGTCGGTGTTCGCAGTGACAGATCTGGATCTAGGGACCTAGCAGAAGGCTTGTGATGAGCTTACGATCAACGTACCGGGGAAGCTAGTTAGCTGTCTCGCGGTATGAGTCGAGGACTCAGGATCTAAGTTGCTTAGTGTACTGCCGAGGAGACGATCAGATGCTGAATATCTGGGGCAACACAGTAGGGTTTGTACCTTGTAGGGGAGACCTAAGTCCTAATAGGTGCGAGGTGTGCCACTAGCTATGATAGATCAAGGCCGGAAGCCTCAGGAATCTAAAAGAGACAGATTAAATAAGGACTGTGTGTCCTATTTAAAGATTGCAATGGGATCATATGATGGTCGTGTTGGGTGGATCGAAGAAAAGCTACCTGACGTATGAAATGGAAAGGAAAGATGCATGCTCGTGAGCCGTGTAGGCGCTACCTATGAGGTGATGGAATCACTAGGCCATGATGAGGGCCTAGAATGAAGGTTCTTACAGAAGGAGTTAGAGTCAGGGCAGCGACGACGAATGATATTTCTTAGAGGACTACGACGAGACCGTTCAGTTTTCACCCGAAATGTACCCGAGTGAGGGTCGACGTATGATGTAGGAGTAAGCCTACCATATGATGGGGGTGATAATGACAGCTGTGTGCTGGCTAACGGAAAGAGTAGTGCCTAGGAAGAACTAATTTAATGGTCGTGTGCCGATAGTCAACTGGATCTGAAGAACGAAAGGCGAGAGTCAGTGGATTCTCGGTAAATGAGATTTCAGGTAGTGGAGCATGACCGGTCCAAAGGCTTGACCGATGAATAGTGAAATGGTAGTCTCGACTCGAGGTAGAGTTCGGACACTAAAAATGAAAGATGTGCTTAATGGGTCGTATCGACCGTTAAGGAATGATAAGGAAACCTAGTCAACAGAGGTCGTAACTATGGTTTAGTGTGCTCAATAAACCTGCATAATCAGGTAAAGTGGTAGGTAGTCAATCCGACGAAGAGAGCTTAAGGGGCACCATGACAAATGATGGATAGAAAGCCATGAAGGCAAAGGAAATCGAGTTCTTGGAAGATAAATGGAACCAGATATTGTGATCTGATTTGGGATCTTCGAGGATTGATCGGTTTGTGAATCTTAAGGAATTTCTTGAAAAGAAATGATTGAGGATCTAGAGGTTCGTAATGGAACTTTAGAGTTTTCAAAGGAAGAAATCCAGCGAGGATTAGAGTATCGTAGGTAACATAAGTACCTGCCTGCTCTTGCTGGTAGTAAGGTTATGATTGTCGTCTTGAAGATTGTGTAAATCTTAGACATGATTGAAACGATCAAGATGATGGCAGATATGCCAAGATGATAGGTCGCAGTAAGAGAAGCTGCAGATCCAAGTTGATTGAGGATTCGAGATTTTCGATTATGGAGATTGGAACTCTCATATGGCTAGACAGTTAGTCTAGGAAGCCTTGGTGGCTGATTGGGAAATGTATCGCTAAGAGAGGTCAGCAGGTTATGGAAATTAGAAGCCTGTCGAGATATGGTACGGGCACTTGCGGTCAATGAAAAGCCGTAAGAAGAATTGGAAGATGATAGGATATATTCTCGAAAGATTCATCGAGATTATTTCTTAATGATGATTACCCATGATAACTTGAGGTTATAGGATGATTAGCCATGTGCGGCTTGATTGAGGATGTAAATTATCAGGCTTTGTAAGAGATGATAATTAAGAATCGATATCTTTTATCTCGAATTTGATGAATAATGAAACAGCCGCAAGAGGCTGAGATATTTGTGATTGATATATGATCGAGATTAAGATAAGGAAATAAGGTATTTTGAAATCGATGTTTCGATGATAAGGATATTGAGATGATAATCTCGGAATTGATGATTTGACCAATTTACCATTAGCATTGATGTTGCGTTGGTAATTGTGTCTATTGATGATATGATGGTGTACTCCTCGGATAGGGAGACACGTGAGGAACATTGAGGATCTCAGAATTGATGATACGATAGTATACTCCTCGGATAGAGAGACGCATGAGGAACATTGAGGATAATGTTAAAGAAACATCACGATAGATGTTGTAAATGAAATTGGCTTGCTAGGTAGTAAGCAGATCATGAAAGAATTGATGAGAGCATGAGGCTTTATAATGGTAAACGTGAAATCAAGATTGATTGTCATAAGCACCACGAGGATTCAGAAGTATCTGAAAAGTAAGATGTCCTGATAGATTTCGGGAGACGAGCCAAGAGTTTCGAATAGATGATGGTTCGAGGAAAGGTTGGAAACCGAAATGAATGTAACTCTGAATATGATCAAGGATCCGTAAGATTTGGAGACAGGAGCACAGGCATGATGATAGGACCGCTACGGCCCAGGCGTCGCATTCAGGTACGTCGGGAGCAGGGGACGGTTCAGGTGCTACAGTGCTTAGAGATTTTATGGCCTTACGTCCACCAGAGTTTAGTGGAGGCGCTGATGCGACGGTGGCTGAGGATTGGTTACTAGCAGTGGAGAAGCATTTGAGGTCCATAGACTGTGCAGAGGCCCACAGAGTTCGGCTGGGGACTTTCTTGTTACGAGGTGACGCCGAGTGGTGGTGGGAGACCACCAGACAGCGATATGGAGATGAGGGCCCGACCTGGGCACAGTTTGTTGCAGCATTCAATGAGACCTATGTACCGGCTTGGATCAGAGAGCGGAAGGTGTTTGAGTTTATCGAGTTACAACAGGGGAGCAAGACAGTCACGCAGTACGAGACTGAGTTCGTGGCGCTATCCCGTTATGCTCCAGAGTTAGTGACCCCTGAGTCGCGCAGAGTCAGCAAATTTCAGAGGGGATTGCGACCAGAGATTCGTCACGCCATGGCAGGTATCGAGGCACCCGACTTTCCCACGGCTGTTCAGCGGGCCCACGCAGTGGAGAGGGACCGATTGGAGGCTTGAGCAGATCAGTTAGTCATGAAGGGTGCAGGGAGTAGCAGTAAGAAGAGGAAGTGGGATGCGAGCAGTCAGAGTTCAGGGTTTCCACAGTGCCGGCAGTGCGGGCAGAGACACCAGGGGCAGTGCCGGGATGCACGTCGGGATGTATGTTATCGCTGTGGTCAGCCGGGGCATTTGAGGAGAGACTGTCCACAGGCGCCTAGACCGACTACACCAGCCCCACCAGCTACACCGGCCACAGGGCAGGAGATTATATGTTTTCGCTGTGGACAGAGGGGCCATCGAGCGAACAGGTGCACCCAGCCAGCACAGAGTGGAGGGCCACGGACCGGAGGTGGAGGACCCAGACCAGTTCAGAGACAGTCTGCACCTAGGGCACAGGGTTCAGGGGCACCATTACCTCTTCCAGCAGCACAGCGCCCAGGGCCTACAGAGAGAATTCAGATGCAGGGACAGGTATTTGCAGTGTCAGCGGCCGAGGCAGCTGAGAGCAGTGATATAGTACAAGGTATACTTTCTCTCTATGGCCATGACGCACGTGCCCTATTTGATACAGGTTCCACCCATTCCTTCATAGCACCCCATTTGTTGCATAAGATCCCAATCCCATGTAACCCCTTACCATATGATTTATCTGTTTCGACGCCGGGAGGGACGGTGTTGTTGGGAAGTGAGATGGTCAGGGATTGCAAGATAGGGATTCACGACCAGGTGTTTGTGGGGGATCTTATTGTTTTGGCGATCCAGGATTTTGACTTACTATTGGGTATGGATTGGCTCTCACGGCACTATGCTCGAGTTGATTGTCGGCGGAAGGTGATTTCATTTGAGTACCCGGGGAGACCAGTTGTTACATATCGGGGTGTGAAGCCAGTAGTGACTACGCCGATGATATCAGTTTTGCACGCTGAGAGGCTTATACGACGTGGGTGTGAAGCCTATTTTGCATTTGTGACTGTGATAGCTGGGGAGAAGAAGGAGTTGGCTGCCTATCCTATGGTGCGAGACTTCCCAGATGTATTCCCAGATGAGCTGCCGGGACTACCACCGCACCGAGAGATTGATTTTGCAGTTGATCTGATACCAGGTACGCAGCCTATTTCCAAGGCTCCTTATCGTATGGCTGCTAATGAATTAAAAGAACTCAAGGTACAGTTGCAAGATCTTTTGGAGAGGGGTTTCATTCGACCGAGCACCTCGCCATGGGGGGCTCCAGTATTATTTGTGCGTAAGAAGGACGGGTCTATGCGACTGTGTATCGATTACAGACAGCTCAATCAGGTGACAGTTAAGAATAAGTACCCCCTACCTCGTGTGGATGATTTATTGGATCAGTTGCGTGGTGCATCGATGTTTTCCAAGATAGATTTGCGGTCAGGTTATCATCAGGTGCGAGTCAGAGATGAGGATATTGCGAAGACCGCATTTCGCACACGTTACGGGCATTATGAGTTTGTGGTCATGCCGTTTGGGCTGACCAACGCCCCTGCAGTATTTATGGATTTGATGAATAGGGTATTCAAGGAGTATCTGGACTCTTTTGTGATAGTTTTCATTGACGACATCCTAGTCTACTCACCGAGTCCTGAGACACACGAGGTGCATCTGAGCATGGTTCTGCAGAAGCTCAGGGAGGAGCAGTTGTATGCGAAATTTTCCAAATGTGAGTTCTGGCAGACTCGAGTGGTATTTCTGGGACACGTGGTCTCAGGAGAGGGTATCTCAGTAGATCCGGAGAAGACCAGAGCTGTGATGGATTGGCCGAGACTGATGACAGTGACAGAGATCCGGAGTTTTCTTGGTCTTGCCGGATACTATCGACGGTTCATAGAGGGCTTTGCGCGACTAGCATCACCTATGACCAAGTTGACAAGAAAAGGCGTCAGGTTTATTTGGGATGAGTCTTGTGAGAGATCCTTCCAGGAGTTGAAGCGGCGTTTGACTTCGGCGCCAGTACTGACGATACCCAGGAGTGGTGAGTTATTTACTGGATACAGTGATGCCTCATATGCAGGGTTAGGATGTGTTTTGATGCAGGATGGCCGGGTGAACGCTTATGCGTCCAGACAGTTAAAGAAGCATGAAGAGAATTATCCTACCCATGATCTGGAGTTAGCGGCTGTGGTATTTGCTTTAAAGATTTGGAGGCATTATCTTTTTGGTGAGAAAATCCAGATATACACCGATCACAAGAGTCTCAAGTATCTCTTTTCACAGAAGGAACTTAATATGAGACAACGTCGTTGGTTAGAGCTCCTCAAGGATTATGATTGCGAGATCCTCTATCATCCAGGTAAAGCCAATGTGGTTGCAGATGCACTGAGTCGCCGTGGAGCATCAGTTGCAGCTATGATAGTGCAGGAGTGGTTCTTACTGGAGCAGATGAGTGATCTTACGATTTCAGTGGCATCAGACAATCCTACTCTCTATTGCGCTGCTATGAGTATCCATTCAGATCTAGAGAGTCAGATCCGTGATCGACAGCGACAGGATGTGGAGCTTGGCGAGATCATGGCTGATATGGAGAGATTTGGGCCATTGGGGTACAGTCAGAGGGACGATGATTTGCTATTGTTCAGTGGACGGATCTGTGTGCCGAGTGACAGTGATATCAGGCAGAGGATCCTAGAGGAGGCTCATCGTTCTCCCTATACTATCCATCCAGGAGCGACGAAGATGTATCAGGGCTTACGACGTCAATACTGGTGGAGCGGTATGAAGAAGAGCGTGGCAGATTTTGTATCACGGTGTTTAGTATGCCAGCAGGTCAAGGCTGAGCACTAGAGGCCCACGGGATTGTTACGACCTCTATCTGTGCCAGAGTGGAAGTGGGAGCGCGTTGCTATGGATTTCGTCTCAGGATTGCTGTTGTCATTTCGGGGATTTGATTCGATATGGGTGATTATTGACCGATTGACTAAATCGGCACATTTCCTACCTGTTAAGAAGACCTACCCTATTCATCGACTGGCCAAGTTATACATTGATGAGGTGGTGAGACTGCACGGAGTACCAGCCAGTATTGTGTCAGACAGGGATCCCCGGTTTACTTCACATTTTTGGGAGGCGTTACAGAGTGCTATGGGGACCCAGTTGACTTTCAGTACAGCCTTCCACCCCCAGACTGATGGGCAGTCGGAGCGGACCATACGGACTTTGGAGGATATGCTCCGTGCCTGTGTACTGGACTTCCATGGGAGCTGGGATGATCATTTGTCACTAGTGGAGTTTGCCTACAATAATAGCTTCCAGGCCAGTATTGGGATGGCACCATTTGAGGCGCTGTACGGGCGACCGTGTAGATCACCACTATGCTGGACTGAGACTGGGGAGCGAGCACTGCTTGGACCGGAGTTGGTAGAGCAGACGACAGAGAAGATCCAGTTGATTCGGGCTAGGATGAAGGCAGCTCAGGACCGTCAGAAGAGTTATGCGGACAGACGACGCCGGGATTTGGAGTTTGATGTGGGTGATCATGTTTTTCTTCGAGTCATGCCCATGAGGGGTGTCCGACGTTTTGGGGTATCTAGCAAGTTGAGTCCTCGTTATGTGGGACCGTTCGAGATTCTGGAGCGAGTCGGACCGTTGGCGTACCGGTTAGCCTTACCCCCTCAGTTAGCCCACGTACATGATGTTTTCCATGTTTCTATGCTTCGCAAGTACGTGGCAGATCCCGGGCATGTCATTGATTATCATCCGCTCGTGGTGCAAGAGGACGTGTCATATGTCGAGTTGCCTGCTAGCATTGTGGATCGGAAAGAAAAGGTGCTCCGTAGCCGCACGATTCCCTATGTGAAGGTCCAGTGGCAACGACAGACCCCTGAGGAGGCTACTTGGGAGCTTGAGGAGGACATGAGACGACTTCACCCTCAGTTGTTTGCCTAGCCAGGTACGAATTTTGGGGACGAAATTCTTTTAAGGGGGGAGGATTTGTAACGCCCCATAAATACCAATTTAATTTAATTTTGGGATGATTGGATTTAAAAGAAATATTAAAATAAGTTGTTGGGATTAAATAAAAATTTAATTATATGATTTTATGGAAATAAGAAATTTAGATAATTAATTTGGTTATTTTAGGAATTTCTGGAATTACAAAAAAATTAAAATAAATCGAATTGTGGGATTTTTAGAAGTTTCGGGCATAACTGTAATTAAAATAGGGGTGAGAGTGTAATTAATGGAAAGTTAGGGGTGCTGGCGTGATTCACGGAAAGGGGCCCAAAATCACCTTAAATATAACTTAAGTTATATATATATCGAAGACACATGCGGGCGCGAGCGGTCGCGCGCGAGGCTGCCAGGCGGTGGACGCGGCTTCGAGTCGCGGGGGCTGCGCGCGCGAGGGAGGGATTTTGGCTGATTTTAATCAGCCACTGGACGTCCGAAACGACGTCATTTCGGTGAGGCGGTGGCCTCCCAGTGGCTGGCCCTCGCGCTGCCACGTGGCCGCGCCTCAGCCGCTCGTCCCGCCTCCAATTTAAGCCCGATTTCGGGCGTTTCTTTTGCTCAAATCAGTGAGCAATTTTCTGGAAAATTCCAGTGTGTTGGCGACGCAAAGTTGGGGGATTTTGGTGCAAAAAAGTTGGATTAAATCAGGTTTAATCAGCGATTTAATTATCCAGGTATGTAGAGCACCTAGTAATTAATATTCTGTACGGTCAGAATTTCATTTTGAGTCCAATTTTATTAATTTAAACAATTAATGCGATATTGCAGTTTGTATAATTTTTACTGCTTTTGGACAAAACGAGCCTAAGGATACCTCTGATAAGGCAAGTTCTTCTTACCTATCTCGTCGTTTCTTTCGTTGGCGATTTATTGGACCTCCCTTCGTTTGTTTCGGCTATTAATTAATTATGAAGTTTTTAAACGGTTAGTTTAAGATTTAATTTATTAAATAGATCTTGTGAGTTTTATTCGTTGGTTGCCTACGGGGGTTTGTGCCACCCCCCTGCCTGTTGGGAATGATGCCGTACTCAACCGGGGCTAGGTTCTTAGCTGTTGGGTATTATTATTGGATTTTTGATTATTTATTGGCTAGAGCGGTTGTGCAGTAGGGGCAGGGGTTGGCTTTTCGGTGTAGGTGTGACTGTCGTACGGTCTATCTTAGGCCGTCAGATGGTCTCTCCTAGTCACTGACTGCTGACCGGTGCCAGGCACTACTGACTAGCTCTGCCGTTATGTGATTATAGCATGTCTGTTTATATTATATTCTTGTGGCATGGTTTGATGTGTACATGGGTACGGGCTGCATGTTGGGATTATCATGATTTGGTCATGCTTGGTCACGGACATTCTAGTTTGGTTAGGTTGCATCCAGCACGGGCATATGCATCGCGTGTGGCTTACTATATGGGCGGAGCATGGCCTGATGCCTGGATGTATGGGCGCCTCGTATCACGTTGATGCTCACTACGCCGTTGCATTTTATGTGCATTGCATGGCTACTGATAGTATTTAGTTCTCGGACGGGAGTACCGTTCCGAGGGAGCCTATGGCTCGGTTGTCGGGAGTACCGACGTGGATACGGGTGACGGGAGTACCGGCCCGGGACAGTGCGCACAGGTTTGTTGAGGATATTGTTGCCTTTCAGGGCAGCGGCAGGTTGGTATGGGACTTGGGTGCCAGGTGTCTTGTGTGGGCCCCAAGGACCAGTATGTGCTTTTATTATGCTGCACTGTTGTGTTGTAGCGTCTCATGGCTTGTGTGTACTTGTGGGGCTGTGTTTGGGATGGTCTCTTCTCTATTTATAGCCTTTCATTTCTCATAAACTTGCTGAGTCTTGCGACTCACCTTGCTTTCCATCATTCCAGGTAAGGGTAAAGCCAAGGCCGAGGGCGAGGATCGTTCCATTTAGCAGCCGGCCGTGTTGGTTCGGTGTACAGTTAGTCGCCCCCGTCAGCTCTGATATTTTGTCGGTACTTTTGTCTTTCATTTTTGACTGTGCCGGATTATTCTCTGTATCTTTTGTTGTTGGCACAGGCGTCTGTATATTTTTATATACACTCCTCGACCGCTGTTCTAGCGGGGTACTTGTAGACATGCATGTATATCATTTTGCTTATGTTGTGGTGTTTTCCTTTATGTATGCATGTCAGGGTATTTCTATCTTGTGTTTGTTTCTCTTCCCTTACGTAAGCGCTTCCGTTCGGATAGACCGGGTGGTTGGGATATCCGGGCGGGGGTGCTTACAAGCTCGCCCTTCCTTTCGGCATTAAGGAAATCAGGAAGGACGACATTGGAGTTCGTGGCCAAGGGGAGATAAGGCCGGTCTTTGACGAGGTTGACTTTAGCGGGAGCCCCATCAGGGAGAGTAGTGCTCGCAGAAAAGTCACGGTTGCAGCCTCACTAGCGTCGTCAGATGCAATGAAGCTTCAACTTGAAAGACCTGGCAGCTCTGCAATCTCGAGCTTACCCGAGGTTGTCCGCGCCTCATCCTCTCCTGCCCAGACTCAAAGGGTGGAGCCTTATGTCGAGGCGATCAGCAGGAGTCACGACCTTGTCACTCAGCCCGGTCCTGATCCCACACCGACCGCCATGACTTCTTCAACCCCTATTTCTGTAGGCACTTCCACACAGCTTCAAGCGGCGACATCGGTAGTGAATCGTGGCAAGTCCGTGGTTCATGAGGAGACTCTTGCTGCCAAGAACAAAAGAAAAGTTCATCCTACCTCGCAGGCCATTCGACAGGCCCAGGTAAACAAGAGGAAGATGACGACTGCTTCTAACGAGTCGAGTAGATTTGAGGTCGAGGCCGGAGGGAGGTACTTCGCCCCCTTCTTGATAGCTTGGTAGGTATAATACCCGAGAAATTCTAAGGGACTCAAGGGTAATTTATCTTGGGGCAAAAATGGAATTTAAGGACAAATTGAGGGTATAACGGTAATTTATTACTGTATAGATGATTGAATCGACTGCCGGGAGTACCCTGGAGCCGAGATACCAAGGGAAACTTATATGGAATTAATGAGCACCCCGAGATAGGATTTATGGTGCTGAAAGAAGTTGAAATGGTAACAGTTTTCGGTACAGCTAAAAAGGCAGTTGCCAAATAGGCTGCAATATTGAATTGTCGTAGATGACTTTTTGAAAGTCAACGGAAGCTTGAGGATGCTTCGGTTTTTCATAAGGAACAACCCTTCAGAAGTTTCAGGAAGAAACGAATGGATTTGAGGCCAAAACGAAGATTCGGGCCTAAGTGCAGTTTTTAGAAATTGCTAGAGGGAGGCCGAAACAAGGTTGTTTTGGAATCTTCGAGGGTCAAAATGATGTTTTAGGTCTTGAGGGGCTTAAACGAAATTATGGAAAGTTGAGGGGTTTAGTGAAAAGGGCTAAAATGAGATAGCCAAAAGTCAAGGGGCCAAAGTGCAATTAAAGGAAAGTTTGGCCAATCACCACCAAGTCTCCGGTCGTCGATTTCGGCCGATCCAACCGTAGGGATGGCACGAGGGTTGGTCGGGGATCATTTTTTGTAAAGGAAGGAGGGGGCAACGACCACTCGAGTGGTCGGATTTTGAAGGAAAAGCTGACCAGAAAACTGGTCGGAATGTCGCGACCTGCAAGTCGCGATTCTGGTCGGTTGGAGCCGATTCAAGGCTCACCCAGGGACGGGTGAGACTCCTAAGAGGATGGGTAAGGCGGCCAAGGGCTTTGGGAAGTTCGATATTGCCTATAAATAGGCGTTTATGGTGGCCGAAAATGGAAGAAGTTTGTGCTTCAAATCGGCCGTGTTTTCGAACAAATTGGGAGCCAAGACCATGGGGCTTTTGTTGCCCATGGCTTGAAGATCAATTTTGGAAAATTTGGAGTGTTTTGGTTAAGGTTTGAAGGCTATTCGAGGCTCGCCGGAAAGCGGAGGCGGTGCGCCTGGCCGAGAATTCGAACGGCCGGTTGGCCGTGGTCCGGACCTCCTTTGAGGGTCAAACTTGGCCATGAGGATCGACTAAGAGAGGGCTTCAAAGTGGTGGAGTCAGCCCCGATCGCCGGCGACCGGAAGGCCGGAGAAGACGACCGGCGCGTGGCATACACGCGCTGGTCTTCACGCGCGCCCAGTCGCCCTAGGCGCGTGCAGTCGTGTGAGGGCGCGTGGGGATGAGGAAAAATTGGGAAAAATGATGGAAAAATCAGGAAAAATATTTTATGGAGGTTTGTGCAAAAAGATTGGGATTTGGGATTCCCGATGCCTCGATTTCTGCACCAAAGTGCCTCGTTTTGCGTGAAAACGCAATATCCGGGTAAGTCCAGTATTTTTCCTTGAAATTTCATAGCATATAATGAATTGTTGTGAAGTTAGATTTGAGGAAATAGTCTCGGTATATTTATTGGGATTTTTAGAAGGAAAAATGAAGGAAAATGAAAGGAAATAAGAAATAAATAGAATATTGAGGATATTTAGTGATTAAATATTATTTTATGTTTGAGGATATCGAGATGATAAGATTGGTGCAACTTTTGAGAGTTGGCACGAGAATCGAGGTGGGGCACGCATATCGAGGCGATGCACGCTTTTCGAGGTGTCTTTGTCTTTGGGCAAAGGTGAGTGGTATTCTCACAAGAAGTTATATTCATGATATATTTGTTGTATATGCATGTTATTATGATTGCAATGTTCATTTGTCATATTGCATTGAAAGTCGTGATATTTCCATTGCACGATATTATTGTCATATTGAAACTTGTGCATGGGGATGGGATGATACCCTCGGAGTGTAGCCGTAATTCCCCTCGGGCGTTGAAGGAATAACGTTTGGCTTTTCCCGTAGACGTTCGGGATTTGCCGAGGATTCCTAGCCGGGCTGGGGATGCCTGGGAAGTTACATTATGGGTATATGTTGTTCATGTATTTGCATCATACATCGTATAAATGTTTTTGGACCCTCACTAGAAGTTTCATCTTCTAATGGGTTATGCCCCTGGAACATTCAACGTTCCAGTTGAGACTTGCAGTTAGCAAGGAGCAGGTTGAGATATGACGGCACGTGATGGCGTGGCCGATGGATTCAGCAGGAGATTTCCAGTATTTAATTTATTGAGAAATGTATCTGATGTATGCTCGAGGTTTCATATGATTTGCACTTAGGGTGTTAAATGTTATCTCGGGAGACGTGTATCAATGTATTTTTATATTTGAAGATATGATGGTAATATATGGTACGAATTCTTTACGATATATATACAAGTTGAATTCAGGTATGTACCGTATCAGGTTTCGATTATTGGTTCCGCATTTGATTTGTTGGGATTTCCCTTTGAAATACGGTATTTGATGTATAAGGTAAAGGGAATATGTATGTATACGATGGACCCCAGCATAGTGGCACGCCCTTCGATGGGACGGGGTGTTACAGTAGGGTCCTTGGTAACTATACCAAGGGTCTGGATAGGAAGGAAGTGTCGGGCAATGTGCTTTACGATTACGTTGCTCGCCACAGTCTTTTGGTAAGGTTCTTTACCCACTTTTGTACTTCCTGTTTTATCTCTTTCAAATATATTGATCTATCAAGCCTCGTAAGCTTCCCTTGAAGTCTTCAAGCAAATGGAAGAGAGTGTTCAAGCCATCAAGGAAAAAAAAAGCTCGAGGCCGCTGTCGAGGTGTTGAGGAAGGATATGAAGAAACTTGAGAAGAATCTGGCCTTCGTGACCAACGAATCCAAGAAGTACAAGAGCAAGGCTGAGGGTGTAACATCCTGCATCGAGCAATAAAAAGAACCGGAACAACTTACCCTGATGGGCCTGCACGAACTTCTCAGGGGAGTCATGCATCCTTGAGCTGTCCCCAACTCAATCACGCTTAACCCTGAGTTCATTGCCTACATTCAGCCCAAAAGGTATCCAGCTAGTGTTGTTTCCTTCCTTACTTATCCTCGATATATTCTACCCTTCTCTGGGCTCTCGGGGCATTACATTCTCCCCCCTTGAGCACATGACATCCTCGTCATGCGACTTTACAACTAGTCCCAGACCTTCTCCCATTTGGGGGCTGCCATCCTAGAAGCCTACCAAGAGCCACTCCTTGAACAGGCCCTCGAGCCTCGGTGCCACTCTCCGCCCTCATCGGACCGCCTTCACCAAGGGTCGGCTTTGATACCACCTATAACATCCCGCATCAAGCGATAGGAACAACTGGAACAACTTACCCTAATGGGTCTACACGAACTTCCCAGGGGGGCCACCCATCCTTGAGTTGTCCCCAGCTCAAGCACGCTTAACCCTGGAGTTCCTTGTCTACATTCAGCCCAAAAGGTATCCAGCTGGTATTGTTTCCTTCCTTACTTATCCTCGATATATTATACCCTTCTCTAAGCTCTCGGAGTATTACAGAGGGCTTGGAAGACCGAGTGCGGGAGGTTGAGAGGGCCAAACAGGAGGCTGTGGACGAGCTGAACCTAGAGAAGAGGATGTATAAGTCAGTCTTCTCTCAGGCGACTTCGAAATTGAATAAGGATGAGGCCAAGCTAGCTGCAACATGAGGTTATTTGGAGCATGCCAGACAACGAGCTGAAGTAGTAGAGAAGGAGATCGAACAAATGAAGGTTGGCGTCGAGGTTCGAGTCGTGAAAGAACGCGAGGAGGTTGAGTCGGACATCTGTAGTGTGTTTGTCTTCACTTTGTGGAAAGCGCATCCCGACCTCAAATTTTCTTGCTTCGACGAGAAGGCGGTGGAGGCTGTGAAGAAATATGTTGTTGATGCCGCTAGCTCCCGGATCGTCACTACCTTATCCGAGCCCGATTAGATCGTGGTTGACCTCTCTGCTGAGGATGTCGGCAATCCTGTTCCCCAAGATGTAACAACTCCAAGCTCAACTCCTTTAGGCCATTAGACTTTCTTCTTTTTCTTGCTTTATTCTTGTACTTGGATCTTTGGAAGCAATACACTTCTCTTATTTAATTGAATTTTCAGTTTCTTTGTCATTTGTTGCAAACACAAAGATTGCACATAAGCTTAACTTTAGTTAATTCAAGAACATTTTTTAGCTCATAGCTACTAAGTCTCAAAACATAAGCAACTTTGGATAACATGTTAAGTAAGATGTCGTTAGTTTGAGTCGTATGTCCAGTAGGTCATGATCACGGGATCAAATCTAAGCTTACATACGGTAACTCGATGAATGTCAAATTAAATCGCATTTCGCCATCAAGTTATACGCCCAGGTAGATTATGATCAGATCCCAGCTAACGTACCGTGACTTTTATGGGCTTCGCGAGGTTAAGATGAACACCCAGGTAGGTCGCAGTCCATGAATTTTTTCAAGATGAGAGGACCCCAGCTAGTAAACGATGACTCATAGGTTTTTAGTCGAGGTGATGGCTTAATAGGCGCCAAACCATGACACTGTGGTCAAGATGAAAGGGCTCTAATTCGCCGACCACAACATAGGGTAAAGACTAAGATGAATGATCAGATAAGCCGCAAACCATGGCACATTTCCCAAGTTGAATGGGCCTCAGCTCGCAAATCATAGCCTTTTAACCCCAAATTAGGATTATTTCATGCCTCTTAAATTTAATGAAAAGCGGAAATAATAAGATTCGACAGTAATAATCATAAGTTCAATTTGAAAACATAAACAGAACATTAATCAAACATCATGCAAGTGAAAGATGTAGCTTATCGAAAATATGGTTTGAGATGCTCCGCGTTCCAAGCTCGTAGAAGAATAGCTTTATTCATATCTGTCAGGTGATACGCTCCGTTGCCCAAGTTTTCTTCGATAATGTAAGGGCTTTCCCAGTTCGGGCTTAGTGCCCTGTTGATGGCCTTCCGAGATCCTGGGAAAATAAGGCACAATATGAGGTCACCGACGTTATAGCACCGAACTCGCACTTTCCGATTATAATACCTCGCAATCTGTTGTTGATAGATAGCCACTCTTATGCGAGCTGACTCCCTTGCTTCGTCGAGTAAATCAAGGTTTATGGCCAGTAACTGGTTATTGTCCTCGAGATTGAAGGTGGCTCTTCGTTGACTGATCACCTAATTTTTCGCAGGGGTCATCGCTTTAGATCCATATACCATAGAGAAAAGAGTCTTTCCCGTGGTGGTTCAGGCTGCTGTTCAATAGGCCCAAAGTACCAATTGCAGTTCATTTGAGAAAGGAGTCTTTCGCTGATGAATTGGGTTTCGTTGTCTGTGACTATCTGTTGGGGAACTCTGAATCTACAAATTATGTTACTCCAAACGAAATTCTCCACTTTCGTTGTGGATAGCAGTGCGAGCTCATTTGCTTCTACATATTTGGTGAAGTAATCAACTGTTACTATAGCGTGCTTACATCTGCCGCGAGCTGTTAGGAGTGGGCCAATTAGATTCATGCCCCAAATAGCGAAAGGTCGTGCTGCTCAACTGTTGCATATAAGCTGGCGGAGCTCTTGAGATCTTTGCAAATCTTTGGCATGTGTCACATCTCTTCACTAAGTTCATATCCTGCTTCATCGTGGGCCAATAGAAGCCCTAGCAAAGTGCCTTTTAAGCCACAACCCTTCAGCGTGATTTCCACAATGACCTGCATGAATTTCCTTGAGTACCGTATGGTAATTAGGTTCATCAAGGCATCTTAGCAACGGGGTAGTGAACCCCCTTTTGTAGAATATATCGTTATGAATACAGTATCTGGCCGTCCGAGCTCGCACACGACGGGCCCCTATTCTGTCATCTGGTAACCTTCCCTCTTGTAGGTAGTCAATAATGGGTTTCATCCACGAATCTGGGGCAACTGTTATTGTTAGAATCTTGCCATGATTCTCCGTGCTTGGTGCTGCTAGGAACTCTACCAAAATGGTTTCCAAGGAATCTGTATCACGAACTGATGTCAAGCAAGTTAAAGCGTCGACGTGTGAATTTTGGTTCCTTGGTACTTGGCTCATATTCTGCTTCATTGTTGGTCGTTTTGAATTCAAACCTCAGTACGTACGAAATCTTGTGCCCCTTCGGACTAATAAGGAGCACCCCTACTCCAGCTCCATGCTCCCTAGAAGATCTTTCCACATATAACTCCCAGATCGGGCTTTTTGGAGACTTGGGCTTTTCTTCTGTTGGCCCTGTGAATTCGGCAATGAAGTCCGCTAGCACCTGTCCTTTTATAGCCGACATCGGTTTATATTCTATGTCAAATTGAGCGAGCTCGATGGCCCATTTGAGTAATCGGCCTGATGAGTCGGGCGTCTGCAAGACTTGTTTTAGCAGATATTTTGTCAACACATCAATCCGATGGGCTTGAAAGTAAGGGCATAGCTTTCTCGATGCCACCTCTAAGTGGTAGGCGAGATTCTCCATTGGGGTATATCTGGTTTTCACATATAACAGTCAGTGACTTACATAGTATACCGGGTATTGTACCCTATCCTCTACTCGCACTAGTGCAACACTGATAGCGTATTGAGACACTCTCAAGTAGGTGATCAGTTTCTCTCCTTCTTTTGGTTTGAACATAAGTGGGGCTCGCCCCATGTACTTTTTCAGCTGCTGAAAGGCGACTTCGCATTCTTCCGTCCACTGAAAATTTTTGGCCTGCTTCAACATATTAAAGAATGGAATACATTTATCGGAGGACTTGGAGACAAACCTATTGAGGGCAACGATCTGGCCGTTAAGGCTCTGCACCTCTTTTATCTTGGTCGGTGACCTCATGTCAAGCAAAGGTCGAATCTTTTCAGGGTTTGCCTAGATCCCCCTCTCGGTAACCAAAGCCTAAGAACTTCCCAGAAGCTACACCAAATGTGCATTTGAGCGGATTCAGCTTTATCTATTTCCTTAAGATCTGGAACATTTCTTCCAAATCGCGAACATGGTCTTCAACTTGCTGGGATTTCACCAACATATCATCCACATAGACCTCCATGGTCATCCTGATTAGATCCTTAAACATCATGTTAACCAAATATTGATAGGTCACTCCAGCGTTCTTTAATCCGAAAGGCATTACCTTATAGTAGTATAACCCCTGATCTACAATAAATGAGGTGTGCTTTCATCTTTGGGTTTCATTGGAAACTGGTTATACCCCGAATAAGCGTCCATGAAACTGAGGAGTTGGTGATCGGCCATTGCATTCACGAGCTGGTCTATTTTTGGCAAAGAAAAACTGTATTTTGGGTAGGCTTTATTTAGGTCGGTGAAGTATACGCAGGTCCTCCATTTCCCGTTCTTCTTTTTTACCAAAACTGGGTTAGCTACCCAGACTGGGTAATGGGCTTCTCTGATAAATTTGTTCGCCAATAGTTTACCCATTTCTTCTTTTAAGGCCGCATAATGCTCTACAGTCATAGGCCTTCTATTCTGGCGAACTAGCTTGTGGTCGGAATCTATGTTGAGTCGGTGCATCATCACATTCGAATCTATCCCTACCATATCTTCGTGGTTTCAGGCGAACACATTAAGGTTTGCTTTAAGAAAGTCGGTCAGTTGAGTCTTCACTTTGGGAACAAGGTTCTTACCCAGCTTGAGACACTTCTCGGCATCAGTGCTACTAACCCCAACATCTTCCAGCTCATCTACAGGGCTTGCACCTCGGTCACAATCCACCTCTCGTGGATCTAGGTCATAACTGACTCCTTTCTTACTTACACCTTGCAATCTTTCTCGTGAGACAATGTTGTCTTTCTTTCCTTTGAATCTCATTCTCAAAGCCTCCTCATAACAACGTCTCACTGAATATTATTCGCCTCTGATACATCTAGTCCCGTTCGAAGTTGGGAATTTGGAGGTCAATGCTTTGTCGAGATAACCAAATTCAAGTTGTTCATTGTGAATCTCCACGTGATAACATTATACGCCGAAGGGAGTCAATGATCAAAAAGTTCGTCATCACAGTAGCTTGGCAGTCTGAGTCCCCAATTGTCAGTGGGAGGCTGATGCATCCTGTGGGGATCACTGCATCTCCAGTAAATCCATAAAGTGGCTCTAGGAGCCCTTTTAGCTGGTCTAACCCCAGGCCCATTTGGTTGAAGCATCCTTTATACATCACATTTACCGAGCTGTTTGTATCAACCATAATTCTTCGCACTTCAACGTGTCCAATTCGAGCTCGGACTACGAGAGCGTCATTGTGGGGCCACTAGGGGTTCTTTTGGCTTTCTTCTACGGAATTCCCTGTTCGCCATACCCGACCAGTAAGAGGTGACCGGCCTCCCGTAGATAATGTTCATGCGACCTATTTGAGGTCCCTACAATATGAGGCCCACCATGAATAGTAAAGATAGTTCTTACCGCAGGTACCCGATCTTACTCGGGAGCTTGGCGAGGTTCTGGTTGGGCTGGATGCTGAGGCAGTTGATCTCTCGGTCGCACCACATAATCACGCAACCAACCTTTCCTGATCAGTTTTTCGAATGCATCATTCAATGCCCAACACTCAGAGATGTTGTGTCCTGCCTCGTTGTGGTAAGCGCAGAACTTGTCCTTGTTTCTGTACCTATCGGGGGTCCACATGAGGCTAGGCTTCCCGAAATTCTCCTTTCCTTTCTTAGTAACGAAAATCCTATCTCGCGTGTCAGACAAGACGCTATAGTGCTCATAGCGACATTGGTATGAAGGTCGTTTGCTTCTCTGCTCATTCCTTACTTTTTTGGCAACCTGGTCGTTAGGATTTCGGCCTTAACCTCGTTTATCATGGTTGCCATTGTCCTACTTCTTGCTCTGGTTATTGCTCCCATCTGTTTTCCTTCTGGTTGCTAGGCTTCTTTAAGCCAAAAGTTTTCTCCCACCTGATCTCTTTCGCAACTCGCTCATAGAATTCACCTAAGTCCCTTATAGGGGGACTTATAGATGCTCTCATAAAACTTCTCATCTTTTCAAGGTCGCGCGGATATCGCAGTCAAAATACTTTCGTCTGAGGGGCTCTCGACATTGTTGACCTCCCGTCTGAACCTCTCTATGTATTCCTTCAAAGGTTCACTAGATCGCTGGAAGACTAGAGCAAGGTGACATGTTGGAGCGAGCTGCCTCCGGAGTGACCTGTATTGGTTGATGAACCTTCTCTGGCATTCTTCTCAGCTACAAATACTACGAGGGGCGAAGACTTCTTAACCATGTTTGAGGTATATCTCTTAAGGTCGCGGGGAATGCTTGACATTTGCCTAGTGAACTTGAAGTTTGCAGGTCCATTTGGATGTTAAAGGCATTTAGATGGTCATAAGGGTCACTGTCTCTGTTGTATTGAGGAATGTTCAGGACCTTGAATCTACGGGAGAGAGGTTGTAATACCCGATAATGTTGGGTTATTTAAGAAATAGTATTTTATTAGAAAAATCAGATTTTGAGGAAAATAAGTATCAGAATAGTCAGAAAAATTGATTGAATCGACTTCCGGGAGTACCCTGGAGCCGAGATGCCTAAAGAAAATGAGATGTTAGTGTCGAGTAATTTGAGTTATGATTTATGGCATCGAAAGAATTTGAGTCGGGAATAGTTTTCGGTAGAGCTAAAAATGCAGCTTCAAGATAGGTTGTAAAATTGAATTGTTATTGGGGGCCTCCGAAAAGACAACGGAACCCCGAGGGTATTCACATTTGATATGTAGAGCAACCCTTCAGTGGTTTCAGGAAGAAACAAATGGATTTGGGGCCAAACCAAAGATTCGGGCCAAAGTGCAGTTTACTGAATTGGCCGGAGGGAGGTCGAGATGGCGAGTTTTTGGAATCTTCCAAGAAGGAATGAAAGTTTTCAGGACTTGAGGGACTTAATGGAAATATTCGAAAGTTCAAGGGCTTTGTGAAAATGGGCCAAGGCATAAGAGACAAAGTTAGGTGGGCAAAAGTGTAATATTTGAAACTTGAAGCTAGGAAGCTTCCTGCCATGGCCAAGGGACCAATCTGGTCGCTGAAATGAATTGAATATAGACTGAGTGTCTTATTTAAAGAATTGTATATAGGTCATCTTAGGAGTTGGCAAGCGCTGTGAGGTTCGAGGAGTAGAATACTGCAATATCCAGTGTGGCAATAGGGTCATGGATGGTCATGTGTCGGTAGTCAGTTGGATTTAAAGATCGAAATACGAGAGTCAGTAAATTCTCGATAAACGAGATTTTGGGAAGTACAACATGGCCAGTTCAAGGCCTTGACGATGACCTCAGTTCAAGGTAGAGTTTGGGTATCGAAAAAATGAAATAGTTGTTTGATAAAATGATAAGGAGACCTAGCCAACAGAAGTTGTGATTACGATTCAATGTGCCAAGGAGGCTTGAGGAATAAAAAAAATAAGTTAGCCTTGTACATCGGTATGAGAACCTGAATCATTATTTTAGGTTTAAGGTATCCTTAGGTAAAAAGTCCCGGAAAGTTTTTGAGGTTCGGTTCTTTATAAGAAATGATCTGAGCCAATTAACGCGGTCTGATCCGGGATCTTCAAAGATGAATTGATTTGGAATTTTCAAGGAATTTCCCTAAGGATTTGTGATGAGACTTTAAAGTTTTCCAAAAAGGATTGGGAAGGTCCTTAGGTAATCTCGTTAAGAAAATAGAGATTGATTTTCTTAAGCTGTGAAAGTCATGAATCAGTAAGTATCGGGGTACCATGGGAGACGTAAGCACCTAACCACTCCAGTTAGCAAGATGGTTACAGATTGATGTTTTTGAAAATCTTTGGCATGTTTGAGAGAAACAAATAATTAGTAATAGATCGAAATCTATTGGAGATCTAAAATTTGCAATAGAGCTTCTATTAAGCTAAGATGATTAGTTTGAAATAGCCCTGGTGGGCAAATCGAGGATGTGTAGCTAGATAATGAATAGAATGATGTCAGTAAGTAAAAAAAAAAAAAAAATCCAGCAAGGATTGGAGTGCCGTAGGTGACGAAGGTACCTACCTGCTCTAGCTGGCAGTATAATTATGGATTGTTATCTAAAAGATTATGTGAATCTTAGATGAGATAGAGAAAATCAAGTGATGTGCTAGGATGATGGGTCGCAATAGGAAATTTACAGGCCTAGATCAATTTGAAATCCATGATTTCGATTTTGGAGAATGAAACCTTCATATAACTAAACGGTTAGTCTAGATAACCCTGATGGGCAAATTGAGAGATGTGTAGCTAGACGATCACTAAAGTGATGTAAGCAAGTTATGAAATTAAAGAGCTTGTCAATATGTGGTACGAGCACTTGTGGTTAATTAAAAGCTATGAGAAAGTTGAGGAAGTAAGAGAAATATCAGAATGTGCTTTCGAAAAATTTAATAGGATTATTTCTTAATTGTCAATAAATAGCTCGATGTTATTAGATGCATAGTTATAAGTAGCTTGAATGAGGACGTGAAATTATTAAGTTTTGAAAAAGGTGATAATTAGGAGTTGATATCTTTACCTCAAATTTGATGAATTATAAATAGTTGCAAGAGACTGAGATATTTATATGAACGATATGCGATCAAGGGATTGAGGCATTTTGAAAATCGGCAATAGAATCATGATTTAATGAATTGACTAAAGTACCATCTGCATTGAAGACACTGTGGTTTTATCGAGGATATATTGGTGTACCCTTCGGATAGGGAGACGCATGAGAAACATTGAGAATAATGTTAGGGAACAACACGATAGATGTTAAAACCGAGATTGGCTTGCTAGGATAAGGAAGAAATGATGAGAACATAAGGCTCCGTGTCGGGAATGTGAAATCGAGGTCAATTGTCATAAACACCATGAGGATTGAAAGTTCCGAAAGGTCAGATATCCTAGTAGGTTTCAAGAGACGAACCCAATGTTTTGAGTAGAGGTTGGTTCAAGCAAAAGTCAGTAACTTGAGTAGGTAGCTCCAAAAGGATTGAGCATGATTAAAGTTAGTTGACATAAAACGTTATTACTATGAAAGTAATTTGAGGATTAAATGATTAATTTAATGATATAAAATGTTGTTTGAGGATCACTTCGAAAAGTTCGAGGAGTTATTTAAGTTATGGGTATATGGATAAATAGGTATTAGTTTGGCAACCAAGTAACAAAGGAACAAGCGATGCAAGGATATTAGTGTTGTTAGACTTGGAAGACAACGTTAAATTTCGATCAAAGTTTTGGAGACAGATAGAATCTATTAATAAAGATTTCTTGAGAAAATAGTATATGATTAGAAGATGATTGTGGTCAGTTGGCAGAAACTTGAGATTATATCGAGAGATGAATACCTACAAGAATGAGTAAACAATAGAAATCTCGAATGGATTAGCACAAGTAAAGATTAAGCAATGACTAAGTTTGAGATGACCTAAGGTAAGGCATAGCTAGTTTCAATGATAGGTGATGACGTATAACTGTGATCCAAGGGTTCGTGAAATAGTCTGATGACATAAAAATATTTTAAGGATCAGTTTGATAAAGGTCAACATATAACAAGATCAGGACTCTTGAATTAAAGATTATCAAAGCAAGATTGATTAGTTCAAGATAAAGGACGTCGTAGAATGTCGTGATTGAGGAGATCGATTGGGGGACTTAGTAAAAAGAAAACTTGGAAATTGGAAATGTGGATATGAGAGCCATGGGCTTATTATGCTGTGGGTATCAACTTAAATAGCAGCTCGGGTGGAGATTTGTGGCCCAGGGACCGAGTTATGCGATTATAATTCGAAAGGTATACATCATTGACAAGTGTACTTGTCTATAGGTTGATGGGTATGGTCAGTCTAAGAATTCGGATTTTGATATGTGCATTGGTATTCACGAGTTTCGAGTGGAATCTTTTGTAATCAGGTGTTGATTTCGATGATGAAATTTTGAGATTTAAGACATGTGGCAAATTTCGAGGACGAAATTTTTGTAAGGAGGGGAGAATGTAATACCCCATGTTTAGATAAGGTTGCCACGTAATTTCAATGAGTTTAGAACACCGAAAACTTGATTTTGTAGCAATTTCAAGTACCGAATCAACTGCAGGGAGTGTCTCAGAGCGAAATTGTCTAAGGAAAATTATATGGTCTCGACGAGCGTATCGAGGTAGGATTTATGGTATCGAAAGAAATCAAATTTGGAACAGTTTTTGGTACAGCAAAAATACAGCTATCATTTAGACTGTAAAATCGAATCGTTGTAGGAGGCTCCTGAAAAATTAACGGAACCCTAGGGGGGCTCCGGTTTAGCATAACGAATAACCCTTCAGTGGTTTCAAGAGGAAACAATAAGCTCGGTGTGGACACTGAGGTAAAATCGTCTATATCGAGTAAAATTTAAGTTATTAATTGTGGATTTCTGATATTAAAATGCAAGTTTAATCAGTGATTGAGAGTATCGTTGCAATAAGAAAATTACCCAAGTGATATTATGATAAAATTGAATTTTAATATATAATTTTTCTTGATTTAAAGTATAATATATAATTATATATATATGTATATATGCATGGCTGTGGGCATGGATGGCCAAGCTTCTGTGAAGCTTCAATGGCCAAAATTGGAAGCTAGATTTGAGGAAGAGAAAAGATTTGAGAAGGAAGCATTAAATGTGATCTGTGTGCATGCCTCTGCAAAAAAATTCGTGGCCGAGATTTGCGCAAAATGGGAAGAGGATGGCCACGTGAATTCTGTAAAAATATAAATAGGTGGCGTATGAAGATGGGGTGCAATTAATGTGGAGATTTTCGCATTAAATGACATGCGTGGTGGGCAAGCTTGTAACAGTGAAGCATGTGCCTATAAATAGATGGAAAATGGAGGCATTTGAAGTAAGGAAGAAGGCCGAGTTCGACCATGGCGACCGCGAGCTTCAACAGCCATGGCAGCCGCAAGCAGCGGCTGGGCAGCGTGCGAGCAAGCAGCAACGGCCTGAGGCGAAAGAGGCTGAAAGCATGGCGGACGGCGGAAGCATTGGCCGCAACAACGGCATCGGAAGTGGGTGGCGAGCGGCGGCCATGCACAACCCCTGTTCGCGAGTTGCAGGCAGCGCATGAAGGAGAAGAAGAAAGGGAAGAAGAAGAAGAAGAAAAATGGAGGAAGGTGGGCATGCGCAGGTAACAGGGGAGGCGGAAGGAAGAAGAAGAAGTGGAGAGAGAAAGAAGAAAAGAAAAAAAATAAAAAAGAAAAGAAAAGAAAGAAAAGAAAGAAAGGAAAAGAAAATAGAAAAAAATATGGGAAAAATTCTAAAAAAATCCTGAAAAATAGGAAATGATGTTTCGGTGATATTCTGGAGATTTTGGTGAGAAAAACGGCCCAGGCACGCTTTTCGAGAATACGACACGCAAATCGAGAAAATCGGAGATGCTAAGTCAAGGTGAGTAAAATTCTCTAGAAAATTTCAGAAATTCCAAAATATTATTTTATGAATTTTCGTAGTGAAATATTTGAGAAAATATTTTTAGAAATATTTAATTTGGAATTATTGAGAAAAAATAGGAAGAAATAGAGAGAAAATTAAATAAAATGCCAGAAATTATGGAAAAATAGGATTTAATATTTATTTAAATACCTATGGTGATTAGGATGCTTTGAGGTCAAAGTTGAGGTGTCTGGTACGAATTTTGAGGTTGGCACGCAAATCGAGGCAAGACACGGACTGCGAAGTAGCCCCGATAAGCTCTAGAAGGTAAGTGGTACTTCCTCGAAAATGTTTTCATCATATTGATATGCTCTGATATGTATCTATCACGTAGAATGCATACATGACTATGAAATGCATGATTACACGTTGATATCGTTGATCACACGCATATGAGGCCGTAAGGAGTACGAACTGGCACCGCTGCCTTACCAAGGGTGCACCCATACACCCCGGCTTCGAAAGAGGTGGCCGCTAAAATGGTAGGTAGCATGAGGGGTGCAGTTGACACCTACGAGGAAAGACATTGCATACACTCATGACATAACATTACGTACCCTTACTTAGATGGTTCATCATCTAACTTGGGTTCGCCCCTGAAACATTCAACGTTCCAGTCGGGACTTGTAGAAATGATTTCGAGATTGATGATGTGTGGTGACGCGAGACGTCAGGAAACGAGGAAATGTGCCATGTTATGTTGTGATATGAATAGTTAAGGATTATGTACATTTGTTTCACTTTTCGAAAGTTATGTAACAACGTTTGTACTAAGTACTTGTCTAGTTATTCATGTATATATTGCCATGAGCAGGTTCGATTCAGCTTCCGCTTTGTATTTATTTTCTAGTATAGATATCTTGCACTAGATAAGGCCTTAGGAGATTTTGGGATAATGTAATGAAAAGAAAAAAATAATAATAAGACCCAATTTTCCTAAGGTATAACACGCCCTGAGAAAGTGGGCTGTTACAATGAAAATAGCTCAGTTTGTAGGATTTTTGGTACCATTTTGTAGAGGGTGAAGAGAGGAAGGCGTAGGAACAAACAGGGGTCAAAACGGAGGTCAGATGAAGAAGTTATAGCTATTAAACCAGGCGAGGGGCAGCTGTCCGGCGAACTGCTGGAGAAAGAAGAAAAGACGCGTGCAGTACACGCGCCCAACAGTACCCGAGAGTGGAGGCGCATGGCATGACTTCGAGCGGAGCGTGAGGGCGCGTCCAAGGTCAGAAAAATGTGAAATAAATTTTTAAATTCCTCTAAATTCAAGATCTAGGTCTTGTAGAAAAAAATTTTAATTTGGAGTTCTCTAGATCTTGATTCTAGCATCAAAGTACCTCGTTTTGCGTGAAAACGCACCATCCGGGTAAGTCCAGTATTTTTCCTATGATGTTCATAGATTATTATGATTTGTTGTGAAGAAAGATGAGAGGAAATAGCTTTGAAGGGATTTATTTGGATTTTTAGAGGTCAAAAATGGAAGAAAATAGAGAAAATATGGAAATTATGAGAAAAATAGGTTTCTGATTATTATATGTTGATTAGGGTGCCTTGAGGATTAAAGTGATGTAATTTGTGCAAATTTTGAGTTTGGCACGAAAATCGAAGTCGGGCACACAAACCGAGGTGGCGCGCGTTTTTCAAGGTATCCTGAATTTTGTCAAAGGTGAGAGTTTCTTCTTGCATAAAAGTTGGTTTTGACTCTTGAATTGTTCTATCCAAAAAATTGTTTATTCAAAGTTGTTCTCTTAAACTTGATTTAATCCATGCAAATGTTTTGCTGCATGTGAATACCTGTGATGGTTGTTTCATAGGGGTTTGTCCCAAAATGGTTTATGCATGTGCATTAAATTTTTGTGATAAAATTATGTACATGAAATGTTGTTTCATATGATCATTGGCATGTTTTTGGGTTGGGATGTCAACTTATGAGGTGGCACTTGAAGTGGTAACACTAGGGAAACGTGCCAAGGGAAAATACCCACTTGTGACGGGGGCTGAGAGTGGACACCACCCTTGCGAGTTGACAAATGGCGGGGCTGCGAGTGTACACCACCTCGGACCGGCAAGAGGGGGTTGCGAGTGGACACTACCCCAGATGCCTTGCGCGGTAGTATTGTTTCCAAGGTGGACGTGGATAGTGTTGATCATCATTTGGCCAGGATTAAGGTTGACGTGTGCTCCGTAAGCTTCTGAGTGGGAACGTAATGATGACGGAGTGGTTCCCGGGTTCATGCATTGACGTTGCTCCCTCTTAAGCCAGGACTGTGTTATGCCAATGTGTCGTTGTTGTTGTGTTGCCTTTAGAGAGATTGCATTTTCCCTAGTTAGGGTTAAATGCTGTGTGGGATTCTCTTGGACTGGGTTTTGTCATGATTTTATGTTGTTTCATATATTGCATACATTCATGAAAATATTTTTAAATTCTCACTTAGATGATTTAGCATCTAATGTTGGACTTTTGTCCCTGAAATATTCAATGTTCCAGGTGAAGGTAGCAGTGTAAAAGGGAAAGGAATTTGTCGAGGATTGGCAGCAACTTGTAGGTAGATCGTAACATATATTTGGATTATATGTATTTCATTTTAATGATGTTAGACGATAATACAATTTTGATGTTATAAGATGATTTCGATTATGTATCACATCAGATTTCGATCTAGCTTCCGCATTTGTTTATTGATGATATTACCTGTCTTAGCGTGATGTTTTTAAGTTTGATATGCTGAGAAGGTAATTGGAATTATCGGGAAAGTTATGGATTTAAGTGTTATGTAGTGGAAGTGCATGTCTAGGAAAGTTCTGGCTAAGGATAGATTTGGTACTTAAGTGTGTCCCATGTGACCCACCTCTCTTTCTTGGGATCTTACCTGGTGCACTATTCACGAGCAGACGCTTATATTACATATTTATGAAAAAAAATATATCCCTGAAATTCATGATGGTTTATTCCACATATATTAACACTCCTCGGTTGGAGTGGGGTGTTACAGAGGTTCTTGTTCGACTTCTCTTGAGAACGGGGTCCTTTCATTGCGGTCTCCCTTCCGACCATGAGCTCTATGTCGCGCCTCCAATTACTGGACTCTCTATAGTAACTCCTCTACAATTGGATTTTGATATAAAGATTGTCCGGGGGGAGACCGCTTTTCCCGTCTGCTACCTCGATCTGGTGAATAATGAGCTCTTGGATGATGTCGTCGTCCATTCCTTGGCGGGTCACAATGAGTAGCGTGACCTGAGCTGATCCTGGTCGAGTTCTCCCTCGGGTGTGGATTGCCATGCCATCGACTCCCTTCATGAACCTCGTCACGACGATCTTCATGACGATTAGCTCTCGTTCTCGGATTTATAGGGTGTGCCTCCAGCCCCTTTTCCCGAGATCGCCGTTCCCCCGATCTCCCGAATTGTGAGTTCGAGGAATGTGCAAATCTAGTCCGTCGTGAAGTTCCTCTACCTTCCCTCTCATCTGGAGCGGGTCTTTCATCCTGAGGCTGGGGGATACCTCTGGGTAGTGCGACCTCAACTCAATTCTGGACGACCTGAGTTTGCACTTGTGCCAACGTTCTCACTACATCCGCGAGCTGCCTGATTGTGTTCTCCAGCGCCTCTTGACGTTGTTGCCAGGCCGGAACCACTTCTATTCCCAGAGCAGGTGTTATAAATGACAAGGAATCTGTGAGGGAACTCCTGAGGCAGTTTCAGCCAATGGGGGAACATAAGCAAGTGCAGCGGTCACGACTACATCCCCTACAGGCGGAATTTCCGACAGCCAGATAACATGATCTTCGGGTTGATTAACCGCCATTTTAGAACTTCTTGTGTGTTTCCCTCTTGCCATTGACATTGATCCGAACGACCCTCATTCTAGCACCAAAATGTCGACGTTCAGAAATGGTCGATTGAGATTCGTCGGCTCGTACTGATCCAGTAATCATGAATACGAGGGGGAGAGAACGATAACACCATCAACAGACATTGCGCAAGAGTTTTTTACGTGGTTCGATCAGAATAATGCCTAGTCCACGACTGTTCTCTCATCATTCTTTTTCAAGTAACAATATGTATTTTTTCCCTCTCATACAATAACCTTCGATCCCCTATCTATAGTGTGGGATATTGACAACTTTTACAAAGTTCAAGGTGGTGGAACCACATCGTGGGGGACAATGTGCCCTTATATTCTCCATAAAATAGGGAGTAATAGTTCTACAATACGTGGGGCTGGCTTTCCACTGATAAGGACAAGCAGATATCAGATCCGGTTCATAATCTTCTTTTGCGAGCTGATCGAGTTAGCCAGCGAGCTAGAGTCGTCGCAAGAAGCTCGCTTGCTATCACGACCAGAACTCGTGCTTTAACAATTATGCGACCTTGAGGAGGTGGTTTCGACCTTAGGCCCATTAAGTCTTGAGAGGTTTGGACCTTATCATTGGATTGTTCCTAACCCAAATCAGTCCACACAATAGTCCAAGACGGTTCAAAAAATATCCGTAACAATTAATTACAAAATTAGTTGAAAAATTAATTAGAGTAACATATTTTGTAAAAAAAAAATTTAAAAATTATGAAATAATTATTAATTTTTTTTATAAAATATGACTAATTAATAATATTTTAAGTAAAATAAATTAATTGATATTGATTAAATAATTATTTAAAGATGCTTCTTGCAACAATTTGGTGTTATACATGTTAAGAGTGAAAAAAAATTGAGGGTAAAAAATTTGATGTGAATTACTGTTTGACATCAAAATAGTGTCAAATTTAATATTATACATTGGAGATGCTCTAAACTTAAGATTTGACTTAAAGACCATTCTTGACAAAGAGAAAGAGTCGGTGACAGAGGAAAAAAACGGGGAAGTTATTGTGCGCTAAATAGATACATCATTACCGATCCTACAGTAAGATTTATTTAGTTAATAGAGTTAAAGTTAAAAGAGACAGGTATACTTAAAGCAAGTGATCCAATGCGGTGGTCTGGTTAATTAATTTTTTTTTCCAAAATCCACACCGCTAGACATTATTAACAACAAATTCACGGCTAGCACTCAAAACCAAAATTAGGAAACTATTTATAAATGTATTTGGACCCTTTTCCTTCTCATCGCTTATCATTTATATCTAGACCTGGAGTGAGAAGGCTTCACAGTTCACACTGTTACAGAGCTTGCACAGATACGGACAAAGCATGAACATTTCTGCAGATGTGAAAAAAGTGAATTCCATATTCACCCCATCATTCATCTCCAAGTGCTAGAGCCTTCTCAGTATCGCCCCTGCAAGAATTAACAAGAAATTTTAACGCAAGCCTATCGACAGCCATAAAGGATTAAATTGCTTTCTATTACTTGTTTATGGGGAAGAGTATAAAGAAGAGTGAGCTACGAACTCAAGAAGGGCTTTCATCAACCATTCAACCCAAAGGAGCAGAGAAGATGTTTTAATGGCATAGTTTGAATTTTTCTTTTTTCTTTTTTTGGTCTCTCTATAACCACTTATCAAGGAGAAGAAACAATATAATGACAGATTAAAAACCAGCAAATTCCTCGACTAGCTTCACTGCACAATTAGTTCACCTTATCTACACTACACCTTTTCAAGCACATCAATGTATTCATATTCAAATTTCACGTCACCATTTGTACAATCTTCAATGTGCTCTGAAAACAGAACAATGAATGACATAGTTTCAGAATTGAGGGAGGAAATTCCTTACTTGATCTGTCCCAGCGTGTGTTGGAGCCGCATAGTTCCTTTGCCCCCCTTGCATATTGCCCCTCTGCTCTGTCTCTGAGAAGCCACCATCTTCTCCATGCCCAGGGTAGTAATTCTGCCCATAGCCAGAGCCCGGCTCTTGCCTATGAACTTCACCAACTCCTTGCCCATAATTTCCACCTTCTGCTGGTCCAAAATTTCCCCCAGCTGCTGGTCCTTGTCCATAGTTCCCCCCTGCTCCTTGTCCAAAATTTCCCCCAGCTGCTGGTCCTTGTCCATAGTTCCCCCCTGCTCCTTGTCCAAAATTTCCCCCAGCTGCTGGTCCTTGTCCATAGGTCCCCCCTGCTCCTTGTCCAAAATTTCCCCCAGCTGGTCCTTGTCCATAGTTCCCCCCTGCTCCTTGTCCAAAATTTCCCCCACCACTTCCTCCTTGCACATAATTTCCCCACGCTCCCTGTCCAAAATTTCCTCCAGTCCCATAATTTCCACCACCTTGCCCATATGTTGCACCTTGCTGAGGAGAATAATTCCTATTATCACCCCTAAGATCCCTCTGCTCTACGGGGACTCCACCTTGGGGATTATCATATCCTCGGTCATTTTGGCCATAACTACCTTGATATGAAGGCATTGGACCTCTTCCTCCAGGAGCATTGTTCATTGGCATAGGATCCTGTCTATCTCCTACACCTGGACCATATTTTGGCTGCATTTGAGGATTTTGTTGTCCAAAGTTCCTTGTATCACCATACATGGGAGCCTGGTTGCCATATGCTGGATTGCCTTGAGGGTTTGGCATTGGACCCCTAGGCCGGTTCCGGTTAAAATCCCTATTACGATCACCATATCTTCCCCCTTGCCTGCCATATTGAACTGGAGGTGGTCTAGGAGTGATTACTCCATTATCATACTTGTCACCTGACATTTACAACTCCCAAACAATTAAAAAAATGAGTTAGCCAACTTATTAATTTAGTCAAATCAATTGGGCTCCTTAATCAGTAAAAACAATTTCCTTGTACTAATTCATTTAAATACAATGCCTACAATAACCAACCAAACTGCGAATCCAGAACACTCATTTTATTTTGGGAGGATGGAGGAATCAGGTCTTCAACTGTAACTGAGAAGAATTGTACCTCCATACTCTTTGTTCACTGGATCAATATAGGAATCAGGCAATACAAACACAACTCCTGGCAAACCTGATTCAAGGAAAAAGATAAAAACAAAAACAAAAGAAAAGGCATCAGTAATATATGAGGCTTCAGTGTCAACAATACAGCTGCTTACCTTTAAACTTCTCAGACATTTCCTCTGTCACCAAACATTGAAAACCATGATAAGTTGTCGTACTAAAGGAGTACATCTTCTTCTTTGCCTCTTCATAGCTATAACCATGCAAACATAAAGAAAAATAAGCCCAGTTAATGCATCTACAATGCTTTAGAGCATCAATAAAACTTTTTTTAAAGAGTCCTAAATACTAACAACCATCAAACTCAAAAGCCCAAACCCTTACAGTAACAGTCTAACATTAGCAAAACTTGAAACTATCAAGGGAAAAAAAAATCTTGCGTACAGACAGGCCATCAGACTCGAAACGAAGGCATCATCCGACATTACTAGCAATGAATTGAGAATATCAACAAAGACATTTTAGAGTTCCATATTTGTCAACCAACAATTCACCCGCTTAACTATGACCTAATGATTTCACATTCTAGTAACTGAAATTTGAAAAATGCGGAATAGTATCATTAGCTAGCGGTACTAACAGAAAGGTGCAGTTTGGCTGTCAATAAGTAGAAATTGGCAGTTTACAATCTAATCGTGTACAATTTAGATAATTAGATGGGTTTGGTCGCTAACATAAAATAACTAGAACGCGAAAGTTGCAACTTCCACGAACATGATTAAAATAACTAGAACCCCAAAAGATGTGTACGCTAGCACTTGTGCATAACTTAGGGCAGCTTTACTTGAGAGTCCATAGTTAGTAAAATCAAAATAAAGTAACTCCATTGCTCAACCAAGGGGGTCCTAAATGAAACACCAAAAACCAGAGAATCAACTAACTTGTGGTTCAAAAGAATACTTCTACATGTCCTAACAACATTCCAATAGATAAATAAAGAAAGAAAATCCCAGAGAAGTGTTATAGGCCGGTATAGAAACAAATAAATAAATCCATAAATATATCAAACAGGAAGAGCGGAAAGTGACCTTCCAACGACTTTGGCTAGGGTTTGGAGGTAGGTTTCAATCATCTCCTCGCGAGTAGGCGCTGGATCCTTGGGGAAATCCATGGTGATGAGCCAGTGGTTGTAGTCACAGCCCTCGAATAGTATCGTATCCGGGCCTATTTCATCGTTATTATTGTTGTTGCTTCTGATGGATGATCTGGCTGACGAGAGACGGACCGAGGACGACATGAAGTTCCTGGACTGAAATGGAACCCGATGGTGGTTGGGCTGATCGAGACTGAGCCCAGGGTTTAGAGGATCCACGGTGGCGGAGGAGAGTGCCGGCGGGCTGGAAATCGCAGCGGAGAAAGTTCTCTGGTGGTTGATCAGGGCGGAGGCCAGCGACTGGACTCGCCGGAAACGAAGCAACAGAGCCATAGGCGGTGGAGAGAGCGAGAGAGCAGCGACGCAACTGAGAAACTAGGGTTTAAGGGGTTCAGTTTCATGGCTGCTCCAAGCATCATTTATAAGAGGGACGGGAACCGGACTGAATGTCGAATATTTAAATTTATTTAATAGTTTTAATAAAACCTTGTAAAATATTTTACATAAAATATGTAAAAACTTTATTTCTTAATTTTTATGTCACTAAGATGTATTTTAAGGATGATTTATAAAAGACCAATGGTTAAATAACAATAACTATATGTTCTTTTTTGATAAATAATAATTATTATATCTTATTTTAATTTTTAAATAATTTTATTATATTACCTTATTTTAAAATAAGATATGTTTATTATCATTTAATTATTATCTTTCATAAAAATATTATTATTGATGTGAATTGTCAAATAAAATGTTCACAACATATAATATTATCGAGTCCAATGCTATCTCAATCGGAAGTCTTAAATAATCATAAAAAAATTTAGAATAATGCTATTTGTACAGAAGTAGTTTTACAGGTATATTTATAGACTGATATTTTGGCGATAAATTGATAATTTATCATGAGAAATTGGCTAGTTCTCTTCTCTTCTCCTCTCTCCTCTCATCTCTCTCTCTCCCCTTTCCTCTTCAGCCGTTGCTCTGCCTCGCCGCCCGACACCCTCACTGCCTTGCACTAGTAATGCAGATGAATAACAGATTTAATTCATTGATTCATTTGCAGATTGAAAGAGACATTTTTCATTGTTTGTTTATCATTCTGGGTATCTTATTTGCTGCTTTAATTGTCTTCCAGAGTTCATTTGTTCATAATGAATCAGATGTTCATCTTTTGATGATTCTTCCTTCTTACAGCCACAATTTCTCTCTTTCCCTGTTCTTTCACATTTGTATCAATTATTGGAGTTTTCATACCATTCTTTTCTGGTAGCATCAACTGTGAATAGTTGAATTATTCCTGTTGGGTTCATTTGCCATGTAATCGATCCATACTTTTCATTCTACCTTTTTGCTTTTGAATATAAATCCATTAAAAATGTCTAATTTTTGTTAGAATTCAATTCATGTATTCCATCCAACCTGACAGAGGACAAAGTCTTCTTGTTCTTCTCTCTCACAGACACAGAGATAGATCATCCACGTATACAGGCTGGATTGAGATGCTACCCCAAATACAGCAATGGCGAGGTGACGGTCGGGCAGGCAAGAGGTGAGAGGCAGCGGCGGCCGTCAGTCAGGCGAGCCAGCGGTGGGCGTCAGTGGGCAGTGCTGAAGGGGGAGGGAAGAGAGAGAGAGGAGAGGAGGAGGGAGAGAGATGATAGAAAAATGTAAAATGGTCTTTGAGATAAGAGAGAAGGGGACAAAATAATCTTTTCACCTTACCTGTAAACTCACCTGTAAATAAGCTTCTGTACAAATAGCATGGTCCAAAATTTTATGTGTTTAATGATTATAAGGAGTACTAAGGTTGATTTCTTTTATAGCACTCAACGACATTAAGGTTTTAACACAAAATATTGACTAAACCCATATTTTTAGCCATGCACTCTCACATATTTTTTTATGTAATTATTCAATTTTTTTGTTATTTTAATTACATCATTAAATTTATATTTTTTAATTAATTTAATTTATGTACTTTTATATTTTTTTCGGAGGTAATTCAAACTTTTTGTTATTTCCATTAGACTATATATCTGTATTTTTTAATTAATATGCTATACAAACAAAAAGATAAAGTGAGATTAGTAGGGGTATCAAAAAATATTTGAAAACTGGTGAATCGAACCAGACTGAATCAAACCGTGCCTTTTGGATTGATTATATGATTCAATGGTTATGTTTTGTTTCTAAAAAATTAAGAACTGATATATTTGGTTTGGTTACTGATCATTTTTTTTAAACCGTGATTCGAACCGAACCAGAACCAGTGTTATAGTTATATATATATTATAATTTTTTGAGTATATATATATATACACATGCACATATATAGTATCACTTCCTAAGAAACTAGCGAGATTCATGAATTCTTTTATTTTTAGACTTTTGTGCACTATTGCTATACTAATAGTCGATGCAATCTCATTTGATGAGATAGTCTATGAATTATTTTGTTCTACTTTTACTTGCATTAATAAAATTATGAGTTTATTTTAATTAACAAATTTATTTATAATTTCATATTTTACGAAAATGTTTAAAAACTAAATGTTAATTGGATAGAACCGAAATTAAACCGAAACCAGTCCAATGTGATGGATTGGTCATGGTTTGGTTTTATATATGTAATGGTTTGGTTATGGTTCTTATTTTTTCGGAATCGTTAAAAATGATTTGGTTATTAAATTTTTATAGAATCGGACCAATCCGAATTGTTGGCACTCTTAGAGATGAGTCAATTTAATCTTATTTTTTTTGAATATATTAAAGTAAATGGATTAAATTTATTTAAAAATATAAGTATATAGATATAAACGAAATAATGAAAAACTTAAGCTATCACTCTAAAATATTTTAAAATATAGATATTAAATTAATATAAAAATACAGATACATAATTATAATTAAAACAACCAAAAATCTAAATGGACACGTAAAAAAATATAAAAATATAAGAATAAAAATATGTATTTAGCCATGAAACATTAAAAACACATGGCACCTCAGAGTTCTCTATGTCCATTAAGGCCATGAAATTTTCATGTTTTTAAGTAAATCATTAGTCATGTGATCAAAACGGATGAATTGTTCTAACTTGTTATTTTATCATTGTTTTACATAAATTATTTATCGTTATGGCAACACTTATGTTAACATAGGACGCAGTTAATAATGATTAAATCACAGTTACAACAAGTCTCTCTACTTTCTCAAAATAAATGACCGTTGGTTGCCTGGTAATTTAAAATTTCATGTGGGGAGGGTTGCACATGGGGAAGGTGGAAGCAGGCAGGAGGAGAGAAGGATGGCAGCAATTTCAGAACAAAATCCCAACCTTGAAATACGCAAACTCCAAACAGATAGTTCTTTCCTGGATCCATCTCTTTCTTCAGATAGTTCTCTCCTGGATCTCTTTCGAGTTTCCACTCTTACCGGAGAAAGTTTTCCCTTTTGCTGGGACCATCTCGAACTTTTTTTCCCAAGAAAGTTTGTGAATTTTGGATGTTGATGTGAGAAATGGAGAGCGTGATAAGTCAAGGGAGGTCTTTGGAGGAGACGCCAACATGGTCAGTCGCATCTGTCACGACGGTTATGGTTTTCGTCTGCTTTATCGTGGAAAGATCCATCCACCGATTCGGCAAGGTGAGTCACTGAGTTGGGGTTTGAGTTTTGATGATTAAAATGCCTTAATAAGTTTGCTGATGTTGGGTTTTGGCATTCTGTGTACAGTGGTTGAAGAAGACTCGGAGAAAGGCTCTATCTGCTTCTTTGGAGAAGATTAAGGAAGGTGAGTTGGTTGGCATTTCTGTATGCAGGGTGAGAATGATAAGGGTATTGTATTGCTAGTCAACTCTTCAAATTCAAATCTGATGGAGACGGAATTTTACCTGATTTGAGTGTGAATGGGGGAAAGAGACAGATATAGGAGACGTAATTCTATTAGAATTGTCGCCTATAAACAGATCCTTTGGTATAGTTGTTGATTGGCTACATCATAATGATATGTGAGATGATATTACTATATTATTGTGGTTTTGTATCCAAAGTGCGCCATGACTCGATAAGTAGGGTCCTAGGAGTGTGATTGACCAGTTATTTGGAGTTGTAAGGATTGAAATAATTTATATTTTTGCTTATGCAAAAACTAGGTGGTGCGAGCGTTTGTAGTTTATTCCATGCAAAAGAACAACACTGAGAGGATTTCCCCATCATTGCGAGACCATAGACGTAGGTTTATTGAGATCGAATCATGTTAAATTTCTATGTTATCTTTTCTCTTAATGTTCGTGTGTTATATGCATGATTCCATTCTAACAGTACGATTTGCTTTTGCTTGCTGTCACTATCTCTACGTGAAGCAGATTTAGAAAGACTGGAAAAAATAAAAAAAATGGGGCCATTATAGTAACATCAACAAGTTATATTTTCCTTTTCCTTTTCCTGGGTTTAGGTGATTTGGTTGTCTGATATTCTATTTTGGTTTTAAATCAGTTAGATTGTTTTAATCCCCCAAACATGTTCTACATCCCTCAAATATGCTACATCCTTTACCTCTAATTAATGTACTTTATTTGTATCTTTTGCTGGGTAGAGTTGATGCTGCTTGGGCTTATATCCTTGTTACTGGGGCAATGGGCAAGTTGGATTTCTGGAATATGTGTGGATTCATCTCTTTTCAGCGGTCGGTTCTTTGTTTGTTCTGAAGAGGACTATGACATGAGTGAGAAATTCATGTCCATTAAATCCTTCTCATCATTCAATGAAACCAATATTCCTCCAAAGGGAATCAACCATGCCTTATCTAACCAATGTGGCGAGGTAGACAGCTTCATGGTTACTTAGTTTCTTTCCTTGGAGTTTTGGAAATTGAATAATCATATATAGTAATGGCAATGACGAATTGCAGGGGCGTGAACCTTTTGTTTCATATGAAGGTCTTGAACAGCTTCGTCGTTTCTTGTTTGTTCTTGGCATCACTTATGTGATGTATAGTTGTGTTACTGTTGGTTTGGCTATGAGTAAGGTGCATTCTCTGTCTCCATTTGCAGGTTTACATGTATACCTTTTCACTATGATGAATCTGATCCCATTTTTAAGGTTGGAATTTGGACATTATAGATATTTGGGATCTTATAAAGTTTGTTTCCAAAATGTCTCACTACGTGTGACAAATAGATTTCATTTCATAATCACTCAAGAACCAAAATCACCAGCCATACCCCATTTGACGTCTACTGTCCCCCTAAATAGAGGGTTTAATTCTCACTGTGTCATGTATTCACAGATTTACAGCTGGAGCAAATGGGAAAACCAGGCTACCCTAGCACTTGATGCAAAACTGCAAGGTATGAAACACACTGATGAAATCTGTACCATTTAAATATAGATTTGCTACGGGTTCTAAATAGTGGACTTAATTTGATCTTTATATGTTAGTTATGTGCAAATGCTATATCCTCTAAATAACAAAATTTAATTTTCTATTGTCTTCATTTTACCTTTGGATGTGACATTTATTTTTCAAGCTTGGAACCTTTTAAGCATTTATAAGCAATGAGGAATTTTGTATCCCAAGGGTCTGAAGCACTTGTTTTCTAAAAATTTGGAATAACAGACAGATTGGGATGTCTACGTCCATATGTGTCTGCCATTTCAGAACTGTGCCCAAGGTATCCGACACCCGTCTCACATTGAGACAATGCCTTTCTAAGTGTTGTGCATCTCATCAGGACACATGTTCTAGCCAAAGTCATTGCTAAAACCCATCTCTATAATGTTTAGAGTACATGTTGTTGGAAACGACAATACAAATCTGACTATAAAACCAGCAAACCCACAGAACTACTATAGACCCAACAGCAATGACAAACACGGATATGCACCCACAAGACTTCCCACGGAAATGCCCAAGTATATCTCAACAGTGGCAACAACAGGACATATATGTATAAATCTACTTGTAGCAGCAAGAGAAGAGCAGACTGATATTAAGGGCTGAAGATTCAAACCAGCAAATCAGATATGGAAATGGAGGCAGCGGTCGAAGCACCGCTGGAGGTGCTGTCCTGAAGGCAGATGTGCTCTGTTCCCGGTTACAACAGACTACAGTGACTGACTTCACAGGATACGAGGACCAGCCCGGAGACGGCAACCACGGCAGCAGGCTCTGACATAACTCTCTGGAACAGCTCTCCACGACTAAACAACAAAGAACAGGAAGGAGGAGATTAGAGACGACTCTGATCCGACTGAAGGAGGAACCCACCTTTTATAGGCTTTCGGGAACACTCGAACGGACGCCAACATTTACCATCGGCTTAAATGTGAGTCTCTTGAAGGAACCGAATTGACGAAAGCTTAAAGACCAAGGTCGTTTGGGTATCTCGACCGACACAGAGATGATATAACGGGAAGAGAAATAAAAATATAATTCTTATTTAAATTTCCTGTATATAAAAATATATATATGTATATCATCATCAGACCCAACTCACTTGCTCGACCGACTGGGCAGATGGTGACCCGCGCGAGGGCCAAGGGGTTCGCTCGCTCACAAAATTTGGGTGTCCTTTAGGGCCTAAACCCAAGTGAGAGGGGAGAGTATAAATACCCATTCCCACCTCTTTACCCAACTAATGTGGGACACCAAGTCACACTTACACTCACACACTAGAACACACAACAATCCCCCACATGAGTGTAAGTGTGTGACAACAATTGACACGACACCGTGGAGAGCCAATCGACGGGTTATGTATAGGGTAAGGTGTCTTTTAGACTTGAACCTTCCTTAGTGACTATCCATCGAATTTACTGAAGAAATAGTGAGGTCAGCTCTTGAACTACCCTTCTGATGGTAAATTGAGACAATAGATATCACATACAACCAGCCTTATACCTTTGAGTCCTATACGATTGTGTCCATTTTGGTCGTGGACATTATCCTGGGTTCATGAGAGTTCTAGAGAACTCAAGCCCTTAGAACAGTTCTCATAGAAGCGACCCACTTCTACTCTCACATAAGTAATCATTGATTAAAAGTACTCTGTCACTACTCCTCTTATAACAAGATATCAATATTACCTATAACACCGATAGATCACACACTCTCTTTACTATCGAGAATTGGGAAGAAACCATACGTTCCTCAGTGTGTAGACTATGAATTATTCCAACCAATTTTCCTATTTAACCCAGATCTTGGGATCTCCAGTCAGCTGGGTTAGGTTAGCACTAGAAAATTCATTTCACAAGCTTCAACCCCATTCCTTTCGTCGTACCGGCGACCTGCTTCCTCGTCACCCCTTTAGTCAAAGGATCGAACAAGTTTTCCTTAAACTTGACATAATCAATGGAAATTATTCCATTGGTAAGCAACTGCCTTATAGTATTATGCATGCGTCTAATATGTCTTGACTTCCCATTATAGACACTATTTTTAGCTCGCATTAAAGCAGTTAAGTTGTCACAATAGACACATATGGCATTTATGGGCTTCGGCCACAACGGAATGTCTTCAAGGAAATTTCGAAGCCACTCTGCCTCATCCAAAGCGATAAACTCTGACTCCATAGTAGACTGTGGTATGCACGTCTGTTTTGAAGACTTCCAGGATACAGTGGCTCCACCTAAGATAAACACATACCCACTGGTCAATTTAGTCTTCATGCTATCAAAGATCTAATTAGCATCACTAAATCCTTTCAGTACGGGTGGATACCTTGTGTAATGCAGTCCATACTCAAACGTGTTCTTCAAATACCTGAGTACTCTGACCAGGGCATCCTAATGGTCACGCCCATGATTGCTCGTGTATCTCGCTAATCTACCTACTGAGTAGGTAATATCGGGTCTTGTACAATTCATGATGTACATCAAGCTTCCGATGACCTTGGCATACTTCAAAGGAGATACACCCTCACCATTGTTCTTCTTTAATTTAGAATTTGGATCAAACGGAGTAACCGCGGGCTTACTCTCAAAATGACCAAACCTTCGCAACACTTTCTCGATATAATGTGATTGAGAAAGTACATACCCTTCGGCATTATTTGTTATCCAAATTCCAAGAATGACATCGGCAAGACCAAAGTCTTTCATGTTAAAGTTGGAACTCAGCACATTCTTTGTGGATTCTATGACACTTCTGTTAGTGCCCATAATCAGCATGTCATCCACATACAAGCATACAATGACACACTCGTGATTTATGATTTTAACATAAACACACTTGTCACACTCATTTATCTTGAACCCATTTGCAAGCATAGTGTGGTCAAACTTTTCATGCCATTGCTTTGGTGCTTGTTTTAGTCCATAAAACAACTTTACAAGCTTGGACACTTTCTTTTCATGTCCCTTTACGACAAACCCTTCGAGTTGTTCCATATAAACTTCTTCCTCTAAATCTCCATTCAAAAATGCAATCTTTACATCCATTTGGTGGATTTCCAAATTATGTAGTGCTGCAATCGCGATCAACACCCTTATAGATGTGATTCTCGTTACTGGAGAATAGATATCAAAGAAGCCTTGCCCTTCATTTTGGCGATAGCCTTTAGCTACTAAAAGTGCCTTGTATTTATCAATAGTGCCGTCAACCTTTAGTTTCTTCTTAAATATCTATTTGCACCTGATTGGCTTACTTCCTGGAGGTAAGTTAACCAATACTCATGTTTGGTTTTGCATAATGGACTCCATCTCACTATTGATAGCTTCCTTCCAATACAGAGCATCAGAAGATGCCATAGCCTCACCAAAAGGTTGAGGCTCATCTTCTACCATGTAGATTAGGAAATCTGGTCCAAAGGAAGTAGCTTTCTTAGCTCTTTTGCTCCTTCTAGGTTCAACCTCCGTCTCCTGACCAACTTGACCCTCATAAGAGCTTGCCTCATACTACCTCTTGGATCCATCGTCACTGTGTCTCTCTTCCTTAAAAAGGAATATGTTCTCAAAGAACTCAACTTCTATAGATTCCATTATGGTGTTATTGTTAATATCAAAAATTTCTGATTTTATCACTAGGAACCTATAGGCCGCACTATGCAGAGCATAGCCAATAAAGACACAATCCATCGTCTTTGGTCATTTTCGATAAAGGAACTTGCACCTTAGCCAAACACCCCCACACTTTTAGGATTTTGTACGAGGGTTGCTTCTTATTCCACACTTCATTAGGAGACTTATCAGTCTTTTTATGTGGAATTCTATTCAACAAAAGGTTCGTTGTAAGCAAAGCCTCCCCTCACAAGTTGTGGGGTAAATCTGAACTGTTGAGCATGCAATTAACCATGTCCTTCAACGTTCAGTTTTTCCTTTTGGCTACACCGTTTTGCTGTGGTATATAAGGTGCCATGGTTTGATGAATTATGCCATTAACCTCATAGAACTCAAAGAGAGATGATGATTCATACTCACCACCTCTATCTGATCTCAGCACTTTTACCTTCTTCCCAAGTTGATTTTCAACTTCTGCCTTAAATGTCTTGAAGACATCTAAGGTCTCATCTTTACTGTGTGGTAGATACACATAGCAATATTTGCTATAATCATCTATAAATGTGATAACATTTTTTCCCACCTCCAGTAGGAGTACTTTTCATGTCATATAGATCATTGTGAATTAAATCAAGCAATTCAATGTTTCTTTCCAAAAATGGAAACGGCTTCCTTGTAAACTTTGACTCGATACAAACTTCACATTTATGCCCTTTGTCAATACTGAAGTTAGGCAACAATCCTAAATTTACCATTCTTTAAAGAGAACGATAATTAGCGTGCCTTAACCAAGAGTGCCACACATCGTACAACTCAATAGTATAAGCGGAATCCTTGGTTTTATTATCATTATTTTTGGGAACCTGGGCTAGTACATTAAGCTCAAAACATGCCATCAAGTAAATAGCCCCGTCCCACGTACATACCCCTTTTAGTTAAAGTGAACTTGTTTGACTCAAATACAAGTTTGAACCCATTCTTATTCAGTAGGGTTCCAGACACCAAGTTCTTCGAGATTTCCGGCATGTGGCACACATCGTTGAGGGTAGGTATCTTCCTGGAGGTCCACTTCAGTAGGACCTTGCCTTTTCCAACCACAGGAGATGTAGAAGCATCCCCATATACAACTTCTCGGAGCCGTCAGCCTTCTCATAAGTGGTGAACAGAGCCCTGTCACTGAAAATGTGTTTCGTAGCCCCAGTGTCTACCCACCAACCCTTGGCGTTTGACATCATGCAAACATCTGTGACAACTGCAATCAGGTTGACATCTTCCTTCATTATATTGGCCTGACTGTTCTTGTGTTGGTTGTTGCCAGAGCTTTATCCCTTCTTGTGACGACAATCAATAGCTTTATGACTCGTCTTGCCACACATCTAGCAACTCCCTTGGATGCGCTTGGTGAGGGTCTTATTCTTGGGACCCATGTTCCTATTCTTCTTCTTGCCTTGCTATTTCTTGGGTTGAGGCTTTGAAACTTCAACCACGTTAGTCCTCGCTTCCAGCCTAAGAGGGACTTTATCCCCCTTCCGATTGTCCTTTTCAATGCGGAGTCTCACAACTAGGTCCTCTATGGATAGCTCCTTTCGCTTGTGCTTGAGATAGTTCTTGAAGTCTTTCCAAGAAGGTGGTAACTTCTCAATCACAGCAGCAACCTAGAATGGCTCGTTAATGACCAATTCTTCACTCAGCAAGTCACTGAAAAGTACTTGCAGTTCTTCCAACTGGCTATCATCTTATAGTCGAGGAACTTCCCGACCAAGAACTTCTTGGTACGCACATCTTCTAGCTTATACTTCTTGTCCAATGCCTCCTAGAGCTGCTTGGACGTTGGGTAAGTCGTGTAGTAGACGTTGTAGAGTGAATCTGCCAGCCCGCTCAGTATATAGTTCCGACAGAGGAAATCCGAGTGTTGCTATGCCTCCTTAGCGACCTGTGTTTCCACCGTCACGTCTTATTCAGGAGTGACTGGACAATCCTCCTTGAGGATATGGGCTAGATTTAGGGGGGTCAAATAGAAGACCATCTACTGCTGCCACCTCTTAAAATCCTCGCCATTGAACTGTTGCGGCTTTTCCACATGAAGAGTTGCCTTGACGGCTGCTAGTCTGACAATGGCAGTGGAGGTCGAGATAGTGGCCTGAGTAGAGGCCGAGGCAGCAACGGTGTTGTTAGGGTTGGGGGCAGCCATATCGGATGACAAATTATATTTACCAACTAATTATGCCTTCAGATTGTTGGAAACGACAATACACATTTGATTATAAAACCAGCAAACCCACAGAACTACTACAGACCTAACATCAATGACAAACATGAATATGCACCCACAAGACTTCCCACAGAAATGCCCAAGTATATCTCGACAGTGGCAACAACAAGACATATATGTATAAATCTACTTGTAGTAGCAAGAGAAGAGCAGACTGATATTAAGGGCTGAAGATTCAAACCAGCAAATCAGATCTGGAAATGGAGGCAGCGGTCGAAGCATGCCAGAGGCGCTGTCCTGAAGGCAGATGCGCTCTGTTCTCGGTTACAACAGACTATAATAACTGACTTCGCAGGATATGAGGACCAACCCGGCGATGGCAACTACGGTAGCAGGCTCTGACATAACTCTCTGGAACGGCTCTCCACGACTAAACAATAGAGAACAGGAAGGAGGAGACTGGAGACGACTCTGATCCGACTGAGGAGGAACCCGCCTTTTATAGGCTTTCGGGAACGCTTGAACGGACGCCAACATTTACGATCGGCTTAAATGTGCGTCTCTTGAAGCAACCAAATCAACGGAAGCTTAAAAACAAAGGTCGTTCGGGTATCTCGACTGACACAGAGAGGATATAACGGGAAGAGAAATAAAAATATAATTCTTATTTAAATTTCCTGTATATAAAAATATATATATGTATATCATCATCCGACTCGACCCGCCCCCCTACTGGACGGACGACGGAGCACGCGAGGACCAAGGGGTTCGCCCACTCACAAAATTTGGGTGCCCCTTAGGGCCCAAACCCAAGTGAGAGGGAGGAGTATAAATATTAGAGTATTTTAGTTGTGTAATAGTTAATAGTTTTGTGCTGTCATATTTCAGCTTTCTATTGCTTTCTGTTATTGAATAAACAATGGCATTTTTGTCATTTTGATGTATTAGTTTTAGGAATATTTAATAAAGTGGCTGAAACCCCAAAATGGGTTAATGAGGCATTTTATTATCTTTTGTCTCGTTCTCTGTTTGTAAAATGGTATTAGAGCAATTTTGAAGCCCTAGGATTTCCGTCGCATGCTTCGATTCACCTCCTCTTCCTCGAATCTTCGAAGATCTGTGATTCGAAAGTCTGTGATACGAAGATCAACGATTCCGTGAGTCCGTAAGTCTTCTTTGTTCGGATTCCCTTTTTCGATTTCTTCGTATTTTCTCTTCGTATCTACTTTGTTCGGAGATTGAGAGATCTGAAACTTTCTCTTTGATTTTCTCTTTGCATCTTCTTTGTTTGGAGATCGAGAGATCTGAAAGTTTCTCTTTGATTTTCTCTTGTCTCTTCTTTGTTCGGAGATCAAGAGATCTGATTTTTTTTTTGAACTGCAACTTCTCCCTTGCTCGGAGATCTGTTATCGAAATTTCTTTTGGAAATCGCAACTATTGTGATTCCTCTTAAATCAACAAAACTGTTCGTCCATTCTTGATCTATGGCGACAGAGAATCTATCATCTTCATCGTCGAGGATTAATTCTGCCATTGACGACGGAATGAGTCCTTTCTTCTTACATCATTTCGACAACCCCGGCCTGGTCCTGGTGTCCCAGCCATTAACTGGAGATAACTATGCCTCCTGGAGCTGTGCGATGGTGATCGCTTTGTCCGTGAAGAACAAGCTAGGGTTCGTAAATGGCTCCATATCGAAACCTACAGGTGATGAATCTTTACTCAATGCCTGGCTAAGGAACAATAATATACTCATTTCTTGGATACTTAACTCTGTGTCTAAGGAAATTTCCGCGAGTGTCATATACTTCGAGTCGGCTCGAGATATCTGGACAGACCTTAAAGAGAGGTACCAGCAGAGTAATGGTCCTCGGATTTTTCAACTGAGGCGAGAATTAATGAACCTAACTCAGGGTTCATTGTCTGTAAGTGCTTACTTTACCAAATTGAAAACTATTTGGGATGAACTTGGTAATTTTAGGCCTGTTTGTACATGCGGAAATTGTTCATGTGGAGGCACTAGGGCATTAGTAGAACATTATCACATGGAGTATGTGATGTCGTTTTTAATGGGTTTACATGATTCTTTTGCTCAAGTCAGGGGTCAATTACTATTAATGGATCCTATTCCCCCCCATTAATAAAGTTTTTGCTCTAATTTCTCAAGAAGAAAATCAGAGGAATGTAGTAAATCAGACTGTTGGAAATGATTCTGCTCTATTCAATGTTAAACATGATATGCATAAAACTGGTCATGGTCGCTCTACAAAGAAAGAAAGATCATTGTGCACACACTGTGGGCTTCATGGTCACACCATTGACAAGTGCTACAAGTTGCATGGGTATCCTCCTGGATATAAGTTCAAGCAGAGAAACCCTAATAAAAAACATCCTAATCAAATGAATTCCACTGTTAATCAAGTATGTGAGACTCATCAAAATTTGTCTAGCAGTAATCAGGTTATGGGAGATTTTATGCAAACACTGAGTTCTACACAATATCAGCATCTGTTGAACATGCTGAACACTCATCTCAACGTGGCTAAAACACGGGCAGAACCTGATGCTTCCCAAGACCAAGCATCAAGTACCTGTTTTTCTATTTCCGTGAGTCCAATTCTCAATAATCCTAGGTATTGGATAGTGGATTCTGGGGCTACTAGTCATATATGCTTCAATCAGTCTTCATTTGTTCATTTAAGGCCAATTCAGAACACATATATTACTCTACCAGATCACTCTCGGATTTCTGTATTATATGCTGGAAATGTATTGCTTAGTCACTGTTTAGTGCTTAAGAATGTCCTGTTTGTGCCTCAGTTCAAGTTTAATTTGATCTCTGTCCGTGCACTTACAGAAGAAAATTGTATGAGTCTTAGTTTCTCCTCTCGCACATGTATTCTCCAGGATGTCAAACATTCGAAGATGATTGGCAGGGGTAATCTTCACGGAGGTTTATATGTCATTGATGCTGATTCTATTGATTCTGAATGTCAACTAGTAGATAGAACATGTATTTCTTCTACTCATATGGCTCATGTTGTAAGCAAACATACTTGGCATAATAGGCTTGGACATATTTCATTCCATAAGATGGAACATTTGAAAGATTTGCTGAACTATAAAAACACTGAGGATGTTTCTTGTTCCATATGTCCATTAGCTAAACAAAGAAGGTTATCTTTTGTGTCTAACAACCATCTATCTTCACATGCTTTTGACTTAGTTCATTGTGACACTTGGGGTCCATATTATGTTCCAACACATGCTGGTTATAGATATTTTCTCACCATAGTTGATGACTGCACACGCTTCACTTGGATTTTCTTGATGCGGCAAAAGTCTAATGCTAGGGTTATTGTTCCTAAATTTTTCTCTATGGTAGAAACACAATTTAACACAAAAGTGAAGAAATTTAGGTCAGATAATGCTCCTGAGCTCAAATTTCAGGATTATTTTGGTACAAAGGGGGTGATACATCAATTTTCTTGTGTAGAAAGGCCTGAGCAAAATTCTGTAGTGGAACGTAAGCATCAACATATTCTTAATGTAGCTAGAGCACTATTGTTTCAGTCTAGAGTGCCTATTCAGTTCTGGGGTGATTGTATCCTTACTGTTGTCTTCCTGATAAATAGAACTCCTGCTCCTATTTTGAAAAATCAGTCCCCTTACCAACTTCTCTACCAGAAATCTGTTGACTATACTTTCTTCCGCACATTTGGAAGTTTATGTTTTGCCTCTACTTTATCTTCTCATAGGGCAAAATTTCATCCTTGTGCTACCGCTTGTGTTTTTCTTGGATATCCTCCGGGTATGAAAGGCTACAAACTTTATAACATTGCTGCCAAAACTACATTTGTGTCACGTGATGTTGTTTTTCATGAAAATGTATTTCCTTTTCATTATGTCAGCTCTCCTAATGAGGTGGTGGATCCTTTTCCAGATTTGGTCTTACCCCATTCGAACCTTGATTCTCCTCCTTTCTTGGAACATGATTCACCCATTCAATCCTCAGATGTAGCAGAATCTGATTCTTTCAGCCCTAATTTTCTCCCTGATATTACAGTCCGCAGGTCTTCTCGAATCAGCAAACCTCCTTCTTATCTACAGGATTTTCATTGGAATTTGCTGACTAATACTTCCATTCATGATTCCAGCTCTACCTATCCTTTACACCATTATGTTTCATATTCCACTTTGGCTGCCCCTCATAGAACCTTTCTACTCAATGTTTCTTCCAATTTTGAACCTCAGTTTTATCATCAAGCAGTGCCATATGGTCATTGGAGAGATGCTATGAGAGTTGAATTAGATGCTATGCATATGAATAATACTTGATCTGTTACTACACTGCCTCATGATAAACATTCCATTGGATGCAAGTGGGTTTACAAGATAAAATATAGGTCTGATGGTTCTATTGAAAGACACAAGGCCCGTTTAGTTGCTAAGGGATATACCCAGCAAGAAGGTCTGGACTTCTTTGATACGTTTTCCCCTGTTGCCAAGCTGGTCACAGTTAAAGTTCTTCTTGCTTTAGCTGCTATAAACAAATGGTCTCTTGTCCAACTTGATGTTAATAATGCCTTTCTTAATGGTGATTTATTTGAAGAAGTTTATATGGATCTTCCTCTCGGGTATAAGCCTCAAGTTCCAGCTCCTAATCAGGGGGAGCGACTGGTATGTAAACTTCACAAATCCATATATGGGCTTAAACAGGTTTCGAGGCAATGGTTTTCTAAATTTTCTAATGCTCTCGTTTCACATGGTTTTCATCAATCTAAGGCAGATTATTCCCTTTTTACTAAGGGTACTGGTACATCTTTTGTAGCACTTCTCGTTTATGTTGACGATATCATCATTGCGGGTTCTGATCTTGCAGCCATAGCCTCACTTAAAACGTTTCTTCATGGTCATTTTAAGCTTAAAGACCTTGGACGCTTGAGGTATTTTCTTGGTCTCGAAATTGCTCAATCAGTTAAAGGTATTTTCTTTTCTCAAAGGCATTATACTCTCCAACTTCTTGAGGATACTGGTTTTCTTTCAAGTAAGCCTGCTGCTTTGCCTATGATTCCTAATGTCAAATTGAGTTCTTTTGACGGTGAATTGCTTGAGGATCCGTCTATTTATAGGCGTTTAGTTGGTCGTTTGCTCTATTTGACCATTTCTAGGCCTGATATTACATTTGTGGTACATAAACTCAGTCAATATGTTTCTCAGCCTTGAAAACCTCATCTTGAAGCTGCACATCATCTCTTACAATATCTTAAGAGTGCACCCGATCAAGGTTTGTTATTTTCTACAGATTCTTCCTTACAAATTCGTGCCTTTTATGATTCGGATTGGGGGTCTTGTCTGGATTCTAGGAGATCTGTTACTGGCTTTTGTGTTTTTATTGGTGATTCTTTAGTTTCATGGAAAGCTAAAAAGCAAAGCACAGTTTCTCGATCATCTGCTGAAGCCGAATATCGGGTGTTCGCTTCTGCTGTTAGTGAGATTATTTAGATTAATCAACTGCTTACTGATTTTCAGATTTTTCCTATAGCTCCTGCTTTGCTTTTCTGTGATAATCAGGCAGCTGTCCACATTGCCTCTAATCCGGTCTTCCATGAACGCACCAAGCACATCGAGTTAGATTGTCATTTTGTTCGGGACAAGTTGACCGAGGGCGTGTTCAAACTTCTTCCTATCCGCACACAACATCAGTTGGCTGATGTGTTTACCAAACCTTTATCTGCTGCTAGGTTATTTCCTTTGCTTTCCAAGATGGCTATTCTCAATATTCATAGTCCATCTTAAGGGGGAGTATTAGAGTATTTTAGTTGTGTAATAGTTAATAGTTTTGTGCTGTCATATTTCAGCTTTCTATTGCTTTCTGTTATTGAATAAACAATGGCATTTTTGTCATTTTGATGTATTAGTTTTAGGAATATTTAATAAAGTGGCTGAAACCCCAAAATGGGTTAATGAGGCATTTTATTATCTTTTGTCTCGTTCTCTGTTTGTAAAAATAAATACTCACTCCCACCTCTTTACCCAATCAATGTGGGACACCAAGTCACACTTACTCACACACTAGAACACACAACATGTTTGCTAGCAAATGTACCATAATACAATTGTTACTACTTGAAAGAGTTGAACTTTGATAATTGGCACAACTGACATTGTTGAACAAGCAAATATGCATTAATGGAACTATAGCCAATGAAGGCCAAGTGTTGGGACAACATAATAGCATGTGTTGCAATTGAGTTTGGGTGCACAGTTTCCAGAAGCAGCACTTGCATTGGCTAAAATGCTTATGTTTTTCTGTTATAATTTTCATACTATTGTTTGCCTTCAACTGCACAAGATGTTAAAGATTCCACTAGAAGACACAATACCCTTGTACTATATCTCAGTTAAGATATCATAGCTACCAATGATTAGTTAAAAGTTTCTTTTTCTTTATGGGAATAAACAACATATCTACCCTTTATACCACTATGTGGAGTCGGCTACATAAATTCTAGACTTTTATGTGGGTTACGCCCCAACAGATAGTTTGTCTAGAATTCATATTTGGATCTGACTAGGTTTTACTCTAGCTGTCGGCTACCTAACGCAACCCTTCTCCTTTATCCAGGCTTGGGACCGGTAGTGGATAACATCCCCTAGCAGAATAATGATAAAATGAAGTTTCAACACCATCTTCATATAGAGAAGTTTCATGAGAAGGTGGTGAATGAAGATAATTGATATAGTTGTGTTCCACCACTTAGTTAAAAGGTAGTAAGAAAAATTGGCCAAGGTTCCTCAGGTAGTACCACATTCTCTCAATTTACCGTGATTAAATTACTCTATGTTAAATTCTTTATTGTTGAAAAAGAAGAATAAAGGAGAAGATGCTAGAGGAAGATAAATTTACTGTGCAAGAATAAGAATAAGAATAAGATACTTGCAAATGCTGTGCAAGTATCCAGGACTTTGTGACTTCCAAACTTTTAAGTCATTAGATCTCCGTGGCCAAATTTTTAGGAAAATACTTATATGGTCTGTGATAGTTAGTCTTTTTATATGGTTAATTTGCTTGACATTTGAAGTCTCAACTACAGTGTACATATTAGCAACATGTTCTGAATTGCCTGTGGTATGTTCTGTGTCTTGCAACAGAGGTTTGACCAGCTACATTAAAGGGTTTGCTCCTTGTCCTGTCCATTGTCTTAAACTTCTTTAAAACTTAGTAATTCCTCAGATGATATTTTTTTTTCTCTCTTGTTTTCAGTTTCTGATAACTTCTTTTGTTAATAGCAAAGCTGAACAAGGTGATGAATCGGCAATCCACCTTTGTTTTACATCATGCATCTCATCCATGGAGCAGGAGTCGGATTCTAATCTGGATGGTAACACATGCTTTTTGTATGGTTATACAAACACCAGTAACAGGCCTTTTTTCTTAATTTATTCCAATGCAATTTCTAATTGGTTGAGCCCTCTAACATGAAACCTATCAAAGGGAAAGGCTTCAAATCAGGCTTACAGGCATCATTTCTCTTATGACTAAGGGCAGATAATCTTTCTTATTTAAAAGACTACAGTTTAGATTTTTAAAGATGTCTAAAGGACAAAGAGATTATATTACATAGACTCTGGAAAAAAGGCTGTGGCATAGTTTTCACTTTATTTTAGTTTTATTTTTAGATTTATGAGACAAATGGCTGAGAAATTCTGATTCAGAAATTAACAAGCCATTAGTTTTGATGCCCTCCTTTCTATGTTACGGCACTCTTTTATTAGTATAGTTGATCGGACAAGTTTGGAATGAAATTTCTTTTTCACATGAAATCTGGTCAACTATATATTAACATCAAGATCAAGGTTATCCCTAGTGCATGAGGCTTGGCACTTTGCAAGGGTTGGGGAAGGATCATTTTTATACACAGCAATAAGTCCAGGAGGAGGCTAAAACAGGAATGTAGATTCCTCTTTGGCCTGACAACTTGGAGGATAAAGTTTACTACTTGTAGCAGCATCAAAAACTCAGATTTAGGTGTGCTCAAGTTTGGGTACGCACGTGGCATTCCATTGGTTTGGTGTAGTTTCCTCTTTGGCCAGACACATTGGAGGATAAAGTTTACTACTTGTAGCAGCATCAAAAACTCAGATTTAGGTGTGCTCAAGTTTGGGTACACACATGGCATTCCATGTCCACATTGCTTTGGTTTGGGCTTATTTTCTTTTACTGATAATAAGGAGGGAGATGAGAACCTCCAACTCTACATACAAGGTACACTTTACCAGATGTCCAAAGAGGGTGTTGCAAGGTTGCTTACTCACCTCATGACTGCAGTATCAACCTCGAAAGTCCCCAGGTCCTGCTTGTTTGCTTTTGACAAATCCAGGTGTTCCAATGTGAAGGTGCCTTTCGAAGGTCAATAGAGATAGGTTTGGAGCTGAGAAGGTATTGCCTAAGAGGAACATGCTCACTGGAGAACTGTCTGAGTGTGTCATTCCACCAGTGGAGGTAACACACTCAAGCATAGTTTGTGTTGCAGAAGAACATTACAAAACAATAGGGTTAGTACTTAGAGAAATCAAAAACCAGAATGCTGAAAACAAGAACAAGAATAATAGAAACAAAAAACTCCCTATTGATCGGATTAGAAAACAATTTAAGGCTTAGATCTCTGTTTGTCCAGAAAGTACCACTTAGGTAACGCCAATCGAATAATGCCACCAAACCACAAAGAAGCCCCAAATCCCCAAGAACCGAATCCCCCAAGTTGCTTAAACCGTCTCGGCCAATCGACACCTCTCGCCCAAACCACCCAAGGTCACTCACTAAACAATCCACCAAGGAACAGAGAGAACCCCTCACGAAGAAGATGGATTGAATAATCGTAGACCAAGAGCTTACCTTAGAGAATGTCGTCGAATAATATAAATAGGGATCACCAACGGATCGACCAAGGGATTCACAAAGGAAAGCAAGACCACCGCCATGGAAAGAGGGATCGGACCGAGAAAGGAATGAGAGACTCACGAAAATCGGCCATCAAAGGAAACAATTGGTTGAACAATGGGAAAGAGAGGATTGACCACCAATAAAGGCAACAGAGAAGAAAGGGGCCTTTTAAATGACAACCCTAGGGTAAGGCAAACAGAGAATGGGCTTGGGCTTATTAGGCTTCCTTAAGCTTTGAGCAAATGGGCTTAGCCCATTTCTCCTCCAAAAGCCTAACTAAGGGCTTATAGCTCGACTTCTAAATGGACTGCCAATGAGTGATACTTTGGACGATACTTCAATCACGGGGCGAAGCCTATGGAAATAAACTCGAGAACTCGTCATAGCCTTAGGCCTCATTAAGAATCATAAAACTGACAGTTTGCTTGTTAGAGCCTAGAGCATAGGAGGTGTCTCAGTTGTACTTAGGAAATAGGATGGAGAAGCCTACAGAGGATGTCTCTCAACACCTAAGCAAGCTAAGAGACATCCTCTTTTTGTAGGTGTTTGGATGTCTAAGTTGAGGTGGTTTAACCCTTTTCGAGGTTTCACCTGTGAGCTTGATGAATAGATTCAAGCCTGTTAGGACGATGACAGGACTAATGATACTACATGATCGACTGGAGATACTAGCACATGTGCTCACAAAAGTGAAAAGAAGGATTCAAAGTCTGGGAAACACAAGGAATCCCTTGTGCCAGAAGAGAGAGGGGGTGGGGGGAGGAACAAACATAATCTCTTTACCAAAATGGGAGGGGGAGAACAAACATAATTTCTTTACCAAAATTGGAGCTCTTTATCTCCTTCAAATTTGAATAACAATCCAATTGTAATACTCAAGGATTCAAGTGTAATTTATCTTGGGCCATAAGTAAAATTTTTAGATGAATTAGAGTTATAATATAATTTTTTACAGTTATGAGATACTGAATTGATTGTAGGGAATGCCTTGGAGTTTAGATATCTGAGGAAAATGACATGCGATTGATGAGAGTTCTGAGATAGGATTTATGGTATTAAAAGAAATCAGAATCGAGACTATTTTCAGTACAACTGTGATTCAGGCTGAAAAATTGAATTGTCGTAGGAAACTTTCGAGAAGTCAACGGAACCCTAAGAAGACTCCGATTTTATGTAAGGAACAACTGTGAGATGGTTTTGGGATGAAGTAAATGTCCTGTGAAAGTGCTGGAACAAAATCGTTCTTATTAAGTAAGTTTTGAGTTATTAATTTTGTATTTTAAGTATCGTAATGTAAATTAATTCAATGGTTGATGGTATATTTGTAATAAATAAAATACTCAAATGAAATTGGGATAAAATTTGAAGTTTAAATGTATATTTTTCGTGATAGTGTATTATATAATATTATATATATATTTCTATACCTGAGCATGTGTGGCCAAGCTTGAAGCATCAATGGCCAAGATTTGCTGCAAGATTGGATAGCAATTGGCAGCAAGATTTGAGGAAAAAATCTATAAGAAATCTTGGGGCAATTTGGGGTAAAAGATGGGAGATGAGATTTGATGTATAATATATACATATACAAAATCGTGGAGTTCAAATGGTGGGTGCCTATAAATAGGCAAAGCGCTTGGCCGAGAGAGGGAGGAGAAATGAAGGGAGATCGAGAGAGAGCTGGAGCTGGAGCTGAGGAAGGCTGGCTGGAGGCCAGGGAAGATGGCGGTGGCACACGGAGGTGGCTGTTGTAGCGGCTGGGAGCGGCCATGGCAGCAACGAAGCTGCTGTTACAGCAGCTGGTCGGCGAGCAGGGGGCGGCCGACGGAGTAGGCAGCGGTGGTGGCCGTCGGCGGCAGTTGCGCGGCGGGCAGGGGCGCTGCCAACGGTGGCATTGGCAGACGGCGGCGGCCGGCGAGAGGGCCCAAGCGGAGGCTGGTCGTGCAGGTCGCACTGGAGGAAGAAGAGTAGAAGAAAAGAAAAGAAAAAAAGAAAAAAAATGGGAAATATTTTTTAAAAATTATGAAAAAATAGGAAATTAGAGATTTATTAATTTTTTAAAAAATTCGGCCAGGAAAGTTACTCAAGGCACGTAGTTCAAGGAAAAGTATGTATATCGAAAAGGTTGAAGGGACTACGAAGTGAGTAAAATTTTTTAAAAAATTTTAAAATATTAGAAAAATTATTTTATGAATTGTTATAGAGAAATATTTGAAAAATATTTAGTTGGATTTATCAAGGAAAAAAATGGAGAAAATTAGAGAAAAATTATGAGAAATTTGAGAAAAATAAGATATTGAAGTTCTGGAATAAATGTAATGACCAAGGATCATTGATGCTAAGATTTGGTCAAGAGTGGGATTTCAGGTCTTGGCACGTCAATCGAGGTCAACGTGTATTTCGAGGTTTTGGTGCTAAATTGCTTCAAAAGTAAGTGGTCCGACCTTAAACCTGATTTTATGTAAATGGTTTTATCATGTTATCATGTCTTGATGTGAATATGTCATGTAGATTGCATTTACATGTTATGGTGAAATGTGCAAATGCTCACGATAATATTGTTGATCATGCATCGTATCTGTTTGAGAGTACGGGCTGCCATCATTGCTCTACCAAGAGTGCACCCATACACCTCGGCTTGGTAAGGAGGCTGTAAAAATGGAGAATAGCATTAAGGTGCAATCAGCTCAAATGAAAGAAAAAGGAAAATGACATTTTGCATATTGTATCTATGCACGAAATATGATTTTGTACCCTTATTTAGATAATTTATCATCTAACTTGGACTTTGTCCCTGGAATATTCAAACATTATAGATAGAGATTGTAGCAGAAACGAGGATGAAAGAGGCATGCAATGGCACTTAGCAAAATGCATGATATATCGGTTGTATGATTATGTAGTCTATGTATTTAAGTTCTGCTACTTTGAATTCTAACGCTTTGAAGGATGATGTATAACCTTAATTATGGTTAATGTTAAAGATTAAGATTGGATTCTTAGCTTCCGCATTTGATGTTTATAATGGTTCTCATTTGAGATAGATGAATGAAAATTTTTGGATAGATATAAAGAATGATATGGTTAGCATTAGTTTTGAATACAAAAAATTCATTATCCCAGAATTGTCCCAAATTATAACACGCCTAAAAAACAGGGCATTACACCAACTATCCATGGTTAATAGAGGCCACGCATGCAAGAGTCTTTGAGTGCCATAGTGGCCTTATAACACATTCAGATTCCTTCTAGTGATGAAAAAGCTTCTAAAACTCACTTAAGAGTTCTTTTACTTCAAAAAGAGTTATTAGACATAACAATTCTCTCTCACCTCACTGTTCATTTCCTCACTCTGACTTGGGAACTTACACTTGATCAAATTTATTTCACAAGGTAGCAGATATTTTTTCCTTTTTGATGGGCTGCATTGATTTTCTCTTTCAATTTTTTTCCTATATTCACCAGCCCCCTCTTCATTTTATTGAGTAATTACTTTTCAATGCATAAGATAAGCTAAACCATGCCGCTTGTATGTTTAATTTATCAGTCATTTAAGTCATTCTTTATTATGTTCCAACACTAAAGTTGGTTTTTTTTTAATCAAATGCTGCAGCTTTGCTTCCTAAGACAGTTTAAAAGGTCAATACAGAAGTCAGATTATTTAGCACTGCGAATGGGTTTCATCACTGTGGGTATCTAATTTCTTTTTGCCCCTTCATATACATGCCAGTTACTTTTTTTCATTTAGGACAATCGAGTATGCATATATGATATTGATGCTTAACCACAGTGCATGCTTTCAGCACATCCTACTCATTCACATTATCATGGGTCTAGCATCATTATATTATTTTGTTGTTCTCCAGTTGTTCAATTCTGCAACGTCAGTTTAATGTCAAGTAAATATTACTGAAAGTGCCATATTATCCCTGTGGTTTGCAGAATCACAAGCTGCCACATTCTTATAACTTCCACAGGTATATGGTCCGAAGCATGGAAGAGGAATTCTATGGAATTGTGGGGATCAGGTATTTGTGTCCCTGAATAGGACCATTTTGATTAGATTATGACTTGAATTAGGTGTTTGTATAAAGAACAACATAATAAGCCTTAATCCAATTAGGTGGGATCAGCTAGATGAATTCTAGCTCATCAATCATTTCTATCTGTGGTCATATCTTCTATAAGCTCCTTTTTAACTTAATTAAAGAGTTCTGTATGAAAAGGCAATAAAATGGTTTACTTGTGGAACCTGTGGAGGCAATCTTGTAAAGAAGCACCTTATCATATTTTTTTTCCATCAAAAGGAATTTCAGGAAACAGAAAGGGAGAAGGAAAAGATGATATCTTAAATGCACCTGCCCAATGTTAAATATATCAAGAACCATAATATGTGATGTTTTTGAAATTTCATGTCTGAAGTACAGCATGAGATTCTTTCAAGCAGATGCTCATATTTAAATCTTTGTCTGGATCACAGATGTTAATCTTCAGTTTTCAGTTTTCTGGTGCCTCGACTTAGAAAGAACTGAAAGCAAATGTTAAAAAAATGATTTCTAAAGGTCAACTTAATGACAAATTTTAAATGAATGACAGAAATTTTACAAGTCCTTCAAGCAGCTGGAGGTGGTTTGTTTACCATTTCTTGTGGCCAAAACAAACGCCACCTCTGTTGTGACTTACAAACTGTAATCATCATTTTATCATTTTAGAAACAGAAAAAGAAAAAACTAAAAGTAGATAATAATTGGGACTAACCACTGGGTTACTTTTGCAGCTGGCCACTCTGGGGTTATGCCATACTATGCATTTTTATTAACATTCATGGTAACTTCTCGGATTTATATGAAATTGGCTGCCTACTTTCTATTTTCTCAATAACAAAATCTTTTTAACATAAATGTTGCCTAATATCACAGGTTTGAATGTCTATTTCTGGCTTTCTTTTATCCCTGTCATTGTAAGTTTGTTCCTAGTCTTTATTCTTAGAGTCCTAAAATTGTCTGCTCTGCTTAGTATTTGTTGTGTTCATTTGTCTCTGCATGTTGAAGCTTGTCATGTTGGTTGGAACAAAACTCCAGCATGTCGTGTCATTGTTAGCACTTGAGACTGTGGAACCAAAGGGGCAAGCTATTGGAACTCAAGTAAAGCCACGTGATGATCTCTTCTGGTTTGGGAAACCAGAAATATTGTTACGGTTAATCCAATTGATATCATTTCAGGTGATTGTTTTGCAGTACATTTTATACAATTGGCAAAGCAAACTATTAGTTCCTTTTACTTTGGTCCTCATTATTCTGTTTGTATGTGCAGAATGCCTTTGAGATGGCAACATTTATATGGTCTTGGGTAAGAGATTCTCCCTCTCTCTACAACTTCATCAATGAACTAAAGCACAAATAATACTAGTTTGAAGTGGCGAAAGGAATCTAAGAGCAACTATGGTAAATAATTTATGAAAAGATACTGAATGACTAACTGCCCAAAATATCACACATTTCGTGGTTACTGTGACTAAACTTCAGTTATCTTTACAAGAAAACTATGGACGGTACTGGGTTCTATTACTGTTCTAAAGGCTTATTTTAGGCTCTTCTCTTGGCGGGTGGGGGAAGGAAAGAAATAGATGCAACATTTTAATTGCGGAGGGTCCAATATCTTGAACAACAGGTGTAGGAAAAATAAGTGCTAATTATAAACCAAAGAATAGTTCGGCTAATTCCATCCACTAAATGGAGAAATAGTGGAAATCTCCTTGCCATATATAGTCCTACCCGCTAAGTCTTGACTAGGACAAAAATCTCTTCCTGACGTAAAAAAGAAAACGAAGCTGTACACTTGTTTGAAGGCAGTCCTTTTTCCCCACCATGTCTGCCAACTTCTTGCTTAAATAACACTTCCATGTAAAATTTTATCATTTAAAGGCTGTGATTCTTGTCACTTCTTGGAATCATTGCTTCTCTAGCATGCTTGCTGTGTTGTTTTGGTTTGTTTATTTTCGTATAATATTGTTTCACAGGAAAACAAAAGTAATGGCCATGGCTCAAGGTCTTGTGCTTTGGAAACTTCGATTTGAAGTTTGTAGTGGCCCTAGTGGGTAAAAAATTTCAATGCGTAGGATGATTTTTTCTTCAAAATTACATTTGGAAAACTAAATCAGTTTATTGCCACAATCTGAAGCAACAAATATTTTTCCTTCGAAGAACTTTGATTAGAAGTGCATTTTTATGCCACAACAAACATAAGTTATATAAATAGTTTCTGAATCATATTGCTCAAGTTTCTTCTTTTTCTGTATGTCAGTGGGGATTTAAGCAGCGATCATGTTTGATGAAGAACCATGTAATGATTAGCATCCGGTTGGTTTCTGGGTATGTTCCCTTAATAATTGGATTCTTATTTTATTTAGTCAAAAAAGAACAAATGTTGCTCAATCCATGAAAGATTTCAATTAGATGTACCTGATTTCTACTGTCTTTACGGTAGATTTACTGAGTTACTCATGGGTTTATGCCAAAAGATCTAATAAATCTTGCGTTGTATTTGTTATGTGCAGTGTTCTTGTTCAGTTCTGGTGTAGCTATAGCACCGTACCTCTGAACGTACTTATCACACAGGTTTGCTCACAAATTGATGAAAGTTTATTTTTAACATGTATGGATGAAAGTTCATTTGAAGACAAGGCCGGAAATAGAAATGAATGGAGAACTAGAATTTGTGTAGTTGACCCAAATAGTGATAAAGGCTTGGTATGTTGTTATAGATGAAAGTTCATTTACCCAATTTTAGTATATTGACCTCACCATTTCTCACAGGTTTGTTCACAATCTCATTTAGTCTTGCTTCTTCCTAAGTGTCTTCATCTTATGATGAACCGCAAAAAAACATTTGACTTTATCGAATACGCTCACAAACATGTCTATTCTTTTCCCATATCTAACAGCTCTTTTGAATCCTGATCATGTCTTCAGATGGGATCAAAGTGCAATAAAGCTCTGATTGCTGAGAGTGTCCGGGTGTCGCTGCACAGTTGGTGTAAGAGGGTGAAGGAGAGGTCCAAACGCGACGCTCTGCATTCAGTGACTATGAGGTCTACGTGCTCCCTTGAATCAATGATCGATGAGAGGGATGAGATCATCACTGTTGGATCCGGGACCTTGTCAAGGTGCTCTTCTGCAGGCACACTTGATCATGTTGAAGTAAATGCGACAGCTTCAACTGAACCCCAACATGAATTGTCCTTTCGGATAGCAGAAAATCCAGGAAACTCCATGGGAATTGGCTCATTGGAGGCTTTGCAAGATGAAGATGAAGGGGACAAAGTTGAAACTCTTCTTGATCTGTTTCAGAAGACATGAAGAAGTGTCCATAACCACCCACTATTTACTAACGTTGGAGTTACTTACAGGAAAAAAAGAACGTCGGAGTTGTTTTCAACCATTCACCCTTTATGACCGTTGGAATTGTTTGAATTTATGCATCTCCATAATTCATTAAAATGAGTTATACTTACAAAATTATATTTTTCTCAAGAGATACAGACAAAGAGAAAATTTTAAATATTTTAAAAAGTACAAACAACTATCAAATAATAGGAATTATGGGATACAACCTTTGGATAATATAAGTATTTAGTGTAATGTTTAAAATATTTAGCATATTTTTTTGTTTTATACCAAAATTCAAAGGTTACACGGCATATGTTACCCTAATGTTCAAAAAATAAATAAATAAAAAAGAAGTTGACTCGAACACAATTTTATCAAAAAAACACTCTAAAAGAATTATAAAAATACTTTATTTTGTGTTGATACATTCAACTAGGATTATGTTTATTGCTATTTATTTTTCTGCATGAACTTGTTATTTTTGTAGCACTGGACCATCCAATTGACACATACTTTTTTTGAATTTGCTGAGCGTGTTTGTGTGATGGAGAAGGAGTATACAAGTAAGAGTAGATGTAGAAGTTGAAGCGTAGAAGGGAGTTTTCTTTCTTCGGAGATCATTGTGTCCCACTTCGACAGATGGTCGAACGGACGAGGCACCAGAGATGCCATAAATTAAAGCAAAGCACGCAGTAGTGGCATCTGATTCACCACAAACAATGAGGGGTCAATTACGGGCATAAGAATATCTTTTAACATTAAAGTTCAATAAGACTTGACATTTTCATAAAATTTGGATGGTTTTATTCGTATTTTGTTTAAATAAATGTTAAAAATGATAATAATGATCAAACATATAGTAAGAGTTTCTGTAATTTGGCCACATTTTACGCTATAATGGTTCCAATCATCTCAAAACAAAAAATGCAAGAGTATCTGCCAATACCACTCTCCATCAATAACTGCTCCAATAATCAATAGTCCGTTGTAGACACAGAATGATTAATGATTGCTCAGTCCCACAACAGACTCAAGACAGACAGACCTCTATATTATACCCCAGGCTTAGGAAAGGTGCTTCTAGTTCTAGTCCCAAAGGCATATGCTAGCTACATTATACCAGCATATAATATCTTTAGGGAAAAAAAAAACACGAAACCACTCCTCACTGCAGGAGTCGGGAGATGAGACGAGACCAATCAATTGCAGAGAAAGGGTGGGGGTTGGGCTACATGACAAAATGATTTCACATCTCAGATTATCTTTTTACCTTACAGAAAGAAAAAGACAAATCCCTGCTTCCTGAATTTAAATTTCACTTACAGCCCATGACCAATTAAAATGGAAAATTGTAAAAATTTCAGGGCCTTCTCATTAGTCATAACCTATTTTGTGGGTTTCAATCTGTAAAGATATCAACGGTGCCGCCACACATGACCAGAGGTTTCTTCGTTCGGTTTCAACCTTGGAGAAAATACCCATCTCACAGCTCCATTCTTACCCGCAAGATCTCTCTAATCGCACTTGATGTTTCGGTAGATTCTCCTTACGAACAAATTGGACCCCAAGTACCCAACAGCTCCTGAAATTTTAAAGGCGCAATCAAAAAGTTATTTACAGCATCATTTTCACGGTAAACGTTAGATAGAAGACTGAAAATGCTATAATAAATCTATTATTTTCTTTTTTATGCATTTATTCTGAAAGGGGGGGGGACGCATAATCCATGTTGAGAAGAGCAAGCTCAAACTCAGTGCAAGCCCCGTGCAAGTTCCCAATACTAGTGCAAGCCAAGCCCATGTTTTTGCTCCAGAGGAGCCGTGTAATAGACCATTTTATTATTATGCTAGTTCTGAGTTTAGAGTGTGTTTGATAGCATTTAATTAGAAAGGAAAACATGTTCCAACTTGCATGGAAAAGAGGGCAAAACATGCTTTGATGGTTGTACCATGAAATTCAATTCTATAAAAAATGTAGTGTGTCAAACACTAAAGACGAAATTTAATTCCTTCAATGTGATATTTTTTATATATTTTTCATACTATCAAACACACCCTTAGTGTTTGGGAGGAGAAAGAAAAGACAGTAATAAATATTCTTTCACACGTATAACAATGCATGTACAAGAATAATTTCATTTACTTCCCGTTTTCCACTGTTAAAAAATTCTAGTTCCAAACATAACCTAACCCTAGCATAGGGATCAACGTCAAAGAAAAGATCAGGAAATCTCCACACTTATGATTTCTGTAGGGGCAAAGAAAATCAAGGCTGCTAATTTCAGGAGTCCAACGCCAATTAAAATTGCAAACCCAATTTAACTGGGTCTTTTAAGGATTGCTAACCCCACTAAATTTCAACCAGAGAGAAAATTATCCTGGTTCAACGGGGTGTCACAAATCAAAATATCATAAATCCCTAACAGGGTTTTGAAGGCTGCATATAATGTTGCACCAGAAAGAAAAAGCTTCAGAATTGTGAAAGTTAAGTTTCACACATAAATAACATCCCAATAAAAAGCTTCATATATAAAACAAACAGCAGTGAGATAAACAGACTTATTGAAAGCAGTTAAACTCACCACAAAGAATTCCCAAACCGAGGCAAAACATCAGTGTGTATCCAAAATAGAAGCTGGTCTGGAAGAAACCTGACATCTTGGTCTTCACATAGTAGTAATATATTGAATATAAGTACACATAGACCGCTGTCGAGGCAGCAGAGAAAAATGAAGTCCACTGCCAGTGATAGTTCTCGGCATTTAGTAGGAAGTATGTGCCCACGATCGTAACGCAAACCGTAACAATAATGAGAATCAGAAAAACTAGTAGCATGAAGCCATAAACATAGTACACCTGTCATACAGCAAAAATATTATTAAGCTCTCACCAAAGACTCAATAAACTTTCCTTGTCCAAGACCTCTTTTTAATTTGTATAGCATGCACAAAAATTTAACGAAGGCATAACAAAATTAGTTCATTACACCTCAGCATCAAGAAACAGACTAAACCTTCACCAAATCATATTGTAAATAAAACTTAAGGAAAAGTCGGATCTGTCAATTTTTAGCCAACAAGTACTTCAATTGACTCTTACATATATATGTGCCTGTGTCCAAGTCACCAAAAAATTTTAAGATTACATTCAGTGTGATGTAATTTTAAGTTTTTATAGAACTGATTATGATAAGGTTTTCTGCTTTAAAGTGAATTAAATCATAGCAGACAGTTCCAATGATAGATTTTCGTAAAATATAATATTGGAAGAAGTAATTCAAATACCAAAAAAAATTGCAGAAGTCCCTCCTAAACAACTAAAATAAACCAAATATTGTATACTTCCCCAGTCCAAAGACAAATGAATATTGCCAAATCTGAAATTTAAATCTCACCCATCATTAGAAATCTGGCCATTTAATATATTTGTTGGAAAAGAATACTCAAGCAATTGAATACAGGCATGATGTTGTCACATTTACCTTGTAATTCCAGAAGGATGTGAAGACAAAATACATCTCAATGAATATGCTGCCAAATGGTAATAGCCCCCCCATCATAGAAACTACAGATGGTGTGAGGTACCATTTCTTCTCTGGGATTGGACGAGGAATGGTCTTCACACGACATGGATTGTTTGGAGCACCACTCCAGTTTCTTCCTACAACCGTACCAAGAAGTGCAAGGGGAAAAGATATGAAAGCCCAAATGACAAAAACCACGACCATTGTGCCAAAAGGAATAGCAGCTAGGGATCCATAGAATATAGCTATTGTATTCAAAATAAAACCAATCCCAAAGCACATAAATGGGAAAAATGATGCGGTGAGGATCATTGATTTTATCCAGTTCTTTCCTGACAAGAAAGAAAACAAAAATACACAAGTCACTACAATTATATGAACAAAACATCCCTGTTTTTTAGAAATATCAACAAATAACATCAAGCACATAACATGAGAGCAAAATAAAGCAGTAGTTAGAATTAAGCATACCCCCATTACGTGAATACATTCCACCACTCACATACCCAGAAATGAACGATGTGAAAGCATAACATACTATGAAGGTTGTGACTATAGCTCCTCTCCTGAAGCAGAATAAGCAAAAGTATGAGTAATATTTGAAGCCATTACTTAGATAAATCAGCATAGAGAGAAAAGAAAAGAAAAGAAAAATAAAAGAGAGAGATCAAGGACATCTATGGAAATGGAAAATTGTATATGAAAGTAAATGAAACTCAGCTAAAAACAGAATTATGAGCACATATAGCTTCAGTGCCGCCATTACCCTAGGGTAGAAACCTATCAAATTTAGATAAAAGCCAACAGACAGATAAGATCTATAGGTTGTAGTTTAATCAGATAATTATGATTGTAGACAGGCAGCCACTGACAAATCAATTGAAATGTGGACTATATTTTCATCATACCACAGAGACTTCCAACCACAACAATGATCATGTTGACTGAAAGCCTCATCATAAATTCTCAGACATACCCGACATATAACATTCCAACAATTGCAAACAAGATGACAAGTAGAACAAGCAATGCCAGCTGAGCACCATTCCCAACAACAGCTGAAAGTAGTACTAGATTGCGAGGAGGCCGAAAAACATCCCCATGAACAAGCTTCCAACCAGACTCCTCATTCACGTCTCTTTCCTGAATATGAGGTTACAGAGCAGTCATCAAATTTTGGAATGCCAGAAAATAGTGCTTTCTTTTAAAATGGGCCAAAATATATAATAATAAAAAATTTCCAGAAGAAAAAGGATAAAAGTTGTTGACAGAAACAGAAAAAAAAAACAAAAAAATACAGACCCAAGCACATGCAACAAAACACAATTATTTCAAGAACATTACCAATGTCTCCAGATCATCATCTTCCCGAGCATATTTTGCATAGTCATTTCTAAGAGTTCGCATTAGTATCATTGACACCAGTCCAGTGAGGAAGATAACCATCATGAATGAATTAAAAATGGAGAACCAGTGTATCTGCATTACATGAGCAAATCTCAGTACTGTTCTAATAAGGTGCTACCAAATAATATACAATTTCCCTGCAACCTTGGATGGATTGAAAATTAATTTAGTACATGGCAAAGTTGTTAGCAAAAACCGCAAACAAACATATGGAGAAGAATCCATAACAGGCAAATGCAGGGAAGCAGCACTTAGAATGTACGAGGAGGAAGACATATGACATATACAACATCATTTACCTGATGCTCAAAGAAGGGGTAATCTAGGTAAACATCAAAACGACGTGCAAAACTGACATTAGTCGGTATCCATTTGACCGAGTATGTCATATCCAGTGTTCTACCCACTTCCAATGGTTTAGGACCATCGTTAGTGAGGTTCACATGAATGATCTACACAAGCAAGATGAAACAATCAGAAATAACAACACACAAATCAAGAGGCCATATTACAGAATGCATGTGGTTCATAGTCCACAGACCCGGTCTTTGTTGTATTCAACAGTAATGTTCTTATACGTGTAAAGCACGTGCTTGTTATTTTCACTGTTCTTGTCAGGATGTACCTCACCAACAAAACCTACACAATTGAAAAGATGATACATAAAAAAAAACCATTAGGCATAAATTATTCATCTGGACTCAGAAATTAAAAAATAATTAACACCACAAAAAGTTGAAGAAAGCAAAATTTGAAGTTTAATTACATACCCCATAGAGGCAAATCGTCTGAACTTGTATCCACATCCATATACCAAGAAAAAAGAGATCAGAAATAACACCATAAGACCAAAGAGTAGCAATCCTATAAATAATAATCTAGATGAAAGTATTAGTTAGCATATAAACAAACAGCAGCTCTAAACTCGTGTTTCCCCACTGCATATTATGGATTCATATGACAAAAATTTCAATATATCCATCTTATTACAAGAGATCAAGGATTCTAGTACATGCACACAGAATCTGCTACAAAGGTTAACATGAATGTGGTCACTACATGATGCCCATCTCATGCAATGTAGAATAAGATAGAAAAAATTTACAAGTAAAGGCCAAGCACTTATTGTCTCAGGCCAACTGCATTCCATGAAATTCCTCGTGTTTAATACGGTAATCTCAACAAAGCTTGACACTGTTTAAATATTTCTCTCTAATAGTATTTCTAAGTTCAATCAAAATCTTACAGATGAATGAAATAACAAATGAGTGCTTCGATTTTTCACTATTTAAAATAGAGAACATACAGTCAGAAAAAGGCTATCAATGATGGCCATTCTAGCAGCAGCAACATTCCTATAAATGCTGTTGGTCACAATATCCATACATCATGATAACCAAGACACACTCGGCATATCCATACAGCTTATGTTTATATATATCTGAAACTAAGTTAGAACGTATTTCAAATTTTCCAGTACACTAATTTGTTGTAAATTTTAATGTTTAACACAGCCAATTCACCTGCATCAGAACACTGAGAAGATTATAGTGCAAAACATACCCATGAAGAATTCAAACCAATAACTATTCTCAACAGCATCCTTGAATTGTTTCACCCTTGCTTCATCAAGTTCAATTTCACAGACGGTAGTCTTATCCACATTTTCTGCAAGAGTACAAGTACACTGCTGTTATCAGTTTATCAGTTATCACAATAAAGCCACCATAAAGGGGATAAAAGAAAACATACATACTTAGGAATTTTATGTCAATCTGACTGTCAATAAGTTCATTTCCACCCAAGACCTCTCCAAGGCCACCCCACTTGTGAGCCGCATTTCCAGATGCATGACAAAACGGAAGGATGTAATAGTTATATGTTTCTTGTGGATTATTATAAGGCCCAACCTTATTTACCCAGAGGGTAACGGGGTCATCTGGTTGATACTGCAAGAAGAAAGAAATTGGTGTCAGAGAAATGATGCCTACTAGATCTGTGAAGAAAAATTACATCCAAATTGGGTAAACTGGGAAAAATAATTGAGCTATTTGTGCACAAATTAAATCGACTGGAGCATAAAAATAATTGAACTATAAGAATCATTTAGTAAACTAGAGTAAAATCTGTCATCCCATTTCTATAATAGTTATGGGAATTTGCTACATAACAAAATAGGCTTAGTGGGCTAAAAATATGGTTGCTAGTACTGTCAGGTCTCATGCCAAAGTGAGCATTGGAGGGGCATCTCTGAAAAATGGGACTTGTTCTTGAAAAATATTAAGTTCAAGATCATGGACATATCTAAAGTGACGTTTTGGCTTGTCAGTTGGTGTGGCTGTGATATTGTTAGACCTTTTTTAGAGTTAATCAATATGGAGAGGGCTTTCCGACAAGGATTCTCTCTATTCCAGAATGGAGGGGTCTGCTTGCTCATCATTCTTCATCAGAAATTTACAATATTCAGAAATTGACTCTAGATTTGAATTTTTGGTTATTCATGGACCAGTTCATTTCTAGACAGGGGGAGGACAGCTGTGAATGATGCTCATCAAAAAGAACCTTTACCATCTGAAGCTTCTAGAAGGCACTTGAGCGGTAAATGCCACCAGCTTTCCTTGGAAAGACATGTAGAAGACAAAAGCACCTTCTAGAACAGCTTCACACAATTTTATCGTCACCGACAACTCAAGGGTTAAAAGGCAGGTAATTGCTGACTAGTGCTTAATGTGCAAAAAAGATGGAGGTGGGCCAGTTATTGCCGCATGCCTAATAGCCTACCAGTTACGGGTCTTTAACGTTACCTTCTTTTACTTGGATGAGATGCCAGAGTTTTTTGTGAATTTATTAATCATGAATCTATTGGGACATTGTTAAATACCGTCCTTAGTTTTAAATCAGAGGCCAAAAAACAAGGAAACTCATGAAATTCACCAATTCTACCATTTTAACCCATCTTAACAATTTTTTCAATCAATACCTCACACTCACAGTGTGTTATAAGTATCTCACTTTGACAATTTCCATCAAAAGAAAAGTATAGTTTCGATTAATGAAAGGGGGACAGTGATGAAAATCATAATCATATTACAGAAGATAACGATGTCATATAATTGAAACACTTATAAAAATACAAGGAATTGATTGAAAAAACTATTAAAATAATAAAATTACTCAAAGTTCTCTCTCTCTCTCTCTCTCTCTCTCTTTCCCTTGTTTTTTGTAATTTGGCCTAAATCAGCTAGTTGACCATGTATTCTACAATAATTTCAGACCATATTTATGTTTTTTTTTTCAATAATGTTTATGATTTGTTTGTCGTACTGACAACTATGGTTTAGATATATATTGATAAGCTAAGTTGTGGAGATATCATGAAGTGACAGAATTATTGTGACATAAACAAAATTTCCTAAGTAAACATGCAGTACCATACTGAAAAAATTATACATCCAAACAAACCTAGAGTCTTCCCTTATTTTTTCATTTATCCAATAAAAAGATAAAAAGAGAGAATGTTAGTGTTTATTTCCTATCTTTTGTCCTTGTTACCCTACTTCTTTTCCTTTCCATCCTAAATTCCCAAAACCAGTGCTGTTGTTTGCGGGAGAGGTAATATAAGTCTTCTATTCCAACTAAATGCAAGTAAACGCTAATGCACTGGAAAGTGAATCTAATTCTATTTTCCATTCCTAGGACACTTGCATGCAAATACAAATACGATCCCATGAAAATGAATTAGTATGACAATAAATGCTCAGCTTAGATGAGTTCATGGGCAGTAATGACCAATGAAATAATTTGTAGAAGCCTACAACCACTGACTCTGGAAGGTAATACGTAATCGTGGCAGTGCAAATCTGGGAAGATGCATGTCAGCGGCAATTGAACCAAAAGAGAAAATTCTCACCATCAGAAACAAAGCATTTGAGAAACATTTGGTTGATGGTTCCGTGAAAGCATACGTGAAACATTACCCAATATTTGCTTTTCAAAAGTATCAATATTAAAACCATCTATCTTTGCTTAGTAGTTGGGATCAAATTGGTACATAACATAACCGGGAATGTCTAAACGCAGGGCTCCAGCTAACCCACTACTCTTCACAACAAAGGAGCCACCACGATACCCCAACGTACGGTATCTTCCAACTCCAAGCCACGTTCTGCCCATGAGACTAGGATATCGTCTGCAACGTCGGCTCGCACAAACCCATTCGTACATCTGATCGTCAATACAATTGCTATGATCCCGTCCAGTTCACGCCCACGCATGTCCATACAAGAACCGGATCTAAACCCTAAATCATGACCTTACGCAATATCATGCAAAGAAGACCGTAGTCCACGTTCTCGAATCGTAAATCAAGTACTTCCAACAGATACGCCTCTACGTATAAGGAGCGATTCACGCCAAATCACACAAATTCAAGATTAACACACAGATCTGAACGAAATGCAAACAGTAACCGGCAGAAAAACGAGATCTGATGGCTGAAAACGATGAATTGAAAGAACAAGACAGACAGGCAACTGAAATTAGGTGGTTTCGAGAAACGCGTATACCTTGTGATCGTACTCGGAACAAAGCGCCGGCGAGACGAGGAGGAAGGCGACGAGGATGAAAGATCGGACGGTGGTCCACATCGGATCGCCGACGAGAGCTTGGATCTGACGGCGGAAACAGAAGGAGAATGGATCCAAGGGCTGGGGCCGGTGCTGGTGTTGGCTTCTTGGCCTTCTTGGAAGAGAAAGAGAGAGACTTCTTCAGATTTATGCGACTACAAGAGCGCAAGAGGCAAGAAGAATTGACTTCTGGCTTCAGTTAAAGCAAAACAAAATAAAACTATTTATATTCACTTTCATTTTTTGTTAACTGACCTTCTCACGGGCAATGGCAGCTTCAGTATTTAATTTTAGGAAAGTTTCTAGAATTAAAATAATATCAAATCAAGCGCCTTGCTGAGATAAAATTGGGATCCAAATGAATTATGATTGAATGTGTAATTTTTTATTTTTTATTTGGTAAATTATAAAGCAAAGTTAAATTAATTTAATTAGACCAAGGCTGATTTAGGACTGAGGGTGTACTCAGTCTTTTGATTATATAAAATTATTTTATAAATTTCTCAAGTTGGGTTGAATTTTAAGTATTGTTGTCACTTATGCACAATAATGAATTTGTTGAAAAAAGTCACCTCCAAACTTTATATATTATGTGAGAAAAAAATAGTCAAAAAAGTACAAATCGTTCTTATGTAAATAATATGATACTAAACTCAGGTTTCAAATTACCCGACTTTATAGAAAAGCCTTTGAAAGACTTTAAGGACTCTCCTGCAGACCTGAGAAGTCTCTTGTAGAGAAGTTTTGCATTTCTCGTTGAAGCTGGAAACAGGGTTTTTCGAAGCCCATTGAATGAGACCATTTTTTAGGCTTCATGTTTTCTTATTAATGGTTGAACCTCTAAGTTTTGTTGTTAACGAGGCTGGGTACACCAATAGCTCCTCAATCTTACTTCAAGGTTTTTTTTTTTTTTTTTTGGAAGAAAGAGAATTCTTTTGTCACCTAAAAAGTTTCTAGGGTCAAAAATGGTTACACAATAGTTGTTTATCTCTTATGGCCATTTAACCGTTGTTGTCTCTCAGATAAAATCAAGCCTAGCCATGTTATTGCTTCATCTTCCAAGACTTCCCTTATATAAAGGGACTGTAATCACTTTTTGGCTTTTACTTTCTTATAGAACTTGTAAATCTCAAAACTCTTCTTCAATGCTCCCTAGGTAAAGAACCTTATTGCAAACCCCGAAAGACTCTCTCGATGTTCCCAGAAGACTCTCTCGTATGACACCTAGTATCCCACAAACTTTTTTGTGTGACAATTAGTCTCCCACAAACTCTTATAGATGCTTATAAGTCTTTGGTAAGTCTTATGACTTAGGAAATTCTTCTTTCTAAACCCTTGATGGCAAGAACAAAACACATAACATTTGTAATACCCCGAGAGCTCAGAGAATGGTAGTATATATCGAGGATAAGTAAAAAAGAAAACAATACCAGTTGGATACCTTTTGAGTTGAATGTAGACAAAGAACTCCCGGGTTAAGCGTACTTGAGCTGTGAAAACTTAAGGATAGGTGACCCCTGATAAGTTCGCGTAGACCCATCAGGATAAGTTGTTCCAGTATTTCCTATCACTCAATGCGAGATGTTACAAGTGGTATCAGAACCGACCCTTGGTAAAGACAATCCAATGAGGACGAGGAGTGGCGCAGGGGCTTGAGGACCTGTACAAGAAGCGGCTTCTGGCAGGCTTCTAGGATGACAGTCTCCAAAAAGAGAGAACATTTGGGACTAGTTGTAAGGTCACATGACGAGGACGTAATGTGCTCAAGGGGGGAGATAATGTAATACCCCAAGAGCCTAGAGAATGGTAATATATATCAAGGATAAGTAAAGAAGAAAACAACACCAGTTGGATACCTTTTAGGCTAAATGTAGGCAAAAAACTCCGGGGTTAAGCGTGCTTGAACTGTGGAAACTTAAGGATGGGTGACCCCTGGGAAGTTCGCGTAGACCCATCAGGATAAGTTATTTCGGTATTTCCTATCACTCGATGCGGGATGTTACAACATTGCCCACCACTCTTCAAGAAATATCAGTCTTTTTATGTAGTAGGTATATATTCACAACAATGGATTTTGAGAGGGTTCAAACCCATTTACGTGTGTACTGCTTGTGTGGACTGAGATTGTATAGGAGTGCAAGGGGCTTCTTAACAGTTAGCCTTTGGTTCTTCTTTCTTGAATTGCAGATGACCTTTTTAAAGGCGAGTTGTCTAGTCCCGACCCAACTTCACCAAAACAAATGAACCCAACTAGTGGTATTCTTTGTCCTATGCCACTAAAGAGGTGTGGCTCCCAGTTCCGAGCAATTTAGTTGTTTCTACTAAGTTTGGGGAGTAAATCAACACATCAAGTTTTTCAATTTCCAATATTTAATGGAAGTTGGCAAACTATTGGCTAGTCTCACAAACAAGATAGAAAGCTTTGAGGTTGGATGGTTCATGGTGATGCCTCTGGTGACATAGAATGCATCTTTACAATAGTTTGGGGATGGAAAATAGAGATGTATGTGATTTTGAGTGCCTCCTCTTAAGGGTGTTTGTGCGTGTTGTCGTTAGGCTATCAAGAAGTTTGTCTAGCAAAATCCTCCTCGTCTTTGCGAGGTGTTAACTTGAGAGAATATAGCTACAACATGATTAGATCTTCCTATCGTACAACAGGGAGCTCAACAAGTAGATGCTCAAGCCCTTATTAATCTTCTAGTTCCCTATGTTGTGGATGAAGGTTCGCCTGCTAATCCTCCGATCGAGAAGGGCGACTCTCTTTAGGCCAAGAAAGAGGAATAACTCATTCATGAATCTATCGAAGATTTTTCCGAGGGTAGTGTTTAACTAGAGTCTTCCAATTCTTTTTCTAATGATGCATTATTCTTTGATTATGAATAAATGGAGATAATGAGCAAAAGGAAAGTGAATGTTCAATCACACACCTCTACATCCCTGCATGAGCAAGCATTTCTTTAGGGTATTTCCTTTTTCATTTTTGATTTTTGTTACTTTGGAGATGTCTTTTTTGATTTTTCTGTTTACAGAGATGGGCATTTCAAGGATGTTTTGTGCAAGAGGAGAGAAGCCGATAAGGTAAGAGATCATATAGCTATTTAAATTGTTAGGATGAGTAAGCAACTGCATTTGTCTCAAAATGCATCTACTCCAACCTTAGTGGCTTAGGGTCCACCTCCCTTTACCTCTCAACTTCAAATAAGTCAGGCTCCTTTTACTACCTAAGTGGAGGTCATAGAAGGCTTTCCTACTCTTGCTATGTTTAGAATTAATTGATCCCTTTTAGCTAGGTAACACCTCTAACACTTCGCCAAGGACAAAGGCAAAGGTGTCATGGCTTTAGACCCTCTCCTTGATCAGGTTGCTCTGGATGAACCTCCTCACTTAGGCAAGGCTTAATGCAATCTTCTTGATCTACCTCTCTGGAAAGACAGGAAGATGTTGGCGGTGGATTGTCATTTATGCATTTTTCTCACTTTTCCTAACATTAAGCCCCTTAACTTCCATCCTATACAGCTTTTTGATGAAGTTGATTCAAGGGGGACTATTTCCAAGTCTACCCTAGTGTGGTGGACATTGATTCTACCGAGGACCCTAAAATTGATGCTTGCTTGATGTATGGCGAGTAGAAGATCTTTAAAAACTTCCCCCTAGTGATGGATAAGCCCAAGTGAGAATTAATCAAGGCATGGTTTTTCACATTTTGATTTATGTCCATTATTATGTGGGAAGTCTTAATTTTCCTAATATGTTTTATTCCATCTAGGGTGTTTAAAGAATGGTGGCAACAAACGCTCAAAACTAGACATATCACCACCATATCTAAGAGGAGCTCGAGGGCTAGAGAAGGGAAAATGAGACATATTATCACCTTTTATCACCTTTCGAGGATTAGTGTGATTGAGGAAGAGATTCAAGGGTTGAAAATGATGAATAAGGAGCATAAAAGAGTCAACAAGGATCTCATAAGTCATATTCTGCTCTAATCTAATAGAGATATCAATAGGTAGAGGAACTAGCCTTCTGTTGCTTTCATGAGCTGAAGCTTCAAGATGATCTAAAATATATGGAAAAACAACTAAAGTAGGATCACCTTAAGGATTTGGTTTGAGGCTATTCATGAATACAGTCCATCTCATGACTGTTTTGATAAAACTGAAGTATATACATTGGGGGGTTTGTCAAATATGTTTTCTACTGGCATTTTCCTTCATTAATTTGAAAAGGTCTTATCATGAGCTAATATTTACTTCTGAAGCCAAGAGTTTTAATACTTCAAATTGGAGTTCACATGATCTTGAGCTTGAGAGCCTAGACACCTATATGAATTATTGTTTGGTAGATGATCTAAAAAATCTCATAAGACCCTAGAAGCCATATTCAAGCAGCAAGAGGAGTCTTGAGATAATCAATGCTTTAAAGGGTCTGGATGAGGTTGAAGCTCAGGATGTAATAAAGGATCCTGCACCTTCCATAGAAAACAACTTTGGCTCCAACTGATATCATTCAAGTTATTGAGCTCACTAGAGATCTAGCTTTTAATGTGGTTGATGTTAATCATTTTTCAACTCTAGTTCCTTTTTATGCTGCTCCTACCTAACCTTTCATGCCTTGAGTAGAGATTCCTCCTAGCTTAGCAACACAATAGAATGAGGACTTCATTTTTTAGGATGTATTTTTTTTTCTTTTTTGTTACTTGTACATTCTTCTTCTCCAAATGAAATAAAAATGTCTTATTTTTAATTTAATTGCGTCTTTCCAACATACTGCATTATATTGTTTTGTCTTTTCAATATATTACATCATATGTTAGCATTTGTAGAACAAATATTTAACTCGAGAAACAAAATTACTAAAGATACTTAACATTGAATCATAAATCACTTAACTCATAAATGGTTACTTGTCTCAACACTTACGCTTCACTTTTTCTCTAGAAAAGGGTATTAGGTTCGCTCCCAATCGTTTGAGAGAACTTGTTTTGTTGAAGAATTCTCGTATCATTTGCTTTTCATGTCACTGCATGCATCCACGTAAGTCAAGTTCTCATATGAAAACACAAAAAAATAATTAAAGAGTTCTTAATCTGGTAAAAGTGTCATACTTGGAGAAATGAGAGTTGAAGAGTCTGTTATGGAAGTTCCCTGATTTCATGGGGTTGATATTAATCTTTAGTTACACAATCTTTGAAAGAAATCTGAAAGATAGGTCTGCACATCTCTTCCATAGAAGGTGCCTTACAGAAGGGTCTCTACGAGACCCTAAAGATTTTTCTAGAGACTTGAGACTTCTCTTGCAAATGTGTATTGCCTTTTTCACTGAAACCTTTCAATAGGGTCTTTTAGAGCCCATTGTGTCAAGGTCCATTTTTGAATTTACCAGTTAGCATAGGAAGTCCAAGAGAAAATCCATTCAAAATGGATACAAATACAAAAAATTACTCACACATTTTTTTTCCCTTGCTCACTAAACATCGGGAGCCAAATAATACATTTCCAATAACAATTTGATTTACATATCTTTTTGGGCATATTAGCCATACAACTCAAAATACAAGGGCATTAATGTGATTTATAAAATATAATTTATAAGCACCCCCACCCGGATATTCCAACCACCCGAATTGGAGCTCTTATGGAAGGGAAAAAGAATAAAACACAAGACGGAAACTACCCTAGCATGCATACATAAGAATTAAAACAACGGAAGCGAAAGCTATATACATGCATGCACTACGGGAACACCGCTAGCACAGCGGTCACAAGATCAATAAATAAATACAGACTCCTCTACCAACATACATGAGACTCGAGGAATGACCTGACACAGTAAAAATAATAGGGTAAATCCTACTCAACCATCAAAGTTGATAGGGATTGATGGGGCTGCCTGTACACCATACCGACACTGCTACTAGAAGCTGACTCTCTTGTCCATGGCCCACGCTACAACTATTTGGAATTATGGAAAACAAAGTGAGTCGAGAGACTCAGCAAGCATAAAAAAAGAAAGGCTGAAGGCTGAACATATCCAGAAAACTCTCCCCAAAATAAACCCCCAGGTACACACAAGCCATGAGACGTTACAACGCAATAGTATAGCATAATAAAAGCACATACCGGTCCTTCGGGCCCACACAAGACACACGACACCCAAGTCCCATACCAACCTGCCGCTGCCCTAAAAGGCAACATGTATCTCCAACAAATCTGAGCGCGTTATCCTGGGTCGGTGCTCCCGTCACCCGTGTGTCCGTGTCGGTACTCCCGACACCCGAGCCATAGGCTCTATCTGAACAGTCCTCCCGTCCGAGAACTAATAACTATCAGTAACCATGCAATACATATAAAAATGCAATGACGTAGTAAGCATCAACGTAATACATATGCCCGTGCCAGATGTAACCTAACCATGCTAGAATGTTCGTGTCCAAGTATACTTAGTAAATGAATATCCTAACATGCATCTTGTACCCATGTGCATATCAAATCATGAACAGTAATACAATGTATCTAATCATGCAGTAAATCACATACCGACAGAGCTAGTCGGCAGTGTCTCGCACCGATAAACGGCCAGTTGTTGGTTCCTAATGATGGCAAATATATCCTGAGAGGGGGGTGAATTGGGATTTGGTAGATTTTTGATAATTTAAAACTTTGATTGTTGGTAGAATACTAGGTTTCGAAATATAAGCTATATGTTTCGAAATAAACCTTTCTGTTAAGTAGGTTTCAAAACCTACTATATGTGTTTCGAAATACACCTTACTGTTATAGCTAGTTTTGAAATATGAAATGTATATTTCGAAATCTACTTCACTGTTTTGCTTGGTTCGAAATCTTTTGACTTGTATTTCAAACTAATGATCTTTGGTAAACATGATATACATAAATAAGAGTATACCAAAGATGTTTGCGTATCAAAGATTGTTTTGCATGTATGTGTATAAGTTTATACTCAATAAAACTATTTTAGCCTTTGATAACAAATCTTATGATAACATGTGCAATAGGCAATAATGATAAGCAAAACCTAAAAAACAATTGCACACAAGATATATAGTGGTTCGGCTCCCGCCTACTCCATTACCTTCAAGCTTACTTGCTTGAAGGATTTGCAATCCCAATCACTTTTACCAGTGATCACCACAACAAGGGTTTTACGACGGTTCACCCAAAAACCTTACAATGTGAGTTTTTTACGGGCTCAACTCAAATCTAGCTCCAAGTGAGTTTTAGGCTTAACTCAAACCCTACACCAAGTGAGTTTTAGGGCTAAACTCAAACCATAATGAGTTTTAGGCTCAACTCAAACCTTTACACCACAATGAGTTTTAGGCTAAACTCAAACCTTACAATATTCAAGATAAATGAAGTTTATCTTTACAACCCAATAGAATGTATAACAATAAATATCTTACCAATGTGGTTGTACAAACCTCTTAACTTGAGGTGAGGAGAGTTGGAGGATGATGCTTGTTGTTTGCACTTGCTTCTCCTTTTTCACATAACAATGCACATCTATGAATGAATGGATCTTCGTTGAATGCTTGTCAAACGGATTTAGATCATTTGTGTTTATGTGTGTGTCTCTAGTGTGTATTCACTTGTTGTATCTTGTTTTTGCTCAATCAATCTCTATCTCTCTCTTCTTGTCTTCAAATACTTGCTATTTATACTAAGATATAGAAATCTGGCCATTTATAGCAGTTAGAGACAAGACAGGAAAGTAGGTTTCGAAACATACTTAATAGGTTTCAAAACATCACATAAATGCACTAAGGTTTCGAAACATAGACAACAGGCTTCGAAACATACAAGCTTCCAGCTAGACAAAGCACTTAGAGACAGCAGACAAGTGGGAGACAAACACTTATAACCATGCAATACATATAAAAATGCAATGACGTAGTAAGCATCAACGTAATACATATGCCCGTGCCAGATGTAACCTAACCATGCTAGAATGTTCGTGTCCAAGTATACTTAGTAAATGAATATCCTAACATGCATCCTGTACTCATGTGCATATCAAATCATGAACAGTAATACAATGTATCTAATCATGCAGTAAATCACATACCAACAGAGCTAGTCAGCAGTGTCTCGCACCGATAAACGGCCAGTTGTTGGTTCCTAATGATGGCAAATATATCCTGAGAGGGGGGTGAATTGGGATTTGGTAGATTTTTGATAATTTAAAACTTTGATTGTTGGTAGAATACTAGGTTTCGAAATATAAGCTATATGTTTCGAAATAAACCTTTCTGTTAAGTAGGTTTCAAAACCTACTATATGTGTTTCGAAATACACCTTACTGTTATAGCTAGTTTTGAAATATGAAATGTATATTTCGAAATCTACTTCACTGTTTTGCTTGGTTCGAAATCTTTTGACTTGTATTTCAAACTAATGATCTTTGGTAAACATGATATACATAAATAAGAGTATACCAAAGATGTTTGCGTATCAAAGATTGTTTTGCATGTATGTGTATAAGTTTATACTCAATAAAACTATTTTAGCTTTTGATAACAAATCTTATGATAACATGTGCAATAGGCAATAATGATAAGCAAAACCTAAAAAACAATTGCACACAAGATATATAGTGGTTCGGCTCCCGCCTACTCCATTACCTTCAAGCTTACTTGCTTGAAGGATTTGCAATCCCAATCACTTTTACCAGTGATCACCACAACAAGGGTTTTACGACGGTTCACCCAAAAACCTTACAATGTGAGTTTTTTACGGGCTCAACTCAAATCTAGCTCCAAGTGAGTTTTAGGCTTAACTCAAACCCTACACCAAGTGAGTTTTAGGGCTAAACTCAAACCACAATGAGTTTTAGGCTCAACTCAAACCTTTACACCACAATGAGTTTTAGGCTAAACTCAAACCTTACAATATTCAAGATAAATGAAGTTTATCTTTACAACCCAATAGAATGTATAACAATAAATATCTTACCAATGTGGTTGTACAAACCTCTTAACTTGAGGTGAGGAGAGTTGGAGGATGATGCTTGTTGTTTGCACTTGCTTCTCCTTTTTCACATAACAATGCACATCTATGAATGAATGGATCTTCGTTGAATGCTTGTCAAACGGATTTAGATCATTTGTGTTTATGTGTGTGTCTCTAGTGTGTATTCACTTGTTGTATCTTGTTTTTGCTCAATCAATCTCTATCTCTCTCTTCTTGTCTTCAAATACTTGCTATTTATACTAAGATATAGAAATCTGACCATTTATAGCAGTTAGAGACAAGACAGGAAAGTAGGTTTCGAAACATACTTAATAGGTTTCAAAACATCACATAAATGCACTAAGGTTTCGAAACATAGACAACAGGCTTCGAAACATACAAGCTTCCAGCTAGACAAAGCACTTAGAGACAGCAGACAAGTGGGAGACAAACACTTATGCCCACTTTGAATATTTTAAAAGCACTCACATTCAAATTCAAATTTGAATCTCATAGCATGGAGAGTGCATTAAATAAATGATAGAGAAGCATTTTGATAAATACAAAATTGCAAAACAAATGCATTTCGATTTTCAAATGATCTGCTGACAAAATGTCAGAGGTTTCGAAACATGACATAATAGGTTTCGAAACATACCTCTCTAGAAATGAGGTTTCGAAACATGATGCATATAGGTTTCGAAACATACCTCTCTGGAAATGAGGTTTCGAAACATGATACTATAGGTTTCGAAACATGGTTCAAAACCTGAATTGAAAACACATACATTGCATAAATGTTTCAAAATAGTATACACTGAAAACATTGAAAAATCTTTTCAAAGGGGTTTCAAAACATGCATAGAAACATGACAGAGTTTCAGAAATATTTGCTTGAAAGCACAATCCGCAGCATGTATACACCACAGCTTATTTACATGTCCACATTTTCTTTTATTTATATTTTACCTCCATTTACTTTAATACATAAATGTAAATAACGAAGTACCCCCTATTTGGATTCAATAAAAATACTTAAAAAATCAAAATCCAAATAAATAAGAAAGTAGATTTTGGGTTTTAGTACAAACTCAAGTTTTAGCAATAAACCCACCTCCAAAATATATACTTTCTATTTAATGAAAAATTCATTAAAAATCGTTTTAGCACTAATGAATGATAGATATCAAATTACCAGGAATTAGTTTTCTAAAACAAAAACATTATCTTATACTTTTCCTTATAAGGTGCTAACCTTCCAGACTTAGTCAAAAATAGGGTTTTCATTTTCACGTAGTGAAACTTGATATTGAAATTGATATGTGTTGAAAACCACTTACTTGACTCATGACTTAGGGATTAAACCAATATATGTTTTTCATCATTAAAACTATTGTACATAAAGTACAACAACACCAGTGACTAGGAGTGTCCGCCGGACGATCCACTTCAGGGTCGTACAATAGTCTACCCCAACGTCACTAAACAGTCGACCTCTGCCCCACTACTCAATAGCTCTAACCAAATTATAAATAAACTCGAGAAAATCGTAAATAAACCTGCACGTCTAAGAACCTAGTCCCCAAACTGATTTTGGCATCATTCTGAAAGGAATGGGGGCGGTATAAACCCCCGTAGGCACACAATAAATAAAACTCTTGAAGTCTCAGATTTAATTTAAATTAAAACAATGAATAATCCTTAATAAATAATGTCAGACGCCGAATTAGAGTAAGGAGGGTATAAAATACGAGAAATCACAGAATTTCTCACGAGAATTAAAGAACAGGATAAGAGAGTTAGGAACTTGCCTTTATACGGTCGTTCCTTGTCTTTCCTGCATTCCCGCTGCGAAATAAAACGTTTCTCTAGTAATTAATAAAATCATGGCTCACATTAATTAAATCTAACCGTGTAATATAAATAATTTAACCATCTAAAATCCCACGTAGGAGCACCGCAAATAAAATCCCAATAAATCTCATATTTATTTTAAATTAAATCATGTCAATAATATCCTTAATTCATATAATTAATACATGAAACCAAAACGAATTATGGGAAGACGAGGGGTTCACAAAATGGAAAGAGATCGTAAGAGTAGAGGGAGCTTGCCTTGTTTAAGCTGATTACAATGTTTTCACGCTTGAACACCACCAAATTAATATATGTTGTAAAATAGATTAAACTCTCAAAATTAATAAAATTAGATCCAAAATGAAACTCCAACCGTACATAATGTTTAATACATGGTTGTCTACTTACCTAACTAATTAAAACTCAATTAAACCAAGTTTAATCTTTATTTTCTTTTCCAATTTCTTCCATTTTGCGTGTTGTTTCTTCTTCAATTTTCCTCTTCCATTTGTTGCCCAAACTCTCTAATTTTGCTACCAAAATCGTGGCTTAAAAACCACAAAAGAAACCATGAGAGACTGTCGCGTGGCAGCCCAGCGCAAGCCACTGCCTTTAGGCCCAAAACGACGTTGTTTTGGGCCCCATTGGCTTGGAAAAATTAGCAAAAATTCCCCCCAAGTGTGCGCGCATGCCCAGGGCCTCGATCCCGCGTCCCAGCCTTCCTCCTTGCGCCCGCGTGCCAGTTGCGCTTGCTGCTCCCTCAACATTAATATGCAGCCAACTAAATTTAAAGTAACCTCAACACAGATTCTGAAAATTATGCTTAAACCCCCCCCCAAACTTCTGAAAATGCCACATACACCCCTAAACTCTAATTCCTCTTATTACACTTATATCTCGAATTTTTCAGAAAATTCACTAAATTAATTTATTTTACTATTTCCATAAGTACTCCCAAATAAAATAATTAATTATCCTTAATTTCCTATTTCCTCAAAATTATATAAATAAACATTTTTCTTAAATCTCCAAATACCCAAATAAATTAATATTTCCTTTTAACCCACAAATATTCAATAATCACCACAAATACAATAATTAATAATTATTAACCATTTCCAAATAATTTAATTAATTACCTTTAATTCCTTGTTTTCCTCAAAACCACATAAATAAATACTTCATCTTAAATTCTCAAATATTCAATAATGTTCTCAAACACCGGTTTGAATAATTATTATTTATTTTCAAATTTCAGAATATTACAACATTCCTCACTCAACATACTTTCAACGAAACACTCCCCAAGAATGTTTTGGCTAGGACATTTTTGTACATATCTAACACTAGGCTCTAATCTCATTAGACTCGTCCTCAACAACTGCTTTCCCTTTTTTTCTGGAATGACAAGAAGAAAACAAAGTGCGCCATAAAGCTCAGCAAGTATATAGCAACGAGAAGCATCAATAAATTAATATATAAATGCATAAATAACTCATAACTAAAGAAAAATCACTACTCGGCATCTAGACATCAATTGGATTCATACATTCTACACTTGACAACAACATCCTCAAAGAACTATAATTTCTTACATTTTATCAAAACATATTTTCAATCTCATAAGGTAACCATATGATATACATGCGTAATAGATTGGCACCCATGGCCCCTTTAATCACATGCATCATATATACATAAATGACACATAATTCATGCCATGAGGTTATATAACACGTTACCCAACCATAACATGAAGGCATAGATACATACATATGGTCATTGGGGCCCACAAAAATGCATACACTAATGTCTGAGACCCTGATTACAAACTTGCCAGCAGCTAAGGACAAACTACCAAATTAATAACAAGAGCCCAAGGATCTCATATCACATCCATCAGCATCATATCCACCTCCATCATCATCACGTGCCAAAGCACTCACAATCACATTAAGATCATAAGTTGTTGTGGAACTCAAACTTCCCAGTCTTACACATCACAAAATAAAGCTATTGTGGGACTTAAACTCCCCAATCTTACGCATCATAATCATAAGTCAATTTCCACCACTATGCGGTATAATTACACGGACAAACCGCCATACAATGCAGCACATAAGGAATGCAATGACTCTTGCAGCATTAACGTGATGACAAGACCCCTATAAGTCAAGCATCAGGCTATACTACGCCCATGTAGGAATTCACACAAACAAATGCTCTAATGCATATACTTGTTTATCATACACAAGTCAACACTCAACAAGCCAATCGCATCATGTCAATGCTCATGCTCCCAACACATACAAAGCATGACCCCCTAATAAATGCAACCCATGGCCCAACATCATAATGCGAAGCAATATAGTAACACAATGCAATGCAACGCAGGTACAAACAAAGTTATAACAAGTAACATTCACGCACCTTCAATTTTTGCCCATTAAGATTCTTGGTTATTTCACACAATTCAACATTTAAATAGGTTCTATCACATCAATTAAGTGAAATTATTTGATAATATTGATAACCGGGTCAAGGTAGAAGCATTCGCTTTTAGAATTTAAGATTGAACGAATTTTTTAAAGAATGAGAAAGCTACGAACTAAGCATACATTTCAAATGAAGCCCACAGGCTTAATAGTTGTCCAAATGGTTCAAATCCTATATCAAATCTAAGCTTATTGAGTCTAAATTTCAATGATAAAACTACGGATCTTGATTTCGATATTTCTACAAAGAGTTATGCCGAAAATAGCGCAAGGTGCGCAAAACTCCTTGAGTTGAAAAAATGTGGGTGCTAAAATGGCTAGGTATCTTAGGTCAACCAAACTTTGACTTAGGTCGACCAAAGTTGGGCAGAATGTTGGTCGATCGAAATCTAACTTAGGTCAACTGAAGTTAGCCAGAATAAAGGTTTCTAAGCTTAGGTTGACCAAACTTTGACTTAGGTCAACCGAAGTTCAATTTAGTTGATCGAAGTTGGGAAAAGTGTTTATTCATGATCTTAGGTCGACTGACTCTTCGACCGAAGCTACATACAAGCTACTGGATGACTTAGGTCAATCGAAGTCCCGATGAGGGTCATGAACAAATACGAAAGCAAAATAAAAGAACACATAAGATACACCCAACCCTATAGCTGGTTTCTTAACCCACAAATGTCATTCCTTGAAGGAAAACATAGGATGAACAAACCCCATAGAGACTATCAATAAGACTCAACAACATTTTAAGAGAAAACCCATAAATTTTTAAAGAAATGGAATAAAATCCATTAACTACAAAAATGGTCCTCAAAACAATCATAAGGATAAAAGCCACGATCATTTATACAAAATAAACATTTCAGCCATCATTTAGAAGAAATAGATATTGGATATTTGATTGAAAGATGAAGAAAAAGAGTAGAAACTTGCCTTAATTTGGTTGATACCCAAAGAGAAGAAGAAAAACCTGTTGCAAAAACCCCCACTCCTTTGAGCTTTTAGACCACTAAGAAGAGAAGAAAAAAGAAATAAAGAAGAAGAAAATAGAAAAGAAAAATGAGAGAGCTAGGAGGAAGAGAAAGAAGATGAGAAGAAAAAAGAAGAAGGAGACAATAAATGAAAGGGGCATGGCATGCACATCCGCCCCCCAACTACTCCACTCACTCTCCTGCTTCCACATTTGCCCTCACTTACACACACACTCACTCTCTTTTCTTTGCTTCCACATTTGCCCTCAGTTGCACGCACACACACAAACTAAAATATTTGACCACTTGAAGTAATTTCTCCTTTTTCACTTTATTTTTCTCTTTTCTTTAATCAATCTACAGTATTATACATAAATATTATACATATGGACCCAACCCCAAATTAATGGTCCAACACATTTATTAAGCCCAATGGACTAACTCTTCAACTTGGTCCCAACTCATTTCATTTAATTTAAATAAAATACAATACAATACAATTTGAACTTGAGCTTAACCCAATTTTAGCAACCCAATTCATTAAAGATGGGTTTATTTTAAATCTTTCAACAATTCATAACATTTAGGCTTTTCAATCATTAGTCCAACCCATTTGTTGACATGATCAACCCAATTTATACTTTATTTTAATTTTTCACTTGCATTTCATTTTCCCATGAATTAGCATTTCTATTAATTTGTTTTTTTATAAACACGTAAAATATTTTGAGTCATTTAATTTGAACAATGTCTGAAATACATCATTCATAATAAAATCATATTTCTCACAAAATTATAGACCCATTAACAAGTCGTTACATATTGCTTGAGATGCCTTTTTTTTTTTCTTTAGATTTTATATTTTCTTGTTAGTAGATCGACACTCTAAGTTTCATCATTGATGAGTTTGGGTACATCAATTATAATTGTTAACTTAAATAAAACAGTTAGTCATGTATTGTTATAAGTGAGCAAGAAAAAATCAAAATTTGCAAACTAACAAAACCAAGTTGACCCAAATTACCAAACTAAAAGATAAGTGGTCAATTGCGATTTGATAATTTTAAAAAACACCTAGAATAGTTTAGTTGGGCTTTTGAATTTTGGTAGAATGTCAAACGGCCTGCCGAAATTCCAAAAAAAATCAAGATTTTTATTATTTGATCTAAAATAATGAATTTCAATTGACTGTTAAATAAATAATAAATTAATAATTTTTATTTAATAATTTAGAATAAATCCTTTTAAATAATCAAAATGCCATCAATTTTTTTTTTAATATCTCTCCCTACCATGCAAATTAGTAATTTTGGTGGATTTATTTAATTTACAATTTTTAGGTAATTTTAAGGTTTTTTAGAAAAAAGGTAAAAAATATAAATCTTGTTGTTTGTTTTCTCTTTCTTTAGTAATCATTATTATAAATAAAATTGCCTAAACTTGTAATCTATAATTTGACGATTGACACTAAACATCTTGTTATTGTATTTGATATTAAATTTAACTCGAGCAGAGTTAAAATTTAATGTCAAATAGTGTCTCTTTTTTTTTATCGTAATTGACAATAAATTTAACTTAATCGAAATTAAAATTAAATGTCAAAAGGTGCCTAAACTTGGGGTGAATGATTTCAAAATTTGTACAATTATACTAATTTACTAAAAGTTTATAATTCAAAACATGTAGCCTACAAATATTAAAATCTATACAATTTATTTAAATATACATTTTATAAAATCACTAAACAAGTTAAATGAACACAAAAACGTATTAATAAATAGCCAAACTTGACATTATTTACATAAGCCAAGTCAAATTAAATCTATTATCTGAAAATAATTAAATTAAAATAAAAAATTAGACCCACTTAAAAAAAAAAATCATTTTGATTCAATTGCATTAATTTTGAGTTTTTTTCTTAGCTGTTAAGAAATGTATGAGTCGTTTTCATGTAAATGTTACAATATTATTAAGGAGATGGGCGAAAATAGATTTATAAACGTATCTCATATATTTATTTAAAATTAAAGTAATTATATTTTGAATTATATAAATCAATTTTATTTTAATATGATGTGCAATGAATCTAGACTCATGTTGAAACTAAGACTTATTTTCAAAAAGAGACTGATAAAGTGAAGAAGAAAAGTCATAAAAGGCCTGAGATACCATCTTAGCGGAAGACCAGGAGGGAGCTACACTCCACTGGGAGACTCATTCAACTTGAGTCCATACACCCATATCCCAGGGTGACCTCTCTCAAACACATACAAAAAAATAAATTTTGTTAAATAAAATATAAACAAATTAAGTTTTAATGTAGTACTTAAGTTATTTAAGAAATTAAATTATTATTTAAATAAAAAATAAAAAATATATAAGTTCATAACATTGTATTTATTTATAATAATATAGGTAACGATTATCTATGATACATGAAACGTCTCGAGGTGTGGTTTCGATGATTTTGAAACAATTTCTATACCAAAATACTAAGAAACACAAAAAAAAAAAATTGTTAATTTAAAAAATTTAAAAATTCATTTTTGTCTATAAAGAGATTAAAAACGAAAAAAATTCCGTCTTTAGGTTAGAGTACAAAATGTTTTATCTCTTAACTTAAAATTTTTAATTTTATTTATTTTGTATCGTGTTTATTTTTTATTTTTATTTATATATAATTTAGATGATTTTTAAAAAAATACAAGAATTTAAGATTATTATATTTATGTCGGCACCGCGTTGGGGAGGAGAAAGAGAAAGAGAAAGGGACAATTCTACCCCTAGAAATCGAAGGCTGATAGGTGGCACAAGATCCAAGAGAAGAGAGGGAGCGGAGGGGCGTTGGATTAGGTCACATGCCAGGCACGTGCGCTTAGTTGGGCTGCTTCAATTTCGTTTCTTCGTCTCGAAGTCTTCAAACTTGGAGACGTGGCCACTGGCCCAATTACACCTCCCCGGCTGCTTCTCCTATGCCCCCATGCCCACACGTTACAGTGTTCCATTCAGACCTCATAATTATAATTTAAAGAGCCCAAATTCATATTTTATTTCTTTGTTTTTTTTATATTTTTATTATTTCAATTATATTTATATTTTTAGTTAATGTAATTTTTATATTTTGACTTTTTATTATAACAATTTTAATTATATTACTATATTTATATTTTTGACTGAATTAAATTTATATATTTTAATGTATAAAAAATAAATCAATTCATTTCACTTTATTTTATTTACACATCAATATATAAAATTAAATTAATTTAAAAATATAAATACGTATATAATTAAAATAATAAAAAAATTAAATTAATACATAAAAATACGTTAAAATATTGAAATTAATTAATTAAAAAATATAAATGAAAAAGTGTAATTAAAATAATAAAAAATTTAAATAATTTAAAAAAGATAAAAATATAAAAATAAAAATATAAACTTCGTCATTTAAAAAATAAAAAATGAAAATTCGGAAAGATGGCACAGGCACTCATCTCATGTATCCATTTCGTTTTCACAAAGAGCAATTCGGTCTCTCTCTCTCTCTTGCTCTGGTCTCTGTCTCTCTCTCCTTCGTATATGCAACTCGCTGTCATACAGTGAGATACTTATCTCGCACTCTCTCTCTCTCTCTCTCTCTCTCTCTCTCTCTCTCTCGTCTCTACATATATATGTATATATTGTTGTCGCTATGAGTAAAGAGGCATGTGCTTCTTGAGATTCTCTCCTCTCTGTCTAAAAGCTTTGCTCCTTCCATATACTTGCCTTCAAATATCTTCAATCTCTGCTACTTTTCCACTGCACATCCGTTCCAATTGCTCCTGAAAAGCCTCCTCAATTCCTTCGAATCCACCCAAGTCCTGTCCCTTTCGCCCTTTCTCAACAACGTCCCGGCGTTAGTCCACCCGTCACCGCCTTGCATGTGAACGCGAAATCTTTGGTTCTGCTTCTAGAATCAGGGTGCGTTGCAGAGGAAGATTCGAATTGACGATTTCAGAGGCATGAATTGAAGCTCTATTTTGAGGGATCGTCGGGGGGATTGAAGCTAGGGTTTCTTACTGCTTTTAATTGCGTTCAAGTGTTGAAGGCATGGACAAGTACGAGCTTGTGAAGGATATTGGATCTGGGAATTTCGGTGTGGCGAGGCTTATGAGGAACAGGGAAACTAAAGAGCTCGTCGCCATGAAATACATCGAAAGGGGACATAAGGTTCGTACTTAATCGACGTTTTGAGTCTTAAAAGACCCAACAAAAAAAAAAAAACAAAAACAAAAAAACAATTCAATTTTACGAATCGCCACTCTTTTTTAGCGAATGTCCAGTTGTTGTATGTGGGTTTCTGCTCTTTGGGTTCGACTCTGAATTCTGTGTGGTTGCAGATTGATGAGAATGTGGCGAGGGAGATCATAAATCACAGATCTCTGCTACATCCTAATATCATCCGATTCAAAGAGGCTAGTACTTCGGTTACCCTTGCTGCTGGTTTCTCTAGTAATTGCTCCACATTATTTTGTAATTTGGGGTTTTGATTCGCAGGTGGTTTTGACACCAACCCATCTTGCTATTGTCATGGAGTATGCCGCAGGAGGGGAGCTATTTGAGCGAATCTGCAATGCTGGAAGATTCAGCGAAGACGAGGTATTCTAGCCGAAGCTTAAATATGGGAGCTGAATTTCCGTATCCAGAGCCCTGCTATGTTTTTGTAAATTTATTTGTTTTTTATATTGAACTGTGCTGGTCTTCCATTCACTAATTTTATTTTTTTTAACTAGTGACCCTGTTTTCTCCCTCAAAATAATTTCAGGCTAGGTACTTCTTCCAACAGCTTATTTCTGGAGTCAGCTACTGTCACGTCATGGTAATGCATATACAGTAAAAGAAAAGAATGAATTGCTAGTTATCTTTACGTATGCACTATGTAGTTGTAAGGGATCGGCTTGCAATACCTTAATTAATTTCACTGTGCAGCAAATTTGCCATAGAGATTTGAAGTTGGAGAATACCCTGTTGGATGGAAGTCCAGCGCCACGACTGAAGATTTGTGATTTTGGATACTCCAAGGTTTATATATTACTAATTCAAATAGGATCAGTTTGATATGCAAATATCCACTAATTTCACTTCTTTATGTAGTCATCTCTACTGCATTCACGACCCAAGTCAACCGTTGGTACTCCAGCATATATTGCGCCAGAGGTCCTTTCTAGGAGAGAATATGATGGAAAGGTAAATTTGATATTTATTTCAAATTCTCTAAATACTTCTTTTATATGTATGTTTTTATTCTTTAATAAGCAATGATCAAATTACCCAATCCATGCAAAATGTAAAATTGATAATTATATTTGTTATGATGTTCAAGCTTGTACCTGTCTGCCTGGAAGGGGATCCACATTATTTTAGTTTGCTTTTCAATTGATGAATTTGAAAGAAGGGGATTGGGGAGCTTAGGAGGGAGTAGTTAGAGATTGGTTAATACATCACATGAAGTCTGTTTGCAATTACTATCCTTGATATGGGTTTCAATTTTCAAATAATTTTCTTTAAAACTATTAAAATCTTTCCCTAGATCTCTTATAAATTTAAGGACACGTTACATTTTAAATCAATTGATCTGATGCTGATCTTAGAATTTCTTCTTCCCTCTTCTATTTTTACATCATCGAGATTGAGTGAATAATTTTACCTTTACCAGAAGATTGTTAGTTTCTGTTCTGCACTTAACTGAATACATAAAAATGTTATATTTGGTGGTTTATAGAGGGGAACCTCAATGGCATAATTGTTTGTAGTCATTCGAGTGGTTACTGTTACAGGTGTAGTAGGTGAGTCTGCGTGTGGAATGGCTCTTAGATAAAAGGTTATATTTATTTGTCATGGGATAGAAGTGGTGTGATTCAGATGGATGAAGAGTAAAGCTGTACTTTGTTCTGGGAATCTATAATCAGCTTCAATAATAGTTGTTATAATTTTGGTCAATTGAGAAGTAGATTAGTTGCATTTCCTCACTGCTGAAATTTGAGCAGTTGTTATTGTTGTGGACTGCTACCATAGAGGACATGCTAATCTTATTCAGACTCTTCCCTTGCATTTCTTTTGTTTTTTCTGGTTGATGCAGCTGCCATCATTTGTTATTAACCTTATGTTCTTTTTTATTTCAAATTATGGTAATTCAGTTATTGTAACTCAATAGTTATGATCACTTATCTATGTTGATAGAAACACATTTACATTGAATCCCTTCGATATAGTTGTACCATAACTTTCTTTTTATTTTGAAGTGGGAGAATTCTAAATATGCACTTTTAGGTGTGTGTGTGTTGGGGGGGGGGGGGGGACATGCTTGCTGTTTTTTATTTTTCCTGGGTACATTTCTTTGGTTGTAAATACAGACATTTGCCATGTTGCTGGTTTTTATCTATTCCTGTCTGTTTTTCAGTTGGCTGATGTATGGTCTTGTGGGGTGACCCTGTATGTAATGCTGGTGGGAGCATATCCCTTTGAAGATCAAGAAGACCCCAAAAATTTCAGGAAAACGATTCAGGTAGGCTTTCCTGCCTTTTGCAAGTTATTCTTTATTCTGTCGTGAACACTTATGAGTTCTATATCGTTGTTTCTTCAGAGAATAATGGCTGTTAATTACAAGATTCCAGACTATGTTCATATATCTCAAGATTGTCGGCACCTCCTTTCTCGTATATTCGTTCCCAATCCAGCCAGGGTATGTATATGAGTTATTGTGGTTGAGTTAGTTTGTTTGGTAAAGTTATGAATGGATCAACCTTGGTGCATTCATGTCTCTTTTATGCAATTTATGTTGCTCAGTTGAGTTTCTATTTTCAAACTCAAGTGTCATTTATTTTGTTATCTTTGTAAGAACAAAATTGTTGCCACTAATTTCATTGACAATATGGACAAGAAAAGGCATTTTGGTAAAATTAGATCCTTCGTAGAACCAAAATGAGGACCCGTGCATGGCATCCAACATTGTCATCCTATGGTATGACTAGGGTTGATGTCAAGTTAGCCCAAACACCTGCTGCATGTTGTGTGGTCTCCAAGCTTAAAAGGGATGGTGCTTAAAATATGTTTCAAGTCTGTGGCAGCCTGTTTAGATTGTGTGCCTGCATTACAAATTTTATCATCTTTATGCTGTTTCCAGGAGTTTGGGTAATGGACTTTTTTCTCCGTCTTCAGGCACAAGAATCATGCTTTGTTTGTAGATGGATGCACTATCATTTGCTTCCAAACTAACACTGAGATCATACATTCAGAATTTTCCACTCATATTTATTATGACCAGAGAGTAGATTGTTTCATGTACCTTTTGTGCGTTGCATGAAAATTGTGAAATCATGAAGCCTAGGCTTGTCTCTCTTTTGGGAAATTTGCAATTCACTTTCTATTAATATAATGAAGATAAGCCTTATTGTGCCTTTTGGAGACTCAAACCCTGCTGCTGCCATGTTTAGGCAAGATGTAAAATTTATCCTATCTTTTTCTTTTTTTTCTTAAACTATTACTCCTCATCATCAGCATTCTTAGTGATCTCTTAACAATTTATGATGTTCTAATTGAGTTTCCTTGTTTGTGAAAAGACCATCATAACCACCGTCATCAACACAAGCAGGTGAGGTTGGCTACTTGGATTCTAATTGTCCAATCATTCTTGTATGATATATGTTAAAAAGATTCAGTGATTTTTATGTGGCCGTATATATGTTATATAGGCTCAAGACTGGTTGTGACAAGAAGAAAAGATATTCAAAAGATAATATTGAAACGTGAAAAAAGAGTGTGAATAAATGTGAAGCCATATACATAATATATGTTAAGAGTGGCATAAAGTAATTTCTTGTTCTGGTCGACACCATTTTCTTTGATTAAATTGAAGCAATTTGCCAAAGCAAATGCTTATGGAACATTTATTTTCTCATATGCTGTGATTTTCTGTATTTTTCCAGTGACGAACTTGGACAATCAATTTTCATGGGAGATTTTAGGTGATAACCCGTGCATATGATTTTGAGTCCAAGCATGATGTGCAAGTGCTTGGAGAGGGATGTGGTAACTTTTTAAGCGTGAGCATAATTGGGTGATTTATGAAGTGTACTTGTTTTGCAGAGGATTTCTATCAGGGACATCAAAATTCATCCATGGTTTCTGAAGAACTTGCCAAGAGAACTAACTGAAGCAGCTCAAGCCAACTATTACAGGAAAGAAAACCCAAGCTTTTCCCTCCAGCCTGTAGCAGAAATCATGAAAATTGTGGAAGAGGCTAAAGCGCCTCCTCCATCTTCCCGCTCAATTGGAGGTTTTGGCTGGGGAGGGGAAGAAGATGAAGAAAAGGAGGAAGAAGAAGAAGATGAGGAAGAAGATGAAGAAGACGAATATGACAAGAGAGTTAAGGAGGCGCATGCAAGTGGAGAGGTTCCTCTTGTCTGAGAAGAACCATCAACCCAGAAGATGAGACAAATATGACTGAAGTACGCTTAATTTGTCTGCTTCTACTTGGTAGAATTAGTGCCTCTACTTTGGAGTGTGTTGGTGTCAGAATGTTTTTGTGGTTGTATAAAGTTGGTTCAACTGCCTAGGTTATGGGCTTGAATAAGAAGTCTGTAATTTTGTTATGTTTAAGCAAAAGGTTTGTGGTCTTGAGGGAACTAGAATAGCATTTGCAATTGTGTTGAACTTGAAAGTTGGGTATATCTGTAGGGTTTGAGTCTGAGTGGACATTGTTGCTCTTGTGTTGCCTGTGAGATGAGAGGATTTAACATTGTCATGTAGTGTGTGCAAAGGATGTGGAAACCGTGTTGGGATATATTTCTCCTTTGCACTAATTATGGAGGAGTCATCAATGGTATTTGGTAGTGTTTTTGTTTCTTATTTCATGTGGTTTCGTCTGTCGCATGCTCCTGCTTTTGTTTTTCAATTTTACCGCCTGTTTGACATTTGAGTCCACCCCCCCCCCCCCCCCAAACCAGTGCATTAGGGCTTGGGATTGTTGTTGTTGGTTGAGATTTGGGTGTCTTGGTCTTCCATGGGCAAATGAATGACAATGGCATTAGCATAGCTGGATTTTCTTCCATCTATGTCTAATTATGATTTACTGAGAAACGAGGCATTATTTGTTAATTATCATACATGATCAGTACAAGTATTGACTGTGCCTCGTTGTTTAGTTTTGTGATTAAAAGAGCGTCTTTAGGGACTTTTCACTTTATAAGAGTTGTATTTATATATAGTATCCAGTCTCCCGTGTCTCTACAAGCCTCTTTATTAAAAGTATGATTGGTTAAAATGGAATGGGAAAGGAAAGCCAGGGTGAAAGGGGGTATCATGTGCTGGGTTGAGTTGTAAGGTGGTAGGGTTTAGAGTTTCTGCATCAGCAAGCAGGATATGCTTTCCTTTGACATCTACGCTTGTGGATTCTTTAGGTTAAGAATAAAGCTGCAATAGAAGTGGCACTTAAAATATACTTGCAACTACTACTTTCAGCCAGTTACATCTATTGGCACTGAGAAATGGAAGAGGGTTAATGTAATGTGAGAAAAGACAGAGAAGGGAAAGAACAATAATCAAACTGTTCTGTTCCTAGTCTGAGATGGAAGAGGGCAAAAATAATCAAAGAACAAAAAGAAATGGAGAAAACATTCCCTCTCATTTTGGTTGACAAATGTGGAAACATTTCCATTTTTTCTATTCTTAACAGAGAGTACATTTCTCTGCAAAAGCTTTCCTTTTCCTTGGCCTGTCCTTCACATTTTCCAAACATGGAATCAATGATTCTATTGGAAAAGTCGACCCAGGTAACTGTTGGGTGAGGAACCGACCAAAGTCTGCAACTTGTAGTGGTTGGATATGGTGGTGTAATGGGTGGGGTATGGTGATTGATGGCAATGTGTGAACTACAATGAGAAGATGACAACCCATATCTTTGATGCGACATTCAACTCTGCATGATTTAAATTCTTAAACCCTGTGCTTGGTCCACCTCTTGAAAACTGAATTAATCATTTCTACTTTAAATTCCTGTGAAGGAGAACATGATGTGATGTTGCAAAATTTTAGGCTACTGTTGCAATATTTTTTGGGTATCTGTACAATTAAAAGGGTGTTGTGTAAAAATAAAAGAGATTGGGGTAAATAGGGAGATGTGAAAATAAAGAATAAATATACAAAGCAATACAAAGAGATATGGTGTAAAAAAAAAAATGGTGCAGCGGTACCCTACTCAAAATTTTATGAGAAACTAGTCATATCATGAGGTTATCCTCAGGACCCAACAGAAGAGAAAAAAATTAAGAAAGCAAGCAATTACCACGGATTCCTCATGCTCTTGTCTCTTTCAGAACCCATCTGAATGAGAAAAGACAGAAGGAACAAACAATTCTTTAGTTTTCATCTCCAAAATGATGAAAGAGACCATATTTTTCAACTGAACTTTATTCTTAGCCCCATATGGAACCTTTTTTATCTTTGCTTTTTGACCATTTATGAGGTTATTAACCAGGTAAGTTTCAACAGTATCAGGAAACAGGACCTTTTACTTGAAAAGAGAATTTGGGTTCATCATGTATTAAAATTCAGTTGTTATAGTATGGATGTATGAGCATGAACTGTACATAACCCGGTCGGGTAACATAAAGTTAAGAGGGGGAGATTATCAAAAACCTGTAGATGGCATGGGCAGAGACCTTCAGGCTAACTTTTTAGCTGTCACTGATACATATGTAGAGAGGGATTATAAACAGTTGAGCTTAACTACCATGAACTTCATGAGGCAAATAGAAAATAATTATGTTCTTGCCATCAATGAAACTTGACAAGAATGCAATAAACAAGTAGGCATCACAAACAGTTATGCTTCACTACTATGAACTTAATGAGGCACAAGAAGAATATAATCATGTTCTTACCATGAACGATATTTGAAAACTCGTAAAATGTGATAAGTAACAAGTCATCATAATATGATAAAACTAGCATGAAACTCTCTCTCTCTCTCTCTCTCTCTCTCTCTGCTTTATTTTACAGGCACGGCTACCTCCTTTAGCAGTGCATGCATCTTCCTGGTCTCAGTCAAAACAGATTCTCTATCAAAAAGAGCCGAAACAACTGCAACACCTTTTAGAGTAGGGACGCCTATTTCCAATACAGACCGCGCATTTGAAAGTCCGATGCCTCCTATGGCAACCACCGGTAACTTGGAAGACAAACATACAGCTTTTAACCCTTCCAAAGAAACAGTGATATTGTCTGCCTTTGTACTTGTAGGAAATACACCACCACAACCAATGTAATCAGCACCATCCACCCACGCTTGCTGAGCTTGCTCTGGGGTTTTGCATGAAACGCCAATGATCTTTTCAGGCCCAAGGAGAGTGCGAGCAACACCAGCAGGCATGTCCGACTGACCAACATGCACACCATCGGCATCACAAGCAATGGCAACATCAATTCTGTCATTTATTATAAGAGGAACACCATGGGAACGGCAAATTTCAACACATGCTTTTGCTGCTTCAAGAAAATCCCTAGTTTCAGCATCCTTTTCCCTTGATCATGAAAAGGAGATGAAAACAATCAAGACTAGTAGATCTATCAGTGACCTTTTACATGAATGGAATTGCAAGACAATTATATCAAGGAATGGTCAAGCTAAAAATTCAAGTGGATTTGAAGACCTAATAAAGCCTCCTGTTTTTTTCTCTCTTTTCTTCTTCCCCTTTTGCTCATTAGGCAGGCCAGTGAAACCTCCATGAAATTTCGCAGTATGTATTGAATTGACTCAGAAGAGATGCAATTGGAATAAATGAACTTCTACAGTTGTGAAGAACTATTGTCCAAAGGTGTGGGAGAAATCATCTATGATGGACAAGACACATAAAAGACATTAATACATTTTCACAAGCATGTTTTTAGTTTGGAAAACCTCCAAGCCAGAAATATTAAAAATGCAATACCACTGGAAAAATATATTTAGTATAAAATCTGGTTACTGAAACAACACTATTCAAATATATATATATATATATATGAAAAACAACACACACACACACACACACACACACACACATATAAATAGCCATATCGTACTCTAATTACAAGTATTGAACTACTTCATAGCTACAGAGAGAATATTAATGTTATTCAAATAAGAACTGTTCAGTAATTGCTTCAGCTGCTCTTCAGGCTGAAGTAACAGTGTCATTAGCAGCTTGTAAATGGGCAAATTCAAGAACTGGCGTGGGACAGTGTTTCGAACTCATTCCTTAAGTACAATAAGGAATGTCCTCAGGATGCCTCGGTTTTGAATTCATTTTTAGAGGCTAAGATGAAGGGTTTTGCAGGAACTGATACATAGGAGAGAAAATTGGCTGCTGGCTTTTGTGCGAAGGGAAATAGGTTGGCCTGTGGATTAGCAACCTGGGTTTCTGGAATAGCTTTGAGAAGAATGTTCTAAAGCTGGCAGGTTCCCTCCAATTGTCCAGCAGGCCATTCTAGAGGATTCAAGGAGTTCAGTTGGTTCCTCTATTTATTATGGTTGATTTTCCTTAAGCTGTTTCATCCAGTGTAACCTTCCCTTTGAGATCAATTAATTTACTTAGGACAACAAAGAAAAAAAACTAGTGGTAGTACAAAAATACAGATTATAACTATTAACAGAAATTAAATTAAAAATTCAAACTTACATAGAAGAGTCTCCATTAAATATCTAAACAATGTAGAAACAGTTACATGTATGTATAGAACTGCTGATTTTGAAGAAAGAACAATTAACAGATGAATGCACAATTGCACATTAATATCTACAAACCTTAGCTGGAGAATGGTGGCACCTCCTTCTATAGCAGCTCTGACGGCATCCGTAATGGAACGTCCCCACTTTTTGTTCATCCCAGAATCAGTAATAGCATATAACAAGAGATCATTTGGATCAAATGGATGTGATCTACATGTACCGTGGACATTACTCTTAAGCTTAAATAGATGGTCAAAAGGACCCTGAAGTCCATCTCCAATGGCAATGTCTTGGCTGTAATCCAGGGCAGTTTCAACATAGCGTTTAGCTACCTATGAGAGGAGCCAGATAAAATAAGCACAAAAGACAGATGCTCCAATTTTTCTTTTGTGTGCATCTGTACTTTGGTGGTGGTTTGGGGGGAGGCGGGGTTTAAATAGCAAGATTCTTATTGCAATTCAAAAGAGAATAAGCAGTTAAATGGTACACATATTATAATATCAAGCCTCCTAATTGTTGTATCATGTAAGATACGACTATGGGGAAACTGAACTCATAACCAAAGTTACTGCTACCAACAAAAAGAAAACACACCATTTTTTCATTCTGCCATCACCGAGTGCCATAATTTCTTACCTTAACAGCTGATAGCATTGAAGAACCTTTCGCAAGCTCGGCTGCTATACAAGAAGCCAAAGTGCAGCCAGTTCCATGAGTATTACGAGTTTTTATGCGGGGTGAACGAAGCTCATAGAAATTCTCACCTAAGAAATGAGATCAGATAATCAAATTAGAAAATGATGCCTCTTAAGACATATGTAGTTAGAAAACAAGAACCACAAACAGCAATTGAGAATACCATCAAAGAAAATATCAACAGCATCCAATGAAGCAGCAAGGTCTCCACCTTTGACAAGTACATTTCTGAAAATAAACAATAGAGCTTTCACAATTCTACTCATTTATCTAAAAAATAAATAAATAAAATCCATTAGAATTCAAATTCTTGTTAAAAAGAAATTTGCACGAACAGAGGATAGAGACAACTCTCATGTTGACATTGACTAAGCAAACTGTACCAGGACCGAAAAAAAATACAAACTTGTCGTAACTTAACTATAGAGGAGAAAAAAGGGGGCTGCAGAATCCATGCATCCCAAGAAATGTTTCTTTAATTACAATATCTAAAGACTGTAAAGTTATCAGCTCAACAAGCACTCAATACAACTGCATTAATGCATCCTATGCTTTCTGAATTTACTTCACACTTTTATGGAGAATTGTACTCACGATATTAAGTTGGTAAATTTTAACCTTATTCTATTATGACTTGAATCCTTCTAGGTGAAGATTTTACTTAGAGAAACCAAGAAGACACTCCACATATCTGACATTGCTATGGCATCTAGAGTTCAAGCTTTTGGTCATACCAAGCTCAAAGAGTTTGACTATTTTCTAAGCTGAACTTAAAGATAATTTTCACAATTTTAATCAAGCTAGAGTCGATCTTGATCCACACAACATTACACAAAACAAATCATTGCCCAAACTTCTATGATAGAAAATATGACTCCATGTGAAAGTTGACATGTCAGTTGACTTCAGAAAGATTGGATAGGCAGAGTGCTATATCCATACATTCATGTCTAAAGTGACTTGATGCCAAACAAGATGGGTCAACACGTATGTTTCCCTGCTTTTAGAGGGATTGCAATAAGCAGTTTCTGATGGGAATGGCCCAAGTTTTAAACGGATTACCAAGCACTTACCGTGGTCCCATATCATGGATAGATTTTGCAGCAGAACACATGTCATCTACTGTTTCCAACTGAAAACCACCAAGTAAAACAGATGCTTCTTTTAAATTTGGAGTGACAATGTCAGCCATAGGAAGAAGAACTTCCCTGCAATCAGAAACAGAAAACTAAACTCGATGGAACTTCCAACAAAAATAAAGGTGATGCTGTAAACATGAAATAAAGATACTGTCCACAAACCATATCCTCAGCCCATAATGAGAAAATGTAGGCCTTTCAAGTGTTGCATAATTAGATTTCAAATGAATGTTGCTCTACAAGTTGGGCCTTCTAACAAGAGTTGTTAAAAGTTGACTAGTGTTGCATAACTATGACTGTCCTAATCCTTTTAGCTCTGGCAATTATTAAGAATGGGGTTTCAAGTGTTTTTCCTTTCTTTGTTGTGCTCTTTGTGTAGTAAGTGTTACATGAGGACTTTTGAGGAGCAGTTGCTGGTCTTTCTGAGGATTTGTTTTCCTTTTGGTGTGTATGAGGGAGGAATGCCTTCCTTGTCTTGAGTCTTTCATAAATTTCAATATTGATCTGTCAGTGCCTACAATTGTATGGCTTTTCTTTGTTTTATTTTTTATTTATTTTTTTATTTTTTATTTTTTTTGGGGGGGGGGGGGGGGTGCTATCTATAGGTTTACTCCCTTATGGGACTTTCTTTCTTTATTCAAAAAGAAAAAGGAAAGTGCCTGTTAGTAGTTATTAACATGCATGGATGACTGCAACAAGCAATTCATTTATTTTCAAACCAGCCCAATGAGTTTTTTGTCTGACTAATTATTCATATTGGAATGGATAGAGTTGCATATTTTGGCAGTTTATCCAGAAGAGATGAAGCAAGATAAAATCAAATCACACCATCTTTATAACAGGTAAATGCTTTTTTTTTTTTTTTTCCCTTGAAGTCATCAGAATTACTATGTTACGAGCTTTACAAAGGCAAAGCCAGCAAAGCAGCCAATCACCCATGCGTATCAGAGGCATCCTAAGACTGAAAAGGACTAGTTTGTATCCTTATTTAGTTTATTTCCCTAATAAGTTAGAACTTCCTAATTAGTTGTGTCAAGGTTATTATAAATACCCTCTAGCTTATTAAAGTTTTGACGAGTAATAAGAATTATTTCCAGCACTTTGTGCAAGAGATCGAGGGGTTCTCTCTAACAAGCCCCAAGTTTCACCATAGGAAGGAAGGCAAGATGAACTAACAAAGCATCTCCTTCTTGCAAGGAAATAGCTACTGACCTTATTAATCACCCTTGGACTCGGTCCCTTTAACATATTCTAACGTGATATTGGCCATATTTAAGGTGGTTTTATACTCATCAGGAAAAAAAAGGTGCGCTTATCAAGAAAATTTTAATTTATCCGTGAATTAGGCATAGTTAGTACTGTGTTCTACAATTCTTTTCATTTTTTGGTCAAAACACCATATAGTTTAAGGTGACCGTCATGATTCCAATGTTGCTTGCAGGATTATGCAACTGCTTTCCTACCATGAAATTGGACATAGCCATCTACGTCTAACATGTACAAACCATCACTTGGAAAGCTGATGAAATTAAAGAATGCAAATAACCATTAGTTAGAAATAAAGCCATACCGAAAATCAGCATGAACTGAAGGACCGGCCAGTACATCTCCACTTGTAGATACCATGACAGGGTCAACAACTAAAGCTGCCTTCAAATATTCAACTAAGTTGCCTCAAATGCTAGACAGTTGGAACTAGGAGGAAAATAACAGTGCATACCTTGAACTGGGAACTGCTTAAGACTGTCGTACAAAACCTTGACTATGCCAATAGAAGGAAGCATGCCAGTTTTCACCTAATAACATTTCAATGCTTCATTAAACCAACATTTAGCAATACACCCACAAAAGTAATGCTAATAAGGAGCAAACAGCTTGGAACAATGAAGTTGAAAAAAAAAGAAAAAAACAATAATAGCTAGTATGAATACTTAGAAGTTTGCGAAGAGAAAGGAATAAAGACAAAAAAACAAAACAGTTTCACAAAAGCTAAGGCCCTGTTCTCTTTACTGTTTTCAACCCGTTTTCAGTTTTTCAAAATATTAAAAATGTGTTTACTTTCATATTTTCAAAAATAAGGAAAAATTTTGTAAAGAAAACTCAAAACAACAAAAATTCGGTTTGGCTGTTTTCATCACAAATATGCCCAAAATTTTCAAAACACGAAAAACACTACAAACAAAAAGAACACATTTTCAACAAGCTCAAAATAAACACTCAAAACACAAAATTGAAAATGAATTCAAAACTCAAAATTGAAAACTGAAACATGAAAAAAACAACCCCTAAACTTTGATCCATCATTTTCAAACTGTGCAGTGCATTTTGCTAATTATAGAATTGTTTTCCCAACCCAGTGTGGTTCAAGCTTGATATGTTGTTGTTGTCAAATAAAGAGCAGGTTTTACGACCCTCCCCTGACCCTCACAAAGCAAGAGCCTTGTGCATTGGGGATGCCCTTTTTTAAACTATTAAAAGAAGTAGCATCAATTAAGTGTGAAACATTTTCTTGCTTGTGATGAATTTAGTGAGCTTGATTCTTCATCTTACTGGTAAATTCTCAAGAAGTCAGAATTGAAGTGCTGGTCAAGATGACCCAAATATACTCTGTCATATTAAATATGGTTATGCCAACCCAGTTCAACTTATACTTCAAAGTAGATTGATTAAAAAGTACTCCATAACTGTATTCTCCAAGATTCAGGAATTTGATATGCTGTGGCTGTCTGCAGGTACTCGTTGAAAGCTAACATTCCCAGGAAGCACTGGATTAATTTTTCAACCAAGATGAATCATATGAAGTTCTACTTTGCATTGCACTTGAGGAAACCACAACAATGTGTAGGCCTCGAACACTCCACCATATGAAATATAAATATGCTGACCAGGTTCAATTAATACTTCAAAGTCCACAAAAAATAAAATAGAATAAAATAAAGCATACATTCAAGAATCAGAATTTATCTGCTACAGATTTCTTCAGGTACTCTTTGAAATCTGACATTTCCTGGAGACACTGAGTCAATTACATAAAAAAAATTTAGTTTGCACCGTGCTTAGGAAAACCACAACAAAAATGAGGAGGCCTGGTTCTTAATTTCTCTCTGCCACTGAATATGGCACCAAGATAACATTAACCAATTAGTTAATAACAAAGTAACAACAAAGAGGCAATAGGTCACTCACCATAAAAAAACTCACTGGTTCAAATGATTGTTTCTCTACAGAGCTCAATGTCAATTTATTTTATGTTGTTTTCTCAAACATATAATCACAGAACCATAGGCTGTCATTGGAAAACTACAAAAACATGCCGACAAGCATTGGATGTTTAGATACAATGTAGAGTTAGGCAGAAATAAAACTTATGATAGTAAAAAATCAAATTAAGACTCCACTTAACTCTTATTTCAGATTGATTTTAGTTAATAATATAATAGTAAGACATGATAGTCCTAAAAAATCATAGGAATTGGAGGAGCAAAGCTTTCGTGTTCATTATATAGACACAAACATCAAGCAATCACGGTTCCTTGTTCCATGAGTACTTGTTCTGTGGGTTTAGCAACATACCATGACACTGTGCTCAATTTCTTTTTGCATAAATGTGAAATAAGAAGCTGATACTGGCTTAACCTAAGCCAAGTGCTATGTAAATTTCTCGATAACCCAAACACACAAAGCACAGATTTAACTGCAAGAAATGTCATGTGCCTAACATGTAAAGGAAAGAGTAGTATTATCCATGCGACTGAATCTCGTAAAAATGCAGCCTTAGCAATTAGTGAAATGCAAACAACAACAGAACAGATATAACTAGATAAGGCAACTGAACCAACATATCATCAGACTTACAACATCAACATGCATGTCAGAGAGCACGGACTTTAATTGTTCTGCAACAAAATCCTCTGGCACAATATTCACAGCCTGTCAGAAAATTACACATTCAAACCGATAAATAAGTAAAATATGAGACACAACCAAAAACCATGGACACGATTTAGAGTATTATAAAATGCCACCAGACCTGAACTCCAACTGTGTTCTGTGCAGTGACAGAAGTGATAACAGTGGAACAGTACACGCCACGGGCAGCACAAGCTTTGAGGTCAGCTTGAATTCCAGCACCAGCTCCAGAATCAGAACCGGCCACAGTGAGAACATGGGGAATTCTCACCTTAGAGCTATCACTTGGGAGTTTCATCACGCCCCCCCTACCTTCTTCTTGCATTGCCATCAAACTCGGGTGAATTCTTGACTTTGCAAACACAGAGTCTGAAACCCTAGATTGACCAAATCCTTTTGGGGAAACTTGGGTTTGGCTTCGCATTCGCAAACAATTCTGAGAAAATTCTCCAATTGTATGAGTTCGTCAAGTAAACTTAACAGTAGAACATATGATCAAAAGTGAGTCTTTTGTCGTTGAGGAAATTATTAGGTGAAAATAGAAGAAGAAAACAAAACATTGCTTTACAAACAAGTAACAAACCGACACTGGCTTGATGATTGACCAAACGTTCAAAAGAAACTTGGCTTCTTATCAGCATGAAAAATTTATCCAGAATTCAAGCTTTCCAAGTGCACTTAAATGCGAATAATATACCCTCACATTCAACAGAGATTCAGTAAGAAAACCAATTAAGCCTTGTGGGATTGTTGATATATAATCGCTAGATGAACGAAAGAGAACAGTACTCGATGAGAGAGTTCACTTTCTTTCATTGGATTTCTTTGAAATCATCCTGAAGATTGCAGAGGAGAGACTCGAAGAGAATGCATCAGGATGACGGTACCTTGGAGAAGAATAGGGGACCGGATAGAAGTTGAGAGCAGCTGCAGTAACCCATGCGAAGGAACTGGTGATGGTCTTGAATTTACCTGTTTCCCTTTCCCTTTCCCTATTTGTAGACTTCGCCTTAACTTGGTTAGGCTTCTTTTTTTTTGTCTTAAAGGTGAATCGCTCACCTCAGGCACTCCATATCCAATCTGATAGAATATAAGGGGGTTAATTACGGTGACTCAGTCAGATACAGTGGTTAGATCAATACTCACTGTGCACAAAGAGCTCCCCTCATTTTGAGAGATTGCTCTCACACTACCGCTGGTGAGATTCAATCCTTGATTCTTGTCCCAAACTTCACCTTGGAAGCACTTTGTATCCCCAGCTGTGACCAACTGAGCTGCCCATGAGGGCATTGGTTAGACTTTTTTTTTAAGAGTATTTAAGTTTGATAGTGTTTAAATTATGGAAAATTTATAGAAATAGAACTGCCAACAAAGATATTGATTAAAGATATCAATAACCGATATCGTTAAAGATATTGGTTAAAGTATCTGTTAAAGATATCGATTTTATAACTGATATCTTTAACAGATATCAATAACTGATATCGTTAAAGATATCTGTTAAAGATATCGTTAAATCGATATCTATCAATAGTTGATATCGTTGAACTAATATATATAAATAATAGATATCTTTAACAAATATCTGTTACGGATATCCTTAACATATATCTTTAACTTTAACAAATATCTGTTACGAATATCCTTAATAGATATCTTTAACACTTATATGTTAAAGATATCTGTCATGACCACGACAATAAACTAAAACAGTCACAGTGAAATATCAACGCAGATACACAAATATTTGAAATCGTTTTTCTCATTTTCTTGTACATGGCCGCCATTTGTCTCTTCTCCTCTCCCATCAACGCAAACATACACAGTACATGTATAATATATGTATACACAATTGAGAGAGACAGAGAGAGACGCATATCTCTTGAATCCAATTGTTAACACATGAACAATATATATACATATATTTAGGTTACAGAGAGTGGTAAAAGAAAAAAAAAATGATAGATGGATATATATATATGTACCTTATATATATAGAGTAATAGAGAGAGAAGGAAATATCTATTGAAAAAGAAGAAGAAAGAATATGAAAATAATTAACTTAAAAGTAAAGGTATTTTTGTCCAATATACATTCAAAAGTCTTATTTTTGCAAAGATTTTTTAAAGTGTCTTATTTTTGCAAAATTTCCTACCGGGAGTCCAATTTTTGCAAATTTCCCTTAAATTATATAATAACATTTAAGTTATGTAGCATCTAAACTAATAATATATTTGGTAAAATATATTTTTAAACTATTAGTTGATAGTTATATGTTTGATTTGAAATAGTTGATAAGTTATAAAATATGATAAAAAGACGAAAATATATATGTTATTTAATAATATAAAAAATACATAAAATATTTATTTTAAATAAAATTAATTATAAATTACTGTTATAAATGTATATATATGTTAAAATTAATTAAAAAAATATTAATATATATATGTTAAAATTACTATTATATATATATACAGAGACATTGAGAAGCAAATAAGGAGATGGACGGACAGATTGCGATGGCAGATCTTGGGGGTGATGGCGGACTATGGGGACTACGACGGTGAACAGTGGGGGGGACAACAGAGATGAAGGCGATGGGGTGGAAAGACGGCAGATGCTGGGGGCGATAGGCAGAAAAAGCTAGGGCGATGGCGACAACGACGACTAAAAAAACTGGTTGTGACAATGGCTGAAAATAGTTGAAAAGATTTGAGGGTAAAATAGATATTTACTTAGTCAACTCAGCTTAAATAGTAACAGTTTTTTTCAAAAGCTGATAGGTGGAAACTTTTGTAAAACAGTGAGATATGAGCGTTTAAGCTATATTATTTGTCAAATCCATACACTTAAATAAATAAATTGGGTAGCTAAAACCTACTACCCTTCAATCTATTTTCAATTCACTAATCGAACGCAATTGTGAGTCTGATTCACATTAAACTCAACTTCCATATAAATCAGTCTCAAAATTAGATTTAATCTTAATTTATTGAGTAATGTAAGAAGTTATGATCGATAAAAGTGTCAAATTAAGGAAATTATATGATATTTTATTCTTAACCTCCTCCAATAAAAATGTAACATGTGATTGATATCTTCTTAATATTATTTTATTTTTTTATCTTAACTAATAAATATAAATGAGTTTTAATGAACTGAATATTGAGTCACTTGCAAAATCGTTCAACTTATTTATTATTTTAAAAATTAATTGTAATTAATATACTATTATTATTTATTATTAGTATATTTTATAATATGTAATGTATTATATATATTTAAAATTTCAATATACATATCATATTTTAAAAAAAATTATATTAAAAAACATAAAAAATTATTTAAGATCGGATCAATTAATAAAAATTATTTAAAAAAATACAAATTATATATATATAATGATGCATTAAAAAAATTTAAAAATTATAAAATTGAACAAGGTTGGCTTTTTGACAGCCTACCCTATCTCATGTGAGTCGAGTCAATTCTCATGAATAATACAAACAAACTTGATTACACATGGGGATCTAACTTATTTGACATTTACAATAATTAACCTAGCTCCAGTATTTCATCTAACAAAATGATTAATCTTGTCCTTTGAGCATGGCGCATATGATAAATTTTTTAAATTTTGAGAGCTGCAAAAAATTAATTTTTAATGAAAATAAAAATATTTTATTTAACGGAGATTCATCGCATGTTCGTTTGCAAATATATAAGCTTATAATTGTATTCGATTTGCTTGAAAGTCAAATCAAGAAAAAATTTGATCAACTAAGCGAGCAAAGGTTGAACATTTGAGTAAGGACAATTTTGAAATTATCATCTTTGCATGATCTTCGTCGCTTGTATTCTTAATTTCAATAAAAGAGATAAATTATAAGTGAAAATTTTATTTCACTGCGTAGAATAAAGGGTTAAAGTATAAATCGCACCTTATCATGATTAAGAGGTTGTTTGGCTTAGCGGTTTGACCGCGTATAAGCCATTACAGGAGCTGATCCGCTTGGCAACGTTGAAACCTTAAGTGTTTGGCTGAGCATTTCGACGTATACACTATCATGCGGAAAAGCTGCTATAGCAGTGTTTATCAAAAGCTACTACCCCCCAACTTTGCCAGAAAACGCTGGTAAGTTGACCAATAAAAATACAATACTACTCTCAATTATTTTTCATATTTACACGCGTACCCTTCATTACCGTTGATACATCTTCTCCCCCAAAGCTTTCTTCTCTCCCATCATCTTCTTCAAGACCTCTGTGTTGCCATTAGCGCTGTTGCGCCGTCGCCCCTCCTTCTTCTCATACCGCTATCGCCGTCGCCCAAGGGCTCGCTAGAAGTAGCCTCGTTCCAAATCTGAGAGTTGCGCCATCACCAATCCTTATTCCAAATTCGTTGCCGCAAGCCGCCATTGTAGCCTTCTTCTTCTCCAGATCCATCGTTGTTGTCTTCCTCTTCTCCAGATCTGTCGAGCTCATCTTCAGATCGGGCGCCGTCATTGGTGGGTCTCTTCCTTCTCGCGCCATTGCCGCATGTGCTCCTAGTCGGGCCATCGCTAGCCGCCAGTTGCCGTTATCTCCAGCGAGCTCCTTCTTCCAGCAACATCCTTCTTCCTTCCAGATCCTTCCCCCTCTGGTACATCTTGTGAACTCCTCATTCTTCTTCTTCTTATCAGTTTATATATATATATATATATGTTGTGTATTATTTTTCTTTTCTTGTATTTATATGTATATATTTTTTATATACAATTTATTTCGAGTCTGTTTGGATCATCAGTTGTATATATTTTTTTATTAACATATAAAAAAATATGTTGTGCATTTTTTGTATGTGAAGTTTCTTTTTATTTCTTTTGTATATCAAGTTTTATATGTATATATTTTCTGTTTTTAGTTATTTAGATTTTTTTAATTTTAAATTTTGTCATTTTTTTATTTTGTTAAGATAATTGTAGTTAACTCAATTATTTTTAGTAATTAGGTTTCAGTCTACAAATTGACTTACGAGATAATAAAAAAATAGGTATATAATTAATTGTTTGTTTTCTGTTGATAATGGTCGCTGCCTCCTCTATCATTTTAATTATATATATTATCAATTGTTGAAAGCATCTTCTGCAGCAAAAATTATATCTTTAAAGTTTTACAAGATTATATGAATTTTCAAATATGTTTTGAGTTAATAAAAGATTAGTGTAATTTATAGGATGTAAATAGTAATTGTTGTAATTTAGTAAAATTTAAGCATCTTGAGGTGAGTTACCCACAAATTTCATAAATATATCTATCCAAACTAAATAATATTAATTAATTTATAACTGCCTACCTGATATTAATTAATTCATTTAGATAATAATATATAAATATATTTACATAGTAAGATATTGAATATTTTTAATTGAATAGGTAAGCCACATACAATTATAAAATTGGAATTCATTTAAAAAATGTCTGACTACATAAAATGTCTAACTTAGAAAACGTCTTAGTAATTTAACAGGATTTAAATTTAAATAAATTATAATAGACGTCCTAACATTCAAATTAATTAAGTACAAGTAATAACCTATATTATGGAGAAATAATTTTTATATGAAAATGAGAAAGTAATAATTTTTATGAAAAAATAATACAATAAAAAAATAATACAATACAACACAACAGAGAGTTGCTAAACTTGTTGAATTACAGTAGAGTAAAGGAGAAAGCATATGTTTTCTCTCTAATTCCAATGTCACTTTAGAGAAACAAATACTAAATATTTTATTTTATGCATGTCTCCCATGTTGGTTAGGGATTTAGGTACTATATTCAAGTTTATGCCTATGTTATAGTTTATGCATATATTTATCAATGCATTTGAATTTTTGTGTCTCCCTTATTATATATTGGTTATGATATAGATGGATAAAGGGAAAAAAAAGATGAACAATATTTCCAATACGGGGCGATACTCTGCTAAGTGGGATGACCAAGCATATCTACAATTTATAGAGCTGGTAGAACAAAAGATTCAGAAGGGAAATAGGCCAGGATCATTTATAAATAAGGATGGATAGAAAAATTTAGTCAAGAGTTTTAATGAACTATCAGAAAAATGTTATGACAACAAACAATTAAAAAATCATTGAGATGCTATGAAAAAAGAATGAACACTTTTTAAGCAAATGATGCGAGGAGAGTCAAGTTTGGGATGGGACGAAAGAAATAAGACTATTGCGGCAGATCACAATTAGTGGGAACAAAAAATAAAGGTATTTCCTTTTGTCATCCATATGATGATATTTTGATATCTTATATGCTATTTCATACAATAAATGACAATTAGTTTGTGGGTTTACAGGAAAATGAAAATTTTTGAAAATTCAAGAACAAAGATCTGTCCATCATATGGTTTCGCTATGATGGCTTGTTCTCTGATATTGCAGCAACTGGGGAAAGAGCACGAGCTCCATGTCAATACGAAGCTCCAACCCAACTTTCGAGTACTGATAAAGAGGATGATGCAATTGACAACACTCAAGAAATACATGATTATGGAGAGCCATTTGCTAGGGAGAATACTACCAATGAAATCAGAACTGGTGACGATTTGTTTCTAGAACCAAGCTGGCAACGAGAGACAACCCCGAGTGCTAAAAGGGTTAGGAAGGAAAAGATGTCTAGTGCTGCTATGTTGAGAACAAATATTGAAGAATTGATGCAATTATATTCGAAGAGCACAAATACTTCACACTCAGTTGCAGGACCAGATGCAGAGAGTATTCCAAAATGCATGACTGTATCGAAGAGTCTCCACATCCTGGTTGGGAGTAGGTTGTGGAATTTTGCTTGCACTCTTTTTACCAAGCCAGCAAATCGAACTGTCTTCATTAATCAACTAGATGATGAGGCCAGAATGTCTTGGTTGGACTATCTCTATCAGAGAGATGAGGAACATCGACCTCCATTATGAAGATGTTTTTTAATATGTTTGAACTAATTTAGGTTATGTTTGAATGCTACTAATTTGGGTTATGTCTAAGACTCTTGTTCCAAGTTTAGAATTATTTTATGTTTGAATGCAATTGTTTTAAGTTTATAATTATTTTGTTTAATGTAGTTGGAATGTTGTTGCCTTACTTAATTGAACTGGTAATATTTGTATGTAGGCATGAGTTCATGTTTGTGAAATTGCGTTGAGTAGTTAAAATTGGTAGTTTTGATACATTTAATGTTTAATGCTTTACTTACAGAGTAATGAATCACTCGGATAATGCATATGATGAAACAAATGATGAGCAAGATAATGCAGAAGCAAATACCCAATCAATGTTCTTATTTAGGCAAGCTGCAGGGGTAATTCTAACTTATTATGCCAAGTATATGTTAAAGGAACCATGCCATACATCTCAACGGACAGGTCATATGTTTATTTAAGAAATATTACGTGGTAACGAAACTCGATATTATCAAGATTTTCACATGACGAAATCAATTTTCTTGGATTTTTGTCATGATTTAACTGAAAAATATGGTTTCACTCCCACACGAGAAATGTCTGTGCCTGAATTAGTAGGAATATTTTTGATGATATGTGCGCATGGGGCTGGGAATCGACTGATACAAGAAATGTTCAATCATTGTGGTGAGACAATTAGTCAACAATTTCACAGGGTTTTGGTTGCTGTTAATAGGTTGGTTGCTGATATTATTAAACCACATCCTGACTACAATGTTGGAGTAGGATACCATAAGCCAGCTAATCCTAAGTATTTACCATTCTTTAAGGTATTTATTAACACCTTCTAATAATGTGTTATTATTCTTAAGTTAATTGTGATTTAAAATTCAAATATATGACATTATATTGCAGGATTGTATTGGAGCTATTGATAATACTCACGTAAAGGCTAGGCTGCCACGAGGTCAAGAGATACCCTATATAGGACACAAAGGATATCCGACCCAAAATATTCTTGCAATTGTGGACTTCAATATGTGTTTTACATTCGCATGGGCCGGGTGGGAGAGATCAGCTCATGATGCCAAGATATTCGTTGAGGCAATTCGTAGATCAGACTTGAATTTTCCCCACCCAATGGAAAGAAAATATTATCTAGTTGATACAGGGTACGCTCACATGACTTGATACATGGGGCCATACAAGGGTGAGAATATAAGATACCACCTTGAAGATTTTCAACGTGCAAGAACATCGCGTTTACGTGCACCAAGAAGACATAAAAAGTTATTTAATTACTTACATTCTTCTTGCAGAATAGTTGTTGAGCGTACTTTTGGAGTGTGGAAGTCTAGATTTAAGATTTTATGAGATATGCCTATGTACAGTTTTGATACCCAACGAGACATAGTTCTAGGTACAATGGCTATTTATAACTATATTAGGAAGAAGGGGGTACAGGATAATTTATAAATATTAGGAAGAATGGGGTACAGGATAACTGTTAATTTTCATAACAGCAAAAAATTAAAATTATATTCCTAGTGCACAATTTGTCTCCCCATCTGACAATCAATTTAACAAGGAAGTGGATCGTAGTGATCATTATTGGATGGCATTACGAGATGCTATAGCCCTAGACATTGAACAAGCATAATAATTGTATGTAATTTTGTAAGTTTGTTCTACTAATCCCTTTTATATTTGTATGGAAAAATTGAATGTCATTTCAAATATTGTGTCTTATATATATTTAGATTTTGTAATTATTAAGTTTATTTAATATTTTTATAAATAGTCTATCTAATTTTATAATTTTGTAATATATATCAAATTTACGGATGAGACAAATCCCACATTTTATAAATAATTTATTTAAATATTAATGCTTTAAATATATTGATAAAATGTAAAAATAAATATTATTTTATAATGTATCAACTTGTAATTGTACGTATTTTATTAATATGAATTTTTAATAATTATGTATAATTTATCAACTTGTAATTGTAAGTATTTATTAATATTAATTTGTAATAATTATGTATAATTTATTAACTTATAATTGTAAGTATTTTATTAATATGAATTTTTAATAATTATATATAATTTATCAACTTGTAATTGTAAGTATTTTATTAATATTAATTTTTAATAATCATGTATAATTTATCAACTTGTAATTGTAAGTATTTTATTAATATTAATTTTTAATAATTATGTATAATTTATCAACTTGTAATTGTAAGTATTTTATTAATATGAATTTTTATAATATTGTATTGATAAAATGTAAAAAAATTATTTTTTTATAATTATATATAATTTATTAACTTGTAATTGTAAGCATTCTATTAATTAGAAATTAATTTATAATTTATTTGATAAAAATAGTATTTTTATGCTTTTTAATTATATTATTCAGTATCATATCTATTTTAGTCTTTTTGTCAAGTTCTGATAGTTTATCAACTTTTACAAATTAAACACATAATTAATAATTAACAGTTTGAAAGTACATTTATCCAAACATATTATCCACTTAAATTCTATTTAATTTCTAAGTTAAAAGCTAAATCACTGAAAAGATATTTAAAAAAAGGCTCAGCCAAATAGCCTCCAAATCATGTCACTTGTATCCTGGATTGGATTGGGTAGGAAGAATCTTTCTCTAAATTTGCGAGGGTGAAAGTTGAGATTTTTATGTGATCATGCCACCGGAACAATAGAATGTCCGCTTGTTCTACCTTCTCGATTCATCTATCTCTAACCGGTCAGAGCGGTCGTTAATGGGGATTTCTCTCTTATCAGTCGACGAACAATCGAAAAAAATCAATCACTATAGTAGATGAAAACGAGGTGATGGGCCCCTCCACTGACTCACAGCAATGGCGATCAGCGTTATACATCCCATAGTCAGACCAGAACGGTTGGCGTTTCGTCACAACGACGATTTCTACTGCTCGAGCTAGAGAGGGGGGGGAGAGAGAGATGATCAAATTCTGGAGTGGGATTAGATTCAGAAAGGGGCGAAGTCGAAACCCGCATGACAGTCTTGGGGCGAGCGAGGGGGAGAGAGTCGGCGAGGGAGTGGCGGCGGCGGAGGAGAGGGTTAGAGGGGGCGAGGGGCCGCCGGCGGACGACTGCTGTCCCATCTGTTTCGGCAGCTTCATCGTCCCTTGCCGAGGCCCCTGCGGCCACTGGTACTGCGGTCAGGCTTCTCTCTGCCCCTCTCCTCCATTTTAATCTTTTGTTTGGTTTCCCCGACATCTTGATCAATTATTTACTGCCTTGTGCTAATGCTAAAGGTAAACCGGAATGAGTGAGTAATGATTTACTGCCTTGTGCTAATGCTAAAGGTAAACCGGAATGAGTGAGTAATGAAGGGATTTGATCAAAAGGTCAGAATGGGGATAGAGTTAATCTCACCCCAGGAGAAAATCTATTTGAAGTAAATTAATTACTGTAGAAAGGGTGGAATCCTTGGAAAAGATTAATGCTTTATCTGTCTTTACTGTGTAATTGGATAATTTTGCTTGGAAAGATTAATGCTTTATCTCACCCCAGTAGACATTCAAAAGAGTTGTCGTTTATCTGTGTTTACTGTGTAATTGGATGATTTTGCTTGGACATAATTTACTGAGACTGGTTGTTTATTAGTGCAGCTGATTGCATTTTACAGTACTGGAACCATGGAGCAGCACTTCAGCCTTGCAAGTGCCCCATGTGCTCTCAGAAGATTACTAGGCTGATCCCAGATGCATCATTGGGCCACTGCCAAGGTGGTGAACTTCTGGAAAATGTCCAGAAGTATAATCGTCTTTTTGTGGGAGGCACGCGTGGCCTCATTATGGTATGTGGGACATAGTTTTATGTATGTGTATTTTAAGTTGAACACTACCAAAATTGTGGGTTCGACAAAAACTCCCAGTCACCCGAAATGAAACATGATTCAACAACACAATTTTAGAGTGGAAGCGCAAATATTAATGCTGAATCATGGTTTTGAACTATGCTTTTTAATGTGCCTGGACCCTACCGTTCATTAATCAATTTACTAAGTTAATTAATGAAATTGTTTATTGAAAGCTTTGTTCACAACACCTTCATGAAGGAAATAGTGCCTTCAATAAACTAGCAAGTAGCAACAAGCCGCTAGTACTTTGAAAACAAAAATTTAAAAAAAAAAAAGGGCACAAAAAGAGAAGTGAGAACATCCTATAAAAATCAATCTTGTGAAAAACTCAAAGGAACAATAATTTATGAAATATTCTGCTTGTCGAAAAAACAAATCATGATCTAAATACACAAGCTATACTTGTGTTAGACTTCTGTAGACAACAAGCTATAATGCATTTTTCTCTAGAAACCATAGAACTCCACAATGATCATCAAGGACATTATATGAGATTTGAACTTTGAATTCTACAAATTTTTGGGCATGAATATGGAATAGGATTTTTTTGGACTAACAAGTTTCCCTATTTGTTCAGATCTATACTTCTCATCCTAGTTGTGGTTATTTGTTGTTTTAAAACCACCTTCCATATGATGAACTCTTTCTCCTACGTTATTGACGCAATGTGTAGCGCGTGTATGGAGAACTAACACACGAATGATATTGTCAAAGCAACAAGTTTCAAGCATCGAAACTTGGTCTTGAGTTAGAGAAGAAAATCGAATAGGTTGCTGAAAAATTGAAATCGGAAAAACTACTTACAAACCCTAAAATCTAAGTACTTATAGTGTTTGGCCACCCCATGGTAGTATTGTAAATAAAAACCAATTAGAATCCTAATAGAAATAAACCCTAAAATATGAAGTAGAATAAAATCCTAAAAGAATATGAAAAATATGAAATTTCGGCCCTTGTTTGGGCTGGTTCTTGAACGGGCCGGTTTGGACCAGGTCTTGAACAAGCCCTCCATCTTGTCTTAAACAATGATCGCATTATTCACCTCCACTTGAAAAGAATTCGTCCTCGAATTATGATCCGGATATCACAACTTCACATTCGGCAAATACAAAGAAAGATAAGCAATATTAAAGGTTTTGGAAATACCTATATGATTAGGCAAATCCACAATATAAGCATTGTCATTAATCTTCTTTATAATCGTGTAAGGACCATACTTTTTTAGCTCGAGCTTGCTTTGCTTTCCTGTTGGAAACATTTCCTTCTTTAAAAATACCATGACTTCATCTCTAACCTCAAATATTTTGTACTTCCTATGCTTGTTAGTTGTCGCCTTGTACTTCTCATTGGCTTAGTTGCAACTTTTGTTTGACATCCTCTTGAACTGCTTGAACTTGGTCGGCTAAGTCACTAGTTGCAACACTAAAATCTAGTACCTTTGGCAACTTCACCAAATCCAATGCATGATTAGGAACTTTCATGTATACGATGGAAAATGATGGCCTTCCTGTTGAATTATGCACGGCGTTGTTGTAGGCAAACTCCGTTTGAGCTATGACTAAATCCCATTGTTTTGGCTTGTCTTTGCAAATGTTGCAAATTAGATTTCCCAATGTACAATTCACCATCTATGTTTGTCCATCAGTCTGGGGATGCGCTGTGCTACTGAAATTCAAAGATAAATCAAACATTCTCCACAAAATAATCCAGAAGCGACTCAAGAACCTTGTATCACGATTCAAAATAATGGTTTTAAGGACTCCATGTAGTCTAACAACCTCCCTAAAAAACAATTTGCTATAGCTACTACATCTGTCGTCTTCTTACACGGAAGAAAATGTGCCATCTTTGAAAACCTGTCAACCACTATAAAAACGGAATCCATACGTCGTTGAGTTCGCAGTAAGTCTAACACAAAGTCCATAGACAAATCTTCTCAAATAGAATTGGGAACAAACAATGGCATGTAGAGACTAGCGTTAGAAGATTGCCCCTTAGTTGTTTGACATACATAGCATCAAGCCACAATAATAGAAACATCTCTCCTCAGTCTAGGCTAATAATATCTCCCCATAACAGCTTCAATAGTCTTATCTCTGCCAAGATGCCTTGCTAAACCATCACCATGCAAATCCCGAATAATTTTTTCACGAAGGGATGTACAAGGAATACATAGCTGATTTCCCTTCATGAGAAACCCATCATGCACATAAAAATCTCCCAATAGTTGCTGAGACATGTATTTTTACCACACGTGCTTGAAATCATCATCCTTAGCATATAAATATTTCAAACACTCAAATTCAACAATCTCAACACTAAGAGTTTTGATCAAATCCACATGCCTACTCAAAGTATCTGCCACTTGATTATGCTGTCCCAACTTATGCATAATTTTATATGGGAATTTATCGACAAAAGAAGACCGTCTAGCATGCATATCACTCCTCAATTGTCTTTGACTACTCAAATACTTAAGAGCTTGGTGATCCGTGTTAAGGAACAAACTCTTTAGCAATCAAGTAATGTTCTCATGTTTTAAGAGCCCTCACAACTGCATAAAACTCCTTATCATAAATAGACTACTTTTTTCTGGCTTCACACAACTTCTCACTAAAGAATGCAATTGGTCTCTTTTCTTGGGACAACATAGCACCTATACCCACTCCACTCACATCACACTCAATCTCAAACAATTTGTCAAAGCTTGGCAAAGCTAAGACAAGAGCAGTACATAACTTCTCTTTTATCAAGGTGAAACTCTACTCTTGTTCTTCACCCCAATGGAACTTTCCTTTTTTTAAACACTCAGTAACTGGAGCCACAATATTACTGAAGTTTTTAATGAACCGTTTATAAAAAGTTGTTAAGCCATGGAAACTCCTTACATCACTCACATTTTTAGGAGTTGGCCACTCTCTAATAGCTCATTTTCTCCTCATCTACCTTTATCCCCTTTTTGCTTACAAAAAAACCCAAGAACAACAAACTCTCACTCATAAAAGTAGACTTCTTCAAATTAGCATAAAGTTTGTTTTCCCTCAACTCATTCAACACCCCTCTAATATGCCCAACATGCTTATCAATAGATTTTCTATATATTAAAATATCATCAAAATACACCACAACAAATTTACCAATAAAAGGGCGTAATACCTGATTCATTAGTTTCATGAAAGTGCTTGGTGCATTGGTTAGTCCAAAGAGCATAACTAACCACTCAAATACCCTTGTCTTGAAAGTTGTCTTCCACTCATCTCCAGGGCGGATTCTAATTTGATAATAACCACTTCTAAGATCAATTGTAGTAAAAACTGTAGAAATCCTCTTTTTAGGAGAACAATACATTGTATTTATTCCCTTGGGAATGCCACAAATACATACACAAGGGATCTTAAGAATTCGCCTAGATTTTAGAGATTAGATTACTACTTTGTAGGACTAGATTACAACAACCTTAAATACAAACAAATCTAATAAAAAATAACTAAGAAAGATAAGGTGTAACAGCAATATAAATCAGGATAAATCAGCAGATAACGAGCTCGGCCATTAGCTCGGCAGCTTGGCCCTTAATCAGCTCAGCCATTAGCTCGGCAACTTAGCTCTCTATCATCTCAGCCATCAACTCGACAACTCAGCCCTCTATCATCTCAACCATCAGCTCGACAACCCAACCTAACAACTTTCGATCTACACTCCCCCTCAAGTTAGGCTGAATATATTATTCAAGCCAAGCTTGGTACTTAGCTCATAAAATACTCTTCTTTGTAATGTAGTCAGAATATCTGCAACCTGGTTGTTTGTAGAAGTGTAGCTTAGCTGAAAAATTCCTTTTTCTAATTTCTCTTTGATGAAGTGTCTATCAATTTCTACATGTTTTGTCTGATCATGGTGGACAGGATTTTTGACAATACTGATAGCCAATTGATTGTCACATAATACTAGTATTGATTATGCCATAGTCACCTGTAACTCTTGTAGCAATCTTTTTAGCCACGTACCCTCACAGAATCCATGAGCCATAGCTCTAAACTCAGTTTCTGAGCTACTCCTAAAAACCACTTATTGCTTCTTACTGCGCCAAGTAACTAAATTTCCCCAAACAGATAAGCAATATCCCAAGGTTGACCTTTTATCAGAAATTGAACCTACCCAATCAGCATCACTGTAGATTTTCACCCCTCTGTTTGTTGTTTTCCTTAACATTAGCCCTTTGCTTGGTGGCAACTTTAGATATCTCAGAATCTAATATACAGCCTCAAAGTCTCTTCCTCTAGGATCATTCATAAATTGACTTACCATACTTACGGGAAAACCTATATCTGGTCTAGTATGTGACAAGTATATAAGTTTTCCCACTAATCTTTGATATCTCCCTTTATCCACTAGAGCACTTTCTTTGCTAGCATCCAGTTTTGAAGTGGTTTCCATTGGTGTTTCAATTGGTTTGCATCCCAACATGCATGTTTCAGTAAGAAGATCTAGGGTATATTTTCGTTGAGAAACTGAAATTCCTTCTTTGGACCTTGCTACTTCCATGCCTAGGAAGTTCGTAGGCTTCCTAAATCTTTGATTTCACATTCTCTCGCCGGGACTTCTTTAAGATCCTTGATTTTAGAAATATTATCTCCCATAACAATTATATCATCAACATACACAATAAGAATGGATATTTTACCTTCCAAATAATGCTTCATGAATAAGGTATGGTCTGCCTAACATTGGCTATATTCATACTTCTTGATTGCCTTTGTAAATTTCTTGAACCAGGCTCTAGGAGACTATTTGAGCCCATAAAGAGATCTCCTTAGTTTGCATATCTTGTTCTTGTGAGGTTAGTTTCAAATTTGTGATGAATTTCCATATATACTTCTTCTTTGAGGTCTCCATTTAGAAAAACATTCTTCACATCTAATTGGTAAAGTGATCAATCCAGGTTTATAGCTAGGGATTGCAAGACTCTGATAGTATTCAATTTTGCCACTAGAGCAAAAGTTTTTTGGTAATCTATACCATAAGATTGAGTGAACCCTTTTGCAACTAGGCGGACCTTAAAATCTATCAATTCTCCTCTTTTTGGGAGAATAATGCGTTGTATTTATTCCCTTGAGAATGCCACAAATATATACACAATTGATCCTAAGAATTCTCCTAAGGATTCTCCTAGATTTTAGAGATTAGATTCTTACTTTGTAGGACTAGATTACAACAACCTTAAATACAAACAAATCTAATAAAAAATAACTAAGAAAGATAAGATGTAACAACAATATAAATCAAGATAAATCAACAACAACAACAACATATCCAACCGTTATCCCACTATGTGGGGTTGGCTACATGAATTCTAGACTTCTATGTGGGTTGCATCCCAACAGATAGTTTGTCTAGAATTCATATTTGGATCCGACTAGGTTTTACGCTGGCTGTCGGCTACCTAACGCAACCCTCCTCCTTTATCCGGGCTTGGGACCGGCAGTGGATAATATCCCCTGGCGGAGTAATGAATAAATCAAGATAAATCACGAAGGATAAATTAACAAATAACGAGCTCAACAACTTAGCCATTAGCTCGGCAGCTCAGCCCTCCATCAGCTCAGCCATGAGCTCGGTTGGCTATTAGCTCGACCCTTTATCAGTTCGGCATCTTAACGTTCCATCAACTCGGCAGCTCGGCCTAACAGCTTCCAATCTACCAAAACCACAGCCCTATCAAGTTGATCAAGCATGTTATTGAGTCTAGGAATTGGAAACTTGTACCCAATAGTAATCTTGTTGATTGCTCTGCTATCAACACTTATCCTCCAACTCCCATCTTTCTTTGGTATCAATAATGTTGGCACTACACATGGACTCATACTAGCCTGAATGTGCCCTTTTCTCAAGAATTCTTCTACTTGCTCCTGCAAAATCTCATTCTTCTTAGGACTCATCCTGTAATGCAGTAGGTTAGGCAAACTAGCACCAGGAACCAAATCAATGTAGTGTTGTCCCTCATAGGAGATAGCTCATTAAACAACTCTTCAGGAACCACATCATGGAATTCCTTCAACAATCCCTGCCCCTCCACTGGGATTTGATTCACCTTCAGTGGCTCACTCACACTCTCCCCTTTTACAACCAACAAGTGAACCTCTCAAGTATCCTTACATTCCCTCACAAACTCAAAGTGTTTATGTATAATGGTAAGAAAATTCCTCCATTCCACTTTAGAAGCTTTGGTTTGGTTCTTTTTCACCATGGGTAACAAAGTATAACACACACCCTCTTTCTCAAGCTGATATGTGTTCTTCTTACCCGAGTGCTTAGCATCCATGTCAAATTGCCAAGGCTTCCCAAATAAAATATGGCAAGTATCCATATCAACAATATCACAATAAACTTCATCAAAGTATTTACCAATAAAGAAAGGCACCCTGCAACATTCATTCACACGTATGCCACCAACTTCTTTAATCCATCCAATCATATAAGGGTTTGGATGTTTCTCAGGAATTAGCTACAACTTCTCCACCATATCTCTTCCTATTATGTTCTCCTGACTTCCACTATCAATAATCAGCTCAAATATCTTCCCCTTCGCCATACATCTCGTGCAAAAAAACTTATGCCACTGAGTATTATTTTCATTCTTTTGGGACAACATTAACTTTCTCACTACACATGCATACTCTTTATACCCATACTCTCCTTCATCATCCTCCCCATCAGGTACACAATATACCTCATCCTCAACAACATCGTCCTCCTCCCTTTCTATAATATTAATCGTCTTTCTCCTTAGACAATCACTAGACCTATGCTCAACCTCATTACACTTGAAACACTTTAAGAGAACAGGCTTCGCATAAGGATTGGTGAGGTTTGGAGGGTTAGAAGTAGTACCTCTAGTGTTTTCTCCCGTTGTAGCCTTATTGTTGTTGACTACATTAGATGGATTGGAAGGTTGCACTCTTTGAACTAGCTTGCCTCTATCAAAAGTTGTTTGTTTCTTGTCATTCCCACTATACAGGCAATAGTTGTCACTATGGGTCCTCTCACTCAACATTAACTTAGCCTTTAAAGCCAAGTTCCTTGCTTCTGGCACTCTCATAACCATCTAAACTCCAATTTTATCATGAATAACAGGTTTCAACCCATTCAAATAATGAGTTGCTTGTTGATTGTCACTCTCTGACAATTAGTTTCTCTCTGCCAACCTCAGAAACTCAGAGGTATACTCATTCACACTCCTCATGCCCCTGGGCACATCTCTGATAGGCGTCAAACATGTATTGTTCGTAGTCAGAAGACAAAAACCTACCTCTTAACAGTTGTTTCATTCGTCTCCATGTCTGAATTGGATGTCAATCTTCCCTTAATCTCACCTCTCTCAATCGCTCCGACCAAGCAGATGCACCTCCCTTCAAACTATAAGCCACTAATTTGACTTATCTTCCATCTGGGATCTCCAGGTATTCGAAGAATTGGTCAACCTTAGTGATCCAATCCAGGAACCCCTCAATATCAAAATCTCTACTAAAGGTAGGAATATCAACCTTTAGTTTAAACTTATCATTTCCCCAATGGTTATTATGTTGCGCACTCCTTTTAACCCCTCTATCGCCAGGATTAGCCATTACAAGACTAATATCATCTTCATCATTACTATCATCCGTCATTGGTGGTCCTTTAGGATTAACAGGGACATGATTAATGGCTAATCTTCCCAGGTTAACTCCTCTGGCATGATTCATTCCATTATTCTGGTTCCTGTTATCATCACCTCGTAATAAAGTACCCAATTGGTTGTTGATCTGCTCCAATTGTTGTTGCATATTATGAGTTATTTCCCGCTGTTTTTTGATTGCTCTCCAAACTGCAGGCAACCCCTGATCACCGGTGCGAGGTTGGTTGCCATCGCCTTCAAGATTGGTCATCTAATTCGTTGATTTTATGGCTTTGATACCACATGATATAGCGTGTAGTGCATGTGTAGAAAACTAACACACGAATGATACTCTCAAAGCAACAAGTTTCAAGCACCGAAACTTGGTCTTGAGTAAGAGAAAAAACCAAATAGGTTGTTGAAAAATTGAAATCAGAAAAACTGTTTACAAAGCCTAAAATCTAAGTACTTTTAGTGTTCGGCCACCCCATGGTAGTATTGTAAATAAAACCAATTAGAATCCTAATAAAAATAAAATCCTAAAATATGAAGTAGAATAAAATCCTAAAAGAATATGAAAAATATGAAGTTTCGGCCCCTGTTTTAGGCCGGTTCTTGAACGGGCCGGTTTGGACCGGGTCTTGAACAGGCCCTCCATCTTGTCTCAAATAGTGACCACATCAATTATATTCATTTAACTGCCAATATTGGAAAAAATATAAATGTTCTCTATATTGATAAACTCTGTTAGTCTTTTGTCTATTTTTAACATGTTAATTTTTGTTGATATTGATTTGACAAAGCTAATTGCATTTTTTTTGGCAATGCAGAAGTGTGAATATAAAATGCCAGTTCTTGAGTGTGACTAGCCCTGACTCTGCTTTTTAATGTTGTGCTAATCACGTGTAGATATTTAAGAGTACAAAGCTATTCCTTACAAGCATAGATTCTTATGCCTTCTTTTTTTCTTTGACAGAAAGCGTCTGAGTTGCCATTGCTCATCAAGAGAATAATTCATGAGATGATGGATCCTGATGCAGCTGATAACCCCCTTTTCAAAGCACGCCTGTTTGCAGTTAAGTTCATAGATAAATTGAAAGTTGAAATAGAAATGTCTTGATTTTTGTATTTTCCTCTTATTATTGTAGTGTTATTGTTAACGTGGGCATGTGTTCAGATATCTAGAGATGCCTGTAACAGATCATTAATTTTCTTCTCATGATGAAATAAAATGACTTGTTTTTTATAGTCTTCTGTTTATTAGTGTTATTTTTATTATTCTTTTTGGGCATGCATGTGGATATCCTTAGATGTCTGTAACTGATCATTGATTTTCTTCTTTTCCAAGTTTTACTAAACCAAGCCCATCTTTTGGTTTACCATGAAGTTATACTCCTATCATAAAAAGTCTATGATGTTGAAGTAGTTTGCTTTAAGGATTTATACTGGCTATTCCTGCATATTTTTCTTTTAATCAGAGAACAGAGTTCAATCTCTAAGAATGGAAGTTTATTCATATTTATATGTTGCCGACAGTACTAGGAGACAAGACTTTAGCCTCTGATATTTCTACTTAATTGATGTGGTTCTTGAGCCTATGATCACCCACAAATTTGGCAACAAGTTTGGTTGTGAGAAGCAATTTACTCCTCCAACTGAACTTGCCTAGAAGAATTATTAACTCTGATCTCATGGTTGTTATCTATTTAGATTTTTGAATAGTCTTCAGTGGAACACTTTTACTTCCTCATGTATAGCAAGTATCTAGACGCCAATGCTTTTGTCTTGGCATGAAAGTAGGTTTGGTTCTTCTTGTGTAACTATGGAGCAGTTCTCACTAGAACCTAGAGGGGAAGGGGGTCTGGAACTGCCCTGTAGGTTTCTTTTCATGCTTATAGCCTACTCAAATGTTTTCATTTGGTAATGTCAGCCACTTCATTCTTGAGTAGTTTCACATTGAGAATGATAATGTGAAACTAGACTCAGCCACTTTATTCGAATTCACTCTTTGCGCAACCACTGTGGATCAGAATCAGATTTACGTCCCCTGTCGAAAATCGTGGGACCGAGCGACGGGGCTCTCATTAGTGTTGTGCTTTCATGTTGTACAAGTTGGTTTCTAAATGTCAACTATGTAATGGAACACAACCCTGTTAATTATTTTTGTTCACCACCCTCTCATTAAACTTTTCCGTACTAAGATGGTGTTGTAATTTTATCTCATTATTCCCTTACTAGAGGGTTGCATCAAGAAAGGCATATGGTGTGAAAATTTTTCATATTGTTCTTTTGTATGGATTTGTATTATTAATTTGACTCAGAAATAACATTATAAATGTCGTGTCACCGACCCTAACTTAATTAGGGATGGTGTGGTTAATGATGAATGATGATTTAAGAAGTTCATCAGGCTGAGTCATCATATAGGGTGTTTATCCTTATTTCTTTTCTTTTCTATTAAAAATTTCTTCATGCTAATATTCGTTTTTACTTTGCTTAGTGGAGATGCTGGCAAGTACAAAGGACCCTTATTGTTTCGAAGAAGTCTGGAGCAGGATGAATGTTATCAAGTCAAGGAAGTAGATCCTTGGAATTTGATTGACTATTTGTGTTCAAAAAATTTTTTGTAAACCGTGTAACCATCCAGGATGTTGTAAATAGTGTCATTCAAATTCCTTGAAAGCAATCATTATATCTTTTGACAGTCAAATTGAGGGGCTGTATAGTCAGAATGGTGGTTGAAGTGGGTGAAGGAAAAGACAGCATAACCTGGATTGAATAGGGACACTCTTGTTTGGTTTTGTTCTGGGATTTCTATTCCATGTTTAGTTACAACTTGACTTAATTACCCTTACTTTAGGATAAAAAGTTAAGCCTTTGTATTTTGGTTTCACACACACAGTGTCTTTCTTTTTTTGTTTGGTGGGTTTTTTTTTCTTTCTTTTTTATTTTTTTAGGGGGGGGGGGGGTGTTGGGGATGGATTCCGTTGGTTGGTTGCCAAGCAAACCATTCTAGACATCATGGCTAGTTGCAAAGAAGGGGGCTATGGTTCTGAATTAAGTTGCCTGGAATGGTGTAGTTTAGTGCTGCAATTGAAAAATTAAATGGAATAGCAGTGGTGGCTTTGGTTTTTGACAGTGAGTTCAAGCAGGTATATAATGAGAATAGAATAGAGGTACTGGCTACATATTCGTATGGGATATTTGCATAGGAAAACACACTTGTTAATGTGTGATATCCCCGTAACATTTAAAACTTACAAAATGTAAATGCTGAAATTCCACTTATTTTTAAGCCTTCTTATATTCACACTTATCATGTGAGGACTCATTCCTAAGTGAACAAAAAGAAGGATTTCTTCTCTTGGATCTCTAAATGTGGTAGGGGAGAAAAAGTAAGGAAAGGAATAAATAAATGTGCAGTTGTATGATTGACAAAATCTGGGAAAGGGGTGTAAGTATGATTCTTATCTTCCTATAAGTGGATGCAGCTAGGACTGTAAATTACAAAGCCTTGCTGTAGTAATCATCAATAAATTTATCATGTTGCTTGACATAAACTGCTCTTATCATGTAATGTTAGTATTTTAGTTTCATCAGGTGAAATTTTGACCATTATTTTCCTTGCAGATATTTCTGGGTGCCCTCTATACTGTCAGCCCTTTAGATTTCCTTCCAACAGGTGAACCTAAGATCTTGAGCAAATGTTAACATTCATGGTACCCAAACTTAGGCATTCAACATAAAATCCTTTTAAGTGGTAACCCCCCCTTGCACACTTCAGAGTTCTGATTATTGAATCAAGAGGTGTTAGATAAGCTTTCTAGCATATTTCGTATATTAACATCCTGTGGCTGTCCTGTCTCTTGTTCCTTGAATACAAGGAATTCCCAAACCTCTAGTTGAAGCAGTTGCATCCGGTTTCAATGTTCTGAATACCTGTCTTTGCAAGTTCAATTTCCTGTATGCCATTATGTTGCCATACTTTCTTAACCCAATGGCTTCTTTTTAGCAGGATCGCGTTTGGATGTTATAGAAATGTTTGATTACTTTGCTATTGGCCTGGTTACTATCCTGTATGTGGTTGGCCTTTACCGCAGATGGCAACGGTTGCAACATGTGAGGCAGTTGGTAGCTGTGCAACCTGACACAATTTGATTATCCCAACGCAAATATGGCACCGATCCCCCCTACATATTCATGTGCCATGACATCTCCTGGATTAATGAGATTGTTAGTTGCAGACTTGTGGCCCTTGTAGATTTAGGCCAAATCAGCCTCACAGTATGCTATCGTGCTAAATTTACTGAGACAGCTGTGCTCAATTTGGATGATGCTGATGTGCCTTTAATTGTTGGTCCTGAATTCATATAAAACATCTCTTGGGAGTGGATTTTTCTTTCTTTTCTGGTTGAACTAGACTGGGTGGAGCTTGTGAGCAAGCATGAAAGGTTGTATATGTTGTGGTGAAGATACTTTGCTGACCGACTGTTTCTGTATACATTTGACTTGAGTTACAAACGAAGGCCAAGAACTTGTATATATTTGTTCTGTATTTTGTTACTGTTTTCAGTGAGCCATTGATAAATCCATTTTCCTTGGTATTCAGTAACTCATCTGTTCCGTACGGTAGATTGAATCATGATGGATTCTTTGCATTATTGTCAACCAAATACATAAGACTTGAAAAGGTGAATGGAGTGATGATTATTATCAAATAAGGGCAAAAATGATGGAATAATGAAGTGTAGTTTAAACTCCAGGTAAAAGACCTTAAAATCAGGGTTATGTTCTTGATTCATATGAACTAGGGTTGAGGTTGACACAGGTTAAAGAATGAGAGAGACAGCCCAAATAAAAAGAGGAGCCTTTATACAAGTCTGTCTAATCAGTTTCATTTACACGTGTTCTTGTTATTCTAAGCATTCCCTAACTAAACAATCCTTTTTACACAACAGATTCTCTTATTCAATTTACACGAGAATTAGCACTACACTATTCCACACACATACATTCATCCTACAATGATCAGATGGATTATCCTCATCACATCTCCTCAATCAAATGTTCGTACCATGAACCGTGAACATTGCACGACACCGTGGCTGCTACCACCAATACTGTAGCACATTCCACCACTGCGTCGACTAGGATGGCCGCGCCGACCTGGCGGAGTGCGGCTTCTGCCAGTTCTCTTCCCCCTCGCCCATTTCCCTCGAGCACAACTCCTCTTGCAGCCCGATAGACAGCGTGGGACACCTTGAGAAAAACTGGATCCTCAGCTTGCAAGCTTTTGTTAAGAAATCTCGCCATAATGTTCTTCAGGGACTGAAGTTTGTTGGGATCACCAGATCCGTCACCTCCTGCAAATGTGCCGAGTAATTCAACAATTTCTTTGATGCCTGCGTCTTCAGAAGAATCCAGAAGATCAGAAAGCTGTTTGGCACAGCGTGATGCCATACTTTCCATGTCTTCTGAGTTCGGTACCATATGCTCAGTGAGAAGGGTTTGCCGCAGAACTAGGACGCTGGAAAAAGTTTGAAGGATTAGGATGGCATTAAATGATACATATTATAAGCAATGGCAGTTTGCTCATTCTAAGGTACAACAGAAACTACCTATGCCTCCCGGAACTTAATACTGCTGCCATGACAAAAAAAGTGCACAACTAGCTATTAATAAAATTAAATTATTGTTTTTATCAAAAAATAATTTAAGTTTTAAAAGAGAGAATAATAAAGGAAAACTATAAGCTAGCTAACAAGAATGAAACTAATCTAGCAGAGAGAGAGAGAGAGAGACTTTGCGCACCTCGTGCAAATCACAATAATCTTCTGAAGTTGGGCCTGAACAGCCCGTAGTCTTGGAAAGTTGAGCTTCAGAGATTCAGGCAAAGCCTCCTGTGTTAGACCAGACACTCCGCTCACCAACTTCAATAAGCCTAGTCTCACTAACAAATCAACCTTCTCTCCCTTGCATTCTGGAGTAAGAAAATCAGAAGTTGCAGTGTTAAAAAGCTAGTCACATTTTCTTTTCATAAAATAGTTCAATTAAAACAAACTGAAGCATTGCATCTCTAACTAGACACCATATCTGGAGTGAGTTTTAACATTTAACCTGTCACACTTGAAGCATTTTTACTGCTAGAAGGGACTGAAGGCGGTTGGCCATCACTCTTTTTGATTGTCATGGTTCCACCAGTTCTGAGTGTGTTGGAAGGAATGAGTATCTGAGACAAACCTCCATGGCTCCTAGTCAACTCCAAGAGTGCATTTCTGTGTTCTTGCCATTCCTCATCCTTGCCATCCCACACAGAAGAAAGCCACCTCATTGTCAAAGGTAGAGCAGTTGAGGCATTAGAAGGAGGGCCATAATGACGGGCAAAAGCATTTTTCAGGTAATCAAAACCAGCAGCCCCCTTCACTAGTGGTTCTACCAATTTTATACGTGCCCTCCCAATTTCTTGTTTGAGTGCCTGCAAAAGGGCAACAAGAAAATAGTGTCATATCTCTAGTCTGGAATTAGTACAGCTCCACATAAAATGGTGTTTGTGTGGGTGACAACATTATCTTATGCATCCATGGCAATCCAAAGAGGTGAGATCAAAATAAAGTAGAATGCATTTATTCTACCTGGAATGACACCTCAGGATCAGACATGCAAACAAGATTGATGAAATTGATGAAAGAAACTTATTTGTTCATTGTTAATTTCATGGAAAAGTTCACTAATATCTGAAAGTAACAATAAGGTGTTACTTTTTATTATTCAACTTTTTTTTTTTTTTTGTTCATTGTTTAAGAAATTACAAATCTAATATTTACGTACTAAAAAAAATAAACATATTCAGAAAACAATCTAAAAATTCCACATCTGGAACCTTTATATGAGTAGTGATTGATTATGAACTCATTTTCTCAAAAGACCTAGAGAAAAAGAAGTATTAGTTATTGTTAATTAGTAATCCTTTTCTTACTAAAATTCCAGCTATCACAACAACAACATATCTAGCCTTTATCCCACTATGTGAGGTTAGCTACATGAATTCTAGACTTCTATGTATTTTTGTCTTTTGTCATATCTTCATTTAGGCCCATACACTTCATATCAAACTTTAATGTCTCTCCCAAAGTCTTCTTGAGTCTGCCTCTACTTCTTTTTTTGGCTAATTGTTCCATTCCATCCACTCTCCTCACAGGAACGTCTCTTGGTCTTCTTCTCACATGAACAAACCATCTTAGTCTAGTCTCTCTCATCTTCTTCTCGATTGGCACTACTCCTACCTTATTACGAATAATCTCATTTCTAATTTTATCTTTTCTTGTATAGCCACACATCCATCTTAGCATCCTCATCTTCGCTACGCTCATCTTTTGCTCATACTGGTATTTAACTACCCAACATTCTGAGTCAAACAACAAAACTGGTCTTATAACTGTTCTATAGAATTTTCCTTTCAATTTTAATGAGATTTTACCATCATATAACACCCCCGATGCATTTCTCCATTTTAGCCAACCTGTCATAATTTTATGCATGACATCCTTGTGAATTTCTTCATCTTTTTGAATCACTGATCCCAAATATCGAAAATGGTCTTTTCTTTGTATGATTTGGTCTTCTAATTTTATTATAACATCCTCCACTCTTGCATTCTTACTAAATTTACATTCCATATATTTTGTTTTCCTTCTACTTAATTTAAATCTCTTAGATTCTAAATTGTTTATCCACAACTCAAACTTAGTGTTCACTCTCTCTTTTGTTTCATCCACCAACACTATGTCATCTGCAAATAGCATATATTATGGCACATTTGTTTGAATATGTTTAGTGAGTTCATCAATTACTAAAGCAAATAAGTATGGACTTAGTACACAACCTTGATACAGTCCCATTGTAATTTTAAACGGTTCAATATCCCCTCCATATGTTCTGATCCTTGTCTCTGCACCGTGATACATGTCCTTAAGAGCTTGTATATAAGTTATTCGAACTTTTTTCTTCTCTAAAACCCTCCATCATAATACTTCTTTAGGGACCTTATCATAGGCCTTTTCTAGATTTATAAACACCATATGCAAGTCTTTCTGATGATCCCGATACCTTTCCATTAGGCGCCTCAGTAGGTATATAACTTCCATTATTGACCTACTAGGCATGAAACCAAACTGATTTTCCGAAACGTCTGTTTCTTTTCTGACCCTCTGCTCTATTACTCTCTCCCAGAATTTCATGGTATGACTCATTAACTTAATTCCTCTGTAATTTCACATATTTGAACATCTCCTTTGTTCTTGTATATAAGAACCAAAGTACTCTTCCTCCACTCATCTGGCATCTTTTTTAATTTAAGGATTGCGTTAAATAATTTCACTAGTCAGGAGATGCCCTCTTCTCCCATGCATTTTCATGCTTCTATTGGTATATTATCCAGTCCCACCGCCTTATAATTTTTCATCTTTTTTAATGCTTGTCTTATTTCTTTTGAACTTATGTGTCGATAAAATGTATAGCTCACGTTCCCTTCAGAGCTACTAAGATGTCCCAACCTCTCTCTTGTGTCCCTACCATTATTGAATAATTTTGTGAAATACTCATATCTCTCCTTAATCGCTCCCTCATTCACTAATACATTTTGGTTTTCATCTTTATGCATTTCACTTGGTTTAGATCCCTTATTTTTCTTTCTCTTGTTTTAGCTAATTTATATATATCTCTTTTTCCATCTTTTGTATCAAGTTGTTTATATAGATTCTCATACGCTTTTAACCTTACTTCACTAATAGCTCTTTTTGTTGCATGTTTCACTTCTTTATAATTTTTTAGATTTTCTTCATTGTTGCACTGATATACAACCTTATAGTAAGTTTTCTTATTTCTAATTTTCAATTGTACCTCTTCATTCTACCACCAAGACTCCTTAAGGTTTGGGGCTCTACCATTTGTCTCTCCAATGACTACCTTTGTTGTGCTTCTCAGGGCAGTAGCCATTTCCCTATCTCAAGTATATATTATATATATAGTTGTTTCTCCTAACGCAAAAACTTAAACATATCCAACTACGAACATAATTATTCATCCTTTAACTTAGGATTTTATAAGTTGTCTACATGTAACTTACATTGTCATCTATTAAAAGGATGTGGTTGGACTAGTCATTTAAAATATATGGTAGGTAAAACAGAAGTAAAAGATCTCACTATCACAAGGAAGAGTAATTACCTCACTATGTTATTTTATTCTTTTCCTCTTTCTTAATTCATGATGTTGCAGAACTTGAAAACTTGAACAGTTAACAAAAGATTTAGAACTCGAGATACATCACCAGACATGCACAAATAATTGCACTCCAAATCCAGAATGAAACTGGATCTAACCAAAAACTGCCATCCTATATATTTACCGGTTTCTCATAATTTACTGTTCCCATTTCTCTTTATCTCTGAAACCAATTATATCTGTGTGTCATAAACATCAATAGAACCAAATACCTACGTAATTCTTAACTTCTTAGCATTATTTCCTTCAATTTCAGAACAGGAAAAGCACAATCAAGAATAACCTGGAAGTCTCATCATCAGAACCCCTACAGTACCTCTTGCATCATTGTTGCAGGATGTCCATTTAAAAATTATCAGTGACTTCTGACGTACATACCAGAGTCCACTAGGGAAGTATTGTGTTCCTCATACTTGTAGCATTTATTATATATGCAATAAAAAGAAATCTAAAGAAACAGAATCACACAGACAAGTACCTCTATTTGCTCCAAGACAAAGCGCAAACCCTTGATCAATGCAACAATATGTGAAATGTTTGCCCCATCTCCAGCCTGACAAATTTCAGCTAGTTCTTTGAGCAATTTCAGGTGAGAAACCTTCAGATCATCCTCACTAGCTGGAGCAGAGAGTTTTCTCAATGTGATCAATGCAAACTCCAGTATCCTTCCAAGATAATTCAGGTCTAGCTTACCCGAACTCAGGACCTGAGAGACAAGGACAATACAACAAAGAGAGTACTTAAAGGGCAATACAACTAAATTCTTTTCTTTTCTTCTAGCAAAAAAAAAGGCAATACAAGTAAAGATACAATATTGGCAGCAATACAAGAGGATAAATGACATGCTACCTGAGAGAGAATGTCCACATCAATTGCTTCAAAAATCTCTTCTTTCCAGCTCGGAGGAGCCATATCACAGATTTCATCCCTCACCTCCCTCATTAGTTCAACAACCCGGCCATAGTTAGGATTATCCTGTTTCATTGAATCTGTGATGCTATCCCAGAAAGCCTTTTCCATTGTCTCTTTAATCTTTGCCTAGAGGACAAAATAAAAATTAGAAAACCAAATCAATATGAAAGTTACTGATTTATCATTAGCAGGTAAAAACAACATTACACTACAGTTTTAATGATAAAAAGTTAAAAACTTGAAAATGGTGTATAAAAAGTGCTATTTCCCAATGGGTCCACAGTCATAATGTGCCCAGAAAAATCAGAATATAAAAGATAGTTCAAAGCTGTTATTTCTGCTTCCTCACAAATTGTAAATGAATTGAAACATTAAAACAAATTGCAAAAAGGAAAAAGGCAAGCAGGAAGTGATACAGGTGAACTTCTCGTTCTCCCACCCCAAATATAAGGTCAAGATGTTTCTTATTCTCCTCCCCCCCCCCGCCCTTCTTTTTTTTTTTTTTTTTTTTGTGGGGGGAGGGAAGAGAAGCCACAGGTAAATCATCTTCAGTAAGTTCTTTTTCTTGTATTGGACAACAATTGTTTAGTCATGGACAATTGATCAGAAATTTATAACCAAGACAATGCAACTGACCTTCATTTTGTTATTTCTGTCTCCAGCAGTGAGATTCAAACCATCTCCAAATGTATGTTGCTGCTCATGAAGAATTTCATTTACAATTAGCTCATTCTCCCATAACAACTTCTCACTGGAATTATAGCGTTGACTGTCCAAAATGCTGCTAGAAGCAGATGAACCAACTTCCTTGGGGGGAGAAGTAGAGTTATCTTGGAATAAGGAGCGAGCTACAGGGTTTGGATCACGATTACCATCAGTTATTTTCCCTCTTCTATCTGAGGTTCCAATGGAGGGGGTAGCTGAGGAACTAGCTGAACTTGGAGACTGGATGCGCATGATTGGGGACCCTACAGGACTCCCATTCTCCTTTGCTTGAAAGAATTTCATTCTTGTCTCAGAAATAGCACATTCCATGCGTTCAACCCCAGCATCTCCACTTAGATGATGCACTTTCTCCCTTAGCAGTTTCTGATCTTCAGTAACCTGCACAAACAAAATTCACCAATTTGAGCATTTGTCAGGATATGTGGCGAGAACCAAAAGCAAAAACATTAACGAGTGCAAATGTTAAAATTAAAAGACAGTCAAATCATGTTAGGATAAGGTGCAATTGATGATAATGATTGGATAGCCAATCATGAGATGGGGCAAGAAAATGGGTTAGGTTCTGAAAGAAGCAAGTAAATGGTCAATGTTCACTTGGTGTACCCACCCCAGCAACTAATCAGGGTGATACACTTCATTAACATATTAAATTCATCCTCAGAACCTTGAGGCAGGGTGACGGAGTACGGGAAAAAGAGGCAATATATATTTGCCTGTAAAACTTTTACAGCTGTGACAAACACTTCATTAGTAGTCTCTTTCAGACTTTCAATTTCACTTGCATATTTTTTTCCCACCATTAACATTTTATAGGACCATTTGGCCTCTGAATTTATCCAGCATATCCAGTCATTTATTTATGAACGTGATAGTTTAGCTTTGAAAGAGTACTTCAAAGTTTAGGAACAAAACCTGTTTCTGAATAGCTTTCATGTCATGAGTAAGAGAACCAGTATCTCCATTTGGAGTCATCTTGCAAGCCTGAATCATAGACAACTCAAGCTGACAAGCAGCTCTAACCAAATCATCCTCCAATGACCTAGCATCCTTGACCTTCCACAAGACAAAGCTATTTAAGTAGGAGCACCAAGCACCATCAAAAGCTGCAAGCTGAGATCTGAAGGTCTGAGGTCTCGAATGTCCAGGGGCAGACTCTTTATCAAAAAACCATGTAGATCCATCCAGTATTATCTTTACCAACAATTCGAACTCCTGGACAAACTTTTCAGCAGACTTGGCTAGAGCAATTTCACGTTCCCCATGACCACTAAAAACTGCATCAGGATGGGCCAGTATCATGTAAGCACATAGCACAACTCTCACTTGGTACCTTGACAACCTAACAGGTTTTTTGGCAGCTTGCCATGATTTCTTGGCATCTTTATTCAAGGTAGATTTCCTGGGCGTACACCTCTTCTTTGGTGAAGCAACTCGCTTAAGAAGATGATCAATGTCATCCCAACTGGAACTAGTGGTAGCAGGAACAGACTTTGACAGCACATATCGGATCTCAAGACGGTCAAGCAAAGCTTTTACAGTTTGAAGGGTAACTGATGACTCAATCAGAAGTGCAAGCTGCTCAAATGGCATTGATCTCACAAACTTCAGGTTAATCTTTAATGCGTCATAAGCTTTTGCTAAATACAAGGTAGGCTTCTTCAGCCTATGAAACTGCCTCCAGCACCTACAACACAATAAGAAAAGCCATGTGTTGCAATCGGCACTCCCAAAAAAGAAAAAAATTAAGGCCATTCACTTTCCCATTTTGAAAGTCATATAGCAACTATGAGTTAAAATCAACTATTTGGCATCTTTGATGTTAAAATTCAATACCTCAACTTGATAGAACCAAACTATGTCCCAGTCAAATTTTGCCCATGCTAATTGTCAGTCAACAAATTTTGAATTTACTTTTTAACTCTCTTCATTATCCATAAGGGTAAAGATGTGAGTTCACAACTGCCCACTCTTTCAAGTATACCCACTTCAAGTATTCAATTACCATAAAATACCCCACATCCCTACAAACACAATAAACTCTTTTTGAGTCACTTTCTCTAAAGATTAATCTCTTTTTTTAAACTTGGAGAGAGAATCACCAGAAGCTTTTGAATAAGTGAACAATTATTTATTCTCAGCATTATGATTCACTTGAGATGGAAAAATTATACATTCTACAGAAATTATCAATACAATTACACAAAAAAAATCACTAACATTGAAATGAGTACAGCACCCTAACCATGTCCATACATATTATTTAACTCTTAAACAAAATAGATTAGTTACAACTTAAAATTCTTGCAGTACTTAGTAACACCGGTTAGAGACAGTATATTATAACCCAGATAGGAATGCCATTAAAAAATGACTCATGATGAAATAATAGACAGACACATAAAATACTCAAAATAGAACATTTTTTGTATTGACTATAGACGATCTATCTATGGAACATATACCTTGCCAACTTTCTAGAGAGACGATCGGCATGCTGCTGCATCCTATTCCCATTAAAATGAACAGGACTGTGCAATCTTCCTCTCTGGCTTAGATATTCTGCTCTTTGCCTCTTTGCCTTTGTAATATCAAAATCCGCAGGTAAGAAATACCAAAATAACCTTAAACGAACATCATATAACAAACAAAGTAGGTCAATTTACCTTTTGCAGTCTGTTCTCCAAGTTGTCTTTCATCTTTCTCCTCTCAATCTCTCTCTGGTAAGACACAGACTTGGCAACCTTTTGCACTTGAAGCATCCTAGCACGCGCTCTCCTCTTCTCTGCTTCAAGCAAACCTAGTCGCTTCTTCTCAGCAGCTGCACGCTTTTGAAAAATTGCAGCATGCACACGCTCCTTGTACTTATTTTCGCGTGCCATCCTCCGTAATAATGATTCAGACGTCCTCTCCTTTAGCTTAGCCCTCCGTTGCTTGTGAGCCTTGAGAATAAGCAATCTGTTTGCTTCTGCTTGTTGAACCCGTGACTCCACTTTTGTACCTAACTCTGCACGTTCCTTCTTAAAGCGCATTTCTGCTCCAATTTTGGCAGCCTGTCGTGACTCATCCAATTTAGCTAGGCGCATTTGAGCCTTTGCCAAAATACTCAACCTGGTTGTCCAAACATTAAAGCAGTTAGGTTTCTATCACTAGATTAAGCACTATGCAGCATTGCAGGAAGCATACAGAAGTTGAGCTACAGTTTTTTTTTTTTTTTTTAAAGCCAAACTTAACATTACAGTATAAATAAGTCAAAAGGGACACAAATATATTGAGCAGTAATACAGATACATATTAAAGAAATTCCATGTCATGACTGGTTTCATAACTAAGCCAACCAAATGCCAAAATGCCAAGCTAGTTTATAAAAAACCATTTTCAGGAATGATTTACTAGGAAGCCTATTGATGGACATCCAACTAATGCTCAGGAAGAAATCAGAACATGAAACAAAGAAATGACAACCATAAACTATTGTAAGAAATAGCTAAGAAACAATTTTTTTCCACATTTTTAAACGTGCACACCACATTTAACTCATAATTGTAGTTCTTGTAAAAATTATCAATAAAAAGGCAAGGTTTATGCACAGTATTCTTTGGCACATCTGCTACCAGTTAAAATGGTTAATGTTCAAGAGTAGCTGCTGTCTCACATCGAATGCATCAACTAGCTAATTTATCAAGAAGCTGTTGCCATGACCAGATTTAGGAAGTGAAAGAAAGAAAAAAGAAAATCAAAGTTGAGCCAAAACAAGAAATCAATTAACATAAGCTTTCCAAGAAATCTCTTTCATAAAGAGACTTCTGGTGGGTATACACAACAACAACATATCAAGCCTTTATCCCACCATGTGACTTCAATAACGTGAATTCTAACTTTCCATTCATTTATGTCCATTGTCTTATCTTCTATAAGACCCATATACTTAATATCAACCAAAAAGTGTATCCCAACAATTTATTTTTGGTCTTCCTCTACTTTTTTACTAACTACTTGTTCCACAACTCTCCTCATACGAGCCTCTATTGGTCTTCTTCTCACATGACCAAACCATGTCAATCGAGTCTCATGTATCTTATCTTTAGTACAAGCTACTAACTTTATTACAAATATCCTCATTTATAATTTTATCCTTTCTTATGACCGTATATCCATCTTAGCATTTACGTGCATATTTTATACATGTTTGTGCTTTCTGGGAGTATAATATGGTATAATTATAAGTTAGAGATAAGATAGTGTGAAAAGCTAGGAATAGTGCAAATTAAAGCATTTAAAAGGTGGCAATAGAATCAAGAATTTTCTCATGAGGGAAAAAATAAAAAACCTACACACACTCTATCCAGACCTTGAAGTGCTTTAACATGCACTTCCCAGCAAATTACATACAAAACAGGATATTAGGAGCACTTTAAATGCACATCCAAACAATATCAAACCACTTAACAACAATCTATGCTCTATAAAGCTCATAACTAAGTCGTGTAATTGCAAACCACCACATGAAACAGGGCTGAAGTAGCATTGTTTAGTTGAAGGTGGGAAGATTCTGATAAGGCCCGTCATGATGAAGATCACCATTCAAAACTCCCCAAATAAACTAGTCAAGTTTTTCAAAGCATCCTAAATTATTTGCTTAAACCAAAGTTTGCCAAAATGCCTAACCAAGACAAATAAATTTTCCTTAGCCATACAAAAATAAACATGCCAACCCCACCTTGGGATTAAGGCTTGTAATTGTTGCCATTGGAATACAGCAATAAACTTATAGTCAACTTCAGCTTGTTTATGCAAAACAGAATATGCTGATGATGGAAGAAATAGATTTCTGCAGCAATACAGCCATACAAAATTTTACCTTTTCTGTTCAGCAGCTTGGAGCTTCGCCTCAAGGCGCTGGCCAAGGTCTTCCTCATGGGGCGAATCCTGTGAGGGGCTTCTAGGCTTTGGACGAGCCTTACTAGACAAGTTCTCATAGAATTTCTGCATTTAATGGGAGAAAGAACAGTTTAAAAAATATTTTAAGTTAAACCCAAGGCTAGAAAGATGAGAGTTTTTCAATAGTGAACAGACATAACGAAAAATGAAGGGCGAACTTATAATTTTGGAGGAACAAGGAATGGAATACAGTAAAAAGTTAAGTTAAGTTTCTTAGTGATAAACAAAGGAGAAACTACATAAACTAAATTGACAAAAGTACATGATAATCTTAAGGACTGTCAAATATATATATAAAAAAAAAGAAGTACATTTGCATTTGATAAAATTGTTCAAATAGATAATGTAGGATTGAACTTCTTGAGCAAATAGACATCAATGGACTTCCTTAAAATGTAAAACACCATAGCCTCCTCTCTCGACCAAAGAGGGAAAGTAAAATTATGAAAGAGGAAGGATTAACCTAAAAGGGATTAAACGAAAAATGCAGGGAGGAGGGAAAAAGATTCCAATGTGGAAAAAGAGCACCAAACAAATAAAATTCAAACTGATGGACCACCAAGCTTCTGTCCTAACACATTAACTCAAAAGGAGCATAGATAAATAACTTGTCTGGTCCATAAAAAAGCCGAAGGAAAAGCTCCAGGATTTCATATTTGTCACAATTTAACTTCCAAGCAAACTGAATTTAACACCCCCGCGTTTCTTCGTTTATTTGAAATTGGGATTTCGGCTATTCACTCCTTAGAAACCAAATTATCCAAATAACTTAAAGAAAAGAAACACAAAAAAAATAGACTTGAACAATTTTGAATCTTTTCCTCATCCATATCCTTGCTTTCTCAAAAGCTAACCAGAGGCTAGACTTTCTTTATCTTTTATAAATTCAAAGTAGGAAAATAACAAATGTTTGAATTTTATATTTCCATAACTTAATAGTTTTCCAAGGAAAAAAATACTTAATACTAGCACCCAAACAGAACTACTTAAATTAGTTTAGTGGGGTTTAATTCTTCGTTATTAAAAAAACAATTCAAAGAAAGAGACAGGCATAAACAAAATACAAGAGACCGAATTTTCCCTTTTAGTGATTATCCCTATTCCTCTCCCATAGACTTCCCAGGAGCCAGAAACTTGTAGGCAACGGAAGGAACAATACTTTTACCAAATATCAGTCAAATTACTTAAATAATTAGAGGAAACGATAAACGTATTTCAGAGAGAGAGAAAGATACCTGTCTTCGAAGATCGGCGTGTCTAAGCTTGGCTTCGATTTCTTCCACAGTGGCCGGAGAATTCTTGGTCTCCAAAAGCCTCCTACGAAGCCTCCGGGGCATCCTTGGCGGCGATGAAGACGACGACATCATCTCGTCGCTGACCGGAAACTCCATCGCAACTCCGGCCTCCGGCGACTCCACTCCCACCGCCATCAGAACCGAACTCCGGCACCAAAAGTCCCCACTAAAAATTGCTAGCGACGATATATATATACCTAAATTCTCTGTACAAACGCACTGAGTTTCTATCAATATCAACACCTACAACAAACGATCGAAAGTGTAGAGAGAGAGAGAGAGAGAGGAAGGAAAAGTCGCGACGACTCTTCCGAAAGCTCTTTTGAGAGTTTGGCAGGCAGAAAGCATTTTCCTCCTTTTATAAATAAATTTGTAATTTCCAATTTGTAATTTAAAAGCGCGTTTGTAACGTGCAGATACTGGTTTTATTTACGCTTTAATTTACTTATCCACGAAGATAGCCACGTCATCACGCATCCCTCCTGGCTGTTTTCCCAAACTGCCCTCCCTCCTCCATTTCATTTTTTTTATTTTTTATGTTCTTATTTCCATCCAGAATTATAAAATAGATAAATGTTTGTCATATTTTTATAATTTTTTTATATTTTCATTTTATCATTTATTGGAATATTTTTGTTTCTTAATATTTAAATTACTCTATTATCCCTACGGGTCTATCAATTACCATACTCCATTGCATTGGCATTAAGAACTACCATTGTCTTTTATATTTATTAAATTGACCTTCATAGAGACATGTTAATCTAATCTAATATGAATCCATCACTAATATGGAAGACATGAATAGACTTATTTTATTTGTTTTTGTGTAAATAAATATATTAATAAGAAAAAAGTTTAAAAAATAAGATGGGCATACCCTGCTAAGAAACAAAATACAGCACGATTATTTCATAATAAAATAAATAGAACTAAAACCAAAATAACCTCAAACATGCGAGGAAAAAACACCCTCAATACCAGATAACAAGGAAAAATAACAACCAGATAAAAGGCTAAATAGCGCAAGAAAGCATGAGATAACTACTAAAGCATAAGTAAACAACAGTTGAAAGTGGTCACGAGAATATGTAAATTAAATAACTGAGGGAGACATTAGGTAGCAAACTTGCAAAAAAACCCTAATCTCATAAACAACATTGGTAGCATTTGGAAATATATAACGACAAAATAGAAAAAGGAAAAAATTGGGACTAGCTCAAACACGAAGGCGATAAGCGCCATAAATGGACAAAGGTCATACTCTACAAATGTATGAAGGAAGTGTAGTGAAGCCAAGCGAGCTCAAATAGAGGATTAGATTTAAGATGCAAGTTGAGAATGAAGCGTATATTATTTTTAAAGTAGTGGTTATTGCACTTACGCCAGATGAAATAAACAACAACTCGAAGAGTAATCCGAGCCACCATTGCCCGCGAAAATTTGTCACGCCATCTATGTGTAACCCATAAAATCCCACTAGATCAGCATCACAGAGACCAATCAAACTTCACCTGATATCTATGTTGAGATATAACCTACCAAGAAAAATGACAAGTAATGAACAAATGGTTGTAGCATTATGGAGTAGCTTGATAGAGATAACACCAGTTAGGGAAAAGCAAATAGAAATTGAGCCGAACTAGAGTGGATAGTCATTCCTTAATAACAAACCATAAGATAAATGTATAGGGGTTTATTACTTCTCACATTACGGTGTTATCCTTTGAATATTGTTTATGATCAGTTGATATTTGAACCTAGTCTATTTTTATGGACCCAATTAATCAATAATCATTTTTAGCATTTTAAAAATTTCTCCAAACACTTAAAAATATTGTCGTAATGGTCAAAATATATTATTAGGTATCACTCAACACTGTCTATATATAAAAATGAACTTCTGGAGATATAATCACAATAATAAAAGTTCACTATGTATTAATTGACTTTTTTAACTAACTTAAACGTTGAAAGATTTTCAAGAGGCAAAAGTCCTATATTTGCAAGTATTTGATTCGATATAAATCTTAATAATGGATATAATATCATCATAATAGTTAATATTATCCTTAAAAATAATATATATCAAAGTTCATCTTTGAGAATAGAAAATGAGACAATGTGTCATTCTATTTAATTTTTTAAGATAACGTTTATTAAATAAGTAAGATAATGTTGAATAAAGATAATGTTCAAATGTTTTTCAAACTAAAATATAGAATGGTTAATATAAATCTGATAAACATTTTAAGATTTTTATAAGACTTTTTGTTAAATTTTTAAGAATGTATTGAGTTACATATGAATTATTTTTTATTATCTATAAGGTTTCAGAAAGATAAATTTATTTAAACAATCTCATATAAGAATTTATATGATTTTTTTAGTGAATTGTTAAATAAATTTAATAAATATAAAAGAATATTTGTATCTGAAATATTTTGTATATCTTACTTTTTTTTTTTAACTTATATATTGATTAACAAATATTATTTAAAAAGATTAAATAAATAAAAGCAAGGCTTGATGATGGGGGAGGTCAAAGCAAGGCTTGATGGCGGGGGTTTTCTTGTAATTTGACGTCTAAATTCATGGCCTCTAAAGGGTTTGGGAAACGCAGCGACGCTTCTCGGTTACGCCTCTATGTCCCTTCGGCTGACGAGGAAGCAGCGTCATCCGCCGGAGCCCCAAGCAAAACCACGCGCGCGGTTGGGAAATATCACACGCCCTCCATCTGGGCCTTACCTAACATCTTGTCTACGTGTCGATCAACCAATCAACGACCACTGCAACCGCCGTGGTCCGCGACCTAGTTTACACTGGCTGGGTCCCGAAAGTAGCCGTTGGCACGAAAAGCGCGGCCACAGTGATCCATTCCAAGGTGGCGGAATTGCGACCACGTAAAGCGCTGTCGTTTCGCGGGCCCCACCAATCAAAGAAATTATTGAAACGCTGACGTCTACGTGTAAAGCGTACAAAGCCACACGTCGCGTACGTGTTTGGATTGCCAAGTAACATATAAATTATATTATTCATTAACTTGTCAAATAATAAAAAGAATAATCTGAATTAATACACCTTTTATTAAATATAAGATCCATTTATTAAAGTTTTATTATTAATTTACGTAGTTAACATTGCTCAACAAAAATTTAATAAATAATTTTTATAAATTAACATAAATCTTATTTTCAGATAATATGTATTTATTTTAGTATTTATATAATTTTATTAATTGATTATAAATATATTATATTTAAATATTATAAATAAAATACATTTATTAATATTTAATTTTAAAATAATAATTAATATATAGTAAAAAATTGTGTGTCGGCCAATCAAATAAGCCATCGTGGCGGCCACGTTTCCAAGAAAGGCGGCGAAAGTTTGGGGCCTCGTATTCCATCAGACCCAATGGGTTACGACCACGTGTTCGTGATCTAATATTATATTATAATAATATATTTTTGTAATGGGTATAAATGATTTTGGGATTTTATTAACGAGTGTTTCAAGGAGGTGTATTTAATATATTTTATTTTTAATATTTAAATTTTTTTGTTAATTAATAAAATAATTTAAAATAGTATTAATCTTTACTTTATATTTATTGAGGGTTTAAATTTAGACCCCAACAAATTAAATCAATATTTGACCCATAAATGGTAGTAGCCTGCCTGCAGTGGCCTCAATTTAGACATTTCATCCATTTCACCAATCTGCTGGTGGTGCCTGTGGCTGTGAGTGGGTTGGACTTTTGTATCATTTAACCCAAGAGGGTAAGTAGGTGGTCACCCTTTACAACCACCTATTATTTCTCATTGTTTTTTTTTTTTTTAAACTCACATACCGCACGTTGCTCACTGGTATTTTATTGGACATTTTGAGCGCATTTGGTATTTGGGATGAGCAAAATTTATGTTAAATCAAAATAATTAAACAGAATTAATCGAAGATTCGGTTTATAATTTTGAGTTTTTTAAGTATTTTGGTTCAATTTTTTTTCCTAAAATTAAAATAATAGAATTGATGGAAATACCAAAAGGAATGTCATTTTTTACTATAACAGAAGGCAAGGTGCCAAGGACCAGCTTCATCTTTTAGTTTTTTTATTTCATTTTTTTAATTATTTATATCTGGTTGTACTTTGTTATTTTTTGTTTTATTCGATTTTTTAATTTTTTTTATTTGAGCAATTATTCAATTGTTTCGATTTTGTTTTTGAAAAATGTTATGCCTTTGAACAAATCGATTGGTTGGTACTCAAAGTAAATAGTGATAAGATAAATTAGTATTATTTTATATTTGATAAATGAGATATCACTTGAAGGTATAAATTATTATGTGTGTGGTATATAAAAATATAAGGATAATGCTATTTGCACATATAAGAAAAGATTTTATAGGTGACTTGAAAATACCCTTTTGTCCATTTATTTATTCTATCAATAACTATTTTGCTACTTTATACTCTCATCTCCTCTCCCTTCAGCATCTTCTTTCACAGTCTTTCTCTCGTTGCCAGCAACTACCTTGCCCATTGTCTATCGCCGCCTCACCCTCACCGCCCGCTACCAGTTGTTGCCTAGCTCATACTCTTTGCCGCCTGTCTCGCCCTTGTTGCTCGTTATCTGTCATTCCCACTTTATCATTGGTTGGCCGATGCCTCGACTCTCGCTTGACCGATCGCTAGTGTGAGAGGCAAGACAATCAAGTAAGGATGCGGTAAGTGGTGAGAGGCAAAGACAAGGCAAGCAACGATTAACGAGGTTGATGGGTGGAGGCGGCCGATTAAGCGAGAATGCAATGGTGGGAGGCTGGCGTTGAGCTGCGAGTATGAGGTAGCGACAGGTGGCGAAGGCAAAGCGACGGTAAAAAAAAGATTGTGAGAGCCAATGCTGAAAGGAAAATGGGAGAGATGTGTGATTACTAAATGGGGAATGGGGGAGAAAGAGAATATAAGATAAGAGAATATCATGAATTTATCGTGATAAGTTCTTAATTTCTCACGAAAATATCACCTGTATACCCTGGTGTAAAACTCTCGTTATATAAATAGTGACCCAAAAGTATAAGGGTCATGCTATTTGTACAGAAAAAATTGTACAGAATATTTACAGAAGCAATAAAATACCCATTTTACCCTTGCAATAAATGAGCTAAATGACCCAAATGCCCAACTCTCTCCCCTTCTCTCTCTCTCTCGCTCTCCCTCTCACACCATCAGCCCCGGCAGTGAGGCAGCGGCAAGCGGCGAGGCGAGGCAGAAAGCATGATATTGACCAGAAAGCATCGCGTGATCATCGGAAGGTTTTGTTCCCCTCTTGTCATAATTTGTGCTGCATGCCAATTTAGCAACAAGACTGCATATTTCACTGATTTTGCTTGCTCTCTGGCACCCCGGTTAATTTCTCAAAGAACTGTTCGTTTCCTCGCATATATACAGGATCGGATTCGTTAAGGTTTTGTTCATCAGTCTACATGAAATTAAAACACATTGTTTGTAGCCTCTTTTAATTGATTGTTTCTGAGTCCACTTCATATAGCAACATTTTTGCTGGTTCAGGGTCTCCAATCCTTTTATATTTTTCCCTAACAAGGTCAAACTGTTGTAACAGTTGAAACCCATATGGCCACAGCTTTTGAGATTTGGCAATAAGACGATTTATGAACATATTAAAATGACTCTATTGATTCAGATTTTTTTTTTCCCTTTTTTCATAGTTGCTACTTGCATATCTAACCAAGACTCGCTCTGAAAGCAAAGATGTTGATGAGACGCTGGTTGATGTGGATGCCAAAATTCTCTTTCAAGCTGGGGAAAAGAAAATAGGAACTGATGAGGACACCTTCATACGCATTTTCAGCGAAAGAAGCTGGGCTCATTTAGCTGCTGTTAACTCTGCTTACTTCAGGATGTATGGGAATTCATTGAAAAAGGTGGATCTCCAATTGGAATAATCTGTTGGAAAAGCGAATTTTGAAAATTTTATGTGGAAAAAGAAAACTGAAGATGAAGCAAAAAATTGGAAAATGTTTTCTATAACTAAACGAGTCCAATTTGTTTGTTATTCTTCAAAAATGTTGCTTAAACAGGGTTTAACTCACTGCAGGCAGTAAAGAAGGAAACATCTGGGAAATTCAGGTTTTCTCTTTTGACAATCTTACAATGTGCTGAGAATCCTGGCAAGTACTTTGCAAAGGTACAGCAACAAGTATCATATTTCTGCTTTCAAAAATTTTTCATTTCCCTAATGTATGCTATTATACCTTTGCAACGCTGAATTGAGAAGCGAATTTGCAGAGACTGAAGAAAGAATTTTTGAAACTTTGCAGGTTTTGAACGCCGCAATGAAGGGCCTGGGAACCGATACAACAACACTTACTAGGATAATTGTGACAAGGGTTGATATTGATATGCAGAATATAAAGGCAGAGTACGGAAAGAAGTTTGGGAAATCATTGAATGATGCTGTTCATTCGGATACATCAGCCGAGGCGACGGGGCGAGGCAGCAGAGGCGACGGGGCGAGGCGGCGGAGCTTGCAGCTGCGAAACGAGGCGAGACGATGGCGTGGCGAGGCGGAGACGAAGTTGCAGCAGCAAGAGAAGAGGGAGAAGAAGAAGGGGATGAACAGATCAAAATATCGCGATATTTTGATGTTGATATATCACGATATATCGTGATATATCATTTCTATAAAATTTTCTGTACAAATAGCATTTTCCAAAGTATAAATAGGTGGTACTGGCTATTAACTACCAAAAGGCCAAATTGGCCATTTGCACAACACAACAAATTTTGACAAATGCGCCCCGAGGAGAGTGCGGTTGTGGTTTTCATGATTGTGGGGCAAATTGGTCATTAAACTATTATTTCCCTCAAAATCTGCATGAGAACGAAATAATATCTAGGTGGGATTTATTTTGAAATTTAATATATATTGCATAACATAAACATCTATATATATTTTATCTTTTTATAATAATTTAGTATTTTTGAAATATAATTATAATTTAGTATCTTTTTATAATTTATTTTTCATATTTGTAGGTAAAATTTAAATAAAATGAAGTTTGGTATATTGCTGAAATTGTTTTAAAAATTAATTAATATTTTAACATTATGAATGCAAATCTTATTAACGTGGTTAATTTTTATTTTTCTAAGTAATATACATAAATATATTTAAAAAAACACCTTGTTAATAAAATTTCATAACACTAATACTGGAGTACTATGCAATCCCACAAATCTTCATAAATTCACAAAGTTTTCATATTTTGTAGGATCTGATTATATCTTTATTTTTTTTAAATATTCTATTATATCATGTAAATATTATTAATTATATAATCTGTTTATTTTTGACATATTCTTAAATATACAGATTTTTAGCTTTATAAGATAAGGGTATGGTCATATAATCCTAGAGAACCAATAATATTTCCATCTTTTATTTATATTGTTGGCATCAAATTCTACAAGTGAAATATAATATTTATTTATGTAATGATATAAACATGGATGGCTGAACACCTGGAACTATTAATATTATGTTTTTTGAGTACTATAGTTTTGTAATAATTTTTTTTCTAAAGTAACACTCGATGAAATATAATTTGACTTTATACCACACTCATTTTTTTAAAGTGAATTAAATTGGTATTGAGCAAAAGCAATTGATCCCATGTTGAGTTTACGAGGTTGAGCAATAAGAGTTATGGGAACGAAGTACAAGACCGAGTTCAAGCATAAATTAGGAATAATGTGGTTTAGTGTCAAAAGTTTCACCATTTTTTAAAATTAAGAACCAAGATATTAAGGTTACTGTTTTCAACTCATTTTTAGTTTTTGATTTTATAAAATAATGAAAACGTCTTATCTTTATTATTTTTAAAAATATATTTTTAAAAATAAAAAAAAAATTATAAATAAAATTTAAAACAAAAAAAATTATTTTAAGTGTTTTCATTCAAAACAAATTCTAAACTCAAAACATATTTATTTATTCATATTTTATTGTTATAATGAGAAAAAATATTATAAAATTTATTAACTTTAAAATGTATATATATTTTTAATAATATATTAACATTAAATATTTCTAATTTACTAAATAATCAAATTTATTGAATAAAATATTATTAAAAAATATTTTCAAAATTTCAAAGAGAACGCGTTTTCTAATTCTCTGTTTTGGGAAATAGTTTTTCAAAATAACAAAGAGAACGTTTTTTTAATTTTCTAAAAATAAACTATCAAAACAGAAAACTGAAAATGAATTCAAAACTCAAAATTAAAAATTAAAAAATAAAGATAACGTAATCTAAGTATCTCAAGTTGAAAGTGAAATTCTAACTACTTTTATATTAAAAATCACGTAAAGACAAACACATAGAGATCAAATCATAGACTAACCAAATAAAACACATTGGGGTATAAGACGTGTATTTGAAAAATAATCAAATGAATATTATTTATATTTCCTATTAGACATAATTTGACAAGCAATGGTATTTAATTGTCAAATAATATCAATCATGTAGGAATAAAGCAAGTATATGATGAGATCAATCAAGAAATAATAATTCGACCAAACATTTTATTCTTAAACTAAGACAAGCTGTCAAGTGACAATTGACCAAGGGTTTTTTAACTATGTAGTCTCTTTGTATATCTTGTTGACTAATTTTTTTTAATAAATAAATAATTTACAATTGCTTATTGAAATTGCTTAGATTAAGAAAGTGGATTCCAGTCCTTCCAAATAGCTCATCACAAATTGTGGAAGAGTGCGTCATTTTGAAGTTTTTTTTTTTTATAAAAAACATAATAGCTTAATTCATAATTATTAATTAATAATAGACTATTTACTTTTATATTATTTTTGTTTCTTTAGTCACTTTCTAAAATAACTATTTAATATTTTATTATATTGTTTAATCATCTTACATACTTATACCATAATAATAAAATATTAACCAAACACTTGTTACTTATTTTTAACATTAACAAACACAATGGCACATTTAATTACCAAATATTACTTTAATATTATTTTTCACAATATCACATAATAAAAACACAATAAACATAACATAATACAGACTCATAGTATAGAGCGCATACACAATACCATATTCAATCATCAAACGTTACTTTATCAATATCACTTTTACAAAATAATACAATAAAAATGAGTAAATTACATTATTAGTCTTTAAATTTTAGATTTCATAACAAAATAATCATTATATTTTAATTTTTATCATCTGAACAGCTAAATTTTGATTTTTCTAACAATTCAATTTATTGATTGATTTTTTGTCAATTTTTACTAAAGAAAATTAATATAGTACACATTAATATAAATTTTAAAATGACTTGGGTACAAAACTTATACTAATTTAATATTAAATGATTTTTGAATTTATATTGTTGTATATTATATTAGCTATCGTTAATAAATTTTGATAAAAAAAATTGAAAGAGAAATTAATTATAACAAAATAAAAAAAATAAATAATGTGCTGATAAAAAATAAAATATAATAATTAATTTATTATTAAGTTTTAAAAACTTGCAATATAATGACACTTATTGGAGACAGGGAGGGTGGGGATATTTCCACAAACTAGGGATAGCTGGTGAAATTTCAAAATGTTTTGTACAATATCCGAGGGTGGCCAGCGTAATTAGGCGAAAGATAGAGAGCCACGAGCAAATTGAATATTTCTTCCAAGTACCCGCGTTTGACGATGACGGCCAGTTGAGCAAACCGGAAAGTCGTCCAGGTGCATCCCCCCCGCAGCCTCATCGAATATCTCATTTCTCTTTCTCCGTCGAGACCACGCCATTGCCATCTCTTCTCTTCTCGTCTCCCAGACTGCACAGAAATATTTAAATAGGTGCATGTATCAACAGGTCGGTAAGGGATCATCTAGGGTTTTATAGAGAATTTCATGGAAGAACCTTTGGCTGCGTTATCCGCATCAGCACGAGCAGTCGCCGGATTCTGCTATTGTAACTGTTTCAGAAGCCATTCCTGTTCTTGTTGTCGTTCTTGTTGTTATCGGCTCTAAGATTCAATCCTTCGGGTAGAATTAGGGTCTTCACTGGTTGGTTCAGTTGGAAGGTTTGGGTATGGATTTGCACTCCCAATCGAATCTGTCGCTAGGGTTTCTTTCACATGCCTCTGCGCCTACTGGACGCCGGACGCAGATCGCTGACGACTCCATCTCGTTCCAGATCGACCCCAGCTTCCGTGACCCCTCCCACCCGGTGCCCTCGATTCCGCTGCAATTGATGGAGAAGGAAACGGAGAATCGGAAGGGCGAGGATGAGAACGAGGCTGGTGAGGGTGGGGAGGAGGATAGAGAGGTCGAGGAGTTTCGTATTTTGGGTCATTCCATGTGTCTGAAGAGGAGGAGGGACGGGGAATCGGGGTCGGCTTCATCGAAACGGGTCTCGATGGAGCCACAAGGTCTGGAGTCCCGGCGGAGTGTGGTGAGGGCTTGGGCCAACCAGCCGCTCTGCGTGGCGGACCCTGATGTTTTTGGGATCATGGAGAAGGAGAAACAGAGGCAATTCAAGGGGATTGAGTTGATAGCTTCGGAGAATTTTGTTTGCCAGGCTGTGATGGAAGCTCTGGGGAGCCATTTGACCAACAAGTACTCGGAAGGAATGCCTGGGGCGAGGTATTATGGTGGTAATGAGTACATTGATGAGATCGAAATGCTATGCTGTGAGCGGGCTTTGGCTGCATTTGGACTGGATTCGGAGAATTGGGGTGTAAATGTTCAACCTTATTCTTGTACATCAGCAAATTTTGCGGTTTATACAGGTCTATTATTGCCCGGTGATAGAATAATGGGATTGGATACCCCTTCTGGTGGAAACACCAGTCACGGGTACTATACACCTAATGGTAGGAAAGTTTCCGGGGCTTCAATTTTCTTTGAAAGTCTCCCATATAAAGTGAATCCACAGACTGGATATATTGACTATGATAAACTTGAGGAGAGGGCGCTTGATTTTCGCCCCAAGATACTTATTTGTGGTGGGAGTTCGTATCCACGGGAATGGGATTATGCAAGGCTTAGACAGATTGCTGATAGATGTGGAGCAGTTTTGATGTGTGACATGGCTCAAATTAGTGGTCTTATTGCGGCTAAGGTGAAAATTTGATACCTATCCATCTTTAGTTTGTGATTGAAGTTTCTGCTAAAATTATCCATTCTTCCTTAGCTCGATGGTCCTGTTTCTTTGATGTTGATCTATGTGTTATTTGTAACTGTGTTAGTTATTTTATTTGGTTACTGTAAATGCTCAGCTAAGTGGTTTTTTGGGTACTTACTATCATTGAAATCCTTGGATTCAAGAATGCACTTGGTGTTTTCTGGTAGAAAGGACTCATCTCTACTGTGCTCAACTACAAGGGTAATATGAAGTTCAGTTTAAAAATGTTGGGAAACTTTCCAACCATTTGTAAACTAAGCTTCACATCAACTATGTTTTGTTTATTTGGTTTTATAAGGTATATAGGGGCACTTATTAGGAAAAACTTCCCATCCCAATAGCGTCTGCTAGATCTCTTTAATTTAGCTGAACTTTGTTGCTTTATAAGTTGAATTAATTTGATGTAGCTTAAAAGTTGAAAATTTTGAATTCCAGAATCCGAGGTAGAGTCCTAGTTCAATTAATTTGATGTAGCTTAAAATGGGGGAATTCCCTTGATAACCTTCTTCTTCTCTCGCTTCAAGTGCAACTATTATATTTGTGTTTGTTGAAATGGTTCATCCTCTCTCTTAAAAAATTACACTCTTTCAAATATATTTTGTTTGTTAAGCAGCCTGTCAGAGTTATCTAATACCTATTAAACTTGCATCATCAATGTCCCCCTTGCATGAGAGATCAACTAACCCAACAAACAAATTCTGATGTTCTCTGGTAGTTTCCATTTCTGGGAAAAGTTATTCTATCCATCTCTTAGTCATGTTCTCTGGTGCTTTCAGTTTTCGGGAAAGAAAGTTATTCTATCCATGATTCTATCCTTTATTTCATCAGCGAATCGTATTTTATTTTTGGTTATGCTACTCATTCAAATTCCATTTTTTATTTTTTGAGAATTCAGCTATTTCATGTAATGGCCTTGGTTTTGAACATGTTCCCAAAAAAAAACTATGTTATGGATGTGTTGCTAGATGTTATTGTATTTCAATGAACACTCTTTCATGAGGATATAGGACAAGTACGGGTATAGATGAGTTAATTTGATCATAAACTTTTATTTACTTTCATATTTGGGTCTGGCTATAAAGATTCCAGCTATGAGTAGCAGCAAGCAGGTGAATCATCTTCTTTTACTTTTACTCTTACTTTTCTTTTTCGGTTGAAAAATGTCAGCAGTTTATTTTTGTGACAAAAAGAAAAAGAATGGAATCTCAGTATTTGATTTAAGATTGGAGTTTAGGTTTGTTGTGTTATTGTTGATACCCAAGTCTTGTTCAGAAATTATGCCATGTTCTATCCAAAAGTGGATTTGTTGTTTTGTTCCTTTTTGGTTTTGGTCAAATAATGCGAGGACTGGTTTTTGAAGGGGAAAAATTCTCATGGGTCAGCATACGTATAAAGATTTCTTATTGACAGAGTAGTTATAAAAGGAGAGGACTTTCATTGGCAGTCGGCAGTGTAATTTTGCTCTAGGGTATGTGGTTGGTTCCTCTCCTAATTGCAGGTGATTTGTCAATCTTAGTGGCAGATGTTGCTGACATTGGACAATGGGGATATAATGATAGTTTAGATTCCATGCTTCCATGCAAATTCTAATAACCTATAATTTTAACTTATTTCCCTCCTATGGTCATATATGTATGCATCATAATAAGTATATTGTTGTTGAGTGGTTTGTTGATCTTATTTTGCATGAATAAGTGCATTTTTGTTGTTAGATGTTGGGTGAAAATTGACAAATATAATTTATTACTCAGTTAATAAAATTGATCTCTTTGGTTTAATTCAGAGCAAATTTTTACTTTTCTTGCCAAGATCTTCTAGTTTCAAAGATAACTCTTAGCTTTTGTTCCAGCCATGTGAACTTGCCATTGATTTTATCTTCTTTCCATGTGTCCTTTTTTCACCTAACATGGAACTCTTTTCATGAAAGTGGTTCTGTTTTTGCTTCCAAAAATTTGTTCAGCTATAGGTTCTTCTAATAGTGTGTGTGGTTGATTTTTGTGCAGGAATGCGCAAACCCCTTTGACTACTGTGATATTGTTACCTCGACAACTCATAAAAGTCTTCGAGGCCCTAGAGGTGGTATTATTTTTTACAGAAAGGGTTCAAAGCCAAGAAGGAGAGGAATGCTTTTGAATCAAGGTGATGGTAGTGATAGATATGACTTCGAGGAGAAGATAAACTTTGCTGTTTTCCCAGCTCTTCAGGGTGGACCACACAATAATCACATTGCTGCCCTTGCTGTAGCCTTGAAACAAGTGGCTACTCCTGAATACAAGGCATATATGCATCAAGTGAAGAAAAATGCTCAGGCTCTAGCATCTGCTTTATTGAGGAGAAATTTCAAACTGGTAACAGGGGGCACTGACAACCATTTGATACTTTGGGATTTAAGGACTCTTGGATTAACAGGTACACGCGTTTTCTTACTTTGTGTGTTTTATTCAGAAAAATTGAATGCCATCTTGTTGGCTGAATATTTTGAACTTCGGTTTGTTAGCTTTTGTTTTACATAACATGTTTGTTAGCTTTTGTTTTGCATAACACGCTATGTACTTGGAAAGATTTAACTGTCACAAGTCTCTATGCTCACATTGGATAAATAAAAACCAATTCAACTGTGTGATTCCCATTAAATTGTGTTCTGTTTCAATTGAAAGGGGATAATTAAATAAGAATTTGATGTTCTCTATTAACTAGTAAATCAATGTTGTTATGCAGTGTTCTAAAATGCGCTAGGTGCTAGTTGGGCGCCAGACTGGGGCCTAGCACCTAGGCGGAGCCTAGGAAAACTGCTGTTTTCAGCAATAATGCAACATAAACCTGCATTATTTTGTAACATTCGTTGCTTCCTCGCATTATTTTATGCTTTCATCTAATAGTAAGTTACAGACAAATCAAATTATTGTATTAACAATAATTTGGCCCATGGTGTTGTACTTTTCTTGATTTTTTTTTTTTCCATGAAAGTTCTCAATGAGGTTATTCGTAATAAGGTATGAGTAATGCCAATCGAGGAGAAGATGCGAGTGACTAGACTAAGATGGTTTGGTCATGTGAGAAAGAGACCAAGAGACGCTCCTGTGAGGAGAGTTGATGAAATGGAACAATTAGTCAAAAAAAGAAGTAGAGGCAGACTCAAGAAGACTTTGGGGGAGACATTAAAGTTTGATATGAAGTGTATGGGCTTAAATGAAGATATGACAAAAGACATAAATACATGAAAGTCTAGAATTCATATAGCCGATTCCACATAGTGGGATAAAGGCTGGATATGTTGTTGTTTCCTAGCAGTTGCCCATTCAATATGTGCTTTTTGACCAATGCTTTGCTTTGCTTTGGTCTCTCTCTCTCTCCCCCCAACTAAATTTCTCTGGTCTTCCAGATGAGTTCCATCTACCTAAGAAATTTCTCTCCCCTAAATTTCTCCAACAAATCCATTCTTCTCTGCTCCCTTTGTTCAATGACTACTACTGCAAGAGGCAAAGAGCCCGCCTCCTCTTCTGCTTCTCGGAGCGTTGGCAGCTATGACGTGTTCTTGAGCTTTAGAGGTTAGGACACTTGCTGGACCTTCATCGATCATCTCTACAGAACTCTTACAAACGTTGGATTTCGCACCTTTAGGGATGATGATGAAATCAAAAGAGGTTTCCCTTCCACTAGAACACACGGCTAACAATTGTTACGTTTTATGTCATATATTGTTGCGTTTTATGCACTTGTTTTCAAGTGTCAACAATTAGCATGATAACTTTCAGACTAGGTAGTTAGCACATTCAAAAGGTAATTCGCAACTCAGTACACTAGGATCCTGGTATTGCATGGTCTGGGAAAGTTCAGCACATATCTGGGTACTTGATGTGGAAGCCATGTGAGGAGTATGCTGCAATATGTGACAAACTTTTAATATGGTAGGACGTAGAGCAAAAATTAAAGACGTGTGAAAAATATGAGTGTAATCTTGAAGATAAGATTCTAGAGATATGATTAAGATGGTTTGGTCATGTGAGAAGAAGATCACTAGAGACTCCTATGAGGGGAGTTGATGAAGTAGTTAGCAAAAGAGGTAGAAGAAGACCCCCCCCAAAAAAAAAACCACCTTTGTGGGAGACATGTAAGTTTGATTTTAAGTATAAGGGCCTTACAAAACAAAAAGCAATGGATAGGAATTAATGAAAATTTAGAATTAATTTAGCTGATCCCACATAGTTGGATAAAGGCTTGATATGTTTTATTTTTTTGATTAGTGTTCTTAAATTTTAGTTCTGTAATCACCCTGGTATTTCTTGCCTACTAGCGAATGAGGGGACGGTTAAGGTGAGATGGAAGAAGTGTTTCTCAAAGTTATTGAATGAATATGTAAACAAAAATTACATTAAGACAAAAGGAAATGAGTTATATATTCTCTAGATGCATTTGTTTGGAAGAAGGGAATAAACCATAAAAAAGATGAACAATGGTAAATCAATTGGACTGAATAATTTCTTAACAAAGCCATGAAAATGCAATGGGACAAGAAGACATTTTGTGGTAAATGAAAATGTTCAATGTAATTTTTGAGTTGAGGGGTGCATGATGAATGGAGGGGCACTCTAGTGCTTATTTGTAAGAATGAAAGTTTTGAAAATTATGGAGGGATCAACTAATGAGTCACTGATGCAGAACCAAAAGAGCACAGGAACAAATTCGAGAACTCAATATCAAAGCCATCTGGAATAATCCATCCAAAAGGATTATACAGACTATTAATCCTAATGGAAACGTAATAAACCCTAATGGAAATATAATAAATAAAAGATTAACTGGAAACAAATAAGATATACCAATTTCCATATTTATGCCTAGAATAATACCTCCCAAAATATTTGCATCCATACACTCCCATCATCCGCACTATGAAACTCTGGGACTGGGTGATTGAGCAAAGGTTGATAATAGAATCTTAAGGTATCTTAACTCTAGGTGGTTTCATGCTTGTTAGTATAGAGTGGAAGCTATATACTTGCTGAGACACATTTGATGGAAAAGTCTAGAGATAAAATTCACAAAAAGTTTATGATAAAATCCCCAGAGAAGCCTTATGGCAGGTTTTAGAGAAGAAAAGAGTTCAAATTGCTTATATACATTTTTTTAAAGACATCTATCAGGAAGCAGAAACATGTTATAGAACTAGGGGTGAGCAATTGTTTTTTTGGGTCAGTTATTGGGTGGTTTGGGAACTGAACTGAATTAATCGAACTTATTTACAATGTAGCCAAACCTACCTGCAAGTATAATTAATTGAAGTAAAGTGGTTACCCTTTTCCATAGGCTTTGAGAGTAAACTAGCTGCAGTTCGTTATGTTTCTTTATTTTAATTTAGTGCCACATATCTGAGCATATTCTAATCTTTTGCGCTACATCTCCTCTGATAGGCAAGTCTTTTGAGAGAATATGTGAGATGTGCCGCATTACTCTCAACAAAGTTGCTATATTTGATGATAATGGTGCCATCACGCCTGGAGGTGTAAGGATTGGTACGTGAATACCTTTTTGAGATGGAATTCCCAAATCATAGTACCTTGTTTTTTTGGTTTTTTTGGTTTATGTGAGGTGTCTGTCTTGTTTTGACATTTGTGTTTGTGCGTTCAGGTACTCCTGCCATGACTTCAAGAGGTTGTCTAGAGGGTGATTTTGAAATAATGGCTGGCTTCCTCCATAGAGCTGCACAGATAACGTGTGCAGTGCTTAAAGAACATGGGAAGTTGCAGAAAGCCTTCCCAAAGGGTCTTCAGAACAACAAAGATATTATTGAGCTCCGGACATGTGTTGAAAATTTTGCAACTCAGTTTGCAATGCCGGGTTTGGATGCATAAAACATGCTTTGAAGATGCATACAATGAATTTTCGCCTTGCACAGCCGAGGGACATGCACTTGCTCATGGTAACAATTACGGAATCTACTTCTGTTCTTAAGTTTGCACCTTCCCCATAGATTGTTTTGGTCCAGGAAACTACAGTTACCACATCAAATTGTCGTTGCCCAGTTCAACTGGAGCGTGCAAGTGCATTGTGCACATCCTGAGATTTGGTAAAGCGGTGATGTGGGTTCTGTACATACCATGACTTCATGGTCTCCGTAATTTTTGGAGAGCTTATTAAATATATATGAAGATGATACAGAAGCTTCAAACCTGATGAGGCCTTATGGTGATACTTCCTTTGAACTTTAAACAGAATTTAAAAATGATTTTGAATGCACAGCATCATTTTTTCGTAATTGTCATGTAGTTTTCTCAAGATCCATGTTGGATTCAGATATTGGAATTTATTTTTCGTTTAATTTTTTGGGGTTATGTCTTGGTGTAAAAAAGGAGTGCTGTAACTTATTACCGTGTTATTTAATTAGGATCGCTTGCACCTTGATTGATGCCCCCCCCCCCCCCCCGGGGTTCCTCCTCCACGAGAGGCTGGAAAAAAGACGCAAACAAACTGAGTAGACAGTGTTATTGATCCCGAGATGGGGCCCTGTTTAGACAGTGATATTGATCCCGAAATCGGGCCTAACAGGGAGACTGATTGCGCACAATACCAAGAACACCCTTACCCCGTTCGGCCCATATTTCAGAATCAATGGCAAAATGACCAAAACACCATTGCAGGCAAGGGGTTTTTGGTCATTTTTGTGCTGTCCGTCTCTCCTTGTTCAGCCCCCTATTTTAGAAGTAATATTTTTATTTATTTCCGATTTTACAGTGAGATCTTGTTGTCGTTGCCATAAAATATGCAGTACGCAATAATTGTTTTGAAGTATGCCAGTTGTGGGGTGTCCGGATTCATCAATTGTTGTACTGAATGACGATGATGATGTTTGTGGTAATTATACCTGTTACTGCAGCTCACAGTGCTAGACTGCTAGTCTATGCTGCATTACCAACCCATCAATATATGTGGATAAAAAGTTCTCAAGGGAACGCGCTTGAATGTGAGAATGATTTATGTTGACGAAGCATCTATTTATTTTCAAGTTTGTTCATTAAAGAATTAAATAAATGGCCGAGGAATGGATGCAAACTATGTGAACTTTGATCGTATAAAAAACCCAGCAATTAAAACAGGGAGTCCACCAGTAGGTGAACTCCACTATCAGTTCAGCAACAAATTTGGAAGCAGACAAATGCTTCCAAACAGCAGAAAAACTGCTCTTCTTTCTACTTGTGTTTTCAAACTCAAAACCAGGAATCCCGTTGTTGTACTCTCTCTCTCTCTCTCTCTCTCTCTCTCTCTCTCTCTCTCTATTACAGACTGAAATTAATGTGAATTAGGCAACTTAAAAGCTGGGTGTTAGCTTAAAGTTGCCTGCTGGCCTTCAAACAAAATGAAAAGGTTTCTTTACTTTTACTTAATATTCATTGACAATTCTGTCATAATCCCACATGGCTTTTAGATTTGTCATCAGGGCAGGGAACATCATTTCCTTTAATTTTGATATGATCTTCTCTTTTACTTGATCTGAAAAGAAGTATCTTCTGGTTCTCTGGCTTGAGCTTCTTGTATCTAAGATTTTTGTTGCTTTTGTCTTGCCTTCCTTGACAATGTTTCTATATAATATTATTGGAATTACATTTGTTTATTCTTTTTCCAGTTTCCTCTCTTTGGTTGTTGCCTTGGGAATCTCAACTTTTCATTAATTGCCAAAATGAAGGAACTATTATCGGAGACTCGAATTGTTTTTGAATACTAATGTTGTGGACAAAACAAGAAAGAATCAATCTCTCTTCCGTATTGCACAAGAACTTGTTCTTTGGGTGAGAAAATATGGCTTTCTAATGAAGCTATCCTTTGTCTATTATATATTCCTCCTGTTTCTTCTTTTCGGATAAGAGATAACAATCTTGCTTTTCTTGAAAGGAAAGAATCATATTCCCTTTGGTTAAGAATTTTCATTCCTGGCTTCTTCTGGGAAACTTCCTCTCAACGGAGAAAGTACTCATTATCATAGTGATATTACTGTCATTTCACTTGTGTGGAGCTTTAACATCCCATCTGAGCTTCAAAATCATAACCAAACATGAACACAAAAGAAATGTAAGAGATGAAAAGCTTAAAACTACACCATCAACTGATTAATTTCCTACACTTAAAATTTCTCTCTTCATATGGCTGCAAAAGGAAATCTCTCTCTACCTTTGTGTGCACATGTCCAAAAACTTCTTCCTACCTTCTACTATTTCATCAAAGAGATCATCAAGCTGCATGATTACACTCTCAGCCCCACACTTCAATATCCCAAAGCAAGACTTCAAGTTCTCAACCTTTTCATGGACACGAACATCTGCTCCGTACTCCACAATCCTCTGCAATTCTTCTTTCAGCTCTTCCATAGCTTCTCTGGCTCTTCTGAACTCATAAAGAAGAATACCTCTGTGCCCATTAGTCTGGTTTATCTCAGCTGTTACTCTTTGGTGCAATCTTGCAGTAGAAACCATAAATGCAGAGCCAAACATCACATTTCCTTCATAGCATCCATGGGAGAAGCTTGTTCCAGGCCAGCAGTAGACAAGGCCATTGAACAAAATCATCACTAGCAATGAGCTCACGTTCCTCATTGCATAGAGAACACCTCTAAAGCCGTTGAAAGCATTGAGCTTGGACTCAATAGTGTATATACTCTCATCAAGCCTTACTGATAATGGCTCAATTCTTGTCTCCATTATGCTTCTATTCTCCTCCTCCAATCCCACCACTTCCCTTTGGCAACCAGTGATCAACCTAATAACCTGTCAAAAGGACACAGAATAAGTAATGATATAACCTCTTAATCTGTTAGGTGAAATTTAATTGTCTTGAAAAGGCCTTGGTTGGGTTGAGTTGAGTTGACTGGAATGAGTCGTTGACCTGTCGTAAAAATTGTGGTGTTATCACAGGGCGATCATCAATGGAGGAAGCTATGCTGATACCGGCAGAATAGAAACTTTCCATGTTTGATATTCCAGCTTTTAGGACATGGCAGGCTTCCCAGAGCCTTGAGCTCTCATCCATGTACTCATCCAGCCATTTTCCTCCAACAGGCAAGTGAAGCTTTTGCACTAAAATGGCTAATTGGCCATGAAAGGACCTGAGGGAGGAGAGAACAAGCTTGAGGAAATGGATTGAGATGAAGTTGGAGGAGGAGAAAGTGCAGTCCAGATCATCAAGGCCTTGTGTGAGGGAGTTGTAGAAGCCATTGACAGGAGAGGAGGAAGAAGAATGATTCATTGTGGGAAAGAAAAGGCGATATGGAGATTGATATAGATATTTAAGTGGAAGGAGAAGAGAGGAAGTTGAGAGTGAGTATGGTGGCTTAGGAGCTCAGGCTTTGAAAAAGGATTTGATTGTTGGCTGCAATCATGGCTGCTTCCTGCAGAGCGGAGAAGATGATTGGGAACCTGCCAATCTCATTCTTTAACTGGCAGAATATATGGAGAAGAAAAGGTGGAGAGAGAGAGAGAGAGAGGTGTCTGGGCCATAATTCAAAACTAATAAAAAAGAAGGAACAGAATCAATTACGCAACAGCTTGATGAGTTATTTTTCAGAAATGTGGAAGCTTTTGTTCATTCTGCAGCCTCTCAAAGGAGCTTTTCATACATGTGCATCCTGATTAGGGGAAGAACCTTTAATCTTTAATGCTTCGCAGCTCTTTTGTTGTGATTATGTTGGCTTTTGTGGCTCTATACTTTGACTACTCTGACTCAGATTCTTCTTCTTCTTCTTCTTCTTCTTCTTCTTCTTCTTCCACTTTTATTTGCTTCCTTCTCAAACATACAACCTTTTTTGCTTCCTTCAGCTTCTCTTCTCTTTTACTATCCCCTCTCCCATAATCCATCTCTTCCAATCTTAATTTTTTAAGCGATGTGTTTTCTTTATAAACACTGATATCCAACAACAACATAATAACATATCCAGCCGTTATCCCACTATGTGGGGTTGGCTACATGAATTCTAGACTTCTATGTGGGTTACATCCCAACAGATAGTTTGTCTAGAATTCATATTTGGATCCGATTAGGTTTTACGCTGGCTGTCGGCTACCTAACGCAACCCTCCTCCTTTATCCGGGCTTATAAACATTTTGTCTAACAAAGGCAAAATGGGTATTTCACTCACTGGCCCTTAGCTTAGTTGATTGACCTGATCTTTTTGTTCAAATATCATTATTCTTTCTTTATTAAAAAATAAAAACCATTATTGCAACTACATAAAAACTAAAAAAAGCCATCAATCTCGTTATATTTCCTTCACAAAAATACAATCTTTCCCTTTTTATTTTGGTGGGGATTGGGATGGGGATGGGGATGGGGATGGGTACGGATTCCATGGGTGTTTTGAGTATAGACATTAAATAAACTTTCCCTTGTTCAAGAAGTGGATACATTGGTTTGTCAAAATGAATTTGCAGTTGGAAGCTAAAGGGCACGTCCATGTGCAGCCCACCCAGTTTGGTTGCTTTCAGTGATATGCCCAAAGGCTCAAGGTTATTTTTTTAATTATTATTTAAACAATGGAAAGAAAGATGCATGAGATTGTTAGGGGATATTAGAGAAAAGTGCAGAAAACTCTGGTAACTTCCAAACAAGACCACCATAGAAACTTATCAGGATCCTTCATCTTCACCACTCGTAACTGTCCACAAAAAATATGGGCATAAAAGTACAAAGTATTTTTTTTTCTTTTTTTTTTTTGTGCCATATTCAGAAACTCCAACAACCCCCCCCCCCCCCCCCAGTGACAATGCTAAGTAATAATTTACTATCTTGAATGTCCTATGCAGATAGTCTACAATCTCCAAAAGAGTCTTTGCAATTGGAAGACTTCCAATTATGTCAGTTGCTACCATGTACTATCAAGTTCCATACATTCTTTCTTCACCCTTTTAACTGCAAAAATACAAGGGAGGGGGGTCACACCATGGGCAAAATTTGGTTGCCGAGTCCTGTTTTGAATAATGAGGTTATGCCTCGTGAATTTATATCTGCATGGAGAGACTGGCTTCAAACAACGTTGTCATTCTGCAGTCTCTATGAGGTCGTCTTCATGGTCCATGCATTTGTTCCCCTCATTCTGGACCAAAAATGTTCAGATCTTCAATAGCAGAATCGCGCCCTCACGCGAGATCACGTTCACAACTCTGACCTGGATTCAAGGTCTTCATCAGGGGGTTGGGGACTGACGTTTGTGCTTCACTTGGAGATGCCACTTGCTCCTTTGGATCAATATCTTCACCTAGGATTTTTGCAGTGAACCGTCTTGCTTCATTATCCAGCTCTGTCCACTCTGAAATAATTCTTCTAGCACCCTTCAAGAGAGTAACAAGACAATATCAAAAGTAGAATGAAAAAGACAAGGAAAAAAAATAAAAACCACCAAGGTGCAAGACTGGCTGGCTTGTAGAGGAGGTAGGTCTTTGAAATCGTTGAAGTCAGATTTTTCTAGATACTCCTAAGTTAGATTAGAATATTTGTAATGATATTTGGCTGTGGAGGGTTAGTAAAAGGAATGGATGTCCTTGTTTTATGGAAAGTTTATTGTAAGGATTGTTAAAGGGAAAGTTGTAATAGGTATGGCCCCTCCTTAAATCATGGGATTATGTCTTTTGTGTATATATATCAGCAAGTATCAATGAGGCATTATTAAGTTATGAGAAACAACAAAGTGTGCTCCTTCCTTTCTATGCTATAATTCTAACAAATGGTATCAAAGCTGTCTTCTTGAGGGATCTGTGAGGAAAATTCTGAGAGTGTTTGTGAGATGAGAGATCAAACACTTGAGAGAGTGAGATGGCTTCTAGCAATTTTCTAGGGACGGGTCCTCCAATGTTTACAGGAGAAAATTGTCACATATGGGTGATAAAGATGAAGGCATACCTCAAGGCTTTGAATCTGTGGGATGTAGTGGAAATAGGAGCAGATCCTCCGCTTTTGCCGCCTAATCCAACAATGGCTCAGATTAAGAATCATGAAGAACATAAAGCTAAACAGCCAAAGGCTCTCACATGCATTCATTCAGCACTGTCAGATGTTATCTTCACCAGAATAATGACATGTGAAAGTCCTAAGGAAGCATGGGAAAAGCTAAGATCAGAATTTTAAGGAAGTGACAGGGTAAGGGCTGTTAAACTCCTAACTTTAAAACGTGAATTTGAAATGCTAAGGATGAAAGAAGGTGAAACGGTGAAAGATTATTCTGCTAAGCTCATGGAGCTTGTAAATAAGATAAGGTTATTTGGAGAGACCTATGAAGATATAAAGGTGGTAGAAAAAATTCTTATCAATCTGCCATCAAGATTTGAGTCCAAGATTTCAGCCATTGAGGAATCTTGTGATCTCAAGACTTTAACCATTGCTGAGCCGATTAGTAAACTGCAAGCACAAGAGCAGAGAACAAGTATAAGGGAGGAAGAAGTATCTGAAGGGGCATTTCAAGCTAGGCATAAAGGGAAATAGCCTGCTAAAGACTCAAAACAGCTTGCATCAAACAAGAGAGGTAAAGGAAAAGATACTATGGGGTCCAAGGAATTTGGAAAAAAATGGCAAGTTTCCACCGTGCAACACTTGTCAAAGGACCAATCATCTGGAGAAGGATTGTTGGTACAAAGGAAAACCTTAGATAGAATGTAGGTTTTGCAAAAAGCCTAGTCACATAGAAAGAAATTGTAGGGCCAAGCAAAGTCAATCTCAAGGTCAGTCTACACAACAAGCAAATTTTGTAGATGAGCAGGAGAATGAATCTGCTAGTTTGTTTATGGCTTTCCAGGAAACACAAAACTTCTATAAGCATACTTGGTTTATTGATAGTGGCTGCACTAGTCACATGTCCAAAGATGAGCAGATTTTTTCCAATTTAGATAGATCTGTGAAGACAAGAGTAAAGCTTGGAAATGGACAGGTGGTTCAAGCAGAAGGAAAGGGTTCAGTGGCAGTAAACACTAAGCAAGGTACTAAATACATTCATGATGTGCTATTTATACCTTGTTTAGCTCAGAATTTATTAAGTATAGCTCAAATGCTTGCAAATGGGTACTCATTATCATTTAAAGGGAAATTCTGCTATATTTATGATCCTCATGATTGCTTGATTGTTAAAGTGGTTATGGTTGATAAGGCCTTTCCTTTAAACTGGAATGTTGTTGGTGATAGTGCTAATTTTGCAAAGATTGATGAATCTGTGGTATGGCACAGAAGGTATGGGCACTTTAATTTGGCTATTTTGAAATATATGCAAGCAAATGACTTAACCAGGGACCTACCTGAAATCCAGGTGACTAGTGATGTGTGTGGTTCTTGTCAACTTGGAAAAATGCATAGACAAACATTTCCTGTTAGTGCAACATGGAGAGCTAAGGAGAAATTAGAGTTGGTGCACACTGATGTTTGTGGACCAATGAGCACAGAATCATTAAGTCAAAACAAGTATTTTGTGCTCTTTATTGATGATTTCACTAGAATGACTTGGGTATATTTCTTGAGAAGCAAAGGGGATGTCTTTTCTGTGTTTAAGAAGTTCAAGATTATGGTTGAGACTCAAAGTGGATGCAAGTTGAAGGCTTTGAGGTCTGATAATGGGAAGGAGTATACTTCTCACGAATTTGAGAGGTTTTGTGCAGATTTGGGTGTTAGTCATCAACTAACAGTAAGCTACTCACTACATCAAAATGGAGTTTCAGAGAGGAAGAACATAACTGTTGTGGAAATGGCAAGGTGCATGATGGTGGAAAAGAATTTGCCTTTGAATTTCTGGGCAGAGGCTGTTCATACAACAGTGTATTTACTCAACAGGCTGCCCACAAGTTTAGTGGATGGGAAGACTCCAGTGGAAGCTTGGTCAGGGTTAAAACCAATAGCCAAACACTTGAGGACATTTGGTTCAATTTGCTATGTCCATGTGCCCTCTGCAAAGAGAAGCAAGCTAGATCAAAAAGCTGAAGTAGGAATTATCTTGGGCTATTCATCCATGTCAAAGGGCTACAAGATTTATAATATGCAAAGTCAAAAAGTTTATGTGAGCAGGGATGTGGTGATTGATGAGTCTCTACATTGGAATTGAGACAAAGGTCTTGCTAAAAAAGATAAAGTTTTCTTGCAAAAAACTAAAGGGAAATCTGATTCACCACAACTTTCTGTTTTGACTTCTAGAATGAATTCTGACAAGGCTACTGATTCCCCTCCTGATTCTAATATTCTCAAGACAAAATCATTGTCTGAGGTATATGAGAAATGCAATTATGTAGCCTTGGAGCCTTCCTCCTTTGCTGAAGCAGTAAAGTATGAAGAATGGAGATTGGCAATGCAGGAAGAGAGTGATATGATAGAGAAAAATAATACTTGACAGCTTATGGACAGACCTGAAGCAAGAAATGTGATAGGGTTGAAGTGGATTTTCAGGACAAAGTTGAATCCTGATGGCTCTATTTACAAGCACAAGGCTAGACTTATTGTCAAGGGATATTCACAGCAAGTTGGTGTAGATTATGGTGACACGTTTGCACCAGTTGCAAGGCATGAAACTATAAGGTTGTTATTAGCTTGGTTGTTAACTTGAAATGGGAAGTGTATCACTTGGATGTAAAGTCAGCATTCTTGAATGGTGAGCTACATGAGGAGTTATTTGTTGAGCAACCAAAAGGGTTTCAGGTTTCAGGGATGGAGAACAAGGTTTACAAGTTACAAAAGGCTTTGTATGGCCTGAAACAAGCTCTTAGAGACTGGTACAATAAAGTAGACTCACACCTGCTGCATTGTGGTTTCACAAGAAGTGAAAATGAAGCTACACTCTATGTTAAAAGGTTTGAAACTAGAAAATTGTTAATCTTATCTATCTATGTTGATGATATGTTAGTAATTGGAAGTAATTCAAGGCTGATTGCTGAATTCAAGAAGGAAATGGAAGCTGTATTCGAAATGTCAGACTTGGGGCTTATGATCTACTTTCTAGGGATGGAGATTAGCCAATCATCAGCTGGCATCTTCATTTCCTAAAGAAAGTATGCACTTGATTTGTTGAAGAAGTTTAATATGGAAAGGTGTAAATCTGTTGCTACACCTCTGGCTCAAAATGGAAAGTTGTTAAAAGTAGAAAAGTGTGAAGATGTGGATCCTAGCCATTATAGAAGTTTGGTGGGAAGCCTCTTGTATTTAACTGCTTCAAGACTAGATATCATGTTTGCAGCAAGTGTGTTGTCCAGGTATATGCAATCACCTGGTCAAGTTCATTTAGGGGCAGCTAAAAGAGTCCTAAGGTATGTCAAAGGTACTTATGATTTTGGAATTTGGTATATAACATCAAAAAATGGAAAGTTGCAAGGGTTTTCTGATAGTGATTGGGCAGGATGCCTTGATGACATGAAAAGCACCACTGGTTATGTATTTTCTATGGGTTTAGGAGTTTTTTCATGGGTTTTAAGGAAGCAAGATGTTATTGCTCAGTCAACTGCAGAAACAGAGTACATGGCTACTGCTAACCAAGCCATTTGGTTAAGGAAGGTTTTGGCAGATTTGTTTCAAACTCAACATGAAGCTATTGTCATTCAAGTTGACAATAAATTAGCCATTTCAATGACTAAAAATCCAGTGCAACATGGGTGTACAAAGCACATAAATGTCAAGTTTCATGCCATCAAGCAAGCTGAAAAAGAAGGTGAAGTGCAACTCATTTATTGTAGCTAAGAAAACCAACTTGCAGACATTATGACTAAGTCACTTGTAGCTGGAAGGTTTGAAGATTTAAGGGTCAAACTGGGAGTCTCCAAGAAAAATCATGAGGAGGAGTGTTGAAGTCAGATTTTTCTAGATACTCCTAAGTTAGATTAGAATATTTGTAATGATATTTGGTTGTGGAGGGTTAGTAAAAGGAATGGATGTCCTTGTTTTATGGAAAGTTTTTTTGTAAGGGTTGTTAAAGGGAAAGTTGTAATAGGTATGGCCCTTCCTTAAATCATGGGATTACATCTTTTGTGTATATATCTCAGCAAGTATCAATGAGGCATTATTAAGTTCTGAAAAACAACAAAGTGTGCTCCTTCCTTTCTATGCTATAATTCTAACAGAAATTACTTCTTACCTGTAGCTTTGGTTCCTTTGTCATGGGATTGTTACACAGATCTATGGTTTTCGCCTTGGGTTTTGTGGCATTACCACACCAAGATTCACACCATAGCCATTCCTAGGGGAGCGAAAAGATGTGTACCGCATGCTGAGCATAGTTTGGAAGATCTTGAATCATACAAATGGCAAAGGAATTAATATTCATAAATGAAACAGATTCCAGGGTGGGGGAATCTCTTCGGCAATTCTTATAAGAAAAAAATATGTTTCATAAGAAAGGGATACAATAGGACCAATGACCATTTCTATGGGCCATCTAGATGCATTGCATCACACTTCTAAGGAAGAAGGAATTTGGATAAAATTCACATGAGTGATAAATGCAAAACTGAGATTGAAGCATGGGTTGCAATGATGAAAACAAATACTTGCCTGATCCAGATTGGAAAGACTGTTTGGATCCTTGCTAAGGTTTTCGTAGAATACTCTTAAATTATCTCCTGCAACAGTTCCTCGGAATTTGACCAAATCCATTATGTATAGAGCACTGGAAGTGGGATACCAATATAAGTTTGCAGCTCTTATGTAAGAACATGTAAGCAGTAAAGTGAACAAAGAAAGCAGATACCTACCTTATGTGATATGGTTTTCCTCGTAAATGTTCCTTCCAGAAACCCTATTAAAGAGAAGTCACATGAATTTAAGCTACAGTCTATCAGCACATGTTTCTTGAGGTCTTCCATGTCTTTGTAAAAGAAATGAAGAAGAAAAGAAAAGTTTCAGTACATACTTGTCTCCAAAATCGATAGCCATCCATGTCCTTATTGTTGTCACAGAAAGGAGTATAAGCAAGAGGTCTTCCTTTTATATCCATGTCATAGAGTTCTCCCATGTCAGCCCGGACAACCTGATCAACATCAACAAATATAACCTAAAAAGAAAAGATAGAAATTGTCGAGACCTATTAAAAATAGAGATGCATGAGAACTAGGAAGAAATAAGCAACAAGGTAGCACAATCACTTGATGCAGGATTCAACTATCAAATACCTTCTCCAAGGAAAGTGGAAAAATAACATCAAGAAATAGGATTTTATACGCCCAGATGATTTGCTGTTTTTCTTTTCTTTTTATGCAACCAGGTAGGCCATTTATAGGTAATTAATTCATAGTCAAAACCATAGTCTCTCGCCATATGTGGAATCACATCCTGTAAAAAATGTCATGAACGAAAGATTACTTGCATGTTACCCAATCCAATTATAAGCTCCTGAATCATTGAAATAACATACAAAAATGTAAAACAACAGAAATGGTTTGTCCAAGAAATATTAAGACCTTGAATTGTGGAGAAAGGTAGTTCTTTATAAACCAGAACTTTACTGGTCCATGAGTGTTCTTCAGAACACTTAGGATCATGATCTTCAAAAGGTGTTCATATCTGTAGAAGAAAGGAAAAGTATGTAATCATTGGTAAATAATTACTTTCTCCACTAATTGTGTTTCTTACAGAAGAAAAAAAAAAATCATACCAGCTCTCTCTACTCCATGACAACTTTCTTTAACTTAATACAACATGCCCACTCAAGGACAGGGAAGGGGAAGAATAATTCCTTATAACCTTGTTTCCTTTTCTTTTAATTGTGTTTCTTACTGAAGAAAAAAAAATAATCACACCAGCTCTCTCTACTCCATGACAACTTTCTTTAACTTAATACAACATGCCCACTCAAGGACAGGGAAGGGGAAGAATAATTCCTTATAACCTTGTTTCCTTTTCTTTTGCTAAGTAAGTGAATACATAAAATAAAATAGCCAAAAAGTAGGGTGAACCCCATAAAAAGAAGAACAATAACTCCTTATAACAACAACTTATCTCCTTCTCCATCCCCTCTTCCCCAAAAAACAGAACGGAAAAAGAAAACACTTGGGCAGAACCAATAAACAGGGTCACAAGAGAAACATAAATGGACTGGATAGGGGAGAAGAAACTCACAAGTGCCCAGACGCTATGGAAAATATATTAATTGTCTTCCCATGTCGCACCCCAGTTCCGTGCTCCTAAAGAATACAAGTGTCACCCTTCTCAAAGATTATACCAATACAGTTGAAGACAAGATTAAGGGGTTTGGCCACCAGGAATCGTTTAGAAACAAGCAGAAATGTTGGAGATCATAAAGAGTGATTGCAGATTTTAAGGGCTGTCAATCACTCTTTATGATCTCCAACAAGAAATAGTAATGAAAAGAGAATTTTTATGATGATCAGACATAAGAAATGATTGAGATCCAGAAGGCATATATACATATATAAGGGTGATTTTTTAATAAATAAAGAAGAGAGAAAATCACCACTGAAGTGCTTTGACTCTTCTTATGCTGCTCACTGCCACCAATAAAACCAGAAGCCCTTTTTAAGAAATTAGAGTTCCAACTGTTCTGGTTTCCCTGTATTACCAAAGAATGTGTAAGATCCAATGTTCTGAAACATCTAGTAAACATTAGATACTAGCAATTGGATGAAACATGTTCACTAGGGGTAAGTTCTGACTTTTTTCTTCTCTTGTGAATGGATGCCATCATCAGAAGAAACCAACAATTTCTCATGCTCTTTTCCCTTCTTCTTCACTACTTCCAGGTGAACCACTTTGCCCCGCAAATCATTGATAGTGATACGTTTCGACAAATGAATGTCTTTATTTCCCTCACCATCTTCTTTCAAAGCATAAAGCTCAGAACTTCGACCTGGAGCAAGCTGCAGGTACCAAACCCCAGGAGAAACTTTCATTTGCCAATATCCCAAATTGGCCATCACAATGGTATCAACCATGTGTGGTCTACTCTTACTTCCAAGGATAAGCTGAAGGCCTTGGAGAGGTTCACGATCTTTCTCCGAACAATGACCTGGTTATGATGGCCCATCAATTAGAAGGTTTTATTACTGGAAAGAACTACCACAGTGTTGCAAGCTGTAGAACTGTTTAAGCAAATACAAGCGATATGTAAAATACCTAAATTGCAACGGAATATTCGAATCTGATTTGCCTAACAACCGTAGAAGAAAACTATAATAGCTTTCTTATCCGTCCACCCTTTGTCCGTCCAAGGCTCGAATGGTGATGCTGAAGACAGTATATGAGCGATCAGAAACTAATTCTGATTGTTGTTATTTTTTCATTAGGCTCTATGTCTATTTATAGGTATCACACAGATACAGATAGACATATCCCTATAGGAATTTGAATCTAATTCAAATTCCAATTACTTATCCCATTATATTGTTAAAATTCAAATGCTAATGAATTTGAAACAAATTCAAAATCATAACATTTATCTTTATCATTAGGGAACTTATCCCAATGTAAAAACAATTCTAACAATCTCTCACTCGGGTACATGGGATAATGCTCAACTCATCTCCTCATACAGGACGTCAAGGGGTGCGACCTTGATGACAATGATAAAGAGTACTATATCAAACAATTACTAATGCCAACATAGTACTGTTGCAAAAAGAAATAAACGAGGGCAATGCCATCTATGCCTTAGATAATAAATAACACATCTATCAAATCTTCCAATCTCTCTAAAGGAACTCTAAACAACATTTGATCATCAATCGAAGTTCTTGCACTCATGATCATCACACAGATGATCGTCCGGACTATGAGTTGCAAAACTTACATGATGTGGTATAAATTACCTTTCCCAAAATTCGAAAGAATCCATCTCTTGGTTAAACCACTTGCCCAGACATGGCCCGCCTAGCTGCTTTCTTGCTAGCCAATTGGGTGACATGGTAAAGTAGTGTAATTGAATCTCAACTTCATGAAACAATTTTAGGCCAGAAGGCATATGTGAATAGGGTCCCACGCAGTGATAGAGAGAGAACAATCTTGTCACTTCCCTATAGCGGTTGTACAAACGCATGCTGTATGATGTGCATGCTATGGTGGAGCTCCCACTAATCAAGGATGTCACACTCAAAACACCGTACAGATGTCGACCCAGTCACCACATAGGCACTAGCCTGAGTCACTCAACTCATGAGTACTCACATCCTGCTATTCTCAGGCTTAATATGGAATTCAGAATATATCCATATTCGACTTCTTTAAATAAGTCTCATCTTAGCCGCACTAAGGCGACAATAACAATCTTGGATACCCCTCATGTATCAAGGCACTTACACTGACCACATAGGTCCAAGAGTAAGTTGTCTCATCCTGCACACCACACAGGTGTCAGGGCGATCGTCCGCATGAGTAGACCGATCCTAGCCTGGTGACATTCACGAACATGTGCAATTATTTTCTTATTTTCCATATCAACAACACAATGTCATATAATGAAAACAGAAAAGAGATAACAAATATCCATCAAATAAGATAACAAATATCCATCAACATAAATCAAAATGAATGTCATAAATAGTGATCAAATGTAGAACTCAAATTCTAGGTAATCCCATACGCCTCACATGGGATTCAAATACATTCCTGTTAAGTGGCTTTGTCAATGGGTCAACCAACATTTCAGCGCTAGGAATATAACTCAAAATCACTTCGTTGTCTCTGATCAATCCTCTAATGTAGTGATATCTTCTTCTTATGTGCTTTCATCTATCATGAAATTTGGGGTCATGTGCGAATTGCATCGCAGCGGTGTTGTCGATACGAATTTCGACAGGTACATTAGCCTGAGCTGTTACCCCGAGTTCTCGAAGGAAAGCACTAAGACAGGATGCATGTCTTCCAGCTTCTGAGCTAGCCACATACTCTGCTTCCATGGTCGACTGAGCAACACAATCTTGCTTCGCCAAGAAATAGAGCCTCCACCAAGAGTGAAAACATATGCTGATGTGGAGACATTATCATCTTTATCTCTGCCAAAATCAGTATCAGTGTAACCACGTACTTTCATATCTCCACCTTGGAAAACTAGAACATAATCACAAGTACCACGTAGATACCTCATGATTCTCTTGACAACTCTCCAATGTATCTCACCAGGATTACTTTGGTATCTGCTTACTAGCCCAACGACAAAGCAGATATCAGGACGAGTACACTTCATAAGGTACACGAGACTCCTAACAGCACTGGCGTATGGTTTCTTTTTCATTAGTTTCCTTTCTTCTTCTATTTTAGGGCACTGACTGGTACTCAAGGTGCAACCCTTATCAACTGGAGTATCAACTGGCTTTGAGTTATCCATATTAAACAGTTCAAAGATCTTACAAAGATAAGTCTCTTGAGACAAACTCAAAAGCCTCATTGAGCGATCCCTCGAGATCTTAACTCCGAGGATATAACTTGTTTCCCCTAAATCCTTCATCTCAAAGACAGAGGATAACCATTTCTTAATGGTGTTGATCATCTCCAAGTTGTTTCCAACCAATAAGGTGTCATCTACATATAAGGACAAAATCAAGAACCCATCTTTTGTCCGTTGGATATACACACAATGATCTTCCTCCAACATGGTCAAACCAATAGAGGTAACGACTTCATGAAACCATAGATACCATTGTCTAGACGACTGTTTAAGACCATATATGGATCATTTGAGATGGCACACTTTGCCCTCTTGCCCTCCAGTAACAAAATCGATAGGTTGATCCATATATATCTCCTCGTCTAGTTCTCCATTGAGAAATGCTGTCTTGACGTCCATCTGGTGTAGCTCAAGATCTAAATGAGCGACAATGGCTAGAATCACGCGAATAGAGTCAAATCTCACTACAGGAGAAAACGTCTCTAAGAAATCTACACCCTCCATTTGGGTGTCGCCCTTCGCGACCAACCAGGCTTTATACTTGTCAATCGATCCATCAGCTCGGCGTTTGATTTTCAAGACCCACTTATTACCAATCGCCTTTCTATTTGGTGGAAGATTAACAAGTTCCCACACCTTGTTCTTATCCATTGAGTCCATTTCCTCTTTCATAGCAATCAGCCATTGATCTCGGTTTGGGGAGGTTAAGACTTCTTCATAAGAAGTCGACTCACTGTCATTTGACATAGCACACATAAGTACCCTTCCCTCAATATCATCAAAATGACGACGAGGGATAAGCCCACGCTGGCTGCGTCGAATTACTTGAGTTTCTGAAGTATTGTCTATGGGTTCACTCCCACTAACTACAGGAATTCTCCCATTGACAAAAGACACTTCCTCTTGTAACTCATACAATTGGGAGTCCTTATCAACCTCACCAATTCTTGGGAAGTCATCCTCAAGAAACTCCACATCCCGAGATTCCGTCTCAGTCAAACCCCCACTAGGGTGTTCACCATACATGACGTATCCTTTTGAACCTGCAGGATACCGAATGAACACCTTCTTCTTGGCTCTTGGTCCAAGTTTTCCATACTTGTGGGACGTGCTATGAACATATCCAGCTGATCCCCAAGGCCGCAAGTGATCCAAGTTTGGACTTCTTCTAGTCCATAACTCATAAGGGGTAGAAGACACGGTTTGCTTGGAACACGATTAAGAATGTAGGCTGCAGTCAACAACGCATCTCTCCAGAAACTAATCGAGAGATTCGCCCGCGCCAGCATCGATCTAACCATTTCTAACAAAGTCCTATTCTGGCGTTCTGCAACACTATTTTGTTGCGGAGTGCCAGGAATGGTTAAGTGTCGAACTATACATTTTTCCTCACATAGACTTCTAAACTGATCAGAAAGATATTCACGACCTCTATCGATTCAAAGAGTTTTTAAGCTCTTATCTATCTGATTTTCAACCTCATGCACAAAACATCTGAAGCAATCTAAAGCTTCTGACTTGTGAGAAATCAGATATACATAATCGAAACGTGAATAATCGTCTATGAAGGTAATAAAGTATGATGCACCATGATGTGCCCTCGTATTCATAGGACCGCATATGTCGGAGTGTACTAACTCCAAAGGACAAGATACACGGGAAGCCTTACCAAAAGGTTTCCTCTTGGTCTTATGTGACGCCCCGTCCCCACTATCGGGTGTCACCATAATGTCAGTAGGTCCTGCTCCAGAGGCCGGCTATGCCCTAATAACAGAGGGATAAAATAACGTGGGCGTCTTGGGTGGGGTCCAGGCTTCGCCGCCTCCGGCCATCGAGAACTTGAGGTCTAAGACTCATTTGCAGCAAAAGGACACTCGAGTCTCGAATTTGACCTATGCCTTATGAGCTGATAAATTACAATTAAGGTATAACATAATTTGTTCACACAAAGCTCATTAAAAGTAATAAGTCCAACTGGAAAATACAAACAACGTTCAACACAACCTCAAAATAATTACATGACAGACACGAGTTACTAGGTCGCATTCCCATCATGGATTGCCATTCTCATCATTCAGCTGGTCTTCGGCATACACCGCCTTCCCTTTACCGGACCCCGAACTATCTGTGTGGTTAGTGGGAACGAAAGGGGTGAGTCCTAGGACTCAGTAAAGGTAATATGCAATGCAGTAAATTATTTAGCATGACATCATAGATAAATATGAAGTGCAACATGCATGCAAGTCTGTCCACCGCACTTATCTCAGGCTTTAGGTGGCCCCTAGTGGTTTCAGCTATGACCCCGTCCTAGGACCCTCACGGTCAACAATCCACTGCCCCATGCCTAGTCACTTCCTCAATATCTTATGCAGGTCATGATAAAAGAAATTTACACACAAAGCATATTAAACCCTTACCTTGAAATACGTGTCGTTTGATAATTTGTTAGGCGAACCGTCAATGTAGCCAAAATCCCTTAACAAAAATATTTGGCAGAGTAAGATCAAGTACTAATTTAGCAACCCATAATTAATTTGACTTCCGAATCTACTGAATTAGCCAATTCTTTAATCGACTAATTTCTTAAATTAGCTAATCTAAACATTAACCACCAAATTGATTAACTTACAGCTTAATTAATTGCTAATTAACTAATTTAGGCAAATTATTTACCTCAAGCTGATAAATTCCTTACATTTCTTCTCTGCCTTGCGTCTTCTTGCCTTCCCGCTCAGTGCCAAAAATTCTTTTTCCTCAAGCTCTACTTCTTCCAAAATTCTCTTTATTTCCTTTTGATCTCAATTTCATAGCTGTCTACCTCTATTTATAGGCAAATTTGCCTTGTCCATTAAGTTTCAGCCCATGATTTTCTCAAATTTACTATGAATTTAAGCCCCTTGATTCCTTCCCTATCATGACGTTCATGTGGAGCCTATACTTTAAATATTCTTCCAAGCACATTTGCTCACCAAGCACATGTACACATATATATTATAATATTTAAATATTCTTTCACTTTTCTATTCATGTGCTTGCACCATGATTACATGTGCACCTACTCATTTCATGCCCACTACTTCACTTTCATGCACATATGTATATATTTACACTTATAATTTATTATATAATTAGAATTATAAATTTATAAATTATATTCTTAATCTCACTTCAACCCTTTTACTTTACAATTACATCCTCAATATTAATTTATTTAGATTAAAATATCAAAATTCCAAGATTAATAAATTAAGGTTTACTCGATAAAGGTCGATTTTGTCCGTGCGCCTACACGAAATATTTATTCTACCTGAAAATACTTCAGGGTTGTCTTACTGGCAAAATCGAATCACCCCTAGGGTCCCCTCAGCTCCCCGGAGGCCCCCCTACGATCATTCGGTACCAACATCCATTCGATTTTATACACAAATTATTTATTTTCGGTTTGACTGTTTCCAGCATCATTAGCCTCATCTCAAAATGCTCACCAATCTCATACCCTCTTCACTGGACATCCAAATCCCAAGGCAATTCTTGCCGTCAATTCAACGATTTATTAATTTTCTCAAAATTGCACATAACTCAATAAATTACCTTAAAAATTTATAAACTAATTATTTCCAAAATCAAGGATGTTACATCTTACCGGCTAAGCAAGGCTCACACACAGTGAGTCTCACTTTACCGAGAGATCCCAATAGACCTTCTCTCGCTAACCTTGCCATCATCTCTTGACCCACATGGCCAAGTCTCTTGTGCCATAAATCACAATCAACATTTACGATAGAAGAAGTAGAAGAAACTAAAGCAATAGAATGGTTATTAAAAACATGATCCAAATTAAGTTTGAAAAGACCATCTACTAAGAAACCACCTCCAAAGAATGTATCATCCAAATAGATGTTCATACTAGTATCACGAAAAAGAAAAGAATAACCTTGTCCTAATAAACATGCTACTGATAATAGATTACACTGTATTCCAAGAGCATACATAACGTCCTTCAGGAGTAGAATCTTGCCATTCTTCATCTTGAGCTGGAACGAACCAACTCCAAGAACTTCTTCTTGTGTGTCATTCCCAAGCGTAACGTACTAAGTTCCCGCTAGCACCCGGTGGTAATCCACAAACCCTTCTTTCTCAACACTTATGTGTCATGTTGCTCCTATATCCATGATCCACTCAGGACGTGAGTATGCAACTAATGCATGCGAGCAAATATGAATTAAAGGGGAATAAGAAGAAAAATGTACCTTCTTCGGCTCTGGACAATCCCGAGCGAAGTGACCCTTCTTTTTACAATTATAGCATTTCAATTTGGACAAGTCTTTCTTTCCACGTGTCCCTCTTTTGGCCTTCTTGCTCTTGCCATTCTTGGGCGTAAGCCCTGATGCCTTTGATCATTGTCTCTTGCGTTTGGGCCCGAAGCCCTCACGTCTGTTGACCTTGGCTACAAAAGCTGCCGCACAGTTCGCTTCAACGCGCTCCGCCTCAAGCTCCAAGTGACGTGAAATATCATCAAAAGTTTTGATATTTTCGTTGTGTGTCATAAGGAGTTTCATCTGTGACCACTCAGGGTCAGGTAAGGATCTGATCACCCCTAGGAGTTGTTGCTCATCAGTAAACGTTATTCCCGCACTCTGAAGATCTCTGATAAGTGAACCCATCACTCTCAAATGCTTAGCCATGCTGTGCCTCGGGTCTTTGACATACTGTTGAAATTTTAATTGTAAAGCACGAAGCTTTGTTGCAGATGTCTGACCAAAAGTGATTTTCAACTTTTGCCACATTTCCATGGCAGTCTGGCAAGACTCGAACTGGCCCATGAGATCAGCTCGCATGCTAACTAGAATCGCAAGACGAGCATAACGGTCTTTCTCAAGCCATTTGTCATAGGCCCGCTATGTCGTTAAGGAAACATTTTCCCCTTGCGGTACGGGAAGTGAAGTCTCCAAGACATCCCATACTTTCTCCATTTAAAATAGATATTGAATCTGTTTCTCCCATGCGAAGTAGTTAGACCCATCCAACTTATCTATCCTGGTCATGCTTCCAGCAACTGAACTGGCGGCCATTGATCACTGAATCGGGGATAACAAAAGACATTCAATGCACATGTTCAAAGCAAACAATTAAATCAAACATTTAGTTATGCACTTCGGGATCAACAGATCGCCAGGTTTCAAAGTCATCACCCTTAATACACAACTAAAATATTATGATTTAATTGTTTATGTAGTAGAACTAATCCACAATATATTAGGACCTACACAAGGCCCAAGATCAATACTAAACCGAAATTAATTATCAATAAGCAAATAAAACAAAATATTTGCAGGCAATAGATAATTAATTAAGTTAGCAAAAATGCCACATCACATCTATTTATAATTTTAGACTCAAAATTAAACTTATTAATTTATAGTCTAAAAGAATAAATCAAACAATTATCATGACAATATTAAAACAAATAATAAAAGTCATGAAAACAATTTTATTAATTACAAAAATTAATATTCCAGAATTAAATATTCCTAAAATAATTCTGTTTTTTTTTTTTAATCTCAAAATGGGTTTATTATTTAATTTATAACTTTAGGCACAAAATTAAACTAATTAATTAATAGCCCAAAGCATAATCAAAATGATTAAATAAAAAACCCAAGAGAATGGCCCAAAACAAAATTGAGGTCCAAAAAATTTTAAATTAAAAGACTGGTCCATTAAATAATAAAACAAATGGCCCAAAAACAAGCGCAAGCCCAGCAGAATAAATCAATAATTTGGCCCAACTCCAGATCCAATTTTGTTAAATCAAGCAACCCTATCCAAGGCCCATTTCAATTGAAACAAATCCAATTAGTTAGAAATAATGACCCAAGTCAATGACTAAGCCCAAGCCCATCATAATAAAACAATAACTTGGCCCAGCTCTAGATCCAATTTTGTTAAAACAAGTAGCCCAAGCCTAGGTCCATTTCAATTGAAACAAATCCAATTAAACAAATCTCATCTTGGATCTTTAAGTGGAGCGGGCCAACATATCAGATCTGACCCAGCACTTAGTGGGTCTTCACCTTCTTCCCCAACACAAAATTAGGGCTTTGCAGGGCTTTGAACCAGCGCCGCCGCCGCCTGCCTCTCCTCTGCCTTGCCTCACCATCGGCCCGCCTCTCCATCCCCTTCGCCTCTCATTACCGCCGGCCGCCTCTTCTCCTTCTTCTCCCTTCATCGCTGCCTCTAATGGCCGCCACAGAGGCTGCCTATTGACAGCAAGAAGGGTGCAACCATTGCAATGGTAAAATCGATCGGCCCACAGCCGAGAGGAAAACGGCCACGACGAGAAGGTTGGACAAAACGAACCCACGACGATGCAATCGACCCAACCCATGTCAACCACCAAGCTTGAAACGTCGGCCATGGCAGAAAATAGTAGAGGACCGCAACCATCAAGCGAAAAACGACCGACCTTCGGCCATGGCAGAAAACAAAGGGTCGCGGCCATGGCCGATTTCAACCTCCAGTAATGGTTCTCCAATGGCCGCGACTTACCCGACCCCTGGGTTTGGCCTCAGCCACCGGTCGTGACGAACACGACCGCCTCCGACGGTGCCTCAGCCATCGTGAGGCTGACCGAGGAGCTGCTAGCCCAGCGGCTATGACGAACATGGCCGCCAGCAACTGCCTCGGTCACGTCTGAATCGCAGGCAACAGGCAATAAATTTTTCGCAAAAATTAATCACGAGTTCCATACAAAATCGTCACAAATACAAGCGATACGTAAAATACTTGAATCACAGCGAAATATTCGAATTTGATTTGCCTGGAAGAAAACTATAATAACTTTCTTATCCGTCCACCCTTTGTCCGTCCAAGACTCGAATGGTGATATCAAAGACAGTATATGAGCGATTAGAAATTAATTCTGATTGTTGTTATTTTTTTATTAGATTTTATGTTTATTTATAGGTATCACACAAATACAGATAAACATATCCCTATAGGAATTTGAATCTAATTCAAATTTCAAATATTTATACCATTATATTGTTAAAATTTAAATAATAATAAATTTAAAATAAATTTAAAATCAAAATATTTATCTTTATCGGGAGCTTATCCTAATGTAACCGCAATTCTAACACAAGCATGTAGTATGGAAGGTACTCCAATTCTGCGAGCAATGATTTTACCAGTAAGAACAATAGCTTCAAGTTCAAACACTGCTTGCAGTGTCCTTTGGTTGCCAAGGTTTTCAAGCAATATATTATCGAGGTCATGGCTGGAACATTTACACATCAAAACAGAGATTGAAAAAAAAGAAAAGAAATAAAAACTAGAAGTAAATAGCTGCTAAACTGACATATGATGTTCACAGATATCAGAGAATGTTATTAAAAATGTCTAAACATTAGGAGAGAGGCATACACGGCAATAACAGGCTCAACAAGCCACGGTTCAGGAACGTCAAGATTTGGGGCCATTCACTGTATAATCTGTGCTGCTGAAATCATCCTACAATATGTTCAAGAAAATGAGACTGCTACAACGCAGAAAGAATTATACAAGAACAGGTGTATTAGAAGTACCATTGTTGGCACTATGTATCTGTAGTAGTTCTTTAAAGGAAGGTCAACCAGGGAACTCTGCCAGGAAACCAGTAATATATTAGTTTGTCCACACTATACTAGAGTACCTATACTGATATCAGATAAAGAAATATGTAGAATAAGGAATGACACAGGGAGCAAGGAACAACAATATATAACAGGAAAATGAAAGAAGAATGCAGCTAAGAACTAGAAATGTGCAAAAGTAGTTCATAAAGGTTGCTATCAATCTCGTATAGCAGATAAACCTCTGAAACTAGTTTGTACAACTAGCACTAGCAGTGTAATGGTGCCATGCTTACAGGCATCCTTGAATTATGAGCTATAGGTTTCCTGTCATGGTTGAATAACAGGTGTGTTTTTCTACTTCAGAGAGAGAGAGAGAGAGGGAGAGAGATGCCTTAAATCAAATTATATCAATCTTCAACTAAAACAGAACTAAAAGACACCAAAAAAGAACAAAGATAACCTGTCCTGTTAGTGTACAACTTACTAACATCAACATAACCCACAACAGTTGCAGACCATACCCACTACAGACTGAAACCTATTTTCTACTTTTATATGTAATGCTCATGAACTATTGATGGTAAATATATATGAATCAAATTAAAAATCTAAATGATATGAAGTAGAAATGTTTAATTAACCAGATAATTCCTACACCAAATGAGTGCTCAGGTCTTGGCTAACCTGACAATTCTTACTGCAGCTTACTGCAGCAGGGAGGTTCTAGTGTCCAGCCAATTGGCAAGATTGCCATGTAACATTGAAATTTCAGAAGGCATGAGTCTCTTTGGATTTGTATATCAGAGGTTCAGATACTTAAGTCTTAGATAGCAGCAGGCATCCGCCATTTCTACCCTTTCTCACTATTACTATTTGTATTGTGATGGTGATTTTAACTCTACCCTTTCTACCCTGGATTGCCATCTGCAGACATAAGCCATTCATTTTGTTTGATTTAAATAGTGATGGTCATTTTGACTCTAGATTATTTCATAGTGTGGCAAATGGTTGCAGTGGTCCTTGACTTGCCTAGGTATTCCTTCAGATGGCAATCCAGGCCTGTTTCGGGTTGGAGTGGGGCCTTTTCTTTTGGTGGCAGGGTATCTCTTACTAAACCATGCTTGGGTCTCTATCCTTTGTACTACTTGCCTTTATAAAAAATCCTTTGAGAGGTTGTATCTGACAATGGGAACTCTCCTCAGAATTGGGGAGAATTGAGAAGGATCAAGAGAGAATGAGAGAGAGCAGAGAATGGAAGAGGGAAAAATAGGGAGAGAGGAGTGGGATCAGTTTATTATATAGTGATCTTGATGTGGTCACCAATTAAAACTCGACTGAAGATTGACTCAATCAAACCGGAACAATATCACTAGAATAGTAGCGTCAGAATAGTATTTTTATATTTCATATGTTTTAAGATTTTACTTAATTTAGGATTCTACTTCATGTTTCTACTTGATTTAGAATTCTACTTCATGTTTGATTAGGGTTTTATTTTTAGTTGACTTTTACTTAGGATTTATTTATGTTAGGATTTTAGTTGAATTTTGTTTACAAATATTAGATAGATTTGGATTAGCTAAATACTATAAATATGCCTACGATCTGGAGTTTGTAATCAAGTTTTTCTCAATCAAATTTCAGCAACCTATTTGGGTTTTTTTAGCAAAACAGTTTTATTTTTGCTTCTTATTGAAAGTCAAGTTTCTGCCATTGAAGTTCATTCTTTCAAAGATTTATTTTGGTGTGTTTTTTTCACACATGCACTACACGCTACGTCAGGTGGTATCAGAGCGGTTAATCAACCAATCAGATGGCCAATCTTGAAGGTAATAGTAGCAACCAGCCTCGTGACGGTGATCAGGGATTGTCTGCAGTTTGGAGAGTAATCGAAGAATAGTGAGAAGTAACTTGTACTATCCAGTAGCGATTGGAGTAATTTAGCAACCAATTGAGCACTTTACTACAAGTTGATGATGACATGAACCTGAATAATAGGGTGAATCAAGCCGACTACGTTAAACCAGGAAGACCAGCCATTAATCATGTCCTCATTAATCTTAAAAGACCAATAATGAATGATAGCAACGATGAGGATGATCTTGGTCATATGGTCATATGATAGCCAACCTTAGTGGTAAAGGAGTTAGGAGGAATGCGCGGTAACACAACTATTGGGGAAACGATGAGTATAAATTAAAGAATGACTTTTCGATGAGTTTGAAGCTTGATTTTGATAACCTCAATGTTTACGAACTCAAGTTTGATTTATGCATCTCCTATCTCTTAAGCATGGTTGAGATTTGTAACTCCTATGCCACTAATACTTATCTGAAATGGAGCATCAACATTGATTATGGGTGATTTGTTAAATAAATTATTGTATTTTGATTTATGATTAAATTGGACATTATATTTTAAAAATGATAAAATAATAATAATCCACTAATACTTCAGAAGTTAAAGTGGAGACTGTTTTTTCAATATGAAAAAGAAAAAAAAAATAAAAACGTCGTCTTATCCAAAACCCCAATCAAACAGAATCACTGGGGGATGAAGAATGAATTAGAGAATGAGAGATTATCTACTCTGATCCGCCCTTGATCGGACCCGCAATTCAAGGTCAGAATTGGGGATTAGGACTCGGTTCAAAGTCCAAACATGGACATCCAGATTCGCTGGGGTGGGGTGGTGGGGGGAGGAGGTGGTGTCGCTGGGGTGGGGTGGTGGGGGAGTGGTTGAGGAGAAGGAGAAGGACGTAATAAATTAGATTATCCGCCCGTTGCCAGATTAGTCCGCCGGGGGCCGCTGCATTTTGGATAAACGTTTGGATGGAAAGACGCTTGTTGAAAGTCTGCAATTGCACGTCAACTCTCAGGAAAAGAAAAAGGAGAAATTCTATTTCCAGGGGAGTGATTTGCTCTCTGTGGTTATATTTTATTAAAATTTAATATAATTATAATAATTTAATTAAAAACCCGAAAATAGGGTATCGGCATTGCTTGTCAATAAAGGGCCAATCCAGAGGAGTGTTAAATTTAATTAACAAAAAAAATGAGAATCAATATAATGTGATGAAAGAATTAAATAAGAAAACTATATATATATATATATTTTTAAATAAACTTAGCTTGATCACCTTATTGCGATGGTCATAAGGACAGACAAAATCTCTTTTTCTTTCTCTCTTATATGAATAAGAAAATGTCAAGCGGTTAAACAAGCAATATGTTGATGCCAGACTGGTAGACCGTGAGTTCGGTCCTTACCTTGCAGTCTTGCACAACAAGACGAGACCTCGTATTTGTGATTTATCTTCTGTAATCTCTACTATAATTGAGGATACGAGCATTGGAAATCGTACCAAAACAGTCATTTCAAGAAAATGTCTCTTCAGTTTTGTTTTGAATTGTCCAAAAATTTCTGCAAGCCCCATGACTGAGTTAAAATGTTCAATTAGTTAAAAGGAAAAACTAAACAGAGTGCATTGCCTTCTTCTCAAACTAAACAGTCACCTTGATTGTTTGTCTTAATTTCCTTCTCGCTTGTTATTTAAAATATAATAAATATTAGTTCAATATATATATATATATATGAATGGAAAACAACTCACAAAATAAATTATTTTTAATTTTTAATACCTACAAAAATACATATATAATTTATTATAATTACATATAATTAATAAAAAATTATTTAGGTGTAAAATACACATGGAGGATAAATTTCAACTAATATATAATATGGCAACTATTTCTGATCGATGCCCAATCGCAAACTTATAGATATACATATACATATATATATATATATTTAAAAAAAAGTAAAAATAAAAAGTAATATACCAAATGCTAATGTATAATTATATTTATTTAAGTAATTATACCCACATATTCAAATGGATAGGGTTTTGATGGTCATTCAACTTAATTTCTTCAACTACTTTGTCATCATGTACACATTATAAGCAATTACTCGATTGAATATTTTGCTTGATATATAAAAATTTCTTACTCGTATTTGAATATTCAAGGAAGATACCTTAATCACTTTTAGCATTAAATTTTCCTAAATTATCCCTAGTGTTCAAAATAAAACACTTACATATAAAGGCTTTAAAATAGGATAGATAGACATTTTCCCATAATAAATCTCCTATGGTGTTTTCTAATGACTTGTCTCAAATTAAATCTATTTAAAATGTAACTTGTGATATTAGTAGTTATGGGTCAAAAATAGATAGGCAATCTATTATCTAAAAGTATGGTGTTAGCTATCTCTTGAAGAGTCTTAGGGGCTGTTCTCTTTGTCATTTTCAGCCCGTTTTCCATTTTCAATTTTTCAAAACACTCCAAACGCGTTTACTTATTCATTTTCAAAAATACATTTTACAAAACACACAAAAAATTTACATAGAAAACTCAAAATGGCAAAAACACGTTTTGACTGTTTTCAGCCAAAATCAGCCTCCATCCAAAACACGGAAAACACTCACCGTTTTCATCTCTTTTCTTCAACCTCTCTTCTGTCTTCTCTTTCTCTTCTTTTCTGTTCAAGCTCGATCGCCTCCATCATCCATGCCATCGCCATCACTGCCACGCCCAAATCCGTCCGTCACTACCATCTCCCTCGCCCGCCATAGCCCTCCGAGCCCACATCCTCCACCGCCACTGCCCTCGCCTGTCACTACCCTCCAAGCCCAAATCTGCCATAGTCACCGCCTTGTCCCATCGCAGTCGCCCCGACGGTCCATCTCTGCCTCGTGTTCCCATCACCGTCACCCGCTCCTGCATCCACCAGATCTGCTCACCCCGACTTCTTGTTTTACGGCGAAACAACCGCCTGCACTGGGAGGTTGAAGAAACACGGGGTTGTTGTCGCCAGATTTGCAAGCTGCGACCCCCGCGACTGCCACTTCCAGCGATTGTTTCCGGTGAACCAGCCAAGCCAGCTTGGAAGACAAAGGGTTGGGGGGTGTGCAACGTGCAACCACAACAGTTTCTGAATATGAACAATATCACAAATATAAGATGACTCTGATTCTAATATAAATAATATCACAAATACGAGTTTCTGAATATTTTAAAATAACAAATTTCCAATGCTCTTAAGTTATGAATAATTTATGTTATGAATAATTTAAATTTTAAAATTAATATCAAATTTTAATTTATAGGTAAAAATAAATTTATTATGAAATTAATAATTGAGTGAAATTAAAAATGACTTAAAATGTACTTTGTAATTTTAATATATTATATATGATTAAATTATATAACTTGTATTATATTTGAAATTCTTTAAATTAAATTTATAATTTATTTTGAATCAAATTTCTTAAATAAATTATTATAAAAGAATATTTTACAAATTTCAAAGTAAACGCATTTTTCAATTTTCTGTTTTGAGAAACAATTTTTCAAAATAACAAAGAGAACGCGTTTTTAAAAATTTCAAAACAGACACTAAAAACACAAAACTCAAAATGAATTCAAAACTCAAAATACAAAACTGAAACACAAAGAGAACACCACCTTACTTTTTCTTTCAAAAACACCATTTTGTTGTGCGATTCTAGGTGTGAAAAATTTATAAGGAATCACATGTTCTTCTCAAAACTAGATTCACTTAAATTTTAATGGTTTTAAAAAACTTATGCAATCCTCAATACTAATTTAAATATTTACAAATAATTTGTCTACATTTGAACATAGATAAACAATTAAGTACAAAAATATATAAGATAATAATAATTAAATAAATAAATAAATTAGTGACCTCGAAAAAATTCGGAATAAACTTTAAATTTTCTTTTTCTTTTGTCTTATGGCTCTCCAGTTGATGTGCAATAATACTTCGTAAGTCTCGAATTGCTTGGATGATATTTTGAGAGCGTTTGGAATATTTCAGATGCTTTGGATTTATAATGAAAGTACTTGATATCTCAAAATGAGATTGTGGAGTATTTATAGGCATTTTGGATACTTTTTCAATAATAAAAAATCTGATCGTTATAAGTAAGAATAATTTAGAATTATAATTTAAAATTAATATATGTACTTATATAACTAAGCAAATTTGTAGATCAATTGGCACGCGAGAGTGCGTGGGAAGGCTTGGGTTGGCTGAGGTTGGGGGTTTGATTCAAAGGGTATGTGTGCACGGGGAGAAAATGTTAGAATTAATTCTAGCTAAGAACCACCAAAATGATGCCGTTTTGAAGGCTAAGTTGTTATTTTTATTTTTTATTTTTTATAATAAATATTTTATAAATTAATCTAAAATATATTTAAAAAATATTTTAATAGAAAATAATATTTTTGATAATACATTTGCTATGAAAATATTTTATAAATTAATGTAAAAATATTAAAAAATATTTTTTAATAGAAAACAATATTTTTGATAATACACATATACTATGAAAAATATTTTATAAATTAATCTAAAAAATATATAAAAATTATTTTTAATAAAAATAATAATTTAATAATATATATGCTATGAAAAAATATTTTAAAAATTAATCAAAAATAATTCAGTATTACAATTAATATTTTCGAAGAAAATACTCTTTTTGTTAATAACTCAAAATATTATAATTTATATATTATTTTTTTTTTTATTAATCATCAAAACTTAATTAATAGGAGCTAGTTAGCTCAAATTTTACCTTACAATGTTTTAATGTCTATAGAATCTTGAGGTCAAGATGTTAGAATTAACATTAATTTTATTGTCTTATATGATATATATAGTATTAGTATCTTAGAGAAATTACGTACCATGATATTGAAATATAAGAAATTTTATTTGCATGCAAATGAGACTTTCTTTATCGATCCATTAGTAAATTTTATTATTATGAATAAGAAAATGTCTCTCTCCTGTATTGTATGAATAAGAAAATGTCTCTTCAGCTTTGAACTGTAGTAAGGGAGGGGGGGTTGTGGATCGATGCATTAAATTAATAATTAAGAGCTTATCCAATTACTCATAAGCATCTCCTATATATATATATCTCTCGAGCATGTCCTATATTCATTTGTTTTCAACACGTAAGTATAACTATAACATATATATATATATATATATATATTGACTCTCTTGAAAGGTTTGTCCCAAACTTTTTCCTACATTCATCCAACAACTTTTTCTAAGAGCTACATTCATCCACCAACTTTTTCCCCTCTCTCTCTCTCTCTCTCTGTGCAATGGCAGAACATACCCTTCAAATTTCTAAGTAGCTGTTCGATACAAAGAGTGCAGTCGCAATTTTAGTATATATAGACGTTAGAAGTATAGTATTATGCGGTTGTTGTGAGTTCAGCTCCAATTGAGAATGAAACTATATTCTGTACAATTTGTGGTTGTCGCTAGCTAGAGAAGATGCCTATATATTAACGGCGAAAAGAGATCTTATTCACAATGCTTAAGGCTTATGTTAGTTAACCAGAGAAAGTATATATATACATGTATATATATTAGTATAATAATGCAATTGTAATTTCCAGAAAACTAGTCCACCAAACAAAGAGGACTTCTACTTCTAGATCTTATTCACTAAAAGTCGACCAAACCAACATGCATATTACTTATGTTGCGAGTGTTGTATTAATTAATTAATAGTCAAATGAAATCAAAGGTAAAGGTATAACAAGCATGCATCGATCTATTCCTTTTTCCCCTTTTTTTTAACTATTTAGTAAATTTAATTTCATCCTGCACGTTCATTCTCTTTTGCCCTTTCCTTTTGTTCTTCTCCAGTCCACAAAATTCTAATTAGCAAATCTCTTCTACCGCTAGAGCAAGACTTTCAGACCGAAAGGAGAAATGTTGAAATATTTTCAAATTATCTACTACACTCTACATCCTTAATTACTTTAAAATAAAACATTTTATCCTTTATAGTTATGATTAATGTTGTTAAAATCAGGATTTTAAATGAAATCGAATAATAGTCCATAAGAGCTTATGGACTGTAGTAAGGGAGGGGGGGTTGTGGATCGATGCATTAAATTAATAATTAAGAGCTTATCCAATTACTCATAAGCATCTCCTATATATATATATATCTCTCGAGCATGTCCTATATTCATTTGTTTTCAACACGTAAGTATAACTATAACATATATATATATATATATATATATATATTGACTCTCTTGAAAGGTTTGTCCCAAACTTTTTCCTACATTCATCCAACAACTTTTTCTAAGAGCTACATTCATCCACCAACTTTTTCCCCTCTCTCTCTCTCTCTCTCTGTGCAATGGCAGAACATACCCTTCAAATTTCTAAGTAGCTGTTCGATACAAAGAGTGCAGTCGCAATTTTAGTATATATAGACGTTAGAAGTATAGTATTATGCGGTTGTTGTGAGTTCAGCTCCAATTGAGAATGAAACTATATTCTGTACAATTTGTGGTTGTCGCTAGCTAGAGAAGATGCCTATATATTAACGGCGAAAAGAGATCTTATTCACAATGCTTAAGGCTTATGTTAGTTAACCAGAGAAAGTATATATATACATGTATATATATTAGTATAATAATGCAATTGTAATTTCCAGAAAACTAGTCCACCAAACAAAGAGGACTTCTACTTCTAGATCTTATTCACTAAAAGTCGACCAAACCAACATGCATATTACTTATGTTGCGAGTGTTGTATTAATTAATTAATAGTCAAATGAAATCAAAGGTAAAGGTATAACAAGCATGCATCGATCTATTCCTTTTTCCCCTTTTTTTTAACTATTTAGTAAATTTAATTTCATCCTGCACGTTCATTCTCTTTTGCCCTTTCCTTTTGTTCTTCTCCAGTCCACAAAATTCTAATTAGCAAATCTCTTCTACCGCTAGAGCAAGACTTTCAGACCGAAAGGAGAAATGTTGAAATATTTTCAAATTATCTACTACACTCTACATCCTTAATTACTTTAAAATAAAACATTTTATCCTTTATAGTTATGATTAATGTTGTTAAAATCAGGATTTTAAATGAAATCGAATAATAGTCCATAAACTCATATCGTAAAATCATAAGATTTTAAACTTTTAATGTATGTAAATATATGTTCAGAATAATATAATTTAAAAAAAAAATTAATATTACTTAATAAAATGATTATTACAATTTATAATTGTATTTCTTATAAATAAAATTAATATATGTATGTATCTATTTCAAAATGATTTCATTTATTAATTTTAAAAATATTAAATAATATAAAATTTTTAAATATTAAATTCATCATTTATTTATAATCAAAATTTTAAATATTAATTTTTATATAATATAAATTTCAAAGTTTATGAGTTGAGTTGAGTTGAGTCATAAACTCGTATTATTGGTATTGCTTGTCAATAGAGTTAAAGGACCAATCCATAGGGGTGTTAAATTTAATTAACAAAAAATGAGAATCAATATATATAATGTGATGAAAGAAGTAAATAAGAAAATTATATATATTTTTGAATGAACTTAACTTGACCACCTTATCACAGTCTTCATGAAAACAAACAAAATCTCTCTCTCTCACTTTCACTTTCTCTTTCTCCTGTATAAATAAAAAAATGTTGAGTGGTTAGATAAACGATATATCAATATCAGTTTGATGGATCGTAAGTTCGATCATTGTCCTATGCAGTAAAGCAAGACCTCACACTTGTGATTTATATTTTCTAACATAATTGAAAGTAGGCGGACCACGGAAGGACAATCATTCAAAAAAAAAATTTGTTTTAAACTGCCCAAAAATTTCTGCAAGACAACCCCCATGACTGAGTTAAAATGTTCAATTAGTAAAAAGGAAAAACTAAACAGAGTGCATTACCTTCTTCTCAAACTAAACAGTCGCCCTTGATTGTTAATTTGCCTTAATTTTCTTCTCGCTTGTTATTTAAAATATAGCAAATATTAGTTCAATATATATATATATATATATATATGTATGAATTGAAAACAACCTACAAAATTATTTTTTTTAATTTTTAATACCTACAAAAATACATATATATATAATTTATTATAATTACATATAATTAATAAAAAAAATTATTTAGGTGTCAAATACACATGGAGGATAAATTTCAACTAATATATATATAATATGGCAACAATTTCTGATGGATGCCCAATCGCAAACTTATTGATACACATACATATATATATATAATTTTAAAAAAATAAAAATAAAAAGTAATTAAGATACCAAATGGTAATATATAATTATATTTATTTAAGTAATTATACCCACATATTCAAATGGATAGGGTTTTGATGGTCATTCAACTTAATTTCTTCAACTACTTAGTCATCATGTACACATTAATTAATTTATAACCAATTTTTATTGGATTAATAAATATTAAGAATTAACTACGTACTTTGAAATAATAAAATTTAGTTAAAAACCCAACAAATTTAGGTAGTATGTATGTATGTATGTATATTCTTCTTCTTATATATTATTATCAGAATATATATATATATATACACTCTCAAATCCCTCAATATTCCTACTCAACTAATTATTAAAGTCCGTAGCCCTCCCTTCATAACACTTTTCTTAATTTCCCTTTAATAATTGTTTGGAATATTGAGTAGGAATAAAAATTGATGACTGTTTGTGTGGAATGTGAAAACAATTTATTTCATCCCTCACGTACGTTGCATATTAATTAAGAAACACAATTAAATGCGTATTGGTGACAAATTTTATTAGGTTATTCAACATTTTCAGTTTTATAAAATCAGTTCTTTATTTTATTTTTATTTAAGTACGTATACAAATAATGAGTAACGTGGAAAAATCATAACCTTTAAGCCCTGCATGATCGGAGTTTAAGCTATACATCAAGTCCACGCTGCTTTAATTTTCGTCTCAAGAAAGATAACTCCGCAAGGCTGCAAATTTTCAATTTGTCATCAGATTCGCTTCTAGTAATATGTATATTTTTATCATTTACTACTAGTCAAATCCCTCATTCCTACGTTCATCCAACAACTTAAGCTACATTCATCCACCAACTTTTTCCTCTCTCTCTCTCTGCAATGGCAGAACATAACCTTCAAATTTCCAAGTAGCTGTCGATACAAAGAATGCAGTCGCAATTTTAGTATATATAGTATTATACGGTTGTGAGTTCGATCAGCTCCAATGAGAATGAAACCATAATATTCTGTGCAATTTGTGGTTGTCACTAGCTAGAGAATTAAGAAACCTATTAACGGCGAAAAAAGATGTTATAATTCACAATGCTTAAGGCTAGCTAGCGCTTATGTTAACGAAGAGAAAGTATATATATATATATATATATTAGTATAATAATGCAATTGTAATTTCCAGAAAACTAAAAGTCCACCAAATTACTAAGAGGACTTCTACTTCTAGATCTTATTATTCACTAAAATTAAGTCCACATTACTTATGTTGCGTGTGTTGTATTAATTAATAGTCAAATGAAATCAAATAATTAGCTAAAGGTTTAACAAGCATGCATCGATCTATATATTCATTTTCCCTTTTTTTAACTATTAAGTAAATTTAAGCGTGATCGCAGTTTAGGCTATCCATAAAGTCTTTAATTTTCGTCTCAAGAAAGATAACTCCGCAAGGCTGCAAATTTTCAATTTGTCATCAGATTCGCTTCTAGTAATATTTATATTTTTATCATTTACTACTAGTCAAATCCCTCATTCCTACTGCGAGAACGGAGATTAAGGATACGGGCTTGTCTGGTTCTCTAGTTCGTCTGTATATATAGAGATTGAATCTCAAACCACACTACCTAACCACTTTAATCTACAAACTCTCCTCTCTCTCTCTCTCTCTCTCTCATCAATGGCAGAATTTCCCTTTAGTTCGGAGACTGTGCGCTACGGAAGGTGTGAGCGCATCCATGTCTTACATAATGGGAGCAATCTGTTAGACGGCTGCGGTGAATTCTTCCCCGGTGGGAGTGAAGGATTGTTCTGTGCAGCTTGTGGTTGTCATCGGAGCTTCCACCGCCGGGAAGAAGTGCCCATCAATAACCAAAACAAATCTTTCTTGCCTGATGACCTCTGGGTCGACGAGCTAGTGGCTACCAGCAATATTGGAGAAGAATACATTTCGGGCAATTCTTTCTGCCCTGATGTTGTGGAGAAATCACCACCACCACCTCCTTTACATTTTCCACCAACAGCGGAGGCGGGTAGTGCAATGGCGAAGAGAAAAAGGACAAAGTTTACGGACGAGCAGCGGGCCAAGATGAAAGAGTTTGCTCAAGTTTCTGGGTGGCGAAACCCTAAAAGGGACCGTGGAAAAATAGAGGAGTTTTGCAAAGGGATAAAAATTGATCCGAAAGCTTTTAAAATCTGGGTGAAGAATCACAAAAAAGTGATGATGGCGTAATATTTATTTGTAGTTTTTTCTGTGTGTGTTTTGCTATGGGATGCCAAAGAATTGATCAGTTTGCTATATATATATATATATATATATATGTGGGATGCTTTTTTGTATCAGTGTGTGTTCTAATTTGCTTCTTTGTACGGTGTGTGTTTTCTTCCCATAAAAATGCGTGTACTGTAATGTGTGCTTCGTTTATCTCAGAAACGAATTGAAGGCTCTAACTGTTGTAAACCAAGGAGTAGGAGCAGCTATATATGCATAATCAGATGCAATGCAACGATAGCTCGAAAAGTTTGCTTAATTCATGCCTTAATTTTACGTAGGGGCCGAGAAGATAAAGCAGATAAATTGGATAAATAAAACATATATATATATATATATTCAAGCAAAATTCTATTTAATTGTCAATTAATGGCATCAATTAAGTGCATTCTTTACTAAGTCGTCTACAACAACAAAATCTAAACGTCTTATAGTCAGCCCCAATAATTAAGAAATTAGGATTCATGGCAAAAGTATAATTAAACAGTAGTAGGCTAATGATGTATTTAATAATATCAAAAGTACATATTTTTTCAAAGAGATTGGGCAGAGAATATTGTCAAACTTTAAATATTTATAACATACCATGTTAGCATCCTAAAGGACGATTTCGGAGGAATTAATTAAAATGGATCCCATTTAATTAGATTTGTTTATTATAGTAGCTAAGCTATATATATATATATAGTATATCCACTTGTAAATCTCCAAATTAAACCCCAATAAGTCTAGCTACTACAAATCTAAGCGTAGTAAGCACGGATTTTGGAGAGAAGTTGTCATCCCCTTGCATTAATTAACTAACTACCCCTAATACTTTCAATACCCCAGATCCTAAGAGGGGACTACTAAATTATTAAAAAATGCTTGCTAGAACAAAAATAAAATTAAATAATCCACTAACAAAAAGCGGCTCCTCAGTAATTGGAGCGTCACTTCCAATATCATTGATATTATTAGAACTATTAAACATTAATTAGCCTAAAATATTAATAATACAAAAAGTATGTTTGCAACGAGGATTTGAAGAAACTTATGACTTGAATAAATTAAGGATGACAGTGAAACTTAGCCCCCCCCCCTCTCTCTCTCTCTCTAATGATATGATATTGGTATGAACAGGACCGGCTCAAGGACTTAGGTAGGGACTCTGAGCCATCACTAATTCAAGGGCCTCAACCCCTTAATAAAAAATAAAAAATTTATTAATTTTATATAATTATTTATTAAATTAAAGAGATTGAGGTTCTAAGCAGTTGTCTCGCCAACCTATCCCTTCAGCCGGCCGTGAACATGAACACTGAAAGTCAGCAAATGCAAGGAAGGGTCCATGAAAACTAGAGCTTATATAAGTGGGCTGCCACCAATGCCAGTGCCCCCCATGCATATTTGGCTACCAACCCCAACCCAAAAAAAGAAAAAAAAATGGAGTGCAACCGTGCAAATTTTTTAGGAGTCAGGATAGGTGGTGGGTGTTAGGTAGATATATGGCTTTAAAAATGTTAGCTTCAGATGCATGCAGTTGCAGCAAGTGGTTTGCTCTGTGCGGCCACATTTTAGTAAAATAACCTTAATTATACACAGCCATCCCACTTGCCCTTCACATCCACCACCATGCCTCCCTTCCGCCTCTGTCTTGGGATCAAAGGTGAAATTTCTCACCTTAAGGGTCCCTCCTCAGACTGTCCCACATCACGGGAGATGTTATAAATAAGGTATACAGCGGCCATGGTTAATGAAAGACCCAGTGCTGACTGCCCACAAGGATCCCACCCCTGAGGAGCAGAAATCTCACACTGCGACGGGCCAGACTCAAACCTGGCTCCTTAAGACTAACTCTACCATCCCACAACCAACTGTGCTACGCCCTGAGGGCCCTTCCGCCTCTGTCTTCTTCGATCTACGTATAACTTTTCTTATCATCGGAATTGTCAAGCCCCTCGGTGGTCCTGAAATGGAGCATCAATATATATTGATTATATTGATGATTTGTTAAATAAATTATTATATTTTAATATAAGATTAAATTGTATTATTACTATATTTTAATGGCAATTACATAACAAATATTATAATTACAAGAAATTAAATTAAAAATAAAATTATAACTATATAATACTAATTCATTCCATGAGACTTTTTATATCTGAATATATTTATTAATTAGTAAAATATTTTAAAATATAACATATTTAATACAAACTAATATAAATATTAATATATTAAAAACAACTATGTTAAATGAAAGATATTCATTTAACTTTCTTCAATTGCGTACTTGAATATTTATGTTCAACAGCAAAGCAGCACTGACTGTTGTATAGTTTAAAACATTTTATATTTGGAGAAACAAAGAAAAGAAACGTTAAATAAAGAGTTGGGGTATTTTTTATTATTTTTAAATATTTAATTAGAATTAATTAAGGATAACAAAATCACGTCTTAATTATTAAACATTAAGTAGACTAAATAGCATAAGCAGTCATTAAATTTTATATTAAAATATAAAAATAACATTAAACTTCAATTTGTACCTTGAACTTCAATTTAATGTAAGATCTACTTACAATCTGACGAACACAAACTATACTAGAGCACAAGCTATGTACAAGCTTTTACAACACTCAAAAACAATCCTCTATTATCTTTCTCACTTATTAGATGTCATCATTGTCAAAGAAAAATTAGAAAATAAAGAGATCAGGGTTCTTCCTACTTTTAAAGAAAGAGAGAGAGAGTTCACGAGATACGTTTAGTGTTCAAAATGGCAATTACAATTCCATTGAGGTTTTTATAAAAAGGGACAAGAGATATAAGTTATCGGATAAACTAATATAATGATCATTGGCTCCAATAAAATAGCCATATAACATGGTATAAAGACACCAAGAGCATGTTGCGTGAATTCATTGCAAATGAACATGAAATGCAAATCCAAAATTACCTATTAACATATATATCAAATATTTCTTGAATCATATATTAACAAATTATAAATTAACGTTATTTAAATTACAAATAATAACAAATTCCCCCTATGATTCAAAGAGGGTAGATTTTTGGATTTGACTAGTGTCTCTCCTTAGTCTCCCAACCATATGTATAGGGACCACATTGAGCAAGGACAAAGATTGCTTAAACTTAGCTATAGGAATTGATTTGGTTAACATATATGCTAAGTTAATCTCACTTGGGAATTTCTAAATTTTAACCTGACCTTTGAACATAACATTTGTTACACAATATAAACGCATATCTATATGCTTAGTTCTTTCATAGAATGCACTATTTTTTGATAAGTATATTGCACTTTGTGAGTCGCATTATACCTTAAGACATAGGATCTTTATTCCCAATTCTTGAAGAATCCCACCAGATTAGGAGAAGAACCTTTAATCTTTAATGCTTCGCAGCTCTTTTGTTGTGATTTTGCTGGCTTTTACGGCTCTATACTTCAACTACTCTGACTCAGATTCTTTTGATTCTTCTTCTTCCACTTTTATTTGCTTCCTTCTCAAACATACTACCTTTTTGCTGCCTTCAGCTTCTCTTCTCTTTTACCATCCCCTCTCCCATAATCCATCTCCTCCAATCTTAATTTTTTAAGCGATGTGTTTTCTTTATAAACTCTGATATCCATGTTGACATTTTGTCTAACAAAGGCAAAATGGGTATTTCACTCACTCGCCCTTAGCTTAGTTGATTGACCTGATCTTTTTGTTCAAATATCATTATTCTTTCTTTATTAAAAAATAAAAACCATTATTGCAACTACATAAAAACTAAAAAAAGCCATCAATCTCGTTATATTTCCTTCACAAAAATACAATCTTTCCCTTTTTATTTTGGTGGGGATGGGTATGGGTACGGATTCCATGGGTGTTTTAAGTATAGACATTAAATAAACTTTCTCTTGTTCAAGAAGTGGATACATTGGTTTGTCAAAATGAATTTGCAGTTGGAAGCTAAAGGGCACGTCCATGTGCAGCCCACCCAGTTTGGTTGCTTTCAGTGATATGCCCAAAGGCTCAAGGTTATTTTTTTAATTATTATTTAAACAATGGAAAGAAAGATGCGTGAGATTGTTAGGTGATATTAGAGAAAAGTGCAGAAAACTCTGGTAACTTCCAAACAAGACCACCCATAGAAACTTATCAGGATCCTTCATCTTCACCACTCTTAACCGTCCACAAAAAATATGGGCATAAAAGTACAAAGTATTTTTTTTTCTTTTTTTTTTTTGTGCCATATTCATAAACTCCAACACCCCCCCCCCCCCAAAGTGACAATGCTAAGTAATAATTTACTATCTTGAATGTCATATGCAGATAGTCTACAATCTCCAAAAGAGTCTTTGTAATTGGAAGACTTCCAATTATGTCAGTTGCCATGTACTATCAAGTTCCATACATTCTTTCTTCACCCTTCTAACTGCAAAAATACAAGGGAGGGGGGTCACACCATGGGCAAAATTTGGTTGCCGAGTCCTGTTTTGAATAATGAGGTTATGCCTCGTGAATTTATATCTGGCATGGAGAGATTGGCTTCAAACAACGTTGTCATTCTGCAGTCTCTATGAAGTCGTCTTCATGGTCCATGCATTTGTTCCCCTCATTCTGGACCAAAAATGTTCGGATCTTCAATAGCAGAATCGCGCCCTCACGCGAGATCACGTTCACAACTCTGACCTGGATTCAAGGTCTTCATCAGGGGGGTTGGGGACTGATGTTTGTGCTTCACTTGGAGATGCCACTTGCTCCTTTGGATCAATATCTTCACCTAGGATTTTTGCAGTGAACCGTCTTGCTTCATTATCCAGCTCTGTCCACTCTGAAATAATTCTTCTAGCACCCTTCAAGAGAGTCACAAGACAATATCAAAAGAAGAATGAAAAAGACAAGGAAAAAAAATAAAAACCACCAAGGTGGAAGGACTGGCTGGCTTGTAGAGGAGGCAGGTCTTTGAAATTACTTCTTACCTGCAGCTTTGGTTCCTTTGTCATGGGATTGTTACACAGATCTATGGTTTTCGCCTTGGGTTTTGTGGCATTACCACACCAAGATTCACACCATAGCCATTCCTGGGGGAGCGAAAAGATGTGTACCGCATGCTGAGCATAGTTTGGAAGATCCTGAATCATACAAATGGAAAAGGAATTAATATTCATAAATGAAACAGATTCTGGGGTGGGGGAATCTCTTCGGCAATTCTTAGAAGAAAAAAATATGTTTCGTAAGAAAGGGATACAATAGGACCAATGACCATTTCTATGGGCCATCTAGATGCATTGCATCACACTTCTAAGGAAGAAGGAATTTGGATAAAATTCACGAGTGATAAATGCAAAACTGAGATTGAAGCATGGGTTGCAATGATGAAAACAAATACTTGCCTGATCCAGATTGGAAAGACTGTTTGGATCCTTGCTAAGGTTTTCGTAGAATACTCTTAAATTATCTCCTGCAGCAGTTCCTCGGAATTTGACCAAATCCACTACGTATAGAGCACTGGAAGTGGGATACCAATATAAGTCTGCAGCTCTTATGTAAGAACATGTAGGCAGTGAAGTGAGCAAAGAAAGCAGATACCTACCTTATGTGATATGGTTTTCCTCGTAAATGTTCCTTCCAGAAACCCTATTAAAAAGAAGTCACATGAATTTAAGCTGCAGTCTATCAGCACATGTTTCTTGAACTAGATAAAATTATAATAATGCCCTCACAAATAAAAGAAAAGAAGAAGAAAAGAAAAGTTTCAGTACATACTTGTCTCCAAAATCGATAGCCATCCATGTCCCTATTGTTGTCACAGAAAGGAGTATAAGCAAGAGGTCTTCCTTTTATATCCATGTCATAGAGTTCTCCCATGTCAGCCCGGACAACCTGATCAGCATCAACAAATATAACCTGAACAGAAAAGATAGAAATTGTCAAGACCTACTAAAAATATAGAGATGCATGAGAACTGGGAAGAAATAAGCAACAAGGTAGCACAATCACTTGATGCAGGATTCAACTATAAAATACCTTCTCCAAGGAAAGTGGAAAAATAACATCAAGAAATAGGATTTTATATGCCCAGATGATTCGCTGTTTTTCTTTCTGTTTATGCAACCAGGTAGGCCATTTATAGGTAATTAATTCATACTCAAAACCATAGTCTCTCGCCATATGTGGAATCACATCCTGTAAAAAGTGTCATGAACGAAAGATTACTTGCATGTTACCCAATCCAAGTATAAGCTCCTGAATCATTGAAATAACATACAAAAATGTAAAACAACAGAAATGTTCTGTCCAAGAAATATTAAGACCTTGAATTGTGGAGAAAGGTAGTTCTTTATAAACCAGAACTTTACTGGTCGATGAGTGTTCTTCAGAACACTTAGGATCATGATCTTCAAAAAGCGTTCATATCTGCAGAAGAAAGGAAAAGTATGTAATCATTGGTAAATAATTACTTTCTCCACTAATTGTGTTTCTTACTGAAGAAAAAAAAAATAATTACACCAGCTCTCTCTACTCCATGACAACTTTCTTTAACTTAATACAACATGCCCACTCAAGGGCAGGGAAGGGGAAGAATAATTCCTTATAACCTTGTTTCCTTTTCTTTTGCTAAGTAAGTGAATACATAAAATGAAGCAGCCAAAAAGTGGGGTGAACCCCATAAAAAGAAGAATAATAACTCCTTACAACAACAGCTCATCTCCTTCTCCATCCCCTCTTCCCCAAAAAAACAGAATGGAAAAAGAAAACACTTGGGCAGAACCAATAAACAAGGTTACAGGAGAAACATAAATGGACTGGATAAGGGAGAAGAAACTTACAAGTGCCCAGACGCTATGGAAAATATATTAATTGTCTTCCCATGTCGCACCCCAGTTCCATGCTCCTAAAGAATACCAAGTGTCAGCCTTCTCAAAGATTATACCAACACAGTTGAAGACAAGATTACGGGGTTTGGCCACCAGGAATCGTTTAGAAACAAGCAGAAATGTTGGAGATCATAAAGAGTGATTGCAGATTTTAAGGGCTGTCAATCACTCTTTATGATCTCCAACAAGAAATAGTAATCAAAAGAGAATTTTCATGATGATCAGACAAGAAATGATTGAGATCCAGAAGGCATATATACATATATAAGGGTGATTTTTCAATAAATAAGGAAGAAAGAAAATCACCACTGAAGTGCTTTGACTCTTCTTATGCTGCTCACTGCCACCAATAAAACCAGAAGCCCATTTTAAGAAATTAGAGTTCCAACCGTTCTGGTTTCCCTGTATTACCAAAGAATGTGTAAGATCCAAATATTCTGAAACATCTAGTAAACATTAGATACTAGCAATTGGATGAAATGTGTTCACTACGGATAAGTTCTGACTTTTTTCTTCTCTTGTGAATGGATGCCATCATCAGAAGAAACCAGCAATTTCTCATGCTCCTTTCCCTTCTTCTTCACAACTTCCAGGTGAACCACTTTGCCCCGCAAATCATTGATAGTGATATGTTTCGACAAAGGAATGTCTTTACTTCCCTCACCATCTTCTTTCAAAGCATAAAGCTCAGAACTTCGACCTGGAGCAAGCTGCAGGTACCAAACCCCAGGAGAAACTTTCATTTGCCAATATCCCAAATTGGCCATCACAATGGTATCAACCATGTGTGGTCTACTCTTACTTCCAAGGATAAGCTGAAGGCCTTGGGGAGGTTCACGATCTTTCTCTGAACAATGACCTGGTTATGATGGTCCATCAATTAGAAAGTTTTATTACTGGAAAGAACTACCACAGTGTTGCAAGCATGTATGGAAGGTACTTCAATTCTGGGAGCAATGATTTTACCAGTAAGAACAAGAGCTTCAAGTTCAAACACTGCTTGCAGTGTCCTTTGGTTGCCAAGGTTTTCAAGCAGTATATTATCGAGGTCATGGCTGGAACATTACACATCAAAACACAGATTGAAAAAAAAAAAAAAGAAATAAAAACTAGAAGTAAATAGCTGCTAAACTGACATATGATGTTCACAGATATCAGAGAATGTTATTAAAATGTCTAAACATTAGGAGAGAGGCATACACGGCAACAACAGGCTCAACAAGCCACGGTTCAGGAACGTCAAGATTCATAGTGAGGGTTTTGGACAATGGCATATTGGCAAAAAAGGCTTTGGGGCCATTCACTGTATAATCTGTGCTGCTGAAATCATCCTACAATATGTTCAAGAAAATGAGAATGCTACAATGCAGAAAGAATTATACAAGAACAGGCGTATTAGAAGTACCATTGTTGGCACTATGTATCTGTAGTAGTTCTTTAAAGGAAGGTCAACCAGGGAACTCTGCCAGGAAACCAGTAATATATTAGTTTGTCCACACTATACTAGAGTACCTATACTGATATCAGATAAAGAAATATGTAGAATAAGGAATGACACAGGGAGCAAGGAACAACAATATATAACAGGAAAATGAAAGAAGAATGCAGCTAAGAATTATAAATATGCAAAAGCAGTTCAAAAAGGTTGCTATCAATCTCGTATAGCACATAAACCTCTGAAACTAGTTTGTACAACTAGCACTAGCAGTGTAATGGTGCCATGCTTACAGGCATCCTTGAATTATGAGCTATAGGTTTCCTGTCATGGTTGAATAACAGGTGTGTTTTTCTACTTCAGAGAGAGAGAGAGGGAGAGAGATGCCTTAAATCAAATTATATCAATCTTCAACTAAAACAGAACTAAAAGACACCAAAAAAGAACAAAGATAACCTGTCCTGTTAGTGTACAACTTACTAACATCAACATAACCCACAACAGTTGCAGACCATACCCACTACAGACTGAAACCTATTTTCTACTTTTATATGTAATGCTCATGAACTATTGATGGTGAATATATATGAATCAAATTAAAAATCTAAATGATATGAACTAGAAATTTTTAATTTAACCAGATAATTCCTACACCAAATGAGTGCTCAGGTCTTGGCTAACCTGACAATTCTTACTGCAGCAGGGAGGTTCTAGTGTCCAGCCAATTGGCAAGATTGCCATGTAACATTGAAATTTCAGAAGGCATGAGTCTCTTTGGATTTGCAGATCAGAGGCTCAGATACTTAAGTATTAGATAGCAGCAGGCATCTGCCATTTCTACCCTTTTTCACTATTACTATTTGTATTGTGATGGTGATTTTTACTCTACCCTTTCTACCCTGGATTGCCATCTGCAGACATAAGCCATCCATTTTGTTTGATTTAAATAGTGATGGTGATTTTGACTCTAGATTATTTCGTAGAGTGGCAAATGATTGCAGTGGTCCTTGACTTGCCTAGGTATTCCTTCAGATGGCAATCCAGGCCTGTTTCGATTTGGAGTGGGGCCTTTTCTTTTGGTGGCAGGGTTTCTCTTACTAAACCATGCTTGGGTCTCTATCCTTTGTACTACTTGCCTTTATAAAAAATCCTTTGAGAGGTTGCCTTGAATATGTCAGATGCTTATATCTGACAATGGGAACTCTCCTCAGAATTGGGGAGAATTGAGAAAGATCAAGAGAGAATGAGAGAGCAGAGAATGGAAGAGGGAAGAATCGAGAGAGAGAGAGAGAGAAGGAGTGGGATCAGTTTATTATATACTGATCCATTGCTTGGGACAAGGCGCCAAAGGCAGCCAAATTCAAAAATAGCATAACCATATAACTACCAGGCTAATTATAGTAAGGCCTAAACTGCCTTTACAATATGTAAGTATCCCCCCTGCCTTTATAACCTTAGGCACATGACAGAATATTGAGAGGTTCACGAGAATTTCTTTGGTCTCAGAATATTGAGGATCACATTCTGAGATGGGACGAGCTGTGTAAACTCACTTTGGCTAGGGGTTTAATTCTTGGAGGTTCTAAAACATTTCACTTCTGAGGAAATGGTTATGGCATTTTCCTCTGGAACTGAACGATTGGAAGTAAATAAAGCCTCCATCAGAATGGGCAGGATGTCAAGGCTGGTCTCATTGCCTTCCATCAAAGTTCTTGGAAGTTCATATTGCAAGAGGCTTCTTTGTTTCTTTCCTATATTTTGTATGACAACGTGATGGTTGATTTGCCCGCTTTTGGGAAGACTGGAGGTTAGGAGATCATTATGCCAATCTTTTCTTCCTTTGTAATGGCTCTCTTCGCTCCACATCGCCCTTGTCTCTGGTTTCTTTGATTACAGGGATGGTTCTGCTTACTGAATAATGATAGAAAAGATCCAGATATGATTGGTTTACCTGGTACTCTTACTTCTTTCCATCATTTTCTGGGGTTAATCATAGGGTTTGAACCCTTAAAGGCTCCTTTGTGTGTCTGTGGGTAGAAGATGCCCCATCCCCCACTTGTACTCTTCATTCTTTTTCTTAACAATATTTGCTCTATTCTTATAAAAAAAATTATTGTTGGTGAGTACAACATGTGCTTTCTTGTGCATGTATGCAACCGCCCATAAGGGGGGCTTTTTTTCCAGCCTAACTGTTGTAGCTTAGGTAAGAAGACTTCAGTAACAAAAATATCAAGTAGGTTTTTTGTTGATAAGAGGGCGAACCTTAGTAGCAATGGTAAAGTTGCTCCTTTGTGAATAGATGGTTATAGGTTCAAGATATGGTAATAGTCTTACTGAAAAAAGTAAAAAACAGGGCAAGACCTTCTCACAGAAAAGATCCTTCCCAACCCCCATAAAGCAAGAAACCTAAGGCATTGGGGAAACCCTTTCAGGTTCCCTGTTTATGCTACTAAAATTTAGTATCCACATGATATCACCAAATTGGCCCCTTATTCATGAATGGTTGGATAGAAGTTACTCATTGTAACATGACTCATAAGGGCTTAAATCTATACAGAAAATGATATAACTTGTGGAAAAACCGAGCAAACCATTCCCCTGTTAAAATTAAGAGACTCCAGTATAAGCAAAGAAGTTTTGAATGCTGTACTTGACCAAATGTGTTACCAATAGTTTTGCAGGATAAAGGGAGAGCTACTCTCTATTGCATAATTTACACATGCAAACCAAATTAAAGGTACAAATAACGTAATGAATTTTAATCCACAAGGAACCTCAGCTTTCCAGAGTAGGGGAAACCAAATTATGATTGTTTCCATCATAATATATTAAAACACAATATAGAAGAAGCACAAACATTGTGCCTTGCCTTATTCCTTCCGATAGGAATTCCCATCTAAGAGTTTTTGGTCATTTTTGTGTCTTAACCGTTATATAAAAATAATTCCCTTTCTCTACTTGCCCCTAATTTTATAATATTGAATTGATGTCAAAGTAAAATTGCAGTAGAACATTTAACAATAAGAGAAGCTCTTTGAACATTTAACAAGATAGAGCACAAAAAGAAAGGCTGGCATTTTGAAAGTTATGAGAACATGCTAATGAAAGTGAACTTACCAGTGGATTCAGTACAATCCTCATGCTTGGCTGAACCATTTTCCACAGAACTCGAAGAACTGAAGACAACTTTTGACCAGAAGGACTTAAAGGATCAATCACAGCATCAATGTGGATGGTACTGCTTTCATTGTTCAAAACAACAGCACTGTGCACAGCCCAAAAGGGAGAGAAATTAATTCCAAAAAATAGAAATTTCTACTCATTCAACAACTGATTGTCCTAATATTCATTAAATGAATATATTAACAAGTGCAAAAACATGCGATAAAGTCAGTATAAAGGGAGCTCAAGACCATCAGTGACCATTGGGACATGCTGCAAACAATTACTAACAATACTGAAAAGAATATTCTTTCCAAAATGTCAGTTTTCTCTATATGCTCCATCACGAGCCTACTACCAATTCAGCAGCTGCAAAGACATTCACCATAAAAAGAAAACAGAAAAAAATTGAGAAAACAATGCTGTTTTGAGATAAATATCACTCCTATAATACATCTTACATGGTTTTGCACTAAGAGTCTTCAATAGACAAACACAAAAAATATTCTTCCACCTCAATTCAGTTAATGGTGCAATACCAACTGAAGTTGAAGTAATTTGGCATTTTTAAACTCTTTACTAGGACATCAACAATACCAAGGACACTGAGAATACTGAGGCATCTACTGTGTAGATATTTAAAGACAAGCACAAATGAAGGACCGATGAGATAATTACCACAGAAGAAACTCTTACATAAAAATACAATGTTCTGATTCTGAAAACTTTTCCATTGCATTTCTTTGCCATCTTAGATTTAAATACAATGTTCTGATACCTTGATCAAATATTTCAAACACATTTGAGAAACAGCATTGAGAAAACATTAGCAAGTGCAGTCATTCAATAATTATTTTATCACATTTAACTACTCAAATAATCCCAGTGAGACTAATCTAGTAGGCTACCAAGATTGCTAAAAGCTTCTATGTACTGCCCAAGTTTACCATCCATGTTTATATTAATGTCACATTAAATGCCTTTGGCATCCTACCAAAACAAAAAAACAACATATAAAAGCTTAACCCCACTAGGTGGGATCGCCTACATGGACTGTAGCTCGCTAGTTGGCATCCCTACCAAAAAAAGGAATAAAAATTGGCATCAACATTTTCATATTAGTGTTTCAAGATTTTGACAACTGACAACTGAAGCAAGAAAGAACGTACTATAACAAAAAAATTCTTGAAAACTAATGACAGCATATTCAGAATAGAAAAACATGCATACCTATATTTTGCATTCAAAATCTCAAAATGAGCACTTTCAGCACTTCGATCCCGCAGAGCAATTGAAGATGAGACAAACATAATTATATCACTGATAAATTTGCTGCAAGGACAAATCCCCCATCCCAAAACACACAAAAAAAAAAAGGAAAAAAGAAAGAGAAAAAAAAATCCTTTAACGAGTCAATAAAATAAGATATATAGAAAGGCAAAACAAGGTAAAAGCATCTAACATGACAGCTAAATTTCATCAAGAAAAGCATAAAGAACCTTAGAAAGCATGTAACACAAGCACTACCCATAATCACTAACACTTCATATTTGGTGAGTTTTTAGACATGTGATGTACACATATTTTCATGGATTGGACTTGCAATGGATGTATTGGACATGTTAGGATTTTTAACAGATTTTAGAACATTGTTTGGGGTAAAATATTTTTCTTTAAAGAAGAAAAACTGTTCACGGCAAAGTTTTTGGCTAAGGAATAAAAAACACATTGGAGTTGAATTACGTCTTCAAAAAAATATATTTAAATTTTTTGGATGCTGAGTAATGTTTATGTTATCAATATTATGGATTTAATGCTATCTTTACATTGGATAACAGTACTTTTGCCATATTTTTGTATGTTAGTATTATTAAAGATAGAATGGTATCATCACATTAGATTAGTGATACTTCTATATTTTAAGTGTATTTGAGGCCTATTGTTTATAAACATTATTAATAAAAATTTATTCAACAAAAAAGATCATTTTTTTGACATATCAGTATCCTTATTTTTTTTTTCAAATTGTCATATACCCTGCCCATAACTGGCTCTGTTTCTATATCCATGTGAATGCTTTCTACATAACAACACAAGAAGCTAATTAAATTTGTGAAAATATTAGATCTGTCCAAGTATTAATAGAAAATAATGACGGAGAAAGAAAAGCCTAGCTAGAGAAAAAGAGTTACATTGTTTAACAAAGAGATTAACAATTCTGTAGTATTAGTTGGTGCAACACCTTGATTTGTTTCTTCTTTTCCTTTTTGGCTATGTTTGTTTGAACATAAATATTTTACATCAGAAAACAATTTTCATGTAAAAATATTTTTCATCTTATTTTTTGGTGCTTGGCTTACATTTTTAAAAATTAAAAAATGTAAATAAAATCTGACTCAAATGCATCCAAATGCTAGTTTTTGCATTTGTATGTAAAATATATACATTGAAACAGTATATTTTACATATTGTTTGGGAAAATACTTTTTCATAAAAAATATTTTATGTACAAAATTATTAAAAAATGTTTTTCACCTTATTTTTACATAAAACATGTTACGTAAAAAAAAATAAAAAACTAAACACTAGACGAGCTAACAATGTTGTGTGTATACATGTGTTATTCCTCGTCAAAACAAATTTTGTTTTGGTTTCAAAACCAAAAATGACTAGCCAAAATTTTTTAGGGAAGTTATTTTTCACATGTTTATGTAAAGATTTGCTTCAAAAAAATAGTTTCCCTATTTTTTGCCTTGAAACACTGGAAAAAAAGTAAAATGTTTTAAAAACAAACATAGCATTTGTAAACAAGTGCAACAAAAATCAGATCCCTTGGAGTATAAAATAGTGGCTTAACTGGATTCCTCAATTAGAAAATGTTAACTGTCAAAACGGAAGGAGACCAAAGAAAAAACAAAAATTCTTGACGAATAAGAATGTGTTTGTCACTTGAGGACAACATGAATGTTGTCAAATGAATGTGAAAAAGGGAAATAGAACAAAATAACAAGCACCAAGAACAAAATCAATAACCTTGTCAGCAAATCAGGATCCATGTCCTCCCACTTCACTTCTTCAATAATTTCAACAATGTGCTTTATTCTGTGCTTAAACTCCACTGTTTCTAGAAGACGTAGATCATGACTCAAAAACATATTGTCACCAGGGTGGATCACCTACCAAATGCCAAATATAACATAAAAACACAACAATAAAATTCTTGGAAAACAATGGGGAATAAACTTAGACAAAATAATTATTGATAAGTTATTGACAGGAAATCAAAAACAAATGGAGCAGATTTGATTCCTATGGCTCCTACAGAAACAGAAATCTGAATTTCAATTAAGCAGAAACAACCCCAGTAGAGCTCACCCTTCCATTCGTAATGAGAGCATTAACCCCAGATTCAAGTCCAAGTTGCCTGTATAAAAATTTTGCCACCTGCAAACCATTTTCAACAGTGAGTTGGACAAGTCAATTACTTGTGTATTCAGGCATCTCCTAGAAAATAACTCACAAAAAGACATTGCTGGTGCAAGGTACATGGAACTGGAGGACACAGTTCAAACAAAACCTTATCAAAACTTCAGGTGTTTTCCACTTTATCAAAAGATTCAATTGTGCTGGCTTAAGTTGAACAAATCTAGTGATGAAAAGGACAATGATATTGAGACAGCAAGAAGGCAAAAATTTAAGGCCTCAAAAATACTGGTACAGCTGCATGGTACCAAATATCTAGGGCAGCTTAATCCATTAACTCATCGACATTACATGGTTTTGTGAGGTTAAAATTACACCCCACATACAGAATGGCCATTTTTATGAATAGAGACCCAATACATAGACTCCCATATATACCAAAAAATTAGGAAAATAAAGACACAAGCTAAAGATTATGGTAAATTTGGAGTTCAAAGGCCAAGGGAAAACTTTAATCATGTACCCTATTAAAACAACCTCTCAACTTGTCATGAAAAATTAACAGCTAAATTTGTACTGTTGGAATGTAAAGGTCCAAAAGCCCAAGGCGAAAATTATGTACCTCATTCAGATAGCCTCTCAAATTTTCAATTGACAATTCGGACAAAACTTCTTTAAATCTCTTAGATGGTAAGCCATTTACACCGGCTAGATCAGAGATCTTATCAATAAATGCTTGACTGCTTCCTTCAACTACTGGAGATGCAGACATAAATTCATTCTCATAAAGCGGGACTAGTTGATCCAAAAAATGCAACACCTTTTTCTTATGACTGCAGGACAGCAAAAGGTATGCAATGAGTTGCAGGAAATGTCAAAAAGAAGAAAGATATTCAATTTCAAAGGCCATACAGAATTATGTAAACAGATTTGGAAACTTGAATTACCTATATGATGATGCAGCCAATTCAGAAGCCTTAGTAAATAGGAGAGCAGGAAGATCTGCATCTTGCTTGGCATTAAATAGCATGCCTAAGCGTGCACTTCTAGAACCTTCTATCTGTGACACAGTAAAGCTCTCAAAGCTATTGTTGTCTGCATCATCATAATAACTTTAAAAAAACAATAAAAGTTTTTCTTTTCTTTTTTTTTTTTTTTTTTTTGGGGGGGGGGGTTATATTAGGGCTCCCAAAAGAGGCTCTGGTCTTCCACCAAATAAATAAGACAAACCTTCAAAGAAATTAGGAGAAGACTGTAAAGACACATTGATAATAAATTGTTTTATATCAGTACACAAAAATATCCCACCTAGTGGGATTAAAATTTGTGATTCTTGTTGTATCAATACTAGAAAATAGTGAGCATTCTTGATTGATTTCACATTGCAATTATATTCTATCATATCAGCAGCAACAAATTATTGTTCAAATTCTACATTTTAAAAGAAATGCAAACAAAAAAGTCTAAACACAAATTTTAGAGAAATCTATTTGTAAACAAGTTTAGAAGTCTTTTAAAAGGTTCAAACAAGGATGGGCATAGTAGATATGAATTGATGTTTTATTTAATACACTACTTGAACTTATCTTTTAATCTAATAATGTATTTGCCTTGAAGCCATATGTGGATATTATCCAAGCTCACGTGAGGTCAAGGATGATAGCCAGCATCACCCAAGAATCCCAAAAAGGGAAAACAAACAAAACCCCAGGTCTCTTTGACCACAAATAGTAAAGAAGGTGGCCTGGGGACTTTCCACTCCTATACATGAAACATCAATCTAAAACCACCTCTGTCCTCTTACTCAAATACTTCAAGGTAAGAATTGCTCCTAGTGTGGCAGTCCACATATAGACACAAAGACCATCCATGGGTGCCTCAATCCTCCATATACCTTTTTGGGGCACCAGAACACCACTGCTCCAGTTGGCTGAAAACCCCTCCCCCAGCCCAGTAGGGAACAGTCATAAAGAATGTCACCGAAAACTTTTAAGGAGTCAAACTCCTAAACTTGGACATTGCAACTAAAAGAAGGATCTACATGATGCCATCAGTGGGTATAGAGTCTCACCTATGGACATTCCTCTTTAACTTGAAAGGTTGAAAAAATCAAAAAATAAATCAAAGCAGTCTATAGCCATGCCACTTATCTGTCCAAAGCATGACTTCTGATCTCCTGGCACCTTAAGTGCAATGAATCAGGAAGAAACACCAAACGCAACCTCATGATACCTTCTTTCGAGAACCCTGCCCCACGATGAGCCCTGTCCTAGTTGACCATTCAGCCTAATCAACTCCAAATTTTCCTTCCACCATCCTCACCCCCCCCTCCCCATAAAAAAAATAAATAAATAAATAAATAAAATAAAATACATAAGCCACTGAGCTGCCACTTGTCACCAAATCCTTCCCACTCTACAACTTTTTAAGTCTAAGAGCCACCATCTTAGCCAGCTAAAAGGAGAAAACATAAGCGGGATAAGTAGACAATGTACTTTTAATGAAGGCAATCCTATCTCCTTTAGATATAGTGAGGTAGGCTGTTAGGCCTTTTATTCTTAGAATGACCGCCCTTGCACGGCCCCTAATGCTCGTGCCCTCGATCACGCCAAGGGAGGTAAATCATAGGTTGGGCCTTTGGTCCTTGCGCAGGACGAGGATCAAACTCGCAACCCACCGGATTGACACCGACATATTGTTCATCCGACCGCTTGACCTATGTCCTAGGGGCCTTTTATTCTTTACATATGGCTGTAGGCTAGAGGATGTTTTGTGCAGTTGCAGCTGTGGCTTGGATGGCCATCCTAATTTCATAGGTTATCTTCATCCTATCTATATGACCTGGTATATGGCCCTTGTATCTATATATTCTCTCTCAGTCTATATGTTCAATTGTTCAAAAGAGATGAGAAGATAAGTTTCCACAAACCTTACAAACCATTGGGCATGCGATTAAGAAGTAAGATAGGTTTTTAGGAGAATAAAAAACTTGATGTCAAGGAGATTTTCAAGATGGTTTTGGGAGATCAAGAAGTTAGAACTAGTCTTCATAAAAGCTTCATCAAACCACAATCAATTGCTTAACATTGGGATTGCAACCAAATCCTCCAATGTATTTGTTGAGAATCCCACATCGCCTCCACAAGGGAGACTTGGGCTATATATAAGGAGAAGGATTCCTCCACCTGTTAAGTTAGCTTTCAGGTTGGAGTTCTACCTCTAACTTCTCACATGGTATCAAAACTAACCCTTGGCTATCATGGTCATGGACCAATACCCTGCCCGATCACCTAGGCATGTATCAATTACTGGAGAAGTTTCGGCGTGGGGGGGAGTGTTGAGAATCCCACATCGCCTCCACAAGGGAGACCTAGGCTATATATAAGGAGGAAGATCCCTCCACCTGTTAAGTTAGTTTTTCAGGTTAGAGTTCTACCTCTAACTTCTCACAGTATTACTTCTTCCTTCCCATTCAAACTTAGAATTTAGAACAAATGATGAATCATGTATTGCTTCTTTGACTAGGGTTTCAAAACCAACACACACCTATACTACAAGCAGCTTTGATAAGCATCCAACAAGTAATATAGATAGTGCTAAACACAAATGTCTATGCCCCTCAACAATCATTCTACCTCACTATTGATGGAGTGCTCAAGGTTTTTTTTTTTTTACACCTTTTTCCTGGGGTGCATTTATTATTTACCTAAAATATCAGTCATTATGATATTACTAATAGAATAAATGCAATAACCAACTCAAATAAAAATTCACCATTTGGTTGTAAAACCTATTACCATATATCGAATTCCTTCATGGAACAACTTGATCCCCTTCTTTGACGTGACATCAATTGCAAGAAGATGGGTCACGGGCTTCACATCGTCTACAGCTGAAAGAAATTGGATCAAGGAACCAGAGTCAAATTATAAAATTCAACAAATTGTACATGGAAAGTGATGGCTTTAGCTTCAGTACAGCTTACTTTCAGGAGAGTGCAAGTAACTAATAGCATTTAGCACAGAATCCTTCTCAAGAATTTCTGTAGACAGAGAGATAAATTTTGGTTTCACCTTGCCTTCCGCAATAATCTACAGAAGCACAATAAAATTAAAAAAATGACTTGGCATAAAATTAGCAAACATCTTTGTCAAAATGAATTAATGGCTAAACATAATTGAAAATTTCAAAATCTCACTAGACAGAAAGTACCTGTGGGTTGTATCGAGGAATCCCACTTTCAGAGAGAAATTTGTCCAGTGCATCAGTCTGAGAATTTATATGACCATAGTAAACTTGTTCCTGGATTCTTTGAAGCTCATCGGTCATTGCATTCATAAGAGCATCCTGGACATATTAAATCCAAAAAGTTTTGATTGTATCAGTCAAGGGTATTTGTGCAGGAACTGACCACAAATGTTGACAATTGAATCGTAGAGTTTAGAATGATGAGGAGCAAATTCTAAAACTAAAGATAGTAGGAAGAAAAGTAGCCAATCATATGCAATGTCACTAACAAGAATAAAAAGCTTTGTCTTGCAAACCCATTGACAGAGGATGTTGCCAACAACCTCTAAAGAGATATAATAAGTTTATTAAAATTTGTTCTAACATTGATCTGGGATATTTTGATGACAAAGGACCTTTGTGGGAACATCGTTAGCCTTAATTTTGATGTTGTATGCATCAAAGGTACTTTTGTTACGTAATCTCCTAGGTGTTTTTTTGGTAATTCTAATTATATGTTAGGGTGTTATTAGAGTGTGTAGGTTTTGTTTATCAGCTTTCATTTAGTGTCTTAATAGGAAAAGGATTTTTCTAATCCTAGTAGGAATAGCATTACTATTACTTAATAAATATCATCCTATTTCTCTTTTTCATTAGTGAATAAAACAATTACTACAGTTTTCTCTAAGCATATTATCCATTCTCAGAATAGAGCGACACAATGCTAAACTTAACTGTGATGCCCAGAAGATAATCTCTCTCTTTCCTAATCTTTCAATTTTCAGATTCTTATTTTCGTAAACCTACTTTTAGACTTCTTTTCAGACCCCAAATTTCATCTTCCCAGCTATATTGTACCTCTAAATTGCCTACCAACCCATTACATACCTAAACCCTAGCCTTTTCAACAAATTTCCTAAGCCTTCTAATCATGAATAAGCCTCCAATCAGTTGGTATTCTCAGAATACCAGATCTATCCTACATCACCCATACAAGTAGTTTTTGTGCTAATTGTCAAGGCAAATCAAGAAGGATCCCACATAAGAATCATAGCTATTGCAAGGGGATATATAACATGCTGACAGAAATATAATCAAAACATTAAAAGATCGAACAAAAAATAATCACTATCAAAAACATAAGCTAAAAGCAGGAGAAATTGATTATTATGAGGAAGAAAAAGATGCAGCAAAAGACTAAAGCGAGTACCTCATTAGCATCCAAGACAAGTCCATTCATCAAGAGACAGCATTGAAGCTTAGCTAAACCCAGCTTAAAAACAAACATGGAGCTTTCCTGAGATAGCTCATTGAAAATCTGCTCCTTTTCCAGTCTTAGTAAAGTATCTTGGGGTGGAGATTTAGCCTTTGGTCTACAGAAAATAATAATATATACCTATTAATAGATTATTGAAGGAACGAATTAAAAGAATGAAACTGTCAACATCTACAGCAAGGCTAATTTTATTTTACAAGCATATATTGACAACAATACGGCATAGTAAAGGATAACTGATGTAATTATAAAATAGACATACAGAATGATCAGAAGCACCATTTTACTCAGAATCATCAACTCAATTATAGTCTCTATGAGACTCGAAATAGATTAAGTTCAAAACTAAAAGGGTTGAGAGAAGGGGGGGGGGAGTTTGAAGTGGAGGATGACAGACTTACAATAATGTCTCAACAAATGCCCCTTCCACGTGGTGCATTTCAGGAGCATCTTCCACAGGATCTGCCGATTCAATCCGCAATCTATTTATCTGCCATATTCAGGCAAAATGATATTCAAATTGGAGAAGCTTGAGGTGAATCAGGTCATGCAACCTTAAGACACATGGCATGCTTATAGATAGACTACATAATGGCTTCCAAAGTAGCCAATGCAGTGGAATCACACATCTCAATATGTGGACAAGGTCAGACACCTCAGATGTTGATGAATCTTCTCTTATGAGGCATGGCTGAAAATTTCTGTGAGGTGAGTGAATGAAATGGAGAAAGTTCATAGAAAAAGAGGGAGAGGAAGACTAAAAAAAAACTTAGTGAGAAACCCTTAAACATGACATAGGATTTAATGACCTTATAGAGGATATGGCCATGGATAGAGATGGTTGGAAGTCTAAAATTCATATAGCCAACTCCAGCTAGTGGGACTAAGGCTTGTGATGGTTGTTCTTGTTGTTGTGCAGATATTAACAACTCAGTTTAGTTTCCTCAATCTATCCAGTGCCAAAACCAGCTACTAGTTAGAACTTGACAAGAAAGCACAGCACAGATATGGTCTGTCCAATGGGCATCACTTCTGTCCACTTTCCTGGAATATGTTAGCAACTGAATTCGTTGATTTTATTATTTCAGTCAAATATACAAGCATGCCCTTTCTGACACGGGAACAATGATCCATTCTCTTGAACAATAAAACATCAAATTCCTAAGTTTAAGGACAAATCTGACTCCTTTCCAAACACTTCAGAATTCCAAGGATGAAAGAACAAGAGATGGCAAAATGACATTGCAGAATTAGAATGACAGGGTCGACAATAAAGTGGGATCAACAAAATTGTTTATAACTCCTTTTGTTTCTTGGTCTTAGAATTTCAAAGAGGGGTCCTACATCTTTCTATTCATAGGCCATTAGTCAGTACTAGTTCTTTCCTTGTACTATACTTTTTAGGTCATTCTGTAACAGGTTTCCTGTACCTTGTACTCTTCTTCATATAATTATTGTTCAGGTAATTACAGACAATAAGAGAAAATATGCAGCAATAAAACAGTAGAACAGTAAGCAAGAAACAGACTCAGAAATGACGTTTTGCACCACATAAAAATTGACACATATACCAATAAGAATGGTGAAATTCCAGATTCATACATTGCTCAAAAACTGGAAAGCCATTTGATTCCCATGATGTTCCTTAATATAAATAAAAAGTTGTATAATCTGCAAAACAGAGTCATCAACAGTCTCAATCAGCATCAAAGACAGTTAAGAACAACTGAATGGAATCACAGTGGAAGAGGCTGCTTAAAACAATATAATCTGGCAGGATACATTATAGTGTTGCAGAAAGATTTTCTAGTGGCCAAGATGTATACACATTTTGATGGGTAAGATTATCTCAAGACTTTCTCTTTAGAGGCTAAATTGCAACTTGTCTTTTGATTACTCCAATTGTTGTGTTGCCTAGTCATCAAATTAATGTTAATAATTCCTTCATGCATGATAATCTTAATGAAGAAGTCTATGTGGATATGGAGAAGCTTTGTTGCTCATGGAGAAGTATGGACTTAGTGTGGAGACCAAAAAAAAAACCTTGCATGAACTATGACAACCTCCACGGGCTTGATGTAGCAAATTCAATGGTATTGTGATGGAATTTCAATTTAGAGATGTGCTATCAATCATTTTTTTAGCTATCATCATTATGCCAAAGGTAGTATGATTGATAGTTTATGTTGAAGATATTGTGATAATTGATAATAATATGGGTATAAAAAAGCTAAATCATGTCTAGCATCTCCCAAAACTTTGGTTCTGGTTCTAGGACTTGGGTTCAACTCTTGTTATACATATTTGTTTGCATTATCCAGGTTTATTGTGCACTCTCATTCTGTACCTTAATTTTAGTATTTACACGTGCAAACAAGAGGTTGCATAAGAGGGGAGAGGAGGGGGAAGGGGGAGCATTAGAAACTTGATATACATTGTTGGAACCTTTCTATAATAGTTTAAGCTTTTAGAATATATGGCAACTTAACATTGGTAATATAGTATTTATAATTAATCATAATACAATAGTTCATTCGTCCTTATCTTAAGTTTTATTGTATGTCACTCAAAGCATTTTACAAATGTTATTTGGATAATTCTACTACTGCAGTTGACAACATAAGGAGAAAAGCTCAAATGTATTGGATCTGTGCTACTTATTTGTTGGATGACCTACAAGTTCACAATTGGGTAACCAGAAGCTTTGAGTTTTTTCTTCCATATCATTGGCTTTCATTAGGTTACATAAGTTCTGGTGATAAAGTCTTTGTTTGCTTGAAGTTGGCACCCTCCACATCTGCCTCGGACCAGATTTTCAGACCCTCATTCCTTTCTTTTTGATGTGCCAACCCAAGGATAACGAGCATTCATTTCACTCTATTAAGGGTTCTATTTCACTCGTGTGTTGGGGTGGCATAGTAGTTCCTCTTCATTTCCCTTTCTTTTCATTTGCTATTTTTCTTTATTTTGGGGAAGCAACCTTAGTTTTCTTTTGTATAAGCCCTAATAAAAAAGCTGGTGTTTCTGTTTGCCATCTACCAAAAAAGTTATTTGGATACTAATTACTTGTTCCTTCTACCACAACCCCAATTTCTTTTAAACATCAATATGAGATTAAAATAAAATAAATATCTGCTCCCAGAATTGGAGTTTGAGTTAAACCGCCTTCTTTCAGAGTATATTTCAAAGGTTATTAACATAAAAAAAATTATTGATTTACAAGAGAACCAAGAGACAAGGAAGACAAAGAGATCAGATAAAGGAGACCAAACAATGGCTGCAGCCACTAATTGTCCATTAACAATCTGTTTGTCTTCTATACTCAAGTTTTTAAAGCTACTTATAACATAATCACTAATATTTCTAAATCCAATAGCACGAACAATTATAGAATAAGCAATTAATTCTGAACAACTCTTAAAAGGAGGGAAGGGAAAAGGACAAAATGGGGAAGGAACTGCATTTTGCAATCGCAACCACTGTGACCTCTTCAAATCCATTTGACTTGAAAAAACACTACCCCACCTTATCAGAAAGAAATGGTAAATTGGCAGTGAATAAGATAGAGAGAAGCATTACCAAACTGGAGATATCTTCCCCAACGTGATCAGCATTTTCAATACCAGCCGAAGGAATTTCCCCACCATTCTTTTCAATTGTATTGATGAACTTGGTAGAGAACAGTATCACCCCAAATCTCATGGGAAGATTATTCTCATACAAAGAAATAATCATGTCAATGGACTTCAGGAACCAAGGAAAAGAAAAATTATATGAGCAATCAGGGCAATAAAAAGATCCAGACACTAGGAACTCAGATCACTTAGCAAAAGAATAAGGACTTGCCTCAAGACCACAAGCGTATCCAGGATCCAAAACAAAAACTGCATGGTACAAATTCTTACGAATGTAGCGTAGCTGTCCAGGAAAGACAGGCATCAAAATCTGCAGCAGCACCAGCAACAAAATAAGATACAGAAACCATTTAATGGAGCTCTATCACATTCTCAAAGGCATTAAAAGTTCCCCAAGCCAAAAACTGAAACATTTGAACAAAATGAAGTACCTCATTAATATTGGTCCGCCATCGCTTGTACATGGCATCTTCCTCCAAGTTGTTAAGGTAATGAACATGAGTTGAACGGAAATCAACACGAAATGTGTCAGACTCAGAAGAAGGCAAAGTTGATAGGAGCTTCCGTATAGTGCTTGGAGGAATCTAAATTTTTAGCAACATATTTTAGTTGATAATCTCAGGCCAAATCTAGTAGCTAGTCTTATAAAACAATAACATAGTACTGAGATGAAACCTCAAGTGCAATACCAATATGCATGCTTGACAATATTCAATTAATGTTTTCCATATGTACAAGGATAAATCTTTAAAGCAACCAAAATTTTCTCCTTTCTACAAAATGAAATTTCATAATAATGAAATTCTTCATGTCTTCCAACTATATCTTTAAGTTGCCAACCAGGATATCCAGAAGACCAGAAATGAGCAACCCCATCAAATTACGTAGTGAAGACTTATATCAAACTACATCATGACCCCACCATGCTTACTGAAGTTAGGGGGGGAAAAATACTCCAGAGATAAAAATTAATGCACATGCATCTTAACCAAACTCTTCCCACCAGGGTAAAGGCTTTAAATATATTTATTTTTCTCTTGTCAGCACTCAGCCAAATCTGGATGCACAACAATGCATATGGCATGTACTACACAAAGTGGAAAACACCCTCTAGCTAAGCTAGAACCCCACCTACATGTTACCCTTGAAAAAGATCCAAGCTCTAGGTCTTTGACTAACCTGATTAAGTAAATAGTAGGCAAAATACAATGAAGATAAATGAACACCAAATAACTTGATGGGAAGAAAGGAATACCAAGAATTATCTGAGACATATAATAGCTTAAAAGAGGAAGGAATTGAAGCCATGGGAACATATATTAGACAAGGTAATAATTAAGCCAAATGGACAATTCAAGGACAATACCAATCTCAAGTGCATCATATAATGCTGTGTAAGAGTAAACAGAATACCTTCAACCTCAAATATTGATCAGACAGAGTTAACTCCTGATGAACCATGTCAACCAACCTGCAAAAATAAATCAGTATACACCAGAAAATATAACACAAAGGAAAGTTCAGTTAAACAGAAAATATCACACAAACTATCAAAACTCAAGAGCTCAAGTATGCAGTAGCTGTTCATCTTGTAGGTTTTAAGCATCCAGGTCATCCAGTCAAAAGCCATGCAATCAGTGACAATTATAAGTTTTCACAAAGTATCAATTCTACACCCTTAAAAGAGTTCATTTGCAAGACGTCTTGTGTACTCTGCAGGTTCAATTTTGAGACATGTAAATTAGTCTTGCACAAGGCAGAGACAACCTTTCGGTAATCCTATATGATCACGAGTTCAGAAATAACAAAAAAGTTATGTGCTTGATAGCTAACGTGGACATCTTCAAACATGGGATTAGGTAATAACATCCTTCATGAGTGCTTTCACATTACCCTGTAGTATTATTTGCCTTCGAGGACACAAAAGCATCATTAGCATGTTACTCCAGAATAGTGACTTAGAAACACATACAAAATAAATAATATTCAATCCAAGTTGTTTCTTATAGGGTGGGGAAGGAGAAGAAACTTCTGTTATAATAGTTTGCCAATCTACACTTGTAAAAGCTCACTTGAGAAATCAAAGGAAGCTATATTTTCCCTTCATTTTTTTTATTACATGAAATGTGCCTCGTCCTTAATGTAAATCCTCATTATATCTGTCAAGCGCTCAATAATCATTTATAAAGTGCTCTTGCTTTCTAATAAAAAAAAATATATCATCCAGAAAACAGTTGGTACAAATATGGTTAACAAGAATAGTCTCAAACTGAAAATACTAAAAAATTAAAATAAAGAGTCGGAGGACTGAAACATTACATGTAAAGGTCAATTTCTTCAACGTTGATTAAAGCGCCATTCAAAGCCATTAAGGACTTGCCAGGAGGCATCATTCGCTGGTTTGTAATTATTTCATCCTTGATTGAATCATTCAGCTGGATGATGTTTAAAGTGCATTAAGATTTATCGGCCAACTAGAACAACACTTAATATCTGTTACAACTATTCCCACATGCCAAAAGGATTTCAATTTTACTGAACATGCAGCATACTTTACCTTCATACGGGATAGAGAAGATACAACACTAGGGAAATTTTGATTGATTTCTTGCATTGACTGCAAAGGATCAGAGGCATGAACAATCCTTTGTGCAGTTTGGTGCCCTAAATCTGCAGAGGAGCTAAGATGTAAGCTCATTAAACAAACTCCAAAATAAGAAATTTATCATGAATCTGCTAATTGGTAATTATGGTAATTACCCTTTAATTCCCAAACATCAAGTGTATCAGATATTGTTGATGACAGAAGATAATCCCTAAAAGCCATTATTTCAGAGGTTAGTTCAGGTTTGCGCTCCTGCATGAGGACAAAAAAGTAGATAACATTAATTGTCTATTGCTTAATCGATATGTTATGTAATCATACTTCAATAAACCTCCACTAAATATGATATTCCTGTAGTCAATGTTCCAAGAAGGGGTCTTCAACATGTGAAAAAGGCCATCAAAAAATGCTATGAGAATTTGACATAATAAAAGTTAATCTCCATCAATAAAACCTAACAACCTGTAACTTAACAAGTTCTAATTTTTTAATTTTTCAAATCATTCCATTTCACAGACAAGCCATGTAAGCCATAGAGCAAAAAAAGGAAGCCAATGCGTGTTGGATTGGTAAGCTATAGATAAAGCAATTACATAAACTAACCCCTAACCTAAACCAAACTCTATAACAAAGCCCAACTATATAAAAGTAGACTCATAAAATCCCTTTCCAAATGAAAGAATGAAAACATGTCACAAGCATACATCAATGCTATGCTATGCTATGGATGATCTACTCTTCAAAATACTTCAAAATAGGTGTTGCAACCATATTTGACATGTACAACAAGAAAAATAGAAATACTTTTGGGGCATGACATGTACCATGCGGGATCTCCGTTGAAGTTAGGTCTGAACAAACCTTGAAATTGAGATGCTTGATCTTTCGTTTTTTACTTTTCTGTTTGGATGTTCCTTATACACCAAACATATGAAGTGATGTTTTGTACAATGGAAATCACATGTTAAAATTATCATTTTATTTATTCTTTTTTCCAAAATTGTTAACTTCTAACTTTACTGTATGTATTTTTGGTGTAATGGTAATATAATTGATATAGTAACTTTATTTCTGTATGTTGAAGTTTGTTAGGTACTGATGCACGCTGAAGGTGTCCAATCTTCTGATTCAAAGAAAATAAAATAAAAAGCCAGGTTATGCAAATATTACTAGATTATCTTGCTACTTAAAGGCCTTACAATATAATGGCACCAATAGAAATTAATGGAAAACTAGAATTCATGTAACTGATGACCCCACCTAGTGGGGTTAAGGTATGTGGTTGTCGTTGTTATTTTCCTATCTAAAAAATCAAGGAGATTAACCAACAAATTAATTCAAAATTAGAGCTAAAAAAACAACAACATATCCAGCCGTTATCCCACTATGTGGGGTTGGCTACATGAATTCTAGACTTCTATGTGAGTTACATCCCAACAGATAGTTTGTCTAGAATTCATATTTGGATCCGACTAAGTTTTACGCTGGCTGTCGGCTACCTAACGCAACCCTTCTCCTTTATCCGGGCTTGGGACCGACAGTGGATAATATCCCCTGGCGGAGTAATGATGAAATGAAGTTTGAACACCATCTTCACATGGAAAAATTTTATGAGATGGTGGTGAATGAAGATAATTGATATAGTTGTGTTCCATAACTTAGTTGACATGGTGAAACCAACAAGTACAATATAAAAAGCTACAAAATTAACTCAGTTACTTGGCCTCTTAATCATTTTAAAATGGGTAATATCAATTTAGTAAACTGTAAGAAAAAACTATCTAAGGATATGCAGGAAAATATAAAAAATATTTCCTCTCTGTTATGTAAAGTAAATCATTAGTTTTCACAAAATTTATTGATGTGCCAAAGTTGACTAATGAGACAATTTAAGGTTTGAAACTTGTCACATAATTTTAACAGTTATAGCAAGACAGAGAACCATAGCAGCCGTTGGCAACTAGTCACCAGATTTTCTCTCTGACATATCAAGCTGGCCACAGTTTCTAAATCCAGGAATATCTAGAGAACAGACAAGTGACTTTTTCCTATTCCTCCCTCCCTGATATTTTCTCAGACCTGTCAATGTGAAATCGTTAATCACATCCATAACCATTGCTATATCCAAAATATGTCCAAGTTACTGTGTGGACATGGGCAAAAAGAACTAATATAGCAAGTCCATGTAACACAGAGCTGAAAGAATACAACCCAAAGCAGTGAATGCATAAACAAGAAGGGGAAGAAACTTTGTGCAAACATGATTGAAGTTCTCCTTCCGTTACTATAACAAATTAAGGATAGGGTTTAATAAGAACTATTGACAGAATTTGAGCAGAAAACCTAATTCAATTTTATTCCAAGGATAAGTCTAAATATATACAGTTTTGGAGAGTCAACAAACCACTTCCCTAAAATTAGGACATTAACTTAACAACCTAAACTGAAACCTCAGAATTAGGGATAAGAGGATAAAGAGGATAAGTCCACTAATGGATCAGCAGCTAGCCACTAAACTATGAGTCAGTTTGACAATTAGACTGCAACCTCTTACTCAAAGATAAGATAGGAAGATAGGATAGGATTACACACTTATCTCTCAACAACCATACATATTGCAATAACGTAAAAAATGTTTTAATAGTTAGTGAAGGGTGTCCATAATAAATGTTAGCCTCTAGCAGCCATACAAAAGTAAAAGAAAAAAAGAGAGAGTAAAACAAGAACCCAAAGTAACTGATTTAATCATATTTGTTTTCTCCTCTCTCGATATCTCCTCTCCTTTATACTTTCTCAAATCCCATAACAACCATGAAATTTCTTTGTTCTCAAGTAATCTTCTTTAACAAAAGCATATACATACAATAACTCTTGTTATATATTTCTAATAGGCATCGAAATGATTTATTGTAGGATCTGCCTGAGTTTTGCTTTTACAAATTGTAATAAATTTTAGTAGAAACAGTGGATATAGAGTTTTTCACTGATATTACAAGCCAATTTCCAAGGAAATGAGAAATATACCAATCATTTGTTTGGAAAACAAATGAACATTTTAGAGCATATTTGATTTTGTTACTAGTTATCACATAATTGTTTTTCGGTTCACTTTCAATTTGTGTTCAATTTTTACAAAATAGAAAATAAATATTGTGTTTGCTAATGTTGTCTTTTCACAATATTTTGAAAATAAAAGGAGAAAATGTTTTCCAACAAAATTTTGGTATTTTATTGGGTGATTAAATAATATAGACAAATCTTTCATATTGACAAAAATAACTTCTTCCAAAAATATTTCGACTTTCACCTTCTCTTCTTCCTCAGGAAGCAAACCCCAAAGTTGCTGGTAGCTCTTTCCCACTGCCTGAGGCACCAGCAGTGGGGTTTGTCGAACCGTCACTAACAGTGAAGAAGAAGAAAGTGAAAAAAGAAAATGAAGAAAAAAAATATAAGAAGAACAGGCAAAAACAGAAGAAGAACAAGAAGAAAGAAGATGTTTTTTGACAACTGGACCAGTGGCAGCAGAAGAATAAGAGGAGATGTGGATGAAGAGCAGAAGTTGAAGAAGAAGAAGATAATAAGGAGTGAAGAAGAAGAAGGTAATAAGGAGCTGAACAAGAACATGAGCAGCAGAGCTGAGCCTCCAGTCATAGGAAAAACTGAAAATGAAAACAGAAAAAATGAACATGGAGATATTTTGGTGTTTGCTTGTTTGTCCACAAAAATGGAATGTCTTCTTATTGGAAACGAAAACAGAGCCAAAAAATGTTTTTGTTATTTTTTCTCCCAAAAACTTTAAACATGAAAAAAGAACGGGAAACATTTCCAAAATCATCGGGGGTTTTACATTTTCAGATTTGAGTTTTGACACCAAAAGGGTACTGTGATCAGAAAACAGCAGATCAGAAGGAAAAGTGAATTGTGGCAAACATATAGAGAACATGCTTGGGGAAATCTCAACAATTAAAGAAGCTATAGAAGTGGCCAAAAACACTGCAACATAGAATTGAAAACTGCACAGAGAAATCATTTGGGAAACAAACCAGAATTCTAGAGAAGATGAACCCTCTAACTTCTTGGCTGAGATCTTCAGTATGAGGATCTTCAAGAGTTACACCTGCAACTCAGACATCAATCATTTTTAGAATCTCTCAAAAAATCAATAACTTTAATAATAGATTATCACAGGAAGGATAATTAGGGACAGGAAAAACATCATATTTGAATGGATAAATTGACTGTACACCCCCTGAACTTTCGCCCTTAGGCATGGACACTCCCTGAACTTTTGAAATTCGCTCAATCAATCCCTGAACTCCCCAAAATTAGCCACGACACCCCCTCAAAGGGCCAAAGTTCAGGGGGGTGTTTGGTCAATTTACCCTATTTAAATCACTCCCAAATGGCAGTGGGACAATATAAGCAGTTTCAATAACAAAGCCTCCTTTTGAAATGAGAAACAAGCTACTAAAATTAAAGTATTGTTCTAAAGGCATCAAACGAAGAGATCGCTAGAACCTATTGTTTAAACATCAACAACATATCCAGCCTTTATCCCACTATAGAACCTATTGTTTATACAGGGAAAAACCAAAGAACACATCGTACAAAAGAAGCAAAATAGTAACATTGAGACTCAATAATTCACCCATAGAGAAAATTGATTGATTAAAAATGGGCAGCATAGTACATTTTTCAATTTAGAGTAGTTTCATGTCCGTAAGTAAATGAGATGACAATTTTCAACCATACCCACTACAGAACCATGCTACCAGCCAGTTTTGAAGATGGACCATCAAGTCAGCAACTAACATGAGTTAAGCATGCACCTTTTTTTATTGCACTGTCATCCATAGCCTTGTATTCCATGTTCTTTAGAGCAAGTTCTACACCATAACCACCCAAATTTAAAGTATCACTGGCACCAACAGCTGCACAATGGCCACTTTTTGTTTCACAGCCAGAAGGCAATACAGGTCTAACAACATACTTAACTTTTCCCTGGAAATTAAGAGAGCATTTGTCAACTGCAAAATCCATTAGAGGAAAAGAAAACTGTGAATGTGTATGAGTGCCAAAAATAAAAAACCATAGAGAATTCAAGGTTAAAATGAACTAGTATGGAAATACAATTTAGAGAATAGAGAGAATGCTGAGGAACCATCTAGCACATGATCATTTGATAGTTGTTTTACAAAAAGAAATGTTTCACTTGGCCAAACCAACGATTAGGAGCCCTATAGCCTTGAAATAATCATTTCAACACAAGATAGTGACAAGTGATGAGATAGATCTGCACAATCTCAGCAGAACAATTATAATGAGAAGCGATTCGCCTATTTCAGGTTCTAGGACCTGTTATCATGGCACCCAAAGAGATTATTGATCTTATTGATACACATAGCAGATAATCGAATACACAATGCCATTTTACTTAAGAAAACCGGAATCTAGGAAAGAGCATTGTTGTTGATAAAATTCCTATAAAACCATAAAATTTCTTGAAGCCCGTAAAAAAATAAAGAGGAGGACTAGAAGGAAGTTGACAAGCATCTCTCAATTATGATTAAAATCCTTAGTTGTACACGTGGGAGCTGATGTGGCAGTGGATACAGTGCAGAGCATGTGGAGGACAGTTTTGAGGGTGAGGGAGTACTTGGTAGTAGGTCCTTTGGCAGGGTCCTTATTATGTGGATAGGAGTCCTTTGGAGAGAGAAAAGGTTGAAAATGGTCCTTCTCTTTGGATGTTGGAATGATGACTTTCTTTGGCTTTTCTTGGGTCTTAATGAGCTAGTTGTAGCAATCTTAAAGCCTCCTTTGTGGGAGGAGTTATCTGATGTGGATTTCAACTTGGTGTTGGGTGGAACTTTGAGTGAAGTTTAATATGATTAGTTTTACTCCGGAAGATTAGACCAGCCTTCCTGGGATGCTTTCATTGATGAGTTGAGTACAATTGAATTATCTTTGTCTTGCCATGACTTGGTCAAGAATTAGAGACGTCCCATGTCCAGGAGTGATTCTTCTATCATTAGATTTGGAGTGATAGGTTACCACTTTGCCAGTTTGTAGCCCTTACTGGTGTTCCTCAATTATGGAGGGACTAAAAATGAGACAACTCCTTTCAAATTTGAGAACATATGGCATGAGATGCAGGGCTTCAAGGAGAAATTAGTTTGGTCGTTAAACGGTTATTTAATAGAAGGAAGCTTGAATTAGACTATGGAGAGAAAGTTGGGAGTTGCTTCTTGAAGAGGATTTGAAGAAGTGAAGGTTGCCCACATGGAGGGACATGAGGTTTAGCAATCTGGCAGTCTGTCTTTGGAGGGCGAGGAATGGCTAGCTTAGACAATTTTTAACAAGGACAAGGCTCTTACACTTGAGTATGTTTGCCTTGGTCTCTAATCATGGTGTTCTTCTGAAGAGTTTGAATGCGTCATTCATGACATTTATCTTGAAGAAGGAACATTAACCCACTAGTCAATGTCTACATAATATTGACTGTACCATGTTACCTGAAGGATGTTGTGTACCCATGGACACTGCATATGATAAAGGGTAAGAATATGAGATACATAGCCACCCCTTAGCCCAACTAGCCCAACTGAACCCTTGGATTCTCTCTAATGTGTAATTCTAATGATATTTCAAGAAAACAGGCTTGCATTTGATATCCAATGTGCTATGTGCATGCCAAATAGGTTAAGAGAAGCTTCAAATTATTTGTCATTTCAAGTGTCATTTGAAGAACTAATATTAAATATTCATTTTTTTCATGGGTAAAGCACAAATGAGGCACACAAGATTAAACCTTGGTCGAAAATGTGATTTTAAACACTACAAAGCATGAACTAGAATAAATTGTACCTTTTTTTAACAAGGAAGAATAAGGTCCAATGTCTAGGCTTTAAAAATAATCTATTTTGTACAATTTGGTTGCAAAATTTCCCTCAAAGCCCATAATGGTATGTAAAGGAAAATCTGAAAGGGTAAGTTTCAAAAGGTATCATGCTATTTCTGATGCATGCGGAGGTGGGATCAACAAAGTGGCCAAATGTTCTCCTTCAATAAATGATAACAATGTTATCAAAATTTTTCACATATGTATTTGTAATACAATTCTAGGACTGGCTTTCATTTTAAACCTGGTTTTGCACATAGTTAAATAACATAAAACAACAAAAGCACAACCCTTAATCCCACTGACTGGGCTTAATTACACAAAAAACTAAGTCATCCATATAATCTTATATATACGAATATTAAGCCACCATGTTTATAAAAATGTAGCAGTAGGAGAGAAAAAGATTGCTTAGTGGACCTTTTTAGCTGCTTCAACTAATGTGACATGAAAGTCTCTGAAGCAATCAGTACCAAGAGCTCCATATAAAATTACAGCTGGACTTCCAATACTTGAATCGAAATGCACATGATCAAATTCATAAAGTTCTGGCTGCTGAAATGAATCCCTAACTCCAGCAACAAACACAACATTGTTTAGGGTACAAGATGAAGAGTAAATTACCTATTTGATTAAGATTAATAGATCAAATAAGCAAAATTAAACTTACTGTCTAGCCAAAAAAAACTTACTGTGAAAAGAAGAGAGAATGACTTACAATTCGGATGGGCTATGCAGCCACATTAACAACTCTGCAACATTGAAAAACAGTGCCCCTCCAGTATCCACCCAACAACACTTTCCCCCAGGAGGAGTTGGGTTCATGCCCATCAGCAATGGGTCAATGTTCTTGCTTCCAGTGTCGTCATTTATTTTGAAAATTCCGCCATCGACAGAGTTATAGTCAATATCATCAGAAATGGGAAAAGAAGAAAGAGATTCCACAGCTAATTGCCTGTACAACACTAATCTTGGTGATGCTGATCGTAGAATCAGAGAGAACTCAAAAAGTGATGACACGGATTCTCTCAATAAAGATTGTCCACATTTAATGATTTTCTTCAAACAGTCTTTCGCTGTATATGAATCAGCATCCTCATTGTGCTGCCAGATCTCAATGAACTCCCAGAAAAGGTTTTTCCACTCTTTGGATAGCAATTCGCTGTCAAACAATATCAAGAAGTTAAAAAGCATGCAGAATTTTGGTTCTGAACACTTTAATTGCAACCACTTAATATTTCGCTCAACCTATAAGAATATGATTGCAATAACATTTAGATTTCAGGTATAGAAATCCGCCACCATTCAATAGCGCTGATTGCATGTTTTATTTTTTATAGGTAAATTGTTATATAAATAGAAATGCCTGATGATGCAGATCTGCATTTTTTTCCTTTTCTGGAGGAATCACAATACAGTAAAAGGATGATAATCACACTAACTCAACCAAGCCCACAACCCAAGGATACAGATTCGACTATCTTATAGATATAGGGCTAGAGGAGACAAGCTCACCACTCCAAGGAATCCACTCTGGAGATACAGAATTAAAGAATAAAAAGGTTATTCTCAAAGATCATAATTAATTAAAACGGACCCAGCCTATGTCATTGATATATAAAGTATGTACTGATAGCAGTCTTATAAGTTTCCAAGCATGGATATAAACAAATATTCCCAAGACACCTAAATACACGCTTTTGACCCGTGGAAAACTCAAAAGACACACTTAATGCTAAATTAGCAGCAACTAACATTTTAATCAAAGACACCCTAACTTGTTGTAAAACACCTCAATGTGTAATCTACTATAAAATAGGCATTAAGAATGTCTCGCACAATTATTGTGTTATTCTACCCAAATTCACTCTATATCCTCTGTCCTATTTCTATCTCTCTACTTGTTTGCATGTGGTGGGGCCACTTAATCTCAAATTGATCTTGGCACTCCAGGAAGGACAATAATGTGGATTTGTAGGTGCTGTCGGCTCATCTTGACACTATTGGGGCTAGTTCATCTTCTTTCATGTTGATGTGAGCATACAAAACGTCGTCTTCATATCTGGATTGGGTTTCAGGCTCATATACAAACGGGTACAAAGAATTCTATCCAGCAGAGCAAATCTCCAACCCCCTTTCTCTTCTGACGTTAAGTCTAAGGTTTAAAATATATTGGAGTTGGATAAGCATTTACATCACCCCACCCGAAAAAGGGCCAAAAGTTAAAAAGGAAACAAATTATACAACAATGGTCACAATGCACCCACTCCAGACTGAAGCCCAGGTTCATCGTACTATCATGAAAACAAATAGTAACTGAAGTAAGAAACGCACTTGTATTAGAATCAAAACCCTGCATAACTAAATCTACAACGAACCAGCGACGTACTCATTAGCAATTAAGCAGCCGCTCAGATTAAAACGAATCAAAGTAGGCAATAATAGCTAGAAAAAAATCGAAACCCAATGTAACATATTGGTGAAGAGAACGTACCCAGCTTCTAAAAGCAGTGGGGTACCAGACCACTTGGCCCGAAGAGCCACTTGGACATTCTTGGGCTGACCACTCTCCACGGAGATCAAATCGCCAGAAAGACTTAGGAAGACGACGAGAACGAAAAGAACTCCGTAACCTGATCTCAGAGGACTTCCCATTATCGAAATCCGATTCGGTTCAACCTTCTCGGACGGATCAGAGTAAGGCCATTGACGAATGATCAATCGAAGTGATGGGAGATTTGAGTGTCTTCACTGTTTCCACTGTGTGTCCGATTCGCAGAGTTTATTAGGGTTCAGACTTCAGAGTCAGTCGCCCCGCTAGATTTACATTTCCACGGTTTTGGGCTAATCAGATTGCGCCACGTCGTCGTCAGGGAAGAAGCGGCATCCGATAAATGAATACCCCATACTCCCTTTCCCTGTAAAAATTTTAACTAATTTACCATTTTTAAAACAAAAATTGGCAAACTATCACTTTTAATAAAACATACAATATAACATATCAATGTATTAAAATATTTAAATTATGTGTACAAATAGTATTTTTTTTATTTTAAAATAGGTGTTGGTTGATTGCAATTATTCTAAAACCTTTCTTCATATTTGAATTTGTTACTTATAATTAAGGTGTTAAATTCTTAAATTTTTTGTTAAAAAATTACTAATTTTTTAAACTATTTATGACATATCAACTGGTTCATCTTATCCTCCAATAATCCCATTAATCCAAATGTGTCAAATAATATTTCATAACAATTATTTTTTAATTTTCTTAGTATTTTTCTCAATTCAAGTAATGAAGTTAAATTTGTAATGATATTTTTTTATAATTGAATCTTATATGAGTTAATTGAAATGACAATTATCTATAATTCATGTGATAAACAAATGAACGAGAGAAGGGGTCATGGGGTCTCACAGGAACTAAGAAAGGATGAAACGCTTCATTTACTGTAGTTAAAATATAGGGTGAAAAGCCTATTTTATTAAAGAATCGAATATGTGGGGTATTTTTATTATTATTTTATTCTCTTATATTTGTAGTTCCCTACGTTTACGAGTCTTTGATTTATATTTGTCATAAAATTTTAGTCTTTCATTTTTTGATGTTTTTAGTATGTTTTGAGTTTTCAATTTTTCAAAACATTGATAACACATTTTATTTGTTATTTTCAAAAATAATTACAAATTTTCTAAAGAAAACTCAAAACAACAAATATTGTTTTGAGTGTTTTCAGTAAAAACTAATTGAAAACACAAAACATGAAAAACAACAAACCCCCCATCCCTCCCGACCCCCAAACCCATTATCGCATAACCAATGTGCTCTCTCTCTCTCCTCTCTTCTCGCTGTCGTTGACCTCATCCGCTACTATTGTCGCTGACTACTCCTCTTTTCTCATTCATCCTCCATTGTTGGAGGCCACATAAAGCCAGCAATGATAGCGTGATGATGCCAAGCAAACGACAGCTATAGCAAAGCAAGTAGGTGATGATGGATCCCTCAATATTGGTTGTCCAATCAACATCCAAATGATTGTCTGCAAGCTAAGCAATATCCAAATGACAATCGACGACCATGAAACCACAGGCCATGGTGGCCTGTGGCTACTAATTGCGTTTTTTAGATTTAGTTGAAAATTAAAATCCAGATCTATCAAAATTTAGCCTTATATATATCTCATTTTTGTATATGTTAACCCTCTTTCTAATGGTAGACTTTGATCCTTTGAATCTCCAATTGATGATAGTCGTAGGCAACATAAAAGAAGTAGCGTTGGATAAAATAGAAAAAGAAAAAAAGGAAAGAAGAAAAAAATAAAAAGTTATCCTATAAAATAAAATTATATATTTTTTAAAAATTTTAAAAATATCGTATATATATTATAATTAAAAATATATATTAAGGAGTCGTTCTACAGAGCCCAACGAGCCTACTGAGCCACTCATAGAAAGGGGGCAAAAAGATCATTTTGCCCCCGCCCACAGAAATGGGGGCAAAAATCGTCTTTTTGTCCCCTTTCGATAACCCGACCGATAAGCTCGTTGGGCTTTCTAGAATTTTTCATATATTAAGTATGGTATATTAATAAGTGCATTATACATATTATGTATAATAATATTTAATATAAAATGTTATATTCAAAGAATTAATTTTATTATTTAATAATCAAAATTTTTAAATAAAATATCATAAAATAACATTTTACAAATTTTCAAAGTAAATGCGTTTTTTAGTTTTTTGTTTTAAGAAATAGTTTTTCAAAATGATAAAAAAAACGCATTTTCAAAAATCTTAAAATAGAAACTCAAAACACAAAACTTAATATGAATTCAAAACTCAAAATTGAAATACAACAAGAACACCACTTTATGTTTTTCACAAAGTATTGGTATATCATTCATTTCTTCAAAACACGCAATTCTATAAGAATTTTGAAGTATTATAAAAGAAAATCTAAAAGATGAAAATGGATATGGCTAAAGAACAAAAATGGTAGTAATTAGTTCACGACAATAAATCTCACACATGCAATGTGAAAGGAGGAAGGGAGAGACCAAGAAAGATAAATACTATGATAATGGCAATTCGCCACAATAATGGTAAGAGTACATTTCTTGGTCTCTCTCCCCTTCTCGCCTATAAAATTTCATCTTTCTTACTTCCCCCCTCAGTCGCCCGCCACATGGAGGCGTCAAGACCCTAATTTTGAATCTAGGATTTTTTAAAATAGAATTAAGAAAGAATAATAGAAAAATAAACAGAGAAAGAATGGAAAGAGAGTGAAGGAAAACATAGAAAATTTAGGAAAAAAACTGAAATAATAAATAGAGAGAAAATGAGAAAAACTTCAAATAAGTTCTTACATAGTTTTATATAATTGCTATCCCAACAATTATTTACGGTAAGAAATAACATTCGGAAAAAAATAGCATTCCACTACTTCATTACTCCACAACTATAAAAATAGCACTCTACCATACACAATTGCCTTGCTTATCTCCTAATTTCTCTCATAATTTCCCGATTCTCGACCAGAGGATGGGAAGGCAGCTAATCATAATTTCCATTAATACAAGCTCCCATACAACACAAATTTCAAATTTCATAACAAACACAGAATCAAGCAAGCTTTGCTATTTGGAACTTTAGTGACTATTTCAAGAACTAATTAAAACATTACAGGTCCTATAAATGCTGCTCAGTCTCAGTGTTATATGCAGCCAGCATGCATCAATACATAAAAAGAGTTGCAGCATCAAGAATTGTTATTCTTTGATGGAGGAGGACGCTGTCGAGCAAGAAAAGGAACTTCCACCACTGTCCCAACAATGTTGTCTCCAACAGTTACTGTATCGCCTTCAGAAGCCGCTTTCCTCTTGATATAGCCCAAACCAAAATGTTCGGTTTCATTCGTTCCAACTGCATAGCTTGTCAGTTTCCCAACCTGCACAGTATTTGAAAATCAACAACTCTTTCTGCAATTAAACTGTGCATGGAGATGCAGCAAAAACACGCAGCAGCCAATGAATAAAAATACAAGAACATGGTATTCATGGCACAAAATCGGAGGTAGTATTTACAAGGCTACAAATATTGCATCTTGAATTGTAGTAAACATAGCTCAAGAGCATACACAGTACATATTACTGTCAAAAGGTCATCGGGATAATTGGCCCATTTTTATAAGGGTCCTCAGCAGATCATAACAAAAAGCCAACTACTCTGGGACTTAGAACAGTTATCGTGGTCAAGGAAAAGGGCCAGCCTAATGGCGAAATTCTAGGGTACTCATGGGGCACTGGTACCCACATTGAAGTACATCATGCTCCTCTTGAATTGCCCCACACCCCTTTGTGTTATATTGCACCTCTCTTGTTTTTACACCACACCCTTTAGGTACTGATATCCAAGGGATACCATAAAAGGCCCCCAACCTAATATTTCATACATCAGCATTATTTTCTGTGTTAATGGATTATGGGTTTCTTTTCCTGTCTATAATAAAAATTGGTAAAAGATGTGCCTTTTTTTGCAATGTTACAACTTTTTCCAAGATAAGCATCAGATGCTTGAAATTTCCTTCTTCACCTTTACAGGCAATTCTAAGGTACCGCAGGGTACCCCGTCGTTTTTTACACCGCATCCCTACCTCTTGTTTTTACACCAATCACACTTGTTACAACGCATCCCTTGAGTACCAGTACCCATGGGATACCATAGCAGTCCTCAACTTTTACAACTTAGTCAACTGAAATTAGAGGATTAAATAAATGTACCTTTTTTGCACCCACTGTAATGGGACTGCCTGGCTCTGCTGGGGATGATAGGCGAATACCCAACAACCTCTGCTTGACGCCATCATATGTTATGAGTCTAGAAATGGTTTCTTGTCCCTTATAACACCCTGAGGAGACTTCTTGATTTAGATAAAAAACAATAACATTAATTTTGATCAATAATATTAATTGAGTACACTTTGTAAGGAAGGGAACGAGGAACCTTTGTCCAGAGAAACGGCATTCCACAGACCAGCCTCCAGAACATTATACTCATCAGTGAGCTCTTTACCAGGAGCTGGCCTTCCTGCATGTACTAAATTGGTTACAGTTTTACGCATACAAGTTAATGGAGCAAAAAGTATCTGGAATGTAAACTTGTATCCAACTTCAAAGCAGTTACATGTGAAATTCCTTCCACTTTCTGTCTCCTACCCCCCCCTCTACTTCTCACTCTCAAACAAAGAAGCAGACAAGAAAAGATTTTTTCTTTTTCTTTTTTGGGATTCCACAACCATCATCATGGCCTCTAATAGGGGCAAGGTCAGAATTTCATTTCAATTTCAACTAACATGCGTTCACTTCAGAGAGTAGACTTGTCTACTTCTAAGTTGTAGTGTTTAAAGTCATCACAAGTTGATTGCTGCATATCACGTGGAAGCAGATGACAACAAGTTCACCAAAAACTAGCCACGACCAAAGGTGAAACATTGCTGCAATGAAAACACAGTTTCAGGGCATGAATGTTTTAGAAGTTGCATAATTTGATGGATAAAGCCAACCCCAACCAGAAGTAGGTCAATGCAGCCAACTTAGAAATGGAGGACATTGTAATGTGACAGACAGAAAATGAAGAAGCAAAAGACAATTATAGAAGAGATGAATAATAGGTGAGTGACAACCTTGGAAAATCCTTAATGTTTCCCATGCATTAGAACCCATTGGAATTGTCCCTTGACTTAAGAGAGTTGTCCAAACTGACCCTGCAGCACCTGGTGACATCAATAGAGAAAAGCCTTCTTCCGAGATGATATTTCCCACAGCTACAGTTATAGGCATCCCATTCACCTGCAGATGGAAAGGGGCACGATCATGCAAATGGATTTATGGAATTGCTTGGCCACTTCTTCCAAGTCTGACAAGAAGCAAAAACACAGTTTTCTTTCTCCATTTTTCTGGAGCTAACTCCTCTGTGTGGTATTTGGCTTACGAAGTTGAGCAGTACAACTTCCCAAAAAGAAAAACTAGATATTACGAAGTTAGATACACATCTAATAGAAAAAAGGGGCAATAAGGCTCCACGCCTGAAACATTCACTATTTAACTACTTTGCAAAAACACATACTTTAGGGGTTTCTTTCTTTTTTTGTTTTTTAAATTTTAAGCGTTAGGAGATATTTAACTTTTTCATATTTTATTTTGATTTTTGATTCCTGCTTTCAACATTAATACATAAGCATGCATGTACGTCACAGTTGTATGTGCCAACCAGAGTTTGGCATATGCAGCATTGAATATTTCCTCTCTTGGACTTTCTCTTTTCACTCACTTTATCTCAATTTTTTGTCTTCTTCTCTTCTTCCATTTCTCGTCTGCTATCTCTTTCTCAGTGATCTACCTTCCTCTTCAATAAATATATTTTCATTCTCCTCCTTCCTCCACTTGGTTAGCTGCATTATTCTCTCTATTATAGTGCTTCATTCTAGCAGATTTTCTCTTTTTATATAAGGTTGGCTCAGCTCTCTACTAGCTATCACCACTAGTCATGTTCCCATACTACATGGTCTACAATACACTTAGCACAATTAGACCCAGAAGTTCAGAGACTTCATAACATAAAGCTGACTACAATATGTATAATTCCATACAAATCTCCTATTAGTCAAAACTTACACAAGGTTACAAGTATCATCCTATGCAATGACTTAGTGCATGTAATACCCGAGAATTCTAAAGGACTCAAGTGTAATTTATCTTGGGGCGAAAGTGGAATTTTCTAAAAGTTTTGAGGTTAAAGTGTATTTCTCGGATTTAGGAGTAATTGAATCAACTGCAGGGAATGCCTTGGAGCTTGGATATCTAAGAAAGATAATATTAGATTGATGAGCGTCTCGAGTCGAGATTTATGGTATTGAAAGAAATCGAAACAGAGACAGTTTTCGATACAGTTAAAATACAGCTCGAAAAAATAGAAAGGTCGAGAGAGACATCTGGGAATTCCACGGAACCCTAAGGAGGCTCTAATTTTGTGAATAAAACAACTCTAAAGTGGTTTCGGGATGAAATAAAAGGATTTGCGATCAAAACATACATCAGGCCTAAGTGTAATTTCTTAATCTTACCCGAGGGAGGTCGAAAAGATATTTTTTCTGAATCTTTGGGGGTGAGATGAAGGGTTTACTTATGGGTCTTAATGGAATTGTTGGAAAACTCAGGGACTTAGGGCCAAAATGGCATTTGGAAAAAGCTTGTGGTGGTAGTGTAATTTTTGAAACTGTTGTGTGAACACAGCAGCAAGTGGTTGACATGCCACCGCACATGGAGCCAAATCCGACAATGGGACGGCCAGATCTTGCCAAGAAGATGGCTAGCATGAGCCTAGGAAGTGTAAGGGTAAAGCAATGGCTGGTGATTGGCCGAGGGATGGTCGGTTCTTGCCTATAAATAGTAAGGGTTTTGGCCGAATATTGAGCATTAAATTGCTCGAGTTTGGGAGTGTTTTTGAACTTTTGGATAGAAACAGTGAACTAAAACGCGGCTAGGTGGTTGCTGGCCGCCGCGATTATGGTCAAATCGGCCACCTTAGGCGTCGGCCCGGCTAATCGGTACCGGGCGGCGCCTAGGCGGATGCCTAGCAGCGTGAACCACCTGGCCGATTATGGCCTATTCGACCGCCTGGGCCACGTGAATGGATTAGTATAAATTTATTAGGGTTTTCTTTCCCTTTACCCATTACCCCTTCTCTCTCATCGATTTCCCTTTCTCTCTCGCGTGCATCTCCACCGACAGTCTGTTGCAGAGTCGCCTTTGCCGTTGCCTCTCTCGTGCTTGCACGCCGCCACCATCTCTTGCAGTTGTAGAGTTGCTGTTGCCACCGTCTCGTGCTTGCACGCCGTCGCTAGCGCCTTTCTCATGCTTGCTTGCACATCTTCCTCACTCACCCTTCGCCTTCTCTGGTAAGCAGTAAGCAAGCAACAACAACGTTGCCTCTCTCGTGCTCGCACGCCGCCACCGTCTCTTGCGTTGCTAGTTCTCGATCTTCTTCCTCCGCCGAGTGTTTTTGTTGCAGCTGCCTGCTGTTGCTGCTGGTTGTAATTTGTTGCTTGTATTTTGTTGCGTTCTTCTTCCTCCGCCAAGTGTTGTATTTTGTTATTATGTCTTTATTTGATTCTATTATTTCTAATGCCTATAAGTTGTGTTTCACAAAGTCAAGAGTCTAAACCCTAAATTTAATAATCTATATTAATATTTCATAATCTTTGTTTAATTTATATGTGTATTTGGGATAATATGAATTTTAATTTGTACGTACATTTAGAATAATATGAATTTTAATTTAAAAAATAGCAATTTTTCTAGGCCCCGCCTAGTCCCAGCCTAGGCGCTAGACCTAGCCTGGCACCTGACTAGCGCTTAGCGCATTTTAGAACACTGGATAGAGGGCTTTTGTTCCTTGGTGTGTGGGGAGAATTTATGGAGCATTTGGTGAATTTTGGGGTCAGTTCGAGGGAGTTTTCAAGCTTGGCCGAAGGTTGCAGCGGTTGCCGGAGCTGATCATTAAACTGACTGATTGGAGGCCTTTCGGTGGTGTTTTCAGGCCAAGAAGCATGCCATCGTGATCGACTTTAAGGGTTTTTCATGTTGGTGCAAAAAGATCGGTGATCGCAGCACCGTCGATGACCAGAAAAAGAAAGAAGACGACCGATGCGTGTGGTGCACGTGCTGGTCATTAAGCGCAAGGCGTGTGGGTGGCGCATGAGTGAGAGGTATTTTTCGAAATTAATTTTATTATTTTTAGAAAAATATTTTATGAATTATGGTAGAGAAAAATTTGGGAAAAACCTTGAGCAAGTATTTATTTTGGAATGTTTGGGGAGAAAATGAGAAAAAATTATGAGAAAATAGATGTTGATATTATTTTGAATGAATATGATGTTAAGAATCGTTGGGGTTCGAAGTTGAGTAATAGTACGATTATTTGAGGTTTGACACGGAAATCGAGGTTGGACACGAGAATCGAGGTATTCTGAGCACGTTCGAGGTGAGAGTTTCTACTTTAAACTTGATTTATTGTGAGTGGATTCTCGAACTTGATCTAGTTTCATGCAAATGGTTTTGGTACGTGAGTGTTCATACCTAAAACTTGGTTTATTGTGGGTGGTTCGACCCTATACTTGATTTATTTAATTCAAATAGTTTGACCAGTGATAGGTTGATTTCATGTGCATTGAAATATGTGCATTGAAATATCGGTTTATGTAATGCATCATTACATGTTGTGGTTATGATATTGGCATGCGTGTTGAAAATGGGTAGTGTTTCCGGGTTGCTTTTGAGTGGGAACGTAATCCCTGACGTGATTGTGGTGTGTCGGGTTCCTGCATTGATGTTGACCCTCTTTTGTCTGGAGTGGTAACGATTGTTCCCGAGGTGTCGAAGAGATGCGTTGATGTTGCCCCTCTTAAGTTAGGACTTCGTTATGCCAATGTGTCAATGTAGTTATGTTGCCTTTAGAGAAATTGCTCTTTCCCCGTGGTACAAGTTAAGCGCTGTATGGGACTAGGGTTGGCAATGGTTTGGTTTGGTTTCGATTTTTGCCAAAACCATAACCAAACCAAACTTAAACTACTAAAACTAAAACCAAACCATTACCCATTGGTTTTAAAAATTAAAAACCACAACCAAACCATTCAGTTTCAGTTTTAACCATTGTTTTTTTAGTTTGATTCATACCAACAAACAAAGACAAACTCTTGCAAATAGCATTCATAAAAATTTTTGATAACTTCACAACAAACAAAGACAAACTCTAATAAAGTTACATTCTTCTTGCATAAAGTTACAAATTAATTTCAAACTTCTTAAATATAATTATTTGATTGAAAAAAATTAAATAATTTAACATTAGGTTTTATTTTTATTTGTTAATTACTTTATAAATGTTAAATATTTTATATATTTGTAATGCATTAGTTAAAATACTTGTAAAAAAATGCATTAGTCAATATATATTGTGTATATATAATATATTAAATAAATAAATATATTTATATATATGTATATTCGGTTCGGTTTCGGTTCGAATTTTGGTTTAGATTTAGTGAAAACCATAACCAAACCATACCCATTGAAACATTATTCGATTTTTCCCCAAACTAAACCATTACCTATTCAAACAGTTTTTAACTACATTAACTGGTTCGGTTCCCCATGGTTTCGGTTGCAATTACCATCCCTATATGGAACTCTCTTGGGCTGGAACATGTAGGGATATGTTAGTTGTTCATGGTCTTGCATTTATTCATGAAAATGTTTTGAACTCTCACTTAAATGATTCAGAATCTAATTTGGACTATGTCTCTGGAATATTCAAACGTTCCAAATGAAAACAACGGCATCAAGGGAAAAGAGGTTATTGAGATGTAGTCGTTGATTACATAGGTGATCCTTAGTATATCTTTTGACTGTCTAAGGTGTTTAGTTGTTGTTGAGAGATGAGTCTCTATGTATTTTGGTTTGAAGATGTCATGTCAAATAATGGTAAGGTTTCTATATTATGAATAAAGGAATTATGGTTATGTTTCATTTGAAGTTTCGATCTTGTTTTCGCATTTATAATGATATTACTTGCCTTAATTTATTGATTATTAAGTTTGATATGCTAAAAAGGTAGAACGAGATTGTTGGGGAAAGATTTACGTTAAGTGTACGTTTAAAAAAAAAATATTCTCGAAATCCCGCATAATGCCACGCTTGGGAAAAGCGGGGTGTTATAGTGCAAGTATATATTGAAGTGCCATATTCAACTCACATGTCCAAAGACATCAAACATGGGGAGATTTTCACATTGCTAAACTTTTATCCTTTTAGGACAAAATGGAATTTACAAATTAATGCAGTGCATTTTATGAATGAACTTATGCATTTGATTTATAATGTAGTGCATTTTAGGTCATTGCCCACATTCAATAGATTGCCCGGACATTCTAATTATCCAGGCATGGATAGAACTATGCTGCAATGATGGAAAATTGAAATTAGAAATACATCATTTAAGTTAAAGATGATTTTAGGAATCTCCAGGCTTTGGATCAAGGATATTCATGTAATTTATGTATACATACATGTACATGAACATGCACATCAAGGCTTTTGGGATTAAAAAAAAAAAAAAGACAAGAATAATCACATCAAATACAAACTTGATAACTATATCGATTAAAAATGGGGGCAATAATTAAATATGACAAAGACAAAATTTAGGAATATCCAAAAATATGATAACTGTCCCCATGATGATAACAGGAATACCACTATGCAAGGGAAGACAAAAGAACAACATAGACAGGCTTGATGCAGAGAAGATCAATTAACAAGGTAATCCATGAACATGTCCACGTGCAAACACATGACTTGCTCAATATTTATTTCTTCTTTTTTTTTTTTTGGTGATAAGGACAACTTAATCATCATACATTCAAGTTCTAGAAGTTAAACAAATGCATAATAACTAGGTAAGGTTACTGAGAAACAAAATATACGATATTTGGTACGGGAGAAGTTTTTAAATTCCTGGGATTCATAATTTTTAGGAATGCTCTTGAAAATCTTTGATTCCCAGGATTTATGCATTTCTATGTTTGGTTATATTTAAAAATTCTTAGGAATGTTAAGTATTCTTTTCTGAGAATCTTACATTCCTATACGACAACAACAACAACATATCCAGCCGTTATCCCACTATGTGGGGTTGGCTACATGAATTCTAGACTTCTATGTGGGTTACATCCCAACAGATAGTTTGTCTAGAATTCATATTTGGATCCGACTAGGTTTTACGCTGGTTGTCGGCTACCTAACGCAACCCTCCTCCTTTATCCGGGCTTGGGACCGGCAGTGGATAATATCCCCTGGCGGAGTAATGATGGAATGAAGTTTGAACACCATCTTCACATGGAGGAATTTCATGAGATGGTGGTGAATGAAGATAATTGATATAGTTGTGTTCCATAATCTTACATTCCTATGTTTGGTTTAAATGTAACATTCTTGAAAATTCATGTTCTTTTTACAAAATTACCCTTATTTGATTTTTGTTTAAAAATGATAAATTCCTTCTACTATATAAAATATTAGGACCCACAACATTTTTAGGAAGTAAAAAAAAAGAGTCATTTTTTTATACATTATGTATATATATATGCATGTGTGTGTGTATATATAATATATATGTTTGTATGAATATCTACTTTAATATATATATATATATAATATTTTATAATAAATAATATAAATATATTACATATATATAATATGTTTGTATGGGGTTATAAAAGGGTAAGGGGTGTTTTAGTGTTTTTCTTTGTTAAAAAGATTTCCAAGTCCATGGGAAACTTGGATTCCCAACCCCCTTATGGAAATTTTTTTGTGGGAAAGTTGTTTAAAAATTATTCCCGAGAATCCTATTTCTCAGGATTCTTTTTATAAAAATATTATACCAAACATGGGAATATAAATTCCCAACTTAACATTCCCAGGAATCTTAAAATTTCTTTTCTACCAAAGGCCCCCTTTACAGTTTTGTTGGCAAATATAAAAAGAAAATCAATGCAATAAATAATTCTCACATAAGGTGCACAACTGATCATGGAAATTGTAACTTACAGTATAGTGTCTATGTGATCCATATGGTTGTCCAACCAAGTCTCCAAGATTTAAATCCTCCATTACCTGTTTGCGCACAATCAATAATGTCACCGCACTCAGATTAGTCAACCAAAAAAAAAAAAATTGTAAAGGTAGACAAAAAAGAAGAAAAATGTCCAACTCATAAACATACATTTTTGCTTCTAGGTCCCACTAGCACAAACAAGCATGTTTGTTTAGTGATGTCTTGAATTTCTACCTTGTCAGCAAAAAATATGTACCTAGAAATTCAAAAACAAATTTTTAAGATACATGGCCTCTTTTATGGAGAAGAATGGGAAAAAAAGAAGCAACAGAGCAGGAACAGTTATTTCTGCAAGGATAGTGAAGGCACTGTCAATGAGAATTATAGCTAGTGAGGATCAAGAAGGACCAGGGATGAGGATCAAGAAGGACCAGGGTTAAGTTGATAGTGAGGATTCCACATGGGAAATCCTAATAGAATTTATGTACACTATCCATCCCTAGTGCATGAAGCTCCCCATGTTACTAGAGAATATTCTAAAAGCACACTACATAAGTAAAATTAAAAACAACATGAGTAATCATACTTCTTTTAATTTTCCCCATCTCCAACCTAGCATCTGCATCTGAGCAACATTAACTTTTCCAATATGTTGTTTTGTAGTTTTTCAACAGCGCATCTAAGTGTGCACGAATACATTGTTTCTCATAAGCATTTCTCTATTTACTTCATCATGACTTAGTTATAGGGGTAACATCAACAACAATCTCTCCGTCCTCGTGTAGAAAATTCCAAATGCCAAACTCCTCATGTTTAGATGCTTATTATCCTGTCAACCATTTGCTCTAGTTATGGTTTCTATGCATCTTAAGCATCTCTTTTACAGCTGCTCTTCAAGGTTATAACATAGCATTTACACCTTCTATTTCATCCATTAAGACTATATTGTAAGCAGATAACATGCTTCATGGTATCTTGTCGTATACCTGAACCAGACAAGTAAATTCACCCACAACTAATGCAAAAGGGTAAGATTTAAGTCAGATCCTTAATTAAATCTAAAATAATAAGAAATCACCAGCCTCTCCTCTGGTTATCCCGCTATATTGGCCATTTTTCAGGACTATATATACCCTCAAATATGCGATGTCGCATTTACAGAACCATAATCAGACTATACAAACTAGCAGATGGATGGATGATAAGAGAATCACCCTGCCTCTGAACAGTCTTTTATTTTGGCTATGAGACTTTTGAGTACACCGTGTAGGTTAGCACAAAATTAGACATTGTTCCAGAAAATGGAGACAAGTTGAAGAGAATGCAGAGGATAATTATACATGGAAAATTATACAAAAAAATTTACAATAACATGACAAACATACTTTCTTAGCATTTCACAAATGCTTTTGCAGGTCACTGGTGAGACTACTAACGTAATTGCATTCCTCTGCACATGTAAAGTATTCATTAAACAAATTTATATATAGATGATAATAAACATAAAAAAGTTCATACAAGAAAGCTAGCAAGAGGATTACCATAATCCATGCATGGGCAATATCGATTGTTCGAGCTGTAGGCGTCACAAAGACAGTGTCACATCCCTACATATTACGAGCATTTAAATCATCTTCATCAGGAATGTATAATCATCACTTTAGAATAAAAGAAATGTGAAATTTCATTAAGAAAAATGGGCACCCCAGTGCCATGATGTGCTATTTCTTCAAACAAAACAAAAAAGAAAAAGCAACAAGCAGTTTCAAGCCCTATCAATGAAACTACTAAGTTGTTAATCCCAATTGAACTGACCTGTCCTTCATGAAGACATTCAAAATTTGCAGTAGTTTGGTTGTGAAGGAACTGAATACAGTCTTCACCACAGACTTTTTGACAATTTAACAAACAATTGTCAGAAAAAAAGAAACAAGCAAAGCATCAAACTGCTCAAGAATCTATCGCATCTAATGCATACAGAGATTTATTTAAAAAAATCCCAAATCTCAAACTCATCCAAAAAGCATAACACTTCGGGTCCATTTGGTTATGGTTTTAAAAACTGTTTTCTAGAACCAAAATCAGAAAAACTCAAGAGAATACTGTTTTCTGACCAGATTTTGGACATTGTTTTTAGAAAATTAATTTCAGATCACCTTGGCTTTAGGGAACAACAAAAATATATTTTCATTGGTAAGTCACCGTCATATACAAAAATGCAAACCATAATTTCTGGTATGAAAACCAGCAAAAGAAAAAAAATGGAAACGCAAAAACTATGATCGAGAGCATGCCTTTCGACTTGTCCATTAGAACGAGCACTGCTTTGGATACAAAGTGACAAAGTTATGAAAGTACATATGAAACCAATAATGAACTAGATCATGAACTCAGGCATCTAAAACTACAAATGCATTAGCCATAACATTCTCCAGACTATATAATCGAAGCATTGGGAAGGTCAATTAGACTATTCAAAACTTAGATTAGTTTCTTTTTTTATCTATAAATAAATCTGTCTGTAACATTAGCCTTAAAATCGGTGAACTACGCCTTATGATTGCAAGCCCTGCTAGTACAATTTTCCTTTATCCTTCTTCAATAACGATAACTACGTATCAAGCCTTAATCCCACTAGGTGGGTTTGCCTATGTGAATTCTAACTCGTCAATCATTCCTACCTATGGCCACATCTGCTGTAAATCCCTTATAATTTATATCACACCTAAGAATCTGTCACCAACTTTCTCATAGTTTTCCTCTACCTCTTTTGCTAAAGATTTGTTACATTCCATGCACTCTCCTCACGGGAGCCTTTATTGGTCTGGTCTTCTTGTCACATGAACAAACTATGTTAATCGTGTATGCTACATCTTCTCTTTAGTAAGAGTCATTCCAACCTTATTATGAATAACCTTATTTCTAGTATTATATTTTCTTATACCCACACATGCATCATAACATCCTCATCTCTATTTTGCTCTTATTCTTTACTGCCAATATTCTGAACATACAATAAAGTTGGTCTTACAATCGTCTTATAAACTTCTCCTTTTAGCTTTAATAGAATCTTATTATCACATAAAATGCTAGACACACTTTTCTTTTATCCTCCTTCAGTTCAGCTTAAAAGGCTAAGAAGAAATTAACTGTATATGTCCCTATCATCTAGAAGTTATATGCATGAACTATGTTATGAAGTTCCAATAAGCTCGTTAAGTGATAAGGATTTGCTTAAACATGCAAAAACTAACAACTTTCAACTCCTAAGAGTTGGTGTGATTGTAAGAGACTATAATGTCCTTTGTAACTAAGGTTTCAAACCTCTCTAGGGGTGAGCCTAGACACAGATTTTTGTGTGCTTAACTGATGTGTGTGACTCGCAGGCTTTCTGCATAACTGGTGCACATCCAAAAGGTTGTGGCTGCAGGTTCTCATTGATAACATTAAATGAAAAAACTAACTCTCTTCTCTGACGTTGGTCCAAAATTCAATTCGTTCAAGACAAATCAAGGAGATGAAGATGATATATTTTATTTTTGTTCACTTGCTAGTAGAATGATTTCACTTCTATTATTTATGGTAACTGTCAACAGCAAGTCATAAAACTTGGATTGTAACTCTAGGACTCACTTCAAATTGTCCAATTCTCTTCTTACTTCTTTCTATCACAGCCTTCTATAATGTTGACATGCAAGACATGGATATTTGTAATGCTAACAAATGGTATGACAATTTCTTGGCCAAGAAGACAACAGCCGTGTAGAGATAGATCACTGGAGGAGAATCCATCCTCTCCAATAGGCCTTGGCCTCTTCCCACTCTGTAAGCTTTTACTTGGTTTTGGTCCATCTCCTTGCACCATCTTTAACAGTCCAAGGAACAAATTATCTGAACAACATACTCAAACATGTATCACTTAATAGGACGATCAATTTGCTAATAATGGCCATTGATAACCATGGAGATAAGAAGAAAAAAAAGAAAAGGGAAAAAAATATTAACATTCCAAGAAAGAAAAGGTAGTTATAATTTATAAGATGCGTGAAAGGGAAAAGGTTACCTCTTGTCCTTCCATAATGTGAAAGATCCACAACCTAGAACATTAAATGTCACGAAAAGCTTTCAATCATTCGGGCTACAGTTGTCATGAAAAGTTTTTATCATTCAAGCAGCCAGTCATAATGCATCTTTCTAGTCCAACAAATAAGTGCTTCATGTCATTAAAGTTGATATCTGGTAAGTTCACATTAAAAGCTGGATAAGAAAGAAATATTAATTTAGGAAAGAGAAACAGAAATGAAATGTCAATAACAAAATAAAGCATATAACAAGCAACAAAATGGGATAGTATAGCATAAGAAGTTCAGGGGTGTAGATCAACTAAAAAATTTTTAAATTTGACAGGGATCCAATCTGGTTGAACAGATATATTTCTAAACCTAGACTGTCCATACTTGAGTCTTTGATTTATGACACAAATCTTTTAAAATGTGTTCTAATCAATTCTATCCTAACTTTTTCCCTTCATTTAATATTTGCATTAGAAATGATGAATCCTAGAATATTACTTAAAAATTCTACACAAATCAGGAATCACATAAGTACAAAAGATATCGCCTAACAAGTTAGGACATAAGCAATGTGGAAAGTGAGAACATCTTAAGAGTGGTTTTCTTCATGTGACTAGCTGCACAAAATTTCATACCATCCATTGATAATTTGAGGAAAAGAAGGCATGTTACGGCCAACTGGTACTTTGGTGCTACTTAGGTGATGCCAAAATGGCAATTTACAAAGAAAAATAAAACAGAACATGACAGAGACCTCTTAATTAATAAATGAATATACATACAATATGAATACATGAATAAATAAATAAATATTACATATCTATAAATAAATAAATATATATTATATATGTATAAATAAATAAATATATATACATGAATAAAATAACTTTTTCTTCATCTTTTTGCATTCAAGCAAATTTATATATGTTATATCAAAATAATGAGAAACTACTTTTCACATTACATATAAGGAAAGAAGTGTGAGCACAATATCCTATTTCTAATTTTCAACTCAAATCATAAACAAGGTAATAAATCCACAGCATACTTAGCAAAAAATATAAAAAATAAAAAATAAATCCACATCATGCTTATTTTGTAATTAGTTTTTTTTTTTTTTCTTAAACTTCTAATGTTGTTCCAATTTGTTTAAACAATAGATATGAATGCCCTATTTAGACAGGTGTCCTCCAAATGTCTAAGAGGTGTCAAATTGGATTATTGTACTTTGAAAAAGGCCAAATAAGCCATGGTACTTTAAAAGTTGGGGCCAAATTGGCCACTTAAATTTAAAAAGAACAAACTGCAAGTATATGGGGTTCTTTGAATCAAAATTTGCGATTATGTGGGGTTGTTTTGACTAGGGATAGAGTTGTTGCTATTAATAGAATTTAAACACCATTGGACGACATTAATCATAATGGTTAATATGGCCTAAGTCTAGAGCAATGGCTTATTTGACACTTTTTGAAGTACAGTGGCTAAATTGGCCTCAATCCCCAAAGTACAACTATTTGGCTCCTCTGAAACTACAGTGGCCAAATTGCCCCAGGGCTAAAGTCTAGTAGCTTATTTGGCACTTCACCCTAAAATAGTTAATAGGACACGTTTGGACTAGTGCTAACGGCATATTTAGAAATCTACAAAGAAGGTTGGTGTCTGAGACAATTCAAAACAAACAATGACACTTCCGTAGAAGTGTCAGCGATATATATAGACTAAGATATTGTACAAAAAGCAACTGAGAAGCAAAAGTTCAGCTGGAGACTGATATCGACATGGGGCCTCCATCAAATCCTATGAGCTGAGAAATGATGTTTAACACAGTACAAAAGAAGAAAAGCTCTTATTTTTCTACAAGCTTCAAGCATTGTATTCTTTTTTCTGAGAATGCAACAAGGGAACATAATCTTCACATTAATGATAGAACAAACTAACGTGTCCATATGATCATGCATCAAATTTCCATAAAATCTTTCGCATATGTACGCTACAATTTCAAGATTGCTTACCCTATATTGTTGGAGACTTCTAAGAGGTCGCCAATGTACTACAAACAGTATAAAATTATTCAAGATACCATGTAAAGTTACGCACCACAACGCCAGTATCAACTGCATCTAGTGCCAGCTTATCGTTGTTGAACGTTTCAATGATCCCATCTTCTGATAACTTTGCCCCGGAAACCGTCACAGTTTCCTGCAGAAATCCACTCAACCAATTTCAAGACACGATGCTGAAGAATTAAGGGCACGCCAAATTCATCAGAACCGGCATATCCAGAAAGCGGTGCTTACGAGGAGGTCGTGGTCGATGGGAGGAGGAGAGAGGTCGAAGTGGGCTGACGACGCCGACGACGATGTAGAGAAATTCCGAGTTGTCCGAAAGGCGTAGTTGCGATGCGAGATTCGCCGGGACAGTGACAAGGGCTTTGGAGAAGAAGCTGATTTTGGAATCTGGGGAAAAAGATAATTGAAACTGCTAGAACTGCTACTACAAGCTGGCAAGTAGCTAGCGCTGGACATTGCTTGCGGCTCCGGCGCCTGAAACCGCTTCTACCTACCGCCAAAACGAACTCTTGGGGGCGGTCTATATTAGGAATTTCAATAGGTACGATTAGAGAACAGATAGAGAAATACGGGACACTACCTCACAGCTGGGGTGGTGGCGCAGTTGGCTAGCGCGTAGGTCTCATAGCTTCTGAGTGATCCTGAGGTCGAGAGTTCGAGCCTCTCTCACCCCATTGCCTTTTCCTTTTGTCCAATTCTATATTTTTTGCTGTAGGTCTCATAGCTTCTGAGTGATCTCGAGGTCGAGAGTTCGAGCCTCTCTCACCCCATTGCCTTTTCCTTTTGTCCAATTCCGTATTTTTTACTGTAGAGGAGAAATAAGTATAAAATGTGTTGATTTCAGAGGGAAAAACTCGTTATTCTTGTTCCAAACATCGTACAATCTGGCATTCTGGTTATCTTCCAATTTCCAAACCGCTAGCTCTACCGTTTTCTTCATTCACTGGCAATCAGCCGTGGAAGCTCCTCTGATTTCATCTGCTATTTTCCCACGACACTATCTGAGGAGGTTTGGGCTCTTAAATGGAATAAAGGGCACGGTATAGTAAATGGAATAAAGGGCTTCTCTTGTCGTGCAGCAGTAGCTTCAATGCCGTCTTCTGCTGCACCGTCAACTGCGCCTCTCTCGGATGTTTATGCATCGATCCTCCAAACAAGCGTCAAGACCAGAAACCTGTTTGCGGGAAGGTCAATCCACGGCCAGATTATTAAATCCGGGCTTCACATCAGTGTGTTCTTGATGAATAATCTCATGAATTTGTATGCCAAAAGTGGGTATCTTTTCGAGGCCCGCCAAATATTCGATGAAATGCCTGAAAAGAACATATCTTCTTGGAATACTCTATTATCAGCTTATGCAAAACAGGGCTGGATTGATGCGGCACTTCATATTTTTGGGCAAATGCCTGATCGTGATTCTGTTTCGTGGACTACAATGATTGTGGGTTATAATCAAATGCGAAGGGTTGCAAGCGCAGTTAAAATGTTCCTAGATATGGTTTCACATGGAGTTTCTCCTACCCAGTTCACAATGACCAGTGTTCTTGCCTCCTGTGCTGCTGTAGAAGCTTTGGATTTGGGAAGGAAGGTTCATTCCTTTGTTGTTAAACTTGGGCTCAGTAGCTATGTCAGCGTTGCGAATTCTCTCCTCAACATGTATGCAAAGACAGGCGACCCAGTGACAGCAAAGATTGTTTTTGATAGGATGAAGTTGAAGAGCATTTCGAGCTGGAATGCGATGATTTCACTGCATATGTATTCTGGAAGACCCGATCTTGCCCTCGCGCAGTTTGAGCGGATGAGTGAACGCGATTTAGTATCTTGGAATTCGATGATCACGGGTTACAATCAGCATGGATATGATCTTGAGGCACTGGACATGTTTACCACAATGTCGAAAGAAACAACTTTGAAGCCAGATAATTTCACCTTGGCAAGTGTTCTGTCAGCTTGCGCCAATCTTGAGGAGTTGAATCTTGGGAAGCAAATCCATGGCCACATTATCAGAACTGGGTTTGATGTTTCTGGGGCAGTTGAAAATGCTTTGGTTTCCATGTACTCGAAATCTGGAGGAGTTGGAATTGCCCAAAAGGTTTTAGAGCAAAATGAGGCTTCCAATCTCAACGTAATAGCATTTACAGCCATTCTGGATGGATACGTCAAGGTTGGAGATCTAAACCCAGCCAGACAGATATTCGACTCTTTGAGAGATCACGATGTAGTTGCTTGGACGGCAATGATAGTTGGGTACATGCAGAATGGCTTCAACGACGATGCAATAAAGCTTTTCAGATTAATGGTTAGAGACGGCCCCAGGCCTAACAGCTACACCCTAGCAGCAATGTTGAGTGTGTGTTCTAGCTTAGCTTCTTTGGATCATGGCAAACAAATCCATGCCAGAGCCATAAGGTCAAGGGAAGCAGTGACTGTTTCTGTTAGCAATGCTTTGATTACCATGTATGCCAAATCTGGAAGCATCGATGGTGCAAGGCGTGTGTTCGGCCTCATAAGTGGAAACAGAGATACTGTTTCTTGGACCTCCATGATCATAGCATTGGCTCAACACGGGCTTGGAGAGGACGCCATAGAGCTGTTTGAGAAGATGGTGGGGTTTGGTATCAAGCCTGATCATATCACATATGTTGGTGTGCTCTCTGCCTGTACACACGTGGGACTGGTTGAACAAGGCCAAAGCTATTACAAGCTTATGAAAGATGAGCATGGTATCGAACCAACCCAAAGCCATTATGCTTGCATGATCGACCTGTTTGGTCGTGCTGGATTGCTGCAGGAAGCGCACGATTTTATAGTAAGCATGCCAATTGAACCAGATTTCATAGCTTGGGGTTCACTCCTAGCTTCGTGTAGAGTTCACAAAAATGTGGACCTGGCCAAAGTTGCTGCAGACAGATTGCTTCTTATTGATCCCGAAAATAGCGGGGCGTACTCAGCCCTTGCTAATGCCTACTCCGCCTGTGGAAAATGGGAAGAGGCTGCTAAAATTAGGAAGTCAATGAAGGATAAGCAAGTCAAGAAAGAACAGGGGTTTAGTTGGGTTCAAATCAGAGATGACGTCCATGTCTTCGGGGTTGATGATGCACTGCACCCCCAGAGAGATGCAATCTATCAGATGATTGGAAAAATATGGAAGGAAATAAAGAAAATGGGCTTCATCCCCAACACTGAAGCTGTGTTGCACGACCTTGATGAAGAGGTAAAAGAGCAGATTCTTAGACATCACAGTGAAAAGCTTGCCATTGCATTTGGGCTGCTGAATACTGCGGAGCACACCACTCTGAGGATCATGAAAAATCTGAGAGTTTGTGATGATTGTCACTCTGCCATCAAATTTATCTCCAAACTTGTGGGAAGAGAAATTATAGTGAGAGATGCTACTCGGTTTCACCATTTCAGGGATGGCTTGTGTTCTTGCCGTGATTATTGGTAGGATAGCAAACAAAATTAGATTCACACATTACTGGGCAAAATCTAATGAACCTCAGATTTAAATTCTTAACCATAACTATGTTTGGTTTTATGTTTAAATTCCTTGGTGAAGGCCTCTTTTTTAGGACATCGGATGTAAGTTTCTTTCTCCACAAAGACTGACTCCTTCTAAGACAAAACTATGCAACCGGGAGGACAATGGGACATTGATGATTCGATGGATAAATCATACTAAAGATCACAAAATTTTGGTGTCTTTTTTAATTTGATTACTAAATTTCAATTCCTTACAAAATGATAACAAAATTTCAAAATGTTTTATAATATGGTCACTAAAGTGATTTTTGGACAATTTTTTGTCAAAATTGTTGACTTGGCAATGGTCACATCACCGCCACGTCAGTGTCACATTATCGTCATGTCAATAATTTAGGATAGAAACAATCAAAAAATCACTTTAGTGACCGCATTGCAAAACATTTTAAAGTTTTGTTATCATTTTGCAAGGAATTGAAGTTTAGTGACTAAATTAAAAAGGACACCAAAATTTTATAACATTTACATTTGGTGTGATTTATTAGAATTATTCTCGGAATGAGACTTCAGTCACATATCAATCCTATCTAAAAGAATATTAAAATCTGGTATGTAGACATTTCTGGTTCCAAATTCTTAAATGTACGTTCTTTTTCTGTTTTTGCTGTAAAATCTCTGAACAACAATAGTATAGTGGCACTATCATATTGCTTCTTTATTTCAATCAATAAGCATGAAAACTCCATTAAGTTTCTTCTCATGGTGCAATAAGGATAATAAGACACTGGCTGCCATAATTTGTGCAAAATATCTGGCAATTTTAGCTTGTAATGCCCTTCCTTACACGATGCCGGCCAATGCCAATTCAATTCAACTACTCCCTAAAGTAGCATATATACCATTATTAGAGTGGTACGCTGGCCAAAATGAATGATGCACAACCAGAGAGCAATACTAATATTCTCATTGGATAATGAATTTTTTTAACATAAAAAAGGACTGTATTTGAGACAGTAAAAAGATAATCTTGCCCCTATCATTACCCATTTTTCTTATTTTAATTTGATAGGAATTTGGGCTGATTGACCTGTACTCCTGTGGTGGTTCTGATGTTATAAATTTTGTGAGAAGCCAAAATGAATGATTTTCTACATAGATAATGGGCAATTGTTTGAGGGGCATGCATAATGGCCATAATTATCCATATGTAAGATGAAAACATTAGCCCCCACCCCACCTAAAGGAAACACATAATATTCCCAGAAAAGTGTCCTTTACTCCAATTTTGTTTTCTGGATGACAAAAAGTACGGATAATAAGTCGCATTTAATAAAAAAGAAGGAAGAAAATAATGTAAAAGGATATAATTAAAACTCTAAATGTAACTGGGGATAATAAAGGCTGAGCATTCATTACTAGAATTGAGAAAGTTGACAATTCACTTCTTTACTAAAAGGCTGCAAAAATTTAAATTCAATACAGACAACTCACAGTACACAGACAGCCCATTAATCAATATATAGAAATATTATTCATGTAAGTTGGAATCTTCTTGCTATTAGTCATTACATGTTTTTTTTTTTTTTAAATAATCCACGTGCCTAACTTTGCCCAACTAATTTTGAAAGATAACGTCCTTTCTCAAATGTCCTTCAAATTAATTCAAACATATTCACAATTTATACATATTTAAAATAAATTTTTTAAAAAGTGACTTCCCTCTCCCATAGATTTCACATTCATAATCTATACATATTCGAAATGAATTTTTCAAAAACGGATTTATCTCCCCATAAATCTCACATTCACGTTATGCAGACAGAACTTTTAAAAGAACAATAGAGTGCACAATAACTTTATCTCCATGAAGACAACTTATCTTTCAACATTAAATGTTATCTTTTAAGACACCATTAAGATTCAAATCTCCAATATTTCTATTATTTTTTTTATGTTTTACCGTTGCGTCATGCCTATAAGAATGAGTTATTACCCATTTTGAATTGCAATTACATACAATCTATTTGAAGTTTTACCAAATTAAGATTACATGAAAAGTTTTCAAAAATGGAGAAAATGAACACATTAATTAGCTATCCAAGAACTAATTATAAGTTTTGGTTTTCAAATTAATTATATGCATCAATGGTATAAAAGATAAAGAATAAGCCAAAAATAAAGAAGGAAAAAACAACCCCCCCCCCCCCAAAGCCCAGCTGGAAAATGTTGATTTTCCTAGGAAACAAACAGCAACCACCCCGAAATAGAAACCAATTGAACCTAAAGAGCACATATTAGGAGCAAGATAATTGACAAAAGAATAGTTAAGTATTGATCTTATATAGAGACAATAACAATATCAGATTTAGATATATATATATATATAGATATGGAAGACAGCAAAGACTCGTCAGAATCTTTCTATTCTCCAATCACATATAACAAGCAATCCCATCTCAACAAATTAAAAAATAAAAAAATAATAAATTGATCTTTCTTCTTCTTCTTCTCGGGAAAATGAAGATGAGGGAAACTAACTGCGGCAGCGGGTAATTGCACTGCACCCGCGGGAGTAGGGATTGGCCTGTGCACCGGGCTTGCAATTGTAGTAGGAGGCGCCACGTCGGGAGCAGGGGATACTGTTCCTCTGCAGCGCGCCGTAGCTGATGTAGCGCGTGGTGGCGAGGATGCGCCGGCTGGCTTCGGAGTCGAGGTCGAACTCCTCCGCGTCGCCGGCGGCGAGGCAGTCGCCGACGGTCCCCCGGCATCCGGATCTCGACGGCATCCACCCGGTCAGAGGCTGCTCGTGGTGGCTACTCGCGACGGCGTTGTGCGACGATGAGAGGATGAGCAGAGCTGGGATGATGAAACACAGAGCAAAGATTGTGCAGAAACCTGAAGATTTGGCCATTGCTGTTCTGCACGAAGACCTGACGTGAAGATAGCTCTCTCTCTCTCTCTCTCTCTCTCTCCCCCGGGTTTCGTTCTTCTTCGTTTCTCTTTGCGCTGAGCTGTGAGCGTCTGTCTCAATGGAATGGTCGAAGACAAGACGGGGCAACTCAATTGGTGTTTTAAAACCAGTTCACAATAATCAAACACCCTTGTTTTTCTCGTTATTTACGTAATTGACACCACTCACTTTTCTCGTTTTAAATAATTACAATAATAATATTTATCATCTAAGCTGTTATTAATTAACAAAAATGGTCTTGGAATTGAGTCTATTGTCTCTCCTTGTTGACCTTATGCAAAATATTTATATATTATTTTTTTAGGATAAATTTCACTCAAAGTTAAAGTCCAAAATGTGCTAAAAAATAAGAACCAAATACATTAAACAAATTATATAAATGTCCATAAAAATAATTCTTCAATCCCACCAACCTCCCTGCAAAAGGGTAGCGTCGTAAATAAAATAAAAACGAAGCCCTCGTTAGTAGCCCACCAACGGAACTTTGGCCAACTGAGTTGTCGCGAATATAATAATTATATAACTGTTGGACTGTAAAGATTAGAGGGAGAATTTAAATTTTCTATTCCTAAGGTTAAATTTATTATTTTATTTTTAAAAAAATGAAATAAGCCAATCCACTTAAAGTTATAAGAGTGTAGGGCTCTTTAAATTAATTTATAATTACGTGAACTTCTTTCGATTATGAATAAACTTAGCATCCTTAATAAAATTAAAAAAAATATTAAAAATAAAAAATATAATAATTTATTTAACACTTCTTAAAATATAATGGATAAATTGACCCTGAATTTAAAATTATAATAATTTATATGATTCTTCTAATGCTACAATACTTAAATTGATTTAAAAATAGACATTTAGTGATTTATTTAATATTTAAAAAAATAAAAAGAGATGGGGCATAGGGTTTGCTCTGCGACGGAATACGCCTCCGTTCATACCGAATACGTCTTCTCCCACCGGCCGGTTCAGTTTTCCGTCAACGTCTCTGTCTGGTCCCACGCGCACGGCCGTCGCCGTCAAAGATTCTCCGTTCCAATTTAATAAATAATTTAGTACACAAAATATTATATATGTATATATAAAAATAATAATAGATTATAACCTCCGCTATTTTGTCCGTTTCGCACGTAGCGACAAAGCGATAATTTTCTCGCAATTCAGATACAGAGAGGGGAGGAGCACTAACGGCGTCAGCGGGAACGTCGGGTGTGGGGGGTAGCCGTTACAGGGGGGGGTCCCACTCACGATCACGGATGAGAAATGGCGGTGTTTGCGCGTTCCCAAAGCCAGCTGTATCTGTCTGCTTAGGATCTTTAAATCACACTGCTATAAAATTATAGGGTAATATATCCAATGAGAAGCGACATAAAAATAGAAAAATTACTCTTGACTTTTGAATTATAATCATTATTTTGGATAATATGAAATAAGAGATTATCACTAAATAAGAGTGACTGAAATGATTCCAATTACTATTAAATATTTTAAGTTTTCTGTCTGCTAATGATAATGAATCCTCTCAACTCGTATTATTTTATTTTCTGGCCATACCCACTTGATTATTGAATAATCTGGAAGAAAAAGGCATGAGTGAGAAAATCAACCCCCCCCCCCCCCGGCCCAATTTTCTATGCTTCCAAACAAGTCCTTACCCGTATGCCTCACCTAACCTGTAAGTTTACTAATTCTTCTTTCCATCTCCCAATCATCTTACATAATTACCCACCCTTGCAGCTTATTCAAAAAGTAAAAACACACTTGTGCTTCATACCTTCAAACCCATTAGAGCAAATCATTAAAACACACCACCTAAAGGTTGGAGGTTGTTTACATACTTACGCTAGATGTTCATCATGCTCTCTTAACCCCCTAAATGTTTCTTCTTCCACTACGAGAGACTCAAAAAGCAGAAAAACATACACAATAGCATTAGCATAAGCAATATATTCTTGCACCTGTCGATATATGCAACGTTTCATCCCTACTTGCTGCTGCAGCAAAGCTTCCGGTATTACAACCTGCACAGATACAATGAATCACATTTTATTGAAGCTTATGAACAAAATCTAACAGAGCCAGCTTTCAGGCAAAGTATTGTCTGATATTCAAATGAGGAAATGCAGAGCATGCATGGGGAAGTCAGGGCCGGAGTGACATCCCAAAGTGTCTATCTTAAGAGAAGCCAGAAGAAGAAATTGTTAAAGGAAAGGAAATCTGCATTCATATGTAATTGATATGTGATTGATATGTGATAGGAGCAAATTGTGGATCAAGCAAACAATCAGCATTTAGGCAAGAATAATTTTAGGATCTTATTTTTTCTGGTTCCTTAGAATAGCTTCTCTACATTTGTATATAAGAGTTAGCCTTGTACAGTCAGATTGTGTGATATATAAAACTTTCCCACATCAGTTTGATTATGGTATCAGAGCACCCGATTCTGGTGTCTCTAGCCTAACACCTTCCGCCATAAACAAAACCCAAGCACCATCACATCATCAACATGGTCAACACGGACAACAAAGGCACAGAGGAGAAGGAAGCAACATTACCTGATCCTCTAGTCTTGCACCACTCAGACACGCCAGGACTCACCCTGGTTAACACACTGTTAGATGGACGCAACTACGGAGAATGGAGCCGCTCAATGCGCCTCAGCCTCAGCGCCAAGAACAAGCTTGGGCTAATTGACGGATCTGTGAAGGCTCCACTAGCGAGTGATGCGAGATTTCCCTTGTGGCAACGCTGCAATGATTTGGTGATAACTTGGATCCTTCATTCCATCCAACCCGACATAGCCCGTAGCGTCATCTTCTCCGATACAGCAGCGGCAGTTTGGAGTGACCTCCAAGACAGGTTCTCTCAAGGTGATGATTCGAGAATCTATCAAATTCGGCAAGAAATAGCCGAATGTCGCCAAGGACCTCTTTCTGTTTCTGCATATTACACGAGACTCAAGGGGCTTTGGGACGAATTGGGATCTTATCAGGAACCCATCACATGTTCCTGCGATATGATAAAGAAGATTGCTGTTCGAGAGGAAAAGGAGAAGGTGATGCAGTTTTTGATGGGACTAAACGAATCTTACTCCACGGTTTGTGGCACAATCCTAATGATGAATCCTCTTCCAGATACACGGAAAGCCCATGGCCTCATCCTTCAACATGAGAGGCAGATGGAAGTAGCAACTCGCCGGGAGATTCCGTCGGCCTCACATGCGATGCAAATTGCTCGCTCACCAGCACAGGTGGTTGCCTCTCCCTCCCAACGCAAGCGTTGCACTTACTGTGACCAGGAAGGCCACTTGGTTGACCGATGTTACTACATAATTGGGTTCCCAGTAGGCCACAAATGGCATGGGAAGAATGTCAAGCCCAGAAATAAGAAGGCAGCAGTCCACAATATTGAGATGAAAAGGGAACCAACCAATGAGAGTCCAACCTTTACAGCTGAGGAATACAAACAGATCATGGCGTTGCTGCACAATAATAATGGTAACAATCAACCACTCGCAAACGCGATAGGTATATTTACAGCCAGCTATGCTAATACAGAACATGATGCACATTCAACATTATATTGGATAGTGGAGCAACAGATCACGTTTCACACCTCTCACCTACTCACAATAAAACCAAGGCAGCTCATGATTTTGTTGGACTACCTAATGGCGAACGAGCTGCCATTGAAAACGTTGGATCTATCCCATTATCGCCAGATTTGTCCCTTGATGGAGTTCTTCATGTGCCTCAATTTCGTGTGAATTTAATATCTGTGAGTAAATTGACTCGAGCTTTGAGGTGTATCGTGATCTTTTACCCGGATTTTTGTGTTGTGCAGGACGTGGACACGAGGAGGATGATTGGCCTGGGCAAGCATTTTAATGGTCTCTACTATCTCACACCAACCCAAAATCCCTGTCTTGTCAATCACATAATCCGCACTTCCGATCTTTGGCACCAACGTCTTGGACATCCATCCGCCGCACCTCTTCACACCTTATCTCAATCTTTTCCAAAAATTGTGGTTAATTCTAAACATGTTTGTGAGGTTTGTCCCTTAGCAAAACAAACCCGGTTACCCTTTACTTCCAGTTCAATAAAAACAGTTGCACCATTTGAATTAATTCATTGTGACATTTGGGGACCACACAAAATTCCCACACATGCTGGTGCTCGTTATTTTCTAACCATTGTTGATGATTTTACTCGCTTTACTTGGGTTCACCTTATGAGTTTTAAATCCAACACTCAATCTCTATTGAAATCTTTCTTCTCTTGGGTCAAAACTCAATTTCATCGAAACATTAAAATTTTACGTGCTGATAATGGGGGTGAATTCACATCACTGCGTCCCTTTCTTGAAGAACATGGCACTATTTTTCAACACACATGTGCCCACACTCCCCAACAAAATGGGGTAGTCGAGCGTAAACATCGCCATCTTTTAAATGTAGCCCGTGCCTTACGGTTTCAAGCCAATTTACCATTACGTTTTTGGGGGGAGAGTGTCCAAACAGCCTGCTACCTTATCAATCGCCTACCCACACCTATACTTTCCCACAAATCTCCATATGAACTCTTACATAAAACTCTGCCAATTTATTCCAACCTTCGGGTTTTCGGTTGCTTATGCTATGCCACCAATCTCACCCCGATAACAAATTTGATTCTCGTGCATGTCGTTGCATTTTCATTGGCTATCCTCTTGGGCAAAAATGTTACCGCGTTTATGATCTTGCCGGCAAGAAATTTTTTACTTCCCGAGATGTTACTTTCCATGAACATATATTTCCTTTCGCTAACATTCCACCAGCAAATCAAGATGATCATCCAGTCTTACCTCTTCCTGCCAGCCCAATTGATTTCCCACAGCCCAATCTTTCTAATCAGCTCAATCCCACCAACCCTCATTCACCACCTCCCAACACATTATCCGACCCTCCTCCTTTGTCCTTCAATCCACCGATGACTGCCGCACCCACTACGTTGCCATCCCACACAGCACAATCGTCGGTGGATCCTTCTCACTTTCCAATCCCGCCATCTCCTTCTTCGGCGGCCGACCCCTCACCACCAACGCAGATAACCAACGCCATCCCCAACCCTCGCCGCTCATCTCGACCTCACCGACCTCCACCTCATCTCCAAGATTACAACACATACCATGCTGCTATCCTGGGTTCTAACACCTCCTCTTGCTCCACGACCGGCACTCGCTATCCCTTGCAACGGTATGTTTCTTACTCTGGGCTATCTGATACATATCGTTCATTTGTGCATAGTATATCTCGCTTAGTTGAGCCAACAACTTATGAACAAGCTCGTCATGACCCTCAGTGGGTTGCAGCAATGAACTTTGAAATTCAGGCCCTTGAGGATAATCACACATGGTCCATGGTCCCTCTTCCCCTTGGGCAACATCCTATCGGCTGCAAATGGGTCTTCAAAATTAAATATCATGCTGACGGTTCCATCGAGCGCTACAAAGCTCGGCTTGTTGCCAAAGGATTCACTCAACGCGAAGGCATTGATTATAAAGATACGTTCGCTCATGTTGCCAAATTAACCACTGTTCGTTGCTTACTAGCAATTGCTGCAGTTCGGAATTGGCCATTACATCAAATGGACGTACAAAATGCTTTCCTTCATGGAGACCTCACAGAAGAGGTGTACACGCTTCCACCTCCGGGTTCTCGTCGACAGGGGGAGAATGTCGTTTGTCGACTTCACAAGTCCCTTTATGGCCTCAAGCAAGCATCTCGCAGTTGGTTCCGACGTTTTTCTTGTGCAATTCAAGAAATTGGCTTTCATCAATCCCGCGCCGACTACTCCTTGTTCACACAGGTTCGTGGGAATTCCATTACTATTGTGCTACTTTATGTTGATGACATGGTCATAACAGGAAATGATGAGAAGGCCATTGATGACCTCAAGAAGTTCCTTAATAGTTGCTTCAAAATTAAAGATCTTGGACCGCTCAAATATTTCCTTGGAATCGAGGTTGCACGTTCCAAAGCTGGAATTACAGTTTGTCAACGGAAATACACATTGGACATATTAGAGGAAGCTGGATTACTCGGAGCAAAACCAGCAAAGGTTCCCATGGAACCTGACTTGGTACTAACGGAAACAGGGAGTGAATCCCTTAAGGATCCCACTCGATACCGACGGTTAATTGGGAAGTTAATCTACCTTACAATCAGTCGGCCGGAGATCACATACTCCGTGAATACTCTCAGTCAATTTATGCAGGAACCAAAGTTGCATCACCTCAAAGCTGCACATAAACTCCTCCAATACTTGAAGGCAGCTCCGGGGAAAGGCTTGTTATTTCCCTCGAACAGTCCACTTCACTTGATTGGATACTGTGATGCTGATTGGGCAAGATGCCCAATTACACGACGATCAGTGACAGGTTATTGTATTTTCCTTGGCAAGTCCCTTGTGTCATGGAAAAGTAAGAAGCAGGCAATGGTGTCAAGATCATCAGCAGAAGCAGAATATCGCTCCATGGCTGCAGCTGTTTGTGAACTCACTTGGTTGAGATACTTGTTGAAGGATTTACAAGTATCACATCCTGAACCAACAAAATTATTTTGCGACAATCAGGCAGCCTTACACATTGCTGCCAATCCAGTTTACCATGAACGGACGAAACATATTGAATTAGATTGTCACACAGTCCGTGAGAAAATCCAAAGAGGAGAAGTCAAGACAGCTTATGTGCAAACAGAAAGTCAGATTGCAGATTTATTCACTAAACCATTACGAGCACCAGTGTTTCACACGCATCTCAGCAAGTTGGGAGTCATAGACATTTATGCTCCAACTTGAGGGGGAGTGTTAAAGGAAAGGAAATCTGCATTCATATGTAATTGATATGTGATTGATATGTGATAGGAGCAAATTGTGGATCAAGCAAACAATCAGCATTTAGGCAAGAATAATTTTAGGATCTTATTTTTTCTGGTTCCTTAGAATAGCTTCTCTACATTTGTATATAAGAGTTAGCCTTGTACAGTTACAGATTGTGTGATATATAAAACTTTCCCACATCAGTTTGATTAGAAATAGTGGACATGATTAAATCAAATTTAGCATGTTACTAGAACTAAACAATAGAGGCGCCAGAACCAATTATTTAGACAAGCACTTGTTGCACAGAATTTACCCAAGTTGCTTCTTAAAACGGCAAATGTACCAATCAAGAACTGTCTTGACAGACTAAAAAAAGTCAGGGAAGGTGAAAATACCGAAACTAGTTCACAGAAAAGAGAGTAAAGTCAGAAAGATTAAGCATGTTTGGACAAAGATGAGATATGGCAGCCTATCTTTTACCTATAAATTAAGATAATGATATGAGTGCTATCATTCTTCATGGTATGGTGGTGTCGGTTGCACGCATAGTTCAGTCTCATCTCCTTCGTCTTCATCATCACCAGCATCCACCCAGTTACTCGGATGGCGTTGCGACAAACTATGACCTACATTTTCTGCCCTACCTGAAAGCAACAAGAAGCAATATCACATCAGCTATTGCAGGACTGATCATATTTGAAAGATCAACTCAAATAAATGAGCATTTTGTATGACCTTGAGGTTCTTGTGCACGGTCCATTTCCACTGGATGGTTGCTAACACATAAGTCAAGAGATTTATGCTCAAATTTCTAGGAAATATACAGTTGATTTGAACATCATAGGTACAACACAGTCAACTAAATGCTTCAAGTACACAACTTGTTTACAATATTTGTTTACAATATTTATGACCCTTATTGGCCATATCATGTTGTCATTTGAACTCATCAGAAACGCTCAGTTTTTGACCATTAAACTGTTATAGGTTATAGTTTCTGTAAGTTGATTAATTTGACATGCCCAGCCTATTTCATGGTGATGACATTTGACAAAAATTCTACACTACAGGTGTATTTATCATCAGCAAAGGTCATATATCATTGCCTTCATAATGTTCAGGTGTCAACTACATGGTTTTTGCATGATAGATCCATATTTTACTGATCCTGAGAACAAATGCCAAATTTTGTCTATGCTTAATGATAACCTATTAATGATAATTTATTCTCCTAGAAATCTCTAGAAGTTCATGGAGAAAATGCTCCCCAGCTGGAATGGCAAGGTCGCAATAATTAGCACTACCTATCACAAAAACTTTTAACAGTCATTATAGAAGAGGCTTAACAGAAGCTGATCAGGACAACTATGGCCATTAGTGTCTGGGTACAAATTTAATGTACTCCACTCCTATTCAGAAAAAAAAATGATGAATAGAAGAAAATAAAGAATTCAACTTTTTTAGTATCTGGATACTGCTCAACTTGTTGCTTGGAGAATATCATTACTCTTATGAAGTTTGTCTTTTCAGTAAAACAGCACAAACACAACTGTAAAAGATTTTGTTACCGGGAAGGCATGCTCTCTATGGCTCATGCAAAACCAAATAGAAAATTTTAGGATACAGATTATGACCACCTGCCACATTTTCAGCAGCAGACGCAGCTTCAGAAATGTGCATTGTGCTAATTCTCTGAATCTCCCTTTGATCATCAACATTTGGATTTCTTCCCCTATCAACCTGCCTTTCTTCAGCACCGCTACTATTTCTAGCTCCACTTCCTATTTGGATTGGAGTTAGAAAAGTCTCTGACAGAAAATATTCAATCACCAATTAACCAGTAATTAAAAATACCTGAAAGGTCAGACCAAATTCTGGTGTGCTCAGATGCATGCTCAGAGACGTGCCCTCTTGTTCTCTCTTGTGCTTGGGACCCAGTACCATGACTGGATTGACCATGCATTGTGGCAGCTGAAGGTGGGGGTTCGGAGGGATTTTGTTCACGGAGCTGTGATGTAAGCATTGTCGCAAGTACAAGAGTAGCATCAAAATTTGAAGTTGATCCATCATCTAGACCAAATTTTGGTGCCATTAGAATAGGCCTGTGTGACAAGTATATTTCTTATTTTCTTTAAGATCAGAACCATATTTGAAATGACAAATCATACATACAAAACAGCAAACAACAAGGGCAATGAGATGATGCCTTATAAATAGTGCACTCCTACTTCAAGTTCAGTTGTGTGTGTAGAAATATGATGCCAAAAAGTACAATATTTGCATCTCAGCCAAATCAGCGACTAGACAATTTATATATATTAAAGAATACTAGAGACTACCTAGAACTTTCTGTTTGTGTCATATAGATTTACAATCCAACAAAAGATGATTAAGATTAACTAAAAGATAAAATCATTTTAGCAATGTTCATTGAACATCTAAGACTTCAAAGAAGTCATTCAATTGATCAAATTCAAATCTGAACTGAAGGAAATGTTTGAAGCTCCATTGCACTCTACATTTCATGTGGTGACAATTTATATCAGCATATAATGTGGTACCATGAACCAAAACAACCTGGGATCTATACTATAATGTCCCTTTTTTTTATTATCCAAGGAGGGGGTGGGGGAGGGATTACAAGGAAACATGAACTGAAAAGACTAAAAAAAAAAAAGAAGCAAACTGAAGACAAATAAATGGCAAGTAAAGTATAAACATCATACTCGCCAGCTTTCTCAAAATAAAAGTGGATATCAACTTCGCATCCTTCACAAAAAGCAAGAAATGCCTGAAATTAAGCATGGAGAAACTAGTTAAGATGGATATTAAATTTCACCCAACTAAAAGAAATAAATGCATGAAATTTGAAAGTCAAATAAGTTTCATGAAATGCTTCAACAAATAAAACAGACTTGAGATCTGAACTGAGAGTGTTTTTGGCACAATAATGGAGGCATTGAACTTAGGTGGATATCAAGTCATTTTAAAGGATAACAAGGTTTGTCACTAGGATGGCTGTATTGATAATACAAAAAACAATTAACTCCTACAGCTGTTAACTATACCTTTAATTCTTTCATACCAAATGTAACATCTACAGGGTCCCCTGTGTGAGTATATTGCAAAAATTCTTCAGTCGGATCAATCCATAGCTGAGTGTATAATGATGAGTCATTCTCTACAATTGAAACTTGCAATCATTAAGTATCTGCATAAGATAAGTTCACAACAGTAAAAAAAAAAAGAAAGAGGATAATCTTAATTTACCTCTTGTCGGGTCTATATAACTTCTAAATTCAACAGCTTTCCCTCCAATTTCACTTGCCAAATCAGGAGGTAAGGATGTGTGCTCTGTTGCAATGATAGTAATCTCCTGAAGGGTTGATTGGAAATTACCTAGCAACCTGTTCAAATCACGAGGCCTCACCACAAAGCTACTAGGAAGCTTTCTCCTATCAAGAGAAAGGTGTTGTATGTCAGGTTCAACGTTGCAAGTAATCCAATAGGCTTTCCTCATACCTCCTGCAGGATGTTCACCACAAGTTCTTTTACAAGGGTATTTGATTAATATTAATATATACATATGTATATATAAATGAAAAGATCACATGATATTCACCACTGTTACACCAACTACAAACTTTATAAGATGGTGCATTAAGAATCTACAGTTATATCAGGTCCATAAGAATGTAGAACAGGTTGGTTTCATAATATCAACTATACAGTGGAACATGACCATATCGATTATCTTCATTCACCGCCATCTCATGAAACTTTTCCATATAAAGATGGTGTTGGAATTTTATCTCATAATTCCCTTGGTAGAGGGTTGCATTAGGAAGGACATCCGATGTTAAATTTTGCCACATCATTCTTTTGCAAGGATTTGTATTGGTCAATGTGACTATTAGAAGTTAATTGACATTATAAATGTTATGCCACAGACCCTAACATGGTTAGGATAAGGTGCAGCTGTTGATCAATATGATGTTGAATAAGCTACATGCAAATCTGATATACCATGGTTTTTCTTTCTTTTACAACATTTCTGGAGGTAACCTACAATTTTAAAAGGCAGTAGTCAAAGCTGATGTAAAATGTGAAGGACATGCATACTGGCAAAGCTTGCCTTGGCCATCATAGTGTTATGAAGTCATGAAGCATTCAGTCAGGCATCTGGTATATATTAAAGGGCATGAAAACAATGCAAGTTTATTGATCTTTTTCTTTTGGCATGAATCATTAATTGGCACTAATAGCATTAAATATAAGAAAAAGAGCATGTGTTGCAAGCTTCTGCTGTGCATTCCCACAATTATGCATCTATCTCTTGCACCAAAATCTTAATCCCTGTATATAAGATCCACATATAGGACAACTGATTTATTTTATAAGATCAGAAATAGAAGTAGATAAAATACGGGCAACTAACAGCTTACCATTGTAGCACTGTAAAGTCCATTGCACTTTTGATGCATCAGGATCAGGCAATATCATGCTCAGATGATCAATATTTGTAAGAGGCGTCCTAAGAACAGCACAAATAGCCTATATACATCAAATTTAGTATTGCAATTATCTTAACGTAACCAAATTTAGAGAACAGGACTTCACCTTCAAAAGAAGGCTACATTGCACCTGGGTACCAGAAACTGTATAGGCATCAAAAAAGCTGGGCTTAAATGTGATTGATTGATAGGCAGACCTTGATGAGTTGAGAGTGTGGATGGTAAGCTGCAGGCAAAAAGGAATTCAAGAGATTAAGCTTATAGTGAATGCAGTTACATGAACAGCCGACAGTCCATATTAAGCTCTTTTCCCTTATACCATTATTTTGCATTTGACAGTAACTCAATAGAGTCCAGATGCCAAACAGAGGCAGTATGCAAATATCCCCAAAAAAAGGGGCAAAAAAAAGGTGTCCAGTGTCCCAATCTTCCCAAGTCTCATTGCTGTTCCCCTTAATGCCTCATTTCTCTTGATGTATTTGTATTTTGTGGGAATCCAAAATGCATAGTTTGGTTGCTGTGAAATCAAAGGAAACGCATAAAAAGATAATCGACTGTTTGTATGTGTTTTTTTGGAGTATTTTGTTATCAGTACTAAATAATAAAGCGAGAGCACAGGCAGGTGTCACTCTGTTCTTAAAGCAGTGTCACAATTTTTTAGCAAAAACCCCTACAAACAATTTGGCAACATATGTTCAATTTCTACAGGTATTCAAGCAGTAGAAAAGAAAATTCGCAAGCTCTACAAAGTCACTAATATGGTCTTGAATCAGTTAATACACTAGAGACGTGTGAATTTGACAGAGATATACACCAAGGACTCTACCGATAAATTCTTTGATTGAACCATGCCGCTTTCTTCTTCTTTCTCTTCATCCATTTCTTTTCATCCTATTGGACACGAACAATCCCTAGTAAATGAAGTAATTACTTTGATTAAGCCAAACAATTAAATTAGACTAAATCAGACAGTCCAGCCTTCTATCATATTCTATAATTTGCTTAAAGTTTTCCCGTAGGGATGGGTCAAAATGGCAAAATTTTGACATTTATAATCCTAAATTCGTTATTCATTTTTTTTGTCCTACATTTTCTAAATTTAAAAAAAAAAAAAAAAACAATAGTTCTTTCTAGTAAATTGAATACGTCCCGAAACCCTAAGAACGGGAAAAAGAACCAGTGGGTAGTAGCAATGGATGAGTATAATGAAACGTATCAAACAACAGTCGACCCTGAAATTAAGAGCGCGCAGCAGCTGTGCTCCACTAACCCGTTCAAACGATTGGCTCGCCCAAATGCCACCGATTTATGCACAAATTTAGGCGAAATCGCATCTACTAATTAGGGTTACGAGAAAGATAGAGAGATGAAGGTGGGGAAAGGGATCTAATTACCTGAGAAGAAGAAGCTTGAATGGCGACCTCGTTGCCTATGCGCGCGAGGCACGTGATGGACCTGGCAAAGATTTTCAGAGCATTTCCGCTTAGGCTGAGCTCCATCTTTTGGGCTTTTTTCCTTTTCGCTTACCGCTTCTCCTCCTCCTGCTTCTTCTTCTTCTTCAAGTTTACCTACTTCTGAGTTCTCCATTTCTGCATTTATATAGGAGGATCATGGGAGAAGCTGAGGCGCAACTCCGGGCCATGGCGGGAAAGGAACCACCCGGGCAGTTATTCAATGCGTTGGCATCACATGCAACTCCCCTTTAACCCGATTTTAGAGCCAGACTCAAATAACTCAACCCGACCCGGAGTTAAAATTTTAGTCTTTAAATAATCTTTTTTAAAATTTGATATCTAGTACTAATCCACCATTTTTTGGTCTCCCCTTAATCTTGCTTTTTTTTTTTTTAATTTTAATTCTTGTTGTGGCCAACTTACAACAATGAATTTATAATATGAGAAATGCAGGATTAACTTTGGTGTCCAGGAATAATCAGGGAAATGATTTGAAAACCTTGTGATAATAGTTCATTATCTTCGAATAGTACATCAGGAAGGTATTGTTGAAAGAGACGTGTACATACTGGTTAACATTGAAAAGCCAAAGAAACGACTAGCTTCGGTTTAACCGACTGCTTCCAGGTTAAACCGACTGCCTCTTTGCTGATGTTGAGAAACAGAAGAAACGACTGGCTCCGGGTTAAACCGACTGCCTCCGGGTTAAACCGACTGCCTCTTTGCTGATGTTGAGAAACAGAAGAAACGACTGGCTCTGGGTTAAACCGACTGGCTCCAGGTTAAACCGACTGTTTCTTCATTGATGTCAAGAAACAGAAGAAACGGCTGGCTCCGGGTTAAACCGACTGCCTCTTTGCTGATGTTGAGAAACAGAAGAAGCGACTGGCTCCGGGTTAAACCGACTGGCTCCAGGTTAAACCGACTGTCTCTTCATTGATGTCAAGAAACAGAAGAAACGGCTGGCTCCGAGTTAAACCGACTGCCTCTAAGGAACTGATTCGACCTACAAAATGAGCAGACATGAGAGGTGCGGGAGACCTGCACAAACTCTCCAATGCTTCAATTAGTCCCTTCTTTAGAGAGAAAAATGAGCTTTTGTATTCAGAATTCACTTACCTCATTGAGCGTTGAAGCCTTGTATTTATAAGAGAGTTTGGAGAGGACAAAGTGGTCTTCATCCCGGGTTTTCGGGGAGACACGTGGCAGTCATCGGGGTCTTGCAAGTTGAACAGGCCTTAGCAATGCGAATAGACCCGGTTCGTGTGAACCGAGTGGCACTCGGTTTTTCTTGAGAACCGAGAGGCACTCGGTTCTAAAGAACCGAGGCTATTATAATGGCGGCAACTACTTCTTGCTCGGGACGACAACTGTTGAATACTCCTTGAAGCTCGAAAGAGATGGCCAGGGTTCGATTCAAAAGAAACGAGTAGTACTCGGTGCTTAACAACTAATTAATACTCGATTAATTGGAACTCACTAGCACTATGCAAACCGAGTGATACTCGGTTTTTAGGGAGAACCGAGTGACACTCGATTCTTCATAAAGAACCAAATGGTTCTCGATGGTGGCCACTTAGTGGCCATCTTTTGAACCAAGAGAGGGGGGCCGAGAGGCCCCTTAATAAAAACCGAGACCCACTCGATTAACCGAGTGGGTCTCGGTTCCTCCAAAGAATCGATTGGGGGCATTTGCCCCCATTAATAAAATGAAAGGGGGGAGCTTCTCGGCTCCCCCAATCAAAACCGAGACACCACTCGGTTCAACAGGAGTGGGTCTCAGTTTTGGCCACCTTTGGGTGGCCAAATTTCAATTGAGTGGGCCATTTACCCTCCAATTGATACTTTTTTGGACTATTAAATTATTCCGTGCACTCCAGATTGCTTTTAATTCTTTGCATGCTATTAGATTTATATATATATATATATGGCTTAGGGTGCACTCCCATTTGTTAAATGATATTCATGCTACTTCAATTGTCTTCACGTGAATGACTTCATCTTTAATTGCGAAGACTCCACTAATTGTTTAATTAATTTAATATTTCAATTGTCAAGCCTTTTATCATCTTGATTTTTTGTTTGGCCATGGCTTTGTGTGAGTGACTTGAAATTAATAGGTGTATATTCCAATCAAGTTTTTTTGTAGGGCATATCAATTGCTCCCTACTCTTTTGTTCGAAAGTTTCGAGCATAAGAGTATATCGCCCTGCAATCTTCCTTCAAATTTTTGAGATCATTTTACCTAATCATTTTCATATTATAGACCTTCATAGACATCGATAACTATAAGATGATGAAATAGATGTCTCAACAAAACACTTATGACGCCAGGGTTTCTTCCTTTGTAATATAAATCCACATGTTCAATACTTGCTCGCCTTAGAACACCAGCTTGACTCTTCTTTGCTCTCCCGGCTCTCGAAAGGGTGAGTGTTTTTCTCTCTAAAACCATGGTAATGCCTATTGCATATGTCTCTGTGGTCAGAGAGGAATCCATATTTTATTGACGTAGTTCGGTGTATCTGTATGTCCGCGACTATAAAGAATAATCATATTTTATTCACGCAGTTTGGCGTACACCTAAGTCCGCGTTATATTTTGTTTTCGCGGTTCGGCATAAACCTACGTCCGCGTTATATTTTGTTTTCGCGGTTCGACGTGACCCTACATTCGTGGTCGGAAGGAATAATTATATTTTATTTTGCATGGTTCGACATAAACCTACGTCCGCCTTATATTTTTGTTTTCCCGGTTTAGTATGAACCTACGTCCGCGGTATATTTTGTTTTTGCGGTTCGGCGTAAACCTACGTCCGTATTATCTTTTGTTTTCGCGGTTCAGCATGAACCTACGTCCGCGGTATATTTTGTTTTCGCGGTTCGGTGCAACCCTACGTCCGCATTATATTTTGTTTTCGCGGTTCAGTATGAACCTACATCCGCGTTATCTTTTGTTTTCGCGGTTCAGCATGAACCTACGCCCGCGGTATATTTTGTTTTCGCGGTTCGGTGTAACCCTTCATCCGCATTATCTTTTGTTTTCGCGGTTCAGCATGAACCTATGTCCGCAGTATATTTTGTTTTCGCGGTTCGGTGTAACCCTACGTCCGCGTTATATTTTGTTTTCGCGGTTCCGCATGAACCTACGTTCGCGGTATATTTTGTTTTCACGGTTCGGTGTAACTCTACGTCCGCGTTATATTTTGTTTTTGTGGTTCGGCGTAAACCTATGTCCGCATTATCTTTTGTTTTCGCGGTTCAGCATGAACCTACGTCCGCAGTATATTTTGTTTTTGCGGTTCGGTGTAACCCTACGTCCGTATTATATTTTGTTTTCGCGGTTCAGCATGAACCTACGTCCGTGGTATATTTTATTTTCACGGTTCGGTGTAACCCTACGTCCGCGTTATATTTTGTTTTTGCGGTTCGGCGTAAACCTACGTCCGCATTATCTTTTGTTTTCGCGGTTCAGCATGAACCTACGTCCGCGGTATATTTTGTTTTCGCGGTTCGGTGTAACCCTATGTCCGCGTTATATTTTGTTTTCGCGATTCAGCATGAACCTACGTCTGCGGTATATTTTGTTTTCGCAGTTCGGTGTAACCCTACGTCTGCGTTATATTTTGTTTTTGCGGTTCAGCGTAAACCTACGTCCGCATTATCTTTTGTTTTCGCGGTTCAGCATGAACCTACGTCCGCGGTATATTTTGTTTTCGCGGTTCAGCATGAACCTACGTCCGCGGTATGGGACCCGATCTTGTTGATGGAATGATTATTCAAACCGCGTTGTCGGGTCGTTAGATGGGATAACGAGTCAATCGTTCAAACGGAATAATTGTACAAACCACATTGTCGGGCCGTTAGGCGGGACAATGAGCCAATTGTGTAGATGGGGAGATTATGTGAATCACATTGCCAGGCCGTTAGGCGGGACAATAGGTCAATCTTGTAGACAGAGCGATTATACGAACCACATTGTCGGGCCTTTAGGCAGGATAATAAGTCAATCTTGTAAACGGATTGATTGTGCGAACCATAATGTCGAGTCGTTAGGCGAGACAATGGGCCAATCATGTCGCCGGGCTGTAAGCGGGACAACGAGACATTTTATGGGAAAAAGACTTTCGATCGATCTTTTCCTTTCATCTCGAACAACAACGTAGACAAATAATAGTGAGCACAGTAGTAATAATAATTCATCCACGCGAGAAAATAATATTAGTGTGGTTCAACCAAATGCGCATGTGCTCACAGTCTATCGTTGGGCTCATAAATGCAGATAATTTATATTAAAAAAAACAATGCAACTTAGAATTGGTCTTACGCAGTCTGTTTGGCAATGAGTGGAGTTCATTCATTCTTCTCCCCAAATGCGAGTCTTTCGCTAATCTCCAGGAATTTGTCCCACGCTCTAAGGTGTTAAGAACTTCATCAGTTGATGGTAGGAGGAGACGATAGCCTTCATGTCATTGAGTTTAAGGTGGCCCAAGATCACGTCGTATGCAGCTGAGGTGGCTCTAATCACCATAAAATTAGCTTGTTATCAGGAGATGAATTTTGTCTATAGTCCCTCCCTCTTTCTTGTCGTCTTCGATCATGGCTCTCGTGCCCCTCAGGCCTCTCTTCCCTTTTTTGTGGCTCCCGGTTGTCTCTCTCTTCTTTTTGTACATATCTTTTCAAATGTCCTTCCCGGATAAGCATTTCAATTTGATTTTTTAGTTCCTTGCATTGATCAGTGGAGTGTCCATGAGTCCTATGATATCTGCAGTATTCATCATGATCTTTTCCCATAGGATGATTAGTTCTCTTCGGGGGCTTGATAAGCCCTGATCTTTCCACTGCCGATAATATAGCAGACTGTGGCTGAGTGAGGTAGGTGTAATGATTGAATTGGGGTCTAGGTGGATCCGACCTCCGTGCCCTTTCATGTCGCTTGTTTAAGTCTTCTTTACTTTCTCGACCTTTTCTCTTTTGTTCTCCATTTTCATCTCCTCCCACTGTTTTCATCACTTCAGTGTAGAGTACGTACATGTTTGCTCTAACAAATAAATCTGCCAAAGACTTTGGGGGGTCTAATGACAATGACTCTTGGAAAGATACTTGTCGTGCCCCTTGCATCATAGCAGAGATTGCCATTTCAAGTGGTAGGTCTCGGATCTCGATGGTGGCATTCCGAAATCTATCTACACATTGTCGAAGGGTTTCTCTGGCTCCTTGTCGAATGCTGAGAAGATGTGTTGCGTCCCTCTTTCTCCGACTACTAATTGCAAAGGCTTTAATGAATTCTGTTCTTAACTGTGCAAATGATGAAATGAAACAATTAGGTAATCCCTTGAACCAGGTCCGTCCATGCCCTGTTAAAGTTAGCGAAAATGCTCGACATATGATTTCGTCTTCCCATCCATGAAGTACCATCAGCGATTCATAATTTTCTACATGATCTTCGGGGTCATTTTTGCCAGTGTAAGGGATAATTTGTGGCATCTTAAATTTTTTGGACAGTGGCTTCCCCAATATGTTTCGGGTGAATGGGGATTTCCTTTTGGGCTGTCCCTCAGTAGCCGGAATCAATTTTTTCTGTTCCAGTACTTCTTCTATCGCTCTTTTCATGTCGTCTCGCATATTCTTTGCAATGTTGTTTTTATCAACCCTTCTATTTTTTGGCGACGAATTCCTAATGGGACTTTGTTTTCCTCTTGTGGTCTTGCTTGTCACGGCTTCTGGTTGTCTTTTGTCTTTCAAGTTTTGCTTGTCACCTCTCTCTCTTTGATAGGTTGACTTACGTCCCAATGTTCATCGTGCAGAGGTGTTGGGGTCCCCTGATGGAGTTTTTAAGTAATTTTCTTGATGGGGTGAGGATCGAGAGTGTGTGTTGGACGTATCTTCTTCATAGGAATCAATCTCTTTATCTCTTGGTTGAGTTTCCCTCTGTGGCATTGTTTCGGGTATAAACCTTCTCAGTGTCGTGGGAAGTATGGTATCGGGAACCATACTTTGAAGTATCCCTGCCATGTCTCGTAAGGCTTGCATTTTTTCGATATGTTGTTGTCGCAACGCCTTATAGTCTGCCAAGGGAACAGTAGGAATAACTTGATGCGACGGTCTAGGTTGATAGTGAGCTTCATGCTGATTCACCAGGTGTCGAGAACCTAGTGAGGGAGACTGGGCTCCCACTTGTTCCTGGGGGTCAAAGGGAGTTGTCTGAAGGCTCCCTTGTCGTTGAAAATTGGGTGGAAGCTGGTACGCTCCCATTGGATTCAGTGAGTCTCGTGTAGGAGGGCGAATTTCAACGCCTTGAGATATATTCCGTTGATTGCCTCTAGTACTTGCCATTGATGGCGTATTTTGCTTTGACTTTTCATTGCGTTTCCCACAGACGGCACCAATTGTTGTGGCCAACTTACAACAATGAATTTATAATGTGAGAAATGCAGGATTAACTTTAGTGTCCAGGAATAATCAGGGAAATGATCTGAAAACCTCATGATAATAGTACATTATCTTCGAATAGTACATCAGGAAGGTATTGTTGAAAGAGACGTGTACATGCTGGTTAACATTGAAAAGCCAAAGAAACGACTAGCTTCGGGTTTAACCGACTGCTTCCAGGTTAAACCGACTGCCTCTTTGCTGATGTTGAGAAACAGAAGAAACGACTGGCTCCGGGTTAAGCCGACTGCCTCCGGGTTAAACCGACTGTCTCTTTGCTGATGCTGAGAAACAGAAGAAACGACTGGCTCCGGGTTAAACCGACTGGCTCCAGGTTAAACCGACTGCCTCTTCATTGATGTCAATAAACAGAAGAAACGGCTGGCTCCGAGTTAAACCGACTACCTCTTTGCTGATGTTGAGAAACAGAAGAAACGACTGACTCCAGGTTAAACCGACTGCCTCTTCATTGATGTCAAGAAACAGAAGAAACGGTTGGCTCCGGGTTAAACCGACTGCCTCTAAGGAACCGATTCGACCTACAAAACGAGCAGACATGAGAGGTGTGGGAGACCCGCACAAACTCTCCGATGCTTCAATTAGTCCATTCTTTAGAGAGAAAAATGAGCTTTTGTATTCAGAATTCACTTACCTCATTGAGCGTTGAAGCCTTGTATTTATAGGAGAGTTTGGAGGGGACAAAGTGGTCTTCATCCCGGGTTTTCGGGGAGACACGTGGCAGTCATCAGGGTCTTACGAGTTGAACAGGCCTTAGCAATGCGAATAGACCCGGTTCGTGTGAACCGAGTGGCACTCGGTTCTTTTTGAGAACCAAGTGGTACTTGGTTCTTCTTGAGAACCGAGAGGCACTCGGTTCTTATGAGGAACAGAGTGGTACTCGGTTCTTCCCAAGAACCGAGTGACACTCGGTTCTAAAGAACCGAGGCTATTATGACGGCGACAACTACTTCTTGCTCGGGACGACAACTGTTGAATACTCCTTGAAGCTCGAAAGAGATGGCCGGGGTTCGATTCAAAAGAAATGAGTAGTACTCGGTACTTAACAACTAATTAATACTCGATTAATTGGAACTCACCAGCACTATGCAAATCGAGTGATACTCAGTTTTTAGGGAGAACCGAGTGACACTCGGTTCTTCATAAAGAACCGAGTGGTTCTCGATGGTGGCCACTTAGTGGCCATCTTTTGAACCAAGAGGAGGGGGCCGAGAGGCCCCTTAATAAAAATCGAGACCCACTCGGTTCAAGGGGAACCGAGTGGGTCTCAGTTCCTCCAAGGAACCGATTGGGGGCATTTGCCCCCATTAATAAAATGAGAGGGGGGAGCTTCTCAGCTCCCCCAATCAAAACCGAGACACCACTCGATTCAACAGAGTGGGTCTCGGTTTTGGCCACCTTTGGGTGGCCAAATTTCAATTGAGTGGGCCATTTGCCCTCCAATTGATACTTTTTGGATTATTAAATTATTCCGTGCACTCCAGATTGCTTTTAATTCTTTGCATGCTATTAGATTTATATATATATATATATGGCTTAGGGTGCACTTCCATTTGTTAAATGGTATTCATGCTACTTCAATTGTTTTCACGTGAATGACTTCAACTTTAATTGCCAAGACTCCACTAATTGTTTAATTAATTTAATATTTCAATTGTCAAGCCCCTTATCATCTTAATTTTTTGTTTGACCGTGGCTTTGTGTGGGTGACTTGAAATTAATAGGTGTATATTTCAATCAAGTTTTTTTTAGGGAATATCAAACTCTTATTAAATAATTAAATCACTCATTAGAAATTAAAAAAACTTAATTTTATAATTTTATACAGAATTAAAAAAATATCCTTTTTAATATTTTTTACATTTTCTAAAAATAAATATGATCACTTTTTAAAACATAAAATATTAGAATATTTTTAAATTAAATTATTTTTTATATATCTTGAACTAGAATTTATTCGTAAAAAAATTAAATTAAAAAATAAATAAATCTAAAAAAAGTCCAAAAAAAATAAAAAATCTCAAAAAATTAAAAAACTCTCGTATGGGTCTTTCTAAGACCAACCTAACCAATAAAGTTTCAGTTAAAATATATCAACTAACTTTTAAAATTGGATTCTTAAAAATTAGAATAAATAATTTTAAAAAAATATATTTTTTTATTTATAAATTTTAATCTTTATAAATAAAAATAGCACGTAAAAACTCCTATATTACTTGAATATTTCTTTATTATTTGAGTAAGACTGACTTAAGTATCGAGAAGTTGTACGAGACTATTTTTTACTTTTCAATCACTTAAAAATAAAATTTTTTGTAATTATAAATCTATTATTATATTCTGACAATAATAATTATATTACAAAGTGCAATCCAACCAACCAGACTAATTAAATTTGACCAAACCAAACTCCAGTACCCAAGGGCGGTAACAATTTTCATACAAGTTACTACTAGTAGCAAGCAACATAGCATACATAATGTCAAGGCATTGATTGTATGCAACTACGCAAGAACCAAAGCCATGACTTAGTGTCAAAATATGATTTTCGTACTAATTATTTTTGGAGCCAAGTTGGTGGAAGCCCTGGAAGACGAGGCGCAGAGCTTCAGGGGGTGGAAGAGAGTCCCTGATGAAAGGAAGTTGAAGGAAGTTATGGATCCATGAAACGAAAGAAGGGTACTTGTTTGAGTCCACTGCCTTAAAGCCACCAACTTCCTCCACAAATGGGTGCCAATATGCAATCCAACCCACCACCAAGTCAACGAACCCAACCTTCTCTCCCCCAAAGAACTTCTTCCCCTTTATCTCTGCTTCAAGCAACTCCAACACCTCGCCTGCTGATTCAACCCCCTTTGCCTTCTCCTCTCCACTGCTAGAATGGAACGCCATTAATGATGCTTCCAGAAACTGCACCAACAGCTAGTGTTAGTTTCTTGCTTTCTGGGCTTTAGACAGACTGATACCAAACACTACCAACTTTTCACAAACCCACCCAAAACTAACTATTTCCAATGAATCCAGGGGCGGGCTGCAGCCCTCCCCCAGATCTGCAAGCAGATCTGGCCCATTTAGGGGGAGGAGGGCTGAACGACCTATGGATCTGGGGGCCAGCCGTCCCCCCCAGATCTGCTCCTAGATCCGCCCCTGAATGAATCAGTAATACCCGATGCATGTATTAGGGAAGAATAATGAACTGACGCTACCTTCTGATCAACGAGCTTGGCCCAAAAGCGAGCGTAGGCTCTGTTCAGAGGATCTTGCGGCAAGATGGGATGGTGCTTCCAGACCTCCTCGATATATTCGAGAATAAGGAGCGATTCACAGATGGGTTTGCCATGGTGAAGAAGCACCGGAACCTTCTTGTAAATAGGGTTGAGCTGAAGAAGAAGAGGGCTCTTGTTGGACAGATCTTCTTTTACGAACTCGTAGTCAACGCCTTTCAGCTTCAGCGCCCACACGATTCTGCAAGTAAACAGGCTCTCTTCTGCCCCCAGGAGCTTCAGATCTGCGCCGGCCATGGCTGACGGATTGGTTTCCCCCTTCGCGATCGGTATCGGCAGTACGTAGAGGGTGTTTGACTTTCCGATTTTTCCGCTTCATTTAACTTATAAGCTGTGAAGATTATTTTATTAAGAGGTTGTTTTGCTTACCCATTTCTTTCATAATTTTTAAGTTATTTAGCTTTTAAATTAAAAATTAATTGATATTTAAGTTGATAAAATATTTAAATAAATATATTTTTAAGTTATTAATATTTATATGTTTGGTTTGAAAGAGTTGATAAGTTATTAAAATTTGATAAAAAGATTAATGATCAGTGCGATGATGCGACCCACCAACCTGACGACAACTTGCGGCAGCCTAGTTGGACGACGACGACGGTAGCGACAGTAATAGCTAGAAGTGAAGGGAAGATAATGGAAGAAGAGAGCAAGGGAGGAGAAGAAGATGTAACTTGAGAGCATAATAGTATTTTCGTAGGTCTACTATGTAGTGTTTTTTGTCAAAGCTGGGGCACAAGCTTTTGTAAAACACTATTATAATGATTTTTAAGCTATATAACTTTTAACCTGATTATTATTACCAAACACTTTATTATAAAATGCCATATAACTTAAAAGTTGCATGAGCAGCTTATAATTGGTCAAATCGCTAAGCCAAACAGCCTTTAAATGTTCAGATTTTTTCGCTTCATTTAACTCAATGCTACTCTAACTTATTTGCGTCGACCAGATAAATGATTATTTTACCTTAATAGCCATAGATTCAAATTATTTCTCAACATACCTCATCTTCATCCTCTGTATCAACTGATCTCCATCGCCAGACCCATCTTCAACTGTCACTGTCGCCATCATTTGTCGTCATCGCCTTCACTATCACTATCACCCTAGTCATTCCCATCTTACCATCGCCCCTATACATCTTGTTTGTCGTCTCCATTGCCTTCATCGTTGCCTGTTCTCACCATCACCATCACTATCATCTGTTTGTCAAAACTTTCTATTAATATATATATATATTGATATATATATAAATTTAACGGTAATATATTTGAAGGAGAAAAATAAAAAGTATATATATATTGTATTAATATATTTTTTAATAATAATATATAATTTATCAATATTTAATAATAAAATTTTACATTATTCAACAACATATCTATTTTCGTCTTTTTATCAAGTTATAATAGTTTATCAACTTTTTCAAACCAAACACATAATTATTAACTGATATTTTAAAATTACATTTATTCAAACACGTTATTAGTTTAAACACTATCTAACTTTTTAATTTTACATAATGTAAAAACTAAACAGTTTAAAAACTTACCAAAAAAAAGAATAAGCCAAACACTAGAAATGAATAAGTCTTTAGAAATGAAGTCGCAGGTAACCCCTCTTAGTAAATTTGACTGTAGGGCATAAACTTATGATTTAGAAAAAAAAAAAAAAAAGAAAGAAAAGTATTCCTTTGTAAATCATTTAAATGTCGTAAGACGGTAAAATGACAATTTTACTCTCATCGTTGATCTTTATCGGTATAAACATTGCATTGTTAATAATAGATGGAGAGGGAACAAAATAAAAGGAAGAAAAAAAGAAAACCAGTAAACATCATTTTCAGATTTAGAACTCACACATTTAAAATGTACAAATCCAAAAGAAAGGGAGAGAATAAACTTACCAAAATGCTAGTGACAGGGAAAGGGAGGTCGACCATAAAAGGAGCATCCGAGAGAGAGAGAGAGAGAGAGAGAGAGAGAGAAAGGGCAATGAGGGAGAATAAAGGAGCGAGAAAAAGGAGAAAGGGTAATTTAGTAAGTTTATAGTTTTCTATATTTTATTTTTACTGATATTAGTGACACTGGCATTCCACCAACCGTGACACTCTAATTATTATATATACAATTTTGTTTATTATTTTGATGATTTGATTTAATCTTTTTTAAAAACCAAAAAATAAAATAACGTTGACTTATTAAAATATTCACCTAAATTTGATTGCTTTTTTTAAAAAAAAATTGCATGTCTAATTTAATCATTAATTAGAGGCTAAAACCATACTCAACTCTCACTATTCAATCATTTTCCTCTCTCAACTTAAGAAAGACCTATTAACCCCCTTAACTTTTAATTTTAAATTTATTATGTCTTTCACCTATTAAATTTGTAACAATTTACAAAATTGGTATGTGACTACCTATCAAGTTTGTAACAATTTAAACTTGATAGGTGAGGGGCGAGTTGAGATTTGTTGTCCCAATTGGTTATCCCTTTCTTTGTCCAACCAATCAAAATCAGTCACATCACCTAGTTTATACACATCATCAAATGATAATTATTCTAAAAAAATAAAATCAAACAAAAAAAATTATAAAATTTAATAATATATAATTTTATAATTTTTTTAAATAAATATTATTTGATGATGTGTATAAACTGAGTAATGTGGCTGATTTTGATTGATTTGATAGAAAATGGGACGACCAACTGGAACAACAAATCTCTGCTTAATAGGCCATTCCTTAAGTTGAGGAGACAAAATGGTTAAATGGTTAGAGTTGAGGGGGCTAGGAATGCCTTTAGCCATTAATTATAAGGTGTTTATGGGTTGGGTCAAATATTAATTTTTGATTAAATTAATTTTAATTAGATTTATAAAGCTAAATTTGACTCAAACTAATTATTATACAAAATTGAACTAACCCAACTCAATAAAAGTTAAGTTGCTTTCTTTTTACTATTTTTTTAGTTTTTAATTTTTTAAAATAATTAAAACGTGTTCTTTTTTTTATTTTTAAAAATGTATTTTTGAAAATAAAAAATAATTTGTAAATAAAACTTAAAACAAAAAATAAGTTATTTTTTAGTATTTTTATCCAAAACAAACTCTAAACTCAAAACATATTTATTTATTATTTATTTATTCATATTTTATTATTATAATGAAAAAAATATTACAAAATTCATTAACTTTAAAATGTATATATTTTTTAATAATATATTAACATTAAATATTTATAATTTATTAAATAATCAAATTTATTGAATAAAATTTCATTAAAAAATTATTTTCAAAATTTCAAAGAGAACACATTTTCTAATTTTTTATTTTGAGAAATAGTTTTTCAAAATGACAAAGAGAACGCGTTTTTAATTTTTTAAAAATAGACTATCAAAATAAAAAATTAAAAATGAATTCAAAATTTAAAACTAAAAATTAAAAAGTAAAGAGAATGCAGCCTCAGTTAGTTTGATTTTCGATTCTAATTACATATAATAATTTATTAATTTCAAATTTTTATTATATAAACTGTGAAAAAAAATAATATCAATGTTTAACAAAGAATTTGCATCTGAGCGTGCCGGCATCAGCTAACAATTTGATTGAAATAGTAAAAGATAATTCACACTAAATAACTAATAAATTCCTAAAATATGATAAATAATATTAAATGTTTATGCACTTATATCACATATTTTTAATTTATTTATATATATTATTCTTTTCGGCCCAAAAGGATTGTCAAATGAGGGAGATTTTGAGATGTTGGAGATGGTTCCGGTGATCAAAGTGAGGGGTGGCAGTAACTGTAAAACATTCTGATTGTGAAGTGAGTAAGTAATTAAGTTGACAAAATACCAATAGGTTGAAAAGAATATATCTTAGCCTTTGAGTAGACTGACTTATATAGAGGAAAAAATATTTTCTTGACATGCAAGCAACCTCTGGGTGTTGCAACGGGATGGGATGGTATGCAGTGTTGGAGAGGCCTTCTGATGAAGATGTAGTGCCAACGAGATCTTCATTAAATGTTGCATTAAATGGTGATGAAACTTGTAGCAGGCGCAAGAGTGTTGTAGGTACAAATGTGATGGTGATCACTACTAATAGGTATGAGATTGAGATTGAGTTGAGAGATCGATAAGGGTCTTAAACCTCTATCGGGATGAGTCCGATTGAGTCACTACGATTCATATATGAATTATATCCATTGACCCAAAAGTTTAAGACCCAGAATTGAATTGATATTTATCAAGTCCAGCTTTTTTTTTTTTTTAACCCAAGACTAAATTAATTTATTAAAAATTTAAACCAATTGTTGAGGGTGTTACAAAAATGTGTGTCAACACCAATTACATTATTTTAATTCAATTCTCAATTAATTTACCCAAATCAATAAAGACACTTACCATTAACTCTTTGCCCTTACCCGTCGTCGTCCCTTCCACCCCTCATCGTCGTCACACTCGTTGCCCCCTCATTCGTTGTTGTCCCTCATGCCTTTTCTCACCACTGTCACACCTGTCGGCCCCCCCACCCACTGTTGTCCCTCCTACCCTCCCTTACCATGGTTGCACCTACAGGCCCTCCTCCACTTTTCCTTCCCTTATCATCGTGAGAGAGTGGGAGAGATGATGCAACAGAGAAAGATCGGAGCAGTGAGTGAGAGAGTGAGTGGGTAGGAACTTCATTCATCTCCCTCAATCATAACTATTGATATACATTTAAAGTTTATCTAATCCATTAAAATATCTCTCTCATACATTTTACATATTTTTAAAATTTTTTCTGTTTTATTATCTAGATAATAATTAATTAATTAATTGACGGTGGGTGTTGAGCACTGTCAAATTTTTCTATATATGTAATATGATATTATATATTATATATTATTGTAAAAGAAATAGAAGAAAAAGTGGGACAAATGGGCTACATGAAATTGGAGACAGATTGCAAATGAGGAGACGCGCCTAGAGGGCCACGTCCATGCCTGCCGTGCAATATGTATAGATATATTATAAATTAATAAATGAAATAAAAGAGAAAGGAGCGGACTTCAGCCATTTTATTTATTTTAACTTTGAATTGAATGCTAATGGTTTCCTTCATGCTAATGGGTTCCTGCCGATTTCTTCTCTGGTGTGTGCGTTGGGCATTTCTTCTCCGATTCAACCCCTGCTTCTGTGCATCTTCTTCTTTTTCTCCTCTTCTTCCGTTCTTCCAGGTGCGCTGAACAGTATTCCGACCCGCGGTCTTCTTCTCTCAGCTTTCATTCTCCTTTTACATGTATATATATATATATGTAATATATATATTTCAGAGCATGAGAGATGGTGGGATTGGAGTGCTGTCAGCATAAGCTTCTTGGAGAAGCTTTAATGAAAGGTTACAGACAGCAAGCTTCTCGCCGTCAGAAATTATTCGGAAGAATGCAGACTAGAGACGGAGATGGGTGGATGCGTGGGTGGGAGGGAGAAAGACGGGGAGAGAGACAGTGAGATCGCCATGCGCTTGAGCGGGAAAATTTTTAATCTCGACCATTGAAGTATTAGAATTTGATCCCACCCATTGAAATGTCTCGCTTTTGAGACATTTTCAAAAATCATCCTATTTTATTATATAAATATAGATATATTAATATATTCATAATTAATTTTATTAAAATAAATATTTTTTATATTATTTAAGACCATCTCCAAGACAACTCCCTAAGTCAAAAAATGAGGAGGAAAGTGTTTGAATTCATCTCCAAGGCAGCTCCCTATGTGTCTTGCCACTCCTCAAAATTTAACTTTGGTTAAAATGGCTCCCTATAGATGAGGAGTTGAAATTTACTCCCTATTCCATTTTATATATATTTTATATGTATTAAAGTATTGAGTGAATTATATTTTATGTATTTGATTATTATTTTTTTTATATGCATGTATTTAATTATTTTGTGTATTTGATTATATATTTATTTGTATGTAAATATTTAATTATTTTGTGTATTTGATTATATATTTTGTATATGCATGTATTTAATTATTTTGTGTACTTGATTATTTATTTTGTGTGTATTTAATTATTTGTGTATTTAATTATTGATTATGTATATGTGTGTATCTCATTATTTTAATATAATGTGTATGTGTGTATCTATTTATATGTGTATGTGTGTATTTGATTATTGATTATGTGTATTTAATTCATTTTGTGTATTACATAATTTTTTTATATGTTTTAATGTAATGTTTTGAAATTGATTCTAAAAATGAATGTCAAAATTACTTAATTAGATTATTTAATGTTGTATTTAAAATAATAATTATTATATCACAAGGATAGTATTTATTTTTGTGATTTTTTACAAAGTGACAATTAAATTTCGAATTATGGAAATATTTTAAATAATTTTGTTAAATAATTATTTTTAAAAAATATTAGAAAATTGATTTATAAATATATTAAATATTATAAAAATCTAATACTGTCATATTTAAATAGAATTGAAATTTATTAATAAACAAGTGGGATACGGAGTGTGGTTGGAGCACACACAGTTTTCTAAGCAAAATCAGAATAGGAAGTAAATTATTTATAATATAATAAGGAGTAGAATAGGGAGTGTGGTTGGAGATGGCTAACATATCTATTTTCATCTTTTTATCATATTTCATCACTTATTTCAAATCAAATACATAATTATTAACTAATAGTTTAAAAACACATTTTGTCAAATACATCATTAACTTAAATGCTACTAACTTAAACATTATTAGACAACATAACACACTACTTAACTTAAAAACTCTTAAAAAACAAGCCTAGTCAAACTAAGCCCAAATATGATTTTCGTACTAATTATTTTTGGAGCCCAAGTTGGTGGAAACCCTGGAAGGCGAGGCGCAGAGCTTCAGGGGGTGGAAGGGAGTCCCTGATGAGAGGAAGTTGAAGGAAGTTATGGATCCATGAAACAAAAGAAGGGTACTTGGTTGAGTCCACTGCCTTAAAGCCACCAACTTCCTCCGCAAATGGGTGCCAATATGCAATCCAACCCACCACCAAGTCAAGGAACCCAACCTTCTCTCCCCCAAAGAACTTCTTCCCCTTTATCTCTGCTTCAAGCAACTCCAACACCTCGCCTGCTGATTCAACGCCCTTTGCCTTCTCCTCTCCACTGCTAGAATAGAACGCCATTAATGTTGCTTCCAGAAACTGCACCAAGAGTTAATATTAGTTTCTTGCTTTCTGGGATTTAGACAGACTGATACCAAACACTACCAACTTTTCACACACCCACCCAAAACTAACTATTCCAATGAATCCAGGGGCGGATTAAGGGCCCAGATCCGCCTCTGAATGAATCAGTAATACCCGATGCATGTATTAGCCTATTAGGGAAGAATAATGAACTGACGCTACCTTCTCATCGACGAGCTTGGCCCAAAAGCGAGCGTAGGCTCTGTGCAGAGGATCTTGCGGCAAGATGGGATGGTGCTTCCAGACCTCGTCGATATATTCGAGAATGAGGAGCGATTCGCAGATGGGTTTGCCATGGTGAAGAAGCACCGGAACCTTCTTGTAAATAGGGTTGAGCTGAAGAAGAAGAGGGCTCTTGTTGGACAGATCTTCTCTTGCGAACTCGTAGTTAACGCCTTTCAGCTTCAGCGCCCACACGATTCTGCAAGTAAACAGGCTCTTTTCTGCCCCCAAGAGCTTCGGATCTGCGCCGGCCATGGCTGACGGATTGGTTTCCCACTTCGCGAGTGGTATCGGTTGTCCGTAGAGAAGATATATATAGAATCGAACTTAGGGCTAGTTTGGCTATGCGTATTTTTTTAAAGTTTTAAAGTTAGGTAGTGTTTAAGCTGGTTATAGCGTTTAAGTTGAGTAGTGTTTAAGCTAATAACGTATTTAGATAAGTGTGCTTTTAAGTTATTAGTGTAAAGTTATATTTTTGGTTTGTAAAAGCTGATAAACTATTAAAACTTACAGAAAGATTAAAATGGATATGACACTAAATAATGTAATATATATGTTGAGATATTATATAAAATTATTTCTTTTAAATTTTATCAATTCATATCAAGTATTTGTCATTTAAATAAATATTAATACTTAAATTTATATTAATTTCAAATAACTAGAAATTTGATATATATTACAAAATTACAAGATTATTAATGACACAATAATTGATAATCAAATAAATTTGATAATTACAAAATTCAAAATTAGATAAGACACAATATTTGAATTGAAGTTTAATTATCCCAGACATACACACAAACGCGTTAATAGAACAAAAAAACAAATTTACATACAATTATACATAATTATTAAAAATGATGCAAAATTTTATCATTAAATGTTAATAAATTATACATAATTATTAAAAATATATTAAGATTATAAATTATATGTATTATATATGTTATATATATATATGTTTAAATTATAGCTCGACCATGATAGCAGCGTGGAGGAGATGAAGGCGATGGACGGCAGGCAACGCGATGGGCGATGGCGACGATCTGCTAGTAGGGCGGCGATGAAGGCTTGCGACAATCTAGTAGCAGGGCGGGGGTGGTGTTGGGCAGCGAGGCAGCTTGCGGCGAAGGAAGCGATGGAGGCTTGCGACAAAAGCAGCGATGGAGGCTTGCGGCGCTAGCAATGACGACGATCTGCTAGCAGAGTGGCACTGGGCGACGACGACGACTGTTTATGGAGAAGATCCGGCAATAATGGAGGAGAAGATGAGAATGGGAGATGATAGCAGTGAAGGAGAGTTGTGAAGCTATAGGGATAGGGGTTGTCAATTTTGATATTGTTGAAGGGTGAAATGGTCATTAAACTGGTCAACTCAAAAAGCTCCATAGAGTTTTTTTGCAAAAGTGGGTGGGGGATGGCTTTCCGAAAACGCTGTTGGTTAGCGTTTCAGCTCCACAGTGTTTAAGCTGTTAACAACATCCAAACACGTAAAAAAAAAAGCTTCATATCTTATACGCTAAATAAATAGCTTATAAGCGATCAAATCGCATTGTCAAACTAGCGCTTAAGAGGGTGTTTGACTTTTCGATTTTACCACTTCATTTAACTTATAAGTTATCAAGCTTATTTTATTGGGTGGTTTGGGTTGTTCAAAGAGCTTAAAAGCTCTCATATCAGCTTTTCCCCACTCCCAACTTTTCCAAAACGTTATCCCAAGTTATTTGCGTTGATGAGTTAAATGATGATTACCCTCATAGTCATAGATTTAAACTATTTTTAATGAAACCCCATCTTTGTCCTCTGCATCAACTCATCCCTTGCCACTAGCCCCATCTTCAACTATTGTAGTTGTCGTCGTTTGTCATTTTTGCCATCATTGTTGCCATTACCCCAATCGTTTGCATCTGTCATTCGTCTCTTTCGTTGCCTCCATTGTCGCCTTCTCTCGCCATCGTCATCACTTGTTTACCGAGCTTTCTATTAATGTATATATATTGTATATATATATATTGATATATATTAATCTAACAGTAATATATTTGAAGGAGAAAAATAAAAGGTATATATATTGTATTAATATATTTTTTTAATAATAGTATATAATTTATTAATATTTAATGATAAAATTTTACATTATTCAATAACATGTCTATTTTTATCGAGTTCTAATAACTTATCAACTCTTTTAAATCAAATACATAACTATTAATTGATATTTTAAAATTATATTTATTTAAACACATTATCAAGTTGAACGTTATCTAATTTTTTAATTTTACATAATGTAAAATTTAAACACTTTAAAAGCTTCCCCAAAAAAGGATAAGCCAAACACTCCCTTAGAAAAAAGTTGCAGCTAGCCCCGCTTAGTATATTTGATTGTAGGCCATAAACTTGTGATTTAGAAAGAAAAAAAAAAAGTATTCTTTTGTACATCATTTAAATGCCGTAAGATAGTGAAATGACAATTTTACTCTCATCGTTAATCTTTATCGGTATCAACATTAAGGGAGTGTTTGATTGAATTACCTAAAATTTAATTCTAAGTAATATTGCGTAGAAAACAAAAACCATCCCACCTCCTTGAAAATTGAATTTCATGAAAATAAGTTTTAAATGTTTGTATCATACATATTTTTTCATAGAAAACTTAAAAGTGTTTGATTGTTTTTTATGAAAAATATGTAATAATTACATATTTTTTATAGAAAATATGTGCAATCAAACACACCCTAATTGCTAAAAATAGAAGGAGAGGGAACAAAATAAGGAGAAGAAGAAAAAAAGAAAACCAATAAAGATTATTTTCAGATTTAGAACTCACATATTGAAAACGTACAAAACGTAAAGAAATGAGAAAAAAATTTTAACATGTAAGGGTAATTTAGTAAGTTTATAATATTGAACTTGAACGATAACATAATGTTTTCTATATTTTATTTTTACTAATATTGGTGACATTGACATACCGCCAACCGGGACACTCTAATTATATATATAATTTTGTTTATTATTTTGGTCATTTGATTAGATTAGATTTAATCTTTTTTAAAAACCAAAAAATAAAATATTGTTGACTTATTAAAATATTCACATATGTTTGATTATTTAAAAAAAAAAAACTTGCAGGTCTAATCTAATCATTAACTAGAAGGTGTTTATGGGTCGAGTGGATATTAATTTATAATTAAATTAATTTTAATTAGATTTATAAAGCTAAATTTGACTCAAACCAATTGTTATACAAAATTGAACTAATCCGACTCAATAAAAGTTAAGTTAGTTTGATTCTTGATTCTAATTATATATAATAATTTACTAATTTCAATTTTTTATTATATAAACTGTGAAAGAAAATAATATCAATGTTTAACAAAGAATTTGCATGCTGGCATCAGCTAACAATTTGATTTAAACAGTGACAGATAATTCACACTAAATAACTAATAAATTCGTAAAATATGATAAATAATATTAAATGTTTATGTACTTATATCACATATTTTTAATTTATTATATATATATATATTGTTTCTTCCGACCCAAAGAATTGCCGAATGGGGGAGATTTCGAGACGTCAAAATTAGTTCCGATGTTCAGAGTGAGGGATGGCAGCACCCAAAACACTTCAATAGTGAAGTGAATAAGTGATTGAGTTGGCAAAATGTTGATAGTCTAAAAAGAACATATATTAACCTGTGAGCAGTCTAACTTATATAGAGAAAAAAATATTTATTTGATATGCAAGTAATCATTGGGTGTTGCAACTAGATGGGTTAATATCTGGCATTGGCAAGGCTATCTAACGGAGATGTGGTGCCGACGAAATCTTTTATTAAATATTACATTAAATACCGAGAGAACCTATAATAGGTGCAACAGTGTTGCAAGTACAAAGATGATGATGATCATTGCTGAGAGGTACAGGGTTGAGAATGGACTGGGGAGACCGATAGGGGTCTTGGGTCTTTATGAGGTCGAGTCCAATTGGGCCAGTACGGTTCATATATAAATTATATCTATCGACCCAAAAGTTTAAGACCCAGAACTGAATTGATATTTATTAAGTCCAGAATTTTTTTTTAATCCAAGACTAAATTAATTTATTAAAAATTTAAACTGATCACATTATTTTAATTAAATTCTCAATTAATTTACCCAAATCAATAAAGACACTTACCATTAACTCAAATCTAGGGACCATATGTTGGTTCTAATGGTCTTGACATATGAAAGCTTTAACGGGGTCTGGGTTTCAAAAGATTGATGCTCCTTTTGATGCTTCCCTGTCTCTCTTCTATTTTTTTTTTCCTTCCTTTCCCTTGATTGACCTTTTGAAGGGATAGCTGATTCCCATTTCTATACTTTATTTGATCAACCAAAGCATTTAAAAAATTACCTTTTTTTTTTTTTGGACGTGACACTTAATTTTAATGGGAATTATATCTACTTTATAGCCCAATTTATTGTATAAATTAATGATGTATATATGACACATTAAGGCTAGCTAATAGATTGAGAATTAAACATATCCATCTAATTATTCAATCTTTTAATTTAAATTAAAGTGAAATATATGTATAGATTACACACAATCCACACCATTAACTGCTGTGTCTAGGTCTTCTGTTTATACTATAATATTTATTTTCCCAATATTAATTTTTTTGATTTCCTTTAAATTAATCAAAGGGAAACTATAATATTATTCTTGATATATAAAATAATGTAAACAAAATGACGATGTGATTTTTATTTTATTTATTTATTTATTTAGCTAATGGCACAGGCTGCTCCGTCACCCTATATTACTTACTTAAGGCCCTCCTCTCATCCTGTCTTCAACTTTAGCGCCTCCACATTCCTTTCCCACTGCTCTTTCCTCGATCGATCCCTCTCTCCACTCATCATCATCTTCTTCTTCTTCTTCTTCTTCTTCTTCTTCTTTTCTTCTTCTCTAGAGCGATCCTTTCTTATGGCAACGCTTGAAGAACCCTTAGAAACCCTAATATACAAGGTAATTATAATGCCATTAATTTTGGTTGCTTAATGTTCCGGCCGCCATTTCTTGTTCATTAATATAACCTCTTCCCATGAATATGATCTCTTCCTTCTCTTCACAGACATGGGTCTTGAAAGTTTCCATCCACTGTGAAGGCTGCAAAAGAAAGGTCAAGAGAGTGCTCCATAGCATTGAAGGTATATATACACACGCACATATACACATAACCTATGATCAGCTTCTGATATATATATATATATATATATGCCTGTCACAGCTGAAAATATATAGCGATTCTTAATTTTTAGGTGTTTATAAGACGACCATCGACACCAAGCTACAGAAAGTGGTGGTAACTGGGAACGTAGACGCCGATAGCTTGATCAACAAACTGGTGAAGTCTGGTAAACATGCAGAGCTGTGGCCGGAATTGCCCCAGCAGAAGAAGAAGAAGAAGAAAAAGAAGAAGAAGAAGAAGTCAGGCGAATCGACGAAAAAGGAGAAAGAGGAACAGAACATGACCGACGACTCAGCAAGCAGTACTGATCAAGAAGAAGACCACGGCGGCGGCGATCCTAACCTGGAAGAGAAAACGGCTACCAAAGTCGATGCAGTAGCTCCGGGTTCCGCTAATAAAACAGATGCTGGTTTCGTTCCGGGGAATGTCATAGGCGGGGGCGGGGGCGGTGGCCGCGGAGTCAAATTTAGCGACTCTGCTGTGAAAATCATCGAAGTCGGCGTGAATACCGGCGGGGGAGGCGGACAAGCGCCGGAACGGGTCACCTTCCCCTCCCAGCCGTCGCCGACCGCAGACAAGAAAGGTGGAGAAATTGACGGCGGCGCAGTGCAAAGTGGTAGTGCCAGTAGCGGTAAAAAGAAGAAAAAGAAAGGGCATAAAAGTCCGGGAGAGGGAGAACCACCACCTAACGGTGCGCCAGCAGTCACAGGATTCTCACCTCCATTTAATCTGGGCCTTCCGACCCACCACGCCTACCCACATCCAGCCACTCTCAGCTCGCCACGTCATCAAGGGTATCAATACCCACCGCATTACTACAGCCCGCCACCCACCGTACACACGGTGAGCTACAACACAGCGAATCCCGCTACCAGGTACACGACGTCGTATTACTCCTTCCCAACACAGTCCTCCTTCGCTTACGCCCATGCCGGACCGGAGTCGGAACCTCCGTCGTCCGATCAAGAGGCCCACCCGCGGCAGCCACTGTGTTCGTTTGAGTTGCTTAGCGATGAGAATCCGAATGGGTGTTGTGTAATGTGAACGACCGAGGGGCATATTGGGGATTTCAACTTGGCTAAGTGTACGGACACTTCAAGTATTTTTGTAATGCATGTAGATAATACAATAATAATAAATAAATAAATAATTTTAAGGGTTCCCCTCATCCTCAGTGGGGATGTTTTCGTAATTAACTTTACTCTTTTGGGCTTAATAATAATAAAAAGAAAAGAAAAAACAATGGGTCGTTTGGAATGTGTGAAGTTGATTCGGCATCTTGGCTCATTGGATGGTGTCAGTTGCTTCCACGTGGTTGCTAATTACCCTTAGATTTATCTCTTTGATTGGTAATTACTTTTAAATAGGCTTATTATCTATATATGGGGAAATCTCTTTAATTAAAAAAATATAATTATTTAATAATTATTTGATTTTTAAAGTGTAAATCGTTAAACTTTGACATCTTAATTATTAAAAATTATTATTTTAATTTTTTTATCATGATTAAGAGTAAACAAAATTATTAATAAAATATTATGTCAAATTAAAAAAAATTATATTAACCAAACACATCAAATTAGGTTTAATGTATATTTTGAATATATGTTATTTTTTATCAAACCTAATTTAATGAATATATATATCAATAAAAACATTAAAATAACTTATTCAAACTAACTTAATTTTATTTTCTATTTAAAAAATAAAATAAAAAGTGTATCACTCCCAATGTCCCTTGTGTTAGAAATCAAAAAAATCTCAAATATTAGAGATTAGAGATATATTTTATTTGATCAAATTCATATTTTCTTCTCTAAATTTTACATGAAAAGCTTATTATTTCCTTGAATTTTAAATATGATTTATTGGATATTTAATTTTTATAATTTATAACTATTTATACCTAATTATTTAGTTAAGATTTAGTGTCTAATAGACGTATCATTAAGTATATGAAAACAAAGAAGCAAAACACCATACTCAGTGACTATCGGATTATAAATTCATCAATAAATAAGTTATGTGTCATTAGTGCGAGCAAGAAAACAAGAAAAGGTAAGTTAGTCTTGGGCCACTGATTGGAGTAAAGAAGAAGGGAAATGATGAGTTGATCATGGACAGTTGGTTGGAGAAATTATAAAATAAAAATATAAAAAATAAAAATTTGATAATTATGATGATAAAAATAAAAATATAATAATTAATTTATTATAAAAAAATACAAAATTTAAGAAATTATAATACAATTTATGGGTTCTTATTCGGTTGACATTCAGGCATTTTGTCCAATGCCACCCTTACCATAATAGTATTATTATTATTCTCATGCCCAACTGCCATTTACCCATTAGGAAATCTCTATTTTGCCCTCCTTTATTACCTCAAATATAGACAAATCTTCTGCCCAATGGAGGGCAAATTAGGAATTTTACTACCCTACCCCCCTCACCTTGATTGCCCAATACAATTAAATTATCACCCTGGGAATCTTTATATCTAAAAAATCAACAAACATTTTGATCTCAAAATTACAATCAGACGCTTTTTTGCTTGCCAATTTGTAGTAGTAGTTTTGATCATATTCTTTGCCCTTTTCTTTTCTTTTTATTTGGTGGGTTGGGTTTATCACTAAAGAATCAGATGCCATGCCATGCACGAAGCTTGCTTCCCAAGTCTCTTAAATTTGGGCCCCTTTTTCCTCCCACCACACAGAAAGCCACAAAAAGGGTACAAAATTCTCCCAATGAAAATCTGCCCGTACTCCCATAATGGAATCTTGTCATTGATATACATTCATTATTTGGACTTTGAGGGATGCTGACGCTACTTGAGGAGTGGAAAGCTTTATAAAAAGCCAAAGGGTACCCCCCCCCCCCTCTCTCTCTATTGCAGCTTTTATAATATCAAATATATAATATGAAAGGGATGTTCTACTCATGAAAGATGGATCAAAAAATCTAAAATTTAGAATTATAATCAAACGAATCTAGTCGAATTGAATTCAGATTTGAATTGAGAGCTAGTTCCTAGATTTGAATTTAAACTCAAGTTTAATTTGTATTTTAAAACTTCGCTCGAATTGAACCTGTCAAAAGATTAACAAATTAAGTTTAAGCACAAACTTAATATGAGTTTAAATACTTACTTGCAAGCTCAAGCTTGAGCTCGAGCTAAATAGTCGATTTGGGGTCACCAAAATTTGTTATTTTATTTAAATTTAATTTATTATTTTACTTTATTATATATATTATATTATTTTAAATAATTAAATTAATATATATAATATTTTTAAATATATTTGAATTAATTATATTATAATAATAATTTAAAATTTAATAGTTAACTAATATATTTATAAAATTATAAATAAATATATTAATGTATTTATGTTCACAAGTTTTAATGAGTTGAGATTTATCAAATTTAAGTTCGATTCATTTATAAATCAAGTTTTAAAATTAGATTTAAAATTAATTTATTTACCTTAATAAACGAAGTAAAATAAATTTTTGTCGAAATCGAACACATCACTCGTGAACAATTTAGTTCATTTGGGACCCAAAACTAGATTCCTATAGGCAGCCACTCAACTTTGCAGTTCAGTTGGTAAAACTAGATGGAAGTGTGCTGTTTATTGACTGCATTCATCAGTTTCAGCAGTGAGAAGTCTTTGCTAAATGCTCAAATCTTATACAAATTTCCGGAGAAAATTAAACCCAATTACCTAACCTAGTGATTTAAGAATGATAACCAGGAATCAAAGAATTAAAACACCGCTCTTGATTTGCCATGGTGGAACAAAATTGAATACAAAAGTGCTATATATATATATATAATATATCGTAACTACAACAGGAAATATAGGGGAAGATATACAGTTGAGAGAAGAGAAGCATATATATAGCTAGTATGGATGATCATGAAATTAATATATATATCAATCTAGCTAGAAGTTTTCCTTGTGGAAATCAAACTTGGTGTCTGTTCTCCGGGAGAAATCTTGAGCTAGCTGTCTCAGTTCTCCGACCAGCCCAGCCGCGCCGCAGTAGAACACTCCTGCGAACCAGCAAAACCAGAGTTCTGACTTAATAAAAACCGATAATGGAGTATACATACGTGGATAAGAACTTTGTAGATGAAGGCAATACTACTACTTACCAACTCGTTGATCGCTGTGGTTAATAGCAACATGTTTGAAAACTTTGCGCCAATTTGGCCTAGCGAAATGAGTCTTCACTCTTGTTCCTGAGACGATATCCACCCCATTTTTAGCATGCTGCATCGCTTGAAGCATCGCTATGAGGGCTGACCGGGCATCTCCTTCTTCATACACGCTGGTGCAGTAGTTGTGGAGCTCGATCACCCCCCCTTGGTCATTCTCAGCCACCTCATTCATCACCCCTCCAAACCATTCGAATGACCCTTGCTCGCGAGTAACCCAATAGAAATAAGCCCGTCTAGTGGCAAAAGGCTTTCTCTTATTACCCTTAACGCCGCTTTGATCTACCGTCTCTTCTTCTATCTCCTTCTGTTGCTTGATGTTGTTGAGCACGTCTTTGACTATGCTGATCAACGGGGTTGCCCCGATGCCAAGACCCACGAGGAGGAGGACATCATACTTCTTGTAGTCCTGCGCTGGAGCTCCATAGGGGCCATCAATCAATAACCTTGGCAGCCTGCACGCGGAGATGAGGAGAAATATATTACCACAATAAACCATACACAAAATCCCAGTTATAAGGAACATAGGACGATGGAAAAAAAAAAAAAAAGTGCCTAGGCTCGTAAGGATCTCTGGCAATGTCAGCCCTTAGTAGGCCACTTTGATCACTGCTTGGAGGACTGCAAGCCTGTATTAATGCACCGAGCACAACACAGTTCAGTAACGATAGTTTCGAAATCACCTCTGAACTATCTCTACTTTTGATGCTATCAGTACCTTAGAGAAGACAGCTTTGAGCTGGGAGGTCCAGTCACCCAAGGTTCGGATATGGATGCTTAGATAGTCATCTCCTGGAGCTGATGTTATCGAGAAGGGGTGCCTGGCATGGATCCCTACTGATGATCAATAACTGATAGGGTGGTTAATATAATAAAATGATCGAATTTGATTCCTGAAATTACCATTGGAATGGGGAGACAGCTGAGCAGTTCACAAATATATACTGCCCACTAGTGTACTTGAATCCCTGAGGTTTAGACATGTGCAGTGCCATCACATTCCCGGGATAGACTGCAACCTGAAAATTTTAGCACGTTTAATGGTATCAGTTTCATCCACCCATCTTACCATGACTGACTTCAAAATTCGAGAAAATGTTTGCCTTGATGTGTACCTTTAGAATGTGGACTGTCTTAGAACCAGATCGGAATGCTCGAATCAGGCGCTCACATGCATACAGTATAACAGGGGCAGCAAGATACATCCATGTCTGTTGCAACACACAATAACAAGAATCAAATCACGTACATTCCATTTGAGGAAAGATCAATAGGTTAGTACCCCCTAAAAAATTGGAATGTCCGTACTAATATCAAGTTTTTCTGGAGCTTACTGTTTTCTTGTACCATTTCTTGGAAAGGTAGAGGAAATATCCATGGATGACGAAGAGTATGTAGACAATAACGAATAGATGGTGAGAGTACCAAAAGGCATTGAACCCTGTCAACTTCTTGAGGTTTTTAGGAAGGTTTAGCCGGTTCCTGCGGAACCATGGTTGAGCTAATGTGTAGGCAATGGCCATGAGCACCACCATCACGACACCAGTCCAACCTTCGGTTCCTTTCACAAACCACCAATAATCATCAGGCCGGTCATCACCGAAAAATGGCTTCATAGGCTCATACTCTTCATCAGTAGCATGCAGTAGCCTGGGGAAGTCACAGGTCAAATGTGCACCCGCATGCAACCCTACTCCAATTGCAATTCCGAGGGCAACTACCTAAAGGTTTTGCATACTATTGTTAGTGTAATACCCAGTTAAAAGGGATTGTTCGTCATGGCTTTTCTTATTATGATTAGTCTTAGTATGTTGTAACAAGTTAAATTTTGAGACAAAAGAGTGAGTGGTAAAATCAAAGCCAGAAATAATTGGAGCTAGGGAACAGTACACATTGGTAACATGTACCTTGTGGAAGTTAATATTGTCATCAAAGGGAACTACTGTTCCCAATTTTGTCCTGCTTCTCAGCCATGTAATGGTGTTTCTGCATACTGGTAGGAGAATGAGAGCCATATTGAACTTCAACGTCTCGGCAGCACCCTTTGCAGTGGTGACACAGTAGCCCATGACATGAAATACTGCCCTATGTTTATACTGAATGAATTTCCATGTGAAAAGCCCTGCACAAATGGAGAGCCACAGGGCCACGATCCATATTCGCTTCCAGTTGTCCTCGACAAAATAGGCAAAGCGCCTGTAGCATCTCTTTATTAGGTTTGGTTCCCTGGTTGGGATTAGCTTTTGGCTTAGTAGCTGGCTGAGAACGCGACTATCTGAGGCACGGTTGGTCGAGTGATTCGGGGCTTGCAAAAGTAGCATCTCCAAGTTGTGCAACTATGACATACCAATTTAACATTGTTAGCTTCTCTGCTTGTCTACCAGATTGGAAGTAAATATATCTCAGTTTTCTAGTCCAAAAGTACTAGGCCTTGCCTTATGGAGGCTTCTAAACAAGGTACTCTAGATTCCAACACTGACTGATCTGAGTAATATAAAATTCATGAGTACCAGAGTATGAAACACCTTATTATGGGGTATATGTACGCTTCAACTAATTTCACATTCCATGTTCATGCGACCAAACTTTTGCATATGTAAGACTTTCTGCATTATGATTAACAGCCAAGCAGCTACTTTAATATATCCATTTATGGATATTCATAATATATATGGGTGTATGTGTTATTAGTAAGGCCATAGATGACTATGCCCACTATTTGCAAAAATGTAAGGTTGGCACGGGAATCTGAAAAAAAAAAAAAAAAGGTTCAACTGGTTAGGTTAAAGACCTCAATGTATCCGAGGTTATCTGGATCTAGCTCTTCCATGATCAGAGCAGCATACTCCTCTGCCTGGTCCTGGATCTTAGACAATTTATTTGCGGAAGCACTTAGTGCAATGACCTGCAATAACCAAATACGAATTAAAAGATTAAATTTCGTGCATATTTTGTACCTTAGGTAAGCTACTGGATTGATAAAGAAAAATAAAGGTATATTTAAAAGGTGAAATTTGAATTTCCATTGCTTCAAATCACCTCTTTCAACCCATAAAAAATGGATAAAGAGAAATAGAACACACACACTCACACACACACACATATATATAAGGAAATCTGCATTGCATTGTTTCAATGACATCACCTCTTTCACATCTTCTTCTGTGATTCTTCCATCTGCATTCGTGTCCACCCTTCAATTTGTAATTTTTGAAAAAGGTCAAAATCATGATAATAATATTCTAAATTTTTGCCATCAACTTCTTATGAATCAGGTAAAAGGAATTGATTACATAAGAGATTTCAAACAAGCAACTATGATTAAAAATTAAAATCTTACATGTCGAAGAAGGTTTGCAGCCTAGCATCAAAACTAGTATCAGAAATCTGTTGCCAAAACTCGTGCAGCTCAGCCTTAGTTATAGACATTGTCGTTATGCCTCTCCTACGGGCAAGTGCATCGAACAACTCATCCACAAATTTGGTTGATCCACTCATTCCTGACAAAAATACAGAAAATTCCACCAACATTTACTGTTTATGCTAAAGATTATATTGGTCTCCTAAGTGGTTACTAAAAACAATGCAGATGATGTTTAGAAGTAGTGTTCAAAGACTAATTTTTACAGCTTTTCCTATTTAAGTGCCTACACAATTCACAACAATCATAAGTCGTAATACCTCCAGTTGGGGTCAACTAAGTGAATTCTAGATCTCCTGTCATTTCTATCCATTGTTATAACTTCTATATGGCCGGTGGCCACTACATCCAATGCCATGTCTAGGGGCTTCCCACCCAGTTTTCTGATTAAGTGCTTACACAGTTCACGAGGACTAAAAAAGTCTTTCTGTCAGTAACTAGTCAGGATTACAGACAAGTTCAAAAACTAATGCAATTAAAATCAACCATGAAAATTCACAGAACTAATTATTCTCAAACACAATAAAACTTGATAGAGAGAAACGACGTTTTCAGCAATCTACCAACCTATGCATTGGCCAAACCGCGATTTAGGAAGTGCTCCATTAACAGCCAATTCATCGAAGCGCAATTCAATCTCAATCCACCCTTCACTTCCCACGTTTTTGTTCATAAACCGCAGGCCTTGTAAGGCACGGGCAGCACCAGACTTGCTCCGGTCAACCTTGTGAAGCCTGCTAAAAGAAGTCATCCGCCTCAGCTCCTGCGAGACCTGTCTTATCTTAAACGAGAGCTGTGAGCCAAAGGAAGGCCGCCTTTCGAGTTGGTTGGCTAAAAAGGCTCCCTCTGTATCAGCACTCCTGACGTTCTGCACCAAAACCGAGTCATCGCGAACATCCAGGGTAAGCTCAACGTAGCGGTCCTCATCCTTGAATCTTGCACTTCTCCTGCTACTATTGATACTTCTGCCGGAGACTCTGGAGCTCCTGGTGCTTTCATTGTCAGTCCCTTGATCGCTAGACAAGTATTCAATCTCCATCTCCTTACCCACCAAATCTCAAGCCAATCTCCTATGTCCGATTGTATGGCAGTAGTGGGAATTCCCTGAAACCTCTGCTTGTGTTCCTGACAACAGAGCTACTCATGAATGATCAAGAAGTAAGGAAACTAAATCTATAGCATGCTTCTCACTGTGTCAAATTCACAAACACGTGCTACACTAGTTCTAATGCTCAAGCCCCCCCAGAAAATGGCTTAACTCTTGGAAAACAGGGATCCATTCTTACCAGAGAAGCAGGCTTGAAAACAAGGCCTTGCCCCAGAGACAGCAGAGCAAGATGCAAGAAGCTCGGAAGACAGAGAGGATATCAGCGACAATGAGCTGTGGAATTCCAGAAGAATGTGAAGGATGCGCAGTGAATGGAGCTGGTTGAAACATGTCCGTGAATTTTTGAGTATATATATAGTTGGAGAGAAGGGAAAAACCATGGGTGGGATCAGGGTTGTTTTGGAATGCTTTCGTAGTAGTAGTAGTTGGGAGTGGTTATTGTCTTTGTTTAACATTCAACAAACAAACCACCAACGTTGTATATTACATGGTCAGACTCAAGCGCATGATTTGTAGACAGGAAGAGAGGAAAATCCTCAAAAATATCAAAGCCCCAGTTGTCCCACCCAGCATTTCAAAGATTCGGAGGTGACGAGACGATCCATGGCTACGTCAGTTGTAAATATTATTATTATTATTATTATCTCTCAGAATGGGAGAAGGTAATTCATTCCCATCAAGTTGATGCCAGAAGAAGATTGGCTGGTCCAAACCATACCTAACTTCCCATTCCTCGCCAAATATCAAATCAGAGTTTTGATGATTAATTAAAGTGGCAACTTCACCCGGAGATGTAGGTTCTCTTCCATTATAATAAATTGTAATAACGTGCAGAACGATGCAGCCGCCCCCCCCCCCCCCCCAACCCACATGGGGATAGACCATTTTATGCCATTTTCTTTTTACAATAATCATTATTATTTAGGTTCGCAAATCGCAAATTATTATCAGTGTTATTAATTCGTCTCTTTAAATCACTTTTTATCAGTGTTATTAGGATATCTCCAATTTGTGAGACACAACCTACTCTCTCTAATGTTTGTAATCAAGATATAAAGTAAAAAAATTCAAATACGAGAAACATTTCAAATATTTGTTCTTTCTAACATGTTTGTTAAAGTTATTTAAGAATTTTTGAAAAAAAAAATATGTGACTTCTTATCTTAATTTTTTCAAATATATTTTTATCTTCTCTTCTTTCAAAATAAACGTATATTGATCCTTACAGATAAGAAAAAAAATGATGTTTGTGTCATCTAGTGCATTCTAAAAAATTTAACAAATAGTTTGATAAAAATTTTGAAATGTTTCACAGTCTTATCTTGATCATTTTATATCTCGGTTTATAAATCATTCTGATCTTATCTTGATACTCTTTTATGTTGCTTATTTTAACAAACGCTATCTAAGTTGGGACAAGTTCAAAAGTTATTTGATTAGGATCAGTAATGTTTGTTAAAATAAGTAAGATAAAGTAGTATTAAGATAAAATTTGAATATTTTTCGGAATAAGATATAGAATGGTCAAGATAGGGCTAAGAAATATTTTAAAATTTTTATCAAACTATTTGTTAAATTTTTTAAAATACACTGAAGGACATAAACATTATTTTTTTTTATCTATAAAGATCAATATATGCTTATCGTAAGGGAGAGTGAGAGTCAAAAATAAATATATCTAAAAAAACTTAAATAAGAAGTCACATTACTTTTTTTTTTAAGAATCACAATATAAATTTAATAAACACATTGAAAATGACAAAAATCTAAAATATTTTTTATATTTTATCTATCCCTATCTATATATTAATTAACAAACATTACTTAATTAAATTTTAATTTGGGTCAAAGCAAGGGTGGTGGCCTTGTATTAATCCAATTGTAGTTGGAGCTGTCAACCTCTTGTTTTTGTCAATTTGTAAATGGCTCTATTAATTGGACACTAATCATCTCATTATCAGCCTTAATTACCATTATTATTATTAGGCATTGTCACTTGTCATTTTCTCGGCCTAATCTTAATCTTTATCCATATATATATAAATATATACCAACCCACATCCTACATGCTAATTTGCTTTACTTTGGGTTGAATTATTATTGTATTAAACGTCAACTTATGGTTAATTTAGCAAATAATAAAAAATTTAGGACTGTAATTTCAAAGTTAATCATACTGACAGTAACTAATTTGTCTGGTTGTAACTAAAGGGCCACTAATTAATTATAGCCGACAAACAGATGCGACGTTGTACGCAAACATGTGTTCGCCGCCGCTGCACTAATTTCCAATTATTTCATGAGTTGACTTACTGTAGATGGCGATTGGCAACGTTAATCATATTATTTTTAAATAATATACATCATCTACATTATTGTTGTTGCCAATATAAAATAACAAGATATCTGTCTTTATCTCATTGCGTGGAGTCGGTTACATAAATTTTAAATTTTTATATATTTATATTTTGTCATATCTTCATTTAACTCCTTACACTTCATATGTTATTATCAAGATATAATAGTAAATTTATTTAATTGAGAATTTTGTTGTTAAGGTGCGTGAGCTGCAAAAAAAAATAGTCAGAGTGGCTATAAAGTGGGGTGTTCAAAAAAATTGGTAGACTGTAGAAATCGCTCGCGCCAAACCAGACTGCGTCGAACCGCGTAATTTTTTTAGGGACGCAGTCCAGTGCGGTTTGAAAAATACTCAAATCGCGATTTATGCGGTTTGGGGTGTTGGCGGTTCGATTCCAAACTGAATCGCCCGACTATATTAATGATTAAGATAAATAAAAAATAAAATATATAAAATAATTAGATTTTTTTTGTAACAGACTAGCAGTCCCATTTTAGATCATTTTTTGTTATCATTTTGGAATAAAAAATTGCACCAAACCGCACATAAATCGCACCAAACACCAAGTTTCAGCAAACCGTGGAAACCGCACCAAACTGCACAGTATTTTGCTATGCGGTCTGTCCACACCAAATTAGACCGCCCGATTTGATTATAGGTGCAAACCACATATGCAGTTTGGCACATTTTCTTGGCCAAAAACCGCCCAGATCACACCGTGCACACCCTTACTAGGAAGATCCATGCACAAACACTCTAATACTTAAGTAAGACACTAAAAATAAAAAAATTATAATGAAACCAATATTAAAAGAGTATTTTTTTCTAAAATAAGTGTCTTCTTAGTTATAAAATAGTATAGAGCAATCCTAAGTAATATGGGATTAAGATTCCTACAAATAACTTCTATCTTGACATTCAGAAACATGTTAGTTTTAATATTCTTATCAATAATATTTACTGACTTTTTTTAACTCTATTGCAATTAAGATTCTTTCAAATAATGTTTATCTTTTATAGATGACGATGACGTTTGTTATGGGTAATTTTTGAACTGCCTCTTATGGACTGGACTTGACCGAGCAAGCCGACCCAACCTCTCGAAGCTCAATGGGCCTAAGGCTGAGGAAGTCTTAGCAAGATAGCATATCGCTGAAACCCGAGCTTAGACTGCGGGAATAAGCAAGCTCTCAGCAATTTCTTTAACTCGTTGGCCAATCTAATCAACTCACAGGAAAAAAAAAAGGCCGCATAATAATTGGAGGCAATGTTCACGCTGTTTTATTTGGAGCAAACCAAATCTCTGATAATGTAAAATCTATTCCCGATTTTGTGGAGCTAATAAAGACATATTATTCCCATAATATTATTCTTCTATATTTAGAAGTCATTCAAATTGTAAACACCCCACTCTATAAATAGAGGCCGAAGACCATTATATGGCATGATCAATTACATACTATTACTCTGCTAAAATCATCAGAGAACAGTCGTGGATTAGACATCATCCTAGTCAAATTACGTAAAAACTCTCTTGCATATCGTTTGTTATTTGTGCTATTTGTTTCTTCTATTTACATTCATATTTATTTTATCAGTGCGAGCCGATAAATTACAGTTGACCAATTTCAAAACGTCAACAACGTTTATCTTCCTAAAAAAAAATTTAAATGTCAAAATTATCTAATTTATACATGACCCCCTTATTTTCAAGGAAATTTACATCTTTTAAGTCAAAAAATTATTTTGGACTTTTGAATTTTTTTATTTTTAATGATTTTTTACCTATACTATAACAATTATATATTTTTTTTAATATTTAAATAATTTTACTATTTTATAATAAATACATCGTACTTTTAATCGATTAATAAAATTATTTAAATATTAAAAATAATATACAATAAGAAGCGGTTAACGAGAAAAAAAATTAAATAAAAGTTTGTTAGATAGTGTTTGACAGTTATATTGATTGAAACAACAATTAACGTAATCCATTTCCTTCAAATTAATTTGGACCGTTGTGTGATAAAATATAGAAAAGCCTCTAGAATGGGTTTAGCTTTGATGATTTGACTTTCTAATGGGATTAATTAAACATATATGTAGGAGAGTCTTTAACAAAAACCGTGTTGAATCTGAGAAACATCCAGCTGGGAGGGACCTTGAAGAAGCCATAAAAATATTATTTTAAAGTTCAGTTATAATATTAATGTGTTATATTAAGACATAATAATAATATAATTAAAATTCAAAAACAGTCTAGTGGTGTGTGTAGAAGAAAACTAGAACCCACCCTGCTTTCTGAAACCAGGAGGCAGCCAGCCTCTTGAATTAAGACCAGTCGAGAGGCAGTGGTATTATATATATGTATATATATATATATTATTACTTAATGCATTTGTTTGTAGAGTGTGATTTTGTTCACCTTTTTAACTAGGGCAACTTTACCCCATTAATTTGGGGGTAAAAGGGTTATTTCAAGAGTCTTTATTCACCTCATTTCTCTCTCTCTCATCACTCTGCTCTTCTCTTACTCTTGTCACCTTTCTTTCATTGTCGTTGCATCGTCGCCGCATCGCCACCTCACCATCGCATCGTCGTCGCTGCACCATCGTCTCGCCATTGCATTATTGCCTCACCACTACATCCTCACCTATCGCCTTGCGGTCGGCGAGACGAGGTTGTCGACACGCAAGAAAACCTTAATAGTTGACATGTAAAAGGCAACAACAGCACGAGACTGTCTGGAGAAGAATAGGAAAGAAATGAGAGAGAAATGATGAGAGAGAGAGATTTGGAGAAGAAAAGAGAAGTAGAGAGGAGACAAGAGAGGCCGTTAGCTTTTCATAGGAGTTATTTTAACTCTCGTTAATTGAGGTGAACAAAATTGCACACGTGTGTGGGGATTAAGGGTGGAATAGGATTAATTTTTTATTATGTATGTGTCATGATGATTTGGGTTGGGTGGGATGGAGGGGGGGGGGGGGGTGTAGGGGGTGGTAATTATGGTGCATTTAGTTGGAGACGTCTTCCTAATAATGAGTGCCCACTGCCCAAGACCTCATCATCAATTGGGCACTAACATTTTCCAAGTAGTCAGTAGTTTGGTGCAAAATGAATCATGCATGATCTCATTGCACCCTAATAAACACTTAATATTAATTTAATAGACAATTTAGTGGTCTTGTCACACTATTTTAGTTAGTCATATTCATATACTGTCTTAATCTCAAATGTTAGAACATTTATGTACGGGTCATTTACATCTCTTTTCTAGAAATTATAGAAGCAATGATAAGTCTCCCTTCATAGTCTATTCAATGGCTCTTGGTCTGGTCTACCACTGGGAAGACGACTACTTCCAAAACCATTTGCTTATCCGTTGACACCTCCATACCCATATTCCCAGAAATGGGTTGTTATTTTGACACCATTTTCCTCACAGCCCAAGCATTCATCATTCCATTCCATCAAACAATATTTAGACTATTTCACTAGAATTTGTCAACATTCAACCCTATCTTGTTATTTCACCACAATTTGTCAAATAATTTTAGACAAATTTCTTAAAAGTCTCCTCTTTTGGAGAATGTGTATATATAGTTGTCAAATCCCTTCATTATTCAATTATTGGGCCCATGTGGTTCATACCACTCTATCCCATTATGTTATGGGCTGGCCTTTGTTTTTGATAAAGATTTTGGAACCCATCACCATCTGATCTATGTTATAATTGTTCTCTCTTTGGATTCTTTTTGGTTCTAAGGTACGTAGTTTTAGGAATCTTCAAATCTAAGCTTATTTGAACTGATTTTGTCTACAAAAAGGAGGTGGAGTCAAATCTCCCAATGAATTAAAATTTTAGACAATTGTCACTTAAAATTATAATTTAAAATGTTTTTAATAATGTCTTAGAGTCGATCAACTCTGAATCTATTTTTAACTCTAGATGCATCTAATAATAGTCCTCGATCTCGAATACATCTAATAAACGTCATTGATCATGAATGTGTATGAATCATGTTCGACCTGCAAAGATAGGTTTCAGTCTCTCATTACAACCTCGTTTGTTGCAGTTTAATTAAAGAAATTATAACTTATAACTTTTTAGATTATAGCTTCTAAAACTTAGAATAAGTTGTGAACCTATTTGTTGTACCTTCTCAGAAGTTGTAGTTAAGTAGTTGTGGTGTTTGATACCATAAGTTGTAAAATAACTTATTTTTGTATAATTGTCCATAATGCCCTTAATAGTTATAGAATAATAATTTAAAAATTAATTAGTGTATATATATATATAAGTTTCAAATGTTATAAAAAAAATTAATTAGAGTATAGGAAGAGAGGGAGATGGCGAGAGAGAGGAAGAGATTTGAAAATGGAGATGGCGATGGAGAAGAGAGACACTTAATTGCGTGGACAGGAGGGTAATTCTTTGTTAAAAGTAAGAGCAAAATTGTCATAAATATGTAATCATTCAAACAGAAGTTGTAGAAGTTAGGGTACCCCAGTTTTGAAAAAACCAGGCTTCTACCCCTTCTAAAAGATAGTAGAAGTTATAAGTTAGAATTCTATAAAGTTAAAACAAATACTACATTCTCACTTTTTTGAAACTAAAAATTAAAAGTTGGAGCTTTTAAGTTGCAACAAATAAACCCTATATCCTATAATGATTAAGTCAAACTTAATATTTAACGTAGAGTAAAGTAATTAATACGTAATAACATATATTATATTATCTATCTACTTTCTTAAAATTTTGTTTTTATAAATGAGGGCTACGTCAATAGTTAAATTGTAGTTCATGAGCCAATCTAGAAGCAAGGATCTGATTTTAAATAAAGATAAGATTTAATCAAACTAATCTATATTCTTTAGTCAACAAAGAAAACTAATTTTATGTTTCTTAACCAGGAAGGATAATTGCCCAATATTTATACTATTATATAAGTAAAATGGGTATTTAGACATTTTGATATTATAATTGCCCAAAATGTCTTTTGTATTTTTTATTATATAATATTTGTTAATTAATATATAAATCAAAAAAATAGAATATAAAAAAATATTTCAAATAAAAATATTTTTCATTGTATTTACTAAATTTATCTAAAGATCTTTGAAAAATAAATCACGTGACTTCTAATTTGAATTTTTTCATATAAATTTATTTATTTTTCTCTGAATAAATTTATCTCGCTTTTTGTACATAAAAAAAATATGACGCATATATCTTCTAATATATTCTAAAAAATTTATCAAATAATTTAATAAAAATCTTAAAATACTTCTTAATTTTATTTTGATCATTCTATTTTTTAATTCAAAAATTATTTTAACCTTACCTTCATATAATTTTATTTTTTTATTTTAACAAACGCTACTTTCAAAAAAATAAAGATAAGATTTAATCTTGTGACTATTGAGAAATTAAAATACATAATTTCAACCTATCACAACAGTCAATTGACGGGTAATAAATTTTTGTTTAAAATATTTTATTTTCTTACTTCTAATTTGATTATTAAGGATTAAAAAGAGAACTTGCTAGCTAAGAAAAGAATAGTTAATTTATGAACATGGCAAAGAACATGCTTACTCTTTCTAACAATCTTATTAAATTAAGTTTACATTTCTTAAGCATGGAAGGACTTGAAGGAGTTAAGTTTTATTGACTTTTGACAAACTTAGAAATATTAAATTTCTAATTGATGTCAAATTTAGTAGGAATAATAATCCTATTAAAAATTTTAATATTTTTTAAATAACTCTAGAAGTACAAAAAAATCAATCTTGAAGAGTTGAGGCTAGAATTAAAACAAGCTCAGGCCCTAATTTTTTTTTTTTTTTTTAACGTGGAAATCAATGGGCCTCAAATATGTAGCAGTTTTCAGCCCGAACCATCACACATTTTCTATAAACTATGGTCCGTCTAATTGAGCTAACAGGTCTAACAAATAAGTTAAGATTAAAACTCAAGCCCTGATCTCTTGAATAGATGCAAATAATATATTGTTTGTATAAATTTAAATTTGAACCCACAATCTTGCGACACCCAAATTCTCAAACATGTGCGAAAAATGGTCTGCATTATCCTGAGAGGTTAACCCTAATCCTAAAGTTTTTCAAGCTAGAACGACGAAAAGGGCCCAAGACTAAGTATACGCCCAAATTGAATCGTTGGCTAACTAAGCTCATCCAAAAGATCAAATTTAACCATTCACATGATACATTCTAATCCTTTACCAATCCTATAATAAATCTATATAAAGGTATAAATTTCTAAGAATTACATATTTAATTGATTATATATCTATTATATTATTATTACATCATTCAATTTCAAATACAGTGATTGACTTAGCATCAGATGAGTCGATTCACTAACAGACTGAGTCCAAGTTTCAAACGAGTTCCTAAGATGATCAAAATTTAATTAAATTGGTTTTTGACTGCTGGAATGGTATATTTTAATTAGATTCGTTTATACAAGTTTCTTCATACAAATAAAATAACAAGTCATATCATATATAAGTAACGTATAAGGGTAAAATTACATATATTATTATAATTTGAAAATTGAGTTTTTTTTTTTTAATTTACCAATAGAGCAAGATTTTAATATTAAGATAATTGTGACTGAATAGTCTTTTAATATGCACAAATATATAAATTTCTTCAGCTTATAAAATGTAGACTTTAATACGAAGCTAATAATAGTAATATTTTTAATTTTTAAATTTTTATTATGTACTAAAAAGAATTTTTAAAAATTTAGAAGATGAATAATAATAAAAATGTTATTTTTTTTACTTTAATATATACTTCAAAAGAATTCAAAAATCTGAAAAGACCATAAACCAAAGCACTAACATATCAATAGGTTTGAAGCTCAAAGAAGATAAAACTTTTAATTTTATTTTACAAATTACGTGTTCTACGTGAATATATAAAAACTTATGTCATTCTTAAGAAGGTCTAAGCCTTGATTAAAGAAATTATTATAATTTTATAACCTCTTATTATTAAGAGAGTGTTTAGCGCTCAAGTTTGATCGGTTATAAGTTGTCAGCAAAGCTTAAACATTATATAACTTATTTAGTTACATATTTATTAAACATTGTTTTAATAAAACTCCTCACAACTTTTCTCAAAACATGTTATTAGCTTATTTCGTTGACTAAATAATTTATGATTTTACCCTCAAACAACACTCATATTTTTAACTTTATCCCTCTCCTTCATCCCTTTGCTTTCTCTATCACTACCTTTGCCCATGCCCTCTATCGTCGTCGCCACTTCCATCTCCTTTGCGACGGCCACCTCCTTCAGCCCCATCCTCGTAGTCTCCTCGTCCGTCGTTTCCTTTATCTGTATCTATTATCATCACCTCCTTCATCTCTCTATGTATACATATATATTTAATATTTTTGTAAATTAAATTTAAATTTTAACATAAAATATTATATTAATATATTTTTTAATAATTATATATAATTTATCAACATGATAAAAAATTTATGACATCAATTTATAATTTTTTATTAAAAATTAATATTTTTATAAATTTTATTTATATTATTCAATATGTCTATTTTAATCTTTTTATTAAATTTTAATAATTTATTAACTTTTTCAAGCCAAAAATATAATTATATAAATAACAGTTTAAAGCATATTTATCTAAATATGTTATCAACTTAAAAACTAGACAGGTTTAAAACTTTATGCAACTTTTAAATAAGAAAGCTTAAAAACCATCTTAAAAAACAGGTAGCCAAACAGCCTCTAAGAGTTTTCAATTTTTAAATAAGATGAGACACCCAATTTATCTCTTTTTTTTTTTTTGATAAGTAAGAATTTTACTAAATAAAAAATTATAAAAACATCTACATCTTAATATTAGGACATATCCTAAGATGTACTTACCAAAATCTACATCTTAAGCTACCTCATGTTTTAACCGACTAAGATGGCAAATAACATCATTTTTCAAAAACTAATACCATCGGGATAAGATGAATTTACATCTTATAAAAAATATATGTTTGATAAAATTTTCAAATATAAACTCCCTCTCCTTCCTTGGAAAATAAAAAATAAAAAAAGTCATGATAATTGCAATTTTTACATTTTGGGATTTTGAACCTTTTTTAATTTGTCATCTCCTTCGTCTGGCCCTCTGGTTTCTCTATATATATATGTAAGCCAAGCAATAAGATCACTCAAACTCGGAACAAAAGAGAAGAGATTGTTCATCAATGGCGGAAGAAGACGAAGGGAAGCTGCTGGGAGCATGGGTCAGTTCAGCCCGTTCGTGTGCAGGGTAAAATGGGCTATGAACCTGAAAGGCATTCAGTACAAGTACTTGGAGCAAGACCTCGCCATCGCCGAGTCCATCGTCATCCTCGAATATCTCGACGAGGTCTGGAAGGAGAATCCTATACTCCTGTCGGAGCCCCATGAAAGAGCCATGGCTCGCTTCTGGGCCATGTTTGTTGAAAATAAGGTATCTTCTCTCTCTCTCTCTCTCACATACTAGGAAGGGACAATCTCTCATATCAGTTAATGAAATTATGAGGTAAAAATGAGTCACTCTCTTCCCATGAGTGCCCTTCATGTGTGCGCGCGCGTGTGTATTGTATAGTTCACAGAGGTGGTGAGGAGAATGCAGATTGTGGATGGAGAAGAGCAAGAGAGAGTAGAGAAGGAAGCACAGGAAGCCGTAGCAGTGCTAGACGGAGAGCTCAAGGGAAGCAAGTTCTTTGGGGGAGAAGCAATTGGGCTGGTGGACCTGGTCTTGGGATGGATGGCCATATGGCTGGAACCCATTGAACAAGTGTCCTCTGCCAAAGTGTTTGATCCACTTAAATTTCCCTCTTTGAAAGCTTGGATGGAGGCTTTCATGGAGTTGCCTCTCATCAGAGATAGCTCCCCATCTAAGGCCAGCTTGGCTCCACCCCTCCAACAAGTCCGCAACTTTTATGTTTTAGCTGTGAGGAAATAGTGAGACATCATATGCCCACAAAGTTTAATTTACAGCAGCTTCGGGTGAAACTTGCAGTTTGATGTAATTTTGGTTTAAGTTTGGGCTTATGAGATTTTACGTAAATTTTATAGCTAAAGAAGGTATTGAGCATACGAGTAGGTCATAGTAGTCTGGTTTGTAACATAAGTTCAAAGCTTTTGGTATGTTTATGTTACTCTTTTGAACGAGTAGTGGCAATACGTTATGAATAGCTACTGAATTGGGAATAATTTAAATTGCTTCATGAATCAATTTACTTCCCATTTGGCAAGGAATTTTAACCCAGTTTTAGTTGAGTTTAATGCCAAAGCATTTAGTAATCTCTATTTTCTCTTTTAAGAGAAGAGAAAGGCTAAGGGAAATTCTATTTGCAGCCCATGTATTTCTCAGTGCAGCCCACACCCTCGCCAAATTTTTTAATAATTTTAAATTTTTTATTTTACCCCCACAGTCTACTCTTTTCGCCGACCACCCCCGACCGTCGCCTTGTGTCTCTCTTTTTTTTTCTCCCGCTCCATATACACATATACACACACAAACACATACATATATATAAATATACGCGTGCGTAGGGCCATGGCTGCTAACCCACATCCATTGTCAAGGTTGGCTGCGAACCCACCGCCATCAGGGGACACACACACACTCTCTTTCTGTGCGACGGCCACGAGATGGATCAGCAATGGCTCCCGACCCACTGTCATTGCCAAGATGGGTCAGCCCACCGCGATTAATGGTCCCTAAAACTTCCTGACCCATCGTGGTTAGAAGTCCCCGATGCTCGAGGAACCACCAACCGCCCAGGGTCAGGGGTCCTTTATTTTTTAATTATTTAATAATTTTTATTTTTTCATTAAATATCTGATATTTAGAAATAATTTTTAAATAAAATTTATGATATTTAAGAATATATAATATTTAAAAAAATTGATCTAATTGTGTTATGTAGCGTAATATCAGGTGTGCCCTTAATATCAAGTGGACCCTTTATATATCCACTAGCTCCTAAAATAACATCATCAGGAGTACCATCGAGTCAATTTCAACCATCCACCGCACTAGTAGATACCCAATGAAAAATCAAAAGATGATCACCTAATTAATTTATGTTATACTATAATTATAATTGACTTGTAAATATTTGGAGTACTTACACATTAAATTTTACTTATCAAATTTATTTATGTATATACATAGACAAAATAAAATATATGTATATTATGTATACGTTTATTTTATTTATATATTTATGTATATACATACTTAAGAATTTAATATAAAATTTTGTGAACAAAAATATAAATACAAAAATCAATCCCCGACCGTGGGAGGTTGGGGAACCCCTGCGATGGGGAACCCTTCAGTTCCCCCATCGCGGGCAGTCAAGAAACCCAAGCTTCCCCGACTGCGAGAGGTCGGGGAAACCAAGCTTCCCCACCGCCCGCGGTCAAGGAACCCAGGTAATGGTGATGGGTCGGCCGTTATTGCCAACCCACCTCGCAAATCGTCGCACAGAGAAAGAGAGAGTGTCCCCCGATAGCGGTGGGTCGACGACCAACCTTAGCAATGCAGTGGGTCGGCAGCCATGGCCACCACGCGCATGTGTATATATTTATATATATGTATTTGTTTGTGTGTATTAAAGTTGGCAATGGTTCGATTTGGTTTCGATTTTTGTCAAAATCATAACTAAACCAAACTTAAACTACTAAAACCAAAACCAAAATCAAACCATTACCCATTAGTTTTAAAAATTAAAAACCATAAGCAAACCATTTGATTTTAGTTTTAATTATAATTTTTTTAGTTTGATCTATACCAACAAACAAAGACAAACTCTTACGAATAGTATTCATAAAAATTTTTGATAACTCCACAACAAACAAAAACAAACTCTAATAAAGTTACTTTCTTTTTGCATAAAATTAAAAATTAACTTCAAATTTCTTGGATATAATTATTTGATTGATAAAAATAAAATAATTTAATATTAAATTTTATTTTTATTTATTAATTACTTTATAAATGTTAAATATTTTATATATTTGTAATGCATTAGTTAAAATACTTGTAAAAAAATGCATTAGTCAATATATATATTATGTGTATATATACAATATTAAATAAATATTATATATACATATTCGGTTCGATTTAATTCAATTACTCACACATTCGGTTCAGTTTCAGTTCGGCTTTTGGTTTGAATTTAGTAAAAATCATAATCAAACCATACCTATTAAAACAGTGTTCGATTTTTTTCTAAACTAAATTATTACCCAGTCAAATGATTTTTAATCGCGTTGACAGATTCGATTTTAATTCAGTTTTTCACAATTTTGGTTGTAATTGTCATCCCTAATGTGTATATGGTGGTCGGCGGAGAGAGTGGGACGTGAGTTGGAGGTAAAATAAGAATTTTAAAATTATTAAAAAATTTAATGGGGGTGTGGACTGCACTGAGAAATAAATGGGCTGAATTTACGAAAGGCTAAACAGATGCCACGATTTTTGGCGTCCTTCCCATTTATTAGTAAGGGTAGGTTGCAATGAAATGCACCATCATTATAATAATAAATGCTACAAATAAAATATTATACAGAGATAAATTTGATAAATAACCCTCACCGACTCTGATAAAATATTATTATCAATTTTGGGTATCCTGTCAGTTTGTGAGAATTATTAATAAAATTTCTTTGTGAATATTAATATTTTCTTTTCTATATGTATAGAGAAGGGTTACAGGCTAAAGTATAATAATAAATGCGTTATATTTTAAAACATGTAATTTCTTTTCTATATTAAATTTCTTTGTGGATGTAAGTGTGGGTTGGTGTGAGCAGAGCAGTAGGTAAAGCAGAGGAAGAATATAACAGGAGAAGAGGAGAGTGTGAGCAGAGCGGAAGGTGAAGCAAACGAAGAATATCACAGAAGAGAAGAGGAGAGTTTGCAATATATCAATGGCAGAAATAGGAGAAGGGGAAGAAGTGAAGCTGCTGGGAGTATGGTTCAGCCCATTCGTGAGCAGGGTGAAATGGGCGTTGAAGATGAAGGGCATCCAGTACGAGTACCTGGAGGATGACCTCGCCAACAAGAGCCCACTCCTCCTCCAATCCAACCCCGTTTACCGCAAAGTCCCCGTCCTGCTTCACCACGCCAAACCCATCGCCGAATCCATCATCATCCTCGAATATATCGACCAGATCTGGCGGCCCAACCCTATCCTGCCGCCGGAGCCCCATCAGAGAGCCTTGGCTCGATTCTGGGCCAAGTTTGCCGAAGATAAGGTGCTTACTCTGTGTGTACGCGCATATATATATATATATATGTATGTATGTATGTATGTATTTATCTTTAGGTAGATGCTGACTATTTCTTGCATCTACCTAAAGATGCAAGAAATGGACTATAACTCATGCAGAACCCAACCAAAACTTTTAACAGTTAATTGATATTCTGTCTATATGCAGTTCACAGAAGTGGTGAGGAGAGTGCTACTTGTGGATGGAGAAGAGACTAAGCGAACAGAGAAGGAAGCACAGGAAGCCCTAGCGGTGCTAGAAGGAGAGCTCAAGAGCAAGGGCAGCAAGTTCTTTGGAGGGGAAGCAATTGGGCTGGTGGACCTTGTCTTGGGATGGATGGCCATATGGCTGGAACCCATTGAGCAAGTGGCCGGTGCCAAAGTGTTTGACCCAGAGAAGTTTCCCTCTTTGAAAGCTTGGATGGAAGCTTTCGTGGAGTTGCCTCTCATCCAAGATTGCTCCCCATCTAAAGCTAGCCTGGTTCCAGCCCTCCAACAAGTCCGCAACATTGCTTTGGCCAGGTCTAAGAAGGCACACTGAAATCCCTTTTGCCAAGAAAGTTTAATGTAGTAGTTCTAATTAAGTTGAAATTTGTGAGATTATGCAACTCTGTGGATTTGCCTGTGGAATTTTTGTGGTCTTTATTATTACCAAATTGTTGAATTACCCAAATGAGGAGCTATTAGCCCCTAATGATTTGATCTAGCAAGGGTTCAAATCTCTTTAAAGACATTACACACAAACTAATTTAGTTTCCTAACTTTGTTACTGTAACTGACAAGAGGAGTAGGCAGAAGTAACAAATAATTAATTAAGAAGCAGAGTGTCAGCCGTTCAATCCTCACAATTTTGTTTGAACAGGTAGTGATAGTGATCCATTCCAAGATGCCAGCCAAAGCCGACAACATGCGAGTTGTATGTTACTGTTGCATATATTATGAAGAATAATGATTGATGGTTGGCCCAACTCTCAAGATTGTGGTTGTTAAACGCATGCAAGGGTAGAATGAGAAATTTACCCATTTGATCTAATTATTGGCCCGGCCCTAAATGGAAAAAGGAAAAAAAAAGTGTTTCTTGTCATGGAAATAGTTGTCGATAATGCGCTAATTAGATAAAGTGCAAAATGGGTAGAAAGAGGACAAGTACAATGGCAAAAGAATTAACCCTTTTCAGCTTCAGGCATGTGGTAGGCAATAGACATCCATATCGACAACCATTCAATATATGACTAAAATCCAATGTCACGGACGGCCATTGGAAAATAAATTTACCCCTTTGCTAAACCAATAATAAAAATAATAATAATAAAATCCAATCTCACTAGCTTCGGGGCAGCGAGTCTGCAACCACTATTATCTAGTCGATGAGAGAAATTCTTGTATAAACTTAGTCTAACCATGAGATTTAACCATTGGAAATTTTAAACTTGTCTCTAATTGGCTTAGTCTACCTTACATAGATAAACTAATAAGTCTATATAAGAATTCAACAAATAAACTTGGCATTCAAATTGCAAAATTAATGTACATCTTAACAAATATTTTCAAATTATATTTTTCATGCTGCTATAGTTAATAAAAAAATAACTAAGTAATTAATTAACTATATCAACAACTATTCAATACTTACAACGTCAACAACATATCCAGCTTTTATCCCACTATGTGGGGTCAGCTACATGAATTTTAGACTTCCATGTATTTCTGTTTTTTTGTCATATCTTCATTTAAGTTCATACACTTCATATCAAATTTTAATGTCTCTCCCAAAATTTTTTTGAATTCATACACTTCAATACTTAGACTATATATATTTTTTTTTTTCAATTTGGGACGAAGAATCATATGATGCATACAATGCCGTCATCTATAGTTAGAGCTGCAGGAAGCACTGCAACCAGTAGACTAGAAAAATACTGTCCCCCACAGTACCATATCTTTATTTCTATGGCTCTTAACGTGTCCCATACAAATGAATGCATAATGAATTAATTATAGGAACAAGAAGATCAAAATGAGAGTCTGTATACAAAGGCAGAAGAAAGGGCAAGAAGTGAAGGTGCTGGCAGTACCTGGAACGAGATCTCAGACAATAAGAGCTTTTTTCTCCTAGACTGCAGGCAAGCCAGTTGATGAACAAGTCCCGGTTTTGCTTCAAAATGGCAAACCCGGTGCTGAAGCCGCCGTCATTATCAATAAAATATCTCGATGAGATGTGGAAACAGAACCCTTTATTGCCCCAGAGACCTCATCAGAGAGCCATGGCTCGCTTCTGGGCAAAGTAATCAGTAATCATCAGTGCTAATCCCAGTTTTCTGTTAGCGAGGACTATATGGAAAATTCGATGAATTTGATAAGATAAAAAACAAAGAACAAGGTACCACTACCCAAGGTGGGCTCAGTGGCAATGACGGTCAGGAACATCACCTTGGGCATCCGAGGTTAATGGGTTTGATTTCTAGCTAGCCTCACTAAGACTTGGGTGTTCCCATGCCATAAAATCTGCGGGTTTAAGTAGTGGGGAGACCAGTGATGCTGCCAACGAGGTCTTGGCAGGGTATGAAACTGGCCAAGTGTGCCGAGAGACTGAGGACAAATTTTGCAATCCGTTTGGCTTCCCTGAGAATATGGTATTGAGCCAGCTTCTTGCCCTTTTACTTTGGAGGGACAATAAATAAATGAATAAAAGCTGCGAAGTACCTTAAACTTGTACCCTTCATTTTCATTCCAGGGACAAGGAGGCTTCGCAGAAAAGAAAACCAAAGAAAGAAGCACCTGCGTTCAGAGAATAAATTTTCAAACTTCAATATTAAGGAAATGGCGTTCAACTCAGGGATAATTCCATTGTGCTTACTTTTTCACCCTCTTCTGTAATTTGCCGTCCAAAGTTACTCCTTTTCAGCTGGATGAGTTAATTGTTAGAAATTGGAATATAAAAACACACCCTGTCTAATCAAATTTTCCTACTTACCACATTTACATAGGATTTTAACTTTTGACCATGATGCCAGATCCTTGAGGCAAGAACCTCTAAGAGACTTCATGGTAGAACAAGAACCCGGATCAGAGGAGCTGCTCTTGCATCTGATAATCAATTTAGCATGTTACCTGTAGATTTACTCCCTCAAAACCAGATAAAAAATGGTTTAGCTAGCTCTGGATATTGTCATACCATTGCAGCAATATGCAAGCAACATAAAAGTCACGGGTTAAATACTTGCTGAAAGGAACAGATAAAAATAAACACAAAAATTAGAAAAAGGAAAAGAAAAAGAAGGAAGCAATGAGAATATTGTCACTCATATAACAATGACCACAGAGAATCTATGCACTAAAAAAGGGATACAGTAAGTGTCCTGTTCTAATAAAATTAGTAAAACCAATGTTACATACACAATTGTAACTCAATTATGTTTGCATGTCCAATAAATATGAAGGGTAATGATGGTATGGGAAAGGTGTCTGACACTAATACCCAAATTGGACATTTGAATAATTGTTTTACCAAATCTGAAGACAGAAAACTCAAGTTAGTAACGAAAATGTCAAACTTTGATACTAATAAAGATAGAACTCTCATTGTTTTTCTCTAAATTATATTAAAAATATACTTCTCAATAACAACATCGTCCTATTTTAGCATAAAACACAACACACAATGTATTTTAATATTAACATGAACACCAGCCCATTCTAATTTTAAACCATGTAGATTTGAGGATTTAAGTAGAGCTACCAAGTAGACACGTAACAGGACTCAACACTCATTTAAATCCCCATACAAACTAAAATAATAGGGTACAATTTCGACAGAAGGATTGGGATTGTCCTATTAGTGTCGGTGAAGAACTTTATCAGAAATATATGCTTCTTAGGTTTCATGTATGTAGACAATGTTTTAAATCAAAATTGCCATGGTAACTGCTGCGATGGAGATGGAGGATTTTGGTCTACTTTCTTTTTTCATCTATGTAGTGCTCAGATCTTGGTCAGGGAGAAAGAATGGAGATATCGGTCAGCATTTTTTTTTTCTCTTGCTAAATCAATTATGATCCATCCATTTTGTAAATGACTCCAAAGTCCCAATTATCAAAGGGTAAGCGTTCGTTCAATTTAGAAAAACAAGAGAGTTGACCATTTTTCATTTCAAACATAAATGAATTTACCCAATAAATTCATGTCAGTAAAAGCACAATATTCCACTTTGATAAATAGATGCATAAAATTTTTAAGCATAAATACAAACTGTCTGATTTTAGATAAACTATATCTAAAGTGACATTAAATTAGACAACACACTTTTTGATTATTATCTTAATATCCAGATTCTTATCACAGTTCAATCTACAGTTTGGCCAGACAGAAACTACTAATAATGTTCAAAGGCCAATGCCAAAAAGTTCATGATGAGCTAACATAACAAACAACATACCTTTCTCAGAGGAGATTGAAAGCACCAAGCCGTACGCTTTGGTCAAATCAGCAATACCACAAGTTCCTGATAGTTCCAACAAGATAGCAGAGCAAGGTGCATGACGTTATGACCAATTGTCTGCCTGTACCATTATCAATTATATATAATGTGTGTATAGTATTTATATTCAAATAATGAATACTGCTAAAAAGGGCAAAAAGAAGCAGCAAAAGAAATACTAAAGTTACAAGTTCAACGAATATAAATTAGTTTCATGTGGAAATATTTTCCCCTTTTTCTTTTTTTCACCATTTCCTTTTAGAATGTCTAAGGAGAAATTAGGATAAAGAAAAGAATGACGGGAATGCATGCACAAAATTATAATGCAAGGGAATTTATCACATAAGTTAAACTAAGCATACCAAATAACCTCTGCAACCATTTAGTAAAGAAAATTTTGATTGGATATTCAGTGTTAAATTTTTACCGCCCTAAGAATTATTTATATGAAAATTGATTTTTTCATAATAATTTTAATTGATTTGAAAATAATTTTATGTTTTATTCTCTGCCAACAAAACCAGTAAAATACTTGCCTCTTTTTTCACAACTAAGTAACGAGAACATGCCAAGTTTAAATTACAAGGGTCTAAAATTAAACCTAAATTATATTACGTTTCTGTAAAACTAAACCAAAACTAAACTCGGAAGGGGTTATTTGAGAAAGAAAAAAACACACAGATAGACCTTAATACAACACACTAACCTGTTATACATGTACGACCAGTTTCTACCTATACTTTTTTTTTGGGCTAGTTTAATTGAACTTTTAAAAAGAGGTCAAGTTCATACCCGCTACCCATGCTGGCACGGAGTATCAAGTTGGCACCATTTTAAGAGTTCAAGTATTCAACTGACCCAGCTGGAAAAATCATGGGCTGACATTACAGAATTTGTATTAAGCCAACAATCTAGAGATAGATACAGGCTATAATCAGTTCAAATATTCATAAACCACATATTACATACCTGATATAATGCATTTAAGAGCCAGATGCTAGTACGTAGTATCAGACTAGTTTATTTTTCATCCAACGGCTGCAGAGAAGCTGGCATTTCTAAAGATAAAACGACACCTCTGTTCTTAACTAATACATTAAATGTTCTTTCTCGTATAAAATCCATCCAACAACTTCATAGCATCAATCTTCTTTCCTGGTTTTGCAAGGTTATAACTGATATACTTAACCGTAGTTTCAGATGGGATAAAACCCTTGTCATTCATCTCTACAAATAACTTCTTTGCCTCAGCTTGATATGATTTTTTTAGCATCCTGTCCAGCCCTGCCTCTTCTGATAGCTTGCTCCAGCCACTAATTAGTATGTCATAAGTTGAAGAATTAGGTGGTACTCCTCTAACTTGCATCTCATTCATAAGCTCTCCAGCTTGCTTCATCTTTCCAATGCTGGCAAAATCACTGATAAGGGTGTTATAAGTACCAGTTTGGGGAACAAAACCTTTCATTATCATGTCACAGTAAAGCTTTATTGCTTCCTTCTTATTTCCCATCTTTGCATGCCAATAAACCAAAATATTATATGTATTACCATTGGGAACAAAGCCTCTTTCCTTCATTTCCTCAATTAATCCAGCAGCCTCATGCATCAAACCAGCAGCAAAGAGACCCCTTAAAAGAAAATTGTAGGTTGCAATATTAGGCGAAACTCCTTCATTCAACATTTGAGAGTATGTAGCCAAAGCCCTTTGTAAATGGCTACCTTTGCAGTATCCACATATAAGTGCATTGAAAGTGATAACGTCGGCTGAAAAGCCTTTTGTTGTCATCTCCTCTAATACTGAAGTTGCCTTTTTGGTCATTCCTAGTCTGCATAAAATGGTTATAAGATTGTTATAAACCATGCGATCAAGTTTAAGTCCCATATTTATAAGCTGTTTATGCCGAAGAAAAACTGGCTCGGCCCTTTTATGTGCAGAAACTGCCTCAAGCACAAACCTATGAGTAGCTGGAGTAGGACAAAACCCCAAGATCATCAAGTCATTCAACAAATCCATTGCTTTATCAACTTCACCTGCTTTACAAAGCCCTCCAACCATAGTGTTACAAGTGATTGTATTAGGCATTAACCCATTACTCTTCATCTCATCCCAAAGTTTAAGAGCGTTTGCCAAGTTACCTTCTTTACAAAAAGCATTCATCATTGTGTTATACGTAGCAACATCTGGAGCCAACCGAGACTGTCTCACTCCAGTATAAAGAGATCCTGGCTCATATTTGCCAAGTCTCAAGAGCCCATTAATTAACACATTATATGCAATAACATCAAACCCTAAATTCTTTTCCGTCATTTCTTGGACCATATTAAGTGCCGCAGACTCCTTACCCTGTTTGAAGAATCCATCCATCAGAGAAGTGTAATTAACACGATCAGGTGACAATCCCCTGGACATCATATCCCTAAATAATGCCTCAGCCTCATCCATTCTTCCCTCTCTTTTAAAATTGTTGACGAATGCATCAAGAATGAAGTTATTCTCAATCACCTCTCTCAATTTCATGTCCCTGAAGAAGTTAAGAGCAGTTTCTTGTTTACCAGCCTTCAGATAACCATCAATCAGGATGCCATAAGTCAAAACATTTGGAACGACACTCTGATCCACCATCTTTCTGAAGACATTAGCTGCTCTATCAAGCATTCCGTTTTTTATGTAGCCATTAATAATTGAGGAGTATGTAATGATGTTGGGAGGAATGTGTTTTGCCTCCATTTCTAGCAATAAAGATTGGACCCCCTTCATATCCCCAATTTTACTGCGCCCATCAATCAATGCAGAATAGGTAATGTTGTTAGGAACTAAGTCAAGATTTAGAAGAGAGCAAAACATGTACTCAGCATCACCAGGGTTTCCAACTTTAAAGAGCCCATCAATTAATTCAGTGCACAATATCTCATCAAAAGCAATGCCACGAACTACCATTTGACCTAGAAGGGCAAAGGCCCCCACAACATTTCTTGCTTTAAAGAAGGCATCAATGAGAATGGAGTAGGAAACATGATTAGGATTCACACCTATCCTATCCATCTCCTTGAAAAGTGCTTCTGCTTCAGTGAGTCTCCCATGCTTGCAGAAGCCACTAATGATGGAACTATAAGTTACTACATCAGGCAAGAAGCCACTCATAAGGATTTCATCATAGAGACTAAGTGCTTCATCAAGCCCTAACCATTTACAATACCCACTAATAAACGAGGTATATGTGATCAGATTTGGCTTCAATTCCAATCCTCCAACTGCAGACTGTTTGTTTTCAGTACCTTCAATCGTCATGGCACTACCACCATTGTCTACACTCTTCTGAGTCTCCAAATGCAGATCAATGACATTGCTGGCCTGTGTGAAATCCCCTAATTTGCAGTGCCCGTAAATCAGAGTGTTATAAGTTATGATATCAGGGAAGAGACCTCCATTCCGAATACTCTCCACCAACTCGACAGCTGCATTCATCTCACCGGCCTTGCAATACCCGTGAAGCAAGGTGTTGAAGCCCACAATATCTCGATAAATCCCCACTGTACTGAGAATACTACCAATGACCCACTCTGCATGTCCTAACATCCCAATCTGGCAAAAACCTTTTACCAGGATATTGCAAGTAAAAGAATCGATAGGTACACCCTTCTTGACCATTTCAGACAACAAACACAGTGCCTGTTGGGCGAGACCTAGTCTACAGAATCCCCAAATTACAGTGTTATGACTAACAGTATCAGTTTCAGTATACCTGAGTAATTCTAAGGCCAAACTAAGGCTTCCAACTTTGCATAGAGAGTGAATGACTATGTTCCGAGAGGCAACATTTGGAACAAACCCACAAGAGAGCATGTCGGAATATAGAAGCCATACCTGAGACACTAACCCGGAGGCATTAAATTCTAGAAGCAACCGATTCCAGGAGCGGATGTTGGATGGAACGAGACCGTAAGTCCTCCGCATGGCGGCGAAAGCGTCAATGGCCTTGGATAATCGACCGCACGAAAGGAACAGTTGGATGAGAGTGCAGAACAGAGATGCATAGTGCTGGTTCCGCGTGTTTCTGGCACCAAAAGGCGGATTTTGATCGGAAGGTGAAGATGATGAGGTCGAAGAGGACGAGAAATTCAGGGACTGGTACGCCGAGAAAAGAGAGCAAACTGAAGATGAAGATGGTGAGGGAAATGACGGGAGCGACGGACGGTGAGAGGAGGAGGAGAGGTTAACGTTCCTCACCAAGTGTTTGATAAAATGCATGACCGAAAGTTTCGAATCCGCCGACCGGCTGACCTCAATTCCTCACTATAATGCGACCATCGTCGTTATTATCAGGCTCGTCGGCATGGAGCTCTGACTGGATGGACTCGGCCAGCAGCGGAATCCGGCGGAGAGGATGTGAGAATTGTCGATGAAATAAGAGAATTTTCTTCTCTATCTACTGCGCTTCTCCGAGACTCAACCATCTTGCCTGGCGGCTGGGGCATCCTTTTAAATTTTAAACAAAATAAATAATCAATATATAAAGATTTTATTGAGTCAAAAATATAAATTTAATGATATAATTAAAATAATAAAAATTTTAAATTATGACGTGAAAAATTATCAAAATATAGAGAATTAAATTGATTCAAAAATATAAGTTAAATAATATAAAAAAAATAACAACAAATTTAAAGAATCATACCAAAAAAATATAAAAATACATAAACAAAAATATAATTTGACCATTGTCATGTTTAGTGAATTATGTAGGTTGGATTGAGGCATTCACTTTTTTTTTGAAAGATTATATCGATCATAATTAGTCAAAATTTCATAGACAATACATTTTTATCGAAATTGTGGGACTGAGCGACCGAGGCCCGCAAGAGAGGCCATCCCTAGAATTAGTCAAAATTCTCACACATCATAAAAAAATAAAAAAAAAAATCTAAAAATAATTTAGGTAATGATACATTTCTCATTGTCGGTATAAAGTCATTAATTCAAATACTTTTATATCTTTTAATATGGACATTTTTATAATTTCATATAAAAAAAGACTAAAAGAAACTAAAAATATAATATGATATGAAATATATTTGTCATGAACAAATAAATAAAGATATTTGGTGTAAATCTCACCTAATTAGTTTAGCAATAAATAATGTATCATTAATGTGGAATGTGTAAAGATTTCATCTCTAAAGATTGAAAAATGTTATAATGGCAAGTTTAACAAATAATATTTTATGGTTGTCTTGTTGATTTGTTGGGAGTAGTGGACAGTCTGAGTTCTTATATTTGAATTCACTCTCTGCGTAAACATTATGAATCAGACTCAAATTTATTTATTTTATCCAAAATCATGGAATCGAGTGGTTAGGGCCTACAAGAGAGGACATCCCAAGTTTAACAAATAATTTATATAAATTGATGTGATATATATAAATTTATAATTGATGTGTTACAAATAAAATTAATTAAAAGATAAAAGAAACCTAAAAGCTTAGAATAAAATTTTGAATTAAAAATGTCTAATTTTTTTCTAATCGGGAGTTGTAATAAAGCGTAAACAAGATATTCAAACATTTAAAAATTCCTCAGAGAGTCATACAAAAAGAATAAATATTATCTATAAGTATCATAATTTTTGTGGATCTCTAAATGTCAAAATAAACGTTATTTATGGTAATTATAATCTTAGATATTTCAAAATATTAAGATAAATATTATTTAGAATAATTATAGCTATAGGAAATTTGAAAAAACTCAATGCTCTTCTATAAGTAGATAAACTCTCATTTCAAAATAAATACGTTTAAGATACTAGTTTCAATATGATATTCAAATCTTTATTATTTTTAATGTTTGACTTAAATATTAAATATTTACATGAAGACTTATTTACGTATTATGATCATTCTCTTTTTTATTAACACTAGACGATTTAATGACAATATTTTTACTTTATAAATTTATTATTATGCTCGACGTCAACAATAATTATAAAATAAAAATATTATAAATTAATAAAAATTAGACGTCAAACTTATTTGAGAATATAACATTTATTTTGAAACATTAAGAAATAAAATTTTTATAAATATGGATCCAAATGTGTAAGAACTCAATAGAAGAATTATGTTGGCATAGCATCGCTGTTTAGAAAAGTGTTCAAATAATCTGGTGGCCCAAAAGGTTTTGCAAGGGGACTTATTTAAGCTAAAAATCACCTGCACACCAGTTGTTTGTCGAAATGACTAAGCAAACCTCAGTTACACAAGGTAATAGCCGAAGGCATCGGGATCGACGTCGCAAAAAGGTAGGTCTTAGTCCAATGTCATTAGCCAAAAAGGTAAGCAGATTTGAAAACTTTTGAGCAGAGCAAGCATTTCATTTCCGGAGTTCATTCCCCAAAACAGGGGCAGCTTTGGCTTAAGGGGTGGTACCATTTAGGGAAGTACGGGCTCAACCAACAACCATTACATGGGTTTCCAAGTAGCGGCAAAGCCAAGCCAATAGGGCATGATATTGATATACTCAGTTTGTTGTCCGTTTGGTTCTTCCTCTTATCTCAGTGGTTGGGTGTGGTACCACCCCCACAGCCAGACAACACCCAGAGGCTTCAATTCACACCAAATAGTCAGCAAAAAAATAATATATATATTGTTTTTTTTCTTTTTCTGGGTACAAATTATTGGGTTCTCTACGTTTGTTGAAGTACTATAATGGGTTTTTTTTTAAATTTTTTTTTATGGGTTCTATTATTGTTTGTTAATAGCATTTCTTGTATTGAAAGACGTAAACCTAGAAACAACAATAATCACTGGGTTATTGAGATGACAGGAGCGTGTGACTGAGACATGGTGCATTTGTTTAGACATGTTTGTATGTTAACAAGCACAAGAAAGACCACATGAGAAAGTGATGGACAATGTGGGGCTGGCCAAAGCTTGAAAGTTGCTTCCTTCTGAAAGGGAAGGCGAGGCCAACCAATCTGGACCCACTATTAGTACTGCATACTTTTAGGCTTATCAATGCCTTTTAGCTGCATAAAAGCTTGGTTCAACTGTAATACCTATGAATCTGATCTCACTTTTTGGAACTCTCAAGCAAATTTTAAAGATTATGAAGAAAAGCCCAGGAACATGCCAAGCTTTTCCCCCAGACAAGACATTTAAGTAATGGTGCATTATGCAGAGGATTTAGTCTGACCAAATTTGTGAAATTTGTCCCAAACAGAGGGTGAGACAGATTAAACAGTGGCTGGAAGACGGAATTAATGGTGGAGAAATAAAGAAGGGCCAGTACAACTACAACTGCCAGGCTCAGGGGTTCCTTGGAGTAGCATTAAAGACTGCTGCTCTGCAGCAGATGATCAAAGATATTCACCATCTTTGACAGATTGGGTGGAAACAAAAGTTGAGGTAGCTTTATATGCAGAAAGGCAAATTCATTTCTTGATGATTTTGGGATGAAGCTCAAGGGCTGTGGCTCTCAGATTCACCTCATGAACATGATTTTCATCGCCATCATCATTTTTTTCGTGTTCCTCTCATTACAAAGTAGTACTTCATTGATTGCAGCAGAGTACTTCAATGGCCATGGCCTACAAAGGCTGGATTTTGTGGAGAAGGTCTCAGGAGGGGATGAAAATAGAGAAAAGGAAGCTCTGATACTGGAAAAGTTCAGAGTTTTACTTGGGCTGAAGAGTTTCCATGGTAGAAGTGCTCCATTTGAATATGGATACCCACCATCTCCTTCCCCATCACCAGCCATTGAAGCTCCAGCTCCAGCTCCAATGGTGCCTACCCATGTCCATCCCCATCACAGGCTGCATCATTCTCATCCAATTTCACAGCTCCATAAGATTCACAATGAAGATGGAGATAAAGGCAGTGTGAAGAGAATTCTAATATCAGTTCTTGTCTCTGCTGGAGCCGTCATTGTGTTATTTTTCATTGGGTTCATCTGGATACTTCAAAAATTTAGAAGACAGAGAAAGGGATCAAGAATTCCAGTCTCTCTATATGGCAATGAAGGAGGGAATAAGGTAAGATCCGATCCTGGGTTGGACCTATTTTACCTTGATAAATTGGAAACTGCTTTAGAGCCACAGGCATTTGGGCTCAAACAAAATGGTGAAACTGAGAAAGCAGCACCAAAGCAAGACAAGTCAAGCTATAAATCAGGTGAAAGAGAAGAATCAAGCCGAGATTCGGTGAGATCTGAGTCTGAGAAAGCCAGTTGTTCTGCTGCTGGAGAAATTACTCCCGTTCATGAGAGTGCAGAGTCAGTGAATTATGAATCTGATGGATGTAACTCTTCAAATGGGGATCAAATAGTCCCTGTTGAAGCTCAATCCTCGGATGATGAATCTTTCCATTCTCTATGCGACTCACATTCATCGAATACCCGGCTTTCTAATGCCTCAACTGCTAGTCTCAGTGACACTTCAGAAGTTTTGTCTCCCAGAGGTGCAAATATGTCACCTTGTTCTATGGAGCTACAGTTTCATGCCCCGACACCGCCACCGCCACCGCCTCCCCTTCCTTCCTCACATTTACTCGTATCTCCTCGTTCTTCTTATTCTTCAACTCAGATGGCATCCAAAGCTGCAAGTTCTTCCACATTGGCATTTTCATCATCGCCAAGAAATTCAGATTCTTCTTCTGGATCAAATCAAACCCCCAAAACTGACTTGCCGCCTTCACCTCCTGATCCTGCTAAGCCTCCATTGGGCATTCCTCCACCGCCGTGCCCGCCTCCGCTCTTTAAAGGGAATGGAAACTCTCTCAAAGGTCCTCCTCCTCCTCCTCCATCTCAGCTCCCACAGTTTGTGCCGCTGGGCAAAGATGGAGCTCCATTGCCAAAACTGAAGCCACTTCACTGGGACAAAGTTAGAGCTGCACCAGATCGATCTATGGTGTGGGACAAGCTGAGATCAAGCTCATTTGAGTAAGATACTTTTCTTTTATATTTTCTGACTCACTTCATCTCTTTATAATTTGTCATTGAACAACTTATGATATGTGGAACAGATTTGATGAGGAAATGATCGAATCACTCTTTGGCTACAATCTTCAAAATTCTATGAAGAATGATGAAGCAAAGAGCAAAAGCCCTTCTCCAAGCAAGCATGTTCTTGAACCGAAGAGACTGCAGAACATAACAATACTGTCAAAAGCTTTGAATGTCACTGCTCAGCAAGTTTGTGATGCACTACTACAAGGTAAAACTCCTATAGCTTTGAAGACAAAAAAAAGTTCCATCAGTATGGCACAGATGCTGTGATGTTGTTAAATTACAGATCTATGTTAATTGTTGAAATCTCCAAACCTGCAGGGAAAGGCTTGTGCTTGCAACAACTAGAGGCGCTGGCAAAGATGGTACCCACCAAGGAAGAAGAGGCTAAGCTCTCAAGCTATAAGGGAGTCAAGGATGAACTGAGCTCAGTGGAGAAGTTTGTGAAGGAAATGCTTAGCATACCTTTTGCCTTTCTAAGAATTGAAGCTTTGCTTTACAGAGAAACCTTTGAAGATGAGGTAGTTCACCTCAGAAAATCCTTCTCAATGCTAGAGGTAATCATCTAGACATAGAAAGAACAATTTTGATGGAAAATGATATTTTTGAATAATTGATCTTAATGCATTCCTCTATTAGGAAGCCTGCAAGGAACTCAGGTCAAGCCGGCTCTTCCTAAAATTACTGGAAGCGGTCCTCAAAACAGGAAACCGGATGAATGTTGGAACTATCAGAGGAGGTGCCAGGGCATTCAAGCTTGACGCCCTCCTGAAGCTTGCAGATGTGAAAGGAACTGATGGGAGAACTACGCTGCTTCACTTTGTCGTCCAGGAAATTGTTCGGTCAGAAGGAATGAGAGTCTTGGATAGCATTATGGGGAAGATAGATCAGAAAAGAAGGAGCAAAAACTCGGAAGAAGGTGAAGAAGATTTCATGAGGATGGGCCTAGACCTTGTTTCGGGCCTGAGCATCGAGCTCTGCAATGTGAAGAAGACGGCCACAATAGACTTGGATGTCCTTGCCAGCTCTGTCTCCAATTTATCAGATGGAATGGCCAAGTTGCAGCAACTAGTAGGAACATTAAGCGACGAAAACACTGGCGACTTTGTGAGCTCAATGAAATCTTTCCTTGTTTATGCAGAGAAGACCATAAAGGAGTTGCAGGAAGATGAAGGCAGAGTCCTCTTGCATGTCAGGCAGATTACAGAATACTTCCATGGAGGTGTGAGCAAAGAGGAAGCCAACCCGCTTCGGATTTTCGTGATTGTCAGAGACTTTCTGGGCACGTTAGATCATGTCTGTAAAGAGCTTAGAGGCTCCAAGGTTCCTCGGAGCCCAAATCCTCTAGCTCCATTCAGGTAGTGTGCATGTGCTTTGTGTGTCTGTCTATATATAGCCTTCTAATGCTCCATTTCACCAGTGCCCCCAAGCCTGGAAAACAGATATTCTTTTGGATTTGCTTTAGATATGGTGTGTTGAAATAGCAGTTAGTAACATGTGCAGCCAGCTTAGACACTGCAACTTAATGTACAAAAGCCTGATCCATTCATGACACACAACACAAGTATTCAAATTACAGAGGACCAAATGTTTGTTTGTTTGTTCTCTTGAAATCTTGAGAGTTTCCTAAACCCTAGCTGCGGTTTGATTGGTTGAAGGAATTACCCTTTCCGACAACCGGTTTTGGACTTTTAATGAAGGTAGAAAGGCCCAGCCTCATATTTTTATCCATGCACTTTTATGTATTTTTGCATGCTTATTCGATTTTTTTTTTATTTTTCAATTACACTCATAGATTTATTCCAGATCAATTTAATTCATAAATTTTGATCTTTTTTTAGTGTGGTAAGTCAAACTTTTCATTACTTTGATTAGGGTCGAACCTTTCATGAGATTCACGAGGCAATTGCCTTAGGGCTCATGAAAGTTTGACTATTTGAGGGCCCATAAATTGGAAACCTCTCTCTTTATAAGGGCTCATTGCCCAAGCCCAGTTGCCCACCCCCTCCCTCTCTACAAAGCTTCGCCTTTGCCCCTTTCCCTCTCTTGCTTTCACTGATTCGCTCGCTGCTCTACCTTTCTCGCTCTATCACTCTTTTTGTCGCCCTCGTGCCTCACCCTCACCCTTGTCGTCGGCAACTCGCCCTTACTCTTGCCTCTTGCTGCCTCTTTCTCCTCTCGTTGTTTCTTCGCCGTTCGCCCTCGCCTTCTCGCTCTTTCTCTCATTGCCTCTCTCTCGCTCTATCACTTTGAGCCTTCGTCGCAATTTTGCACCCTCGCCGACTATCTCTCTGTCGCTCGCTGCAGCTAATGGCTTGTTGTCTCAGGGCCCCAAAATTTCAGGTACGACACTGATTTTGATTACACCCATGTATTTATATTTTCGAGGCAATTTAACTCCTGTAGTTTGATATGTATACAAAAGTAAAGTGAGATAGTCTATTTAACATTTTTTTTTACACGTCAAAATATATAGGTGGAATTAACTCGAAAATGCAAATACGTGATTGTAATTAAAATAACGAAAAATTTGAATGGTCATACACACAAAAAAAGGTCAAAGTATAAGAGTTATATTAACTTGATAATGCAGTCACAAAAGTATAATTAAAACAACGAAATATTTGAATAACTATATAATAAAAAATATATAAAAATATAAGAACAAAAGGAAGAAATGTTGGGTTAGATAATTGATATCTCATATCTCTGTAAAATTAGTTGAATCTTTTCATTTTAATTTTTCATATAAATCCACTTTGTGAAATATAAAACTGTTTTTGCTTAAAAGTTTTAATATTTACATTTGCTCCTAATTCAGCATTTGTAATTTTTATAGGGCCTTTTACCTTTTCTTTTCTATATTAATTAGTTCCAACCTTGTATTCGAGCACAAATAGTTTTTGAAGTAGACCTATTTCATCATATGTAAAACACACAATTTACTCGCTTCACAAATTTAGGTGAATGGATAACTTCATTACAAGTCAAAGTATAGAGGTCTGCCCCTTTTGATAGAAATAAACAATTGTGTAATTCTAGAGTTATATTCAAATCTATGATCTTATAATATTTCAAACTCCTGAATGCATATGATAGATCGTCGATAGTAAATTTACTCATAATGATGAGTTTAGTGGTTATTAATAATGAAAATATATTAATTTATCATTATCTCTCACGTCGATACATATAATAATATATTTTATATAATTAAAAACATTTATGTGAGGCTCTTTCAATATTTTTCATTGTTAATTATCAAAATTATATAATTTATGAAAAATATAAAATATATTAGAACTCGAGATTAAAAAATAAACTTACTATTGAAAGTCAAAATAAAACTTGAATATTTGAAAATTTGAATCTTAGCACGTGATTTATTGTAGAACACTTTAAAGAAGAAACAGATAATTTCGTTGTAATTGACAATATTTCAATGTATGATAATTTGTTTCAATGATTTTAAATTTATGTGAGAAAGTACAATTTAAGATACTAAATAAACTCAAAAAATTTTAAATTATGATTTCAAAAAGTGGTTGGAAACTGAGTTTTAGCCTTTAATTCACCGTAGATTATTTTGAAGAAAAAAATATAATTTTGATATAATCAACGATATTTTAATATAAACTAATTTGATATTGATGATTTCAAATTTAGGTGAAATAAAACACTTTCAAATTCTGATTTCGGAAATGATGGAAAATTTGAGTCACACCAAAATTTATTAGAATTAAACACCATTGAAAATAGTAACTATAAAGTATTCATTTGTCTCTAAAATAAAGTATTAAATTTGTTTTTGAATAAAATATTAAAATGGGAGGAAACCAAAAAGATAAAAAAAAAAAAATCATCTTCAAGCCAAATACCCAAATTAGCCCTGGCGCTGCGTTTCTCCGCGAGTCAGGAACGTTCGGGACGAAACGAGCGAAATGCAACAAATCCGACGTGGCGAGAAGCTATTGGCTGTCATACGTGCAGGGTTCATAGGAGCGCGACCAGCAAAGCAGAACAACCGAGCGCGGACGTGACCCACCGCCATTCGTCGGAACACTCTAGGATTGCCTACCCGGGACCACCTTTGCTCCGCCGCAGGAAACCTATAAGTACCCATCTCCGGCCACCTCTTCATCATCAATCATCTCGGTTTCAGAGCAATATTCTGTCAACACCCACATATATAACTATATATATACGTATATTCACGAGCTCAGTAATCAGAAGGAGGTCGGAAAGAGCAACAGTAATTTCGTTCGGGAAGAGAATGGCAATGGGTTTCAACAACAAGGCACTGGCTCTTCTCCTTCTCTTCGTTTCAGGTAATTAAATTCTACTTGGAGAATGATGGTTTTTTCTTTGCATTTGTGTATTGAGATTGAAGAGTATTTTGTGCTCTTGCTTGAAGAGTTTTTACTAGGATTGACGTTAGCGGTGGAGTCGTCGTCGAAGCTCGGAACGGTGATTGGTATCGACCTGGGAACGACGTATTCCTGTGTGGGCGTGTATCGGAACGGTCATGTCGAGATCATAGCGAACGATCAAGGAAACCGAATCACACCTTCCTGGGTCGCGTTCACGGACTCAGAGCGTCTAATTGGGGAGGCCGCAAAGAATCAGGCGCCTCTCAATGCAGAGCGCACCATCTTCGACGTCAAGCGCCTTATTGGAAGAAAGTAAGCTCAATATCAACACATTTTCAGTGCAATTGTGACTGGACTTTGTCTCGTAGAGTGTGGAATTCTGATGGGTTTTTGTTGTTAGGTTTGAAGATCCAGAGGTTCAGAGAGATATGAAGCTGTTGCCTTACAAGATTGTGAACAAGGAAGGGAAGCCTTATATCCAGGTAAAGATCAAGGATGGTGAGATCAGGGCGTTCAGCCCTGAGGAAATCAGCGCCATGATATTGGGGAAGATGAAGGAGACGGCTGAATCGTATTTGGGGAAGAAAATCAAGGATGCTGTGATAACTGTTCCAGGTATACAATCAAAATCAAAATCTTCCTCCTATTTACATGTTGAACTGTAAATCCCTATTGACACGGTTCATTCTATTCTCTGTTTCTAGCTTACTTTAATGATGCACAGAGGCAGGCAACCAAGGATGCCGGCACCATTGCCGGGCTGAACGTAGCTCGAATCATTAACGAGCCGACAGCAGCCGCAATTGCCTACGGATTGGACAAGAAAGGCGGAGAGAAGAACATTCTGGTTTATGATCTTGGTGGAGGTACATTTGATGTTAGCATCTTGACCATTGACAATGGCGTTTTTGAGGTCCTTGCAACCAGTGGCGACACCCACTTGGGAGGAGAAGACTTCGACCACAGAGTCATGGATTATTTCATCAAGCTGATAAAAAAGAAATACAACAAAGACATCAGTAAAGACAACAAGGCGTTGGGGAAGCTAAGAAGGGAGTGCGAGGGGGCCAAGAGGGCTCTGAGCAGCCAACACCAAGTTAGGGTCGAGATCGAGTCCCTTTTCGACGGAGTCGATTTCTCTGAGCCACTGACAAGGGCGAGGTTCGAAGAACTGAACATGGACCTGTTCAAGAAGACAATGGGGCCAGTCAAGAAGGCCTTGGAGGACGCCGGGTTGAAGAAGTCGGATGTCAATGAAATTGTGCTTGTTGGAGGAAGCACCCGGATTCCTAAGGTGCAGCAGCTGTTGAAGGACTACTTCGATGGCAAAGAACCCTGCAAGGGCGTCAACCCGGATGAGGCTGTCGCCTATGGGGCTGCGGTTCAAGGAGGAATCCTGAGCGGTGAAGGCGGCGAAGAAATTAAAGGTGAGAAAGAAGATTAATCCTTACCACTACGTACCACATTGCCACAATGTTGGTGTTTGTGTTTCTATGTAGTAGATTTGGTAATATTACTTACTTTTGATGAGGTCCTTGATACTAAGAAAGCAATTGCAGACATTCTTTTACTTGATGTTGCTCCTTTAAGCCTCGGGATAGAGACTGTTGGTGGTGTCATGACCAAGCTGATTCCAAGGAACACTGTGATCCCAACCAAGAAATCTCAGACCTTCACTACCTATCAGGACCAGCAAACCACCGTTTCAATCAAGGTTTGTAGAACACAGGGCATGGTTTTGGACACTTTTTTCCTGGTTGATCCGTTCCTAAAATTAAGTGTCCTGGGTTCGTTCTTGCTATTCAGGTCTATGAGGGAGAAAGAAGCTTGACAAAGGATTGTCGCGAGCTTGGCAAGTTCGACTTATCAGGCATACCGCCGGCTCCTAGGTAAGCATCCCATGGCTATACATAGAAGTAGAAATATGGTTAGAGAGCCAGAATTCATGATGTATATATCTTATGGTGTACTAACTTGTTTTAGGGGAGTGCCCCAAATCGAGGTCACATTCGAGGTGGATGCCAATGGCATCCTGCATGTGACGGCCGAGGACAAGGCGGCGAAGAACAAGCAATCGATCACGATCACAAACGACAAGGGGCGGCTGAGCCAGGAGGAGATCGAGAGGATGGTGAAGGAGGCAGAGGAGTTTGCAGAGGAGGACAAGAAGGTTAAGGAGAGAATTGATGCTAGGAACAACCTGGAGACGTACATTTACAACATGAAGAACACCATCAACGACAAGGATAAGCTGGCTGACAAGATCGAGGCCGAGGACAAAGAGAAGATGGAGGGGGCGCTGAAAGAGGCTCTGGAATGGTTGGACGACAACCAAAGCGCGGAGAAGGATGAATTTGAGGAGAAGATGAAAGAGGTTGAAGCAGTGTGCAGTCCTGTGATCAAGCAGGCTTATGAGAAGGGTGGTGCGACGTCTGCTGGCTCTCAAGATGATGAAGAAGAAGAGCCTAACGATGAGTTGTAGACGGCATTGCAACAGTAACTTTACTACCGTTTTGTTACCTTTTCTTAGTTTCTGTTTCCTTTTTGTACTTATTCCATATTTTAATTAAGATTCTTCAGCTCTTGCAATTTTCCTCCCTTCCACTTACCGCATATGTTTGTCAGCTTCTACAAATGATCATATATACTGAAAAATTAAGTATTATTCCTTTTGAAAATGTATAAGTTTGTGATTGCATTTGATTTATTTGGAGACAGAATTAGGAATAAAAGTCAGTCTCCTTCAGAACAAGGTAGATAAAATTTGAACACTAGTCATTAAAAAAAAAAGTAGAATTTGTTAAAATATTTTTTGGATCAATGTATAGAATAGTTAAAATAATAAAAAGTATTTAAAATTTTTTATTAAATTATTTATTAAATTTTTTAAAATGTGATATATGAATATTTTTTTTATTTATAAAATTTAATATATACTTATTTGTAGGGTGAGAGAGAGGGACATATTTGAAAAATACCAAATAAGAAGTTATATGATTTTTTTTTTTAAAATTATCAAATAAATTTAATAAAAACACAACTTAAATTCACGAGTTAAAGATAATTAAAATTATATTGCTACATCCGTGGCAAGGTATCATGTATGAGAATATTGTCTTATTGTTTATTTTTTTATTTTGTTGATAAATAAAAAAAATATAAATATATGAGTTCTTAGTTTTTTAAGAGAAAAATATCAATTTTTAGTACTTAGGAGAGGTAAGGCTCAGCAATTGGTTCGATTATCAAATTGACATAATTAAACAAATCAAATAAATCAATTTTTTTAAAAAATCAAATTGAACCAATTAAATAGTTGCTCAAATAAAAAATACTGAAACCAAAAGTCCTAAAAAATAAAAAATAATCCTCCTATTCTATTGGATAGTTTATTTTTCTTCGATTTTGTTAAATTTGCCAACAACATTGTTTTTTACTTTTGGTTAATTTGATTATTTTAATATTTTTTCAAGAAAGAGGTCAAATTAAATCGGTGTGAAATAATAAAAAAAATTCAAAAATTTGAAAATCAAACGAATTGGTGTATAAATTGAATTGAATTGAATATTTAATTTGAATTGATTCAATTTAATTATTTTAATTTAATAAAAATTTTGATCACTGGCAAAGATATCACTGTGAGGGCCTATTTGACATTGTCTTAACAATTTTTAAAATTTTGTTATATTTTTAAAGCATAATTAATAGGTAGCAGACGACGTCGTAGGAAGGGTTATCATCTCATCTCCCCCAATTCAAGATCTTGGTTTGGCGCGGTGATTGACGCCCTATTAGTCCAGCCCTCGCCTCTGCTTCCTCTACCATTGAATCATCGCTCTCCCGTATCGCAGGTAAATTCAACTCTCTCATGAATCTGCTTCTCGTGTGTTCTTATCTAATGGTCTTACTGGTATTTGCATTCCTCACTTTTTGTAATCTGGCTCGTTTGGTCGCCGAGGATAGACGGGCGAAAAAAGAGAAATAATTTCGTCAATTATGTCACAGTTTTGGATTACTTGTTCCCTTTGATTTCTGATTTCGAAGGCGAAGGGTATAGTACTGAAGTGCCTGAATTATTTAACTTTTAGTTGTAAGGTTTTCTGGGAACCATTAGGTATGAAAAGGCGTAAAAGCAGAAACAAAAAATGCCACAGTAGAAGGAATGGACAGAAAACAAACTGCATTCCAGAGCTAGGGTCCTTCGCTACAACCTGGAAAATAGAACCACGGTGATTGCACTTCCAAAAACCCCGAAACTGACCTTGGCCTCATGGATCCATTATCCTGCCCTCTAAAGGTGGAAAAGGGTGGAAGCTTTCTAAGATCTCCACTTTGCAAGCATGTTGCATTGTTATTGAATTCTTCATCATTAGGGACTCTGCAATCATAATTGTTTGATGGATTATGATTTGAAAACCTTATATTTGTAATTCAGATGTGCTAGGGAGCTCTCTAGTCAAATTTCCTTTCTAACTTTGCTTCTTATGTTATGAATTTATGGGTTTGAATAATAAGTTATTGCTCTGCTCTTTCATGGAAACAGTTTATACCATGGACGGCATGCATTTATCCTCTGACCAAATTTTTGCTGAATTGATTGGAATGGGGTTTGAGTTTTCTGATGCTACAGAAGCCATAAAAGCAGTGGGCCTATCATTGGAGGATGCAGTTGAATTTATCTTGAATGGTCCTCGTAGAAGTAGTGCCATTGCATCGAGTAGTTCTAGTTGTCACACAAGCAATGGGAAAACCCCAGGCAGAAAAGCACTGTCAGCATCCCGCTTGTCTGATCGAATGCGACAATCTACTATAGTGGAACATCTCCAATGTGCAGGAAGATTGAAAAGAAAAAAAACCCATTTATCAGTCTCTAGATCACGGGTATTGCCCAAGCCTGCGAAAGGATCAAATGAGGTCTTTCATGCCATGGAGTCTAATATGGAAACTACTCCAGAGACATTTATGCTGCCACCTTCCTGCCAAGAAGAGGTGGGTATTGGACCAGGTTGGGAGCACAAAGTCAATGATCTGCTACAAAAGCGTTTTGGATATTCATCCTTGAAGCAGTTCCAAAAGGATGCCCTTGCAGCTTGGTTAGCCCACCAAGATTGCCTTGTTCTTGCAGCAACAGGATCTGGTACATTTGTCTTTTTGGTTCTTTATGTCTATTTATCCCACCTTTTAACTTTTTTGAGCTCGCTTATGGGTTCTCATGCCTTAGGAATATTTCCTTATGTAGGGAAATCCCTGTGTTTCCAGATTCCAGCTTTATTATCGGGGAAAGTTGTGGTTGTTATTTCGCCTCTGATAAGCCTGATGTATGACCAGTGTGTAAAGCTAGCAAAACATGGGGTGTCAGCATGCTTTCTTGGTTCTGGACAACCGGACAGTAGCATTGAGAAGAAAGCAATGAGAGGCATGTATGACATTATCTATGTCTGTCCAGAGACAATTTTGAGGTAAGAGATCCATATGATCTTAAGACTATTCTTCTAAGAAGGTTCATGCAAATCCTTTTTTACAAATAAGGATGTATACATACTGATGCAGGCTGATAAAACCTCTTCAAGGCCTTGCAGAAAGCAGGGGAATAGCATTATTTGCCATTGATGAAGTCCACTGCATTTCTAAATGGGGTCATGATTTTCGGCCTGACTACAGGTGCATATTTACTATCCTCTTCAATTAGGAGAATATACTCCAAGAGCAAAGTTAGCATTTGGATTTTAAAGTCTAACTACTCTTCAATTTTTTTTGATATTCTATAAAATCCTTGATTCAGTTAGGACCAAGTGTACCCTTCCAATCCCTTCCCATCCATAATCAACTCCACCTCGCAGACTCTATTGTTGATTTTTTAGCTACTGGAACAAAACAATAAAAATTGTCCAAAACTTGGTTTTCAAACCCACAATGAAATATTATATCAATAGTTAAAATAATTCACTTTTACAAAAAGTTAAATTGTTTCACTCCCACATAGTGAAATATTATATCAACTGTTACAAACTATGTTGTAACTATTGTAATGTTTGTAAATTTCATTTAATTGGAATCTTATCATTTTTTAAAAATTAAAATCTTAAGATGCAACTGTGGGTAAAAAAGCTTTGGTACATGTTCATACAATTAACTGTATTGGGCTGAATTTAGCTTTGAGTTGTTTAATTACAGCCTTTATTTAGAAAGTTGTATTTATATATCTCAGAACATTCAGTTGTTCAATTATTAAGCTTATACGAACACTTAACAAATGTCAGCTTATGTTTCTAAACATTTGTACACTTTTTCACTTGTTTGACCATTTACCTCAAGTTTTTGAAATGTTTCCAATCTAACTGAAATGGGCATATTCGTTGACTATAGACTAAACTGTTGAATTTATTTTATATTTGTTTATAGAGTTCTAAAATATAATTTTAACTTTGCCATTAATGGTGTTAATTTAGAAAGATATACTGGGCATATTGCCTAAAATAAAGGGGTGTAAGCTTGACACTTTGTAGTTGGAGGGGTTTAAGTAATTCATCATCATGGTTTAAACAGTATTAGTGTGATACCGCTTATGGTTGTGCAAATGTCATTCCACCTATTTGTGGCAGTTCAAAGTAAGTGTACCACTTATCTGTATATGTGTACTGACAATAACTCTTTGGTGATTCTTTATCTTGCTTTCCATGCTTGCCCTGAATTAATATATATTCTAGATGCAACAAGTAGGGTTGTTCTGATTTCTGACATATACTAACTTATGCATTATGCAGGCGGCTTTCTGTTTTAAGAGAGAACTTCAGGGCAGATGGTTTAAAATTCTTAAGATTTGACATACCACTGATGGCATTGACTGCTACTGCCACTCTTCATGTTCGAGAAGACATCCTGAAGTCACTGTGCATGTCAAGTGATACAAAGATTGTTCTTACATCTTTTTTCCGGCCAAATCTTCAGTTTTCAGTGAGTTGTATGATTCTTTATTTTTTTGCTCGGATTTTTTTCCTTTTTCTTTCTATTTTTTTGCCTAGGTGAACTCTGTTTCTTTAGTGGGGTTAATGCCTGTCTTTTAAAGAGTTCCCTATGTGCAGAAAGGTTCTGAATATTATTCATTTGGATTGTTAAATAGTTTAAAGTGACATTTGATGAATAGTTTCCGATTCTTCTGATTCTAGGACTTAATATCTTAATTCTGGGTTTCTAACTACATAAAAAAAATCCTCTTAATTTCAGGTAAAGCATAGTAGAACTTCATCCCCATCTTCTTATGAGAAGGATTTTCATGAATTGATAAGTATATATTCCAAAAAGAAGATGTCTGATAAGAAAAAGCATGATGCGATGTTACAAGAGCTAGAGTACGGTTCAGACAGCTCCAGTAACACATCAAAAGGAAGTTTATACAAGGCAGATACAACGTCCCAGAGTGATCTGAATAATATTGAGGATGATGCCTTCTTTGAAAATGATGATGATGGTATAAGTTTGACAAATGGAAATTGGTCAACTGCTCCGAATGAGAAAAAAATGTCAGTTGAATATCTAGAAGATGAGTCTGATATGTTAGAAGGTGTAGATGATCTTGATGGTATGTTATATCCAATTAGTTTTCTTGAATATTTTTCTACAATTTACAATGTGCTATTCAATCATTCTTAAATGTCTAAAATTGCATAGTGCTAAAAATTAGAAAAAAATTATCTGTTGAATATCTAGAAGATGAGTCTGATATGTTAGAAAGATGATCTTGATGGTATGTTATATCCAATTAGTTTTCTTGAATATTTTTCTACAATTTACAGTGTGTTATTCAATCATTCTTAAATGTCTAAAATTGCATAGTGCTCAAAACTAGAAAAAAATTGTCAGTTGAGTATCTAGAAAATGAGTCTGATCTGTTATAAGGTGTAGATGATCTTGATTGTATGTTCATATCCGTTCACTTTTCTTGAATATTCTACAGTCATTAACATGTTTATTCAATCACTCTTAAATGTCTAGAATTTGATAGTATTCACATAAATTGGTAGTGTTTGATGGCAAATCATAGATGAAAATCATATTACGGTTACTCCATGACTACATAACATTGGGAAGAGGGGACAAATTAAGAGTACAAGCAAAGGAGGAGTTTACTGAACAAATAATTTAAAGTTTAGTCAGCTTGGTTGAGGGAATAATTAAGGTGCAATGATAAGGAAAAGGATGAGGTTCAGCTGTTATCATTACGTATTAGTATGGTGGGCCAAAGTTCTATATTAATTTCTAGATCATTGAATCTCCTCATCCTTGAGCGATTTTAGTTTTCTTGGTTCAGTGAAGTATAGTTTTTGGTCTGTTCACTTCATCTCATTTCTTGTCTGATTATTTTAGCCCATGGGAGAGAGGAGATCATCATATAGGAAAATAAAAGAAAAGAAAAAGCAGGGGTTGTTATTTTTTTCTTTTTTTTATCCCTTCACTAGGAACTTCTCTAAGTGAAACATCATCACTTATTATGACCTATGCATTTCATATTGTGTTATATGATATGAACATTCACTCTAGAATCTCTGTGCTGCAGTTCCCTGTGGTGAATTCTTTGGGCAATCACTTGATAAGGAATCAAATATTTGTGGGTCTTCTTTGATATATGATATACCGAACAAGCAGGGAGAAGGATTGGAACTTTGGGGAGGTCATTTAGAAGAAGGTCCAACAATTATTTATGCACCTACCAGAAAAGAAACATTAAGCATTGCTAAGTTTCTTTGCAAGTTTGGTGTGAGGGCTGCAGCTTATAATGCAAAGGTGACTTTTGTTGTTCTTTTAATTGGGGACATATCCTTCTTTATTTTGTCCATTTTGGTAACGAGTTCAAACTCTCTTCCTATTAAACAAACAATCTACTCTTATTAGGTTTCTTGTAGCCCTGTTTCCAAAATTTATGGAGTCTTTTTCTCATTTATGATACAAGTGAATACTGCAAAGGCTTTATTAAGCAAGGATTATTAACTTTCTTGAATTGATATTCGGTGCTGGGACAATAGAATTAAAGCTTTAACTTCTATATTTTAAGTTTCAACCTCTGTATGCAAATTGTTTATTATGATGATAACACTATCTCAGAAAGGGCAGTGGTGAGTTTGTGATCGCTGTCATGCTTACAGTTCTCTTGTACCATTTTGAGATCCTCCTTTTCTGCTAGCTATCCAAGTGACTGAAGGTTTTTATTTTCTCTAGTTGCCAAAAGTGCAGCTGAGGCAGGTGCACATGGATTTTCATGAAAATGCCTTAGAGGTATGGGCTCTTAAAATTTTATGATTAGCTGTAGCTTGTATTTGCTTTGTTCTTCTCTTGACATATGCTTTATCCAACATTCTACTGGAAAAGTAAAGTGTGTTAAAGACAAATACCAGTTAGTTTTAGTTTCGATGTTTTTGCTGTGTCAAAGAGCCATTTTTTCATACTCAATGGGTTATCAGCTGTGAGGTTACCGCATAAGGAGAAAATATACTGCCAACTTCCTGCCCCACCTCTTCTATATTTTTTGCGGCCTATCCTTGAACCTGTTTGTAAACACCCAGTATGTAAATTAAGACATATAAGAATATTAGTTAAATAAGTATAAATATATAAGTATATAAAAGAATTTAAGACTGCGTTCAGATAGATGGATAGAGATATATCCATCTTCAGCACTCAGCACTTCCAAAGTGAAAATCGACTGAGAGCTTGGCTACCAAGTTTCAGAATTCAGCTTTGATCGACTGGCAGTTCCAAGTTGACTTTAGGCTGACCAATAACCACTTATGGTTGACTGACAATTGGATAGTCGGCTGTCGGGTTGACTGGGAGAAACCAGCGACTATAAGTGGTTGACACTACCACTGATAGTCAACTGCTGAGAACCAGAAACTTGATTACTTCGACTGCCATACTGACAGTTGACTCTCAGCTCAGATTTCTGGTTTCTAGGATTTTTAGGGATTACTAAATGCTTAGATAATTTTGTAGATTGTTTGATAAACATCTCCAGTTTTCTTAAACTTCAAAACATTAAATTAGCGGTCCTTAAATCATTTATAAATGCAAGTTGGCCCAACCTGACTAAGCCAACCAACCTCTGATTTTTTATTTTACTAGGTATAAGGTTTGCCCTCGGATTTTTTTTTTTAATTATCCCTCATTGAAGGTAATCCAAAAGGGGAAGAACCCAATTGTCTGCACAATCCTTTTCCTCAATTGCAGAGGATAAGCCAAATAGGAAAGCTCCTAACCTGATTGCTCCTTGAACCAAATTGGAAGCCAAATGCAAGAAGCCTCAACTTGAAAGTCTTAGAACTCAACTGGGTTATATTTTTGTTGAAATAATCGCACAACTCCCTCCTAAGACACTCGCACTTACAAAAGACCTACCCACAGAATCTCTCAAACCCTTACAGCAACAAGAATTAATGAAACACAGAAAGAATGGACACAAAATAGAAAACAAGAACACCAACACATTTATCCTGGTTCGGTCTTTTAAAGAAGACCTACATGCAGACTGCCCGAGGCACTTATCTTCACTATCTTGATGAAAACTCAAGGATAACATGCACTACAACTCTTAACAGCCTTATACCCAGAACTGTGAAGAGTTTCCCAACCCGAGATTGCAAAGATATCCCCTCTTAACTCTCAAGTTTTCCCTTGCGCATACTCCTCTCACCTTCTCACCACAAGACAGATTAGAATACACCTTAAAGCCTCTCACCCGTCCTCTATTTATACACCATAGAGGCGGTAAACAGAAACTAACTAAGAAACCGGTAGTTACACCCAACTAACCGGACTATACTACTATTTAAACCTTCTAGAAACAATCCTTCTAGAATAACACAAGTGATATACAAATGCTAACAAAAAAAAAACCCCTCTCCCAAGACAAAAGCTAATCTAATACAAGTGATTACAACAATTTTAATAATACTTTATTAAAGTAATACTATTAAAAAATAACTCAAGGATTGATAGTTGTTACTTTTTTGTTGTTTGTCTAGCCCATTTTCTTTTGAAATCTAGTATTCAAGCTTGTAGCATGTCTTCTAAAATCTGAATGATCCTCAATGACTTGTCAATAATAGATAAAAATATATAAATGAGAGGAACATGGGAATGAACCAATCACATGATGTTTTTAGTTGTATAACTTTAGCATTGCTTTCCAGAAAGAACTTCTCTAGTAGTTTTTAGCTTCAAACACAAAAACATATCAAGCCTTCACTTGACCAACTATGTGGGGTTAATTTTTATCTTCATGCAACTTTATTTCTCAACTCTGGTTCTTTTTCACTAAGTGTGTGGTCCCAATGTCAAACCTTCAGGTTGTTGTTGCAACAATTGCTTTTGGAATGGGGATTGACAAGTTAAATGTCCGAAGAATCATTCATTATGGTTGGCCACAGGTTTTTTTCTTGTATTTGATATCTTGGCTTTACATTATTGTTTTGGATTGTCTAGGTCCATTTACTGTTTTATTGACCTAATAACTTCCCAAAGAGCTTATTGTTATCATATTTTGAACATGCATAAATTTCATCACTAAATTTGCTCACCTCATTTAGCATTGCATTTTGACATCCTACAATATTTCTTTTTTTTTTTAATTATTTTTTTTGTAATATGTTGCAAATTTGTTGTAACATTGAGTCTGTTTATAGAGCTTGGAGGCTTATTATCAAGAAGCTGGTCGAGCTGGACGGGATGGGAAATTAGCACATTGCAGTAAGTTCATTCTATTCTTTGTTAAATAATATTGCAATGAATTTTCTATAGCTGGTAATGATCACTCTACCCCAACAAAAATATTATCCAAAGAACTGGTAACTGGAAGTCAAAAATCCTTTCATCTGTCTTTATTTCAAAAAGATGTCTTTATTCTGCCAAGCAGTAATCTTGTACTTGATATGTATTGAATCTTTTTTGCTTTTGTCAACATAGTTCTATATGCGGACCTGTCAAGAATACCATCACTTTTGCCAAGCCAAAGAAGTAAAGAGCAGACAGAACATGCTTACAAGATGTTATCTGATTGCTTTAGGTTTGTGTCAACTATTTGGCAATGTCTTTTCATGCTTTAGCATGTTGTACTTCATTGTTTATTTTAACTTTTCTTTTTCTTTTTATTTCTTGATGATGCCATGCAGATATGGCATGAATACCTCAAGTTGTCGTGCCAAAACCCTTGTAGAGTACTTTGGAGAGACGTTTAGCAATGAAATTTGCAAAATGTATGTAGTTCTTCTTTCTTCTGATCCTATGCTTGGGTAGCTGCTGATATAGGCTTCTGTGGTATTTGTACTTTCTGATATGTTATAGATTGCTATCTCAAGGACTCAGCTCTACAATCATAGGTCATGAATTATAGGCCCTGAAATGTCAGAAAAACTCAATTAAATGGTATAATTATATGTTATTGATATCATTCTTTTTTCCTTGTTTTATATATATATATATATATATAGGCAGTCAAGTTAAAAATCCATGTACACCCATCATTAAGCCCTATATTTTTATGTTAACATATCTTTTAAGTCAAGATGTCAGTTGAAATGCACAACATTAGTGGAGTGATGATTGCTAAACTCTCTTATAATTATTGAATTTCAATTATTTTCTACCTGCATCTGCCCCAAAGAAAAATTTCCTACTACAGCTTCTTCCTTGCAGGTGTGATGTTTGCGTAAATGGTCCTCCTAAAATGCTGAATTTGAAAGCTGAGGCAGATGTTTTTATGCATGTTATTGCTGCTCATTATGTGAGTACAACTGACATCTATTTGATTTTATCTTTTGTGTATATAATAACTTTTTGTCTTCTTTGATTCTTAACATTTTGTCTCATAGGTCTCTTAATGAGTTTAAGTTTTTTAGATTTATAAAATACTAGTTTTAGTAGTTAATCTTTCTAGAGACTATTTTTGTCACACCCCCCTCTAGGGCTTGTAACTGGTCCCCTAAGCCAAGACTTAAATTCACGAAGCCTGAAATTCACTTATTTGATTTCATTGAAAATCTCCTATCTTACAATGGAAATAAACTGAAGTAGGAACCACTAGCATTCTTAAAGTTTACATAACTTAAACCACTAACAATAACTAAAAATTAAACTATCCCAAATTGAGCTCACTGACAATCACCCGATCCAACTCCATGTCTAGCCTAACTAATCCTTCTCACCTGAAAAATATGTTAGGGAAAGTGGTGTGCTTAAAGCCCATTGAAGGTTACCCCACATAATAGATCAATATTTAAAATAAAGAATTTCATAGGCATACAATAAAATCATATTTCTATTCCAAATCTTCACCAATATTCCCCATGCTATAATGTGTTTCACTGATAAAATCACACATGGTGTAGCCAACAATTTCCGCAATGTATAAAACATTATTTATTCAAGGGAACCATAATATTCATTAATTAATTCAAACCTCAATAAATATCTCAATAGGTAGTATAGTGCTGGATCCAATCAATGTACAAGGGGCCCTAGGAATTTCCTTGGGATCTACCTCCATGTACTTGGTGGAGCGTGATTAGAATAATCAAACCATTGCCTCATTGAGAAACTAAAATTCCCATGGAACTGTATATATAGCTGAATTTCAGCTGGCAAAGTAACCCCTGAACTTCCCTAATGGTTCCACAATAGTTTATAACAACATGCTAACACCATCGATAATCTTTTCAAAACGATTTGAAAAATCCCTGTTCTCAATTTGTTTCCAAATCAGCAGTTCGTGTATATCAAGTAGCAGAATTGAGAAATCAAAATAATTTTTCAACATGCATGGGATGAGGAATTAGATTGTTCCCAATTCTCTAATAAATCCTAATCCTCATCAAATTCTCTTCCAGTAATTATTTTGATGAGGATTACTGGAAGAGAATTATTAGAATCTGAACCCAATCCCCCAATTTCTTTGAAATTATGATAAAATTATCATAATCTACAATGGTTTTAGAAACCCTATTTCCTCTTGGATTTATCTCTTTCTAAAAATTCAGGTCTTACAATTTTGTTTTACCTCCTTAAGATTTATGTTTTAGTTGGTTGGCGGAGGATTACCATCCCTTGAAAAGGAGTGTGGGTATCCACCACACCTTTCTAAGGTTTCTTTTTTTGTTTGGTGGTGGTGCATGGTAAGACTCAATATTGATTAGGAAAAACTGATTCATGTTTAATTGCTGCTCCATGTATAAAGAACTGGTATTAGTTAATGACTACCATTGTTTTCTGAATAGAAATTTGTGCCAATTACATCTATGATGCTGGTACTGGAAGGGTGTTCCAAGGATCCTTCTTTGACACAGAGGAGGATTCGAGTGTGAAATGTGAAGGAAAAACATGGTTTTTGATGCCTCACGTTTTAATGAGAATTGCAACCAGAAAGCCATTTGATGGAAGTGAAGAGCCTCTTTTTAAATTAGAAGCAGATGTGCATGTGGGTATCTTTTCTATAGTTGATTATTGGGTGGAGTTACTAAAAGCATTGTTGGACTTTCATGGAGTTCAATGTTAACCTTTGATGTATAGAGGATATTTCTTTGACAAATTGATCCTGTTCCATTCACCAAAGTACTGCCTTGTCCACAGTTCTAAATATTTATCTTTAACTTGGAAAAAAAAAGAAGAGTTTTGATCTAAACCCTCTAATTTCATAGAATTAATTGCCAGAGATGTCAGGGAAACTACATTCTTTCTAAACTCTTTCCTCCTGAAAATCAAGAAACAGAAAGTATAGTCACATTTTGCAATGCTCTGAAATTAATTGTGTAAATGTTTGCTAAAGCTTATAGATAGTTGGGGAATCCAACCATGAATTGATACTTGCAAGATTTGCTGTTCTTGATAACTTTTTTGTTCCAATTTATCCTTTTCTCTTCTTAGTGAAGTTTTGCAGTTTCTGATTTTAACATAGATCTGATGCCAAGTGCCATTTCTATAATTGGAAGTTCATGTTGAATTTCAGGGCCAAGTCAGTTCTGGAGGAAGTTCATATGACAATGTGATATCAGTTGGTAACAAACAGGGGAGACAATTGAAGCCAAACATTAGGATGTTTGTTACTAAAATAAGGGAACAGGTAGCTTCTGGATATGATTGAACACTCTCATCAACACGCACTATATCAGTATTTCTATGTACACATATTTGCAAGTACATACTACTATCTGTGTATGTGTATAGAAACAAATGCTTGCATCTATTAGATACTTGTATATGTCATGACTTATGTATGTTATACACTTACCATAAAAGAAGAGATTTTCTTTGTTTCTCAACCATTAATGAAAGCAAGTCATCCAAACATATTTGATCCATCATGAAATACTGATAACTTGGAAGGGAAAGGTAAATCCTTCTGAAAACTCTTGGACACATCAGATGTTTGCAAAACTCTTGGCCTCTACAAATGGATTCCTTAGACAATGGCCAATTTGTTTTTTGTTTTTGTTTTCAAAATTTTGAAATGAAAACAAAAATTAGTGTTTGTTTACCTATTTTCATTTAAAAAATTCAAGATTTTTGGAAACTCCAGAAAAGATAAGACACACCCCAGAAGGCGTTTCCCTTTTTATTTCAATTCATTGCATTTTCTTTTCTCCCCTCACCCCCATTTCCTTCAAATGCCTCCCCCCCCCCCCCCCCAAACCCTCCCAAAAGAAAAACAAAATTTCCTTCCCTTATTTGATCAACACCTTGCAACGCATCCTCTTCTTCTGTATTTATTTGTTTCTTCTCTACCCTTCCATATCTTTCCTCTTGTTCATCTCTTTGCTTCTCTCTTCTTTTCTTATTATTACATGATTATACATAATAAGGTTGGAATGACGCTTCTTGAAGATAAGATGCAAGAGACTTGACTAAGATGGTTTGGACATGTGAGAAAAAGACTGAGGGACACACCTCTTAGGTGAGTGGATGAGATAGAGGAGGTTTGTATCACATGAGGGAGAGTAAGTCCTAAGAAAACTTGGTGAGAAATCTATAAAACATATGATATAATGGTCTTACAGATGATATGGCCATGGATAGAGGCTAGAGGTCTAGAATTTTTGTTGCTGGCCACACCTAGTGAGATTAGGGTTTGTGATTATTGTTAAAGAGATGTTATAAATATTGCTCAAGGTATGTTCAGAAGTAGGTCAGATTAATTCATGGCAAATTTGATAGTTTAGGTAAAGATCTCAATCCATAGATGTATTTATGATTTAATGAGGTCAATTTGCATGATCTAATGTACTTTATCTACAATAAACTAATGTGTGTAATTTTATGTGCTGAATTATGTTGTCACACAGGACCTAAGTTACTGTCCATGTGTGTTGTGACCATGGCCAGGCCCAAGGTTGCCTGATGCTGGACAGTAGATAGATTGCAGAAAATTGAAGAGGAAGATAAGATATTGCAGGGAGAAGGAGAAAAAAATGAAGAGGAAGTTCAGAAGAAGACCCAAAAGCGATAGAGAGAGGAGGAGAGAAATCTCTGGGAGAGGAAATCATCAAATATGAAATCAATATCAATCAAAAGCATAATCTTTAATTACATCATAAGCCTATTTTATTGGTTGAAATCCCAACTAAAAGATTATCACCTTAGTTATAATTATCTCAACAAAATAAATAAAAGATAAAATCTAAAAATCTGAAATCCAAAATTCGAATATAACCTGAATCCTAATATCAAAACATTAAAATTTAATAATCCTAATTCCATTTCCTTATCAGTGCCTGAAGGGGCATGCTCCTCCTCAGCTCCCTCCTACTTCACCCCCTCCCCTAAATCCTAACTCCACTGCCCTCCTCCTCCTTCTACTCAAAAGAACCTCATTCCAAAAAATGTGATTGTTTAGTGCATTAATTTAGTTATTACATCTACAATGATGTAAAATTTACTGTTTTATGTAAATATTAGGAGAACTAAATTTTGAGAAAAGATCTTGCAAAATACGATGAAGGGAAAAGACTTATTTTTCAAACAGTCCCTTTGTTGAAAGTTCTTTTATGATTCAAATAATGTACAGGTAACCATCTTTTAGAAAATTGCAGTTAGTATGATTTGTGCAATAAAAACTATTCTGAGATTTTCTTAAGTGACTCTTGATTTCCATAAAATAATCTGATTTTTTTTTATATGGAATGATGATCCAATAGGTTAAACTTTTGAAACAGTTAAATCAAGTATTAAATTTTTTTATTTATGATTATTAGGTTCTACCCCAATTTTTTATCTTGATTATTTAGACCAAGCATTAACCTTTTAAATTTGTTTTAGATTTTTAGTTTTCTCTTAGCATAAATGTTTATACGTTATTTGCCCCCCTCAGCCAAGTTTCTGGCTGTCACTTTTGCTGAGAATGCTAAGGACAACCCTGAAACAATCCCCAAACAATAATTTTTCATGTGAATGAGCATATGCACTTCATTCACAGTTCTGGATGCAGGAACCATAATCAAATCTGGAATCAAAAGACTTGGGTCTTCATTTTCCCAGCAACCAGTAATTTTGTAGCTAATCGTAATGGAATCTTCTTAATGTGTTTTCTTGTTGATGGATATGTCCAATATATTATCATTTCCATCTTATCTATTCTGATATTTGAAGGAGGAAGCTTTGCCTTCTGCTTCGGTTTTTCTTAACGATTTTTCATGTGATGGTGATGTATGCAGTTTCAAAAATTTCTAGCAAGTGATGTGCTATGGTGGCGAGGCTTTTCTCGTATTTTAGAAGATAAAGGGTTTATTAGAGAGGCTGATGACATGGTATGAACTCAAAACATTGATTGGTAAAACTGTTATTTCTGACTACCTATTGTAGTTCAAATATTCATGTTAATATTTAGTTGTTATATTTAGTCATCATGTTTACCAATTGCAGCTTGTTACTTCCTAATGAGACTCGTTATGGTTAAAATTTTATCTATCAACTGTTGGTCAATTCCATGAGTTGGTTCAGTTTTTTGCACTATAATAAACCTTGTTTTCTGGCATCCAGATAGCATAAGACTGTTTTTCAGTCTTCTTGGCCTGTGATAAGCATAAATTATTCGTACTTGAGTATTTTTTTTAAATTGTTAATGTGAGAATTATAAAAACTTTGCATGTGAATTCCAATGTATAAGCCAGTCCAAAGCTCAAATAAATGAGGGTTGCATTAGGTAGCTGACAGCTAGCATAAAATGTGTTGGACCAAACAACACAAATTCTAGACAAATGACTAGAAGAAGATAGAGACAACCTTGGTGGGAGACTCTTAGGTATGATATAAATTATAAGGGGTTTTTTATAGAAGATAAGGCCATAGATAGAAATGATTGGAGAGTTAGAATTCATGTAACCAACCCCACACAGTGGGATTAAGGCTTGATATGTTGTAATGTGAGAATTAGAAACATTAGGGGTGACAGGAAATGCTGTATCACAGTAATTACCTGAGAAGGGTATCTATTTGTGTTTTCAGCACACAGCCATTTCAGTATTGCTTATCCTGAGAGAGTGGAGACTTCCACGGTTGCACTAGTCTAAATCCATAGTTTGTCTTTCCCGGTTAGACTCTGATCTGGCATTCTACACCATTGTGCATGCTAGGAACTTTGGAGATGAACTGCTGAATTTAGGGTTTCATGTTGCTAATTTTTGTGCAACCTGCAAGATTGCTCTGAAAAAGGGATCATAAAATCATTTGGCTTGTTACCAGTGGGAGCATCCAACAGAGGCATTTTATGCCTTCTAGCGAGTCAAAACAGGGTCTTTTATATCCCATGTTCTTAAATTTTGGAGTCTTACAAGCATCATAACCCTTAAAACTAAAGAATGTTAACTGCATATGCTAACACATTTAACTTGTGAAAATCATCACATAATATTGGGCCCAAACTCTAAAGCCTCAATATCAGTTGTTCCAAGTAGGGCCTCGTTGTGAAATCTGACCATTTCCAAGATTTCCACTTCAAATTTGTTCTGTGTTGGTGCTCTGTTTTTTTTTTCCCCCCAAATTTGAATGTTATAGCCTGCTGACTAAAAGAGCACTAGGGAAAGTTTTTTATAACTCAAGAAGTGCATTTTTTATCTTCCAAGGGAAACTAACATCTTTTCCCGCTTCATCAATTGAAGTTTTCTTATATTTATGTGCATGGAATGAAGATGCTTAGATTCCGTTGTTTAATAAGAGTGGCCTTGGTTCTTACCATGAACTTATATTGGAAGCTCTTCTTGCATGCCTTGTGATCATTAGCTATGTTGCACCGAAACTTCTTGGAGGAGCCGTTTCCCCGTTTTTAAAATGTTTTTCGTTCCTGTTTCGGACTCTATTTATGTCTATTTTTTTAGAAGAATGTCCATTTTCGTTTCGTATTTGAAACATTTTCCGTTTCCGTATAACATAGATCATTAGTATTAACGGCCACTATTCTCTAATCAATTGGCTTCACTCTGCTTTATAGATCCGCGTCCAGATAAAATTCCCGGAGCCAACCCAACAAGGATTGGAATTTTTGCAGGGCAAGGGCGAACAACCCTTCTATGTGTATCCCGAAGCAGATATGCTGCTCTCACAGAGAAATGACAAACCTTATTCCAGCTTCTCAGAATGGGGGAAAGGCTGGGCTGATCCTGACATTCGTCGTCAGCGCTTACAGAATATAAAAGGGAGAAGAAATCCACGCAAGAGAAAGTCGAGAAAATTTAATCGCGATCTGAGAACCGTCAGAGGACGGTTGACCGCAAAGCTCTCCAAATAAAATCAACAGAACTTGGCCATGAAACCCTCCAAACTTAATACATTCATGGTTGCCACTGTAACTGAGTTTAAGTTTATGTCGTTGGTGGCATGCTTGTGCCTTGCGGAGGCTTTTGGCTATATGGTATTATGGCCTAATTGTGAGTAGTGAGTACTATAATAAGCAATGGATGTTGGATGAGGATGACTCATGATCTTCAATGGGTAAAGTACTCGTTTATATATTAGTTTTATTTCGTTTTCATATATGGTTCAATTTATAGAAATGCGAATTATATATATATATATATATATTCATGGATGGATTCAAGGATGAATTTTAGGGAGAATTACTCCCAAATCCATCAACGATTTTAGCTTTCTCTCTCCTTCTAAATAGTCCAAATCTTATGAAGAATTTGAGGGAGGGCTGAGGCTGGCATGGGTTGCAGTCCATGCCTGCCCCCTAGATCTGTCTCTACATATATTTCTTGTTCTCGCATTTGTTTTATTATAAATTTGAGTAATTTAAGATTTGACGATAAATTTTAAAAAAAATATTTTTTATATTATTAGGTTGAATCGAGATGATAATTGTACTTATTTTTAATTTTGGATTTTGAATAAGATTTAATTAATTTAATTAATTTTAGTTAGTTAATTCTATTAAAATTTCGATTTAGTTCTGTTTTTTTTTCTTTTTTTTTTTTTATAGATAAGTGTTTTTATTTTATTTATCTATTTGTATATAGAACCCGGGAATAGGACGTTGGGTTGGGCCTAAACATTCGGCCCATTCCACGGGCATTGGCCCGCCCAACAAATTAAATTCCAGAAGACAGCACAGCACAGCACCGCTCAACGGCACGGAAACGAGGGAGAGGTTTTGTTAGGGCTTTTCGTTTCGTTGATAGCTGACACCTCCCAGAATTACATACAGTCCAGTGCAAGCATCAAGCATGCGATATCTCTTGGTATTCTTCTCCTCCTCTTTGCCTTCAATTGCGATCCAATTTTCCTGCACTTCTCCGTTTGGTTCTCGGGAAAAGAAAAAGATAAAAGTTTTAGCGCAAGGGACGAATGTACTATTGCCATCAATTACTATCAACTACGAACCCGTGCATGCATTGAACGTGATGGATCGCGCTAGATCAATTTATCATTACTAATTTTCACGATTACTCGCAGGGTAAGGTTTCAATCTCCGGCAAACACTCCCTCGTACGTTTAGCGGCTTTGGCTGCCGCTGGATCGGGGTTGCTCTACACAAACAATGCTAACACGGATTCAAGTGAGGTCTTAATTTTCTTTCTCTACCTTCTCTCGGTTAAGCAGAATGTTAAAATCCAAGGTTTGGTTTTGGTGAGCTAAATTAATTGCAGGAACATCAATACTAGTTTCAGTTCCTTCGCCATTGCGCGAATCCTTATCGTGGCCGTGGAGAAACTTGCAAGAGATTATAGCCCGTCCTTCATCCGTGTCTTTGGATTTTATACAACATGGTCTGTCATTTTTATCATGACTAACTTATTTTTCTTTTCAAATTACGAGTATAGCATTTTTCTCTCCTTACAGTTTATAAATCATGCTATGTAATTGTAGGAAATCTTCCATTATTTTTTTCTAGAACTGGCTCAGTGCCGTCGGCAGATTTAAGCAAGGAAGTACCAGGGGAGGTTGGAGATGGGCAAAAAACTTGTCCTGGATGTTTGGGTAGAGACACCATTGCAAATGCCGCTGCAAGGGTTGGTCCTGCTGTTGTCAATCTATCAGTTCCTCAAAGTAATCATGGATTTTTATTTTCTGTATTGAGGTATTTTGCTGAGACATTGAGTTTTGAGATTTTTTTTTTTTTTGGGGATAAATTTGTAGGTTTTCACGGGCTGACTGTGGGAAAGAGTATTGGTTCTGGAACTATCATTCATTCCGATGGCACCATCTTGACTTGTGCTCATGTGGTTGTTGATTTCCAAGGTTTACAGTCTACATCCAAGGGGAAGGTCAGTGGTCGGGGCTTTTTCACCGCAGCTGACTTAACACAAAAAATATTAGGTCCATATCGGATAGTCCTCTTTAATGTTTACAAAATAGCCATACCAATTTAAGGTTGAGTTAGATGTGAAACTGTAGTATTTGATGGGGATGCAAAAGTTGGATTTTGAAAAATCTCGTATATACAATGATGGGCAAGTCCCCCGCCCACACACACACACACATTAAATATAGAACTACAGAATATCTATTTAAACATGCAAAACTCCAATTTGTGATGCCATTAACTGGCAGCAACCATCTTATTAAATTTGTTATCATTGCTTTTGAATGTCTGTGAACCGAGGCTCCAAATTTTGTTTGTGGTAGTCACTGGACAATGGCACAAAAATCTCGTATATACAATGATGGGCTAGTCCCCCCCACCCACATAAATATAGAACTACAAAATATCTATTTAAACATACAAAACTCCAATTTGTGATGCCATTAACTAGAGACAGCAACCAGCTTATTAAATTTGTTGTCATTGCTTTTGAATGTCTGAAATGATGATCCAAATTGTCTGTGGTAGTCACTGGACAATGGCATAAATTTGATGGTGCATGTGCAGAACCCCCCCCAAAAAAAAAAATGGTATTCCTGTGTTATAATATTTGTGATCATGTGGTTTCTTCTAGGATTGAGAAAAAACTGCAAATAGTTTATCGCTGGTGCTTCACATCTTAACCTTTTAATGTTCAGCACAAAACTTATATTTAAGAGAAAGAGCTTTGAAGTTCAAGTTCATTTTGTTAATTTTCTTCACTTTATCGTGTCATTTCTGGTAACATGTGAATAAGCCTTATCTTTGTGTAAGACTAGTAGTATATCAATAAGGCAACAAGAAGTATAACCAATGTACAAAAGAAGAGAATGAAAACAGAGCTTCTAAACTCTTTATATCAAGAAAAATATAACTCTTGACAGAATCCTGGATTAGGTGTATGATTGGTCAAAGCTAATTGAAAAAACTGCAGAGACCAAATAGTGAGTCTAGTTATGCTGGACTGTTTACTAGACTCAGAAGTGTTTATGGCCAGATGTATTACACACTATTGGTCTGTAATAGTGTGTAATACAGATTCACAGATTCACTGGCCAGGTGTTTCTTTCTCTATTCCCTACCATCTGCTGACATTGGGATCAGATTCACCTGTCTTAAATGCATCTATCATTTTCTAATGCTGGTTTTGGCCTATAATAAACTGCTTAATTATTTATGTTCTTTAGTGAAAACATGCAAATAGAGATTTGGATTGAATTGAATTGTCATATTACAGGTTGATGTTACATTGCAAGATGGTCGGACTTTTGAGGGTACGGTGCTGAATGCTGATTTACATTCTGATATTGCTATTGTAAAGATCAATTCCAAAACTCCACTTCCAATGGCAAAACTTGGCTCTTCAAGTAAGCTTCGCCCAGGGGATTGGGTTGTAGCTGTGGGTTGTCCTCTTTCCCTCCAAAATACAGTTACAGCTGGTATAGTAAGGTGTGATATATAAAATGTGTCTCAAAATTTGCTTCTGATTTGCCAATTCTTTGAGGTCAAACTTTTTTCTGTGTCTATATGCAGCTTTCACAGAGAAGTAAATCTGTTGAAGTTTGTCAATTATTTGTGAATGGTTACAATTTATGGGTACATTACTATTTTGTTATAATTAAATGTGAAATATTACTGACTGGTGGGTGCCACTTTTGTCCCTACCTTTTACTCTAGTTGTGTCGATCGGAAAAGCAGTGATTTGGGTCTTGGAGGAATGCGGAGGGAGTATCTCCAAACAGATTGTGCAATCAATGTTGTAAGATACATCCTTACATTTTTTTCTAGGTTTTGTCCTTTTCTTTGCCCATATTTTCTTACTTTTCTTTTCCTTTACCTTTTCCTTTTGCTGGCAATTTGAAAGGGGAGGGAATATATGTTTACATGGGGTTCCATATAGTTGCATGGATGTTTAGCTACACTAAGATAATTAGGATCTTGAGATGTTTGATCTGTGTACTTTCAGGTACCAAAGGGATAGTGAACCTTTCCTTCTTTAATATCTGCTGCATGAATCAAGTCTAGCATTTAGGAGACTTTGTGTGATGAAAAGTTTTTTAAGCACAGGTTAAGGATAGAATTGACACCCATTTGTGCATCTAAAAATTATTTCAGGGTTTTAATGGTACTTATTCTTTCACTATATTGTAGTAAGACTAGCACTGATGGATGTGTAAAATGCTGCACAAGACAGTTTGTTTTGCTTAATTATGCTCGGTATTCTTGTTTAAGAACTATCATTGCTTGTCAGTATTGCTGCAGAGGTTTATTGATTAATTCATTTTAATTTTGGCTATAGGGTAATTCTGGTGGACCTCTTGTTAATATTGATGGTGAGGTTGTTGGTTTGAACATAATGAAAGTATTGGCAGCTGATGGATTGAGCTTTGCTGTACCAATTGATTCAGTTTCTACCATCATAGAGCATTTCAAGAAAAGTGGGTATGTTTTGTAGTTTATATGTAATTAGTTGAAGTATTGAATTATATTACTTCCTGCATAACTTTACTCCTAGATTGGGAATTGTTTCCTTCCTCTGACTTTCATGTGTACAAGCGCACAGACACAAATCATTCTGTTCAAGTTTGAAGTTTGTGGGAAGTGTTTCCTTCCTCTGTCTTTAATATTAGTGATTTTTTTCACTGATTACACACACTTCCTTTATCTCGTGTATAAGCATGCATGTTGAGGACACACATAAGTATTAGTTTATTTGGGCTATGCATCTATTAACCCTATTAACCATGTAATCCAATTAAAATTGGAAAAACCATAAAGTAGCTCAGATTTCTTGGATGTAATCCAATTGTTATTGAAAGAACAATATCTCCTTCATAAGTTCTAACTGTCATGACAGTCTTGTTGTGCCCAATCTGTGCTGCCTTAGTTGTCCCAAATGACTCTTGAGACACTAAGTCAGACTAACCTTGGAAGCGTTGAATCAAAAGATAAGAACCTTGCACTCTCATGACAAGAGAACAAGAGAAAGAACATGAAAGGTTCCCGAGGGTGTGGGAGAAAGTTAATCCATTTTTTATTAAGGCACAAGCTTGGGCACGATGTTCTTTTCAACCTTTCTTCCAACCTGTCATGAACCTAGGGTTCATAACAGGCTGAAATTGGCATTCGGAGGGATCCGAGAGGCTTAGGATTAAAAACAGAAAGTTTAGAGGGATATTTGGACAGAAATGGGGGAAAGATGTAGAGAGAAATGAGGGAGAGAAGTAGAGAGAAAATGAGAGGGAGAATTGCAGAGAATTGTGGAGAGGGAATCAGATTTTCATTCATTCAATTCAAGCATATCCTCTCCTATTACAATTGGCCTTTTTATAGGCATAGTAGCTAGTTAAGTAATTTCTAACAGCATCCTAACAGCACCCATGTGCTCTAACTACTTGTAAAAATATCCTAACAAGCCATTGCAATCTTATTACAATGATGCCCTTCTATTATTCCTTGGGTCATGACACAACTGCCCCTCCTCAATTAGGGGGGGTCCCTTGGCCTATTTATGGGCAGGTCCCACCAACTTACAAGGAAAAATATCAAGAAACCTAAAAAAATGGACAACTGGTGCCAACTGGCATGTGGCAGGCCTCAGCCGCATGCGCTATAGTGTTGCACACACCTCGTGCCCTCAACAAGCTTCACTAGAGGCTGGGGGTGCTTCTGGAAGCTTCATGTGCGGCCTGGGCCCTTCTCAAAGATGCACTCGTGCAGCAGGGGCTTTGCGAAGCTTCTAGATGCACACCCGAGCAACCCTGCGTGCTGCTGCCTTGCTCGTGCTGCTGATGCTTCCAGATGCTCCCGCAATCCTTCGCTCATTGCTTTGTGGCTTCCCCTCTCCCCGGGGAATGGTCATAGGTGCCAATCTTGGACTAAAATTTGGTGGTCCATGACGTTTAACACATTTTTTGTGCTATGATTCATGGTTTTAGTGACTTGTGTATGAGTAAATTTGGACTTCCTTTTCTCTAAATTCCTCCATAAGACTTCTCTAGGGAAGTCTACAATAAGCTCTTCTAAATCTATAGACACTATACTTTTATCCTTTTCTTTGTCTCTAGACCTTTACATGAAATCAAATTGATTTTCAAACACCTTGGTTTCTCTTCTTAACATTTGCTCGATCACCTTCTTCCAAAGTTTCATAGCGTGGATCATTAGGATAGCCCTTCGTAATTTCAACATTGATGATCTCTTTTTATTTTTATAAATAGGCATTAGAGCGCTCTTTCTCCATTCCTCATGCTTCCTCTTCCAGTATAATTTATTCATCATAGCTATGCAGTTAATGACTATGTATAGGTGTTATTTTCCTTGTTAGGTCTATAGTTTTGTACTTAGGCAGCTCGTGTTTATCTTTAATGTTTTGATGTCACTTTGTGTGTATTGTCACATGTAATATTTATATAAACTGGTTGTATAAAACATGCCTCTGGTAATGTGTAGAAAATGCTTTATTATACTTGCTTAGACCCCATGGTGGCCACAAATCCATTCAAAATGTGAGGAAAGGAACAGTAAAGTTTTGGTCATGATTATTTCTCTACATTAAGAGAAACTAAAGAGGGAGAAACTCAGATAGACATGCTTAATTTACTTGTTTAATTTCTAAATTTCCTAAATTGAATTAGTTCCATATATGATGATCACATTGTATAGAAACATTGAGTTCAAGATGGTGACAATGATTTGATGCAGGAGAGTTGTTCGACCTTGGATTGGGATGAAGATGATTGATCTTAATGATATGATTGTTGCTCAGCTTAAGGAAAAGAATGCTGCATTCCCCAACATTGACAAAGGAGTTCTTGTATCAATGGTATGTCTTTTTGATCTCTGTGTGTGAACCTTAGCATTGCATGAAACCTTATCTTACAAGGAGGGGGCAGTTTGTTTATTTGCTAATATCAGGAGATTGAGTGTTCACTCTCATGCCTGATTTTGGAAATGTGGAAACCAAGGTTCCAAAGATCGACTAGTTTTTAATGTTGCTTCCATTACAGATGTTTGTAGATGTCTTACCAATGTTTGAATGGTACGGAGGAGTTCTTGTACCAATGGTGACAATGGTAATAACATTGTTGGTTTCAAATTCTAATGATGGATAATTTTCTTTTGCTAGATATTCCCAGGATCACCTGCTGATCGTGCTGGGTTCCGCCCAGGTGATGTTGTTGTTCAATTTGAGGGCAGGCCTGTGGGGAGCATTAAAGAGGTATCTTAAAGCCTCTCTCTCACACACATCATCTTGCAAAGAAAAGCAAGAAAATAAAGCAATCTGAACTGAAATACTGGAGATTTATATAGCTCTCTTTAGTCATTACAATCTGTTATTCTGGTGTTAGATTAGAAGTTGGAAATTGTGGGATCTAGTTACATTCTTCCCTTTAAATCTTGGTGTGAATATGATAATCTGTTACTATATGTACTTGTGTTGAACAACATTGAATTGATGGCAGATCATTGAAATAATGGGGGACAAGGTTGGGAAACCCTTGAAGGCTGTTGTGAAAAGAACCAACGACATATCTGAGACATTGACCGTGGTTCCTGAGGAGGCAAATCCAGATATATAATTCACTGTGATTCCTCAGCCAGAAACAACAATTCAAGCCCACCCACCCCCCAGTGAGGTGCCTCAAAGTTATGATGTCTTTTACTAATTTGTAACTCAACTGTAATATTTCCCAACCATTTAGCTTCGCTTTTCTAAAATATTACTTTAATCGTGTCACAATTTTTGTCTAAATATAAAAGAGGTCAGGAGGATGAGATTTGGGTTACTCTGTATGCACTTTATTTACCAAGTCCTTCACAATGTGGCCTAACCCCCCGGGGAGATGAGCATATCGGATATAGATTGGAATCACAATATTTGGCTCTCTCGAGTGGTTTGACTTGGAGGTCTTGGGCCCTCATGTTAATAAATAAACCACCAATTGTTAAGACTGAGTGGTGTTTCAATTACTTACACTTACTTATTAAAGTGTTTTATTTATTTATTTTTGCGAATAAATGTTTTATTTCTATTATTTGTCTTTCTTCTTCTACTATATGGATTTGATTGGTTTGCAAAAGTAAAAACTTCAGTAAATAATTTGAAAAATATTATTTCAAAACTTCTTTATTTGACAAAAAAATTGAAATGTTTTTATTCGTTATTGGCAAGATATAATAATAAATCTGTAATTGTGAAAAAGTGTTTGTATCAAGTTTTTTTAATCTTCTGGAGATTTGTAAAATAGAAGACAGTCAAGGGTTCAGAGTGTCTCTTGTGATGGCTTTTTAATGATTAAGTTAGTCTTAAATAAAAAATAGAAAAATATTTATGTAATTTGTATAGAAATTTTTGTGTACCTCGATCGATGAGAATAATCTTTATTTATAGAGATTGAGAATGTCAATCGATAGGACATTCGAGTTTTTTGACATTGTCTATTATAGATTTTTGGATAAATATTATTTAATATATTTTCATCATATCATATTATGAACTTGAAGAATGGTATGAAAAAGTCTTCCAAAGGAACTAGAGAGGCTCTCAAGATAGTTTAAAACTTGAGTTTTAGTCTTAAAAGAAAAAAGAGATAATGTTGTTATAATCAACGATATCTTAATGTAGGCTAATTTGGGGGTCACGTTGTAGTCATCCCAAATTTTTTGGGAGGCGGGGCAACCATTCTCAGGTGACATATTCTTAGTATATTTTGCTCGAGAGTTTGAAGAATGAGCAATTTATATTTATTCTAATTCTAGATCCCTTCGCTGAAAGTAAAATATAATATTTTTCTCACAAAGTTTGAATCCAAGACTTGCATTGCCCAAACTCTTTCCTTGCACGCGGGCGTCCCCAGGCCATCAGTTCTCTCATGATATATATCTACAATAATTAATTTTGAATGATTATAAAATAAAATTAAAAAGTCGAAAATACGTGTATGAATATAGAAAGTCATAGTTGAGATTTTTATCTTTTTGTTTATATATGAAATGCCTCATAATTTTAAATTATTAAAAAATTATGGGATTTTAAAATTACTTATCTGATTAATTTTGTGAGCGAGGAATGTGAATAATTTGAGGATTAGGAGAGTCCCCAAGGGATCTTATGGGGTTGCTCTATCAAGTCTCTGCCTTTCTCTTTTAGTTTTTTTTTTTTTAAACTTTGTCATACTTTTTTTATGGGTTAATTATATCAATAATCACTTAACTTTACATTCTGTTATTATTTGATAACTGAACTTTAAAATATTACTTGTTAGTCACTAATATTTTAAAATCGTTATTATTTAGTCACTAAATTTTAAAATGTTACCTGTTTGTCATTAATATTTCAAAATTGCTTCTCACCTGTCACTTGTTAGTCATTGAACTTTAAGTTCACAAGTGACAGATAAGAAACAATTTTGAAATATTAGCGATTAATAAATAATATTTTAAAGTTCAATGATATAGTAATAAATTTAAAATATCAATGATTAATGGATAATATTTTAAAGTTTAATAATAAAATACAAAAGTGAGTGATTAGTACTGAATTAACCCTTTTTTTTTAACACAATGCATTAAAATTTAGTTCTCACAATATTATTTATTTATATATATATATATATATATAGTACACAGGCAGGCCGTTCAACGCCAGTCACCTGGACGAGTTTACCTCTGAATTTCGATCAAGACGGGAGGGAGAAGAGAGAGAGAGAAAGAGGCAGAGAGCGATTCTGATGAGACAATTCTTAGTAATAACTTGGAATCTCATTTTCTCGATTTCATTGTTTCTTTCTTGCAACAAACAGTTCTCAACAATCAGTTACTCTCTATGTGTGTTTGGTTGTTAAGAATCTGAATCAAATGGAAAGAGAAAAGAGAATAAAGAAAGAGAGAGCCGAACACCACAGTCGTCCTGAGACTGAAAACCGTTCAATTTTCTCTCTTTCCTTCCAGTTTCTTGGCATCAAAACGGTAGTCGTTTCTTTTGCGAATTCAACATTTTGCTCACACTCGATTCTTTCATTTCCTTTCCTTTCGTAGAGACAAGCTCGGTTCTCCGACGCATACTCTCTCCTTCGGCCCCTCTCTCTCGCTGCTGCCGGTTCGGGTGCTTTATATTTGAATCGCGACACAGATGCTAGTGAGCACTCTTTAAGCTTTCCTCGAAATTGCTCAACTGTTTGGTTGCCGAGAACAACCGTGAAAAAATTAGAGAAATTGTGCCTTTTCTTTTGTACTGGTCGTTTTTGACATCTAGTTCCTAAATTGTTACGATTCTCAAACGGAGCTTGTCGACTATCAATTTATCATTCTCGTCAATTCGTTAATTAACTGTTAGTGATGGCTTGAACTATAGAGACAACTGCATCGGTGACAGCTACCGCACCATTGCGGTATTTATTGTTGCTGGAGCGGCCGATTGCGAAGGATTTGATGATACCATGTCGTTCGGTGGTTGATCCGGATTGGTCCAGTTATGGTTCGACATCCCCCTGCTTCTAATTTTTTTTAATCATGTTTTATTTTATTCTCGCCTACATTTTCTTGCATGCTTATGAGTTTACATTGTTTTTAGTTTCTTGATTCCTTTGATTCAAGTGTCTGTCGTAGGAGGTATTGGGTTATTTCTTTCTAGAGTTGGATATGTTGCACCAGAAGGTGTAAACAAGGGTGCTTCTGAGGTCAGTGATGGTTCGAACTCTATTGCCGCAGCAGTTGCTAAGGTTCTTCCGGCCATTGTCCTTATATCAGTTCCCAAGAGTAAGTTTAAAATGTCTTTGAAATTTCCTATCTGAGCAAATGATGTAAACTTTGCTGTTTGAGAACTTGACCAGCAGCAGAATAATTTCTGAATCTGTGTTGTTAGAAATGGATAACAAGTCTTGTACAAGTATAGGCTCTGGAACCATAGTTGACGCTGATGGGACCATTTTAACCTGTGCTCATCTTGTGGTGGATTTTCAAGGCAGGAAAGTTGTATCTGAGGACAAGGTTAGTGTTTGAACTCTTGAAAGTTGCCAGTCTTAAAATTTTAACAAAGAAGAGGACATCGAGATCATTTAAGCTGTGTAGACCGTATGCTGTCCTCATCAAAAGCTAGAATTGCTGGACCTTAACTGCCACTAGACTTGTAGTTTTACCTTAGAAACATTTTGTTTTTGCAAGCCTTGAAGATGAGGACATTCTCATTTTTGTATGGTGTAAAATATTTCCTTTTCGTTGGATTATTATTATTGCATAAGTTATGGAGACAAAATGGATTTTACGGAATGCATGAATGTTATGATCACCACCTCCAAATATAACTGGGACTAGAGGGACCCAGGATCACTGTAAATGCAATTCTTTTACAATTTTCATGTTAACTCACAACAAATGGACTTTTACGTGGAACTTTGAGTAAATTTTAATTTTACTTCTTTGTGGGGTTCATTATACCACCCAACTATAAAAAGTTGAAAAACCTCAACTTATATCGTACCTTTGATTTTATCAGGCTTAAATGGACAAAACAAAAAATAAAAAAAAAATCAAAACATGGCATAAAGGTATTCCAACAAATTTTAACAAAAAAAAGGAAAAAAAAAAAACTGAATTGTTACCAAAACTTATAGAGAGAGAGAGGGAACAAGCAATCAATGTGTATGTCATCCTCTTCTAAGGTGAAAGAACCTCTCCTTCATCCATCATATTCATGCAGTTTCTCAGAAAATGGTTATATAACCCACATGCCAAACAAAGGATATAATCAATTAGAACACTTGTTTCCTGTTCTGTAGGACATTTATGCTACAGCTCTCATACTACACGCATATTGTTGTAATAACATACAATCATGGAAGAATTCAATGAAAATTACGTTGAGATCAAATTCTGGCTGGTATCCAACTGAAGTCAAAATGTATGGATATTTTGTCTTTGATTTGATTATTTATGGAGGGGGTATCAAGCGGTAAACTTTCCAGAAGCAGGGAAATGGCAAAGTAGGAAAACTGAAAACCATCTCATCTCTCCATGGACTTGCTACGAGACTCTGCCTATATCACCATTGGTTCTTTTTTTTCATCCTAAGATCTTCATCCTCATATTCCTACATTCACAGTGAATGCATACTCAGTAGTGAAACTTGTTATGCACCTAGGGTTTGAATAGGAATTTGGAAGGAACTGAGGGGGAATTAGACTGAAAGAGAGGGAAATACAACAAGAATACAGGGGGAAATGCAGACAGGAACATAGAAAGAGAGAGAAATCAGAGGGATCGGGAGAGAAAATAGAGAAATCAGAGAGGGAACTGAGAGAGAATTGATGAGAAGGAAATCTGGAAATCACTTATCATTCAACAGATAACATTCTCCAAGTGATAGAGCTTATTTATAGGCTGTTCCAACCTATCTAACTGAAAGGTACAACTATTCTCAGCAACCTAGAGTACAATATAGTAAATGCATGTAAACTAACTATTACTGTAATTACAATTATAGACTTGGGGATCCTTGGAGTCGTGACAAAACTAACTAGAAGATATTATCTTAGGAGTGTTGACGTCAACCTCTGTTCTGAAACTGTCCAAAGGACAGCAATGTGTTTTCTTCTCCCAATTTCCTTGTCAATATCTAACCTCTCCAAGTAACCATATCATGATAATCCCATGAATAAATCCGGTATAACAGTTCAAATAACTACGCCTGAAATTTTTGGGACTTATTATCAAACAGATTGGCAATATGGTTTAGAAACAGAGAACTTATCAGGTTGGGCTTGCGGGTGTTTTAGACAATGGAGGTGCTGCAGATAATATTGCCTTCATGCATTAACCTCTTATAATTTTGTGTTCTATCTGTTCAACATTCAATTGACTTCTTCAACTTTTAAATGTAAAGAACCTACCCTACACTTGTTGTAGATAAATATAAGAACCCAAATGTTTGAGATGTGAACATACTAAAAATATGATTATATGAGAAAAACATAAAATCAAGAACAAAGAAAAGTAGGGTACAAAGCAAGTGTCTATAGAGGCAAACCCCTAATTCTATGGACGCCAATAAAATTATAAAAATACCCTCAATCAACCCCAATAGTGCCTAGCATTAAATGTAAAAAACATATTTCAGTCTTTCATAGTTTCCTTCAAAGTTATACACAAAGTATTGCAAAGTTATCTTGAATTCATGAAGAGGATGGTAAGTGCCATCTACAAGGAGCAGGTAGAGAACTTGCATAACCAGAAATAACCAGTTGTGAGCTTTCTACATGCAATTGAAGTATTTTTTCTTTTTTCGCATGTGAATACATGCTTAAAATTATTGCAGGACTGCCACTGATATAAAATTCGAGAATTTCTTTTTTGTTGATGTTAATCCAAATTAGTTCAAATTATGTTTTTGTGATCATCCTTGTTGACTAGGTGTATCCTTCTCCTTAGCTTATCATAATTCTGAATGAACTTTATCCAGTTTATGGCTATCTTGTAACCAGCAATCTGCCTCTATAAATAGGCTGCTGCCAGTTGAATTTAAAACATTGAATTAAACAGAATTTAAAAAAAAAATGTATTTTTGCCTTTTATCTTCCAGTTTATTTTATTTTTGTTCCTATAATTTTCAATCACTCAGATAGAGATGTGCAACTGGAAGAACTTAGTTCTAAAAATGTGAAGGAATTAATTTGTGCTAGGGACTGCCAAGGGTGAACCTGTACCTTAAGGTAGTATTGATCGTGGGAAGAAATGCTTCAATGTGAGGAAATTCCCAATAATTTAAGTTATTTAACTATGAAGTTTTGATTTTAGTTATTAATCCAAGTTAATAGAAAGAGGAGATCATCAAAGGAGATCCTTACCATGATTGGGTGTTGATTGTTTCTGTAAACTGATTTATATGATTGGGTTCCGCTTTATGGCTCACCAAATTCACTACCTTGCTTTTAATATTAGTATAAATATAAAAATTTATGGTATTGAGTGTAGTTAATGCAGTTTTCTCTCCTAAGGCTTGTCTTTCATGATGAGCAATTGAGGAAAGAAATGTAAAATGTGCGTGATGGATATGCTCAGTTTTACTTTCTTGTTTCTAATTACTGCTATGTCCAAAAAAATGGTTAACCAATGCAGGTTGATGTGACTTTGCAAGATGGCCAAACATTTGTTGGTACTGTCCTGAATGCTGATTTACATTCTGATATTGCTATTGTAAAGATCAATTCTAAAACTCCTTTCCCGGCTGCAAAACTTGGTTCCTCATGTAAACTACATCCCGGGGAGTCGGTGGTGGCTTTGGGAAATCCCCATTTTCTTCGCAACACAATTACAGCTGGTATTGTCAGGTAATCAAAATTAATTGGATCAGATACTTTTTAGAGTTTTTTTTTTTTCATGAATATTGTGTTATGCTGATTTACAGCTTAGTCTCGAGATTTCTGTTTGGTTATTGAGTTCTACATGTTTCTTGGCCATACTTATCTAATAGTATATAATCACAACTGAAATGTCTTGGGTGACTTGTGCGTTTAGGATTAATGGAGATGAAGTCTACTCATTTTTTTCTGCATTCTTCTTCCTTTCCAATCCAGTTGTGTTGATCGCAAAAGCAGTGAAATGGGCCTTGGAGGAATGCTGAGGGAGTATATACAAATAGACTGTGCAGTTAATCCGGTATTATTTACTTCTCCCTCCTTCCCTGCCCCTCCTCTATTTGAGAAAGACATACATATGGCCGGCCATACGAGCACAACTACATGTGTATTTGTATGTGGTTTCCAGCATCAGCTGTATGTCCTTGGTATTTTTCTAAGGAAGCATTGTAAGGCGTGATAGCTTAAAAAATGGTTTGGTGACATACCATCTGAACCACAGTTAACCAGTTGGTTCAGTCAAATTAAAGATGGGCAAAAGAGCTGATTAATATTTTGATAATGTAGAAGGTTGAGCATGCAATTGGAAGGTGACATGTCCATAGTCACTCACTTTCTAGTAATCCTCAGTGTTCTTATAGGACTTGGTGGTGCAGGGGAATTCTGGCGGGCCTCTTATTAACCTTGATGGAGAAATTGTTGGTGTTAATATAATGGGACGCAAAAGTGCTGCTGGGTTGAATTTTGCTGTGCCCTCAGATACAGTTTCCAAAATTGTGGAGCAGTTCAAGAAAAATGGGTATATTTTTCACTTTAATATATCTTGAATTCACGTCATGCTTCCGTGAAAAAATTTGAGGGTTCTTTTGAAATCAATTTATCTATTTTTCCCAAAGATTTGGTGTATTCGAGAACATTCGAATCTTCTTGCGTTTTCATGATTACAAAACAAATGACACTGACACCTCCTCTCTAGTTCTTGATAGTTTTTGCGTTCATTTATTCATTTTTGGTGGGGCTTTTTGGCTGAAATCAGCCATTGATGGAATGACACCTAGGCATTTGAAGCTTGGAATATCATAGACTTGGTTGAGTATGACTTAAAAATAAGTAATCAAAACGAAAAGAACTGTAAGATTAAGAAAGAAAACATTTTTGACATATGTTCATTTTGTGGAATTTCTGAAATATTGATGCAGTTGTATCCTTGAGCATGAGTTTTACATGTCATTCTGGAATCTTTACAACCATCTGCTCACTGAGCTTTGTCCATGACTCAATTGCATAGGCACAACACACATCAAACATAACCCACTGAAGATCAACAATTTTCCCACTAATCCAAATTTATCCTGGCCTTACATTTACTAGATCATCTCCAACCAACTCATCTTTCTCTAACTCCGCTACAACCTACAAGGTACACAATAAAATGAGTTGATATGAGTCATCAAAGATTGCTTGTGTAATGGAATGTGCCTGTCAAACTTCACAAATAATTTAATCCTTTATTTTCTTCAAGTTTGAAAAACAACATATTGTCGTACTATACATATTTTTTTTAGATGGTAAATGAGGTTCCATTATCTAATTACTCCCATATTTTATCTGTAAAAGCATTTTCTTTAAGAAAGATTTCTCATTTATATTTGGAATTTGGACTAAAATAATTTTATCACTGTAACTTTCTGACCTGCTTCAAGCATTTACATACTTAGTGCTTCCAGTTCCAAATAATAGAGCAGACTCCATTTCTTTAAGTGGGTTGGATACAACAACAAAAATGTTCACAAGCCTTAATCCTACTAGATGGTGTAAACTGTTGGTGGGTTGGATATTGGGAAAAAAAATGATGTCTTTAAAATTGCCTAAACATGTTTATGCAGATGTTGGCACAGTTTATTTTTTGGTAAGTGTAGATGTTGGGTACTAAAGTGAATGGGCCACTGAGAAGCTTGTCAAACTTGTATCTATACCAAGAATTTGAGGTAATAAACTGGGCAAAGAGTTGAGTGATCTAGATGGAGAGGCAAATAGTAAGACAACTATGATAAATTTGCATGCAAAGTGAAGCAAAGGCCTCCCCCCTCCCCTAACAACTACAAGAACATACCAAGCCATTAATTATAGCTTACTAATCATCTCTATGTAACCATATTTTATATAATTTAATATGCCAAACGTAAATTATTTAATTATACAGAATATATCTATTGTTCTTAATCAATCCTCTCTCTCTCTCTCTCTCTCACACACACACACACACACACAAACTCACTCACTCACATCCATGACAAGATGATATTGCTTAGTGTTGGTTTTTCTCGATTGTTTCTTTAATGTTACTTCTAAGAAGTTATAATTTTATGCAGTAGAGTCCTCAGACCATGGTTGGGGTTGAAAATGTTGGATCTTAACAAGATGATTATTGTCCAACTTAAACGTAGACATGCCACATTCCCTAGCATAAAGAAAGGAGTTCTTGTCCTTATGGTATGCTTCGTTATTATCTCATTTAATATTTAGTTAATTTCAATTTTTTGGAGTCTCATATTTCTCTGATGTGGAAAAAGGATAATTTGTTCCTCTGGTAGAAGGTTTTATCTGTACGTTGTCAGATGCCATTGCATACCTCCCATGTCTGATGAATTTTCATGTTCTCAAGCAGGTGTCTCCTGGTTCGCCTGCTGATCGAGCTGGAATGCGCCCGGGTGACATTGTCATTGAATTCCATGGAAAGCCAGTTGGCAGTATTACTGAGGTAGATTTTTCTTTTTCATTTTCCTACCTGGTAGGCAGTCTGCCTGTGTCCTGAAATGCTGGCATATCAAACTTTCTGAAAGTGAATACTAGCCACTAATTATGAATCATTTATTCATGAACTTTTGGTTCAGGAAGAAAGCTCATACATCTGCAATTCTAAATGTTTCATACCATCTGCGATTATGATGTCCAAACATTTTAGGGCTTATTGCATCTGTAGGGTCTCCCAAAAAACTTGGTTAAATGATTTCATTTGTTATCCAGCCTGTCATAAAAGCTCTAGCAACTGTGGTTAAACAGCAGTAAAGTAATTTGGCACAGAAATTTCCAATTGGCTATAATGAGTGCATAACCAAAGTGGAGCTTTTGCTCGGAAAATTCAATTCTAAGTTCCCCTCTAGCTTTAAATCCCCCCTGCATTATCTGGTGACTGCTTCTGACAGAGCCTTGTATTCTCAATGATATTTTAAGTTTTAATGGAAATGGAGCAGATTGTGGAGCTAATGGATGACAAAGTTGGCATACCGTTGAAGCTAGTGGTGAAAAGAGAGAAAGGCACTTCAGTGACTTTGACAGTCATACCAGAGGAGGTAAACCCTGAATTGTAACAAACAAATTACAAAATTTCCAGTATAGTTGTTTTTACCCTCAATTCATATCCTATACCGCACAAATAATACAGATAAGAAGGGAAATGGAAGCATTTCTCTATTTCTTCTTTTCCCTTTCCCTTTCCTTCTTCCTGCTTTTTTTTTTTTTGTTTTTTTGTGTCTATATTCCCCTTAAAATGATAAAGTGGAATAATAGGTTTCTGGGATGGTTGAGAAGAATATATATATTCTCTCTCTGTCTTTTCTTCCCTTTTTAGGTTGGTTTGTGAAAAAAGTGTCACCTATTATATCCCTCTTTAAGGGATTTTCATCTTTGAGAATTTGTGAAAAAAGTGTCACCTATTATTATATCCCTTTTTAAGGAATTTTCATCTTTGAGAATCAGAAGATGTGCCGTTTTGTCTTTTCCCCCTTTGTTCTTTAGTTGCTCACGCTCATGGTGAAGGAATTCTTTTATTCTTTTATTTGGGTTTTAACTGTGAACACTATTTCTATTGGTTGCTTCTGTACTAGTACTAGTCATCGTAAGGGTTTTCTCCATTCAATTGATTTTCTCTTTCTTTCAGACTTACAAAGATTAATTTCTTAATTAAAGATAAATACAACAAAATTATCATTAACAGACAATGATTATACCAAATTGAATGGGTATATATATATATATATATATGGGAGCATGCATTGCATCCATACGACTTCTAATGTTAATTATACCCCCCTCCCTTGGCGACCGGAAAACGAAAAGAATCAACGAGAGGGAGGTTGTTGGCCTTTCGCTATGGCAAGACGCCATGATCAGAGAGGGAGAGTTAAGAGAGAGACAGGAAGCGCAAAGGAGACCGCTTTAACTTACATTAGGATTTTTAAGAGACTAGCGAATGTCTGCTGGTCATGAGGGCTGAAAGGATTTTGTTTAGACCAAACCAAAACCGACCATGCACGTGTGGAATCCTGATTTTGCAATTTAATTTGATTCGGTTTAGTTTTGAATGTTTAAATTATTTTTGGCACAATCTTAAATTCTAAAAATGTCAAAAAGAGAAAAATTGAATGTCTATAGAATGTCATGTACCTTCCATTCTGTTCTATTCATCATTTCATTCATAGGAAGGGTGTCGTTATCAAATTTATCCAACATTCATGGGATTTGGCAACACCTTCCTTATAGTTAATGATATTTTATTAAATTTTCTTTTCTCTTTTTTTCTCAATTTCTATTTGGTTGGCAGACGTAGAGTCCATATTTTTCATGTTCATGGCCAGCCACCTTCTACAAATAGACTTTCTTCTTCCTCTCTCTCTCTCTCATTAACCTCAGCTTCCAATCATCTTTTCTCTTCTTCTTCAAGTTAACCATGACCCATAAAACTCTAGACATTACCATTACCTCCGCCGACGTTCTAAAGAACGCCAACTTCTTCACCAGAATGCGCGTCTACACCGTCGTCTGGCTCGTCGACGCCACCGCCTCCCGGCAAGCCACGCCCGTCGACGAAAATGGCGGCGCCAGACCCTTCTGGAATTGCCCAATGAGATTCCAAGTCGAAGAAGCGAAATTGCACCAGAACAGCGCCATGCTTGTCTTTCAACTCCGTTCACGTGGAAGATTCAGAGACACGGATATTGGGTCGCTCTACGTCCCCATCAAAGAGCTCTTCGACGTAAAATTCCGTAGACAGGTGGCTTTGGCGGTCAGCTCGCGGTCTGGGAAGCCGAAAGGCGTGTTATACTTGTCATGCGGGCTCGGTTCAGCAAACTCCGGTGACGATGCCACCGACCGTCCACTGCCGTCGGCGCCGTATCCGCCGGAAGATGGGTGCTTCCGGGCGGACCCTGCTCCTTCTGCGCCATATATACGAGAAGGAAGTGAAATTTTCTTGCAGATATTAATGAGTGATTAAGATGGAAGATTAAATTGCTCTGAAATCGTTTTGCCTGATCAGTTTTGTGGATCTTCAAATGTTTTAACACATTCGAGCGAGGTGGATGAAGAATTTCCGACGATGGGACAATGCGGGGATTGTTGTTATGTTAATTTGCTCCACAAAGTGTCCAAAATAGGTATCAGAATAGGACGATTAATTCTTGATTAAATTGCTGTGGATTTTCATGGTAGATCTATTTGGTACATACGAACTAAGATTAAGAGTCGTTGGTATTATATGGATATTATAAGTTTTTGACGAAGCTGTCTCCCAAGAATTAATAGAAGAGAACACAACACACACAAAATGTACAGAAAGTGGAAACTGTGCCAACACACAGCCCCTTAAAACTGAAAGCCAAATCAAAATCTTCACTCCTTTTTCCGTAACGCTAACGTAATCAAAGCAAAACCTACTCTTCGAAACAAAGCCAACAGAAAAGGTTTAGTAAAAGAATCTATAAATCAAAATCGGCGTCACCAAAGCCGGCGTCATAGTCATACCCCCCCATTTCACCGGCATCGGAAATCATGTCACCCACCAACAGCCCTCCCAGCAGCCCCGCTCCAAGCCCCAAGCCAAAGTTCCCCCGCTTCTTCCTCGGCGGCGGCTGCGCCTGCACCACCGGCGGCGCGTACACATACGGCGGCGGAGGAGGATACCCATATGCTGGCTGCGGTGGGTACCCGTACCCCGCCGGGTGGGCGTACGGCATCGCCATCCCAACCCCCGACGGCGGCGGGTAGGCGGTGCTGGCACCGACATGGGCCGGGTACGCCGTCACCGGTTCGCCGACAGTCTTCGCCGGCGCCGCAATCATGTCCCCGAACTTGTAGGAGAATCGGAGAGTCCCCTTGGGCTTGCCGGAGGGCCGACGGACCCGGTACTCCACCGCGCGCTGGGCGTCGCCAGCGTCGAATAGTTCTTTGAGGGGGACGGTCACCCGGCCGACATCTCTATCGCCGAGGGCGCGTTTGGACTTGATGTCGAAGACGAGATAGAGATTGTTGAGAGCTGCGGCTTCGATCGGGAAACTGATGCGGTCGTTCCAGCGGGGGTTGTTGCCGCCAGCGTCGTCGACGCGCGTCCGACGCTTGGTTCTCGGGTCGCCGCCCAGGGAAACCTCGACGTAGGCCTTCATCTTGGAGATCAGATTAACGGCTTTCAAGTCGTCGGCCGACATCACAGTGATATCCAACGGACGGTACTCCATATCCATTTTTCTTGTGAAATTAACAAAAAAGACTTCTCTTTCGATCGATGCAAGTTTCTGGGTCTTGAAGAGAAAGAGACAGAGAATTGCTGAGAGGAGAATCTTGCTTGAGATAGCAACCAGAGAGGCCGATGGTTGATATATATTGTGAAGGGGGTATGTCAATGACGCTGAAAGCCGAGTAAAACCACAGAAAGAAGAGATTTTTAAACAAGAAGATACCAGGAAAGGAAAAGAGAACTCAAACCGAGGAGGGCCGTTCTTTGGAGCAAAAGGTGTGGACCCACACTCTGGGGGCCCCACGAACTGTCCCACGCCACGTGAGGGGGGTAAATCAAGAACCCAGTTGGTAAGTGACGGAGAGGACCAATGCGAGCCGTCTACAAGGACCCCTGAAGAGCAGAAAATTCCACACTGCGACTTGTCCGACTCGATCCTTGCACTTTGAAACAATTTTACTCGCTCCTTACCAACTGAGCTATGCCCTGGGGGCGAGGAGGGCCGTTCTTTTTGGTTGCTTTGGATGGATACTTCCTTCCAGCCCCTTCCCTTCTGGTGAGTTTTCTTCTCCGCGTTGCTTTATCTTCTCCTCTCTTTTCCAGGTAAATTCTCTTTATCCTTATCTGTAATTACAGATATTATATAATAATATTATTATTATATAATATTTTTCAAAGTCAGAATAACACATTGAATAAAATTATTTTAAATTAAATTAATTTGAACTTAATTATCAAAATTTAAAAGATAAAATAAGATTATCAAATTACAAAAAATAATTAAATTATTTTCATGATTAACCTTAAATTAAAAAACGTAATTATATGTTACTGTATTCAAATCGTCAGAACATCAAGATTTTGTAGTTAAAAGACGATTGATTTTATATGCCAATTTACCAAACTTTAAAAACTTTAAAATCAAAACCAACCAGCCATAGACGATTTTTCTAAATGGTTCAAACCAGCACTTACCCAGATGAAAAAAATTCTAATCTCAAATAATAATAATTTTTTAATATTTATACCTTTATTTCAAATTATTTTACATAGTAAAATGGTAAGATAGTTTTTGTTGAAAAGTAATTCAATTGATAACTAACTCCTTATAATAAGCATTTTTTCACTCTGTAAGCATATTTTATGGTATTTGATTAACTAATTTTGTTCTGTTGTTCGACGCAAGTAGAGGAGGGGGGCATGAGCCCCACACAGTCACCCTCGACAAGTTGCATTGGGCAACATAACAAGGCCATTTGACTGATATTAAAAAAAATCTTTTCCATATGCATATATAATATGCTTTTAACAATAAAATATAAGCAAAAGTAACATTTACTGAAACAATTATCACGATAACAAAAATATCACACCCTCAATTGTATCTTAATCTAATAAAATTAATTTTAATTCTGATAAGATATTATAATATTAAAATAAATATCATATATAAAAAAATTCTAAACCAACGAGATTTATAATTGTCTAATTATCCTCTCTAAATAAGTAGATATTCATCCTATAAAAAGAATATCTTTAATATTGATTTCAATACAGCATTTATCTTTTTTAATTTAAGTATCAAAGTGTTTGTATAGGGATTTTTTTACGCCTTCTAATTATTTTTTTTCTTGAAAAATCAAACAACTTAACGATGTCGTTTGTTATTAAATAAATTTATTATTGTATTTTGATGATGATAATAATAATAATAATAATAATTTTAATTTTAAAAAAACAAAAAAACACATTTAATTAAAGGAAATATTAAAGCGGATGTATTGTTTTTAGTTAAAAAGTATGGAATCTATTTAAAGAATAAGCTGGGAGGCAGAGGCTTAGTAGAGTAGACCTGTTGGACCTACTTCATATGTCTATCTATCTATACATTCACATTCCATTCCATGCTAGATGCCGACCAGAATAATAACATTAATGAAATTTTAAATGGGTTGTTGAGTAGGTACTTTTTTATTATTATTAATTAATTAAAATAATAAAATGATTGTCAAATGGATTGTTGATCACCTTTTGTTAAACTGTTGGCTAGTGTGGCTGTGAGGAATGGAATGGAATAGAATAAAAGCTTTTGCTTTTCTATTCCAAAAGGAAATTCTCACTTGAAGCTTTTAAGAAATAGACTGGGTCTTGTTGGTTTACAAATTAATATAATTTTCCCTTAAACAGTACTACTTAGTTATTCTCTCCTCTCAACAAATACATAAAGAGGCAGGCAGGCAGGCACAGAAGTTGATGAGACCGAAATCTTGCAGCATTCCCGTCCCCAGCTGCAGCATTTGGCAAATTTAGTCAGGACGGTGCATCCTCACCACCCAACCCCCAATCCCAACATAATCCCCAACCCCACAGCCGCCCTGCCCTGGGGGCTCACGCACGCAATATATATACGTATATATATATATATAATAAATGATTCATTCAAGAGGATCATCCTCCCAACCCCACCTCCATATAAGAGAGAGGGAGAGAGAGAGAAAGGGTCCATATGAAAATAAAAATTATAACCAAAATGAAAATGAAAAAGAAAAATTACCACTATCACCATTACATTTAATTTTATATGAACCGGCCTCCGGCTTCCATGTACATCATCATCATCATATTGACAACAAAACAAAAATTATTTATTTTGTTGTTTTCTCCCTTCGTTTCCTTTTTCACCGCTTGCCCACCGCTTTCACCCACGCCTCCGCCGCCGCCTCCGCCTTTTTGCAGTCAATTTCAGCCCCAAATCAGGGGCCATCGGAAGGCACCAAAGCTCCAAAATCTGGTCCCCAACCCAAGCACAACTCATCTGGACTTATCCATCCATCCCCCCTCTCGTTATTAAAAAATGCCATGCTTTTTGCCAGCACATCATAGGGGATGGAGGGGAGAGTAGCCCAGAGAGCTCCTCAAACCCATCACAACCTCCAGGCATCTTAAAAGAAGGCTAAGAACATGGGGTCCGAGATCCATATTAGGCGAGGAGCTTGTGCTTGGAGGAGGAGGTGGTGCCATGTTGAGGGGGTTAAAATTGTGATAATTTCGAGTTGGGGCTGGATCCCCATACCGCAAATTAATCGGGGCATTTGGGGGGAGAGTATAATAATGATGAGGAGGAGCAGCAGGAATAGCAGGAGGCAATGGAGATGGAGGAATGACCTTTTGAACATTCTTACTAATAAAATCCATTCCATGAGAAGAAGAAGAAGATGATGATGATGCACCACCAACAGCAAAACTAGTAGTAGCAGCATTCTCCAAGAAGTTGTGGTTCTTACTACCAACCATCATCAACTGGTCTCCCCCACTACTACTAGTTTCTCCCCCTCCTAACATGAATTTCACTCTGGCGCCTCTGCTACTGCCGCCACCTCCCGTGGCTGCCCCTCCTCCGGCAGCTTCATCACCCGGTTTCTTCAGGCATGACTTTAATTGCACAGGCGGCTGTTGAAGAGGCTGCAGTGTTGGAGGCCGTTGTTCAATTGCGGAATCCCTCGCTTGCAGTGTGTCCATGGGGCCTTCTTCCCTTTGCACCTTGCTCTCTGATTCAGGCGCAGCAGCTGCCATTGGCCGGATGTGGCATCTCAAGCTGACATTCCCAAATAGTGTACCGTTTCCTGTAAGATGCCGGAGGGCTGCCTCAGCATCCGCTTTATAAATGAAGACCACCCGGCACGTTGATGACTTCCAGAAGATACGGGTAAGTGAATGGTCCAATTGCCCAAAACGGGCTAGCTTTACCTTGAGCTCAGACCCAGAAGGAAGTGACATCTGGGGAGGAAACTTCATCACGAGCATCGTTGGCTCAGGCGCCTTTGCCGGGGACTCCGTTTTCTTTACATGATCTGTTCTTAATGGCTTCAACGGTCTTGAAGCCCCCATTTCTTTTCCTTCTCGCTGTGCTTCAGAAGTTTTTGAAGTGGCTTTCTTATCTGCAGCCAGTGACTTCATCTCGCTAACCTTCTTCAGCCTTTTTACCGCAAGTTCTTCTTGACGATCAGACAGGCTACGTTTCCTGCCACCTTTAGTGGGGTCATCAGACCGGACTAATGGTTTTGCTGGCTTTGAAGATGTCATATCTTTAACATTCTCCCGAGGAAGATTATCTGAACCGGTAGAAGTGACAGCTACAAATTTAGGGGCAGAAATTTGACTGGACTCTACCTCAGCTGAGGCCGTCAGTGACAAGCTTTTCTGGTAAACAAGAGACCGGAATTTAAGGAAGGCCTGCCTTATAATCGCAGGACGACTACCATCTCTGCCATGGAAGGGATTGAGGGCAAGCGCTTGCAAATCACCTAGTAACTGTGGAATCTTTAGCTCAAAACTTCCCATCCCGGTCACAGGCATTCGAAGGGAATCAGGCAGTGTACTACTGCCCACATCATCTCTCTTTAGTCTCTCTCTCTGTAAATCCTCTCTCAGAGGCAGACCAACTTGAACAGATTTTCCTGGAACTCTTCCCGCAGATGCACCGCCTTTTCCAACAGAAGCCACCTTTGACATTCTGTCAGAGCTCATTTCCACGCCCAATTCCTTCTTCCTCTTCTTCTTCTTCTTCTCCCCTACCACAGATTTCTCATCACCCAATTCCCCTACTGGACGTTTAAGAAGCTTGGCCTTTTTCGCCCCATGTTCATTATGCATTCTTGAATCCTGACCGTGTAACTTCACATCAGTAGGCGGTAAACCATGTCCCCCACTACCATCCATGCGAGCTTGTTCCTGTGCATGCACTTCTTTAACTGTAGTCGCTGAACTTGTAGGCTGCTGGAAGCCTTCAAACAATCTTGGCATGGATGCAACCTGCCCACTATTTTCTGAATTGGGAAGCACGTCTATCCTGAATGCTCCTTTCCCTGAAAAACCATCATCAGCAGAACTGCCAGAAGGCTCAACCTTAAATCCGCCTTCCAGTGAACTAGCCATGCTAAAGTTCACTCCAGAAACTGTCTCCAATACACTTGCATGTTCTTCACCAGTTGCAGCTCGATTTGGGACTGAAGCACCATCCCTTTCACTAAATGCCAACTGCTCAATTTTATCTGGAATTTGCTGCTTCATAAAGATTGCTTGATCCGTCCTCTGCAGCACGTACTCACCAGCGGCTAACTCTGGGGATCCCTCAACATGAGCTGGCTGCAAAGCAGAAGTTGCTTGCTCTATTTGCTGATTTTTCAAACCAGTAGGTTCATCTCTCCTTTTGAAAAGGTATCTATCTTTGTTTGCTTGGTACTTCGGCTTACTAAGTTTTGTTGGGTTCTTCTTCTTACCCAAAGGCTCTGCAATCACCAATGGGCCACTCAATGGAGCTGCAAAATGACAAAAACAATATCAGCAATAAGGTGTAAATTACATCCACTAGCAATAACCGCTAGTCAAAATATGAAGATCGCCAGAGTTGAGAGTTTTGCAGGAGAACAGGGCTCAATGCACATCCTTGTTGTAATCCAACAGTAATTACAAAAGCCTCAGTATCTCATGTTTTGGCAAGTGTTTTTTGCTTTATAATACATGTCCTTAATAACTTTATATTAGCCATTTAGACTCATTTCTTTTCTAACACCCTCCATAAGAAAAACTTTGTTATAATCTTCTTTATGATCAATAAACATCAAAATATAAATCCTTTGTTTATCTCTATATCAACAATATATCCTTTCATTATGTGTCTCAACAAATATACAACTCCCATTATTGACCTATTAGGCATGGAACCAAATTGTATTTCAGACAAGTTCGTTTCTCTTCTTAACCTATTTTGCCAAAATTTCAGTGTGGCACATTAGCATTTCTTTATAATTTCAACATCGGCAATGCCTATTTATTCTTATAAATAGCCCCTAAAAGGCTCTTGCTTCACCCACATCCCTTTTGATATAAGAATCACATAAAACAATTTTGCCGACCCAAAAAAAAATCCTACTTTCCCATTCATTTCCATGCTCCAGTAGGGGGATACTGTTTAGTTCAATTACTTCACTTCTACATCTTTTCAATGCTTCGTTTATTTTATTTGGGCATTCTCATGCTGAAAGCTTGAAACAGATTGATTCTTTGAATTTTCCATTTAGCCACTAAGTGACAATTAGGCATGACATGCTATTTTTGGTTCTTTGAATTTAAAATTGTGAAATTAGTACTAAGGAATTGGATGATGGAAATACGCTTAAAACAAATAATTGACCCCACCTAGTTAAATTAAGTTTGTTATTTTGTAATTCTTTATTCTAATATTCTTAGAATTTAAAATTTTGAAATTAATCCTAAGGAATGATGAATGCCACCTAATCTTCTTTGGTATACATGTAACACTGAAATTATTTAACCAGCAAAATAAAAAGAAAATATTTAAACATATATCAAATAATCTAAGCCATTTAGTTGACACGCAAACGAATTCACATCCAAATTACAAACAGCACCTGAGGTAAGGCTACATGCAAAGGGACACCACTTCTGCATTTTGATAAAATATACGGTGATCTCTTATGCCAGTAAAAGAAAATGATAAATTGACCATCTTACCCCATATTTCCTTCTCCTCTCTCTCTTTTCTCTAATTACAGGAAAATTGTTAAAAAAAAAAAAAGAAACAATAGTGATGGCCAGCTATGGCAACCGGCCACCATCAATAGCCGAAAACTAGGTTCACCCTAGTCCTCAATGACAAGGTTGGGGTTCATTTACCCCAATGATTGAAACCCAGCCTCGAATTTTATTTTATTTTTTATTTTTTTGGGGGGTGGGGGGTTTAGAACTGTTTCTTAACTGCAAGGGGATGAATGTTATAACTTTTAAACTTCATAAGCATCGAGTGAAATTTTTAAAATCGAGGGATAATCCTTTTAGTTAGGCCTTCTCTCAAGGGATGGTTAATGTATTTTACCCTTTCAAATTACTTTCAGCTGAAACTAGCTAATCAGACAAGCACTATTTCTTGTGCCTTGGAAGATACTTTACCCCTTGGCGTTTTCGTTATTTATACACGTATCTATTCATCATCTTAGATGTAATACTCTTTTACTATTTGTATTGAGTATGGGAAAAAAAGAGGGGGGGGGGATAGATAAGGAAATTGCAATACCATAATCAATTTTTTTTTTTTTTTCGTTTCCAAAATTTTGACAAAGCAATATGACGAAAATTGAAAAAGGAAACTTAAAACAAATGGGCCTTAATTAATTACTGTATAAATAGGTAGGACTCAAACACGGGCACATACCCAATCTTCCGGCATAGTAGAATACTATTGGATTCCAAATTATGTTGATTATCAAGATAGTTATTCTTCTAACATCCAAAATCACTAATTTCCATATAAAGAAGGGTCAATAAACATTTCACCGTGCAAAACATACATAAAAGAATCCCAAAAAGCCCATTCTATCACTTAACTTTATCATTATATCACTAATGAAGTTTAGACATCATTTAGCTCATGCTTTTAGTACACACAACTTTACTTGGACCTGAAGGACTACACTTGAGATTATGCAACCAATCAGCATATCTGAAGATTGGGCTTCAAGAGCCTTTGACATAGCCTAACTTTAGGTAGCTCAAAACAGCCCATCCCAAATGATTTTGAGCAGATCACGCAAGTACAGGTAAAGGATCAACTCTGTACCATCAGAAAAGTAGATTAACCAAGTTTGATCAGGAAGTTCACTAATTTAACATTGACCATCATCACCACCTCCAAACCCACATTGAAATCAGATACCACAGGGATGCAATTCCAAACATGCAGCTATGACCAGATTTGCCCCTTCATTTCCAAATTCAATGATCAAACCTTGGAATGCAAGACAATAACAAATATCCTTGGTCTTTTTTTTTTTCCCCAGTCATCACAAATATATAGGTTAATGATAGTCAACTAGTAAAAAAACATTATATAAGGAAAAATAAAGTAAAACATTTTCAACCTTTCAATTGATATTAAATTAGAGCTCTCCACCCATAACCCCTTCCCCCATGCACTAGGAGTTGGGTAATGTCGAGAAGGTTCAACCCTGTAAGCACCATTCCATTTGCCGGAGATCTTACCGTATAGGTATGTGGTTATTGCACACACAAAGTACCTCAACAACCATCCACAACTAACAAAGTTGTTATACAACATAACAACCCTGACTAAATAAACTAAAAAAAGACTAGTCAGACAAAGTTATATTGAACAGTGTTGTTTTGTTGAATGAGAAAAGATAACTTTACCCTTCCAAAAATTTCACAGTTAATCATGGATTTCAACACCATCATGCTCTCAATATTCCTCGATAAATTTAAAAACATTATCAAGTCACATCACCTTTACATGCACCAAAGAGAAAGAAACTGTATGCAGAAACATACACTAATCACTCAATATACTTTAAAGAAAAAGTTGGACCTGGTGAACCAATATAATGGTGCTACAAGAATGGACAGTTTGACATTTCACAATCATCGTCAAATCCTCTTATTTCCATTTTGTGCATGTCAACTGTATCATAAATGCTACTCCATATATTCTCCAACAATTTAGAGCAACAACACAGATAACTTATTATGGGAAAATATCAAAAGCCATGCACTTCACAGCAATTCTTTTTTTACTTTATCAAAAGTTCATTTATGACAACAAGAAGTTAACACAACACTAGGGCCTGTTAATTAGGGTTACCATCAGGGGAATTTTTTTAAAAAAAATTACATGCAAGCAACAAAATGCACCTGATATCACAATGGAACAGTTTTTGTTAGACATGTCACAAGTGCAAGATAACAGTTTGCTAAAGCACTGCTATTACAGTATTAAATTTAAAAATGCCAGATACCAAGTATAAAATCCTTCCTCAAGATCACCACTAGAGGACCAGAAGTTCAAAAGCAGTGAAGAAGTATACTACTGATTCGGTAATGTTACATCTAACATACAGGAACTTTATCATGCCTAATTAATCAGCAAACAATATGCAAACAGAAAATTAAGTAAAAGAGTCTTAAAACAGAAAAGAAGAATCATGGAAATAGCAGATAAATTCATATTTCTAACAGGCTAACCAATTGCATGTTCCTATTTTGAGTGACAGAACTCAATCTCTTATCAATCAGCATATGGCACGATACAAGAAAGTTCAGGGAAAAAGAGCATCAAACAATAACCAACAAACCATGTGAAAACGGCAAGTAGTTTATACCTCTAAAAGGCTGAGTCACAGCATCCATTGGTGTACGAGTAGGGCGGATTGGTTGTTGCCCAAATGCTTGAGCATAGGTTTCATCAAACTCCTCAAATGCTGTTTTTCGATAAGCCAAAAGAGTAGCCTTACTCTTAATAAACTTTATAGTCCCATGTCCTCCATGAGGCATCAATGCCAACTGCTTAATAAAAGCAAGAGTATCCCTAGGATGAAAATCATCTCTGGCTTGTTTTATCTGGTTCACAGAGTAGACTCCTCCAGCCTCATAATCACCCACATCAACAACAAAGTAGCCTTGAATATTAGTCGGCCGAAAATTATAAGGATTCCGGCATTTGCAAGCCAAACCCAAATCTCGCCTCCTGCATGCCTCATCAATTGCCTCCTCCACAGCCTTCACAAAAGTTCTAGAATTTGTCTGCCTCGACTTCTCGGAGAAGTAAGGATCAAATGGGACAAGCTCAGCTGGATCAAACCATCCATAACTACTATCCCCAAAGAAAGCAACCAACACATGCCCAGCTCTCTTTGTTCGTCTAACTGATGGTGACGCAAATGCTTCATTGTATAAATGACCCGGCCACCACGGATGTGATTTTACCTTCCCCCAAACCATATCACCTATTTCATATCCATAACCGACAGAATTTTGCGCCCCAGGCCCCATGGTCTTACCCTTCCCATTTGCTGCAAATTCATCGAACATGGAAATCATTGATTCATATCGAGAAACATCAGATTTCTCAACTTCCTCGTGTCCCTTCCCCGCCCCAGAATGCTCGACTCTATCATGCCAACCATCAATTTTATGGACAATTGACCTAGGGCTAGCCTGTACAAGCCCCTTTTCCTCGGAATTGGCCCAAGGTTTATCTATCACGTCTTCATTTCTTGAATTAGAACTCCAAAAATCTATGTCTTCATCAGCACCTCTCCAGTCGCCCTCCGAAACCCTAATTCTGTCAGATCCACAGTTCCCCAAATTACCAACACCTCCTACCGAAAACGTACCGTCAAAATCACTGACTGGAGCTTGATTCTCTGACTCCACAGGAACCCTCCCTCCTTCAGACACTACACGATTTAGAGACTGGCCCTCATCACTTCCACCACGAGAATCGCCAACAGAACTAACAACAAAATCATTTTCCGAACCCCTATTTCCTTCCGAAACACACAAATCGGAAGACAAGACTCCACTCCCACCAACATTCGCCCGATTGCTGGAGCTAACACCACCACCATCGACAGAAACCCTACCTTGTGATTGAGCCTCGTCTTCTATCAAATCGGCCTTGAAATCGTTGCCGCTCATCACCGAAATCATTCTAGAGGTATCGAACAATTCGAAACCCTGGAAATCGAGGCCTTTACAGTTTCAAATACGAAAAGGCGTACCTCTTACACAGGTCGAGGCTGAATAAGCAGGAGCTCGAAGCACCTCAAGGCGACGAATTTCCCATGAACATATAAGATCAATCCGAGAAGAAGAAGAAGAAGAAAGAAAGAAAGAAGAAGAAGAAGAAAGAAGATTCAAAACCCTAGGGGGAAAGAGAGACGAGAGACAGGCTTGGGCGTTTCGAGATGAGTGTGCGGGTCTTTCGTGAATTATAACTTCAGCTTTGATGGTGGTGTTCAAACCGTGAGGCTCCACGTAGCTCCATGGAGGGGCACATGTGTCAAATCACCCCTCCACACAGGGGCACATGCGTCAATCAACGTGGCTCCATCGAAGAGCGGCCCGATGCCGTGACGGACCTAGCCGTGACCCAACTGATTAATTTTAACTATCCCAAATTACATTTAGATTTTTAAATTATCGTGATTAAAAACTTAATCTATAATTTATTTTTTTAATATAATTAAAATACGAATACCGGGAATAAGATAACAACGATGATGTCGAATAATAAATGTTATATATGTATATATATAAATGTTGTGTTTCCATATTATACTTGTTGGTTTCACCATGTCAACTAAGTTATGGAGCACAACTATATCAATTATCTTCATTCACCACCATCTCATGAAATTTCTCCATGTGAAGATGGTGTTTAAACTTCATTTCATCATTACTCCGCCAGGGGATATCATCCACTGCCGGTCTCAAGCCCGGATAAAGGAGGAGGGTTGCGTTAGGTAGCCGACAGCCAGCGTAAAACCTAGTCGGATCCAAATATGAATTCTAGACAAACTATCTGTTGGGATGTAACCCACATAGAAGTCTAGAATTCATGTAGCCAACCTCACATAGTGGGATAACGGCTGGATATGTTGTTGTTGTTTTTATATGTATATATATAAATAAAAAATTAATTATTTTTAATTTAAATTATACTTATTATTCAGTCAGAATATAAAATATTTTAAATATTTCATAACCTAAATTTAAAAAAAAAACATTTATTTTATAAGTAAATATTTATAAATATATATTTTTTAAATATAAAAAGTGTTCTCATGAGTGACTCAAATTATTAGATTTGATCAGTGTAATTATTCCCTTTTGATTCAATTTTAAGATTATTGTTGCAGGTATTTTTTGCTTTATTTTTTATGAGTTAGGCTCAATCTAGTAGATCAGCTTAATGGCATAAGACCCAGTAAATCCTGAATTGAGTTCATCGAAGCGAAATCATATATTGTCGAGCTCAAACTTAGATCGCAGGTCAAAGCGAGCTCTCAGAAATACCCCTAGTTTGCCAGCCTATTCGAGCGACCTCCTGACTACATTTCGAGCGAGCTCCCAGCCACTCTTGCAAATTCGTTGGCTTAGCAGATTAGCTCACACGACGAGAGGGTCATATGCCAGAAAATATAAACGAACTAGGGATCACACCAGCTAGATTATTCCAGCCTAATCTTGCCCCATTCTGTTGGCCTATTCGATCGGCCAATGTCAATCCCATCATGGCCTCTTGCAGCAATATCATTACAATCGCACCTGGATTTTGTGCGTTCGCTTAAAATCGCATCCTCATTAATAACAAATCTCATCCACATTAATTCGGGTTCTGTCGGCACCTTACTGTTGCATGGGAGTTCTCGCCAGCGCTAGATATTCTGTCCCACCACTGATGGACGTACAACATAAATTGGAGGAAATCTCATCCCCTCCTATATACCAGCCAACTATTTTCAAAGTCAGGGTATGTTTTTTCTTTATAAACTTGCTAATACTCGGCATTTTTTACTAACTCATTCACTTACTTGAGTATCGGAGTACCTTGTAAGGACGGACTGGTGGGTCAATAAACTGAACCAGACAACCCATCTCTTCTTCTTTAGATCCGTTACACCAGTGTAGTCCAACAAATCATAATCGACCAATTCCAAACGTCAACAACTACTAATTTAATTTTTAATTGAATCGATTAAAATATATAATTACCTTATAAAAATGCCACTAAGTTTTGGATTACTTTTTATATTATAGATAAAACATATTTAGTTGATGTTAGGGTAAATAATATTATTAGTTTTAAAATTTTATATTTTATAATAAATTAGTTATTTCATCTGTTATTATATTTTGATTTTTTGTTAAAATTTAATTTTTATTTTTATTGTTTGTCAAATTTTATTAACAAAAATTAATGTGATATACACTAATATAAATCTTAAAATTACTTAATGTTAAAATTAATCTTAAGCCCTACTTAAGTAATTTTGAAAATAATATTAATATTTATCACGTTATTTTTTATTAACAAAAACTGAAAAAAAAACTAAATTTTAATAAAATTTAAAATCTACTAATTACTGTAGTGATAAAAATCAAAGTAGAACAATCAATTTGTTAATAACATCAAGTTTAGGAACAACTTAATTTATCAATATCTAGTATGATAGCTACACTAACAATAGTTTTTTGTTTTTTTTTTTTTTTTACTTTTTTTAAAGAAAATTTAAATAAAATAAGACCTAATATAATAATAAAAAAAATAAATGTTCATAAGTTAAGTATTATTATTATTAGACGTCATAAGTTCATGGTCTTTCGCGTCTAACATAAAATTAATTATATCACTGCACGTAAACTCATATTTATATAAATATTGACTAAAAAACTAAATCTAAATTATATCACCCGGGCATGATTTAACTTGTTCAAGCCATACCCTTAATAATAATAATAATAATATGATTTGAAGCACAAAATGAAAATGAGCAACTGATGCATAATAGAACACAATATTGAATTGCTAACAGTAAGTATTATACTTGGTGTAGAATCAGATATAATAATATCCAAAAGACAAAAATGAATCTTAATCACAGTGTTCTCTCCCATACAGCAAAAGTACACATCTAGAATCTTATGAAAAATCTTGGTATTTCTTCATCACTAAAACTTACAAAAATCTTATGTAAAAACTGTACCAGAATATATTGCCGACAGCTACATGTAATTATATAGCTGAAATTACAAGCATGTATGCATTAATAGGGGTGTGGTCCATCTACACACAGAGGAACTGAACTTATTTCCATATCTGAAAAGAACTGGGTTAAGAGAAACAAAAATACAAACAAAAAGATAAAGGGATTCATTGAGCTCCAAAACTAGTAATGACTCTGTATTTGGGGTTTAAATGTTCAGGCATCATCATCATCTTCATCCTTTTGGTTTGGAGGGGTTCCTGCAAGCCAACCCCACATGCCGCCGGAGCCCTGCCTCTGCCTTGCACTTAAAGCAGCTTGTTCTGAAGCCGCCTTTTGTCGTTGGAGGATTTCGAGTTCCTTCTGTAGTGTTTCCATTGATTGCAGCTTTTGTCTCAGCTCTGCTACATCAACCTGGTGACGAAGAGTAATTACCGCTATGCTATGCAATTTTACAGTAAAAGCAAGAAAATGGAAGAGCATTAGGCAGATATGATCCTTTCTCTTTCCTGGTGCAAATCCAACATTGTCAATGTGTTACGACATAAAATAAAATCGGCTAATTTTATCTTCTTCCAATTTCTAGTTGATGTTTTTGCTGAACTAGTAAAATGTAACGACAAAGTACTACTTTTTCCACATTTGAAATAAAAACTACCCCTTCTGCAGCAATTTTTGGCTTTGTGAAAGAAAAAAGGATAGGAGTTTTGAGCTAACTTTTTTAGAAAATGGCGAGAGAGAGAGCATCATGCATACTCAGTGTATTTTTATACTCCCTCAACAGGTAATAAAATAGAGCCCCTAATACCAAAGAAAAGATACAACAAGATAATATGCCATCCAAAGACAAGATAGTCCTTGATCAGGGCAACATGATCATAACAAAGTTACCACCATGATCCTCGAGAGTAAAGGGCTTTCTAGTAATAACAATGAGGCAATATGATCATGAACTTAAAATCAACACAAACAAACTTAACATTGTAAGTCCCTACCTCAAGTTTGAAACATCTAGACTGCTCAGCAGCAAGCTGACCACGAACGGATTGGAGCTCCTGCAATGTCAATTTCAATATATCTAATTAGATTTTGACTAAAGAGAGCATCGCTTTATCAATGCCAAGCTGGCTTCCGAACTAGATGTGGCAGCCTTCTTACCCCTATGTCATTCTTGCCAACTCCACAAGGATTAATTATTCATCATTAAGAGTGTATATATTAGTTATCATACTTAACATTGCATCCCATGCCAAGATATGTTTTTACGTCTCTCTCTCTTATTCTCATATAGCCAACCCAACTTAGTGGGATTAAGGCCTATGATTGTTATTGTTCTTCTTGTTGCTGAGCAGTAAAGAATTTGAGTGACTCAAAAAAGCAAAGTCCAAGAATTAGGAATTCTTTAATCTGGCAAACAAGAGATACAGACTTCATTTCTTGTTTTGTTATGTCACCTCCACTCATCAATAAAGAAAAGGAAAATTCCACCAATATTTATGAAGACTCAAAGGAAATATTTTCCCTAATTCTTAGCTGCATAAAAACTATTACGGCCTCTCAGTAATTTTAGTGTAGCTTCTCCATCAATTTTGTGTGAACAGTTTGATCAGAAACTAAATTGAAGCTTATGCTTCATTCCCCCCCCCCCAAAAAAAAAAAAAAAGAAAAACAAAACAAACAAACTAATTGAACATGTAAGTCACAAGAACAATAGCTTGTCACAATCACCTCCTTAAAGAACTTGTCAATTATACATCCACAAGAAAGAAATTACCTTGTAGAGATCTGTGTTTCTTGTCTCGGCTTCAGCTAACTCTTGCTTTAGCTGTAGAGACTCCATCATCTCCATGCTCATTGAGGATTCTAGTGTCTCTTTCTCTGCCTTGAGAATTGCCAAAAGACGTTCGTTGCTTTCTTCAACTCTTGTCCCCTACATGACACTCATGAATATCAACAGAAAGGTACAGAATGACAATGCTAATTATAAGAATCAGGAGTCAACTGGAAAATCAGAGCAAGCTAAAATGTAAAATTAATAACAAGCCCAAGTTACTATCAACATGACAAAACATTATTAATAATTATGACATTTGAGCAATACTATACCATGGGATCTGAATCAACATTATCCATGACAATCTCCCTTATTTTTCCTTCTTGGCCATTTTCAAGTTCAAATTCCACATCTCTGGAGGCTTTTGTAGCATTATGAACTGCTGATACACTGTCGGGAACAGGAGTCTCCACTTTGGATTGCAAGGTTGATTTGTGACTCGGTTTAAGGATGTTAACCTGACAGCAGTTCATATAACCAAATGAGGAGAAGAGCAAGCAAGATAGCAAAGCAAAAATAGTTGTAAGTTACATTTCACCTCATTGTTGTACCGCCCATTATAACCACCAAATGCTATTAGAATATCCTCACCATTGTAGGAGCTCAAGGCCAAACTCAAGCCCTGTGTAGAAGATAATTAGTTACTTTTCACTGTTTAATAGCCTAGAACTGAAGGCAATCTATATTTTAGTACGTAACATTCATGTCCTTTAAACCAAGTTACCAATGCAATGCCATAATTCTTTATGACAACACAACCACCAAGCCCTAATCCCATTAGTTGGGGTTGGCATGGCTTACCATAGTTTTTTATGGAGAAAAACAAAACTTTTAGTGGCTAAAATCTTTAACAATGAAGCCCCTATTTCCATCTATATACAGAATCCAGATAAGTAGTTAAATAGTAATTTTCAAGGAATCTATAATTGATGGTATAAACACTCCACGAACAATTGCACAAGAAAAAAGAACCACAATTCAAATAATCCTTCAGCCTATCATGTATTCAGGTCATTCAATGCCCCTGGTTAAAGGTCACTAAAGAATTAAGCCTAAGAATGTAAGGCTGGCACATTTCTCCCCAGTATGCCAGTAAGACTGGATTAGTATTCTTCTGGCTCGTTGATAACTCCCCTACTTGTAATTAGTCACACAAAACAATGGAGCACCAACAATAACACTGGGACTAGAATCACATGCCAAACACAAATGAAAAAAATGTAATTTTATTACCAATGTTACCAATGTTTCATCATTCAAGTTCATTCAAGAACATATATTAGCTCTTTTTTCCCTACTACCTTGAAACTTCTTTTTAAGAAACAAAGACAAGTGGACTTGACCCGTCTAAATAATTGAAACTCCTGTCGTCATCATAATCATAAGTCTGAAATCCCACCAGGTGGGGTTAGTTACAAAAATTCTGGCTCTCAAATCATCTCTATCCATGAACATATCTAAGGTATGGCTACCATATCCCATGTCATATCTAAAAGTTTTTCATTAAGTTTTCTATGGGTTTGCTACAAACTTCTTTTAGTCCATCCACTCTCCTCACAAATGAGTCTATTGGTCTTCTTCTCACATGTAAAAAATTACCTTAATTGTGTCTCATGCATCTTGTCTTTGATAGGCACTACCATAAAAGTTTATTACGGACAATCTCCTTGTTAATTTTATCTTTTCTTATATTGTTGTGCATCCACTATGACATTCTCATCTCAATTACACTTATATTTTGCAGATGTTTGCCATCTCAGTGTCTAATTAGCCAATTTTTCTTGCCATGTCACCATGTTAACCAAGTAAATTAATAGAGTGTAACAACATTGTACAATAGAAACAAAAAAATATGTTCAGTGTGTCAATTGGAAAAACCTAAAGGTCCATTCTGAAATTGAAAAATATGTTCAGTATGTTTTTGGTAATTTAACCTAAAGTTAAAGGTCAATTCAACCTTCTTGTTCCTCCCAACTTAAAAAAATATTATATAAGAAACTTTTTTGGGGGGATGAACAAACATATAGGAAACTTATGCAATCAATGTGATAGAACTATACCCCTTACTAGTTTACAAGTAGCTTGTTAAAAGAGATCCCCTGTCAAAATACCTCACTAGCAATAGGAACTCGCCCTTGAACAGTAGTTACAACAGACCAAACAAGTGTAGACATGTTGAGGACGACAGTCTCTGAAACCCCTGCCAGAATTTGAAAAAGAAGAGATAAACATCAAAAAGTGGCAGGCATTATTGCAGAGCATCTTCATCAGTGCAGCCAACTTTTCCTTATTTGCATATTATTTAAATTTACAAAATTAAAGGGTAAGTCTTAGTAGCACTTGTAAGGTTGTTGCTTTATGATAGGAAGGTCACAGCTCAGAGTTGTGGAAACAGGCAAACAGCCTCTTTGCAAAGAAAGGATAAGATTATGTACAAAAGCAACCACTCAACCCTCATAAAGTGAGGAGCTTCATGCACTAAGGACGCCATTTTAAAATCTAAATTTACAAAATTCCTACCTATGGAGAATAGGGCTAGTGGCAGTGTTGCTGTATTGTCTAAATTTAACAAATTACATAAGAACACACACACACAATGAAGCATTACACAGAATCAAATATCAAATTCAGCATGGTGAAGGGGGCACAAAATCTTTTCCAACATCATGAAAGAAAGAAAATTTTCCAATAATTTTTTCCTCTGACCAAAGTAAACTAACATCTGAAAGTGTTTATTCTAACAAAACAGTGTCACCATAAAAAATAGCAACAAGTAGTGTCACCAGATCTCTCTCGCAAGGACCTATAATGCATGAGTCATCATTGATATGGAGATCTGGTTATTTTTGCCCCTTCTGTTGTTTTCCCCAAATACAAACAAGGCACATATTAACATGTCCTGATATGAACTCACTCGATACGCACATCAAGTTCTTTTCTTTAGGTATCTTCACTTACTGATACAACAGGCAATTGTTATGCACGTGTTCACAGGCCCAGATTAAGGGTGTAACATAAATCAATATCATGTCTGAATACAAACTTTACAGATGCATACCACTTTTATTGTCGCCGCCACCAACAATAAACCAGTTCTCTCCCACTGTTACACCAGCATGGCCAGCCCGGGGACTTGGTATTTCACCCTGCTGTGTGGGCCTTGACCATTCCATCTTCAAAATCCAAATAGAATACAAATATAAATATATAACAAAATACATCAATAGGCAAATGTTAAAGAGTACAAAGAAAGACATCCTACCACTTGTAAATCAAGAACATGCAGATCATTAAAGCAGGTAGCATGTGAACCCCCACCAAAAATCAGAAGATAGCGCTCTGCATGTACTGCAGCAGCATGATCAGACCTTGGGGAAGGTGACACCCCCCTACAAAATAATGAATAAAATAAAACCTCAAAAGATTACAAATTAAATGCTTGGTTCCACTTTATAACAAAGTTGATGAAATGTTCAGTTGAAATCTAGTTAGAAGCCAAACTTCTACATCTGCAAAATGTGGGACAAACATGTTGCTATTCAGTGGCGTCAATACAATGCCTGGCAGCAAACTTCTGAAGATCTCATTTACTTACTACTGATAATTAAGAGGATCATTAAAAGAAACACCAATACAACTCTCCAATTACCCATATGTTATTAAAGTGGTAAATGGTCAATTAAATGGACACCTTAAACACCTAATTTGTTAGCAACATTTCAAGAAACCAAGAACGTGAAGTAAACATAAAAAAAGTGCATTTGCAATTTCAGAAAGAGCATCTTACACAGCATCTATTTCATCCCAAGTCATGGTTTCTAAGTCAAGAAGGTGTAAATCATTCAGAAGGGATCTCTTTGCGTCTTGTCCGCCAAATATCACCAAGCTTGAACCCACAAGGGTCACTGATTGGCCTCCACGTGAGACCTGCCAAGCATTCGTAGAATTTATGAGAAATTATCTAAGTGACATCATCATAAAACCATTGCTCATAAAAAGAATTTATAAGTTTATGTTTGAATATTCCAAGCCTTCAAAGGACTTATCAAGGCAACTAGTGGTTATGACTAGCATGACTTGTCAGCCCTGACAGTTCTAAAGCACTAATGTGGTGTAGCGAGTTTTAGTATAGGATACTGCTCCCCATCTAAGTATAGACAAATTTAAGCACCCTATTAACTTCAGAACTTCATCTCCAAAAAGAAAAAAAGAAAGAAAAAAGAAGAGCCCAAGGAGCAAAACAGAAAAAATCACATAAAACTGCTGAGATAATAATTTTGCAGGAAGAAGTATATATTTTTTCTCTTGAACAAGGGCAATATGTTTGCAATCATGTCATGACAGACATATCCCTTTTTCTAAATTAGTAGATTAACAAACTTATTCCCCCTTGGATTCAATCTTGCAGGAATTCATGACTATGATGAAAAGAAAGCATCAAACAAATACCGGCGGCTTCCCATAAGTCTTCAAGATTGACCACGTATAAGTTTGCAGATCAAAAACCTTCACTGTCATAAAATAAAACAAAAACAATAAGATCAATTATGGTATTATCAAGAAAATAAAAAGGTGTTCCTACTCCCTAGTGCAAGAGGCTCCCCACTTTGTGAGAGTTGTGGGAGGGTCGTTTTTGTGCGTAAAATTCCCCTTGCTTTATGCAAAAGGGCAGTTTTGACAACTCAATCCCATAATCTTCCGGTCACAAAAGAGCAACTATAAGCTACAAAGGCTCACCCTCAAAAGAACAAAAATATAAATGAGGTGGTGATTTCTACTTAACGCATAATCCTGCCTCCATGGATGGAAGAATCTTCAAAAGTCATAACAAGAAAGACAATAGTTGGCAAAAAGAAATTATATAACTGTATGCAACCACGCAAATCCACCTTTAACAAAAGCCAATTTTTTAAAGAGTACAAAGAGGAAAATTATTCCAATTGCATTGAGTTAGTGCCAGCAGGCATTGCCAAAGGATTACATGGTTTTAAGATGAGCAAAACTCTTCAAGGATAAAATTTTAATCTTCCAATGGAATTCAATTTGAATGGGCCTATTTACTAAGTTTCTAATTAAAGAAAAGCTCGTCACAAAATGTCCACTTTTTTTTTAAGCTGTAAGATGAGATTTCAATTAATGGAGGGAGTATAGTATAATAACCATCAAAGTAGACAAAGCTGAGTGCTTATAATTAAACCAATCGTCGCAAATCTTGATTGCTTATAATTTAACCACTCTTCACAAATTTCTGGCAGATTTCTTAAAATGTGTGTTTTAAGAAGCTTTGGGACTGTTCTCTTTGTTGTTTTCAACCCGTTTTCCATTTTTAGTTTTTCAAAACACTCAAAATGCATTTCCTTACCCATTTTCAAAAATGCATTTTGCAAAACATACAAAAAAAAAATTGTACAGAAAACCCAAAACGCTGAAATCACGTTTTGGCTATTTTCAGCCAAAACACAGCCACTAAATCCAAAACACGGAAAACACTTGCTTCCCTTCCACCTCTCTTCTCTCTTCTCTTTCTCTTCAAGCTCGGTCGCCACCACCATCCATGCCCACCACCGCCCTCCACGCACGCCACTGCCATCCACACCCGCCACCGCCACCGCCCTCACCCTCCACGCCTAGATCCGCCATCACTGCCACCGCTTGCCACACCTAGATCCGTCATCCACGCCCACTGCTGCCCTCCACACCCAGATTTGCCATCACACCCGCCACCGTTGATTGTTTCTTCCTTCTACCCTTCTGCCATTTCGTCCCAAATTGAATATGTACTGTGATTTTTTTTATTAATTTTTCTTTTCAATGATATTTTTAAAATTTTGGATAAATCAATATTTTGCTATTTTATGATTTATAATTTTTTTTAATATTTATGTTGTGGGTAATTTAAATCTCAAAATTAATGTCAGATTTCAATTTGTCAGTAAAAACAAATTTATCATGGAATTAATAGTTAAGTCCAATTAAAAATGGCTTTAGAAAGTACTTTGTAATTTTAATACATTCTATACGATTAAATTATTAGTTATCTCTTGTACTATATTTTAAATTCTTTGAATTAAATTTATAATTTATTAATAAATATTTACAATTTACTTTGAATCAAATTTATTGAATAAAATATTATAAAATAATATTTTTCAAAATTTCAAAGTAAACGCGTTTTTCAGTTTTCTATTTTGAGAAACAATTTTTTAGAATGACAAAAAGAACGCGTTTTTAATATTGTCAAAACAGATATTCAAAACACAAAACTGAAAATGAATTCAAAACTGAAAATTGAAACACGAAAATAACACTACCTTTATTTTTCACATCCCTATTTCCACAAGTATTCTAGATGAACTAAAATCAAGACCCGCTTTTTTAGGTGAGGCCAATTTCTTAATCTCTTCAGTTCCATTAAAAAATAATGGACATGGCATCCAAAATCAAGGAGATGAAAAAGACATCCCCATGTCATGAGTAGATGCACTATGCATTAGGGATCCATCTGCTTGATCTATAATATCATGGAACATTTTCTTTACATTTGCTGGATGTAATCATGTGAATACACATATTTAGTTAGAAGACGACAGCAAAAAACACAAAAAAAAGCAGCATTCTCCTAATGTTTCACCAAAATTTTCCAAACTAGCAAAATAATTTCCTGTACAGTAATTGACAGACCAAGTTAATGCATCCAGCAAAATTAAATGTCAAATGTTCTAAATAGCATATGAGTTACCTTGAATAGTCTCAGATGGATCTTTGGTATGTCCAGCTACACAAAGGAGCTTATTTGTCCCCCATGGTATCTACAGGCATCAAAAAGATAATCAACATACAGCACAGGTGCAAACATCCTAATTCAACATCTATTAGGAAACCATTTCCATACTAACCAGGGAATGGCCAGCACAAGGAGAAACTGTTACTGGAGAAGGTGCTTCCACAGACTCATTCCCAGGTTTAACTTCAATCCTAGACCAAGTCCAACTCCTCAAATCTAGAACCTGCATTTTCTTTTTTCAGGTTAAATGAAGTTTTTTCTACAGATACCAAAAAGAAAAAATTATAAGCATTAGAAGTGGAGGAAGAGTACTTTGGTCCCTATATATAAGAACAAAGGAGATGTTCAAAATTGTGAAAATTACAGAAGAATTAGGTTAATAAGCCATACCATGAAACTTTGGGAGAGAGAAATAGAGCAGAGGCTCAAAAAAGAAACAGAGGTCTCGGAAAATCACTTTGGTTTCATGCCTGGTAGATCAACAATGGAAGCTATATACCTACTGAGGTGCCTAATGGAAAGGTATCGGGATCATCAGAAAGACCTACATATGGTGTTTATAGATCTAGAAAAGGCCTATGATAGAGTCCCTAGAGAAGTATTATGGAGGGTTTTAGAGAAGAAAGGAGTCCGAATAGCCTATATACAAGTCCATAAGGACATGTATCATGTTGCAGAGATAAAGGTTAGAACATGCGGAGAGGATACTGAACCGTTTAAAATTACAATAGGATTGCATCAAGGTTCTGCACTAAGTCCATACTTATTTGCTTTAGTAATGGATGAACTCACTAAAGATATTCAGACAGAGGTGCCATGGTGTATGCTATTTGCAGACGACATAGTGTTGGTGGATGAAACAAAAGGAGGAGTGAACACTAAGCTTGAGTTATGGAGAAATAATTTAGAATCTAAGAGATTTAAATTAAGCAGAAAGAAAACAGAATATATGGAATGTAAATTTAGTAAGAATGCAAGAGTGGAGGATGTTATAATAAAATTGGAAGACCAAATCTTACAAAGAAAAGACCATTTTCGATATTTGGGATCAGTGATTCAAAAAGATGAAAAAATTCACGAGGATGTCACACATAGAATTAAGGCAGGTTGGCTAAAATGGAGAAATGCATCGGGGGTGTTATGTGATGGTAAAATCCCATTAAAATTGAAAGGAAAATTTTATAGGACAGCTATAAGACCAGTTTTGTTATATGGCTCAGAATGTTGGGCAGTCAAATACCAACATGAGCAAAAGACGAGCGTAGCGGAGATGAGGATGTTAAGATGGATGCGCGGCCATACAAAAAAAGATAAAATTAGAAATGAAATTATTCGTAATAAGATAGGAGTAGTGCCAATAGAATAGAAGATGAGAGAGACTAGACTAAGATGGTTTGGTCATGTGAGAAGGAGACCAAGAGACGCTCCTGTGAGGAGAGTTGATGAATTGGAACAATTAATCAAAAAAAGAGGTAGAGGCAGACCTAAGAAGACTTTGAGGGAGACATTAAAGTTTGATATGAAGTGTATGGATCCCAATGAAGATATGACAAAAGACAGAAATACATGGAAGTCTAGAATTCATTTAGTCGACCCCACATAGTGGGATAAAGGCTGGATATGTTGCTATTGTTGTTGTTATAAGCATCAGAAGTTGATTAACTTCAGTGCAAGAACAGGTCTTTTTTATTTTTCTATTGATCTCACTAGTGTTTTTCTGAATACAATGTTAAGATTTTCCAGGCAGAAGGCAAAAATTTTGGATAGCATTAACCAAGAAAAGTTATTAAAAGGCGTTCCCAGGGCATGAGGCTCACTGCTTTGTGAGAGTTGCAAGATAGTCATTTTTGTACATAGCGTACCCTTGCTTTGCAAAGAGTCATTTCCACAACTTCAACATACCTGAAGATCACTAAGGTAACGTCCATTGTGATTTCCTCCAAATATATACATCCTGTCATCAATAACTGCTGCTCCATGCTGTAAATTCAAGAACTTAATTTAGAGCAAAGAAGAAGGGACAATTTCTATAGCAAGGAGCAACAAGAACCAACAGGTTTATAAATTTGGTGCAAGGCAATACCTCATATCTTGCTTTTGGGCATGGACCAGATACCGGAGGTTCAACCCATTGATCATACAAATTAACTGAACCAAGACCATCCAATACAATATCTTTATCTTGATTTTCAGATGAGGTCCCATTTTCAGAACAAATTGTCTTTGTTTCAAGAAAAGCATTTCCATTTTGTGCAATTGGCTCATCCTTCAGGTTGTGCTATAAAATCAAAAATAAATAAAATGGGAAATTAAAAAAGAAAGAAGAAAGTTGCACAGATAAGTGCAGAAACTGCAGGGCTGTTCCTTATGAAATATCAGACACAACAACAACAACAACAATAATAATAATAAATATTGCTATAGTAATCATAGAAAATATAGCACAACGACATAACTAAAAATTCTAGGGCCTCCCTGTAAACAATAATTATTTGGTTTCTCCATTTTACTCTCTGACTTTAAGTTAGGTATTTATTTTAGGAGTTAGAACATTTTATTTCCTTATTTATTGTATCATTTTCCAGATTTGGGTGATCTAGGTTTGTCCCAAGTTGGACCCAGCAATCCTTGTATCACCTTGGCATCACTGTGAGTAGATAGTGTCTAGTATGATGCTCTTCTACATGCATTACATCACATATTTTATTTATTTACAAAATTTCTTTCACTTTAACATGTTCAAAAAAAAAAAAAAGATAAGGAGAAATAAGAAAACCAATGATTTGTTATAACTTTGTTTAACTTGTACACATCTTGGATATCATTATCGATTTGTACATACATTTGTTCATTTGATCTAGTACACATGACTTGGTTATTTGTTCTGTTTACATAGAGTTGCTCATCTCTTTTACTTGTATTGTAGAAAACTAAATTTATTTTACATGTAACTGAGAGTAGATTGCGCAACACTACATGCTTATGGCAGGCGATGTTAGATGTTGGTACACCATGTTCCACACCAGTTAACAGAGAAGTTGCTAACTGATGTCTTAAGAATGAGAAAATACGTGGCTCAGGTTATATTTCACAGCCTCGGCTGTTATGTATTGGATTATTGTTGTTCTTCTATACTCACTATTTGTGTATTTTTTTTTGGTATGCATGCTTTATATTGTGATGCCCCTTATCCAGCACCCCATTTGTTGTATTTATATGACACATTCATTAAAAATCTTATTGCATTCATGCTTGTTTCCCCTGGCATCATAGTGCGTTCTATCTACCTGCTTACTCTATCAATAGACTTATTCTATTTATTTAAACAGTTCCCAAATTCGCAGGCTTGAGTTAGATCCATCTACAAGTCATAACAGCTGTCGTAGTAGGATGCAACTGATCCTTGGGTTCATGAGGCCATAGTAGACATGCTCCTAGATACCTACACTGACATTAGACTGACCTCAGGAGTTCGTTGACTATTTGGTTCATTGATGTTAATTATTGATTCACCGATTCCATATTGTGTACAAATATAATCTGGCTCTGCTACAATGGTCATGATACCTCATCCTATTCAGACTATCATTCTTTTTTATCATAAAACCCATTAAGGTTATTCAGTAACATGAGATCTCACCTTTATTTATTTTCTGCTTTATGTTTGGTGAGTGCATGTCAAATACAACTTGATACATAGTAGTATTTTGCAATGAAAATTGGTCTGGTGTCTTAGGAATGTATTTTGTATTGTGTACGAGTCTTGATAGTGGCTATAAGGACTTGTAGCCACTTAGTTATATATAAATGGAAAAACAAGCCAATTCTGATGTAAAGCAAAAAGGGTGAGTTTTGCCACCTTTGTAGCTATAGATTTGGGATAAGATGTAAATCTTTGCCTAACTGCAACAAATGGGCCTTGATGATAAGGAATGCTACGTGAGTACCAGGCCACTCCATATCAAACCATAGGCATTACCGCACATAAAGTTAATATATTTCATTAAATGTGCCAAAAGTGACAACAACGAACTTATGCTATTAGAATTTTTCATATGAAGAAATATTTTCCAGAAACACAGAAAAACAAAATATACTAAGAGAGAGATTAATCCTCCTCATAATCCAACAAAAGGGAGCACTTAAAAAGTGGACTTTTGACCTGTAAATCAGCTCTCCAAGGCCATTAGAAGATCTACAACTCTATTTCCCCAAACACTGCCCCAACACACCACATCATACATGAGTTAATTTTCTTAGCCATCTTCTTCCAACTTTGCATGTTTTCTTGAAAACACAAAAGCATAAAGTAATTGGGAAAACTTGTAACTTCTGTTATTCAAGTTTTGCATTGAGTGGCTGGAATGCTTAGGAGGACTCGGACATGTTTTTTTCAGGATTATGTGCAACAGTGGCAGTTAGGGAAATTAGGCTAATTGTATATATTATATTAAGTGAGGGGTAGTTAGGGAAATGTCCCCGTTATATCATCCCTCTTGTAACTATTGCCCTTTGTGTCTATAAATAAGAGGCGTGGGGTAATCTGTCGGACACTTGTGGTTGATCATTCTCATTGATAGTTTCCGAGAGTTGTATTGTAAGAGAAAGCCTAAAAAGATAGCCTTGTAATCTTGCAGTGAGAGTTCTTGTGTATCAGCGAGGGAAGAGGGATTGTGCGAGTGAGATTCTTGTACCGTTTTTCATTAAGTTCTAGTGGATTGCTCTCTCTAAAAGCAGCTGGATGTAGAACTGATTCTATCAGTTCGAACTAGGATAAATCTCGGTGCCTTATGTGTGGTTTGATTGGTCTTAACTTTGATCTTTTCAATTCTGTTTCTGTTCTTTATTTTCGGTTTATGTTGTATGTTGGATCGGCCAATCATTGAGGGTGAGAGTTAGTGATTTGTTGGCTTCTTGGGTGATTTAAACAAACTGCCAGTGCTCCCAATTCTAACAACTTCAGACAGGAATTTGGGGAAAGCATAAATGCAAAGAAAAATTCAACACACTTTAAATAAAAATAATCCAGCCAACAAGTCCTAGAGAAACTCATTCAGAAGAAAATCAAAAAGCTATACATCTAAATAATGGGACGATCTTGAATATACTAATGATGCCCTTTTGCTGGACTATATTTGTGAGATACATTTACAAAAAGAACATGAACTCTAAATCACAATGAAGCAGAATATAGCACACTGATTCATAGAAAAATGGAGACGCAGCCAAGCAAGCAAACTCACATTTATTACCAAATCAACAACAGGCTCTGAAACAAAATTGGATGCTCTGGAATACCACCCTGGATCTTCTTCCTATCAAAAAAAGGGGACAATTATAAACTATACAGGGTACTATAAGATCTCAGTTTAGACAAAATTAGAAAGTTCACTTCGTCCAAACCTCCAATATCTTTACAAAGAGGCGCATTGCTTCCGTGGAAGCCATGTTACCAAGCCCATTCCAGCTGTATAAAGAATAAAACCTCGTGAAACAGAAGAACCCAGTAGCAATTGATGTACAATACTAATGATCCAATATTGAAACAGTTAGCAACAAATTTCAGAAAAACATAAGAGGCAATTTGGAAAAGACTCCTAATGTGGAAGATCACTCCATAGGTTTCAAAATAGCAGCTAGCTGGGAAAGTTGACAACCACAAAAATAAAATAACATGCAAAAATCCCCTTTTTGGGAGAATAATTCACTATATTTTTTCTCTTGGGAATGCCACAAATATATATATACACAATGGATCCTAAGAATTCTCCTAGATTTTAGAAATTAAATTCCTACTTTGTAAGACTAGATTACAACAACCTTAAATACAAACAAATCTAATCAAAACTAACTAAGAAAGATAAGATATAATAGCAATATAAATCAAAATAAATCACAAAGGATAAATCATCAGATAACGAGCTCAGTAGCTCAACATAACAGCTTCCGATCTACACTCCCCCTCAAGCTGGGTTGAATATATTATTCAAACCAAGCTTGGTACTTAACTCATCAAATACTCTTCTTTGTAATGGCTTAGTTAGAATATTCGACCTGCCTATTTGTAGAAGTGTAGCTTAGCTGAAAAATTCATTTTTCTAACTTCTCTTTGATGAAGTGCTTGTCAATTTTCACATGTTTTGCCCGATCATGGTGGACCTAATTTTTGGCAATACTAATAGTCGATTGGTTGTCACATAATACTAGTATTGGTTGTGCCATAGTCATCTGTTGTAGCAACCTTTTTAGCCACATACCCTCACAGAACCCATGAGCCATAACTCTAAATTCAGCTTCTGCGCTACTCCTAGAAACCACTGATTACTTCTTATTGTGCCAAGTAACTAAATATCCTCAAACAAATGAACAATAACTCGAGGTTAACCTTCTATCAGAAATTAAACCTGCCCAATTAGCATCACTGTAGATTTTCACCCCTCTATTCGCTGTTTTCCTGAACATTAGTCATTTGCCTGAAGTCAACTTTAGATATCTCAGAATCCGATATACAGTCTCTAAGTGTCTTTCTCTAGGATCATTCATGAATTGGCTTATCACACTTACAGGAAAACTTATAGTATGTGACAAGTATATAAGTTTTTCCACCAATCTTTGATATCACCCTTTATCCACTGGAGCACTTTCTTTGCCAACATCTAGTTTTGAAGTGGTTTCCATTGGTGTATCATCTGGTTTGCATCCCAACATACTTGTTTCGATAAGAAGATCTAGGGTAGATTTTCGTTGAGAAAGTGAAATTCCTTCTTTGGACCTTGCTACTTCCATGCCTAGGAAGTATCTTAGGCTTCCTAGATCCTTGATTTCAAACTCTCTTGCCAAGACTTCTTTAAGATCCTTGATTTTAGAAATATTATATCCCGTAACAATTATATCATCAACATATACAATAAGAATGGATATTTTACCTTCCAAGGAATGCTTGATGAATAAGGTATGATTTGCTTGACATTGGCTATATCCATACTTCTTGACTGTCTTTGTAAATTTCTCGAATTAGGATCTAGGAGACTGTTTGAGCCCATAAAGAGATCTCCTTAGTTTGCATACCTTGTTTCTTGTGAGGTTAATTTCAAATCCGTGAGAAATTTTCATACATACTTCTTCTTCGAGATCTAACAACAACAACAACATATCCAGCCTTTATTCCACTATGTGGGGTCGGCTACATGAATTCTAGACTTCCATGTATTTCTATCGTTTGTCATATCTTCATTTAGATCCATATACTTCATATCGAACTTTAATGTCTCTCCCAAAGTCTTCTTGGGTCTACCTCTACCTCTTTTTGTGACTAATTGTTCCATTTCATCAACTCTCCTCACAGGAGCGTCTCTTAGTCTCCTTCTCACATGACCAAACCATCTTAGTCTAATCTCTCTCATCTTCTCCTCGATTGGCACTACTCCTACCTTATTACGAATAACTTCATTTCTAATTTTATCCTTTCTTGTATGTCCGCACATCCATCTTAACATTCTCATCTCCGCTACACTCGTCTTTTGCTCATGCTGGTATTTGACTGCCCAACATTCTGAGCCATACAGCAAAACTGGTCTTATAGCTCTCCTATAAAATTTTCCTTTCAATTTTAATGGGATTTTACCATCACATAACACTCCCGATGCATTTCTCCATTTTAGCCAACCTGCCTTAATTCTATGTGCGACATCCTCGTGAATTTCTCCATCTTTTTGAATCACTGATCCCAAATATCGAAAATGGTCTTTTCTTTGTAAGATTTGGTCTTCTAATTTTATTATAACATCATCCACTCTTGCATTTTTACTAAATTTGCATTCCATATATTCTGTTTTCTTTCTACTTAATTTAAATCCCTTAGATTCTAAATTGTTTCTCCACAACTCAAGCTTAGTGTTCACTCCTTCTTTTGTTTCATCCACCAACACTATGTCGTCTGCAAATAGCATACACCATGGCACATCTGTTTGAATATCTTTAGTGAGTTCATCCATTACTAAGGCAAATAAGTATGGACTTAGTGCAGAACCTTGATGCAGTCCTATTGTAGTTGTAAATGGTTCAGTATCCCCTCCGCATGTTCTGACCCTTGTCTCTACACCATATTCGAGATCTCCATTTAGAAAAACATTCTTCACATCTAATTGGTAAAGTGTCCAATCCAAGTTTACAGCTAGGGATAACAAAACTCTGATAGTATTCAATTTTGCCACTAGAGCAAAAGTTTCTTGGTAATCTATACCATAAGATTGAGTGAACCCTTTTGCAACTAGGCGGACCTTAAATCTGTCAATTTTTCCATCTTCTTTGTATTTGGCTATAAATACCCATTTGCAGCCCACATGATGTTTTCTAAGGGGGTAATTATGTAATCTCCCAAGTTCCATTCTTTTTCAAGGCCTTCATTTCCTCGATAACTACCTCCTTCCACTTAGGATGTTGAAAGGCCTCCAAAATAGTTCTAGGAAGCTGCACCTTACTGATATTTGATATAAATGTTCTGAAATTAGGTGAGAGACCTTTATAAGAAATGTGATTGTGAATAGGATGATGAGTGCATGATTGTACTCCCTTTCTCAATGCTATAAACCAATGTAAATACTCATCCATAGCTGAAATTTCAGAATTCTCACCAGCAGTCATGGTATTCTCTTTCTGTAACAATTCCGGCTCTAGGTCCGGATTAGATCAGTCCTATGGCATGTTGATTCCCCACTTTCTTTTTGTTTACACTTTTTCCTAGAATAAACTTGAAGTTCATGAGGATAAGAAGGATTATAACCAATAAGAGGTGAACTGGAAGAAAACTGATCTACTTTTGACTCCTCAGATTGTAGGTTGGGAGGAGAAGACAAATTTGTAGGGTTTGTAGGTGGCTGAATTTCAAGCTACTATTCGTATTCCCAAAACTGATATTCTTGAGGATTGTTTGGTGTATTCTCCCCCTGAATATCAAATTTGGGATAGTAGGGCTAGTCTTCGAAAAAGGTTGCATCCATTGAGGTGAAGAATTTCTTAAGACTTGGAGAGTAACATTTGTAACCTCTTTGGTGGGGAGACTAGCCAAGAAATATACATTTGATGGACTTTGGGTCAAGTTTACTTCGAAATTGAGGGTGAATGTGAACAAAAGAGGTGCAACCAAAAATCTTGAGAGGAAGTTGAGAAAAAACTCAGGTGTGGGGAAAAGAAGCAAGGAGAAGCTGACTTGGAGTGTGATGTTTGAGGATTCGTGAGGGCATTCCATTTATAAGATAGGTGGCCGTAAGAATAGCCTCACCCCAAAAATATTTAGGAACATGGGAGGAGAACAATAGGATCTGGCCACTTCCAATAGAACCTATTCTTGCGTTCTGCAATCCCATTTTGTTAAGGTGTATCTACACAATAACTTTGATGAATGATGTCTTGTTGTGACAAATAAGTTCCTAGAATGGTATTGAAATATTCTTTGGCATTATTTGTTCTTAGAACTTGAATTTTAGCATTAAATTGCCTTTGCACCATGGAATGGAAGGTTTGAAAAATGTGGCCAACTTCATACTTTTCTTTCCTGAGAAAGACTCAAGTAAGATAGGTATGGTCATCAATAAAGGAAATAAACCACTGAGTCCCAGTAACATTTTTGACTCTAGAAGGCTCCTACACATCACTATGGATTAAAGAAAACGGATAGGATGGAGTGTAAATTTAACTAAGATAATTAATCCGAACATTCTTAGAATATTGACAAATTTCACATTGAAACATGTGTAAATCTAAATTCTAGAACAAAGAGGGGAATAATTTCTGAAGGTAAGCAAAGTTTGGATGTCCTAATCTATAGTGTCACATCATAATTGCACTCTTATTTGAATGAAAAGTAGAGAGATAAACAGGTGGAGAGTAGCAATTGCTAAAATTTACTTCAGTTTTTGAATCAATCTCTTTAAGAAGATAGAGCACCGAACATGCCTCAGCACTGCCAATCATCTTCCCTGAAGTCCGATCCTAAAATTCACACGCATCTATTGAGAATTTTGCGACACAATCCATATCCATAGTGAGTTTACTAATAGATAATAGGTTGCAATCTAGGTTAAGACAAAAAATACAGCAGGTAGCATGAAACCAGTGGACAACACAACCGATCCAATACCTACCACTTTTGATAATGAGCTATTGGCAATCCTTACCTTCCAATCTTTGTCACATGGCTGGAAATTGGTTAACAGTGCACTATTTCCAATCATGTGGTCAGAACCTCTTGAGTCAACAATCAATGGAGTAGATAGCTAACTTTTAGCGGTAAAAATATGTAGAGGGTTTCCTATGTGGGCTATAAAACCTGCTGCTATTGTAAAGGCCTGAAGCTGTGTTTTACCAAAAGTATTCTGTAGCCACTCCATCTGTTCTTTACTGAATAAGCTCGGATTTAAGGCAGTAACAGTGGCTGTTACGTTACCCCTACTCCGCCTTTCATGTGCTAGTTTCCAATCCGGAGGCTTGCCATGGATATCCCGGCATGTATCCTTTGTGTGATCGGTCTTGTGACAATGGTCACACCAAGGACAACCCTTCTTTTGCTTGATATTTGTTGGGTTGCCTCCTCGAGTAAATAGGGCAGAGTGTTCCAAGCTTGGATTTGAAGGCTTTAACATCAGTTTCAACCTACTTTCTTCTCTACAAACCTCAGCAAATGCCTCTTTGATAATCGGTAGAGGTTTTGTGCCAAGAATCCTACCTCTCATGCCATCTAGGTTTCTATTTAAACCAATCAAGAATTCATACAGCCACTTCTTCTCCACTATTTTCTTGTATTGTGTTGAATCTTCAATCCACTTCCATTGAATAGTGTCACACTTATCCAGTTGAAGCCAAAACTTATTCAAGGAATTGAAGTATTGAGTGACTTGAGACTCACCTTGCCTTAGATCATCGAAAATACTCTCTATCTCAAACAACTCAGAGGTATTCTCAATATAGGAGTAGGCTTCCCTAACAGCCTCCCAAATTTCTTGTGTTGTGTCGTGTAATAAGAAATTCTCACCTATCTCATTGTTCATTGAATTAATCAGCCAAGACATCACCATCTTGTTCTCGACCTTCCAGATCCGGTGTTGTGATTCCTTCTCGTTCGGTTTGCTAGCAGCTCTATTTAGATAATCATCTTTTTCTTTTCCACATATGAACATCATCACCAATTGTGATCATTGAATGTAATTTTGGCCATTCAGTTTGTGATCGGTGATAATTAAAAATTGGAAAGGGAGGGCTTAGTGAGGCGGTAGATAAAGGCTAGTGTTAACAAAGAGAAGGGAGAAAAGAATCCTGCTCTAATACCATGTAGAAATCCCCTTTTTTGGAGAATAATTCACTATATTTTTTCCCTTGAGAATGCCACAAATATATATATACACAATGGATCCTAAGAATTCTCCTAGATTTTAGAGACTAAATTCCTATTTTGTAGGACTAGATTACAACAACCTTAAATATAAACAAATCTAATCAAAACTAACTAAGAAAGATAAGATATAATAGCAATATAAATCAAAAATAAATCAACAGATAATGAGTTCAGCAGCTCGACATAACAGCTTTTGATCTAACATAGTTCTGAAAGGCGTGAGGCACAAAGGGTCCTGGAGCCTGAGGCGCAAGGCGTATGAGGCGAGACACGCCTTTGCGAAGAAAGACACACCTTTTAGAAAAAAAACTCAAAATCTTGTAAAATCATAAAAAACTATCAAATTATCAATAATAACACATGCATATCATTAATGATTCATTATCTTCAAATTCTAAACTAACATCATCAAAGTTGATTTATTCATCATGCAAATTCTAAACTAGAAACATTATCAAAGTTCAAACTTAAAGTCTCAAACTCAAACAAGTACCAATCATCATGCAAAGTTCTAAACAAACATATAAACACTACAAGTCCACAATCAAGAAAATGTTTTTATTTTGAAAAATGCTATTTTTCTAAATCTGAAAGATTAGCGCATTATAAGGAGACATATAAGAAAATGTTTTTATTTTGAAAAATGTTATTTTTCTAACTCTAAAAGATTAGCACATTATAAGGAGACATATAAGAAAATATTTTTATTTTGAAAAATTATCTCCCGATATTTTGATACCTAATATTCATTGTTGTTAAAATGATTTTTAATGAATTTTTTAAAAAAATAATAGGTATGTATTTTGGGGGTGGTAAAATCGCTAAATCCCGAGTTTGTACTAAAATCAAAATTCTATTTTCTTATTGTTATGGATTTTGATTTTTTATACATTTTTATTGAATCCAAATGGGAGGCATTTTCTTATTTACATTTATGTGACATTTACTTAAACTAAATAAATGTAAATATGTTGCAATATATACATGCTGGAACCGAGAAGACGAGAAGAGGGGAGGAAAGGCGCGCCTCTAGCCTCGGCGCCTCACCGTGCAAGGCGAGGGCCTCGCTGAAATCGCCCTGCCTCGGCCCAAGTGAGGCGCCGAACTAGCGCCTTAAGGCGCCTTGCGCCTAGGCGCACATTTAACAACTATGCGATCTGCATAACGACAACACACCAAGCATTTATCCCACTATGTCGAGCCAGCTATATGAATTCTAACTTACCAGTGATTTTTATCTATGGCCTTATCTTCTGTAAAGCCCCTATAGCTCATATCATACCTACGCATCTCCCAAACTCTCACTAAGTTATACTTGGTCTTCTTCTACCTCTATTGTTAGATACTTGTTCCATTCCACCCACTTTCCCCATAAGACCATCTGTTTGTCTTATTCTCACATAGCCAAACCATCTTTGTGTCTCAGGCATCTTATCTTCAATAGTAGCCTCTTTGACCTTATTTACAAATAAGCTCATTTCTAATTTTATCTTTTGTTATATGAGCGCACATCCATTTAACATCCCCATCTTTCTCACACTCATATTTTGCACATGCTAGTGCTTTATTGTCCAACATAATGTACCATACAGCAAAACTAGTCCTATAGCTATCTTATAAAACTTTCCTTCTAGCTTTAATATAATATTACTATCAAATAAAACCTGGATGCACTCCTTCATTCTAACCATCTTGATTTAATTCTATGGGCAATAGTCTCATTAATCTTCTCATCTTCTTGCATAATTGAACTGATCTTTTCTTAGTATGACTTGATTCTCTAATTTTGTCACAACATCACCCATTTATATTTTTAATAAACTCACATTCCATATATTTAGTTTTTAATATGCTTAACTTACATCCTCAGATGTTAAAGTGTCCAACACAACATCATCTACAAATAACTTATACAAGGGTACTGCTGCCTAGATATGCTTAGAGAGTTCATCCATTGCTAGGGAAAATAGATAAGGGCTTAAAGCAGATCCTTGACGTAAAAAACCAATTGTAATTGGAAAAGCCTAAGTATCTCCTCCATATATTCTGACATGTGCGCTTGCTCCATGATTAATGCCTTTAATAGAATGTATATAAGAACTCATATTCCTTTTTGTCACAGCCCTAGGTTTTCCTAGGGTTTAGAATGGGATTTTGAGGAAAAATGAAGAAAGAAAGAACAGAATGGAGGGAGAAAACAAAATAGAAAGAGGGAGAGATTGAGAAGAAAGGGGGAGGGTCTAGACGAAATAGAGAGGGAGATAAGAATTGAGAGGGAAAACAGAATTGATGCATTCAATCAATAGCTACCTATTCTCTATTCAACAGCCTATTTATAGGCTGTTTACATCCATACAATCATTACCAAACTAACAATGTACAATTAAAAGAAGGTACAAACAAGAAACAATTACAACTAATGCCCTTGGGGTCATGACATTTTTCTTCTCCAAAATCTTCCATAAGACTTCTCTAGAAACATTTGCATAAGCTTCTTCTAAATCTATAAACACAATATATAAATCATTTTATTTATCTCTATATCTTTTCATTATCGCCTCAACAATTATATAGCTTCCATTGTTGACCTACCAAGCATGAAACCAAATTGGTTTTTAGACACCATAGTTTCTCTTCATTATCTTTGCTCAATCACTCTCTCCCAAAACCTTATTGTGGCTCGCTAGCTTGATTCGTCTATGATTTCCACAACTTTTAACATCTCTTTTATTCTTGTAAATAGGCGCTAAAGTGCTCATCCTCCACTCATCTGCCATCCTTTTTATTTAAATAATTCCATTAGCCAAAAAATGTCCTCTTCACCCATGCATTTTCCATTCAACAGTCAGATGATTTAGAAATAGTGATAAAAAACCCCTTCACTAAGCACCTTGTTATTCAAATACATGGCTAAAGCCTTTCAACAACTTCTCAAGAAAAGTAAGATTTTGTTCAAGAAAACCCTTGAAGAAATATTTTATTTCAAAAAAGAAAAAACAAAAAGAGCCCGTAATATGGACTAATTTCAATTAAAAAAACAGCCAACTTGTAACACTTTGCAGCCTCTAGTGCAAAACAGAACTGACATCCATCTACATCTTCAAAGTATGCTCTAAAAAGTCCCAAAATCAATACTGAAGGAATGTTTACTCAAGGTAGAACCATATTCATGGCATCCTCCTCGGGTATCCAACTACAGAAAAGGTCAGAATATCTTGAGACCATGCAAGCAATTATCAAAACGTCTGTTAAACTGAAGCCCTACTTTGGTGTTCACCTAACCTAAATTCACGTTTGATTTACAACTCTCCCAACTCAAACTTATGCAGAAGAGGAAAGTTTGACCATTAGAACATTGCATTGACCATTTAGCCAGAAAAAAAGAACGCAATGACAATGCACACCCCCACCCAAAACAAACAAGAGCAAAAAGAAAAGGCACCCTAGCACGTTAGCATCAACTAAACAGCACTTTAAAGTTTAAACATGCAGTCCAATCGTTCAATCAAATAAATGGACCATAAACCTAGCAAAGTTAATCATAAATTCAATATACAAACCTTGTCCATTTGCTCTGTTCGACGGGACTCCAGCCTCTAGGTTTTGGAATCTTACATGGCCCAACAGTTGCCTGCAATCAGTTATAACCCATCACATACAACAACATCACTGTTACCGACGGCCTCTATGCAAATCGGCCATAGCAGCACAGCAAAATCCGAATCAAACAACAATTCAAACAGAAAAAAGGTAAGGTACAAAAGAAAGCATCGGACAAAAATCAAAACTCGTTCAACACTAAATCCACAAAGACGTACATTTCCACACTGTCAACCAACTCTAAATAATTCACAACAACGAATCCTTTAGGCGGTTGCTCACACAAGTCAAAATGAAAACCTCAATAATTCTTCCAAATAGGTCAGACTTAACAGAATAAAACCTCAAAATTCCTTTATTTCCCCAATAGATCAGCATTGTCACATACCCCAATTTGACCCCAAATGCACAGATCTCCCCAGCAAACCGAAATCGAGATCAAACAAACCGACGCAGTACAAAATTGGGACGGATTCAGAAACAAAAACTCGTCAAATTAAAGAGAGAAAGGCAGAGTGAAAAGCACCTGTTGGTAGAGGGCGTAGAGGAGCAACGCGACGTCGGTGGAGAACTTGGAGCTGACGCCCTTGGGGGAGGGAGATCCGTCGAAGCCGGCGTAGGAGGCCGCCGCGTAGAAGCGCTCCGGGTAGGCAAGCCCCGAGCTCCCTCTCACCATCGCCATTTCCCGTGTTGCTGCTGTGATGTGATCCGATCGACGCCGGGAATTGTATTGACAATAAGTTACACAGAGGAGCAAAAAACGACCGACCCGAGATTTGGAATTGAAATTTCGAGAGCGGACGGAAGATCCACTGATTTATACACTCGGCATGCTTCGTTACTTTGCTTGCGGTTGCGGATCCTTGCTTGGGCCCCGAAATTACGCAAACCCCTCTCCCTTTTTTCCTACTTTCTCTCTTTAAATTCAAGTCGGGTCGGGTTGAAACTCAAACCAGCTTCAGCTTGCTATCTAGTCCTTCTGGTCACATTTTTAGTCACCATCCTTTGAATGGATGTTGAGTATGGTCAACAAATCTCCATGATGCACGCATGGGCAGTCTAGTTGGTCAAGAATGGGGCACAAAGTGTCTTCGTGGTGAATCTTGAAATAATGACCAGGGATCGAGTCCCGCAAGCGATAGAATGGAGGTAATTCTCTCCAAAGTGAGGGGGCTCCTTGTGCGCGGTGGGCACAGATCTAGCCACTGTATCCGGCTGGGTTACCATGAATTTACTTTCTTCCTGCTGTTGGGTCAGTTATGGGGGACACTCGGGGTGAGTGATTTCACCTGGAACAACAACAAATCTCCATGATACTTATGATTTAAACTCTAAAATTCAAACTGGTAGTGGTTATGAACCAAGTTAGTTATGGACGTGGGCTTGGGTTGGGTCGGACCCACTTTAGTGGTTGTTTGGATTGTCTTTAATTATGCTTTTTAAGTCTTCTGCGAGATTGTTTCTGTTGGGCAGGGCTTTAGTTGTGAGAGCAATTGGGTTGGGCTTCAATATTTGTTTTAAACTATTGTCCGGGCCTTCACACCGGGGATTTAATTAAAATAATTTAAAATTATTATTTAAAGTTTAATTAAATTATTATTGTTTTTTAAAAAAAATCATAATTATCTCCAAATTATGAGCCAAAACATAATTAGGGATGATAATGGGTTGCTCATTTATTTATTTGTATATTCATATAATAAATGTTTAAATATATATTATTTTTATATTATTTAAATATAAAATTTTCAATTTATTATAATTTTTTTAGAGAGTTCTGCTTGCGTGAATTTCACGTTGATTAAGTGGTTAATTTGTAGTAATTTATTAAATTATTTAAAAAATATAATATTATGTTAAATTATTATAAAATAATAATATTTTAAAAAAATTTCTCATCTTTTTCTCTTTTACCTGGAACAGCCACCCCTGGCCATGGAGGTCCTATAGTTTCCATAGACTGAGAGATAGAGTGCCAAAGGGCTGTAAAAAGAATACTCTGTGCCTTCAAATGACTATATATGTTCTAAAAAAAATCTAAATTAATTAGATGATAATATATACATGTCCATGATAAGATTAAATTCATTAATATTTCTATAAACTCTTTAAAATATATATGAATAAATTTAATTAATTTTATTATTAGTAAGGGAGTAACATTTAATTTTTTAAAATACTAATTTTATTGTTGATGTAACGTTTTGAAGACAATAATTAAAAAACAATCAAACAGAAGAGGGGGAGAGAGAGAATAATTGCTTTGATGGGATGACAGGTCTCATGGTTCATGGTTGGAGGGGGGCATGGGCTACTGCTGTTGTCCTACAGTCTGCATTCTGCAAAGGAAGGGCATGTGCTAGTTCATTCTAAGCAGCATGATGCCTTTGGGCCCTATTTCCCCAAAGGTAGGACACATGTCCTAAGACGATAGTCTTCAACCTTGATAATTTTTACTGGGATGTTGATATTGATATTGGCTTGAGAAGTAGGTTTCAGCCGTTGCTGGAACTGAGTAATTGAAAGACTATTTTACCCCTTTTCATATAACTCATTGATGCACAAATATCATTCATTATTATAATCTAGATTCAAATCTGTCTTTATTCATCCAAATTTCGTTAAAATCTAAGTATGTTAGGGTGTGACATAATATAACATCCATATATACAAAAATCTTTAGAACAGAACATTTTCGTAGATCATAAGAATTAAAGCTCTCTAAGCCTTCAACATGCAGCCATATACGTACTGTACATTTTGGGATCAAAGGCTTGATGAATGATTGGCATTGAAGTGGCAGTTAATGCCCTTAATGCAACTATTAATTTGCTTAGCTGCAGGTACACCATGCATTATCTATCTATCATAACACAATGAGATCATTATTATTATTACTGTTTTCTTGATAAAAAGGGGTAAAGTTGGATAAATAAAGGATATATCGTATACCCATTTGTTATTCCATTTTGTTCAATTCACGGCTTTACCTTTAAAGGGTAAACATAAGGTGTGTGACAATTTTGTCTGAAATTCAAAGGGTAGGGCAACTGAAATAGCGTTCATATATCTAATTAACTATGCTCTCGTAGACATATATATTTAAGACAACATCATTAGTATCTAAAGGCTAGATCCACGTGGGTTTGTCACATGCCACTTCCTGATGATCATTAGAGATCTGTGTTTGAAAGGGATGGTGACTCAGCCCTTCCATTCCATGCTGCCGGCGCCGGCGCCGGCCGTCCATATCTTCATACTCCATCAACCCTTGGCCCTGAACTCCTCCGTGAAAGCTCCTCCCTCCGATCCCCAGAAAATCAACTGTCATCCCGTCGACATCGTGACCCACAAATCTCGACAACCCACTTAAACCAGCAGTACTGGTACTTATGGTTCTACTAGTATCATGCTCAACCTCCATGTTGTTCTCCAAGAATCCATGGTGCATGAACTGCCTGCCAAATGATCCGCCATTAATGACCCCATCTTCATCACTCAGCGCTGCTGCTGCAGCCATGTTTGTGACGAAGCTGTTTTGGTTAATCCTTGGGGAGTTGATGTTACTGGCAGCACTGGTTGCGGTTGCGCCCATTTGAGCCGCCTTCTGCAACAGGGCGGTGGCGGACATGGCCGGGGAGGGCAGGGCGGAAGAGGAAGGAGGCAGGATGCCGAAGATATTGGCGGCGGCGGCGGCGGATGAGAAGATGGTTCCGGCCATATTGTTCGAGGGTTTTGGAGGTATAATATTGGGGATTATGAGCTCATGGGGATGGGGAAGAGGCGGCTTTAGCTGCGTGATGAATTGATGATGAGGATCGGGGACTTGGATGGAGGAGGCGGCGGAGGCAGTGGTCATCGCAGCCATCGGCGACGGCGGCGTGGACGTGAGCTCCGGGGCATGGCCCAGTATGTTGTTGCCGCTTTCTTCCAGAGTGTGGCCGAGTCGGCCATGTTTCAGTGCTTGGCTATTCTCCTCAGCAAGGGCATCGCAGAAGGCTCTGTGAGTGATGAAGCTATCTCTCCTGTATGTGGAAATTAATTAATCCTGATCTCGCATTAATGATACAATTTCATGAAAAAATAAAAAGATAGTTACAAAATGACAAAATAAAATTAAATAGTTTCTATGTGACCCTCTAACTAGAGAACATATAATAATATTATTTTTATAAATATTTTTCATATCTATTAACTTTAATTTCCTAAGCGAAAGGGACATCTGCCCACCTCATCTTGAATTTTTATCTACTTGTCTTGTAAACTAATTTTTTGGTGTTTAGCAATTGCCGTGACAAGACTTCAAGAAGAAGAATCACACTTTATTAAGAGCAAATAGTCAAACTTGGACTACTACCCAAGCCAGCTAGCCTACCACTCAAAATAGGGAATCTTCTATTAAGGATGGATAAAGAAATAAAAAATATGGTTATAAACATTTCATTATCACATCATCAACCCTTAATTATTTTTCACAAGGTAAATAATTATATTGCATAAATTAATAGTCATAAAACCCTTAGTGGGTATAGTGGTTCTATTTATGAGTTATCACATCATCAGCCCTGCACGTTTAAAGAGTAGTGATTAATGCGTTGTTAGCGACACCAAGGAAGAAAAACAAAAAAAAAGAAGCAATGTTTATAATTAAGATGGAAAAAAACCTGGAAAAGATGGTGCCACAGTCACACTTGTATTCCTTGGTGCCACAGGTCTTTGAATGAGCTTTCCAGTCGGATTGCACAGCATATTTCTTTGAGCATTTGTCACATTTCCATTTCTTCTCGCCGTGTTTTCTGGAATAATGCTTCTTGATTCCGGTGAGGTCTCCGAGCGCCCTTGCAGGATTGTGGTGGACGCAGGAGGTTTCGGGGCAAACGTAGACCCGTTTGCGGATCTCGGAGCTGGTTCTTTGCTTGAGCTTCCATGGCAGATTGTGGCCTCGCCGGTGCAGCTGCAGGTTCTGGTCTCTCTGAAACCCTTTGTTGCAAATTTCGCACACAAACCTGTTTGTTGCCATGAGGGTTTTGGGGGATAGAGCAATGACTTCTGCATTGGGATCTGCTTTCATCATAAATTAATTCCCATGCATTAACACTTACAGAAAATTAAATTAATTCACTAATTAAACAAGAGAAGAACATTGTTAATTAGTGACAGTTAATAATTAATTGGGTGTTTTAAGTGAGATTAATTGACTGATTATAATGAATGAATTCTAATGGAGCCAAAGAATTTTAAGAAAATTAATTAATAGAAAAATTGAAGCAAAATCCAAGCAGTAAAATGTTGTGTGGACTGCTCTAATTGCTTGCTAAGAAAGATTTGAACATTAAATGTTGATTTGATATTGCTAATTCAATTTTATCAGGCATTAATGTCTGACCCAATATCTTATATATATTAATTTGCTACGCGTTGATGAAAACTATGCATATTGTGTTGATTAATTAACCTAAATTCAGAGAGAGAGAGAGAGAGAGAGGAAACTACAGATATTCCATGCACAAGAATATATATGTGATTCCCTTTGCCTGAAACAGTTACACACAAAAATAAAGAGAAAAGGGAGAGGGGCACAAGGCAACAGTCCAGTGCAATAATTGAAACCCCAAGCCAATAATTGAACTTGGCCTCCAACAATCTACAACCCAATAATTATCCTTTTCAAAAGATCAATCTCATTTTAGATCAACCAAGTATTCTCAAAAGCAAAACAAAGACAAAAGGCTCATCAAATCCTACTTTCTGCATGGCCGCTCCTTTTCATTATTACTATATCTATATTTTTTTCTGTGTGCTACCAAACAAATCTTGATTTAATTTCCCATTCTCTTCAATCACCAGGCTTCATGATTTTAACTAAGACCCATTTAATTGTTGTCAGTAGCTAGATTCGCTTTGGAGAATGGAAACTTAATTACCCAACCCACCCTAAAATGTGTATAATTAATCAAAGAAAATTAAACATCATCAAGAACTATTGGGCAATTTTCAAACTTGAAGTTAAACTTCTTATTGGTTCTGGATAGATCTGATCAACAGGAAGTGCTTAACTGATCCACTGATGGCAAGAACTAAAAAAAAAAAAAAAAGCAAAATTTACATATAATAAGAAGTGCTTAAGCATAAAACAGTAATTGATGATCAAAAGGTACTTAACCTGGAGTTCCAGGTAATCTTCTTCTCTTCTCAGCTGGTGCGGGCTGCTCCTGCTGCTGCTGTTTACTGGATCCATTGCTGTTATTGCTTGCGCTTGAACAAGAAGGCGCCATGGCTGAGCCATCCAAATGTTTAAATACAAGCTTCTGTTGCTGCTGTTGATGATGAACTTCTGTTCCACAGATGATACCAGAGGAGAAGCTCCCGCCATCACCTGAGTTGTTGGACATTGAAAGATAGAAAAAATTATAAAAAAAAAGAAAAGAAAGATCAACTTTTTGTCTTTCTTCTCTTTTCTTTTTCAAACTCCTTTTATTGTGTCTTTCTGATCTCGTTCTTGTTCTTGCTGCTGATCCCTAAATGGCACTCTCTCTCTCCCTCCCTCTCCCCACCCCCACACCCCCCTATTGTTTATTCTTTTGTGTGGACATGAACCTTGGCATTTGCTGTTCCCAGAGGAAGACAAAAACCAGGGAATTCTCCTTCAATTCTGGGCAAAATAAGAGTTTCTTCTACCTTGTGACAGGAACACAAGAAAGAAACAGGTTCTCTTGTTGGCTTTGTATTGAGACAATATATAATATTATATGTTTTCTTATGAGACCATTAGGTGTTGCTATCTATCCATATATCTATATATATGCCCCTAACTTTCACGGAAATTTAGGAATTGCCATCGTCTTTGGCAAAAGTATTTTCTCATTCTTAAGACATCACATTATTATTTAACTTAAACTAATTACGTCCTATTAAGCAATTCTAACAAAGGTACGCAATTTTGTAATTATATATCATTGACTACTCATGATAAAAATAATTTTTTAACACGTGATAGCATGTAATTAGTTTAAAACACTAAAGATAATCACAAATTAAACTTCTTATTTTATTGTCTTTGTCCCATTTCACAGAGCTATCTCCACACAAGATGGTCACTTGCACAGTTTTCCCAGCTTACTGAACTGTTTATTTGTCATTGGAAGTAAGGACAATTGTTTGGAGCCTTTTTTGTTCCCATGAAAGTAAAATCAAAGCGCAGTACTGGGTGTACTGCTATATAGGAAGCTCCCCTAAGGGCCAAAAGCCAAAAGGGTTTGCTGTGATGAGGGGATGAAGTGATGGTTTTGCATTGGCTTGTTGCACGAGAGGAAAATACCAAAGATTCATAAATATACATGTGTGTGTGAGCCAAAAGGCATCCTTTGTTGTATTTAAGTTCAAGAAAATTAAGAAAACTAACCCCAAGAAATAAAGAGAAATATCTAGGAAGTTTCATGGCTACTTGGTTGGACAAGGTTTGATTAGCTTTAATAATGATTGGCTAGGTGAGATATTAATTAGGGTTTTATTGATTAGTTTTAACATTTAACATTTAACCAATCAGAATTTAACACTTCACTTGAGTTACTCCAATACGTCTTTTTCCCTAGCTTTAATTAATTTTATCTTTATTATCATTGTTTAGTCTTACCCCATTATTTTGAGCCAACACTTGAAATAAAAACACAAAAAAAAAAGAGTCTTGAAAGCAATGTTGGGTCTACATAAGATGCTTTCATGCTTGAAAAAGAAGAAAAATTAGACCCTTGTTCTTGTCATCTTTTTAAATTTTTCTTTCAAATGTGGATGATGGCAGGAATTGGCATAATTTAATTAGGGCTGGCCACTTGACAAATAGACAAAAATGTGTTAGTTAATGGAGACCAACAAAAATTATAATTGTTTCTGCATGTAGCTAGCTTTGTCTTCATCAGTATTTAATATCAAAAATTAAAAAAACCGATTCAATAGAGCAGTTGTATAGTGTAAGATTTAAATGTGTTGTTGCGGCCGGCGTGATTGTAACATAATTTCCTTGTTCCGATGCTAGTGGAATTTCCAAAACTAGTGGGGTGGCCAAGTCGAATATTTTGAAAGTTGAGGGGTAATTTGGGAATCTCTGGTTAACTTTGGGCGGCCCCACAAAACCATTTTTTGTCAAACATTGCTGGCAGACGGGAGCTTGAAGTTGCCGGTTTGTCCGTTTCTCATGATAATTACTCGGTGGAGCCCCTTCCCCAAAATACCCTCCCCCCAAGTCCGAAACCACAAAAGTGGCACCGAGAGGGATGCCACCTTGGACGCGTAAAGTGACCGAAATGCCCTCGTCAGTCACGGGTGTGCGCTACGGGGAATCCTCCTCGAAAGCGACCAGACAGACAGCCATGCCGAGACGCTCCCCCTTCACGTGTGCCGTGTACTTCTCCAAAGACCAAGGGCCTTTTGGTAACTTCATACGGTGTTTAATTAATATAAATATATAATATATTAATACAAAAATGGCGTTATCCGTTAGTTAGCCTTTAAAATCTTTTCAAATCTAATATATGAAATGGTGGAGATAAATTTAAAAAATATTTTAAGATTTTTATAAGATTCAATATATATGTATCATTTTCTTTTTATTTGTAAGGTCTAAAATATATTTATTTTGAGAGAAAGAGAAATAACCATATCTAAAAAATATTAAATAAAAAATCATATGACTTTTTTTTTAAAAGTTATTAAATAAGTTTAACGAATACATTAAAAAAGATAAAAATCTAAAATACTTTTCATATCTTATATTTTTTGATATATATCTTGATTAATAAACATTATCTAAACATATAAATAGGATTATTTTAATTTTAATGTGGCAAGTTACATTTTTCATACATGCCTTGAGTCTTAATCCTCTGTTTGGCCATTTAAAAATGGAAATAAGATTGCCCTCAAGGCATAAATTAACTAATAAAGAAAGAATTATTAGGGTGTTGCTCTTTACATCTTCAGGTTTCGTGTTCAACCCTTGCCTACGGAAGAACATTCAACAGTCAAAGATTATCTTAAAAATTAAAAAATGTCAGACTGCCTTCACGTCAACGAAGAGATGGTAGAGATAAAAATTGATTGCTAAGTTTCTTAATTTACATTTCTTACTAGAATCGTAGGACCGAGCAGCAGAGAGCACCCATAACGATACGCTAACAAAAAAAAATGAAAATAAGATTGAAGCCATTGGTGTAGCTTTCAAAGCTATTGGTACAAAAATATATTGTAATAATAATTTAAAATGGTCAAGTTGTTCATATGACATGATAGGGGGCATGGAAATGTGTTAAAGAAGCAATTGTTATAATATGTTGTTGCTATGAGTAGATTAGGATGAGTTAGATGAGATGAAGACTGCATTTTGCTTATTATTATTATTCGTTATGAATAACGCATGGATAATGGATAGATTGCTTCCAATTCAACAAATGAACTCGAGTAACATCGGGGTTCAAAGTTCCAAAATACCCTCCACGACAGCTAATAGGCCATCTATTTCAAGTACTCTTACATTTATTTTCAAATAATCATGATTGTAGCAATGATAATGCTTAAGCCCACACCAAAAAATAATTAAGTTGGCCAGTGATCCATTTAATTAATTGCTTGGATACGTTTAGGGCCGTAACTGTCTCCAATGGGTGGGTCTTCATTAAGTAATTTTATTTAAAATAAGCTTATAAATAAAATTAATTGAAACTATAAATTTACGTCTGTACACGTGTATCCTAAGTACTAGGAAGAAGTTTCCTAGCCTCTGCTTCCCCATGCGTTGCTGATGAAGTCTCATCAGCAACAATGGCCGGGAACCGTGCAATGAATTAGCGGTCTTCAATGAGCCACCAAAAGTGTGTAAACTTTTTGCTGTTCATTGGCGAAATTGGCTCCCAAATATACTTCAAAAAATGTGAGTGTTCCTTTTGATTTAGAAAGGAGGATGGTTGGATGCAGCGATAAAGGATGGCTTCGACAACTAGTTCGTTGGGAGGTGACTGACAAGTATTTTAACGTTCAAGTGAGAGAATAAGTTAGCAAAGTATTGATAGACTAAAATAGAACATACTTGAACTTTTGGAAAGAATTGATTTATATAGAGGGAGAAGAGATCCTTCTATATGCATGTGTCATGCGTTTGTAGGGTAATGGGACTGGATATTGAACGTCGATGGAGCTTCTTGACGGTAGTGTGGTACCGACGATACCCTTATTAATATAAATGAGATTTGTCATTAATGAGGATGAGATCTTGAATCGATGCAGAAATACCTAACATGTAACTGAAATGATGTTGTTGTAGGTTAGCACAAAATCAGAATCAATTTAAGGTTGAGCTAATGACTGAGGGTCGAGATTGGGCCAAGGACTGAGGACCGAAATTGGGCCGTGAGTTGAGAGGCAAGATTGGGCTGATACAATCTAGAGAGAATGTGTTCAAAATTATGCAAAAGACGAGACGTAAAGATTGAAGATAGAAAAAGAAGAAATTTATGATACATAAAGATATCGATACATTATATTATATAAAAGATGGATTAGTACACAATGGAGCCTCCGTAATTTCAATTTGGTAATCCTCTGGGCTGGGCCTGATGCGGCAGTTAGAAATTTGGCACTTGGTTGCCACTTCCAAGCTAACAGTTCAGAGGGGCAATTAAGAATGCTCCATATATAGGAAGGACTGTTGGAAGTGTTTCGGCTGACGATTCTAAACGCATTGGCAATAATTGGGCTGGGCCCTCTGTCTCTAGCCATTCACATCAGATAAAAACCTCCATTGATTGGTCATCCGTAAGGAGGGGTCATGCTGTAGTTATCATTTCAACTTATTTGCAAGGGCACACTGTTTCACAGCTTGAAGCATTTTTGTTACTAATTTGCTTATTATTATGTTTTATATGTAGATGATGATGGTTCCCAGATCTAACACCAAAGCCTATTTTGAGATCTTGATTTTGGGATTCACACTTAGGGGTTGGCACCTCTAGATTGTACTTGCAAGAGAAAAACATATCGCTCAGGAATTTTGACCTCGAGAGTTATATCTGCACGAGAATAAAACAGAATTAGGTCTTCTAATTTAATCTTTATTTAAGTCAATAAAAAAAAATTCTATAAAGACAAGAGATAAGAGTAAACTCGAGCTAGATATCATATTTGGGAAGGAGTCCCTTCCTCTTATAAAGTGACTAGAGGCAGACTTCGAGATCCTTAAGGTCATATCCCATGAATTTCAGAAGAATTTTTCATACTTAATGAAGATGAGATTAGATCCTTTCTATCGACCTCAAATCTTTCAAGTTATATTTAAATTTGAGTCTTTATCCTAACGTTAAATTTGAGACTTATCTCTTCAATTTGGTTAGAGGAGACAACACATAATTTTGCACGTGCCAAGTTTGGATGGACTTTTTTGGAAGGACATTTTAATAATTTTGCACTGCCACATCAATAAATTCTCTCTCATTGTTGATGTTCCTTTAGGGCCCGTGTAGACCAATTTGTGGGTGGTAGAGACCAAAGCCTATCAAAATTCTAAGATATTGGCAATGTCCTCTACTAAGTTTTAGTAATTAATTACGTTATTAACATTTTCATTTTTTTAAATTCAACGTAATATATTGCTTAAGATAAGGTAAGTATCTTTGAGATCGAGAGAATCTAACATTAGTCGTTGATCGGGCCCAAGAAAGTAGTTAATTACTCGCCGGTAGGCTGCCCAATCCTGCCCTATGCTAAGGTTCGCACTCTTGTACACAACACGACCAAACCGTGGGCTGTAATGCAGGATGTATCTTAACATTTCGACTTTTTTCATGATTTATTTAACGGTCGAAGTTTTTGAAAAAGCGGCGGAGATGTAGCTGATCTGCCGCCATGGAAAAACGCGCACCGCACCCATCTCCCTTCCAGTCAATGCTTTACAGATTACTCAACCGTTGTTCGCTTTTCGAGCCCTTCCCGGCTTCCCACACGAGATTCGCGCCTTCTTCAAGTTGCTAATCTCTATTACAAAACGAGAAATATGTGGGTTTTGAAGCTTAGGATTTACGGTTATCCAGATCTAAAGCTGAAGTTGTGGCTGGTTCTAAGTTTATCATTGTTTTAAGCGTTCCTGAAAACCCAATTTGCAGTTTCTATTGTATCAGATCAAAACCACTGATATTAAGCTGAATCAGGGACCTGATTTTGCAGAGACCGGAGCTTGGGATGAGGAATTAGACAAAAGATTCCAACACAAGGTTGAATTTCTGTTAATGAGTAAGCTTGAAACCTTCATGTTATTGAAGAAGCTTCATACTTTGTTGTATATGTTGTAATTAATTAGTTTCGATTCATGGTCAACAGATGTGAAAGTTGAATTTAGCAATCTGAGAACATTTTCTGGTCCATCCTGATTAGGTTAACATCCCTAGGGTTTGGAAGTGTGAAATCTTGGTTATCAGCCGCCATGAGAAGACCATGCTTCCCAAAATTCAGATTGGGCAGGATAATGGGTTTTCTTCAACTTGTTTTGGGAGGGCTTGTTATAATTGTAAGCAGTATGAGTCTGTTCAAATTCTACTCTGCAGGCTTCTTCCTGCACAATGAAGACATATGCCGCCATTTCTATGGTGTGAAGGACGTTTCTTATGAGGGTTTTGATGTGCAAGCATTGACTGCTCGGGTTGAGGAAGTGCTCGACAAGATGGAGAGCTTGCAGGTCAAGCTCGAATCCACTGTAAAAGATTTGGAGAAGAACAAGGATTTGTTGGCGAAAACCAACATCTCAGGACCACAGTACAAGAAATTTCTAGAGGAGGAGGTAATTCAACCTCTGTATAGAGCTCACATTGGTCTCAGACAGATACGGCTGCCTACGATGGAAGGGATCAGAAACGGGACGAGCTGGAAAGAGGAACCTTTGATCAACTTCTTCGTGATTGAGGAGATCAGGAAGTATATAACCCCAAAAGAGAACAGAAATGAGAAGGTCAATGCATATGGGGCAGAGAGGCTATACAACACTATAGGGCATTCATGTGTCTTGATGAAGAAGGAATTAGAAGAGTACATGAATTATGATGTTGGATCTTATTGTAAAGATGATTGGAACCTTGCCCAGAAGCTTATGATTAATGGATGCGATCCATTGCCCCGAAGGCGGTGCTTGACAAGAGCCTCTAAGCTCTACCAGAAGCCATACCCCATCAACGAGTCTATATGGAAACTACCAGATGGAAGAAATGTTCGGTGGAGCAATTATCAGTGCAGGAACTTCCAGTGTCTGTCCAGTGAGAACCCTAAGAGGGGTTTTTCCAAGTGCACCGGCTGTTTTGAATTGGAGAAGGAAAAGGTTAGGTGGGTGACTAATAGTACTACTGCTACTACTCTACCTGTAGATTTCCTGATCAAAGACGTTTTGGCAACTAAACCGGGGGAGATAAGGATTGGGCTGGATTTTGGAATTGGGACAGGGACGTTTGCTGCCCGGATGAGGGAACAAAATGTTACAATCATCTCAACTGCTCTAAACCTAGGGGCACCTTTCAGCGAGACTATTGCGCTTAGGGGTTTAATTCCCTTATATGTGACACTCAACCATCGTCTTCCATTCTTCGATAACACCATGGACTTGATCCATACAACAGGGCTTATAGACGGCTGGATCGACCTGCAATTGCTGGATTTCATCCTGTTTGATTGGGACCGGGTTCTAAGGCCTGGAGGGCTGTTATGGCTTGATCGTTTCTGCTGTAATAGAAAGGACCTAGATGATTACACGTACATGTTTATGCAGTTCAGGTACAAGAAACACAAGTGGGCTATCGCTGCTAAATCCAAGGATCAAGTTTTTCTTTCTGCATTGTTAGAGAAGCCTCCTAGATCTCTATGACAAAATGCCCCTCCATTTACTGTGTCTTGCTTCTAATTTGTATGGGACGATAAATATAATCAGCAAACAAGATTGAATTAATTTCAAAGTCTTATCAAATTCATCTTCTGTTTCCACTTCTCAGACTGCTGACTATAATCTCAATTCTTCTCCAACCTTTTGAATCACTTGTTACAGTTTTAAAATTTATAATTTGAATTGTATCCATTCTTTCAACTTTGGTGTTTACATTGAATTTTTACTTTTAACTAATCTACAATCATATCAATGCTTTTGTTGTTGGTACAAGTTGGCTCAGATCTGCATAGCTGGTTATTATTCTGAGAAGAACTGTTCCCAGAAATCCAGCTATCTTTGTAAATAAACAATGAAGCAAACAGTCGCTTGCTTTTCTAAGGATGAAGTTGTTTTTTTCTCTTTTTCTTGGCCAAACTTAAATAAATCAAGAAAGAAACTGAGCAAAAACAAAAGATTAGTATGTAAAGGAGAGCTCTTAGGTCTAAACCTACAATCTTTTCTTGTAGTTTCATAATTGTATCAGAGATGATCTCATCGGATGCCTAAAGTGGATAATATTGAACCTATATATATCAAGATCAAATTGTGTAACTTAGCTAGAATTTAAGTATATTTGAATTACTGTCCTCAAAAGACTTTCTGGGTTCTAGGGGTTTTCAATATCTCTTTATTGATTTGCACCCAAAACCTATTTGTTTATTGCATTTCTTTAATGTCTCAACAATGTTAGGAACCCTAAAAAAGTTCTGAACCCTAGATGTGTCAATCAGAGAGGCTGTCCACATATCTTTATATTACATATATTTAAGGTTATGTACCTTCCATTTCATGCACAAGCATATGTCCACATATCTAATCGATTATTTATACTATCAAAATCCTGATTAAAAGCAAATTTATGGGATCCAAAAGAATGTTTCTTCTTCATCTTCCTCTTGTGTTTTTCTTTAAGTAATATATATTAGAATAAGATTGTTTTTAAGAATTGGGTCGGGATATTTAATCAGAAAAGGGAGAGATTTACGGTTTAATGGTTAATCAAAATATATTTTTATAATATAAAATAAATATATATTGATTAAAATTATGAAGTAAAAATCTAAAAATATAAAATTCATCATAAAAGAATTAATGTATTTAAAATTTTATTAAATAACACTGATTATCGTACAGTTAAAAAAATTTAAACAACAATATTAACACAAATTCATGATGAAAATAAAATAAAAATTATGATAAAATATTTAAATTAAACAAAAAATTATTCATAAATTAACAAAATGATAAATAATATTTAAATAATACAAATTACCTCTATTCAAATATCTCAAATTATTATTATATTTTTAATATATAAAAATAAAATACAAATAAAAGGCAAAATTTAAAATTAAAAGTTCAAAGAATTTAATTCAATTGATTCATCAGTTCAACCAAGATTCTTATAATAAATCAGTTGATTTTTCAACAAATAATTTTTTGCCATGAATTGAATTGGTTTCTTGATCAGTTCCTGACTCAACAAGTCTAATTTTGTTTTCAAAACACTAGCTAAAACAAGTAATTTAACTAATATGACATTACAAAATAAAGAGATCTAAAGAGCTGCAATCTTAAAGATCGACACATGCACAAACCTAAAACATAAAGACAACTAACAAGCGAGAATAAAGACAACTAACAAATTGATGAGGCAAAATTAAACTTAATACATCTGTTCATTAAATCAACTAGCATTAGAACACAAGTCACCCGCAAGGAAGATAGGATCAACATCTGCCCAAAAGAGAACTCAACTTTAGTATTAATCAACAACCCAGACCTTTCAATTACAATCCTCAACCTAAAGAGCTAGATATGGACAAACCAATTATATTGAATAACAATGGATTGAAGTCTATGAGAGGAGCTGTATCAGATCAATTTGAAGCTCACGTTAGGGTTGTAAATGAGCATGATGGGTCGATGCAATCACTCATAATTATGATAGGCCAGTGCTATCTTGGTTGTCATTTTAATTCTTTTGTTAGATCTCCTAATTAATTTACAATCTTAAAAATCGATATTTTCTTGTAATTAATGTCGTTAACTATGCTACCTTTATAAGTTACTTAATGTAAAATAATTAATTAATTAATTATCCTTTGTGGTAATCTTATAATTAATCATCTGCAAGATGAACTCTGATTGGTGGCCTGGAAGTATCTCAATATCTCATAATTTACTTAGTGAAGTCATCCATTTAGGTTGAACTTTGAGTGGGTTGGCCATACAGCATAAACCTAAAAGTAATCAATTATATGCCTAATTAAGCAATGAGATGCTGCTAAATATTTAACCATTCAAAGGATGCCTTGGTGCTAACATTTACAATTAACGGAATGAGCTACATCACAGGAGCCACAGAACCTATCACTAATTTAAAAAAAAGAAAAACACACACACACATACACACACACATAGGGTAGCTATAAATATATATTAATTCTTTTTATAATCATAATTAATGTCTCTGAGCTAGAGGGAAGAACATCTTCATGACTTGATTGATACCTAACAGTGATTTAAAATTATAGAGGAAACCTTTTGCCGCCAAAGGGAGTGACAAATCCTCAAAGTAAGCCCAAATATGAGATAATAATTAGCACTAAACTAGGGTTTCTAGTGGTCGATTCTTAATTAATTTCTAGATTTATTTATTTTATTAATTTTTTGTTGGGTTGATCCATCTCTAAACATGCAAACGTGCACAAATTCAGTCCATTCGTTTGAGTACGGGCATAGGTTAGATTAATCAAATGTAGACATATATGTTGGGAACATTAAAAGTTGAAGATATATATAGTTGGGAATTGAGGAGGGGTGGGGGACCATTTAATTTGTACTCCTATGAACTAATTAAGCCTTCCGAGGGAATTAATGAATTCATTTTTCAAAAACCCATTCCTTAATTACACAAAACCAGGCTGCTTGCAAATTAGTGGATTTGTATTGATCCCTTCCCTTTGGGTACATATATATATCAGTTAATTAATGTGCCTCATGGAATACACATAGATTTTGGGTAATTTGTTAGCTAATCCAATTAAACTCAAAAACTTAATTAGACCTAGCTAGGTTAACTATACTCCCTTCTTGCCACCTGATAGTCCTATTGTTTCTTTTGACCTAACTTTATGACCTGAGATAAAAAAATTAATTAATGTATGTATGTGGTAAAAAAGCATGTTCCACTAATTAATTAGCTCATTTAATTTTTTAAGTTTTAAATGTTTACGTTGTGGAACCCTAATTCTCTTGTTCCTCGCTATATACTATAAATTAGAAGCCTTTAGATGCCTTTGAATTCGTTCATTTCAATGGGACATTTAGGTTTAATAATTTCATGTGACGATCATCATGACATATCGCAACTTATTATGCGTATGCATATGCACATGTGCTTGTGTGCTCATTTTCTCCCCTTTTTTTTCCTCATTTAGTATCAAGTATATAATAAAGCGAGTCTTACCAGCCAAACATCGAGGTGTGTGGGAGAAAGCCTACTAGATTAGAGCTAGAGACATGGCTGAGGAGTATGATAGCTTGCTGCCCATTGCCAACGTGGGTCGGATCATGAAGAAAATTTTGCCACCAAGTGCCAAGATTTCCAAAGAAGCCAAGGAGACAATGCAAGAATGTGCATCTGAATTTGTAAGTTTTGTCACCGGGGAGGCAGCTGACAAGTGTCACAACGAGAACCGCAAGACGGTGAATGGAGACGACATCTGTTGGGCTCTCAGCTCGCTAGGGTTTGATAACTACGCCGGGGCAATTGTCAGGTACTTGCATAAATACAGGGAGTTTGAAAGAGAGAGAGCAGCAGCTGCTGCAGAAGCATCAAACCAAATTAACAAAGCCACTACAACTACTACTACTAGCCAACAAGACTGCACGGATCATAAGGCCGCCTCATCAAGCTCTGAAGATGATCAACATGATCAATTGGAGTTCTTCAGTGTTCTCCAAAAGGGAGAAACTTCCTCCTCATAGTCTTCTTCAAATCCTGAACCTAACTACCAATAATCAAGCTGCTCATGAACAAAGATATATATATATATATCTATCATCAGGTTTTTCTTCTTTTTCTTCTTTGTTTGTATTAAGCTTGGGAAGAATTAATGTTACTGAACATGAGAATGGACAGTTTGGCTTGTGATATTTGGATCTAGAGGGGTTCTGATGAGAGAGACTCTCTCTCTCTCTCTCTCTCACACACACACACACACACACTTGCATTGCATTGTTCCTCTTGCCTCACTGGATCTTCTTCTTCCACTGCGATATATTAATATTTCTCTTCATATATGTACAACCATGATAGCTCTTTGTTTTTCTCACATCTGCTTCTTTTATAACTCGTAGTGTAGGGGTACCCTTCTCCTTTGTTTCTTGCTCGCCTCCATTTGAGATGCTGATATATATATATATATATAGCTTAATTAAGAGCTGTGTTGATCTATATGTGCTTTTAATTTCCTCTAATTGGCTTTGTGTTTCTTCTCTTCTTTTACACACAATTATTGATCTGGGGGATCCGACTAGATGGATTAATTATATACAAGATCAAAAGTTCTATTGCTAATTAGTTTCTACATATAAATCCCCCCTCCTCCTCCTCGGTAAATTAATTATTTGGTGAACCCTAGTCCAACAAGAGCTAGCTGTTCTCATATGTAGAACACATTCTGATCTAGTTTCCTCACTGTGATACAAGTGACAATAGCCATCCCTCTCCTTCCTCCCCATTAAACCCTATTCAAAAGATCACCCGTTTATGTGCAGGTGTATAACCCATATTCAGCTGTAGAGTAGAGGATTTTTCTCATTTTAATACAAATCTCTCTCTCTCTCTCTCTCTTATTTGAGTTGGAAACCCTAGCCCAAAAGGAACAAGTTATAGATACACAAGCATTTTCTCATTGTAAAACAAGAACTACCCAACTCCTCGCCCCCCCTCAATTGATATGTTTTTCTTAATAAGTGGGAGAGGACTCACTTTAGTAAATATTAGGATTTAGGACTTTCTTTCTGAGGTTCATTAATGAGAATAAATTTTTCTTCTGTCGGCGTTTCTCTAAATCAATCTTATCCTCCACCAGTGACATTGGCTCCTCCACCTTCCCTCGAACCCTCCCTTGTACACCTTTCCCCTTCCCATATTGATTCCCGGTCCCATTTGATGGTTTGCCAGTTGATTCTCCACCAAGTGATTTAATTCCCTTTAATAATTTCGCATCTCTCATATCTCGCCCTCTTCTCCGACCCTTCCTGCAGTTCCCTGACCCCCACCTCCTTATCAAACCCTAAATCCTATACCACTACGTACTACACACACAAGTACAGCCCCTACATCATCTGCTCTTTGCCACAGTTCCAACTACAGCTCCCAGTTGTAGCACTATATATTACACTCAGTGGAGGCAACAATATTCATGGAATTCAGGGAAGCTCCTAGGCCATTGTGCATTTTCATCTCCACCCCTATATACAATGCCCTTCTTGGGGGCTTCATTTTCTATTTTTCTGCTGTAAAGAGCCACTAGAAGGCAGTCATTGTATTTTTCTGCTTTTGCTCCATCATCAAAGAGCGAGGAGGAGAATGCCTTACCTGTTTGTTTCTTGTTTTTGCTTTACCAATTTGGGCTCCGGCTTTTGTCTTGTATTGGGCAGTTTCTGTTGGTTTTCTTAATCCAAGTATATATCTATATATATATATGGTTTAGTCTTGTGTGTGCTCTTCGGATCTTGAGCATTGTTTCAGTATATATATATATATATATATATATATATCTTTCAATTAAATCCTCATATTCAAATCATGAGATGTATAACACCGACGACGCATCATCATCAGCCCAAAGAAAGGGACAATTGGAAAATTCTCACAACACCAGACTTCCTTCAATTTGGTGGCTATTTTGTTGAATTAATTAATATATATAGCAAAGTTTATGGCCCCCGTATGTGCACCGATCTCTTTTAGCACAAGGTCAGTCAGTCATACAGGACACCAAATATATATATATTCGCCAAATTCATATTTTTGCCATATAATGTAATTTCACTTTTTTTTTTTTTGCATGGTCACTCGGATTTTTTATGGCCAAAAACATATTTACATTCCTGAATTTTTACATTTTTTATGAAACCCTAATATTTTTGTAGTTTCAAATATGCCCTTAAACTTTGGCCAATATATTTACACCCTTAAACTTTTACATTTTTTTTTGTTGTGCAACCCTAAATTTTGTGTAGTTTTAAATGTGCCATTGAACCATGTAAAATCACTTATTTAAACACATGTAATGTGTAGGGATGGCAATTGCAATCGAAACTGAGGGGAACTGAACCGAAATCAAACCGATCAACGCAATTAAAAACCATTTGATTGGGTAATGGTTTGGTTTGGGAAAAAAATCGAATATTGTTTCAATGGGTATGGTTTGGTTATAGTTTTCACTAAAACCAAATCAAAACCCGAACCGAAACCGAATCGTTATGTGAGTAACCAAACCAAACCAAACCGAACTGAACCGAATATATAAATATATATAATATATATTATATATTAGAAGGGCGGTTGTGAAACCCAGCCCCAAACCCCCCCACCCCAGCCCACTTGCAAACCCTTTTCTTCTCCTTCCTCTCTCGGCCTCGCTCTCGCTCTCTTTCACCATCGCTGCCTCTCGCTCTCTGCCTTCTCTCTCTTGCTCGTCCGCTCGTGCTCGCCCTCACTCTCTGCCTCTCTCTTGCAATCTTGCAGTCTTGCTCTCGCCCTCGCTGGCTCTCTCTTGCTCTCGCTAGGGCTTGGCCCCTCTTTCTCGCGCTCGCTCTCGCTTTTTGCCTCTATTGCTCTCGCTCGTCCTCATTCTTGGCCCCTCTTGCTCGCGCTCACTCTCTGCCTCTCTCTTGGTCTCGCTCCGCCCCTTCTTGCAAATAGTAGCAAACCCTTATCTCTCTCCCCTTTTCTCTCGATCCATTCTCTTGGTCGCCCTCGGTCGCTCGCCCTTGCTCTTGCTCGCTACCTATCTCGCCCTCCCTCACCCTTTCTATAATATAAATACAATTTTGAGAGTAATAATCGAAACACAAGAAGTGTCGACCAGGCGAGTCGGGAGTTGTGGACCTTCATTTTCTGAGCATCACACTTGAATTGCCTTATGCAATTTATCTTTGTATGCCGACAGCAAGGTCTCCCCCCTCTCTCTTTCTCTCGACAACTCACAAATTAAGATTTCTGACTTGATTTATTATTTTGGTCTGATTGATGTGCAAATACCTAAATCTAAATCTAACTTCCATTTTATATTTTTATGTAAATCTGTAATGTTTAAGAATGTGTTTGTGTTTGCTATTTCTTTCTTTACTTCTCTATTTTGGTTCTTTTTCCCCTTACTGCAATGAATTGAAAGGTCGAACTTCTTATTTCCTCCCTCCGCGCTTGCATCGATTTTTTTGATCAAATATTAATATATATTGTGGGTGTGTTTGTCACTTAGATGTATAAATAAATTAAATTATTGCAATTTAAGAGCCACTGTCAATTTGAAGCCAAAAGCATGGGGTTAATGATAAGATTTTCATCTAATAGTTAGATATATATTTGCATAATGTTATTGTTAGTTGCCACAACTGTGAAAGGCATAATGTAGTGCATGCAGATCAACAAATTTTTATGAATGCTATTTGTAAGAGTTTATCTTTATTTGTTAGAATGGATCAAAATAAAAAAACCATGGTTAAAATCGAAACCAAATGGTTTAGTTATGATTTTTAATTTTTAAAACCTATGGGTTAATGGTTTTGTTTTGGTTTTAATATTTTAAGTTTGGTTTGGTTATGGTTTTAGCAAAAATCGAAACTAAACCGAACCATTGCCAACCCTAGTAATGTGCCAATGATTCATTTTTTGGCCAAAGTATTTAAATTAGTGATTTTATAAAATTTAATAGCACATTTGAAACTACAAAAAGTTTAAGGTTCCACACAAAAAAAAAATGTAAAAATTCAAGAGTAAAAATATGCTTTTAACTAAAGTTTAGAGATACATTTGAAACCATAGAAAGTATAAGGTTCCATTAAAAAAAAAACATAAAAGTTTAGTAGTATAAATATGATTTTCGTCAACTTTTCGTTGTTTTGATTACACATATGTATCTATATTTTCGAATCAATTTAACTCTTATATTTTGAACTTTTTTTCATATGACAATTTGAACTTTTATTGTTTCGATTACACCTTGTATCTATATTTTTGAGTTAATTTAACTCTTTTACTTTAACTTATAAAAAAAAAAAGAGATTAAATTGACTACTTTCACTTTATCTTTTTTCTTTTTTTTACACATCAAAATACAAAAGTTAAATTAACTCGAAAATGTAAATATAGATATATAATTGAAATAAAAAAAATAGATTATCATAAGAAAAAAAGTCAAAATATAAGAATTAAATTAACTTTAAAATGTAAGTTGAGAAATATAATTGAAATAATCTAAAATTAGAGTAACCACATAATAAGTAGAAAAATATGAATTTACCCAATATATATTCATAAATGGATATTGCGAATAGGGATTAATTCTGTTATCCCCAGAACCTGGGACCATATAAATAAATAAAATATAGGGCACGTTCCTATATATATATTTTACTGTGGAGACTGGATCCCACAATCTCCCAGGAAAGCTACTGGGCTATCATCCCGCAGGTAGTAAAAAATAAAAAGGAATAATGGCTATTGGCTGGCTGATCATCTCTCTCTAATTAAACTAGCTAGGGTTCCAGCTGATGAGACATCATCTACATTTGGGACCACTTCTCCAATATATTTGATTCTCTCTGCCATATATAATTTCTTAATTTGCTAGCTAGCTAGCTAGTGGAAATTTTGTTAAAACATCTATCATCAGTATTGTCTCTCTCAAACATAAATATTGCAGCCATCCTAACAATTAGGATGATATCAGATGAAGAACTTATGCTAAATATATATATATATATATATGAACATCAATGCTATATATGCAGCTCTCATATTAATTCCATTACTATGACCCATCATAACACCTGTCAAAAAGTTGAATCAATACTTCACGAATATAAAAATATTATTTAGATACAAAATTTTAAATTTTAACACTTAATATGACATTCTATAATTATTCACTAACTGATGATTAATTACTCACTATATAGTGAATAATCACTAACAATAAAACGGCCATTCATATTGAGTGTCACACAATGTCAAAACTCAGTGTGCAAATAACATTTAAATATTTTATATTGTTTTCCTGAGTTCAAAACTTGTCCCACTACCAGTGGTGATGCTCTGTCTGACAGAGATTCTACAATTAAAAAATAATTCAAAATGAATATATACATACATATATCTTTATAATTCCTCTAAGGCAAGACTGCAAAAATGAGGGTATCTAGATCTAGACGAATTTGTGCCATTTATACTGAGTCAATTCATCTTTATCCTGAGGAACCCTAATAAAATTGATGTTATTCATACATAATTAGTTGCCATGGCAGCTGAAATATGCCAAGGAGAAACATATCGGATAATGTCTACAAACAAAGCCAAAATCATCTACTAGCTTCATAAACAACCATGGATATAAATTGGCAGGCAAGAGTTGCAGAGAAAATTGGGAGAATGCTTTCAACAAAGAGTTCCTTCAGATGATAACAAAGCACTCTCAGGGTTCTAATCTGCTAGATAGGGTGATACATGAATATGGACTACAAAAGGACATTACTGAAACATATCAGATAAACCAGGGAGGCCGGAATTTTTTTTCAAAAACTATCAAGACTCAAAACTACTTGATTTACAAAGGCTTCTATAATACCCCAGCCATCGTCAACATCTGGTCCTACCCAATAACCAGATATTACTACAATACAATCGCTTAAACTTGTATTAGAACCATGGGGAACAGATTCACAAAAATGTCCACAGAGCTTCATTTTATGGTGGTTACAGCTTCTAATTATCGAGTGTACGCTTCTATTTGACAAGTGGTGACCAATAAGCTTGCCTGCTGCAATTAGAAATTTAAATTTTCAGTTCAATGGAATATAAAAAAGGTCATTCTTGAATGTCCTGTGACAAAATGAAGACACATTATTGCATTTCCCACAGTAGTCAATTATTGGTTTGCCTTGTATGGCATAAAAAACAAAGGATGATCCCATTTCTATTTGTAACTGGCATGAAGAGCATATCACTACTACGAGGCAAATTTCCATTTTTATTTTGACAGTAAATTCCACCACTTTCTCCTCGGCTCCATACAGGATGATCCCAGTTCTACTTGTAACAAATTCATCCTAAAATTTGTGCCTAATCTACAGACAAAGATCAAAGGAGAAGAAGGAAATAAAGACAATAAATTTTGCAGTTTTTTATCCTCAGGTCATTCAGAGGACCCTTTACTGCTTCAGTCTCTTCATGTCTCAGATATAAACATTATCAGGATTTTAGTCTCTTGATATACTCAAGAGGGATCAGTGACGACATCTCAGCCTCAATCATGCAAATCCACATGCATGATATGTCCAAAATCTAACAGCCATTTTTGATCATTCTAGCAAACATTTTGGACATGGACAATCTTTTGACTACTTGGGAAATTAAAGAGAAGAAAAGCTCTTTTTATTTATTTTTTATTTATTTAATCTTTTTTTTTTGGGGGGGGGGGGTGGGGGGGAATGGTAACCAGTAATTTAAATTTTAAACCATTTTGAAGTTTAAACTTTTGAAGAGTGTAGAAATTAAACTTTTACCTGCTATTAAGTCATTGTTCATAAGTTCAAAACTCCAGTTACAAAGTTCCAATACCGCTTCACAGTAATTTTTACCCCCAAAAAAAAAAAATTGAATCTTGAATTGTTAATCCATACAACATTTTAGAAATTTCAGATGAGTGGTCTTTAGGCCGTTTCAAGGATCAAAGGCATCTGTTCAAGTATATTTAGTAAAATACCTTGTTTTCTGGTTTCTGGACTTGAAAGCCTTCCCAGAGTTGATCTACCTGAATATATTCCCTGCAGGCAATCCCATCAAACATCAATTACAGAAAATACCTACCAAACCACAAAATCATTTTTAGACAGTTGACTAGTAGTTGCTAGGAGACACCTATACTCTCCAATTGAAAATTTATGGTTTTCCTCACCGTAAGTTGCATGGACACTCTGAAGAAATATACCCACGCCGGTGATAAGCAGATTTAGCTAGGTCTTAGTGATATAAATGAGCTATAAAGCAAACTTCACAACCGTAATTATTATATTCCCAGCATCAATGACTTGACAGGAAAATTTTGATGATAACAGGGCAAGACAACCTGACAGATGCCCAAATTTTTTCATTGCAAGCATGATTTTGAGAAAACAAAGCTCCAAGGAATTATATTACTTTCACCTCCAAAAGACATTTCCTTAATCCTTGTGAAGAAAATATGTTGGGTACCCTTGTTTTCTGGACCTAAGGCATCAAATTTGAAGCAGATTTCAAACTGACATCTATATGAAACAATATAATTATGAGATCTGCAATGTTGCTAATTAACCTTGAATGATGAGAATTCATGTGATTCTCAAATCAAAGGTCTCCCCTCAACATTCAAATTTCAAAGTCCACAAGTTCCTCATGTTCTTTTAGACAATATTAATTGAATGAAAAGTGATCCAATGACAGATTAGAGAAAACTCCTCAAAAACACAGGCTAAGCTTAGTCCCAATAGGAGAAGTTGACTAAGTGGATTCTAACTAGCCAAATTATCTTTGTTGTAAAGCCATTGTTTCCCATGTCATGCCTAAGAGTTCCAACCAAGATTTCTTTGGTCTTCCTCTACTTTTTTCATTCCATCATCCTCTTTATAGGAATGCTTATTAGTCTTCTTCTCACAGGCCAAACCATCCATGAAAACAACAAGAGCATGGGTATTCTTTTTTTCTTTGTCTATCTTTTCCTTTCCTTGGTGATTAATTTTTGAATAAAAAAATCTGGAAATGATTATTCTAATGAAGGTAGAAAACAAGATAGTAACTAATTCCAGAGCCAAGCACTGAGATAAAACAGCCAGTCATATATTTGTGGCAAAAAGCTAGAGAAACCCAACTTTCAGTTTTACATTAGCAAATTTCAGGCTGTTATTTTATTGACCAAAAAAAATCAGGTTGTTGGAATAGCTTTAATATCCAGTCTATACAATTCTTACAATTCTATTCAATTAGATGCAGTCAAGTGAAAATGTGCCACCTGATCTAAATATTTGATTCTATTCAGACTGCCATGTCACATCAGTTTGTGATGCCTGGATGCAAAATCCATATAGCTGAAAGTACCGGACCAACACCATCCTCCAATGATTTGGAAATTGCCCAAAACCTTTTCTTCATTATACGCAAAGGTCAAAACCACTCCACATAATGGGATTAAAGCTTGACATTTTTCGTTATATTTGAAACAAACCTTTTACCTAAGACTCCAAGGTTTAGCACAACATAGGAGAGACTCGCACTCAAAAACTTATAAATTCAACACCGATAGTTTTGCATAACTGAATCATACCCCAAGATCTTTAAGCAAGTAGTAATAAAAATTAAATGACTGAATTTGGCCTAATCTTGAATAAATCCTCAAATTGTTAAAAAGTTTTCCTTGAAGCACCGCCCCATTTTATCCAGGATCCCTGTCCCTGCACAATTTTGGCCAACTAATGAGATCAACAGTTTGCAGTACCTCCTCACACCAACAGATTTTGCTCTTGAAGCTACTTTTTCTTTTTCTTTGAAATACAGACTACTGAATAAACTAGCCACAATGACGCATTACATGTATATATGTTGCTCTTGGCTTCTGTCTACAACTTACCCTCTTTTGCTTGATGAAATACATCATGGCAAAAGCCGTGTATATTAGTAAAAACGAGTCCTAATCCCACTAGACCTCCAGCCATCTCTATTCCTAGCCAAATCCACTGTAAGTCCATTATATCTTGTACCGTGTTAAAGGGTTTCTCACCAAGTTTCTTTTGGCTTCAATCTAATTTCAGTAAAAACATAAGAAGAAACTAAGACGCATGAAATCTTTAGGTCCTTTTTTTTTTCCTTAATACGAATAGAACCTAAGAGTCACTACAGCCAGATTGTTTGAGTTGAATCTGACATTATCCATCATTTCCAGACCAAATCAACAAAAAACGTATCAAATCAGTACAAATAAAAAAAAATTAAAGAAAAATAAGAGCTCCTAACATTCCTCTGTTTTGCGAGTAACAAAAAGCACGAATGATGGATCTAATGGATAAATCAAAATTTCATCCAAAAATCTTCGAATATTAACCCGAATTTTCCGAGCAACCAAACAGGGAGAAGGGTTTAAGGGTTTTGGAGAAAAGAGGGGGATTGCGTTACCTTCCATGGTGGTTGAGAGAGAGAGAGAAGCACTGAGAAGGAGACCACACAACACGCCATAGAGAGCAGACAAAGAACACTACAGCTTTGTTTCTCTTTCTCGCGGCTTCCGCTTCCATCCCGCCATGGCGGTACGCTGAACGGGAAAAAGTGCAAATGCCGAGGGAGAACTCTGTCCCTCCGTCCTAAACGACGTCGTCCTCCTTTTTAGTTTACTGTTTCAAATGACTCGAGTTACACTTCAATTACACAGAAATTAGTGTAATTTTATAAAATTTTAGGGGTATATCGAGAAATGTAAGTTTAATGTCAAAGACAGGGGTAATATATAATATATATAACTTTTAAGGGATAAAAATAGAATAATGTTATGTGATGATAGTATTATCAATTATGTAATTCCAGATCATCATTCATCAAAATAATATATATAATTTTTAAAAAATAAATAATATTATCTCTAGTTATATCAAATTTTAAATCATAATTTATTCATTTTTATATTTGTTTATGATGACAATTATTTTATTTTTAAGAATTAAAATATATCATATGTAAACAATTTAAATATTATTCACTTAAAGTATGTTTCGTTCCATCAACTCTACATCGTTAACATATCGTCAATTGGTTATCAATAATTGACTACCTGATTGACTTTTCATCCTCTCCGATCATCTTTTCTCTATTTTCATTCCATCATTTCTTTATCACTATTGTCTCCAAACTTCATCAATTTTGTTGTCTTTGTCATTTTCATACTCTATTTTTTTTGTTTCATGAGAAAAAATAATAGTATACAATTTCTCTTGATAATCTAGAGCTTACTTTTTTGATGCCTTACCTCAGGAATCCAAATAGATAGCATAATCTAGGGTTTTTTTTGTTAACGACTTTTCATCGAGTTTAGGTGTGAATTTAAAGACCTATGCATGCAAATTGCTAACTCTTGTATATGGTTTATGTTGGAAAGATTCAAGAGTTTAAGTATGATGATATAAATTATTCATCATTTATGTTTTTTTGCTTGATTTGTTTGTTTATGTTTTTTTTGATTAATTAGTTGTAATTATGATAGTTTTATATTTCATGACGATTTATTTGTCTTATTATATAACTCTTATAAAATTTATGTTTAATCTCTTCCTCAGTGTGTATGTTTCATTTTATTGTTACCATTTTCTCCCTCCTCTCAAATTCACTAAATTTAGAGTTTCAAAACAATATATTAGTCTTGACTTAAAACAAAAATGGATGAATTAGGCAAATCTTTTGCTTTATCGAAACTTTATATAATTATCTTTTTTATTTTTTCTAATTATTTATTGTCACTTTATAGGGAATTAGATATTAAGAATTTGTGTTTAATTATACTTACGACTAAAATTTATTTTATTATTGTATATTTAAATCAACTAAAACTAAGTAATTAAGATAACATAAATGAAATTATTAAGCTCTCCTTGAAAAGCATACAAATCTCATATTTACATGCATTCTTATTTGACAAACACTAGATCAATGACATTAAGTCTTACTCCCAAAATACTGGGGACAAATTCAATAGACTTTCTGTTATTCAAATTTGATCCAAAAAATTATTCATTTTCCCATAATTATCGAATCCAAGAATCTTGAAAATAATACCGAATATCTCTCCTTCTCAAATTATATAAAGACAAAGACTTTACAGTTAAAATATTTATATATGGCTTGTCTTTGTTCACTGTACATTATTTATTAGTGCTATTTAATTGAGCATTGAAGGTTAAATCAAGAAACCAACGTCAGCCATCATCATCTTGTATTTTATTTTTACTTTTTATTTTCAACTTAAGAAAAGTTAATGTTATATCAAATTTTAAATAATTTTTATAATTATTCATAGACAAAATTAGATGAATATAGCAAATCAACGGGCTAGGCATGCCCAATTGCCAAGTAACTTGGCCCAGAAATCCGAGCCCAGTCCGGCCCTTACAAAGCCCAAATATAATTAGAATTATTTTTTTAATTCACCTATGGTCTATGATATAAATGTTTCGGTAGCATCTTTTCCATATTTTTAAAATATTTTTATTTTTAAAACTTCAAAAATATCAAAAACAGTTTTCAAGACTTTTTTATAATTTTAAAAATATTTTAAGATTATTTTGAAATATTAAAAATATATTTCTATTTGATAAGAGATTAGAGACAGAATTTTTTAAGTTTCAAATTCAAAATTTTTATTTTTTAAGAATTTATTTATGAAATTTACTTATAGATTTTATGTTTATTTTTAGATTAAATAATATTTTTTTTTATAATTTTATATATTAAAATTTATATTTATCAAAAGATATTTATATTTTTTTATTTACAATTTTCTCACATTTTTATTTCTTATTTTTTAAAAAAATATTATTTTTTATTTCTATTTTATATCATATCTACTTTTTTTTTTTTACAAGGAAACAATCATGTGTTCTATATCTATTTATATTTTTATTTATTTTATTTAAAAATAAAAATGAACAACGATAGTAATATTTAAATTCATAATTTTTTAAATAATAATAAATTTTTAAAATAACTATACCACTATATTAAAATTTATTTTCTTTTAATTTTATCTACAAATTTTTAAAAATAAATTATAAATATCAAATGTTACGTTATTCAAATTTATTATATTCAATTATAATTAATTTGTGGACGAAAATGGTAGTGAGTGCACCTCGTGAAAGCATCTGTCTCTCCCTTGTCCCCATGAATCATTCCTAAGTACTCTTTTGGGTCCCACCTCTACGCCCATCCTAACCGTTCATCTTCATCCCTTAAATTCTAAATTTCTTTATAAGGTCCTTTGAGACCAAATGACACAATGGCCCCCCCTAACGCCTTTTGGCTAGGTCAATCTAGGGGTTAAAATCTAACTTTTTATATGGTATCATCGATCATGTCCTTTCACGGACTCTACAAATAAAATTATATAAAAGAGTAATTTTCAAATTATATAATTATCATTCTGGCTCAGTCTTGAATCTTATAATTAATTTTATCTATTAAGAGAGCCAACCTTTACTCTTTTGAGTAGATTTTAGACTAGCTCAAATCCGATAATAGTTATAAGACTATCTCTAATAGTTTACTAAATTGATTGTCATTGTTAATATTTAGCAAGTCAACTCTAAAATCATGTCTCCAACAAACTTGCTATCGTCAAATTCATTTGCTAAATTTCTTAAAAAACTCAAAATTATCTTTAATTGTGGCAATAGAAATCTGTAAGGACAAAATTGCAATCTCTCTCCCCCCTCCCTCACAACCATCAATGCCAGAAAGACAACGACGTCAATTAAAGAAGAGAAAGATTGGCCGAAAAAAAGGGTACAGGGATGGCGAAAGACAAATTGACAGTAAAATCGAGCGTTTGTGATGACTAGCAAAACGATCAATTGCGATGACTTTATGAATAATTGGCGGCTTGTAGAATGACTGTGGCAACTCCATGATCGGCTATGGCAAGAACGAGCAGAATGAGTGATTTTTGATTTTTTTCTAGAATTTTTATTTATTATTTTTATGTTTTTGATTATTTTGTAAATATGTGTATCTGATTTATTATTTTTTTAATTATTTTGTAAATTTTTATTTATTATTTTTTGAATATATGTGTATCTAATTATTGATTTGTGTATTTGATTATTGAATTTATATATGTGCATATTTGATTATTAATTTCGTGTATGTGTGTATCTTATTATTTTGTATATTTAATTATTATTTCATATATTTGATTATTAATTTTGTATATATGTGTATGTAATTATTTTATATATTTAATTATTGATATTTAATATTATAATTTTTATTATTAAATTATAAAGTAAATAATAAATTTTTATAATAATAAAAATTATATGTAAAGTAAAATAAATAAAATTAAAATTTATTAACAAGTAAATAAAATAGAGAGTAGAAGATAAAAAAAGAGTAGTGTTAAAACAATAAGTTATTTATATTATAATAGGAACTAGATGGGAAGGTCGGAGATACCCTAACGCGGTAAAAGTGAATACAGTGGGTCCCACCTGTCTCGATCCAACTGATCAAAGGGCCCCACCTACCATTCCCATCTACACCCGTCCACGTGTCGTAAATCTGGGGGGTGGAAATGTCATTTCAAACGCTTAATTCAAATATTTAAAGTAATATATTATATATTATATTGAATTCTGCTGTGAACTTGTGATTCGTGTTATGTGTTATTTAAGATTAAAAATTATTCGTGTTTATATCACTGAAACGCTGTCGTTTGGTCAGGTAATAGTAAAGGTACAGACTACAGAGTATGGCGTGTATGTATATACGTGTAAATTTCAGTGCAATTATTAAAACCAACAATTATTCTGTTAGTTGTTTTGCTTTGCTGCTTCTCTCGCTCTCGCCTTCGTTCTCTGATCTCCTCACTCCTGAGCGTGCAGGGACTGGAAGATCAAGCAATGTCGACGGCTTCCTCGGATTTCTCGGTCGGTTTGGGCTTTTTCTGTTTCCGTGTCTGGGTTCGGGACAATCCTTCGCTCTGAATTTCGTTGAAATTCACTTGATTTCGTCTTGTTTCCGTACGGTGGAATTTAGAGTTTTTGGGATTGGATTTGGGCGAGAAATCTAGTGACTGTGCTCGGATCGGGGCTTGAATTTTCGGGCTTTTGGCAATAATTGCGTTTTGCTTGGGTGGATCTTGAGGTCTGCTTGATGTGCCGAGGGTTGTTTTGGAACTAAAAACGGAGGAGCTGCGATTTGTAAGGGTTTGAAGAGTTGAAGGGTGCTTCAGTGGAGCTCTGTTGTAAAAATTGGTGAATTGTTGGTGTAATTGTTCTTGAAGGTTATTGCGGGGCCGTTTCCTTTTCTTTTTGGGATTCTACTTTCTTCTTGGTGTTGGAAATTGTGGCTTGTGGGGGGTGCGAAGGACAGTTTGGTGGTTGAATTTTTGGGATTTGGTGTGTTGTGCAGTTTGGTGGTTCTGCATGCGTAAATCTTGAGGGGGTCCTCTGCTGGTTCGTGGAGGATCCCAGAAATCGCGGTCTTTTGGCCGTGTTTTTCCCTCTTGGTTCTGGATGAGACACAATGGTTCCCCCTTTATTGGTTAACTTTTAAAAGTGAAGTAGAAGAGCTGTCGGATTGGGGCTCTGAGTGGTTTCTTCCGAGCTGAGAAGTAAGGAAGGCCAGCTAATTTTCTTTTGGCCGATTGGTTTTTTGGGACGTGCAATCAATTTTCAAGGAAGATGTTCGGTTTTCCTGCGGATACTGGGCGTGATAACGCATTGGGGTCTGTATTGATACCCACACGATTTGTGTGGCCTTACGGGGGCAGAAGGGTATTTCTTTGTGGCTCATTCACCGGGTGAGTGACTTGAATTATTTACATTTTATGTCAGTGCTACGACTCGTGGTTCCACTTACTTCTATGGTTGGCCAATTATTCTTATTCTTATTATTATTTTCCTTCCGATAAGTGTTCTGTTATGTCCTCGAGTGTAATATTATTATTGGCTGCAGTTTGGAGTGTTATATGGGTTTTTATCGGATTTCTCAAATGTGCAGTTGGTCTGAGCATATACCAATGTCCCCCATGGAGGGCTGCCCTACTGTATTTCAGGTTATCTACAGTTTATCACTGGGATATCACGAGGTTAATATTCTACATATCACGGTTGTTACAATTTTGATTTAATTTTTCCTGCACTAATTTCTTTTGATACTTGTTAATCATATGAGGACACTGAATTGTCTTATGTTTGAGCGTAAGGTTACTGCTTATTATCATAACTTGTGAGTTTGATCACTTGTAATGAAACATGAAAATCAGTAGAAAAAATATTTTGTTATTGAAAAGACATAGAACTGAAAGGATGAGAACAATTTTGCTTAGACTTTTTAGGAGGATGGATATAATGTTGGAGGGCCATGCCTCAGGGGACACACAAACCTCTTAAGACTCAAGTTCAGGTACTTTTTCAATTGTAATGAATAATTTTGCAAATATGAGAAATATATCATAGCATATTAATTGTTGTTTAATCATTAAGACTCTACTAGAAGCTAATAGTGATTCTTAATGGACCATTTGTGGCACTCCCTGAATAGGGTTCTTTTTTTCTTTTCTTTTTTTAAAGTTCCTTTGTTTTTATTGTATGCTGTCAGTCATTAAGGAATACATAAGCTTAGAGGGTGGTCCCTCTTTATCGAAATTATTCCAATTTGAATTAAAATGCACATAATATTCTGCACAACTGCGCATGCATTTTGTGATCTTATATTGTTGCAATATCATACACAATGGAAATGATATGGATGATTGTTTGTACTGAAGACATATTGATTAAGATTACTGAACGGTCAAGAAATTCATAGCCGTAAGTCCAGAGATGAGTCCATGAACATAACAATGCTAGAACTGTACCAGCAACTCTGGTATTTACGTTTATTTATTTTCGTCGTGTGCAGTACAAGTTTTTTGTTGATGGAGAATGGAGGCATGATGAACACCAACGATTTGTAAGTGGAAATTGTGGGGTGGTGAACACTGTCTTCTTAGCTAGGGAACCTGATATGATTCCTGCAATTTATAGTCCAGGGACACCCGGTAGATCTAATATGGATGTGGATAATGATCCATTTCTTCGTTCGGTAAGTGTTTGTCTTACTAGTTACTACTTCTAATTATTTGAGTTGCTTTTGTTTTGGGAAGGGGGAGGGGAAATTGTTTACATAACAATAGCACATTGAAGATATCACGCCGTTAGTTCTCATACACAAAAGTTGCATTGACAAGCAAGTTATGTTTGTTGCACACGCTTAATGTTACAACTCCATTTATTCCATCTTAACTTAATCTCAAATGGTGAATGCAATACTTGTATTTTTATTTAGCTACTTAAAGGGTGTGCCTTGGTAGTAGTGTCAAGGCTGCTCTTTCGTGATTGGGAAGTCATGGGTTCGAGTTATGGAATCAATCTATTTGCAAAGCAAAGGTAAAATTGTGACAAAAGTGACTCTCCCCCAACCCTCGCAAAGTGGGGAGCCTTGTGCACTGGGAACTCTCTTGTACATGGCTACTTTTTCTTTCTTGAAGTTGATAGTATTTCTTATCTTTGTGGAAACTGTCTTTCTCTGAATCTTTAGTTCCTCTGTTTTGACAAGTAAAATATATTAAATTGTCCCAAGGGGGCAAAACACTGCATGCATGAGATATACAATTCCAATAGGAGCAAAAAGGCCAAGGAAGCCCAAGTGTTTTTACCTCTTAATGCTTTAATATTGAAATATTTTCTTTCAACCATTTACTTTAATTTTGAAACATGAGAGCATACGCACATTAATTACTGGTTATTTTTCCAAGAGCAATCATGAAGGACAAGCAGGGCGCTGAAGACCTAGTTAGGTAATGTTGCACCTGGTGATTTGCAGGAAGCAGTACCAAGGATATCTGAGGCTGATATAGAGATTTCTCGGCATCGTATATCGGTCTTCCTGTCAATGCATTCTGCATATGATTTGCTCCCTGAATCTGGAAAAGTTAGTAATGATTGCTTATGGGCTTGTTTTTCTTGCTCAATTTATACTGTAGATTGGATCTGTGGTTTTCTTGCTCAACTTAATCTAACATTGCAGGTCATTGTCTTGGATGTGAATCTACCTGTGAAGCAAGCATTCCACATTCTATATGAGCAGGTGTTCTTGTGTGCTCTCTATTTTTTGGTTCCAGAAATGTGTTCTTCTACTTCTGTGTGTCTAGGGATGTAAATGAGTCCCCACTTGCCCCATTTAAAATTAAAACAAGTATGAAAACATGATATAGGTATAAGGTTTATTTGAATATTTACTAAAGCAAGCTTGTAAACGGGGTTAATTGGGGAGCATTTACATCCCCAAGACAGTGTATCATCTTTTAGAAGTTAAGCATATCAAAACTGATCTGGAAAAGGTTGAGTGTCTAAGATTGGAATTGATATGAAGCAAGCAGATATATATTTCCAACAACTTTAATACAACAATAACAACATACCAAGCCTTTATTCAACCATGTGGGTTTGGCTGCATGGATACATGTGCAATTGATGATAAGCTCCCAAATCTCGCTATTAAAAAAATGGATTAGTCTAGTTTCACAATTGGATCATGTTTGAATTTACTTGGCCGAATTTTTGGGCTATCATCTTCAGTGAGATGATAAGCTTCAAAATCCCAACCCCATTTCTTCCCTATAGATAATGTGTGCACTTTTGCACCTGTACTATCTATGTGATGAAGACATTGAATTTATATTTAGTGCATGCTGAACATGTTATTTTATTTACAGGGTGTACTTTGTTCATATAAGCTTTGTCATAAACCTGCTGTCCGTTGTACCTTTGTTCCTTGCTTTCCTAGTTTTCTTGTTTGCAAATTTCTGATGCAATTAGTCAAAATAGAGATTGGCTTAACATGTGAGGCATTATTGAACATTTTCTATTGCTTATGGGTGTTACATTGCACTTTCTCTTAGGCTGGTGTCCATTCCACTGTCAGTAGTCATGTTCACACAGTTTTCTATGCAAATTTCAGGTCCCATTATTGCTTCTGATTGTGGCCTGGATTTGATTTTATGTGATTAAATTGTTTCAGGGAATTCCTGTCGCTCCTCTCTGGGATTGTTACAAGTGTCAGTTTGTGGGGGTTCTTAGTGCATTAGATTTCATCTTAATATTAAGAGAGGTATGTTGGAGATATATAATATATATATATATTTTTTTTCTTACTTTGGCTTTCCATTTTGTGATATCTTTGGTATTGCCACCACTTGGGACTGAACTGTATTCTTCTATATTTTTTATTTGGATTTTATTTATTGCTCATGAATGATCATTCTGCCTAAAATAGCTCCCTACAGTCTAGCTATGGAGAATGGATGTATTAGTTGTGTACCACATGCATATGGAAATAAGGCCTATTATTTCAGTTCCCCCCCCCCCCTTCATATTTGGTTTAAATATTTAGTCGGATCCAAATATGAATTCTAGACAAACTATCTGTTGGGGCATAACCCACATAGAAGTCTAGAATTCATGTAGTCGACCCCACATAGTGGGATAAAGGCTGGATATGTTGTTGTTGTTGTTATTATGGTATAGAATGCCCTATAAATTGCATTGCTGAGAAGGAGAAGAAGAAAGGAAAATATCTTGTAAATATCAATATGCCATTCTTTTCAAATTCATGCATGACCATAATAAGCAGTTTATTTATTCTAAGCTAGTTGGTGTACTTATAATCCTCAAGAAGTCTCATTGATATTATTTCTTACACTCAATTGATTTATGTTTGGGCATCTATGAGGAGACCTAACAAATGGTGAAAGAGTACTCTAGTGCCCGTTTGCAAGAATAATGGGATGTTTAATTTTTTTTTTAAATAGTAGAGAAATTAAGCAATTGAGATATGAAACTTTGATAGAGGGTAATTGAGTGAGTGTAAAGAACAAAAACTAATATCTTTGAGGATCGATTTTCACGCCTAGTAGGTCAATAGTGGAAGTTTTTTACTTGTTGAGGCATAAAAGGATTTATATATGTCTTTAGAGAAAGCTTAAAATTAAGTCCCTTGGATGTTTTGCGAAGGGTTTTAGAGAAGCAGAGAGTTTAGGTCGCTTATACAACATGTACCGGGCACAAGCACTTGTTAGAACTTATGGAAGAGATATTATGACTTTTTCAGTTAATATTCGACTACATGAGGATATGCACTAAGCCCTTGTCTTTTTTATTTTTTTTAAATTTTTTTTATCTAGTGATGGATCAATTTATTATTTATTAAGCACATTCAATAAGAGGTGCCTTAGTGTATGTTAGGCTGGATGAGACAAAAGAAGGTAAAACATTGTCTTGGGCAGCTAGGAAGATAGAGGTTGTGGTTTGATGTTATTTGGTGCTCTTTTGATCCATCTGAGACATTGTAGGGCTTTTGAATAGTTTTAGTGGTTGCCAGTTGGTAAGAGCTTAAGGAAGGTGGGGAGGAACTCTGTATTTTATCTGGACAACATGGGGAAGTGAATTCCATATCTACGAGGATGATGAGGTGTTTTTTGGTGTTTCCTCCTGTATTTTGGTTTCTGAGGAGCTTTTTGGGTGTCTCCTCCTGTATTTAGGTTTCTGAGGAACTTTTATCCACTAGGTGATATATAGTTCTTACCAAAAAAGAAAATGTTCCTGTTCATTTAAGTTGGATATAGCTGTTGATGTACAGAAGTAATATCCTTTTCTGACACCTTTTTTAATGAATGTGATTTACCCATTGCATGGAATGACAAAAATAGAGCAATGGATCCAACAATGACAGATAAATAACTTAGATGGTGTATCCTTGCAAATAGAATTTGGAGTTATCAAATGAGTAATGAATAGCAGGATTTGACTATGCTAGGTGATCCAAAGAGATGCAAATTTCAGATTTTTAGAGTAACTAAAGGATCTAAGTTCATGGAGAATGTCCAAAATCCCTTGGTTGATCTCCTGAGGACATGTTGGTAAGTTTACTTTGCCATCACATTTGTTGTTTGTGCTAGTTTCTCATTATTGGCTATAAAAGTTAGAAATGGAGGAGATGAATAATGGAGCTATGTGCTGGGTGGGATTCGTTTTGATGATGGATTCTCAATTTAGTAATAATTGCCAGTACAAATTGGGTCCATGATTTTTGGCAGCTAGTGCAAGATTGTGCCTGCAGTGCTGAGAATCCAGAATAGTGGAGCAATGGAAAATTGTAACTTTGGTCTAGTTCATTCAAGATGATGATGAATTTGGGAAGGTATCACCCATATTTGGGTTGAACTATGTGGGTCTTTTTGTCAAGTAACATAAAAACTGTGGGTTTTTGGGGCCTCCAAGCAAAGACCAGGACATAAAAGAGCCTATGGGCAGGGTTCCTATAACTGGATTGTGCTCAAGTGGGATTCATGGTTTTTGGAAGTGGTAGTTGGGTAACCAGAAGGTTTAGGTTTGTAGTTTCCCACTCCCCTTAACCTTTACTTTTGTGGCTCCCTATATGTGTAATCTGTACTTGGATTATGCACCCTTTGCACCTCTTTTTTCCCCCCCTTCTTACTTGAACAAGAAATAAAACAGAAAGTACAGCCTGGTCTATTGCTAAAACAATCATTCTCAATTAGGGGAAAAAATACCATCAAGATCTTACAAAACCTTCTTATTTCCTCAAACTCTAAAACTTCGTTAATCTCCAGAACCACATTCATCTGGATTTATGATTGAGCATCCCATTAGAATCTAGCATGCTTCTTTATCCCCTTGGACCCCTCCAACTTGGTTTAGTTACTTTATGGACTACCACATAATGGACGTGAGGTGAAATTCCCAATCTCTATTTACAATACAAGAAGTAGATTAAACAAGAATTCATGAGGCTTCTGTGAGGATGGTGGATGGAATGCAACAAGTTTTTAACAAAAGAGTTTAGGGATGAAACAAGAAAAACTTAGTGGGAGCTCTTAGGTATGATATGAGTTATAAGGGTCTTACATAAAATAAGACCATGGATAGAAATGATTGATGAGCTAAAGTTCTTATAGTTGACCTCGCATAGTGGGTTAAGGCTTGATATTATTCACTGTGTTTTAATCCCACGAGCTTTATGTTGGTTGTCGGCTACCTATTAGAAGTAAATTTAAGCAGATAGAATTAAAAAATGGCATAATTCATGGATCTATAAGAAGCACACATAATCTAGTTAAGGCTTGATATTATTCACTGTGTTTTAATCCCACAAGCTTTAGGTTGGTTGTTGGCTACCTACCAGAAGTAAATTTAAGCAGATAGAATTAAAAAATGGCATAATTCATGGATCTATAAGAAGCACACATAATCTAGTTCTTAGTCTTAGTAGAGATGTTTCGTTTGGGGGAAAGAGTGATGCAGTTTAATGGCTGATTAGGCACTTGCAACTTTTGAACAACACACTACGTTTTCTTCTAAAACACATGCATATGCATTTGCACTGAAGCTGTCTATGTATCAAATCCAGCTTGGCAATCATGGTTCAAATTTGACAGAGGAAGAACTTGAGACACATTCAATATCAGCTTGGAAAGAGGGAAAATCTCATATTAACAGACAAGTCGATGGCAGTGGCAGATCATACCCAAGATGTCTTATTCATGTAAGTGATTCTTGTTGTGATGTTCCAACCTTCAGTGGCATGGATTTATTGATACATTTCCAAGCTTTCTGGTTTGGTATGTATATGCATGTATAAAATATTTTGGTTTACAAAACATTCCATTATACAAATAAAGCTACCAAATAAAAAGAAAAAAAATCATAATTTTACCTAGAGACATGAATTTTGGATATGACTCAACATTAATTTTTTTCAAGAAACACTTAGGTGGTGTTCTCTTCGTGTTTTAATTTTCAGTTTTGAGTTTTGAATTCATTTTCACTCTTGTGTTTTGAGTGTTTGTTTTGAGATTTTTGAAAACATGTTCTTTTTGTCATTCTGTAAAATTATTTCTCAAAATAGAAAATTGAAAAACGCGTTTACTTTAGAATTTTGAGAAAAATTATTTTATGATATTTTATTCAATGAACAACCTAAACTAGCCACAACTGCTGCCACCAGCAGTCGTCGGTGACCACTGCAGGCCGGAGATTCCCACGATTAGAGCCTACCATTAGAAACGCCAAGTCAAGGGGGTTAACATTAACAAAAATGAACCAAATTTAACGCGCTAGATTTTCATAGATCTAATTTTTAATTTTTGACTAAAATTGAAAAAAACATTGTCAGTTGCCACCGACCACTATGGCTGGCGATTTCCGGCGATCAGAGACAACCACCCTCATCCCTATTGACCAGCATACTAGCAAAATCGAACGGCTGAATCTCTATAGATCTAAGTTTAAACTTTCGGCCAAACCCAACACCTGCATAAACGCACTAGTAGTTGCCACCGACCATTGTGACCAGTGGTTTTCGGCAATCAGATGCAACCACCCAACACCCTTATCCCAATCGACCAACATACCCAAAAACCAACAAGATCTAATAGCGGAATCTCCATAGATCTAAGGTTAAACTTTCGGCAAAACCCAACACCTGCGAATATATACATACATACATATATATATATATGTACAGTGGCAGAAATGAATAGAGAGAGAGAGTTGATCTAGACAAAAAGGGCAGAGAAGATGAAGAGGCAGTGGTTGAAAATCACAGAGGAGGCAGAGATGCAGTGGTTGTGGCACTTCATAGTGGCTGAGCGTAATGGCGAAAAAGATGGTGGTCGGGCCTCAGCAGTGGTTATTGGGCGATGATGGTGATGTAGATGTGATGACTGGAAAGGCCTTGGCCGTCGATGGCAGTGGCGGTGGTTGGCCGCTTGGAGAACGGAGAGGACGAGAAGATGGTTGAGTAGGCGATGAGTGCGCACAAAGAGAGAGAGAGAGAGAGAGAGAGAGAGAGAGAGAGAGAGGTGTCCGTTTTCCACATTTTGGATTTTTCAGCATGTTTTGGATGAAAACACTCGATGTTTTGGCTTTCCTTTACAAAAATTTTGAGTAGGGACACCAGGCTCTAATTTTGAGTAGGGACACCAGGCTCTAATTTTGCTTTGGTTATTTTAAAAGTTTTCTGTAAGGACATTAGTAGGTCTATGCCAGTGCCAGAGGTACTGATAAGGGCGATGGCAGAATTCTGGGAAGGAATTCTGTAGTTTTCGTGAGAGAGAGAGAGAGAGAGAGAGAGAAAGGGAGAGAGAATAGAGAGAGAGATAATAACAGAAAAGAGAGAGAGATAATAACAGAAAAGAGAGAGAGAAGACAAATCAGAATATTCTCATTGATTTCCTTTGGGAGTGTGTGGCTCTTACATTTATAGGTGGCTAGGGGTCTTCTAGAAGGCATCCCCTGCCACGACAGCCTGTAAGGCTTTAGTACGCCTACTTAGCATAATGGAAATAACATAAATTTTAAGTAATAGCCCCGGATATGACACATGTTCATGCTTGCATTTCTGACAGATAGGACACCCTAGCACAAAGGCAGTAACCTCCTCCTTCATCCTAGGCCAAAAGAATATTTGTCTTACCTTGTTGTGGGTGACATTCAAGCCCGAGTGTCCTCCAATGGGTGATGCATGTAGAGCTTGCAAAATTCTTTCCCTAAGCCAGTGGTCTTACCCAATCACCAGCCTCCCTTTGTACCTCAGTAGCCCTACCTTTGGGGTATATCCCTTGTGCTCTGTTAGCTCAGCTGCCAATTGAGTAATAAGGTCTCTAGCCCAAGTTGATTGCTCATAACTCCCTGATACCCCCTTAATCCAGTCAGGGACTACCACTGATATGGCTTGGCCCTCTCCTTTTTCCTCCCTTCTAGAGAGTGCATCAAACACTGTATTCTCTTTGCCTTTTTTTGTACTAAATGGTGTAGTCCAGCCCAAGCAACTTGGTCACCCCCTTTCTTTGGAGTTGCATGTGTAGCCTTTGTTCCCCTAGGAATTTCAGACTCTTGTGGTCTGTTCTGATGACAAATGGATTCCCCTCCAAATAATATCTCCATTTATCAACCACCATGAGAACTGTTATGAGCTCTTTGTCATAGATACTTAGCCTCAAATGTTTGGGAGCTAAAGCTTGATTGAGGAAAGCAATAGGTCTGCCCTCTTGAACCAGAACTGCCCCCACTCTTATGCCACAAGCATCTGTTTCTAGGATGAAGGATTTGGTGAAATCGGGCAAGGCTTAAATAGGGAATTGGACCATAGCTGTCTTCAGAGGGTTAAAAGCTGCTTCCACCTTTTCCACTCCATTTGAATCCATTCTTCTTATGCAACTCTGTTAGGGGTTTGTTGATCACCTCATGACCCTTAATGAACTTTCTATAATAGCTAGTAAGCCCAAGGAATCCCCTTAACTCCTTGGTGGTCTTGGGAATCGACCACTCCACCATAGCTGTGATTTTCTTATGATCTGTAGTCACTCCCTCACTTGTGATTATGTGCCCTAGGTATTCCACCTTCCCTTATGCAAAGGTACATTTGGACTTCTTTACAAACAATTGGTTGGATCTGAGGACTAGGAAGGTGGTTTTGAGATGGTTTTAGTGTTGTTCCAAGTTAGGGCTATACACTAAATTGTCATTAAAGACTAAGATGAATTTTCAGAGATAGGGACTAAACACATGGTTCATTAGTGCTTGGAAGGTGGCTGGAGCATTGGTTAGGCCAAAAGACATAACTCGGAATTCATACAATCCTTGGTGAGTACGAAATGTGATTTTGGGAATGTTTGAACAATTCATTCGGATTTGGCCACTCCATCATAGCCGTGATTTTCTTAGGATCTGTAGTCACTCCCTCACCTGTGATTATGTGCCCTAGGTATTCTACCTTCCCTTATGCGGAGGTACATTTGGACTTCTTTACAAACAATTGGTTGGATTTGAGGACTTGGAAGGTGGTTTTGAGATGGTTTTAGTGTTGTTCCAAGTTAGGGCTATACACTAAAATGTCATCAAAGACTATGATGAATTTTCGGAGATAGGAACTAAACACATGGTTCATTAGTGCTTGGAAGGTGGCTGGAGCATTGGTTAGGACAAAGGCATAACCCGAAATTCATACAATCCTTGGTGAGTACGAAATGCAATTTTGGGAATGTCTAAACAATTCATCCAGATTTGATGGTACTCGGATCTGAGATCAAGTTTTGAGAAGATGGTTTCCCTTGCTAGTTCATCTAGCAAGTCATGGATAATGGGAATGGGGAATTTGTTTTTTATGGTGTGGGAATTCAGCTGCCTAGACACAAAATCTCCTGCTCCCATCTTTCTTCTTAACAAGAAGAACAGGGGATGCGAAGGGGCTTTGGCTGGGTTGGATTATGTTCTTGGAAAGCATGTCTTTAACTAGGCATTCAGTCTTTGCTTTCTAAAAGGGAGAGTATCGATAGGAACGAACATTTAGAGGTTCTGTGTTAGCTTTGGGTGGATAGTATGTTCTAAGAAACAGTTGGGAGGTAGGGATGAAGGCTCTAGGAATAAGTCCTCTAATTCAACCAATAAAGAGTGTAAAGAGTTATTGAGGGTTACCATGCTTGGGGATCCGGTGAGGGCATCTAGCTTGAACCATTGGTGGTTCTCTATTTTAGACTTGCCATTCCCCATGCCTTCCTCATCCACCTCAATAGCAATTACAGAATGCAGTTGAGCTATAGCTCCATCTTCATGCTCAAATAGCCTTTGCAGGTGACTTCCTGAAATGGCCCTACATTCTCCTCCTCCTATACATCCGGTTAGCATCAATCTCCTTCCTTTCTCAAAGGTCACCTCTAAGGTGTTGAAATCAAATATCAAAGGACTCACCGTCCTCATCCAGTCCACTTCCAACACGATTTGACACCCACCCAGTTGCAGGATCCTTAGATTTGCTGAAAATTCATAACACCTAACATTTGTACCTACTGATCATTTGGTGGCTGTTGGCCACGGTCACTAAAAAGGGTATGGTGGTCTACAACACACATGAGAGTTCCTTGGCTGTATTCTCATCCAAGAAACTATGTGTGCTCCCACTATCAATGAGCACAATCAGCTTCTTTCTCCCTACCGTCCCTTTAATTTAGATCACCTTCTCCTAGGGGTGGCCCTCCAAGGCATGAAGGCAAATTTGCCCTCCTTTCTCTTCTTCTTCAGCATTTTCTCTTACTTCTTGCTCCTTTGTTTCTTCCTTTGCTTCTTCTTCTTCCTTGTCTTCTTGCCCCTCCATCTGCATCAACTGCTTCCTAGTTAGGTGTCTAGGGGAGTACTCCTCACCACATTTGAAACATAGCACCATCTGTCTCTTTTGGTCCATAGTGAGGGATCTCACTGGGGAAGCCTAGATGGGTGCTCTGGGTAAGTAGCCCCCCTTGTTCATCTGGGAGCTTTCCCCCCTGTACCCTTTCCTCGGACTCTGCCAACCCCCTCTTGCTCCTTTGGACAAGATCTTGTGCTTCCTCACGAAAGCTTCCAGGGAAAGCTCGCATAGCTGAGCCTTCTCTACAACCTACCTCAAAGTGGTGGGTTGTAACATCTTAACTATTGGTCTGAGTTCCTCGTTCAACCCACTGAGGAAACTTGACACAAAGTAATGCTCATCGAGTGTGGGATGAGCATGGCTGATCATAGACTTAAGCTCCTTGAACTTGGCTTGGTATTCTTCAACTGTTCCTTTTTTGCTTTATCTTGTTGAATTGTTCCATCACATCCATTAAACTCCTCTCTCTAAATTGGGCACAAAACTCCTCTACGAACTCCGACCACCTTAAAACTCATTCCTCCGTCCACTCCAATTCTGGAACCATTTATCAGCTATGTCATTTAAGTACACCGCCATATTTACCTTGTTCTCCTCCGCCACCCTATAGTGATAGAAGAAGTGTTCGTTTCTTTTGATCCACCACCGAGGTTTCTCCCCTTCGAACGCTGAAATCTCCAGTTTAGGCATGGGGGTATTAAGCTGGTTTGCCACATTTCCTCTTGGGACAACCTCTGGAGTGAACTTCATTCGCTTTTCATGCTCCTGTCTTCCCCTAGCTCTGAGGATGATTGGGGCGACAGCTGCTCGAGGTGGGAAATCCACTGGCAAGCTGGCATTGGGTTGTCTAGAGAAAATGGCCAACACAACATTCAACTGCTGGCTCAACTATGGGAATTCCTCCTGTAGATGCGCGAAATCTCCTCTTAAGTACCTTTCGACCTCTAAAACATCTGCTTGGATACGACTTAGATCTTCTTGGGTGTTCCTGACCCCCATTTCTACAGTTTTCAGTCTCTCATCAGCTTGTTCATGGCCTTGCCTTAACCCCGTTTCTATGACCCAATCGTGACTCCAACTGCTTCATACGAGTCCCTTCAGCCATGTTTTCTGGCCGACAATCGTTGGCTTTGATACCAATTGTTAGTGCTTGAGGTACTGACAATGGCGATGGTAGAATTCCGAGAAGGAATTCTATAGTTGTCGTGAGAGAGAGAGAGAGAGAGAGAGAGAGAGATAATAATAATAATAGAAAAGAGAGAGAGAAGGCAAATCAGAATATTCTCATTGATTCCCTTTGGGAGAGTGTGACTCTTACATTTATAGGTGGTTAGGGGTCTTCTAGAAGGCATTCCCTGCCACGACAAACCTGTAACAGCTCTAGTACACCTACTCAGCATAATGGAAATAACAGAAATTTTAAGTAATAGACCATTCTACCCTAGGAGCGTGACAGTCTATGATTTTTACTTAGCGTTGAGATCTGGTGTTTTCAAGCCATAGTCTAAAAAAAGGCAAGGATAGAGCAGTAAGCTATGACTCATCTGCAATATGCCAATAGCCTATAAGCACCCATGTAGAACCTCACTCTTCACATTGATCAAAGTGAAAGCATAAATAAACTTATAGTGTGGTCATTGTTTATTAGTATTTTTATTTGCTTTGGAGCATATGCACAACAGCATAGCACTTGTAAGTCCTAAATTCAAATCCCTACCTCGTTGGCTGCAAAACACTAAAAATTGTAATCAGAACTTATCTGTCCTGCATCTAATTGTCTAAGAAGGTGTTTGGCTAGGCTTAAAAGCTGGTCAGCACCAGCTTTAAAGCTGTAGGTCTGCTTTTTTAGATGAGTTGAAGTGTCTGGATTAGCCAAATGTTGCCTAGCTTAAAAGCTACAGGACTAGTGTTTTTGAAAAGCTAAAGAGGGGTAGCTTTTCAATTTTGAAGCTTAAAAGCTAAAGAGAAAAAACTGATTTTGACCAAGTAAAAGACTATTCTACCCTCAAAACAAATTAAAAAAATTCCAATCATGTCCCAAATATCCCAAACCTTCAGATCTCTTTCTTCTCATCTCCCTTCTCCTCTTTCCCATTGTTTGATCTCCGGTGTTGCTGCCTTATCTCCATGTTGCAGCCAGATGCCAACCGCCAACACCAAATGAAGAAGAAGCAGCAGCATGGTGAAAGGAGGAAGGCGAAGCAGCAGCAGCCAAAGGAAGAAGACGAAGCAGCAATTGGTCACCACCGGTCACTCCTCCATCTCTCTCTCTCTCTTTTGGTTCCAGATCGCTGGAACCTGTTGCAGTGACGACGGTTTCCAGTGATCTGGAAGCCATCGGCACAATGTTGTTCCAGATCTGGAACCCATTGTGCCAGTGGGTTCAGTCGGAATCTCTGGTTCCAGTGGCAATGGGTTCCAGCAGCCACTGGTTCCAGTTGCTGGCAGAACCCATCACCAGTGAGTTTCAGTCACTCTCTCTCTTCCCCCTTGTGTCTGTCTGTCTCTATCTCTCTCTCCCCCAGCATTATCAGAGACGGACAATAGCCAGTGTTGTAGCCAATCCCGGGCGAGCAACCCCATTGCTGGAAGATATGGTTATACGTATATATTTTTAATGTATTTATTTACACAAATAGTGATATGTCCTTTTTTGGTCATTTTACAACTTTTCACAACTTATAAGTTTTTCTTTTGCCAAACACACAAATTTATAACTAATGGTTTAAAGCACATTTTATCCAAACAAACTAATGGTTTAAAGCACATTTTATCCAAACACTTTATTAGCTTAAAGCACTATATAACTTAAGGCTTTGAACAGCTTTAAGCTAAAGCTAAACTTAAAGCTCTATTTAAAAAAAATCCTAGCCAAACAGCCTCTAAGTGGTAACATGCGTAGCTAAAAACCTCCTCTTTTTTTATCCACTGGTCTCACGAAGAATTTTATTTGCTGCAAAATGCTTTCAATAGGGTACTCTCTTTCTAATCAGATTTTAAATCGGTTTAAAATGATTTGCTTATGGAAAAAATAAAAAAGAAAAGACAAAGAAGAAAAGAGAGAATTTGTTTTAAATGATTTTCCTGTGTTCTTGTTTTAAATCTGTTTCTTTTCAGGTGCAAACAATGTGTATGCAGGCCTTAATATTCCCAAAGAGATTTTAGGATGTTCATATAGATTTACTTTGAATAAAAACCCATTGGTTCCTAAAATTTTCTAGGTATATTTGTTCTAATATGAACAGCTACTGTAACGTGCAGTCTGGGCCTCATGATTCTCTAAAAGATGTTACTTTGAAGATATTGCAAAACAAGGTGGCTACAGTTCCCATTATCCATTCTTTTTCACAGGATGGTTCATTTCCGCAGCTTCTACATCTGGCTTCTCTCTCTGGCATACTAAAATGTAAGCTTTCTGTTTTCCTGGTATACTGGTTGAGGGTATGCACTTTGTTGCTGACGTGAGGACCTACTTTTCAGGTATTTGCAGGTATTTTAAGCATTCTTCTAGCTCATTGCCCATTCTTCAACAACCAATTTGTTCACTTCCTCTGGGCACGTGGGTTCCAAAAATTGGGGAATCAAATGGAAGGCCATTTGCAATGCTGAGATCGAATGCATCTCTTAATGCTGCCCTATCCTTGTTAGTCCAAGGTGACTCCTCCTTTCCTATATGCATTCATTGTGTTGGCTTTGATGGTATATTTCTAAAATCTAATTCTGTGGTTCTTTTAATTGTGTATTAGCCTTTCGCATATTTTTCAATCTTTTGAAAGAGTTGTGGGTCATTGGGTCAACTGGATTTATATCAGTATTGAACTTTGACATTATAATTACATCATAAATATATAAAAATTCTGTCTACTATTTGGAATATTTTCCTTTATCTCATGATCCCTTCACTAAAGGGTTGCATCAAGAAAGGCATATGGTATAAAATTTTGCCAGATTGTTCTTTTGCATGGATTTGCATTTTAAATTTGACTTTTAGAAGTCAATTGACATTATGAATGACGTGCCACCGACCCTATCTTGGTTAGGATAAGGTGTAGTTAATGATGATGATGATTTGAAATATTTTCCTTTCGGTGCAAGGAAATATAATAAATTTTACATAATCACAGTTAGCAATTAGACCATCCATGTATAACTTCAAAGGATGATAAAACCATCACTTGTTGGGCAAGCCTATTTAACAAATTATGTTTGGTGAAGTCTTGCAAGTGCGATAAATTCTACAAGGGCTAAAGTTGGCAAGAGTAACACAATGAAGTTGCATGCAAAAGGTTCAATGTTGTCCGACCTAAAATATGAATTGGTCACATGCTCTAATCCAAATTATAGGACAGTATCCACACATTATCCTTATTGACATTATCAAACAACATATGTGCATATGGTCCACCATACCCTATCGGCAGTTCATGCCTTCTGCTGTGCTTTCACTGCAAAAGGAGATTACAAGACATGTTGGTGTTATAAAAGTTTAATAGAAATGAAAGTGGTGGAGATAGATTGATTAGAGGCCTTAGGCAGAAGTTGTACATAGACTAGTCAACAATAACGACCATAAAATGGGACTGGAATTTCACATGATCTTCTGGGATGAGGAACCTTTTACTCCCATGTGAGATTTCACTAGAATCCATGCAAAGAACAGTTATAGTTCTTGCTTTTGTGAGATGAGACTCGCTCCTCTATTCATCATTGGTTGTCTATAATTTGGAAATATGGATCTTTCTGCAACGGCTGCTGGATGCTAGAGTTTTACATTCCAGAACTATTTCCACATTGTGCACTGAATAGAATGACATAACAAAGAGGTGAATTTCTTACTCAGGCTGGCCAATGCATAAATGACATAGCTGATCATGTAACTTCTTTAAGGAATGTGAAGGGGGAAAGCTTTACATCTTGATGGACTCGTACTTCGAACTACCTTTCTACCCAGCTTTTTTCAATGCACATTCTGAGTTAGGCACCAGTTTGTTCTAAAGAAAAATTTACTGCAACCCAATGCATACCATGGACAATATACTAGGAACAGACATCATCAGAAGAAAGCAGCCAAGTCTTGAGTTCTTGCATTGTACTTCCTATTTTTACCATAACTTCATTCCAAGGGGATTTGTATTATTAAGTCTCTAATGCTTATTAGTGATTGGGCTTCTCAATTGGTGTTTTTTTATGAACAAATAATTGTTGCATATGATTTCTCGTCCATTAAGGTCTATTTTTAGTGGTTTTTTGTTTTTTATGACTTTTGGTTGCATGCTATATAATCTTCTCTCGAATAAGATATAAAATATCATCTGGTTAGTGCTATCATTTTCATATTTTCTTACATATGAGTACACCATTTTTGCAGCTGAAGTTAGTTCAATACCTATAGTAGATGATGATGACTCACTGCTGGACATATATTGTCGAAGGTAATATTCTGTTGTGCTGCCAATTTTTTTAGATTATATTAATTATATTTTAGATGTAGGCATTTGAATTTCTGTACTGAAGCTCATGGTTTCTTCTTGTCTTGCTTGAACAGTGATATAACTGCTTTGGCAAAAGACAGGGCATATGCACAGGTTCGCCTGGAAGAAATGAGTATTCATCAGGTATTGCTCAAAGTTTTTTTCCTAAATAAGTGTCTTAATTTGTTCTAGAGTTTGTATATCCATGAGGGAAATTTACATTTAGGAAGGTCATATGTTATGAACAAAACAAGGAAACGGGGATAGAAGGTGATTGCAGATGTTAGTATAGTATTAAACTTTTACAAATCAGTTGACAGCCGCAACAACAATTACAGGCCTTAATCCCATTAGGCGATGTAGGCTACATGAGTTCTAGATCTCTAACCATCTCTATCCATTGCCATATCTTGTATAAGGCCATTTATCCTACATCTACAGGTTTCCCACTAAGTTTTCTTTGGCCTTCATCTCTCTCATTTGTGATGTACGTCCTCCATTTCTTCCACTTACTTTATAAGTGTTTCTATCAATTTTCTTCTCACATCCAAACAATCTTAATTGTGACTGCCCTCACCTTATCTTTGGTAGGTGACACCCTAACCTCATTACATATGATCTCATTTATTATTTTGTCTTTTCTTGTATGGCTGCAGATCCACTGTAATATTTTCATCTTAGTTATGTTTGTATTTTTCACATGTTGACAATTAACCATCGAACATTTTGAGCCATATGCTAGTCTTAAAGATTATTCCTTGCAAAAGTGGAGCATTATGTCCAAATAATTTCCACCACTTATTTGGGAAGCATACCGTATAAATGTAAACAATATATTTATACACTTAAGAAATATGTTTATGAACTTAATACTGCTCTTTAGATGAACTTAATAAAACTTTATCTCCTTCATTGCCTTCTGATCATCTGATTGAACAAATACTTCTGTGTTTAAGTAATATCAAAGAAGCTACTCCTAAATTCAAATTCCCGATAAAAATGTTCCTCATATACCAAAGTATGATTAAGGAAATAAATTCATCAACCCCCACGCATATGACAGGAAAATTTGGTTTTTCCTCTATATTCTATTTTAAACTTTCAGGCTTTGCAACTGGGGCAAGATTCAAGTTCTCCATATGGGTTTGTTAGTGGGCAGAGATGTCAGATGTGTTTGAGATCTGATCCTTTACATAAAGTGATGGAGCGTCTCGCAAACCCTGGTACTTATTTTTCTGTGTTTGCTTCTCTTTATTTGTCAACAACCAAAAAAAGAAACTTTTTTTTTTTAATGTTTAAATTTACCATTTCTCATTTTGAAATTAAAGTTTCTCAATTAGGTCACAACATGATAATTTATGTCAACTTCTTCTTCCCTTGTTTGTTTGGAATTTAACTTCTGACCAATCTGTGGCATAAAATTCAGGGGTTAGAAGGCTTGTAATTGTGGAAGCTGGCAGCAAGCGTGTAGAGGGCATTGTTTCACTAAGTGACGTGTTCCGCTTCTTGCTGAGTTAGCTCAAATCATCGGTCGTTATCCTTCACACTAAAGGGTAGTAGACGATGGATCTGGAGAAGATACATTTAGCTTCACTTGACACTTCGTCTGCCATGCCTACCCCCATTCGCCTTTCTCTCGGTTGGTCTGGAACTCAATTGCTAGATGGGCCTGGATTTTCCGAGCCCTCCTACCTACCAATTCTTAGGAATGAGTTCCAAAAGATTAGAAAAATCTGTAAATTGTGAACTTTACTCTCCCCCTTCCCCACCTTTCCTATTTCTCAATCCTTTCTATAACCACATTATTGGCATCTCGGTACATGCTGCCATGTCATGTTTGTCTCTTTACTGCTCACAAAGAAGTGGGAAAAGAGCTGGAGTAAGTTTGTAGCTTGTCCATTAAAAGAGTTGTGAGTTGATATCCTCCGCTTAACGTCATTTTTGTTGTATCATCATCGCCCTGCCATTCCATTTGCTGGTTTAGGTTATTGGATCTTTCTTTTTTAATTTTCAGTTGTTCGTGTGATGTGTGAGGATGCATGATCTGTGCGTGGGCAAGCACATTGTAGCACTTGCAAGAATAGTTCAAACAGCAAATTTGCAGCCAATAATGCATCATCAGATCGGAATAGCACTGGACAATTGTTTTAGCGTGTTCTTACAAGCAGGCTACATATTCTCCCAAGTTAACCAAACATCACTTTATGGAGTGAAAAATAAACAAAACCATTTCATCTATTAATCGATTGATGAACTAGTAATAAACAAGAACCCAAACCAAGACGATGATTCTCGTCATAGACACTGGCATACCCCATCTTATCGTACATTTACACGCGGCCTTGTATATCTATCATCACCACCATCAAAACGCCTGTCCATCTCTGACCCTCCTCGTCGCCTGAATTCTCTGCCTCCATGGCCTCTGGAATTCCATGAATCGCTATCCCTGTTATTCATTCTACGCTCAAGCCCCCCTCCTCTACGTGATGATGATCCATTAAAACCATCACGATTAGAGAACTTATTGCGGCTGCCCCTTTTACTTGGCCCTGCGTTCCTGCCTCCCCTCCTCCATCTATCTCTTGCAGGAGAAGGTTGATCTTCCTCGTCAGATTCCAGCCCAGAAAAGAGGTCACTTTCAGGCATTCGTCTCTTCCTAGAATCCCGATTATTCCCATTATTACGCCTTGATCCAGAATCTGAATCCACAAAATCATCACCCCCCAGCCCATAGTCTTCATCTGAGCCATAGCTCATTGCTCTCATACCTCTAGTTCTTTGTCTGGAATCAGCAGCAAGATGACTTGATCTCCATTTGGAATGAACTGGATGAAGTTCATCATCTGAATCAAAATCTTGTTCATCCACCTCAGAACCAGAGAAAGCCGACTTTTTGTGCCTCATCTTGGAGGGCTTACTGTGTGACCACGAACTGGACCGGCGAGGAGCAGGCTTATCCTCATCAAAGCCTTCAGCATCCTCAGATTCCGAGTGACCTTCAATCTCAGAGAAATCAACAGAAGAAATCTTATGTGCCTGCTTATTATATTGAGTGTCCACCTCGTAACTGTCTATATTATCATCATCATCTTCTTCATCATCAAAATCATCAAACCCTCTCCCAGGTTTCTTGTTTCCATTTGCCTTGGGAGTTCTGCTAGGCATAAAGGAATCTTCTTCAGACCCCTTAAAATTCTCTCCCTGAATCTGACCATGTATGGGAAAATCTTCATCCAGCTTATAAGAATCTGCATGCTCAAAAGCAGCAACATCTGCCCCATCAGATTCATCGTCGTCAAAATCAAAATTCCACGCATTAGAAACCTCTGCTCTGCTGGCAATCTTCTCTGGGCTCCTTCTGGGACCACGTTGCCTGTCTTGCAATTGATTCTCCATATATTCATCTGGTGGACGCTTGTGTTCACAGTGAAAACATACCACATTTCTCCTGTAATTCAAGAAATTGCACCTGTCCAGCAACCGAGGATAAACATGTCACACTTCATCCAACGTTCCACTTTTGAAGGTGCAAATATGAAGTTCTGATTATATGACCAAAATAAATTTTGATAGAATCATCATGTAATCATCCAATCTACTAGCAAAAAGGAAAAATAAAGAAACATACAGAAAGGACAGAAACAAGAGTGAAACTAAGTGGGATAAATAATACTCGAATGATAAAAAAGATGAAAACATTTGGCAGTCATATGGTGAATATTCCTTAACCATAAAGGCCCCAAATATGACATGAAAATATTTGTCAACCCGCTAATGAGCCTCCAGTCTGATATAGGCCTAAGATCAGTGTCAGACCTCTAGATCTGACTAGAAGTTCTTCCGAATTTGGAAGAAATCTGGCGGGAAAAAGGGAATTAGGAAGATAGAGAATGAGAGAGAATTGAGAAAGAGATTGGAGATTGAATTGGGAGGGAAAGGACTTGTGTATTAATCTTCACATTTTCCCATCCTCGTGAGCAGCTTCTTATTTATAGGAGTTGGTTACACTAGAGACTTCCTCTAACTACCTCTCTAGAATCTCCAAGTGGCCATGTGCCAAGTAGGCTGCCATGTGCCAAGTGGCTTATTACAGTTATACCAGTCTCCCTTATACCCTGCTACACCATTCTAATTACATACCAGCCCTTGGGCTGTGACACTAACCAACAATTATAACTAATGACAACATTGCTCCTTTAATTCCTCTTGGGTCATGACAATCAACTCGAAAGGAGTTGTCAAATGTGTCATGGGTGAATGTTCCTGTACTATCCCTTGTTCAATCCTGAGGGATTAAGGCTCTAGGTAACTGAAAGATAGTTATCGTTTCAAGGACAGGACCTTACTTCTCCAAGATAAGATGGGGTAGAGAAAATGCCTCAAGTGATTATTCATGTACCAAGGACCATAGCACTGACTGTTCCTTTTTTGTAGACTGATCCAGTTGTCACATTCTTAGGCTATTACCCCTTATAAAATAAAAAGGAATTAGCATAGCTGGAGCAATGTTCCAGTAGTGCAAGTTGTACAAGTGGATTAGAGATTGATAACCGTTTTTGGCGCCAATCTGTAGCTGAGGATCAGTATAAGAAGAACTGACCCAGCCATTTCTAAGTATGAAAGATCAATAAAAACAATTCAAATTCACTCCTCAATTCTCTCTTTCCTATTTCTCTCGAACTTTATCCCTCAATTTTCTAATTCTTCCCCCTTTCCCTCTCATTTTTCCACCTAATTCCTTCTCAAATACCTGAGAATTCTCCTGTCAGATCTAGGATCTGACACCAGTTTATTGCTCTTTCTTTGTGCATACTTCACTAGGGGTTGTTTTAAATGTAACCTTCAAAATTTCATGGTATACTCATAGATAGGCTTAGTTCCACATAGAAAGTCTGCCTAGGATCTTGATTAGTTGGGTTGGGCAAAAATCTGCATGGCAATTTTGAGTAATACATTATCTGATATCCAATATGACAACATAAATCTCTGCAATAGCAGCTATTAGGGGAAAAAAAAGTACGCAACAATGTAGCAAGTGAAAACATACTGTGGGCATTCCCATTCTCCTGGAAGCAGCTGTCTCTTGGGACGGTTGGCATCACACTGCAGGCACACTACATTCTTGGCAAAATTCATGAAATCACACCTGGAAAACATTACTATGCTTAGAAAATTACACAGGCAATCTTGATTCCTATAGCTCAATAATTTTAGATTAGATTTTGATTTAACTCTGGGAAATATCCTTCAAAACCAATACATGTGGCCACCAGTGACTAGGCAATATCCAATAAATGCAGTCAAACAAGGCAGGGATAATGGGTAATCAAATTATGGCACCATTATTTTTTGTTGATAAGGTCACCCAATACAAAGCTGTATCTAATCACCAGAGGGGAACATAATATAGAATTGAACCTGTTACAACACACACACACACACACATTTCAATATTGTTGTTTCAATGAGCCACTGTTCTTATGATCTCCATACAAGGACCTTCATTTAATTATGTCAATAAGAATGTGAATGATATCTTTTTTTTTTTTTTTTTTTTTTAAGGTAAAAAAGGATCACTCAGAATTACTTCCACCCAACAGAAGAAAGAAGTGAAAAGAAATGGACTGGGGGAAGTACTTCTGAATCTGTGTTCAATTGGATGGACTCATATACAACCTTGCAGTATCAACGCTTTTGAAAACAAATAGCATGTAACAAAATTACAAACTCGCAAAGAGTTACCTACTTAGGACATAGCCAATCACCCTTTTTCATCTCAATGTCATCACGACCAACTCGTTTCTTTGGAGGAGGTGGTGGTTGCTTCACCTTTGGTGGAGGCTTCTTGATAACAGGAGGAGGAAGATTTGGATCTATAGGAACTGCACTCAACTTGACAATCTCATGCAGAAGTTTGCGGACAACAGTCTTCACTGATTTTCTTTTCAGAAGGGACTCGTTAACAACTGATCCATTCACAGGGTCAAAGCCATATGTCAATAGGGTGCGCATAACATCAATAGTTCGTGCCTCATCCTCTTTATTAGTTAAAAGATATGCTTTTTCACAGGAGTTCCTCAAACTGCAGGAACTACAAACCTGAAGCATAAAAAAGTTGATCATAGTAAAAAAACAGTTTACAATGTTAGATCTGATTTGTTTAATAGAAATGTGCCAATGTGACTTTTAGAAGTCAATTAACATTAAAGTTCAAAGGAAAGTGTATCATACAAGCACTTGCATAACTAGATAGATGGTATGGCATGGTATGTTGGGCAGTAAAGCATCAACATGTACAAAACTAAAATCAATGAGAAGTGGTACACTTCCAGTGGGAAAGCATTTTAATGGGGTCATGAAGTAAAAAGGTTATAAAAACAGAAATAAGTCAAAGAACATAATCCAAAGTATAAGGACGGTAAGTTATAAAGACATCATGCTTCCATCTAAATGAGGCTCAAGAGAAGAGAGTAAGTTGAAATCCTATTAGCATAAGTAGCATAATTGCCCAAGTACTAAATCAGCACATTTCCAAAAGGAAACTTCAACTTCCAACATAAAGCATCTGATTGACTCAGTCTTCACTTGTTTTAATAAAAAAAAGGGATAAAAGAATGAAAAAAACAGCTAAAACAAGCTAAAATTTGAAGCTGAAAGAAATATAAGTGTGCAGATACCATGCAACACAGGAAAGACTAACGGAGGACGTATAACCATTTGTTTCTTGAACATTAACATATATTGATAAAAAACACAATAACTTACATCTCCTTCATCTAGGTGGGTGTGTTTCCTCAATAACTTTGCAGAAAAAACCACCTTCTTATCCGCACTAGGGCACCCAAAACCGACCAAAATTTGAATATCCTGTCTCGACAATGACCTGAAATCAATTGTCATTCTAAGCATATCTCAAGCAATGTAACGTGGATTCAATATATTTGATGCTTCTCTTTTTGATACACAATACAACCTCCATATAACTGTATCAGAAAGTCCACTATAATCCATTGGCCTTATTCAAGATACATTTGCTGCATTGGGAGTATGTAGCAACTTGGGTTAAAATGATTGGGTTATTGAATAGGAAACATTTCAATAACATTCCCCACAAATGGACCATGTCATGTTGTGCCTGCAATGGAGGGGTTGGGCCTAGCCCATATGGGTCATGTTGTGTTGATCCCTGGGCCTTGACGGGTCGACTACTCTATTATTTCTTACACAATGTTTATTATTTTTATTGCAAAATTTAATGTGCAAAATTTAAAAATGATACATAGAGATGGTACTAAGTACCAAATAATATGTCAAATTATTTTTATGGTCTCAAAATGTTGACAAATAAAAAGTTATGAAGTAAATATAAAACAAGTAAGTCTAGCCAGATACCAAGGCCGTCCTGGCCAGGTCAGGTTGTTTGACATGTCTGTATAAATGTAATTAATGATGTCGTAAGTTGGCAGCATCAGTACATACACTAAGCTTGCCATCTGTTTTAGAAAGTTTTCCCCAATAGGATGATGTTCTCGGGATGTCCAGGAGCAGTATTTGCAAAGAGAGAAAATATAATCTGGGCACTTTGTGCTTCATTGGTGTTACATACTAGCCAGCACCTCTGCAATCTTTCCCTTTTCAAGGGAAGGATGATATTATGCTCAATTCGCAACTTTTTGACTAACTATAAATTTAAGTCAGTTAACTTTGGCAAACCAACCAGTTCTACAGCCTTAGGTTAGGTCATCTTGGTACTGGCAGGACCCAAGTTCAGTCATTTCCTTAATCCTTACAAAGTTTCCTAGGATGTTCTTACACCAGTCAAAAAGGAGTTATCTAGATAGAACACTGTACCCATCTCCAGCATTGATCCAAATCTTTTTGTACAGAAAATCATAACCACCAAAAAATTCCAACGAAAACAACTAAAATTTAAAAAACAAATTTTATGCTCATTTTCTGAGCATCCGAACCATGAGTCAATGACATTTAGCAATTACCAATAGTGAATTATTCAACTCATCCACCCAAGAAAACAAAAAACAGAAGAAAGTTTATAAGAATAAGAAAAATAACAAGTTTCTTCACCTTCGGAACATCAAGAAATGACTTCCTTTTTCTGGCATTGTGAGCCTTTTCCCATCAGAGTTAAATTCGAAATAATCTTCAGAGAATGAGATGAATTATTGTAATTTTAGAATATAAACAGGCAGAATCAAAAGCGCCAGACCTCAAGATATCGAATCGGTCGCGGCCGAAGTTGAGGCAGGCGGTCTGAACGGTCTTCCAATCGCAGGTGAAATCGACGCCTTCCTCGGCAACCTCCTCCATCTGGAACCCTAAATCCTGCACCATCTTCTCCTCGTCCTTCCTCCGGTGATCGAAATAGTTCTGCTGCACCAGCCTCTCCATCAGCTCGATCCACTCCGGCCACGGATGCACCAACTCCACCTCCCTATTCAACAACCCCACTCTCTCCTCCGACGAGGCCACGGCCGGTCCAGTCCGGGTCGCAGACTCCGGCACTGGGGGAACCTCGGGCGGGTCGGGTTTGGGTTGGAGCTTGGATTCGCGCCAGGCACGGATGCGCTGGAGGGTTTCGTCCTTTTGAGCGCGTTCTTTCTCAATGACGTCGATTTGGTCGAAGACGAAGCTCATGCGAGCTGAGAGGGAAGTGGGCCTTGGGTGGTCCGAGGAGGGTGTGGCTGCGGCGGCGGATTGGGCGGAGGAGAGAGAAGAAAAGGTTTTGGTTGTAAGGGCATAGTGGAAACGCAATAGAGCCCGGCCGGGTCCGGGAAGCCGCCGGAGACGGAGGAGACGGAGGAGGCTGCTCTGCGCCATTTACACGCAGACGGAGGGACGGAGCGAGCTAAAACTGGAAGGGGTTAACTGGTGGAGCTTAAACCCTGACCCGATAGTGGCTAAGGATGGGCCATGGGGCCCAATTCCAGCCCAACACTCTTGGTCCAATCCGATCCATAGTCCTCCAGCGGCCCAACCCAACAATTTTTTAATTATTAATTAGATATTAAAAATAAATTAAGCTAAATTTAATAATTCTAAAACTGAGCAAGAAAAAATGGAACTATTTATACGGGCCACACCAAACTTCTTTGAACTGCCAAATCGACGGCGGCGCGCATAATAAGCCCTAAAACGGCGTCGAATAGACAGAGTTTTTCCTCAAGCCCCTCCTCCCTCTCTCCCTCCCTCCCCTCTCCTTCCCGCCGCGAATACCTGCCCTTTCACTGTCGCATTCTTCGTCCCCGCTCGCGTCTCGATGCTCCTCAACGCATGAATTCATACGAATCCGTGATTCGAAGATAACTTAAATGGAGGATTCGCAGCCGCAGCCTAGCCAGAACAACGTATTTAGCGTTCGGATCGTCTCTATCGACTACTATATGGCCGCTCCGATTCCAGACCTCGACATCTGCTACAGCAGTTTTCAAGGTCCGTGTCCGAGGGATTCTGGTGAATTCAACCTTGTATTCTTTACTTGTCTCTCTAATTTATGCGTTTGGCTCTATTAGGCGGGAAAGTGAATGAAGTTCCTGTTATAAGAATTTACGGCTCAACCCCCGCTGGGCAGAAGACTTGCTTGCATATTCACCGCGTAAGATGCTTTATCTCTGGATTTTTGTGTGTTTGTGTGTGCGTGTTCCGGTCGTTCGGGTTATTATCAAATGGAATAGCTGATCCCATCTATCTGCCTATCTGCTGAGTATGCTGCGGCTGTGAGTTCCAGATTAGCTTAATTGTATGCACGTAATTATGTTCATTTACTCTGGAAATGATTTTGGGCTGTTCATGACTGTTCCAGAATTTACTTAATACTATAGTTAGGCATGACATTTGAACTGAGTTGAATGGAGCATTGTGTCGTTCAACCTCATGTAGGCTTGTGGTTTTAGCTTTAGCAAAAATTTTAACTCAGTCACCCGAGGTATAACAGGCTTGAGCTTGGTTACTACTGTGTCTGAATTAATAGTCAATTAGAGGGGTTTTTCTTTAACAAAGTGCATAAAAGAAATAAAGAGAGAATCTGGAGGGAATAAAAAGGAAGTAGGAATTATGGAGAAAAAGTTCTCTGTATTTACCGTATAGGCTACCTTGTATCTGCAAGAAGAACTCCTGAAGGAAATTTGATATTACAGCCCAATAGTTTGCCATTGGACAATCACTTGGACTGCTGGGACTTGTGAACAATTTCCTATTGCTGTTTCCTGGAAAGGTTCTCTTATGGATTCCTACATAGCAAGACATTTGGATCAATCTTCTTGTTATGGTGATAACTAAGTTGCCAGTTGTGGTAAATACACGTGCGCACGCACACACTTACAACTTCTTAACCAGAATCATCACAGTTACTTCCCAAGCATGGCAGAATAATGTGGAGTTTGGTTAGCAAATTTGATCAAGGGGAATAAGAAACCAAATGTTCCTATATGAAAAGGAATTCGAAAGTTTCAACTTTTTTATTCAAATTTGAGCTGATGGATTATCTGAAAATGTACTTGACTTTGAAAAATATGAAGGAATGCCTAGCAAAAAAAATATATATATATATCAAGGCTTAACTGTAGAACAAACTACTTCCTGCATAAATTCCTATCTAACTGAGGAAGTGTTGCCATTACCGCATGTTACCCATTTTGTTGGATGTGACACTTCTTGGATGTTCCTATCATTGCGACAAACAATTTTTTAGGATGCAGAGACAAATGTCAGAGTGTTGGGCACTTCTAACAATAGTAATGGATCATGTCCTGCACACACAGGTAGGCTAATATGCTCTAGTTCTCCCTAAAAATGGTACACCCTAATTATATTCCTATGTAGTTATATTCTTGATTTGTTTTATATACTAATCTAAGTAGTCCGCCTAGATTCAAATGGTTTAACAAGTACACTATGGAGCATTTTATTTATTTTGGAACTTTAGAGGATAAGGAATATTGCAGTTCAGTTTGAATTCCTATATTTGTAAGAGTGTTTGGTATATAAATACCAAACAAGTGTAGAATTATTCAAAATTTTGATGGTTGATTATTGAATGCAGAGTTTGTTATTATTTTTCTATACCTTTTCTTCCCCTCAGTTTTCTATCTTCCCCTATAATTGCCTGCCCTTGCTTTCCCGTTCTGGTTATCTTTTCTTGTCTGCTTCTTTTTCTAATCCTCCTCTTTCTTCTTCTTTTTCTCTTCTTCAACATTTTGTCCTTTATTACCAAGTTGTCTTGTTTCTTGTTTCCTTTTCCTGGAGGCACCTACTTGGTAATGGCAAGCATGGTCATCTTTACTTTCCATGTGACCAAATCATGTTTGTAAATTCTGGGAAACAAAATAAAATTTCTCTAGATGCAGCTTTTAATTTAATCTGCCATTATGTCATTGAAAGTTTCTCCTATTGATTTGATTTCATTGTCATCTGCTGCAGGCTTTGCCCTACTTGTATATTCCATTTGCAGATTTAATGCTTGAATCTGTTCAAGAAGGTTTGTCACTTTTTTGTGAATTAATTAATTTTTAATTTGATCTTGTCTTGTAGTCTGTGATGCATGAATATAAATACTTCATATGGATATATCATATGGCATAGACACCTCACTGAAACAGTTTTCAGAGGAGTTAGAGGGGGGGGGGGGCAAAACCTTCAGAAGTATGTGAACAGATAAATATATATCCTACAGGTGTACTGTATACCTCAAAATAGTTACTATTTCTTTGTTTTTGACATTGCAAATAAATTTATATTTTATTATATGAAGATAGTAAAGTAAGATTTTTAACTTCCTACATGTTAGGAAAGATGGAGTAACAAAAATTCCTTCATATTTTATAGAACTATATTTATAAACAAGTTGGAATGGTTTAGCCTTCAACACTTTGAAATTAAATGCTGAAAGAAATCTGTATTTTATGTTGCAGCAGTAGTGAAAGCAATTGCAATTTGTTTCTGCATTTCCCTTTGGAATATTTGGAGCAAATTGTTCTCCGTTGCTGTGAAGATGTGGGTTTTCCCTTTAATTATTTGGAGGAGTTCATGTCACAAAAATTTTGAGGTTTTGGCATCGATAAGTAGAACATGATTTTCTGGAAGAATGCTCTATTTTCAGTAATATGGTGCTTTTTTTTGTTGTCGTGGATATCTAATATGGTGCATTTGAAATGAAAGAAAATAGTGGAATCTTCAAGAATAGGTATTGTTGAAGATCATAGTTATAAATGTTAATTGTCATGAAAATGTCTTGATGATATGTTAAGAACTTGAGATCATAAATTCCTAATTTTTCATGAAAATATATCAAGGATTTTAATTTTTTTGCAGTATAATTTTAATTATTATATATATTTATAAATTTTTATATTATAATTTAAATTTTATATATTTATTTATTAAAATAAAAACTGGTCCAACGCCTGTTCAATCTCTCTAATCACTGAACCATAAACTTCTCCCCTTTTTGGTTTGATGCCGGGTTTGTTTCTGTTTGTAATTTCATATTTGTGGTTGTTTCAGTAATTCTAATATGGTTTTCAGCCTTCACTATGTGTTTATCCTTTCCCCATGACTTGTGTTCTATTTTCTCTATGAAATTTCTTAGGTGATGCATGCACACAGCTGATCTCTCTTTCACTTGAGAAAGTGTTGAAGGTATACTTGGTTCAAGTAAACTCAGTTTTTTTTTTTTTTCTTGATATTTTTCTTGTTAATGATTGCTGGTGCTGATGTGCGGTGAATGAGCTTTTCTGATTAAATTCTTACAGCTTAAAGCAAGTGCCGGCTTGAAACGACAACATGTGCACGGTTGTAGTCTTGTCCGGGCAAGGAGGTTCTATGGTTACCATTCATCTGAGGAGCTTTTTGTGAAGATATATCTGTATCCAAAATATTGTGTCTTTTGTTTGATGTCTGTGTCTGAGGGTTGTAGTCAAACTATTTGATACATTTGATATGTTTTTTTTCTGGATCTGTTTAATTTTGGTTGAGTAGTTTCTGGCACGGGTAGACTAAATAGCTGACTCTTTTTCTCTAAATGTTGTCACAATTTAAATTTGGATTTAGTCAATAAAATCTCAAATCAAAGCAATTTGGAAGCTGTAATCAAGCCAAGGCTGTGCTCAAACTTGGGACAATTATAATTGTTGACCATTATTTGAGTCTTCAAATTATCCTTCAATTATTGTAGATCTACTTGCATGGTGTAATAAATATGTGCACTAACACATTGTCTGATGCTATTTCCACCTGGTATGAGAAACCATAACTGGGGTGGACTAGAATTGCCATTCCTTTTTGTGGAAGGCCCCAACATATTCATGTGTTATTTAATAGATGATATGATCCTGGTAATTTATTTTTATGCATACTCCAGTGACTGCCCTAATTTTTGTATTTTGTATTGGACCTACTTTGGAAATACAGTCTTGGTATCTTTGTCTATAATGTTGCCTTTCATCAATTTCACTTGTAAATATTATAGTACTTGTGTAAGCTATGGAGATTATATTTTTTGTATTTCATTATTTAAAAAATTATTTTAGTATATGAATATTCTGGAACATGTGATAGAACACCTTGACAAAATCTTAAGCTATCATCCACATGATGTTTCTCGTGCTGCAAATCTTCTCCTGGTATGCATTCATGGGCCTCTGGCTTCATGTATGGGTATTGTAAGAGTTATTTGTGGGTTGTATGCTAAACAATGAGAGCATTTGCTTGCTGTTCTTTTGCCCATCCGACATAGTACTTAGTCTATAGCGATTGCCAACCACAGTCAATTTTGACAATGTTAACTCTGGAGGTCCTATTTGTAAAATTACTTTGCTTCATTGCCTTATTTTTGTAGAAGGACCCTTCCTGAATCTTTTTCTTTCGCAAATCTTTGACTGCTAGCTGCAGTTTGACTTTTCCCTTCTACTCATTGATAAGAAAAATGGCTATAATTATTCTCAAGTTATTGTTATGGTGGTCATACGCATTGGTGCAGTTGCAGCAATGTGCTGCTGCGTTCTCATTTCGCTGATGACAAATTTCTTATAACAAAAACTCACCAACTCTTTTTTTTTGTTTTTTGCAGGGAGGTGCAGTTTTAGACAGGAGTTTTCAGCCTCATGAATCACACATTCCCTTCCTTCTCCAGTTCCTGGTAATTGCCTGTTTTGGCATGTGTGTGGAATCCTGCATGTGCTATGAGAATGGAGTGAATAGTTGTGATGTGGTAGGAAATTTGTTTCTCACAAAATATATTCCCTAGGTGGTTCTGAAGTTCAAAATATATGTTCTCCAGCCGTTTGTCCTTGTGCTGGACTGCTAGTGACATGCATTACTTCCAGATGTTTGCTTCGTTCCAGATACTTTGTCTTTTAGCATTTGTTTGCGAAGTTATGCACCCTTGTTTCTCGTTGCAGAATTTGTTGGGATAATTACTTCACCATGTTTTTCTCCAGCAAGTTAAAGTAATTGTATGCACGCAAAACACACTTTTACCAACTGCAAGCAGTCTCTCAACCTTAACTCAGCAGCATTCTGATGCATTCATGGCAGGATACTGAGTACATATAGGACAGTGCCAGTGATAGCACAATTTGATGTAGCACATATTGCTCCTAACTAAAAGGAATTAGCATATCAATTAGAGTGAGGTACTGTGCTCCCCACTAGCACAATGTCACACCAAGAATTCATTTCACATAATGATGAGTAACCATTGAAATTCACTGAATTGGCAAAATGAGATCGTATAGAACACTGCAAAAGCACAGATAAGTTGATCTGACTGATGCACTGCACAGAATCTGTCAGAAATTACTTGTAATGTTAGAATGTCTGTGGCTGTATGGAAAATTGTAGCAGAAGCTTGTGAAGTGAGATGGTCCTAATTAGCTCAGCAGTTTTTTTTTTTTTTCTGTATTTCCTGGATGACATCAAGGATCTCTAACTTTGATAAGTAATCAAACATTTATTGATTGTCTGATGGCAGGGGTCTCATGTTGTCATTTCCTCTTGATGGGGAAGGTTCCCAAATCCTTTGCGGCAGTTATCTTATCTTATTCAACTGCAATTATTGTATCTTTGTCCTCCTCGGTTTAATTCCATGATTCACTTGCTTTATTTCTTCCCTGTGAGAACTTGTGAAATTGTTTGTGCATCCATTCATATTGTGTTAAATTTGCATTTTGAGTGGGAGTTCTTCCTGCAAAAGAGAACACTTTTTCTGTATCAAACAGCTACTGGAGGCAAGTTGTTTAATTTTTTGGGTCTTTAATCTCATTCACAAAAATGAAATTGAATTATTGCATCAAACTTTATTTCTATTTTTAGCAGTTTTCTGTTTTATTTCTGCTTTTCTCATTTCTATCAATTGTATCTTCATACCCCTCATGTGGAAAAAAAAAAATAGGTTGACTATAATTTGTACGGTATGGCTCACCTACATGCGTCAAAGATGAAGTTCCGTCGTCCTGTCCCAAATGCTTCTGGTCGGGAAAGGTATCACTGCAATGAGACTAGACTGGGGAGAGATAATCCAACTTACACATCTGAAGGTTTTCAGGTACTTTCCTCCTCAGACTTTACAGTTCCAGAAGCATTTGGAGAGTAGCTTTATGTGCCCTTATTGTGATGCAAATGATCTGTGTGATGATGTGGGAAATTCACGTTAGGCAGATTCCTGTGGAGATGAATCATTGCATTCACCAATTTGGATCTCATCCACTGTTCCAGATGGCTGGATCTGGGAATGTCAATGCCAACTTGAATCTTCATCCTGTGAAGATGTCCACCATGTTAAACGGCAAAGCACCTGTGAACTTGAGGGTGATACTACTGTAGATGGTTAGTTTGGCTTCAAAATTTTGCTCTATGACTTTACATCATCCATTGGTTATGTCATTGTTAAATTACATTGCATACCAATCTTGCAGAGATACTTAATCAGCAGTTTAAGATGTACTCATCTCTCTCTCAAACACGTTCAGATTTGAAAATGGTTCAGTCACTGATACCAATTTGGGAGGTGTGCTTGTAACTCTTATGCTGTTTCACATGTAGTTTTTATCTTAGTGTCTCTATGGTCGACTTATCTTTTCTTGTCTAGGAGTATGAGAGGACTGGGGTGCATGAAGTAGCATTAGCTTCTGATCCTGAAAAACCACTTCCAAAAGACGTCTTAAGGACTCTCTCCCTTGGGCTTGATGAATTTGAATGTAAATTTGTTGAACATTGCAAGGAAACAGCAAATGATTTTCCTTGCACACAATCTGAGAAAGTGCTAACGAGATATTCAACCGCTGAGGGAACTATGGTCGAAGTTGGGCTCTGTGACATGAAAGAAGCTGGTGGAGAAGCTTTGAAATGTTTGAAATTAGGTAGCAAAACAGGGATGGTGTCGCCACCGGATTTGCCCTGTGAACATGACAATATTATTGTAACTGAAGAGGGAAAATTGTTGTATCCTAAACAATTGCTTGCCAGTGACATGCAACCAACAACAACAAAAACAACAATGCAAAGTTCTGATGTGAAGGTAATTGGTCATTATTTTGATTTGCGGCTTACTCTTTTACTTTGTAGACCAGGCTTCCCTGATTGTTATGGCTGAATGAAAAAGCTGGTGTTCAGCTCTTGCATTCTTGGTGCAGTTGGCTTTATGATGAAATCATGAATTTGAATGCTCAAAATAAACTTCAAAGTTTTTCCGCTGCCATTCTATGCATCTTTACTTTGCAGGTTCTGACGTAAGATTGTGCTACATAACATCCATTTTCACCAAGTTACATCTTATGCGTAAATAGCCTATTACGTTACAACTAATGTTACCAGAAGTGGTAATGTGGTAATGTTGTGGTACTCGTGGTCCAAAAATGGTGAACTTGCTGATCCAAAGTGATGCTACATGTTTGTTTATGTCCTTAAAAAGGTTTCCTTAGGAGGGAAAAATCAAATTGAAATTTAGGGAGAATGGAGTTTTGGTGGAAAAATGTTAAAAAAATTGGCCAGCATCTTCAACTATGTATTTTAACTAGATTAATTTAAAAAAAAAAATGACTATAAATTTTAATTCTCTAAATTTTTAATTTATTCAAGTTTACCCTTGTTACACATTTTACTGTCTAATCATGTTCTCCTTCCTGTCCCTAGATAGCGAGAGTTTACTTGTCTCTATAAAAAATGGGCCTTTTCTTGTGCTTTTGATGTTTTCCTGCTGTTTGATCAAGTTTCCATACCCTTATTCTGTCAAATAATGAAATGAGTTGATGCCACAACTGATTTCAATACTGTTGTTAACTTTGGCCATACTTTAGTGTGCTCAATGGATGAATATTGGTCTTATTCTGATATGATTTGAGGAGTTGTCTAGAAGTTGTTCAGCCTACTATTATTTCTAACCTTTTCTCAGGCACCCTAATAATCCACTTTCAATTATATATATAAATATATTTTCCTCCTTTTTTCCAGGTTGTGGATAAGGAGGCAATGGGGCTCCTGAGTTGGCTTGCCTCCTCTCAGGCTGCAGAAGATATAAACTCTGATGATGACTTGGCTTGTGAAACTATTTTGACTCCTCTGTTACCTGCAACAACCATTGATAAGGTGTTGGAAAAAGCTAATATGGATTTTGAAAGTGAATCTCAACAGGAATGCAAAGACATTCTTGATTCGGTTGAAAATTTAATTGACTTTGAAGTCAGAGGAGAAAGAACTTCTTCCACGAATCATAATTATTTGAACCAATCTTCATCAGGGATACCCCAAATGGATGGTTCTGCTGACGATCAAAATTCTATACCTGATAATGGCAAGTCTTCGATGGAAATATCCAATGAAATTAAGAGGTTTCTTGATGATGATGTGCAACAAGTAACTCATGCAAGCTTTACCAGTACAAGCAAAAGAAGTAAGCCACTATGGGGTTCTTTACCATTTTCATCTAAGCAAGAGATGAATGATGTTGTACAACCTCCTAGTAAATGCTGCAATGAAATGAACAAACACAAGTTTACAGGTTCTATAGTGGGAAATGATGCAGATATAGTTTTTAATGTGTCAAAGGAAGAAAGTACACTAGTTGGATGTTCTGTGCGTGATTTGATGAGGAAAAGGCGATGTTTCCACTCAGAGCCTTCTGAATTTGAGAGTCAAGGGATCCAAAAGGCTGTTTCTAAAGAGGAACTTCACCAAAAACAGTTAAGCACTGGAATACTGCAGAATCATGGACAAGAGATTCAGGAAATGTCCATAGGACATTGCAAGAAAGATAATATGGATGAGCCAGAATTTGTTGGTTCAATGGAACCTGGAACTTTTGATTCATGTATTGGCAAATCTGATCGACAAGTAAAAGATACTAATTTATCTGTCCCTCCCAGTTCAGTTTCATCAGCTATCACTTTGGGAGAAAATTCGGTGGAACTTATTGGCATGACCTTTCATAAGAAACCCCCTCTGTTGAACCAGACTGTTGGGACATTGGACACTCCCATGTCATATGCCAACATTGCCCAGTGCAATTTTCTTCAGGGAGAGGAAAGTTTTGAAGGAACATCAGGTTTTTTTTTTTTTTTAATTGTTGTCATCATCACCATCATAATTAATAATAATGGTCATCTTATTTTTATTATTGTGATTGATCATTTCCTGAGGTGACACCCCAACTTTTAGGCTGTATTTCTTCAATATAGTGACTCAAGTTCAGGTCCTGTTAACTTCTTGTCAAGAGAAGTTATCATCATTGATTAGTTAGGTATATATTTGTTCTTTATATGCAAGGATTTGGGGTGGAACTTTTGTATTTTCTGGGGATGTGAACATAAGATCAATACTTGTATGTTATCCAAGTTAAGGTGGAGTCTTGATGTGTTGATTGAATAAGTTTGTCAAGAATTGAAAACTATGGCCTCTAAGATATGGATGGTGAATATGGTATGTTGGAAAACGGTAGAAAGAATGGGGAGTTTGAAACAGCTTTTAAGGTACTTCTGGAAATTGCTACAGACCACAAAGATGTAGTTTAAACTTTATGAATCTTGCCAAGATTCCTTAGACTTAGGTCTCTTAAAGCTTGTGTCTATTTTACCTATGATGTCAGAATTAGAAACCTGGATTTTTTAACCTCTAAAGCTTTTGAGACCTAATGGAACATGATATGCGGATCCATGAATCCACCTACCTCAGAATTGTAAACCTTTACTTTTGAATGCCAAGACTTCTGAGACCTAATGGAACAGGATCTCTGGATCCATGAAGCAGCCTATGTCAGAATTAGAAACCTTGGCTTTTTGACTGCTAAGACTTTTGAGACCTAATGGAACTGGATCTGCAATCCATGAGTCAACCTCTGTCTAGCCTGTCTAAGAATTACCCAAACTCAGAGCTCCTAAAGCATAGAAAAGAATAATTAGTTACATACTTGGATGGTATATAAGAAAGACCATAAAAACTCCAAGGGCAGTTGAAGAAGGCTTTTAGTAGTTTCAGGACCATAGGCATTGTCTCAGACTTCTAAGGCCTATTATGCTTGTTCATCCATTCAGTATATGTGGCATCAAGTGTGTACCATATCTTCTGTCACCAAATTGATGGAAAATTCATCTTATCTTATAATAGCAAATGCAATATAGGTCAGGAAGGAGTCACCTGCACTTCAAAGATGAACATTTGCTAAAGTGGTCTATCAATTTTGATATTTATCTATATCTTTTTCTTATTTGAGAACTTTTTTTGCATTGATTTTATCTCATCTGTTCATTTTTATGTTCCGATTGTTCTAGCTTCAGATAAAAACTTGGGGATTTTGCTTTGTGTTTGTACATTGTTATTGATAAAATTTCCAATTGTACTTGAATGAATATTGAAATGTATGTATTATGGTGATACAAGATTCAACGAAACTGTTAAAAACCTCAATATTACAAGGCATAGTGATACAAAGCCTATTCTTTTTCATTGTTTCATGTGTCCTTAATTGGAAATAACAGTGCAAGAAATTGGAAGGAATTATCAATGTTGCTAGATGTTCATTATCATCTGGAACTATCTAAGCCCAAAAAAAATCATTTGGGACTAGAATCTGCATGGATTGTCAATGTCGTTAAATGATTGATATCTTTGGCAATAATGAAACTGGAACAAGAATTGATGTACATTGTCAATATTGTCACACCATAAGCATCTGTGCATCATGAATTTTTGAACTAATGATGGATCCCTAACAAATTAACATCAATTATTATTGTGGTGACATTATTTATCACCATAACCAAACACGTAATTAATTACGTTTTTAATTGTTAGGGTGGTCTGATATGTTGTGTATTTGTTACGGGTGGTCTGATATGTTGTGTATTTGTTACAAGCCCCCTTGTCAGCAAACTGTGCCCTAGTATTTACTTTATGTCCTATTTTTTATGAGGCTATCCATTTCCAAATTTAAATTTGGCATGTTCCCAGCTGTTCAGAGACAACTTATTGAAGAATTCCCCCCATTTTTTGGGAAGGACTGCCTGGTAGATGGAGATATTCAGAAGAAGAGCCCAAGTAGTAATGAGTTGGATCATCATGAATGTGTTATAGGTGTCCCTACCCACTACCAAAATGATGGGTCTTACTTATACATGTTGACACCTGTGTTTTCACCCCCATCTGCAGATACTGTTTCTAGATGGCTATTGCATGATAACTCAGGTATTAGCTCAAACTAGTAAATTGGCCTGTCAATCAATGACTTCTTCTCCTATAAAAAATTTGGTTTCTCTTTTCAGTTGATGATTTAGGAGAACACACTAAAGCAGTGTCAGTGGACTCACCATCTCCAAAAGGTAAAATTATTTATTGATTTGAGTGGAAGAGAAATACATGAACTATGTTATTAAGTCCTGGGGTCTGCTTGCAGGCTTTTCTGGCAGTCAGATTAGTTCACAAGGTTCTTTGATTGATGAAAAGCATTCACCACAATGTGGTTCAGTATTCAGAGCAGATCGTATTATGGATGAGCAAAAACAACAAAGCCATAAGGATCTCATTACTGAAATAAATCCTTGTGTTGTGGAGGAGAATGCAATAGGCCAGATTGAATATAATATTGTGAAGCAGGAAGAATGTTCTGATTGTCCACTGGATATCTCACAGATTTCTGGTCCTGATGGCAAATCAAAGCCCACACCTCTGAGTCAAATTGGATTCCAAGATCCAGCAAGTTTTGGTGGGGGTCAACAGCTAACATTGTTAAGTATAGAGGTAGTTGAGAAGGTTCTTCCCATTGCCATTATGTTGGATGTGCCTGTACACTGCTATGTGAAGATATATATCTTGAATCTTTTGAGCTAGATCTAATTGAGCTGACTGTATATCCGGATTTCTTTTTCCATATAGCATCATAACTTAATGAGATCTCTAAATTGCTTGCAGTTTGGACACTTCATAACCTGTAATTTCTAAAGAAACCTTCTAGGTTTAGTTTGGTGGTAACGTGGTTGACCTTCTCAACTTAAATTTTGGACTTTTCAATTTCTTGCTACCACATGAAGTTTGTTGTTACTGTCAAACGCTATTACAAAGTTGTTTATGCTACAATGTGAAAAGTTAAATTATCACCTTCCCCATTCCTATCTTAAATTTTAAAAAATTTCATCATGTAATTTTATTATTATTATTATTTTTGTTTGGTGAATGATCTTGATATTGAAAACTCTGTTTTTGGTTTTCTTAGCTTAAGTTGCATTCAAAATTCCTGAGCTCTTGGAATTTAATACAACCTTTTTCTTTTTTATTTTTATTTTTTTACCAATAGACAGGTTATTGACAGAGAAACATCTTATGGGGGTGAGTATATACAAAAGAATAGTTAGGAAGCCTCATGTTCCCACTATGTGGATACGTGTAAAAGTAAATGGTTTAAAAGTTAAGATACCATGGAAAAACAGAAACCATTAAAAAAAAAACTGAACTAAAATAAATAAATAAATATAGGATAAGAGACCAGGTAGCCCTTCAAATGATAAATGTCAACGTTCTTTAAACTCTGAAACAATCTCTTATTTTACACCATGGCATGTGCTTTGCATGTGCTAACTACATTTTTTTTCCAATTAAGAAAGTAAAATAAAAAATGAGAAAACTAAAATAATAAATTATGGGAGGATATTTTATTCAATTCTTGTTAAGTTTACACCTCTTTATCCAAAATTTATATTGAGTTTATACAAATTATATTATGAAGAAATTATGTTACATCTATTCATATTATTTATCAAAAGTATGAAAGGATGAAATGAATTTGTTTTCATTTACTACCAAATAACTATCTTTGTCTAGTTACTTCTGCAATTAACTTGTGTTTTATTTTCCCACGTTCAAATTCTCTCGTTATAGAATTTTTATACATGCAAGGATATTTTTTGAAGCACAAATATAGTATATGTAGATGATCACGGAACAAATGCTATCTTCCAAATATATGAAAGAATAATAATCCTGCAAATATACTAAGTTTGTTAATGTTTACGTGAGCAGGCCAACTTTATTTATTCAGACTGTAATTATTATCACCTTATAGGATGGTATTTATTTTGCTTGTTTAGTTTGATGCTATCTGCTTGAAAATTTGACATATTTAGATGCTGTTTATTGAAATTGAAATTGAAATCACATTACTATGTGAACTGATATAATTAAAGTTGTGGAACTTGATATTTTATTCCAAATTGACATTGCGGAACCTTGATAAGGACTAAGGATAAATTTTAAGCTTTCATTCTTTTGCAATATTACTTGACAGGTTCAAGCAGAAACAAGAGGCGACTTACGACCTGACCCTCGATTTGATGCTGTCAACATTATAGTTCTTGCTTTTCAGGAAGATAATGATTCCAGCTTGGATGTTTATGTGCTATTGCGAAGTGATGCTGATCATCATAGGTTTGCTACTTTTCTCCCCTTCTGGTGAAGGAACAAAATATTGTTTCTTCTTGATCAAAATATTTGTTTTTTTTTTCTGTTGAAATAGCACAAAATTATAGTGGAAAACCAGAATTTCAATGTTTTGGGTGGAAAACAAAAAAGAAGCTTGCCAAAACTTGAGAAAAGATTCCAACCAATGAGTTGTGTCAATATTGATAGGGAACATCTATCAGATATTTTATTGCATGGTTACGTTTTTTTTTTTGTATAAAAATTAACACATTAGATACCATATGCAATCATAAGTTTATTTCAAACAAGAAATACATAGCTTAAAAGAAACCCAAAAAAAATGTAGCAACAAGATGTCTTTAGCCATCAAGTTTGTGCATGTTATTGTGTTTACTATTGTGTCTAACAATATTTCTCTATTTACTGTTTTGTGCTTTCTGTATTATAGAAGGATAAGGTTTCCCATTTGTTATACTTTCTTGGTTGCAGTAATCTTAATGGAATATCTGGTTGCAAAATGTTAGTTTCTTTGCAAGAGAAGCAGTTATTCAGTCATTTCATGAATATCATTTGTTCAACTGATCCGGATATATTAATTGGTTGGGACATTCAAGGCAGTTCTCTTGGCTTTCTGGCTGAAAGAGCCATACATCTGGGCATCAATTTGCTTAATTGCATATCTCGTATATCAACCAAAACTAAGGTGGCTGCTAAAGAGTCATCTCTGTCTGAAGGTGGACTTCCAGAACCTGTGGACACTGAATCAATTCCACTTGAAGACCCATTGATTGAGGATGAATGGGGTCGGACTCATGCTAGTGGTATTCATGTTGGTGGTAGAGTTGTCCTCAATGTTTGGCGGCTGATGCGTGGTGAACTTAAACTCAATATGTACACGGTGGAAGCTGTAACTGAAGCTGTTCTCAGGCGAAAAGTTCCATCAATTCCATATAAGGTATTGGCAAGATGGTTTTCAAGTGGGCCTGGGCAAGCAAGGTACCGATGTATCGAATATATGGTGGGAAGAGCAAATCTGAACCTGGAGATAATAAATCAACTTGACATGGTATGCTTTATAGTATTTCACTTTTTTTTTGTGTGCATATTTGTACACCCCCCTAAAGTCTATTATGGACTTATTTATTAAACTATTTGTCACTTTCTGGATCATATTTCCAAAGGAATCTAATTTGGGTTTCTTCTCAAGACGTGAGGGCAAGCCTGGGTAACAGTAGGGTTGGTCCTTTGTGATTGAAAGGTCAAGGGTTTGAGTTGTAGAAATAGCTTCTTTGTGAAGGAAGGGTAAGAAGATTAGAATTGCATTAGCTTTGGAATAGAAACGCAAAAAGATTAGGATTGCATTAAATTTCTAAATTACCCAAAAGAGATGTAAAGAGAAGTGGAAATTCCGTTAGAGATTACTGTTTTTCTTTTCCTACTGTGCTGGGCTTTGGCTGGATTTCCTTGGCTTGTGCAGCAAATATCTCTCTCTCTCTCTCTCTCTCTCTCTCTCTCTCTCTCTCTCTCAGTTGAATATTTTCATTTTAAATAGCACATGAGAAAAAGGTTAATGGTTAACCATTTTCTGTCACCTACCTGTTTTCTACAAATGTTAGATGTACTGGAATCCAGTGAAACCACTTTGTCTATGCCTTCTCCCCAATCACTGTAGCCAAACCATTAAGCTTGTTTTGATCAATTGATCAATTTTGGAGGCTTATAGTTACTTGACTAGTGTGATATGTGTTCCTTTTACCCTCCTTTTTTTTTTTTTTGGTTCAAGGATCATTTAATTTCTTGTCACCAGTAGAGTACTTTATTTAGATCCCACAAGACAACTGTGTAAAATTATCAAGTGCACTCAAGCACTTGGTTACAGCTAATTGTTGATCAGTTCAAGCCATTAGCATTCGAACTTAAGGAGTTCTTCAATTTTACTTTCTTTTGCTTGTGGCTCGCTTAAACTAATGGTAATAGTTTCAGTTAATTGGTGAATAAAGAATGCCATTTCTTTCCTTTCTTTTTCCTCTTATTAGAGAAGATACAGCACCATTGAACTATTTCTTCTCTTTTGTGCTTTTGCTTTCATTTAATGAATGGTGTCTTACTTGATGTGTGACTTTGCAGATAAACCGAACTTCTGAACTTGCCCGTATATTTGGGATAGACTTTTTCTCTGTTCTTTCTCGGGGTTCACAGTATCGTGTTGAATCTATGTTTCTGAGATTAGCGCACTCACAAAATTATGTGGCCATTTCTCCTGGGAGCCAACAGGTTTTTGTTTCTCATGTGCTGTTATTGTGTGAAATCAATTTTCTTACCATCTTAATATTCAAGTTTAAATGTCAGTTGTCTCTCACAACAATTTTCTTATTTTCTTTCTGGATACTACCTTTTGTTTAATGTATTCATTTATTTCTTGGATGGTAACTGCCTACTGTAGTACTGTTAGTATTTGCATTTGTGTGTAACTTAATTTTAATGTTCTTCATCTTACTTTTTGATTCTTAAGAATTGTGAATATGCTTTGTGAAAGAATTACTAGAATTCAGTTGACAGAGGCTTTTTCCAATTTTTTATGATGGCCAGTATCTGTCTGTTGAGAAAACCCCTTAAATGTAAACTACGTGAATGTGGTCTTATAAATTGATTGGAACCAAGTTGGATTGGGGTCAATCCTAGTTGTATCTCTTACAGGGTAAATGTAATCATTTTCAAACTGTAACTTGATGGGTCTGGAAGTGTCATGGCAAACTCACTTCCCTTAATAATATTATCTTTTTTTCTTAATCGACTGAGCTGATCAAATGGCTTGAAGAAGAAAATTTCCAGGTGAAATAAGCAAAAAAAGAAAATGCTATTAATCTTTTTTTCTAATGGCAAGACAACAAGGTCATCTAGCACATTCTTCAAGCTCATTCTTAAGAAACTACTTCAACAAGAGAACAGAGAGGCTTTCTTGGGTATTCAATGAGAGGGATATATATGCCTTGGATGTAGATCCATAATTGTCTTCCATTCCAATATGTGTTGGATACAGATTTGGAATTTTCTTTCACTCAAGGCATGCGCTTCTTAAGGGAGGGAAAGAATTCTCTTCAAGTGCATTGGCATATGAAATTTGCACTCAGGAAGACAGGTTTGGCTGGATATTCAGTTTTATAATCCTGGGTTTAGTGTTGGGCAAGTATAAACTTTTTTTTCAGATTCTGTTTCATCTTCGTTTTTTGTCCCCAACCCTCCTTGCTTATAAGTGAAATTGCCATTTTATTCCCTTAAGTTGGTTTATTGTACCCTTCAAGGTACATTTCTAATCAGCTGATTGTTTTACATGAGTTGGTGGTTAATAATTTACATTTTCTGTATAGCCTAATTATATGGAGGAACCAAAAGGGTGCAACCAACTAGTGAGCTACACCCAGTATTGCCCATAATTGTCTACTCTTCCCCCCCCCCCCCCCCCCCGGCACCAATTGGAAACTCTTTCAATTATAACTTGTTCATGGAATAGTTATGTTGTTTAACTTTAACCATCTGGATCAATTGTTGTCACATAACTCACATGGTATAATTTAGTTAACTTGCACGTTGTACTGGCTTTTAGTGGGTTGTCCAAAGCATTTGATTTTTCCCTATTCTCTTTATTGCCTGTAAATTCTTTTATGATTTCAACAATGGTCTCTATCTGAACCTGCATACTGATTCTGTTTTATCTTAACTAGGTTGCTTATCAACCAGCAATGGAATGCTTACCTCTTGTAATGGAGCCAGAATCTGGTTTCTATATGGATCCAGTTGTCGTTTTGGATTTTCAGTCCCTGTATCCATCAATGATAATTGCTTACAATCTCTGTTTCTGCACATGCCTTGGGAATATAATGCCTTCAAAAGCAAACACACTTGGAGTTAGTTCATATTCTCCAGATCTACATGTACTACGGAGCCTTAAGGATGAAATTTTATTCACTCCTAATGGTGTCATGTATGTTCCTTCAAAGGTGATTCTTCTTTCTCAATGTATTTGGCACATTATACTTCTTTGAATTGTTTACATCAGTTAAACGAACACTCCATGCTTTGGTGTGGAGAGATGGAATATATAATATCCTTTATTGGGGCTGTTCAGATGGAATGATGCAGTGTTCTATAATTTTCACATCTATTTACATTCTATATGGTTGGATTTCTTGTAAAATATGATTGCCAAGATATTCAGTTGATTTGAAGGCAAAAGTAGCAAATTCTGTGATGTCTGATGGGCTTTCAGTTATATAAGCAGTTTTGAGGCCTCCTTCCTCCTCTCCTCTTCCACTGTTCAAACTGAATATTTGTTGTGACCTTTGTTCCCTTGCTTAGATAAGGAGTAAAAGGAAAAAAAGGCACACTTCTGGAAAATAGTTGCTATGATTTCCTTGCCTCATCAATTGATTCTGCTGAGATTATACTTGCTTAGTCATTTAACCTTCTCTTGGAAATTTATTAAGACAGAGGCAATAGTTCCTCTAATTTTATGCTGATTGAAATTTGCTTCTGAGCTTGTTGAGTACTGTTTGTTACTGTTATTGTGGGGCCAAAATTTGTTTATTAGAAAATATGATAGGTAAAAATAAAAATGATAGTTCTTAATTTGTTGGGAGGAGATGGGAGCTGTTACTTGTACCTTGAAATATCTTATTGTTATTTACCAGAGGTTGTTGTTTCTCATATTGCTTTGTTTGATTCCTTTAAAGTAGGAGGGCCAATTTGGCCCCTAGGCCAAAGTAGAAGGACTCATTTGGCACTTCACCCTATTATTAATAACCAATTGTAAATACAAAGATATTGTAAACTGATTCTATCTGATTTCATAACTATCTTTCATTTCATACTGCTGTACAGGTCCGTAAAGGTGTACTACCACGTCTATTGGAGGAAATATTATCTACTAGAATTATGGTGAAACAAGCAATGAAGAAATTGGCCTCTTCACAGCAAGTTCTCTGCAGGGTGCGTCTGTACTTCAAATAAACTCTTCTTATATTACGGACTACAGTTACTTTAGATGCTTGACTAGGATGTTTTTAGGTCTTCAAGCTTTAAGAGTTAGATATCATTGCCTTTGAATTGGTGATGCAAGTCTAGCATGGATTATGATGGTATGAACGGAAGGGATGGAAGCATAAAACTTTAAAGGAAATCCCCCTTTAAACTTTTCTTTTTAATTCTTCTTTCTGTTGCTTCCCATTCCATCTGACTCCGTGAATAGTGTATTTTACTTGAACAAAATGTTGATTGGCATCATGGAGGATGATGTTAAAGACAGACATTAGATGGTTTACTGAGTTGGACAAACAGGGAGAGAGACTCTGAGTAGACAATTGGCTTCCAGGTTGCTAGCTCATGGCAGGGGGCAACAATGTGACCCTTGAAGTTAGCTAAGCTGTTTTGGCAGTTGGTGTGTTTTGCTTGTCCTTTGTAATTAAATTCACTTTTTCACTATGAACTTTTTTCATTGTTCAAGAAGGGCCCCATCCTCTGTTGCATTTCTTCCTATTAGTAAATTATTCTTGTTCTTATCAAAGAAAAAGAGTTGTCTCTTTCAGTTCTTATACATCTAGTGCTGTAATTTTTCTTTCTTTTTTATTTAGTTGTAAATTTCAAAGGGTGTCTCAAAGTAATATCATTTCTTCTTTGTCTTCTTCAGTCTTGTTTCTTTGTACTGGTTGGAGCTCTTTTCTTGATTTTGCTTTGGATCATATATGAAGGAGTGCATATAGTATGAATTTTAATATTCATTAATTCTGTTTTTCAAAATCTCAGATATTTAATGCAAGACAGCTTGCTCTAAAGCTAATAGCAAATGTGACGTATGGCTACACAGCTGCTGGATTTAGTGGACGCATGCCTTGTGCAGAACTTGCAGATAGCATTGTTCAATGTGGCCGCAGAACACTTGAAAATGCTATATCATTTGTAAATTCACATGATAAATGGAAGGCTGAAGTAATTTATGGTGACACAGATAGGTATGTATTTGTTCCCTGCTACCGATCTAGAGATTGAAGGTATGCAGTTAAAGTAGGTCTGTGATTGTGCGTTATTTTGATGAAAATTTTCTAGAAGAAGGTAGAGGATATCAAATCTTTCACCTCCGTTTCTTTGGCCTTGTATTCTGGTTCTGCTGTGGAAAATGGGTGTAACAAATGTCATTTACTGATTATTGGGTCAAAATGGGGTCTCTATCTGGAGGTAAATTATTTCCATGAATACAATGAAAACTATTACCAAGTTAAAACTTTCTGTTCCAGGTTTGGCATTTTCTATTTGGTGCAAGTTGCATGGACTGGTATGAAAATTAGACATTTGCTAGTGTTGTCTCTGTTTATATTCCTATTGTGCTGAATATTTTGACTTTGACATTTTTGTCCCTAGCTCATAGATATATACATAAATATACCACTAACAATCCCCTCAAATGGAGCACATTTATCATATGTTTCTAACTTATTAAATATAAATTTCAGTCTAGCCCCAAAACCCTGTTTCTAAACAGGTCTGCTAGTAATCTTCTGACGTCACTCTATTTTTCTTTATTGTATTCTGTAAAATCTTTTGTTGAGTAAAGTAAGAACAACCTTTATTGTGTTAATGCTCTCATGGAATACAAAATTGGAAGTAATATAAAGGGTTTCCTGATTGTCACAGATTAACTCAATGGATTGTATGCCAAGGTTGTGTGTTCGAATCCTGGGCAATGCGGTAGGTATCGCTTAACTACACAAGGGGCCACGGGCACAGGTCTTTGACCTGGACTTACCTTGGCCTGGCCTGATGGTCCGGTTCGGGTCAACCCGTAGGTTATAGGGTTGGCAACGCTCGCGTCAAAGGCGCCGCTAGACAAAGCTCCTCGATTCCTACATTAAAAAAAAAAAAAAAAAAAAAACTCAATGGATTGTGAATGTTGTGCTCCAAGTTTTTCTCTAATGTAATGCAACCATCTCATGAATTCTCTAGTACTGCTGTTTTATACTCAGGCTCAGAATTATGTTGTGTCGCCATTTTTGCTTTTTAGATGTTTTGCCTTTTAATCTGTTGGATCTTTAATGGATCTTGTGTAATGATGATCTTATCCATTCTGCTTCTGTGGATACCCCTTTCTCTTTTTCTCCCCCCCCCCCCCCCCACACACACACCACCTTTAAAACCTACATTATATCATGGCTGGGTGCACCCTTAAGATGCATCAAGATAGATATTAATTTGCTCCTTTGTGACTAGAAGTTCACAGGTTCAAGCTGTGAAAACAGTCTCTTTGTAAAAAGATAAAGGAAAGGTTGCATTCAAAAATGACCCTCTCCCAACACTCACAACGTGGAGACCCTCATGACTAAGAATGTCCTTGTGAACTGTATGATGCAAGTCTAAACATTGACCAACAGTACTCCTAGCAGAAGATATGTGCATCTGTGTATATTGCCTTAATGTGCCACAACTTTGGTATTGGAATTTTTGTTGCATCAGCTGATTTAGTTCCTATTATTCATGTTTCAGACAATAAATCAAGAATAATTTGTGCAAATAAATCAATACTATGGTTAGAAGCATCCCCAGTGCATGAGGTCCGTGCTTTGTAAGGGTCAAGTGAGGCTTGTATGAGTATGCAATCTGTCCTAGAAATATTTTAGAGTGAAAGTTACCATGAAATGATGATTTAAATTCTCTGACACCACTAGCTTCATTGCTTCTTCACAATATGATGAATGTACACCAGAAAACATCTTCTGCCATCTTCAAAATGACAATTGTAAACAAACTGTCCACACTACATCTTGAACACCTAACCACCATATAAGCCAATGATACTATATAACCATATAATATGATAAATAATCTATGAAACCATATGACAACCATTATGAAGGACTGAAGCTGTATCATACAGCGCAACAATATATATATTGGGAGGAATCTAAGATGCCCTTAGCTTTCCTCATATTTATGTAGTATTGAGTAGGTAAACTTGCCTTTATGTGTAAGGTTAGATGCATAAAGGCACCATCAACAAAAGATGATCCCCAGTTTTTATGATTTGAATTGAGGCTCAAACTCATGCCCTGAAAAATGTCATCTTATATTTATTGAAGGTTTTGCCGTTTATTTTTGAACAGTGACTAGAAGCATACGAGACCATACACAGATGGATGCCAGTATATGATGCCCAAAGACAGACCTATCTTAGCAACTTTCCCATTGTTTTTAACTCATATGACAACAAGCACACAAGACCACATAAAACAGGATGACAGTCTCTTGTCAAAACTCTTTGTTTTTTCCACATTTTATGTTCTACTTAACGGTTTCCTGAGTCAAACTGGCTTTATTCTATGCAGTATGTTTGTTCTCCTAAGAGGACGCTCTATTAAAGAAGCATTTGAAATTGGGAATGATATTGCATCGGCAGTAACTGCAGCTAATCCAAACCCAGTTACATTGAAGATGGAGAAGGTCTATCATCCCTGCTTCCTCCTTACAAAGAAGCGCTATGTGGGTTATAGTTATGAGAACCCTGACCAAGTTAAACCTATATTTGATGCTAAAGGTATTGAGACAGTTCGCAGAGATACATGCCCAGCTGTAGCCAAGATAATGGAGCAATCTTTGAGGATTTTTTTTGAGCACAAGGATATCCACAAGGTAAATGTATACATCATCTGCTTGATGTGTGCAATGCTGTAATGGCAAGAAATAATATTTTGTTTCTGATAAGTAGGAAGTAATATTTTCATTGGGAATCCTTGACCAATTTACCAGCTGCTGCAGTTGGTGATGGTCCATGCTAAGATCTTCCAGATGCTCCTGTCTATGTTTCTATTGTATGTTTTTCCTGCTATTGTGCTATTTGAGTCAAGTAATCTTTGGTGACCAATTTATTTTCAAGCATCAATAATGCTATCACTCAAAGTTGGAGCATAATTGAGGAAATGCTATCCTCCTAAAACTGGCAAGGTTGCAAATCAGCTCTTCAGTGCATATTTTTCAGTTAGGGAATCATATTGAACATCAATAATGTTATCACTCTAGGTTGGAGCATGATTGAGGAAATACTATTATCCACTTAAAACTAGCAAGTTTGCAAATCTGTTATTTCATGTAATCCAGTGTTGCCATTCTGGGTGATGTGTTAGTGACTGTTACATCGTTGCTTGGAAATTTTAGCAACCAGTTGCTTTTAAGTGGGTCGGTAACTGTAGAACCTCTAAACTCAGTATAACGATTACAGTTGCACACTCATTCAATATTTCAACACCAGCTATTCCAGTGCTTGCTAATTAGATTTTGCAGTATTTATTAAACAATTATCAAATCTACCAAGAATGAAGCCCACTATTTTATACATTAATGATTTACTTACAAATGATCATTTATTCTTCTAGGTTTGAATCACTATTTGCTTTAAGAATTATCCCGGATAAAAGAGGATATGATGAGTTCACCACTTTGATCTTGATACTACTATGAAATTGTGTGGTTTTGCCCTTTCTAAATGCTAAGAAATGCTTCTATCATCTAGCTATAGTTCTATTATTATTGTTGTTATTCACTAAGCTATATAACGCACACAGGTTAAAGTATACTTGCTCCGTCAGTGGACACGGATTTTATCTGGCAGGGTTTCTCTTCAAGATTTTGTTTTTGCAAAGGAGGTCCGTTTAGGTGCCTACAGTTCAAGGACTTCGTCATCACTTCCACCTGCTGCAATTGTGGCAACTAAAGCAGTGAGAGCTGATCCAAGGGCAGAGCCACGATATGCAGAACGAATACCATATGTTGTAGTCCATGGGGAACCTGGGTCGCGTCTGGTTGATATGGTAGTGGATCCCCTGGATCTTCTGGCCATTAATTCCCCTTTCAGATTAAATGATACCTATTACATCACTAAACAGATCATACCAGCTTTGCAGCGGGTATTTGGACTCGTTGGAGCTGACCTGAATCAATGGTTTTCAGATATGCCTCGCCCTGTTCGGGAATTTGTGGCTAAACGCCATTCTTTTCCTCCAAGTTCACATCGGACTAGAATAGATTATTACTATCTCTCAAAGCATTGTATCCTTTGTGGTGACTTGGTCCAGGGTGCTGCCCATTTATGTGGGAGATGTTCAAAAAACAAAGCAGCTTCTGTGACAGCTATTGTCGGAAGAACCTCAAAGTTGGAAAAGGAGATCCAACACCTCGCTGCTGTGAGTATCCCCATCATTTTCATTGACTATGTCAATATTTATCAAACACTTTTGCAGCCGTTTGTAATGGATGATCCTTCTATTTTGATAGTCTTGTAGAAAGTTGTAGCCTAATGTCCAAACCTGCTTGGGTAAGCTACTATTCCGTCTCTGCTTTATTTTAGAGTTCAATGTCCTGTTTATTGGCCTGCATTCTGTGTGTGTGTGTGTGTGTTTTGGCCCAGAGGTTGAAAATTTGAGTAACTATGTAGGTGTTTGGTGCTTCATTAGGCACCATTAGATGCTTTCCTTGGTGTATTGAAGTCTCTGATGGATTGTGCGCTAAATCTAGAAACTGTAAAATTTGAACCATTACAGCGTGTTGAATTGACCAATTAACCTTGCTGCTGTTTGCTCTCTCTCTCTCTCTCTCTCTCTTTCTCTCTCAGGCATGTGTGTTATGAATACCTATGCTTGCGGTAATTTTTTCTTTCTTTTTTTGGGCTTTTCTGGGTTAGCATTTGATGGTCAAGACTGAATTCTCTTGGCAGATTTGTCGGCATTGTGGAGGCGGGGACTGGCTTCTGGAGAGCGGTGTAAAATGCACAGCGCTGGCATGCTCAGTTTTCTATGAAAGGCGGAAAGTTCAGAAAGAGCTGCAGTCTCTCTCCTCCATTGCAACAGATGCAGGCTTCTACCCAACATGCATGGTCGAGTGGTTTTGAGCTTTATCCGAAAGCAAGTCGAGAAACAGGTATTTCTCCAATATGCTTCATTTCTTCTGGAAACTGGTCTGTTGCGGATATGTTTGTTGTATTATTTTGCATAGGAGGGGGGACAGGTTAATTTGGAGGTTGTAAATATCAGTTACATAGTTATATTTACTGTTTAGGCTCCGAGCCTCCAATAGGCACACATTCTCTGAGAATGATTCTTGCAACCCTATCTTCTGAGGCTTAATTGACATCAGTGTGCAACCTTGTAACATAGATCTATGCTAGTGTCGGTTCACCTTTCTTGACCACGTATAATATTGCAGCTCAAAATTGTAATAACGTAATAATAGAAGTCTTGATTTAGTGCGTGAGATGTTTGTAAGTGTTGGGAAAAAGTTAATTTTTTTGTAATTTTATTTTTTTTAGCAAAAGATTTTTTATTTTCAATTTGGTGATCTCAATGCACAAGACTACACTAAAAATTTTTTATTATGAATTTTGAGAAATGTCAAATGTAAGGTATACTATTATGATTTAAAAATTATGTGATCTTTCATCGAATTTAAAGAGATTTTTTTTTAAGTATATGAAAATTATAGATGCTTTGTGAGAATCTAACATGGCTAACTTGATATAATTTTTGAACGGTAAATGTAATTCTTAAAATATAAAATATATTCTTTATATTCGTTTTAAATTTTAGAAGGTATCTTTACATGATACATTTAAGTATAATTTAAATTTTTTCTTAAATATATAGAAAATGAAAAAATAAATTACTAAAAAAGTTATATTTTAATTGTGTTTTTTGTTTTAAGTTAATTCTTTAACTTATTTTTAAATATTAATTTCATAATTTTTTTTATTCTTATGATTAGTAATGAATTTTTGTTTGTCCTGCCATATAAACGAAAGAAAATTATATATATGCTTAGTCTATTTATTAATAGTAGACTAAGCTAATTATTTAGTTAATATATATATATATGCTTAGTCTATTTATTGATGAATATTTTTTCTTAAATAAATTATTTAAAACAGGGTAGAAAGTGAAGTTAGATATCTTACGTCACAATTATTATTTAACAATAAAGTTTATTACAATTATTATTTAACATAAAAACAGAATCTATTGATGAGGAAAAAGGGAAAAAAATGTTCATTTTGGTATTAAAACTTGAAAGTTAAATATTATTATTTGTAAGCAACCAAATAGAATATAAGTATCCCAAAAATCAGTTGCAGGTCGTAACCCTAGTTGTGTTCCGTCGCCCTTTCCGAATACCGGAACTCTCCCGGCTTATAAAGCTTTCCCGGGGAACATTTTTCGGCGAACCAACACAGTCGATGAGCAAAGCCACGGCGTCGAAGTCCAAGGAAGCAACTCTCTCATTCCTCTTCCTCCGAATCGAATCGATTCACACATCACCAACCCTCCGATGGAAGCCCCGGGACGAATACAAGATGACCCGCCCCGAATTGCTCGACCGGATCTGCCGTCTCCTCGTTCTCCGGCGTTTCAACGCCATTTCCTATCTCTCCTTCGACTTCTCCGACGACCTCGTCGACGCCGTCCTCCGGAAACTGCGGTTGAACCCTGACGCCTGTTTTGAGTTCTTTAAATTGGCTTCCAGGCAGCAAAAATACAGGCCCAACATCAAAGTCTACTGCAAAATTGTTCATATTCTGTCCAGAGGACGAATGTTCGACCAAACGAGGACATACTTGTACGAGCTTGTCGGATTTTGCCAGAATAAGAACGCTGGTTCCGTGATTTGGGATGAATTAGTAAGGGTTTACAGAGAATTCTCATTCTCGGGGACTGTTTTCGATATGATTCTGAAGGCGTATGCTAAAAAGGGTTTGACGAAGAATGCGTTGTATGTGTTTGACAATATGGGCAAATGCGGTCGCGTGCCGAGCTTGCAGTCGTGTAATAGTTTGCTGAGTAGTTTGGTTAGAAATGGCGAATTACACAGTGTTTTTTGTGTGTATGATCAGATGATTAGAGTGGGGATTGTTCCTGATGTATATACATGTACAATAATGGTGGATGCTTACTGTAAAGATGGTAGGCTTGGTAAAGCTAATGAATTATTGAACGAAATGAAGGATTTGGGCTTTGAACCAAATGTGGTTACTTACCATTGTCTGATCAATGGATACATCAAGTTAGGGGATGTAAAAGGGGTTGAAGGAGTGGTGGAGTTGATGAATCAAAGAGGGATTCTAATCAATTCGGTTACATACACATTGTTGATGAAGATTTACTGTAAACTGTGTAAATTGGACAAAGCAGAGAGGGTGCTTCAGTCCATGAAGCAGATGTCATCACTAATGGTGGATGAGCATGCTTACGGTGTTCTAATTGATGGGTACTGTCGAAATGGCAGAATGGGTGATGCCTTGAGAATTAAGGATGAGATGATGGGGTTAGGATTGAGAATGAATTTGGTTATTTGCAATTCCATGATCAATGGGTACTGCAAACTGGGTCGAGTTCATGAAGCAGAGGAACTGGTGACAAGTATGTTCAGATGGAAGCTGAAGCCTGATTCTTATACCTATAATACTCTTCTAGATGGTTATTGTAGAAAAGGTGATACAACCGAGGCTTTCAACATATATGACAAAATGCTAGAAGAATGTATTAAACCAACTGTTTTAACTTATAACACTCTCCTGATAGGGTTATTCCGAAAAGGTGCTTTTGACGATGCTTTGAATCTTTGGCAGTTGATGCTAGAAAGAGGGGTCATCCCGAATGAGGTTAGCTATGGCATTATACTTGATATGCTTTTTAAGATTGAGAATTTTGAAGCTGCGTTAGTGTTGTGGAAACATGCTTTAGCCAGAGGCTTTGCCACTAGGGTCACTTTCAATACAATGGTTAATGGACTCTTCAAGATGGGTAAAATGGTTGAAGCAGAGGAGGTTCTTCACAAGATGGAAGAGATGGGATTTTCTTGACGGCATATCATATGGGGCCTTAGATGGTGGACATGATAAAGCTAAGCAAATGTGAGTAGTTGGCTAATCTTTCCTGTAGGATCTTCCTTTCTGCCTTCTTAATTTTATGGCATTCGTTTTTTGGTTGCATCCATGGATCTCTCTCTCTCTCTCATGTTGCAGTTTAGCCTACTGTAGTTTTTGAGCGAAAAATCCTCTTTCTCAACGAATTTGTTTTCCTAGGTTATCTAGAGAGAGATATTCATTTAGAAGACGACTGGCAAATAAACATTTTCCTAATCCTTGTTCAAGTTGTTGGATGAGAAGAAAGGTCTCGTGTCTGGTTGTGACCAAATCCTGAAGCAACTAGCAATGGTTTTGCAATGAAAGTGGCAATGACCTTAGGTGGTTTAGCTTAAGTAAAGTCCAGTTTTCTTGCTTATGTTTGTGTGATTGCCTAGTAATGTGCATGGGGGGGGGGGGGGGGGGGGAGTCCACCATTGGTAGAAGTTCATTCTCTCAAAAAAAAGAAACTACTTACAAATTAGGTACTAGAACCTGAAGCCAGTAGAATGCCACGTACTCTTAACTCAAAATAAACAAGATCAGGAAATTAAGTATTACAGTATTGCCGTATTGGCAACATGCCAGTGTTTTCACATTAACACTTCTTCCCACGTATGTGCTAGATTTAAGCCAACATGCATGGATTATGTTTAATACCTCTATCAAATTTTTCCTGATTGTTATTCACAGGTTAAATGTACTTGCGGTGTCACTGGACTTGGATCTTATGCAATAGGGCTTCTGTTCTGGATTTTGGTTTTTCAAGGAAGTTGCATAGCTTACCTATGGTGTACGGGCTCACCTGATTGATTCCCACCCAGAGCATAACAAATAAAGTAATCTGAGCTGGCCCCAGGGAAGAACCCCATTACTGGGAACAAATCCCTGATGCTGTGGTTCATGGGGAACCTAGGCTGCATCAGGTTGATGGATTTGCTAGACCTAGCTATTAACTTCCATCTATTTAGTTAATATGCATTAGATCCTTAATTGGATAATCCCATCTTTGCAGCTGGCTTTGGACCTGTTGGATTGGACCAGAGGTCAGGCAGGGCTAGCCCGGAACATGAGGGAGAAATATGCTTCAAAGCGTGTCCTGTGTTGTGAGTTCTTCCAGGATTGAATGTCCAAACAATGAAAGATGCCTTTGCAAAAGTTCTATTTGAAGCATCAGAAGTGGAAACAGAGATGCCACACCTTGCTAGAATGAGTACCATGAGATAATTTTCCTGAATTACAGCTGAGCCCTAGGATTAACAGTTTATCTTTTGTAGTTCGCCCATTAATTGTGACCATCTTCTGCGTGTAATACTAATAGTTTTCATAACCTTTGCTTCTGATTGCAGAAGCTATGATCAGTTATTATACTCTCTCAGGATAGTTCTGTCTCTGAGATGCAAACGTTTTTGTAATGTAAAGTTATAATAAAACAGTTTTCTGTCCTTTTAGGTAGTTAGATGCGATGTCACCTGACAATTCAAGTCCATCCATGAAATCTCCCGTTATGACTTGTCTACCTCATAATGTCGGAACTGATTAATCATTCAGAGAGATTCGTGCACATTTGATATTGGAGTTTCATTTTCCTCCCAGTGCTCTATTTTGACTCAACCATACCCTGCTGGAAATGCATTCATCTGATAGTGGGCACTGTCTGGATGTCTTCGAACTTAGAGCTTCGGTATTGGATTAATGGGCTATGTCGAGAGCTGTGTATTGGGCTATTAGCAACTCTTTCTATGTGCTTTTATGTGTACATTGATGGCATAAATGATGTTTCATAGATTTCTCTGAAGCAGGAGATCCTTGACGAATCCCATTTCCCTCTGCTGCTTCTTGTAGCTGTTTTCTTCTGCTGGTTTCCTTTCCCAATTTTGAATCTATACTATTGTTTCTAACTGCAGTTCCTCTTATTTATTTATAATGAATGTGGGCTCTCTCTCTCTCGACTTCTGTTTCTTGTGTCCTCTCTGGATATTTATGTCCAGAATTTTTACAAGCGTGCAAATTTATTGAACAACAAACACCTTCACCATTGTTGTGTACTTGACTGAAGTACTAAATGCTAAACAGCTGACCAAAATTGAACTGGATTTCCAAATGAAAGGTCTCAGATTGAGACACTATTGGGAATTCCCCGGCCCGTGAGGCCAACTCCACTGGTTGGAATTAGTAAAGTGTAAGGCATCTTGACTGGTCCAACCCTGTTCCTCCATTCATCATCACTGTTCATCATTATGATCCTGTCCTCAATTCCTGCTAGCTTCTCCCCAAATTTCCCAAAGGCTTTTACCGCTTCTTCGTCTGCTGTCCATTCTGCAGTGTCTCTCTTTCCAAGGAAAACCTCATCCGAAGTGTGCCTTGACAAAATCTCCACCAGTGAAATGCCGAGAATGCTTAGCATCTGCGGGGTAACTGTTTTCAGGAAAGCCTTTTCAGGGTCTGACTCAAGCTCATCGTATTCAGGAGTGCCTTGCTTGGGTATGAAGCGGCGGCTCATGGCTGGGCGGTTCGGGAGATAGCCTCCATAAGGGTATTGTCCAAAATTGAGTGCTGCATGGAGAGCAGAAGCCACCCATATGATAATGGTACATGTTTCCACTAGCTCTTTACGTGTCTGCATTTTAGGCCACCATGGCTCGTCTTTCTTGTCGGCATGACCCTTCTCCCGGAGCTCCTTCCACCAGGTTTGAAGTTCAGAATCTTCCAGTAATTTGCCATCTGTCGGGTAGTAGATAGAGCAGTAGTCCTCAACCCATGTTTTGATTGCCGACCAGATCTCCAACCCGTCAACAGCATAAGGGTAGTCCTCTACTAGCAAGCGCACGCCATGTGGAGATTTTGAGTCCTCAACTGCCATTCCTCTGAACAGTATGAAAGGTAAATGCTGAATCAGTTATCATAATTGGGAAGATTGTCATTGCTTTTCTTTCTTTAGACCAATTAGTAGCAGACAACAAATTTCATTTCGAGAATTCTGGATCACTGACTTACCTCTTGACAAGATCAGCAGGGAGCGCTTGCTCTGGAAAGGTCCAGTCCCTATAAGCAACGGCTGTCATTTCCATGGCATATTTTGATGGAAACAATGTTTTCTCAAGCAGCCCACCAGCATTAATGAGAGTTTGCCGTGCAAGTGCATTTACGTTCATGGTGTCGCGGAAGTGAGGATGCAAAAGCTTATGTATTGGATGAAGCACACTTAGATTCCTATTTGTTGCAATGATGAATGGCTCAATGGATGCATGAGTATTTAACCTGTGACCAAAATCAAAGATATTCAGAGGAAGTGCAAACTAGAGCCCAGAATTGGCTTATGGAAACAAGCATTTCTGTGAAAGATTCATACCAGTGGCAAATAAGCTGATGATAGCCAGAGTCATTCACTGCAACATAAGCTTTAGCCAACTGCCAAATGGTACCTTCAGCACCATGTTCTGCTGGTGTATATACTTCACTAACTTCTCCTGAATCATCTTCGACTGGGTTAGGCAGACTCAGTTCAATCGCCAGCAGCCTCAAGGTTCCATCACTTTTCAAGAATAGGAGTGTCCTTGTGGCATATAACTTTGTGAAAGTTTTGTTTATTCCCCTCAGATATGGCATCAGAACGTCATGGTAATCTAATATGAACAGCTTGTTTTCCTTCAGAGCCTGTCCAAGAAAAATTCTGCAGGTTTGTTATGGTTTTCTACGAGATTATATTAGTTAATTGAGAAATCCATAAACTGTCGATTGAAGACTTTTGCATGTGAAGCAACTATTCAAACAAATACCTCATCTATAGTTAATCCTTCTAGGTTTTTCTCTATGTTCTCCTTGGTCTTTGTATTGCCCTCATTGTTATATGATTTTGGATTTAGCTTGCTACTAGGAGGAAACTCCTGCAAACAAAATATGTATTCATTTCTTTTCTTTACCAATTTCTGGTTAAATAAGAGAATAGAAATGGATCTAGCAAAGAGATTCATGTAGTTTACTCGGAGATGATGGATGACCACAGGATTTAGTCCAGCCAACATCTCTCTTGCAAATTCTTCATCTGTCCTCCATGCATGCTTGTCCTCTGCTTCAGAAAAATCACATTTAGAAACAAAAGTTCCAAGCTTTGTCATAGACAAGTTACAAAGTTAATCATTTTAGTGTTATGAACCTGGGGAGATATACACCATACCTTTGATTACAAGGGGGACTGGGAAACGAAAGGCTCGCTCACCATCGGTTCTAAGTATTTCCTTGAGTGTCTGAGAGGGAATATTTTTCCTAATACTCTCAAGAAAAGGCCAGTCAGGTAGCTTGATTCCTGCTTCGTAGAGGTCTAGTATATCTTCGAGTTTGTCAAATTCATTAGGGGCGCTGTCAATGATACTCTCAACCTCAGGGAGAAGGAACTGGAATAAAGATTTCAACCCATAAGCTAGGACATCTGAAAACTTCAAGTGACTAAATCGTTCATCTCTCGGGACATAAATGTTTAAGCTTTTAAGAAGTGGAAGCCTGCTCTCATATCTAGGATCTGTGAAGAAAATACCAAAAGGTTATCAGTTCATTAGCGCATGTCCTCTCAAGATGATAGACATAGAGTAGCAACAAGATTTCAAGGTGATCTTTCATTTTGCATGCTTTTCAGATAGGTATCTGCTAAGCCCTCATTGTCTCATGTTATTAACAGTGATAATAGACTATTAGCACTAACTTACAAAATCCAAGAACTGTGTGAAATGGACATAGATGTCTAACCTGCTTCTGCTGGTGGCCGGCCTGTTCTTCCCCTTCGAGGATAAGGATACTTGGTCGATCCTCCAAGAATTGGGCGAATGTGCTTTGGCCCTTTTTCTGGTTCACTCAAATCATTGTACAGATCATAGTCGTAGACACGATCCCATTCCTCGAGTTTTCCAGTTCCATTTCCTCTCAAGGTTTTCAATTCTTCTTCTCTGTAGTGACGTAGTGGACTGGGAGTTTTACTTGGAAGATATGTCTGCAGCAAAGGATTACCACTCGCTTATTTAGAACACAAATCACCTAGGTTAGACAAGTACTTTATGGACCCTTTTCTTGAAGATTTACTTCAATAAACGGCTTATGGACTTCATCCTACAATTGCTAGAAGTTTCTTCCCACAAAATAAGGCAGTTCAAACAAGCCATCTTATTATCTTAAACCAATCTACAAATGTTTATTAGTACCTGATTAGTAAAGAACACCCTGTCTTTCTTGTAATACTGATGTGGGTAGACCCAAGAATTGCAGATAAAGTGGATCCTGCCATGGCCAGGCACGTCTTCCAGTGTAAGAGTCCTCAGGTAGAATTCATTGTGGTGAGAGTTCTTTATAATGAATGCCCCAGGAAGGCCAATCTCTTCTTCGTTCCATTCAAAAGTGATATTAAATGCTACATCTGCTGCTGTTAGAGGGTCAAACTTAGTAAACCAGTCTTCCAGGTGCGCTGGCTTTCCAACTTTCCCTCTGTTATCATTCTCTGTAAAATCATCTCATCAACTTCATATCAGATTCATAGTTCATCAGTTTCTAAATTTCAGAGTTAATATTTCACAAAGAGCTTACCCGGATCGCCATTGACGGCACTGATGAGTTGCAGGGAGACCTTGTTGCCACGAATCTCATCAAACCGATCGGCGGCTGAGGCTACGAGGTCACTGAAGTCTAACAAATTCTTCTTCATAAGCACAACACTTCCCTTTATCTTCTCTATCTCAGCTCCTTCGTGCTTGATCTTCTTTTTGCTGTTCTGGTCAGTGACTCTGATTGGATCCATTCTCGTCAGTGATGGCAGAATCTGACTCTGCAGAATGATGATGATGAAGAAGAAGAGGAGAATGGCGAGGTGGGTCAGGCTGGTGGGATTGGTGGCATAGCTGCTGCTATTTATAGGCAGAGATTAGGTGAGTAGGAAACTTCAGTCTCCCTTTTCACATAACAATATTATTATTAAAATAATTTGCTAATGTTTGTATAGTTTTTATTATTATAATAAATTATATAATGTTTTCTTCATAATTATATGTCATGTGAATAGAAAAGTGTCCAAATAGTCTCATTTAAATCTTAAAAATACTATTTAGGCACTCAAATTTAATTATACTCTATATTATCATCTCATAATATGTGTTATATAATATAAAATATTAATCAAAATATCGTGTTTAAATATGTAAATAATACTTTTGTTTAGATTTATGGCATAATTTAATTAACCCTTTAATTAAAACGACACAGATATTATTTAATTGGGGATGAATGCGTCGGCAAATCCATATTTGTGATGCAATTTTTGCAGCCACCAATTTGTCCTTTTCTCCCTTTTCTTTTTCTTTTCTTTGCTCCCCCTTTCTCACGTGTTCCAATTTTAAAATTACACAAAATTTCTTTCTAAGGTCTTATTTCTATTCTTTCATCTTTTTATTGGTTTTAAAATTTAAATAATATTTATTAAAATAAATAAGATAAAATTTGAATATTTTTTAGATTAAAATATAAAATGATCAAAATAAAATTGAAAACCATTATAAGTTTTATCTGTAAAGTCTAAAATAAATTTATCTTATCTAAATGAGAAAGAGATAAATTTATTTAGATAATCTCAAATGAGAAGTCACGTGATTTCTTTTTAGTGGGCTATTATAAAATAAATTTAACAAATACAACGAAAAAAAATTTTATTTGAAATATTTTTTATATATCATTTTTTTTTAACCCATATCTTGATTAATAAATACTAACTTAGTAAGTTGACAATTCAGAAAATGTCACTTGAAAACTTCATTTTTGATATTTAAAATGACACTCGTGTATTAATATATTATATACTATATGTCATATTAATAAAAATATATAACACATGAATATGGAATATCATGAAAAGTGTCAAAGTAAAGTATCTAAGCAGCATTTTCATAAAAAATTATTATTCTAAGATATACCTCTTTAATAGGTATAACTTGAAGTTGTAATTGTCATATTTAATTTTCTTGTTTTTGTTTTCCTAATGCATGATCTTCTTTATAAAAGAAAATGGTTAATATGTGATAATTGCACTTTATTTTAAAAATATATATTTATTATATTTTGTTTTCAATTATAAAATGCTCCTAAATGAATGAATTATAATAAAATATGACATATTTATCATCGACCAATAAAAATGTTTTATAGCTGAAACAAGAAAATTATATTTATTGTATTTTAATCATTGTTTTAGAATAACGATTAACATTATTTTAAATAAATAAATTTTAAATATGATATTGAGTATAAATTTATTTAAGACATATACTCGTCACAAGAACAAGAGTAACGTGTAATAAATGTATTTTATTTTCAGATAAAATATATCTTATTTTTAGTTTTTAATAATTTTAAATTCATAAAATAACTTTTATATATTTTTATTTTCAATATGGATGGTCCAACTTCCATCTAAGAATAGGTATGAAACACTCCTATAGGCGTAGCACGATTGGTTCTCAAGTAGCAGATTGCATTCAAGAATGCAGGTTCGAGTCATGGCAGCCGCAGTGTGAAAGTTTCACCCTCTTGTGGAGGTGGTTTCTTGTGGGCATCATATATTATGCCTCTTACCTAGTGCGATGTCGTGTACTGTGATTAATGCCTTCCACGTACGTGGGTGAGGGATCTTTAAGATGAGAGATTTTACCTTTTGCACCCAAGAATAGGTATGAAGCCATCTTCTGACTGTGACTTCGATCTTAATAAAATTAAATATAAAAAAGAAACTCTATATGTATAAATAATTATCATAAATAATCCTTACATGTGACACTCTAATTCATAATAATTTTATCTAAAATAATTATTAGATCTTCTCGTATAACAAAAATTTATAATAGTTTAATATAAAATTAACAATCAAAATTTGTTCATTATTATGAACAATTATTGATTTTAAATAAAATTATTATAAATTTGTGTCACATCAATTTGTGAGAATTATTTATGGGTATATCATCTCTTTTGTAAAAGAATATATTATTAAATATAAAAAAAAATTTACAAGTAACATTGAGATTAATGGTCTAAGAAGAATCTTATGCCCCACGTGACTTGTTCATTCCACCAAATATTCTTCAATTTGTAGTACAAATCTGAAGTTATTCTCCAGATTAGGATTTGTTTTAAGGGAAACAATTCTTCAATATATATAGTTTGGTAGCTCAATTTGGATTGGGTTGGTGAGGCTGAGGTTGAGGCTGAGGCTGAGGCCAGCAATAAAATATTTCAACTAGCAAAGCAATGAGTGAGTGGTCAGCCTTTTGTGGGTTGTTGCTTTCTAATTGAATTCAATTTTGATGACTAGTAACAGTCCCATTCCCACATCAATGAAAGGAAAAGGAAATGTTTTCTACCTTAGACCAATCTCTCCATTCCATCAAATGGAAGAAAAGTAAACCGTTGAAGTCATTTTCATGAATATTGATAGGGCTTGTTGAAAGGAAACACCCAAGAAGCTATGTATTTGGCTGGAAATGGTCAGGTGAGAAAGTAAAAAATAAAAAGAATTAGTCATACTTCTTTTGAACATGACAAAAAGAAAGAAGTGATTATTGACATATTCTTTAATTACATAAAATAATAACGAGCGAGCATTATGAGATTTTAAAAAGATTGTGGTAAGTTGCAATTTTGAGATTTGAGTTAAAATTTACTTCTATTGTAAGTTTGGTCCAAAAGGTGAAATCGTTCACCTCGAGCGCTCCCCCACAATCGGCCTGACAGTATGCTAAGAGGAGGTAAATTCATGGTAATCTAGCCGGACGCAATGGTTAGACCCGTGCCTGCCGTGCACAAGGAGCCCCCCACTTTGGAGAGAGATACTCCCACTCTGTCGCTTGCGAGACTAAATCTCTGGTCATTGGTCTAAGATTCACCACGGAAGCACTTTGTGCTCCCTTCTTGACCAACTGGGCTACCCATGCGGGCACTTCTATTGTAAGTTGAGTGAATTTTTGTTTCTCTTTCGCTCATAAACAAAGACACAATTCCAAATTACATTGATTTTGGTTTTGTTTGAAAGTAAAAATTAAATTAGAATGATGTGTTTTATTTAATTGGATCATAAAGAATCATGCTAGATGTACATTATTTTTGTATATCTTGAACTACACAAAGGAGTATTATGACCAAAATATCCCTCGTCTCCATACACCTCACATGCTTCTATGCGTCTCATGAGTGATTTTTTTATCATTAGTAAATCTTTATGTAGTTCAAGGTGTACACAAAAGTATATAAATAACATTTTTCGATCATAAATGAGAATGAGAGATACCAGTTTGAAATTATTTGAAAAGGAAGGCAGGCTTTACTTGACCATACTTGGCCATACATAGTGTGTGAAAGTAGAGAGAGTCAATTTCAATATTCGCACTGTAATCAAATTCCAATTCCAAGTCCAAGTCCAAGCATAACCCAATTCCCTTGGTTTGGAAAGTGCATTCAACCTTCATACATGGTGATTCTTTTTTGTTGGAAGTTTATTAATGATGCTTCTATGCATATATGTGGTAGCATTTTGCCAGAGGTGGATTGGGTGAAGAGTGAAATGATAAAGTGTTAGGGATCAATTATAGATCTAACATATATAAATGTATATAATTTATCTTTGTAGGTAATGGCATGGGAATATGATGCTTAAATGCTCACTTTCCTGTCCATGCATGTAGGGTTCAATCAATCCTTTAAATCCCACTTTTATCACTTTATTTTGTCAGCGCACACATCTTGAGAGTGCCAGGGAAGTCCCTTTGATAAGTTTTGTTAGATTTGGAATCCAGAATTCTTTTGAGGATTCGTTGTGGAGGCTCCGCACTGTCTGGATTTAACAAAATAAAACTACGTATCTATCAACTATTATAGTTTTTGGCATGGTAATAAGCGTTTGATATCAGATTTAACTGGTATTAGAGTAAGATTGCGGGATCGACCACCACATAAGCAATTCTTGGGAGAAAGGGGGGGGGGGGTGGAGATTGTTGGGTCCTTGGAACCCTCAAAGTTAGAATTCTTTTGAGAGCTCGTCGTGAAGATTTTGCATTGTCAAAATTTAAGAAAATAAAGCCACATCTTTATTAACAATTATAATATTTGACACGAAGGTAAATGTTTGATCTTGAGTTACAGGGTTCAATCCTGTGAAGCATAGAAACGGTTTGGAGGCGCCATTTTGGCATTTTTGAACTGTTTCCCGTTTCGAAAACAGAAAAAACGGTCGAAACGTTTTTCAAGTCATTTGTGTAATTTTTATAAAGTTTAGGCCCGTTTCGAAATTTGAAAAACATGACCGAAAATGAGTTTCCGGCCGCCCAGCAAGGTTGCACGCACGCAGCAGCTTTTTGAAAAACATGACCGAAAACTACTCTCTTTTTGTCCTGCGTTTCCATTTCTTACTTTTTTTAAAAAATGTCGTTTTTGCGTTTTCGTTTCTTATCGGAAACGTCTCTCATTTCTGTTTCCGTAGGTTTAATCAATCTTTTAAATGCCACTAAAACTCACTCTCAAAAAGTAATTGTCAAGGAAGAGGTGCCCAAAAATTATAAACTCCACATTAAGAGACTAAATTTTTTATGTGAGACAAATCTCAGACTTTACAATGGACCATAACATACCACCATACTTCGTAGTCTAACACTCACGACAGCTAGTTGTGCACTAGCCATGGCTAGTCCCAAACAAACACTGTAATGCTGACATCACTTCTGTCGCTACGTGATTGCAACTGCAAGACATAGGGGCTTTGATACTACTGTTACATTCTTTAGATAGAACTCACCTTTAAAATCTAGCTATCAAATGGAGGGTGCACAAAAAGTTATAAATCTCACACCAACACATCTTGAAAGTGCCACGAAAGCCCTTTGACAAGTTTTTAATTTTACTATTTTAAAATAAAAAATAACATGTTTACTTATTTTTATTTTAAAAAATGCTCAAAATTTTTAAAACAAGAAAAATGTTTTTGTATAATTTTTATTGTGTCTTCATTTTCTTCCCTCACCGTCAAAGTTTTCATTTTCTTGGCATGCATCTCTTTCTGGCTTTCAATAAACACAACTTGTAATTTTTTTTTTCTTCATAACTAAGAATTCATTAAAAAAAAAAAAAAACTCAAAATGTCTACCGGTTTACCTAGAGCATACCCCGAACATCACAAAGAAAAAACTGAATACAAAGCGAAACATCTGAATTTAAAGTACTATTTAATACCTTCCTCTCAACATAATGAATATATAAAACATGCCAAAGGAAGTCTTCAATAAAGCCACACTTTTGTAAAACTCATGCAACAGAGATTCTTCAACTAGTTAACATCTAATTGAAGCCATTGCTTGATGAATAAATCCTTTGATGAACATTATTATTATTATTATTATTATTATTATTATTATTATTATTATTATTATTATTATTACAGAGGGGGAAATCAGTGATACACAGCTTTATTTTTGAAATATTACATATGGGTATAGAATCAATAAAATCAGCATTAATCTAAACAAATGGTTTTTCTGAAACTGAGATCTATGAATACCAATGAACAGGTTTAGATTGAAACACTGTTGGGAATACCTTTGCCTGTGATTCCACCTTCACTGGTAGGGAAGAGCAGTGTGTACGGCACCTTGACAGGCCCAACCCTGTTCTTCAATTTCTCATCATTGTTCATGTCAATGATGTTTTCCTCAATTTCACCCAACTTCTTTCCAAACCTCTGGAAGGCCTCCAATGGCTCTATATCAGTTGTCCACTCAGCAGTGTCCCTCTGGCCAAGATAAACCTCATCGGTGGAATGTGCTGACAAAACCTCTATCAAGGAAATGCCGAGAAGAGTTTGCAGCTGGGCTGTTATTGTTTTCAGGAAAGCCTTTTCGGGGTACAATTTAAGTTCCTCGTACTCGGGGCTGCCTAGCTCAGGAATGAACCTGCGGCTGATGGTGGGGCGGTTTGGGAGGTAGCCTGCATAAGGGTACTGCCCGAAATTGACTGCAGCATGAAGAGCAGATGCCACCCATATGATGGTGGTGCAGCTGTCGATTAGCTCTTTTCGTGTCTGCATTTTAGGCCACCAGGGCTCGTCTTTCTTGTCGCCATGGCCGACCTCTCTCAGCTCGTTCCACCAGGATTGAAGCTCAGAGTCATCCTGAACCATGTTGTCATTCTTGTAGTAGAAGTTGCAGTATTCGTCAACCCATGTGTCAATTGCTGACCAGATTTTCAGTCCATCCACTGCGTAAGGGTAGTCTTGTATGACTAGCCGGAGGCCATGTTGAGCATTAGCATCCTTCACTGCCATTCCTCTGGATGACAAGGCAAAAGGTGTATATATATGGTGTTATTCTTCGGAGTGCTTTTGTGTCAAGGATTGATTAAGCTATAAGTTTCTTGATGCTGGGGAAATAATGATTTTTACCTCTTGAGGAGATCAGCAGGAAGAGCTTGATCAGGAAGAGCCCAGTTCTTGTAGATTACGGCTGACATTTCCATAGCGTACTTGGCTGGAAAAACTGTTCTCTCAAGAATTCCACCGGCATTGATGAGGGTTTGCCTGGCAAGAGCATTGATATTCATCGTATCGCGGAAATGGGGATGCAAAAGCTTGTGTATTGGGTGAAGCACACTGAGCTGCCTATTGGTTGCAATCACAAATGGCTCGATCACTGCATGAGTATGCAACCTGGAACCAAAACAGGAGGCATCCAGATAAGTAGCTAGACTTAAGTCAGAGATCATATTGCAAATTCTACATTACTAACAAGCTGGATTAACAAGTTTAAGGAATCCTACCAGTGGCTGATAAGCTGATGGAAGCCAGAGTCGTTTACCGCAGCATACGCTTTAGCCAACTGCCAAATTGAGCCTTCAATTCCATGTTCAGCCGGGGTGTACACTTTGTTTATGGCACCGAACCGGTCTCCCTCTGGATGTGGCAAGCTTAATTCTATGGCCAGAGGTTTCAAGGTCCCATCCTTTTGCAGAAAAAGGAGAGTCCTCGTGGCATAAGTCTTGGTGGATGTCGAGTTAATCCGCCTCAGATATGGCATGAAAGCATCATGGTGATCTAATATGAAAAGCCTGCTGCTTTCAATTGCCTGTGCAGAAAACACGTACTTGTCAATTACATTTGCTCTCATTGAGCTGAATGCAAGAGATGTTAATTGACATAGATATAAATTATATGTCACCTCTTCTACTGTCAAGCCATCTAGGTTATTTTTTATATGGTCTCTAGTTATTGAACTACTTTGATTCCCATAGGCTTCAGGATCCAGGCTGCTTGCTGGAGGGAACTCCTGCATGCAAGTGAAACAATTCATTTAGCAGTACTGCAAATGAAAGATCAAATCAAACCATAATGCATGAAGGAAGCTCCATCATTTTACTTTTAGGCAACGGATTACAAGAGGGTTGAGTCCAGCCAGCATTTCTCTTGCAAATTCTTCATCTGTCCTCCATGCACTCTTGTCCTCTGCTCCAAAACCATGACAATGGAGTTCCAATTAGATAGAAAATCAAAATGGGTGATCAAGAAAAAGCATCAAACTGATGGTATATCATAAACTCCTAGAAATTTTTAGTTCATTTTGGTTCTCCTGTTAATGATACATATAATATCCGTGAAATAACCTCTGGTTGGCATTTTTGCGAATACCTTTAATCACTTGCGGCATTGGGAAACTGAAGTACCCCTCACCATCGGTGCGAAGAAGTTGTTTGAGCAATTCAGAGGGAATGTTCTTCCTGATACTGTCGAGCAAAGGGCCCTCGGGCAGCTTGATTCCTCCTTCGTAAATCTTGAGCGTATCTTGGATAGAATCGAACTCATTTGGGGTGATGTCGCAGAGAGCTTCAAACTCAGGAACAAGAAACTGAGCTAAGGATTTCAGGGCATAAGCCAAGAAATCGGACATCTTCAAATGCCCAAAACGCTCATCTCTCGGCACATATATGTTCAAGCTCATCAGCAGCGGCAGCCTGCTCTCCGATTCTGGATCTGCCATAAGTTAACAATGCACATCAAAATTAAGGTTTTACTTCGAAAGTGACGGAGGTAAGGTTATGATGTCGCCGTCAGTGCTTGTTTAAAGAAAGGTAAATTGGCAACCTGACTTGGTCAACGGCCGGCCGGTTCTTCCTCGACGGGGATAAGGGAACTCGTCAGAACCTCCAAGAACAGGGCGGGCGTAATCGGAGCCCTTATCGGGATCGCCTAAATCATTGTAGTAAGCATAGTCGTAAACCCTATCCCATTCCTTGAGCTCTCCGCTTCCATCTCCTTTCAAGCTCACGAGCTCTTCTTCTCTATAAGGAATCAATGGCGCCGGCGTTTCAAGCGGAAGATACGTCTGTACATTAACCATCATCATCACATTAGCTGCTTGCTTCCTTCAGCACCAACACGATCAAAATCAGAGAATTAGAGTTAACCACTCACCTGATTGGCGAAGAAAACGCGATCCGTTTTGTAGCGGTGAGCGGGATAAACCCAGGAGTTGCAGACGAAGTGAAGGCGGCCATGGCCGGGAACATCTTGGAGAGTGAGAGTCTTGAGGTAGAACTCAGTGTGGTGAAGATTGCGGATGAGGAAAGCCCCTGGAAGCCCAACTTCATCTTCCCAATCGAAGGCGACATCGAAAGCTGAATCTCCATGGCCTGGCAAGGTTATCGTGGTGATCCAGTCTTCCAAGTAAGCTGCCTTCCCAAGCTTCCCTCTCAACCCTTTCCCTGTGCAGCAACCAAATCAAAGCCCATTCATTCCCAAATGATCTAAATTAATGCAGGACATAGAAGCTGAAATCTTTTTACGCTCAACCAATGGATTTCAATCCTCACACAAACATAAAACACAAATTGCTTCTACGATCAGTCCAGAAAGAGAATTGCTTCCGTCTTTAACATCATCCTCAGTGGGACAAAATTAGGATTTAATTGAATTTGGTTTAGCAGTTAGTTGTCTTAGCAAGAATAGCAAAATTAGGATTTAACTAATAAAGCAATGAAGTTGATGAGATGAATAGTACGTAAATAATATATAGCGTACCTGCAGCAGGAGGGTCGCCATTGACGGCACTGATGAGTTGCAGAGAGACCTTCTGGCCAAGCAGCTCATGAACATTATCCAGAATGGAGTCACTGAAGAAATCCAGCTCACTCTTCCTCGTTAGCACCACTCTTGCCTTTATCTTCCTCTCTTCTCCATTCCCGTTCCCATTCTCATCATCATGCTTTCCTGTCACAGCCTCCACAACCTTGTGCAGCAGCATCTTCTTCTTCTTCTTCTTCTTCTTCTTCTTCTTCTTCTGCAGAAAACCCTAGCTAGATCAAAGTTTAACAATCAAGCAAATAATCTAAGAACCCAGGAAAGGAGCTGATGAACTAATTAAGAAGAATAAAACTAGCTTGCTACGTATGAGAATGATAGACCATATCTATATATATATATTGGCATGGCCGCCAATGCAAAGAAACTTTCAAGACGTGTGTTCCCCCTTAATTTGTCAAAATATGATAACAATCCATCGCATCCTTTACCAAACACATTTTCGTTCCACGAAAGACAATTAAATACGTGCCATGCATTGGTGGGGCCCAATTCAAATGTTATCAAGTTATTTAACATTGTTAGTTTGGTTTAAGATAAGCAGAGTTGTATCAAACATTGGGTACGGACTTGAAGTTATTTTACTAATATATTATTACGTCCAATGTTGTTTATCAAACGTGACTTGAAGTTATTTTTTCTAAATAATCTTTAATCATGATTAGTATGTTTTTCCCCCATAAGAGAGCATACATGGAAATGCGTCCCAAATTGAATGTCTCTGCATTTTTGTCAGCACTTATGATATATATATATATATAATATATAATAATAATATATAAGGTGTCATCTCAAATTGAATTGTTCCACCGCGTCCGTCAAATTTGATGGTCCCAAGGGAAAGAGTATGGAACTGTCACCAACTTTGATGGTCTAAGGGAAAAATGTATGGAACAGTCACCAATTGCTAGCAAGCGTAATATATCGATATTAATTTAATTATATTATGAATATTTTTTAAATTATTTTTTTTGAATTGAATTAGACCCACCAAGTTAGCTCGATCTCTCGAAACTCAATAGATCTAAGATCGAGATCGTCAGAGCAAAGCCACACCTCGCTGAAACCTGAACTCAAACCACAGAAGTAAGGTAGCTCCTAACGATACTTTCAACTCACTGGTCAAATCATTCAGCTCGCATAAAGACTGTGGAACAATTGAAGGCAAGAATTCACCAACTTTATTTAAGACAAATTAGATTCCTATTAATGCAAAATTTACTCCAAATTTTATTGGATTAATAAGAATATCTTGTCTCCATGATATTATCTTATTATTTTAAATTTTATATAAATTGTGAACACCTCATATTATAAATATAGGTCAAAAACTATTGTAGAGGGATGGACAATAATGATATGTTGTTACTCTATCAAAATAAGTAGAGAATAGTCGTAAAGTATGCATCATTCTGATTAAACCACGTAAAAAAAAATTTGTGTGTGACTTATTATTTGTTTTTTATTTGTTCCTTCTCTTTGTATTTGTACTCATTTTTCTCATTACAGGCCTATGAATCACTGTCGACTAACTCCAAACGTTGATAAGTGAGTTACGAGTTCGATTCTTAATTTGCGTAAGAGTCAAAAGTTTAATATGTGATTTATCTTTTCTGACTATAATCAAATATACGAACACCAAAAATTACGCACAAAAAATCATCCCAATCATTAACTGTTTTAATGCCTTGACATTATGTCCAACCTTACATTTAATGTATTTGAATAATTAACATAGGTGGGTGTTAATGCCTTACAAGAAATTATGTTGGGGTTGGCAATGGTAACGCCTAAGCATGATTCTGGTTGCCTTGAGAGTAATAGTTAACTAACAATAATATTGTTTTTTTTAGATAAAGTACATTTATTACATTTTATTAACATCTAAAAGTTCTGTTAACTTATGAATTATTTAATTAATTAAATTAATATAATTATTTAAATATTAAAATAAGATATAATAAATAAATAGTATTTAAAAATAAGATTCATTTATAAATAAATATAACTATTACCTTTGGAATAAGAGTTAGCGTGTTACGTTTGAACAAGGGAACTAATCTTATGGTTAGCGATTGGTCTAATCCACGGCAGGGAGTTAGTTCCAGTACTCAAGCCTGTGATGAATGAATGATGAGGTGGCAGTGGCCAATAAGGGGAGAGAGTTGGCAAGCACTAGCAGTACAAATAAGCGTGTAATTAAAATAATAAAATATTCAAATAATTACATAAAAAAAACATGAAAATATAGGAAAAAAATACGAGTTTGGACAATTAAATTATTAGATAATATAAAGTTTTTAAAATAACTTACAGAGATATTTTATATTATTTATCCATTAATAAATAAACATCATTGTATCATTTGTATAATGAGCTTATTTTAAAAATTGGTATTATAGAACTTGGGTGGATGAAGAATTTTTTTTTCCTTAAAAAAGGTTACGAAAGACGTAATATTTTATTTCGTGAAACGTGTAAAACATATTTAATAAAATTTAGTGTCTATGTTAAGTATTAAAATATTTGTCGAAATTACTCAATTTGCTCTAATCATTCTTTTTCTTATAAAATTTAAATGATTTGACAATAATCATCATAATAAAATAAATAAATTTATTTTTATATTCCAACGACAATACATATAAAATATGATTCTCTAAATAATTGAGAGAGAGATTTAGTCAATTCATGTAGACATGGCCAAAATTGAACCGAACCGGCGGTTCGAACCGGAACCGGACCGGCCGGAACCAGACCCAGAACCGACCGAACCAGAACCGGAATCGGACCGAACCGGCGAAATTCGGTCCGATTCCGGTTCGAGGTTCCGCGGAACCGGAACCGAGAAGCGGAACCGCCGGTTCCGCGGAACCGGAACCGAGAAGCGGAACCGCCGGTTCCGCGGAACCGGAACAGACGGTTCCGCGGACCGTTGGCTGCTGCCAACAGGCAGCAGCCCAATTACTTGTATTACATACAAGTAATACAGCCTAATTCTATTTTTTATTTTTCACATTTGTAAAAATTAATTACTTGTATTACATACTTGTTTAGTTGTTTTAATTATTTTTAATGAAATTATTACTTATATTTCTTCAATTTTTAGTAGTGTTTTTTATTAAAAATATGGTTAAGAATATCTATATTTACAATTACATTTAACAATTAAAAATCGAAACCAAACCGAACCGAACAACAGAACAAGGACCAAAATTGAATACAACAATATTTAAAAAAAATTAAAAAAAATCGGTTTGAACCAGAACCGAAATCATTGACCGAACCGGCTCAAACCGTTGACCGAACCGGCACGAACCGAAACCGGAACCAAACCGCCCTTGGGCGGTTCGGTTCAGGTTCAAAGATTTCTTGAACCGGAACCGGCGGTTCATGAACCGTGGCCATGTCTAAATTCATGACGGTAACATATGATAAGTCTATGCTAACTAATTTTCAATTAAATTTTTGTCTTATAATGGAAGAAGAATGCCAAAGTTTAGATAAACGATTTTGACAATTGACATTGAGATTGATCAACTAAATTATCCCTCCTCATTCAAATATGGCTTTCTTGTAGTTAACCTTTCTTCCTCCAGTACGTGATCTAATCACTTGCTTCCTTTTTCGTGTCGATAAATTACACTATTAGTCTTTAAATTTTTTATTTTATAAATAATTATTTGTGCCGCGTTAGTTTTTTCATCACTATAGTTACTAAAATTTAGTTTCTTTTCTTGATTGTTTCGTCAACAAAACATAACATAGTATATATTAATTAATGTAAACTTAAAAATCACTTAATTATGAGATTTATGTTCATTTTAACATTAAATAATTATTAAATTTATATTAAAGAAAGAGATTATAGGATAGTACAATTTCTAAATAAAAGAAACAATTATTGATGGATCTTCTCAATGGAGTAGATAATTCACAACCAATCAAAAAATAAAGTTATTCATAATTTATTGTATAGGATAAGAAGCAAGTTTGCTTGTATCCCCAGCAATTGCATTCTTAATCTTATTGTTACGATCGAATTGTCTTTCCTGACATTTTAAGTCTTTGGATATTTACATGTCATAAGATTTTGTTTTATATTTCTTGTATTATTCTTTATAAACTTGAGTTAACTATGACTTAAATTTCAAATAATCATCTTAAACACGACTCGTGTTAACTTTTCTCAATTATTATAAATATCGTGTAATTTAACCTACAATACAAAACACTTAACATTTAACTAAAAAATCTGATGGGTCCTCCAAATCTCAACAAAATAAATATAGGGTGTTACTTAGTGGAGAAAGGGATGATGTGTTTTAGATAAGTAGGTAAAGAAGTCCAATTTGCTCATACAAAAAGAGCAATCCTAGTTAGATGGATGGGCTTAAAATTCTACATCGACTGGTTGTTGGTGAAACCCATTAATTATTCCTCAATTAACTTGTGCCATACATATATCTTTGATTGAATATAGTGCTTGAGCATTCATGGCTGGCCTTTGGTGACAAGTTCTTGTTCTTCTAGGTGAGTTTGATTCATTCATTCTTTGCTAGTTTGGTAATGGATTTTGGATACTATTTTAATATTTTCTATTAAAATAATATTATTATTCAAAAATAAATAAGTATCTGAGAAGACTTTAGCATTTTTCTGGTTTTTAAATTTATGCGAGATGTTAAAATTTAATTGAGTTAAATATTAAATATTAGAAAATATTTTACGCTATACATTTAAGATTTAAGATAATTGTAAAAAAAATATTCTTAATGTTTGAAAAAAAAATATTCATAAGATTTAAGATTTAATGTTATATTTTAATTTTTTTATATAATTAATTAACCATAATTAAATTTTATAAAATAATTAAAATATTCCTATATTTGAACTCATTTTCTTTTTCTCTCTCTTTCCTCTAATTAAAGTAGGCGCATCTAGTCACAGTGGCGGCAGCAAAGGCTATTCACTGCCACAACAATAATCGAGACATAGTAAAAAGACAACGATAGGCATATATTTTTTTTTATTTTCTTAATTTTTTTTTCCACTTTTTTTTTTATTCCCTTCTTCAAACTTAGATATGGGTTCTTCGTTCATCTCAAACCGATTTAGATTTATTACTAATGTGAGTATGAAACCCATTACATTCATCGTTAGCGTCGACGCAAACGTGGGTTTCAAGATGAGTTATTTTTTATTTACTTTTTTTAACATAAAGAGATAAGAAAAAAAATAAAACATAAATTGATTATTTTATTTTTTTTATTTAACAGCAAGGGTGTGTGTTGCTATTTCTTAACAATAAGAAAGTTGTTTTACAATTTCACCAAACATAAGGAGTGTTCTTTGAAATTTACCCTAAATATTAAATGTTAACCAATAAAATACTAACACTTGAATTTGCCAATTTCCCCAAACTTTATCCTTTAAAAAAATCAAAAGTTAAACTTTACTTAAATATCACAAACAACCACTCAAGGGACAATCAAAACTTAATACCGACAATCTCTCTTTTTCTTTTCTTTTTTAGTTTATTTGCAGCTGGGCCGCCACTATTGGGCCAATGTCAGTAGAGCCCAAATCCATTCAAATCATCATAGTTTTGGGCTGAACTTCACCCACACATCACAAGTGCGTGCAATATCATCTTCTGATCTTTTTATATATGCAAATATATTTTAATCTCAATTACATGAATCGTATATTATTTTTAATTTTTAATATTTAATATTTTCTTAATGATACTTATCAAAAAAGACAAATCAAAATATTCAATAATAATGAAATATAATGTTATGAAATTAATGTTATACCATATTAATGTATACGATTAAATGTTTCAAATTCGAGTATTTTACGTCTTTTTATATAGAATTTGAGTGGGTGGGGGCTATATTTTAACAAAATTAAAAAAAAAATGAAATTAAACAAATTCAAGTGATTGGAATAAGAAATTAGAGTCTAAGGCAACGTCACTAATGGGGTTAAAATTTTGGATTAGATGATGATAAATATGCAACCCATCAAACACATGCCCAAGAATGGGGAGACCATAAATTTGGATTAATTTGATTGTTGGTCAAAACCTTGAATCAATAATTTAATGATGCTCTTAAGATCTTAACTTACATCACTTTGTTTAGGGAAAAAAAAAAAACAAAGAATAGTTTGAGGAATCAAACAATATAGAGAATGTATGAGAATTTGCATTTACAGATGTTAGGATTTATGATTCAAAATGTATTTTCATATAATTGTTATGTGTTAGCATTTTGTCATATATATTTGGGTTTCACCTTACTTACTTTTAATTGAAGTTTAAATGTGTATATCTAATCTGTTGGTAACATTTGTGGTGATTAAATATTGTGGGTTGAGTATTATTCTGGAGCCCAACCCAATCTCGCGCATGTGACTCATGCCGATTGCTTTGGCCCAGTCCAGATATTTGCTACTATATAAGGGCACATTCTGCCCTAAATCCTTAGATCTACTATTTCTCTCATTCTCTACTTCTGAAACTCTATGTTCGGCCCATGAAGTGAGACACCCACTCTTGTGAATTATTCTCTTGTTTGATCGGTTTTGATTTGTGGTAAGATCATTCGGTAAGGTTGTATTGTTTTTAATCTCTATTGTTGAATCGTTTGAGGCGTGAGAAATTGGAAAAACTGATAGAACAGATACTCGACTTGATCTTTAGATTGGTCGGTAAGATTGTATGTTTGTTCTTTTTTTTGTATTCTGTTTTCAATTCTTTATTTGCAATACAGTTTATTCTTGTTGTGATCTTGTAATACGATTGTAATCTTAAAATATTTAGTGGATTAACTAGAGGCGGAACCTCTGTTGTGAGTATGATCTTTTGATCAGAACACGTAAAGTCTTGTGTTCTTTACTTTTCTCGATTTATGCTCGATCTTATGGTTTGGTCGAAATTCAAGTTGCGTGAAAGACCTATAATAGAGAATGTGTTGAGGGTGGTGTCTAAAATAAATTGTATTTATCGTTGTTTAAAAATAATGATTAGTGTTATTTATTTCGTAATTATTGTTTTAAGAGTAATGATCAAAAAGTATTAAATTTACTTATTTTTTAAGACAACGTTTGTGACGCTCCATCCCCACTATCGGGTATCACCGTAACCCAGGGTTACATCAGTAAGTCCCACTCTGGAGGGCGGCTATGCCCTAACAACAAGGGGGATAAAGATAAAGTGGGCGTCTTGGGTAGTGTCCAGGCTTCGCCGCCTTCGGACATCGAGGACTCGAGGTCTAAGACTCATTTGCAGCGGAAGGACACTCAAGTCTCGAATTTGACCTGAGCCTTATGAGCAGATTAATAAATTACAATTAGAGTATAACACAACTTACTAAGTACTCATTAATAATAGCAAGTCCAACAAGGAAATACAACAGAGTTTAACACAACCACAAAATAATTACATGTCAGACACAAGTTACTAGGCCGCATTCCCCATCATGGGTTGTCACTCTCACCATTCAGCTGGTCTTCGGCATACACCGTTTTCCCCTTGCCTGACCCCGAACTATCTGTGTGGTTAGTGGGAATGAAGGGGTGAGTCCTAGGACTCAGTAAAGGTAATATGCAATGCAGTAAATTATTAAGCACGACATCATAGATAAATATGAAGTGCAACATGCATGCAAACCCGTCCACCGCACCTATCTCAAGCTTTAGGTGGCCCCTACTGGTTTCGTCCAAGACCCTATCTCAAGACTCTCACGTTCAGAAATCCACAGCCTCATGTCTAGGCACTCCCTCAACATCTTATACAAGTCATGACAAAATTAATTTACATACAAAGCATATTAAACCCTTACCTCGAGATACGTGCCGTCTGATAGTTTATATCGTTGACGCACTCAATTCCCTTAACAAAAATATTTTCAAAACAAGGTCAACCCGTAATTAAATTTAACTACCGAATCCACTAAGTTATTAATTAACTAATTTAGATATTACTCCTTACTAATTAATTTAGTCAACTAACTAATAATTAAATTAACTAATTAGAATAAATTTTAAGTTAATCAAGCTAATACACCACCTTAATTCATCAATTAACTAATGATAGAATGACTTTAAAATTTAACATACCTTACTGTTTCTGCTTCTCCTTAAATTGACGCTCATTCCTTCTGCTTTCAATTTGCACTCCCATACTCTCTATTTATACCATCCCTCACTAAGCACTTTCTTAATTTACATAATTTTATAGCATAATTGAGTAGTCTACTCCTAAGACAATATCATTTATATTCTTCCCAAGTTCCCAGAGCAATTGCACCAAAATGTGGAGAGAAATTGGGCTGTGGCGGACAAAAATTGGAAGGTAAAGCAGAAAGTAGCCTAGGGCTGCCACCTGGCGCGGCCAGAAAGGCCACGCGGCCGCGCACCTGCACGCTAGGTGCCTTATGGCGCCTGGGCTGGGAATAAAAATTCCCAACCCTTCCTTTGCAACTGTGAGGGTTCGATCCCCCGCCTCTCACGTGCACACGCGCATAGCAACCACTTGGTCTAGCCACCACCTTGGTTTATATTACACCATTTCATATTTAAGCTGCTTCAGTTTCCATTATTTCCATAATTACCTCCAAGTAAAAACAATTAATTACCTAAGTTTTCCTTTTTTTTTTCATTTCCTCAAAACATCATAAATAAATATTTCCTCTAAAATTTTCAAATATTCAATAATAGCTTCAATCAACCATTATTTATTTTTCAAAATTTCGGGATTCACTGCCACAACAATAATAGACATAGTAAAAATATAACAATAGGCATGTATTCTTTTTTTATCTCCTTAATTTTGTTTTCTTTCTCTTTCTTTTTTATTCTCTTCTTCAAACCTAGATATGGGTTCGCCATTCATCTCAAATCCAAATCCGGGTCTAAAATAAAATGTTTTCCTCTTGCTCTAATTTTTTTCTTATTTTTTTCTCATTTTATTTGAATTAGATCTTACTTCAAGGTGAAGTATTTCACTCACACTCTCTTAAGATCTTTTTAATTTATTCATATATTTCTTCATTTCTCTCTTCATATCTATTTTCTTTGAACTCAAATTTAAGTTCAAGATGAAGTCTAACAATTAACTTAGATTTAGATTCATTACTAATGTGAGTATGAAATTCATTAGATTCATCGTTAGCGTCGACTCAAAAGTGTGTTTCAATGTGAGTTATTTTTTATTTAATTTTTTATTATAAAGAGATAAGAAAAAAATAAAACATAAATTGATTCTTTTATTTTTTTTATTTAACAGCAAGGGTGTGTATTGCTATATCTTAACAATAAGAAAGTTTTTTTTACAATTTCACCAAACATAAGGAGTGTTCTTTGAAATTTACCCTAAATATTAAATGTTAACCAATAAAATACTAACACTTGAATTTGCCAATTTGCCAATTTACCAATTTCCTCAAACTTTATCCTTTAAAAAAATCAAAAGTTAAACTTTGCTTAAGTATCACAAACAACCACTCAAGGGACAATCAAAACTCAATACCGACAATCTCTCTTTTTCTTTTCTTTTTTAGTTTATTTGCAGCTGGGCCGCCACTATTGGGCCAATGTCAATAGAGCCCAAATCCATTCAAATCATCATTGTTTTGGGCTGAACTTCACCCACACATCACAAGTGCGTGCAATATCATCTTCTGATCTTTTTATATATGCAAATATATTTTAATCTCAATTACATGAATCATATATTATTTTTAATATTTAATATTTTCTTAATGATACTTATCAAAAAAGAAAAATCAAAATATTCAATAATAATGAAATATAATGATATGAAATTAATGTTATGCCATATTAATTAAATGAAATTAATGTTATACTAAACAAATTCAAGTGATTGGAATAAGAAATTAGAGTCTAAGGCAACGTCACTAATGGTGTTAAAATTTTGGATTAGATGATGATAAATATGCAACCCATCAAACACATACCCAGAAAGGGGAGACCATAAATTTGGATTAATTTGATTGTTGGTCAAAACCTTGAATCAATAATTTAATGATGCTCTTAAGATCATACCGTACATCACTTTGTTTAAGGTAAAAAAAAAAAAAACATAGAATAGTTTGAGGAGTCAAACAATATAGAGAATGTATGAGAATTTGCATTTATAGATGTTAGGATTTATGATTCAAAATGTATTTTCATATAATTGTTATGTGTTAGCATTTTGTTATATATATTTGGGTTTTACTTTACTTACTTTTAATTGAAGTTTAAATGTGTATATCTAATCTGTTGGTGACATTTGTGTTGATTAAATATTGTGGGCTGAGTATTATTCTAGAGTTCAGTCCAATCTCGCGCATGTGGTCCGTGCCCATTGCTTTGGCCCAATCCGGATATTTGCTGCTATATAAGGGTGCATTCTGCCCTAAATCTTCAGATCTGTTATTTTTCTCATTCTCTATTTCTGAAACTCTATGTTTGGCGCATGAAGTGAAACACCCACTCTGGTGAATTCTTCTCTTGTTTGATCTGTTTTGATTTGTGTTAAGATCGTTCGGTAAGATTGTATTGTTTTTAATCTCTATTGTTGAATTGCCTGAGGCATAAGAGATTATAAAAACTGATAGAAAAGATACTCAACTTGATCTTTAGATTGGGCGGACAGATTGTACGCTTGTTCTTTTTTTGTATTATGTTTTCAATTCTTTTGTTGAATTCTTGTTATGATCTTGTAATCTGATTGTAATCTTGAGATATTTAGTGGATTGACTAGAAGTGGAGCCTCTGTCATGAGTTTAATCTTTTGATCTGAACACATAAAGCCTTGTGTTTTTGTGTTCTTTACTTTTCTCGATTTATACTTGATTTTGTGGTTTGGCCGAGATTCAGGTTGTGTGAAAAACCTACAATAGAGAATGTGTTGAGGGTGGTGTCTAAAATAAATTGTATTTATCGTTGTTTAAAAATAATGATTAGTGTTATTTATTTCATAATTATTGTTTTAAGAGTAATGATTAAAAAGTATTAAATTTACTTATTTTTTAAGATAGCGTTTGTTAAAATGAATAACATAAGATTGTATCAAAATAAAGTTAGAATACTTTTTGAACTAAGATATGGAATAGTCAATATGAAGTTAAGAAGCATTTTAACATTTTTATCAAACTATTTGTTAAATTTTTTGGAATGCACTGAAAAACATTTGTATTATTTTTTTTTATCTGTAAAGTTTAAGATATGTTTATCTTGAGGTATGAAGATATAAGCATATCTAAAAAATTACAGATAAGAAGTTATGTGACTTCTTTTTTAAATGTCGTTAGATAAGTTTAACAAATACATTAAAAAAGACAAAAATTTAGAATATTTTTCATATCTTATTTTTTTCAATCTATATTTTGATTAACAAACACTACCTAAATAGAACATGTTTAAGTCTAAAAATAATATATAATAAATATGATTATCTAAAGAACTAAATTTATTAATATTTTCTAACCATTGCTTTCAAGGCAACTAGGGGTGAGCATGGTACGGTTTGGGCGGTTCAGAAGGCATATAATTCACCAAACCGCACATGCAGTTTGGCATTAAACCAGACCACATGATCTGGTTTGGTGCCAAAAATCGCACCAGACAACACCACAAAATGCGGTGTGGTCTGGTGCGGTTTCCACGGTTTGGTGTTTCTTCTGTTACTTCATCTACTACCTTGTGAATTTTTAAATAAAAATTTAAAACTATACCTACAAATGAAAACAAATTTTAGACATACACAATCCAGCAATGATTATCTAAGAAGATTGCAATTTAGCCCCAATTGGCCATCACTGGAACCTTGATTGATACACAAGAATGTTTAATAATGCTTTTTGTTTCTAGTTTCTTGTTCTTGTTTTCATTTTTATAAAATAAAATCAAAAAAATATTGTTTGAAAACTGTTCTTCTTTTATGGGAAAGTGAAAATAAAAATCAAAATCAAAATCAAAAAATTGAATACAGAGAATTGGAGTGGAGGAGATGCAAACATTAAAAATAAGATGTGAACATTAAAAACATTAAAAATAAAAAAGCATCATTGTTTTCTTGTTCTAATTTCTTGGGTTTGATTTTCTCACGGACTAACAGTAAATAAGATGTGAAGTTGTGAACAAAGGACAAAGGAACAAAGAATTAGGAAACAAAAACAAACATTAAAAATACTTCAATCTTGTAGAAGTTCCTAACCTGTTTGTTCTCAAATATTAAAAATACTTCAGTGAGTTCAGTCTTGCAGAAGTTGTAGTCTTCAGGCAGAGGCGAGTGCTTGGAGAAGAACAAAGAACTGGAGAAGTTCCAGTCTTGCAAAGGAGTTGCGGCGGGGCTGGGAAGAGGTGGAGGGAAAAAATAATCAAGGTTAGGGTTAGTGTTCCACCCTTTTAGGTTTTTATATATTTTTAATTTTTTTAATTTTTTATTAACACATTACTTGGTCAGTTCGATTTTAACTTAACCGAAAAATCCGCAAACCGCATGGTTTGGAGATTTTTCAAACCAGACCAAACCGCTCTCTTCAAAAAATCGCGCAGTGCGGTGCGATTTAGTGCGAGCGATTTTCACGGTTTACCGGTTTTTTTGCCCACCTGTAAAGGCAACTATTAACAAAAGGGAAATGTTACACCTGAGAACAAGTTTAAGAAACAAATTTATAAGTAATGCGACATATAAATTTATAATAATTTTATTAATAAAAATATGTATAAATAATATTACTTTTATGTATAATGTTGTCATAAAATGTATACTAACAAGAAGTTATATGAAAAAATAGCATGTCGAAGGGCCTCAAGTGGCCGTCATTTGGCACCCCTCAACTTTATCATGTCACGTGTCGACCTGAATGTGGTTTTATTTGTTATGGTTATAAAATCAATTTAAAATAAAAATAAAAATTTAATCACTTAACTAGGAGATCAATTTTGTTTTATGGTTTCAAATTTTAAATAATAAATAGAAATCCATATAGATTATGTTGACATTCAATTTTAGGTGACTGTGATTCGTCAGACTCACAATAAATGAGTGACTCCAAGATACAAAAAAAAAAAGAACAAAATAAAAAAGATAGAATTTTTACTTGTTTAGGCCAAAACAATGACTACTCCACAACTGTACTTTGAATATTCCGACAGAGTGACAATATGCGATTATTCTTGCTGTCTCCCTCCTTAATGATAGTTTTTACCCCTATTTATAATAAAGGGTGTTTACAATTGTATAAGATATAAAAATATAAAGATGATATAATGGGAGACAAACAGTTTTTATCATCTGCATAAAATCGGGAGTGAGATCTATATTACGAGGGATATGGCTCGCCTCATATAAAGTAAGTGGATCCTTGTCTCCGGCTATCCAGTAACTTTGTTGTCTATGCAAGCTAAAGGATCTTAGACCAGCTAGCTGAATGGTTAGGCCAACAAACTATGAGCATTGTTGGAAGCTTATTAGATATATTGTTGGGAGCTTGCTAGAAACTTTGCTGGAAGCTCGCTTGGTTCCGCGATCTAAGCTCGGATTTCAATGACATAGAGCTCGTCTTAACGAGCTCACTTGGGCCTTCTGGGCTTTAGATGGTTGGGTCGGTCAACTGGACTGGATCTAGCAAATAAGAAGTGGTGCAAAAAATACATATAACAGATTGTGAGTGTAATTAAGACAATATATTATTACAGATTTAAACAAAAATAAATTTAAAAAATGATAAAATGTGATTGGAATGACACCCCATCAAAAATAAGATATAATTATAATGATTTTTAAAATGTGAATGGAAAGAAAAAAATAATTTAAAATATAAGAGATATTTTTATTGCCAGGAATATAACAAGTAAAATTATTACTGGAATAGCTCAAGTTGGGGCAGAACTAGGTAAAGAACAAGGTCATGGGAAAGCTCATGTCATTGCGATCCAGAAGAACGAGTAGTTGTCCGAGAAAAGCTTTTGCAAGATAGTAACTAATCAGAAAACATGCAGAGATCTTTCTCATATATGTTTTTCGATACTTAAGTTAAATATTTACATGATGTTGTGAAGATGCAGGTAAAATATATGTATGAATATGTGTGTGTCTTGTCTTGGGTGTCTTGGGTTGTCCGAGAGAGTGACGACATGTTTTTTTCAAGAGCACGAGTGCCCAGAGGTGTGTGTAAAAGTCAAATGGTCAAAAGATTGCATGACATAAAGGGTTGAGGGGTATCATCAGAATAGAAGTTGTTCGGAAGAGAGCCTCCCTTTTTATTTCTCAATTCCCTGTGAAGGTGACTTGACTGTTCAAAAATATTTCCTCATTTACTACACTTTATTCAAGAGAATTTCATTTTTTTTTTTTTGTAAAATGAACTACAACAGTTACAGAGATAAAATTTATTTATATATTTTATCCAAATAAATCTTAATTACTTATTTAAAATTAAAATTTATATTTAAAAAATATAAACACAAAATAATATATTTGAAATATTTATTAAATAAATAAGCGAGGCTCATCTCTATTCATCCCTAATGGCTGATGTGAGATGAGAAAGATACTTAACCTAACCACCGAATAAAACCTTCGAATCAGGAAAATTCTACGCGTCGGGGGCGGTGGCGGGCCGAACGATCGCTCGTTCGTCGTTAGCGCAGACACAGACGTCCCCCTCTTACCTCTAGCTGTATCACTATCTGAAGCAGATTCTTCGAATTTGACGCGTTGCAATTATTGCTTCTTCTTCTGGCGTGTTCGCTCCCGAATTCGAAGAAATTTCCTTTCCCGTTCTCTGGGAAAGCTCCGTTTTCCTGATTCCCGAGGCCAGCCCTATCTCCTCTGCTATAGAATTGTGCGGCGGGTGGCTGTATTTATATGCACGCTGTTGATGATTCGCTAAAAGGTGTGCAGGGCGGAAGAACGATGGAATCCCTTGGACAACCGGTCTCTTTAGCATCTTCATCTTCTTTTTCTTCCACTCGTATTTCTGATTCTCAGGTTGATGCCGACTCGTACGTATCAGGTTAGTGTTGTTGTTTGTTCATCTGCAGTTGTGTTCTGTGGTTTGTTTTCTCGGTTAGAGTTCAGAAGTATAGTTCCAATCAAGCTTAGAAACCTTCAATTCTGCTTTTTCTTATTACTGTTCCTTGGTTGCTCAGAGGTTGCATGACAAGAAGAGAATTTAACATTCCATTCCTCATATAATTATTTTCTTTTATTTTTTTCTTTTTACCCGAGAAAATGGAAAATTTAGCTCGACGAGGTGTGTTTATCATATGAAGATCTGTACATTTTGTTTGAGGAGCTACATCGTGGTTTGGCTGTTGGGTTAAAATGCTGAAACTATCTGAGTAACTGTATCTTAATAGGAGAAATCAGGGGCAGAGGCAGGGCCATAGATTAAATAATTAGGTTGTTTTGTTGCAAAACAGTATGGAATATATGTTTCACATATTTCACTTCATGGAAATGCTAAAAGAATCAATGTTTCTTCTTGTCCCTCAAAACATGGGAAGATTCTTTTAACTCGGGTAGTTCTTTGGGGTCTATGCATAAATTTTCTAAGAAAATTAGTAGCAGATGCAAGTAGGAAGGTTAGACTGGAATTAACTTTCTCATGCTAAAGGGAAGAGGCACTATTGTTGTAACTAATAGCATTAAATTGTAAGCGAGGGTATTATGCTGTTTCTAGAGGGACCAGTGTCTAGGATGTTCGTTAAAGCATCTGACGAGGATTAGGATGGTTGTGCCCCTTACTACTTCCCCGACCATGACCTCTGCAGGCTAGGTTACTTTATAGTTGAGTATATTACATCGTTTTTCTCAAAACTTTGCACTTTATTACAAACTAATCATTGTATTTTAACTTTTGTCACCACAGACATCAAACTCAGATTTCTGTTAAAATTCAGATCCACTTTTGATTTTTTGTCAAATTCTATTGATAAAAACTAATGTGGTAATTAATATAAACCTTAAAATCACTCAATTTTAAAATTAACCTCCACTTTTGATTTTGGAGGTTATATTAATGCATACACACTGATTTTCATTAATAGAATTTGGCAAAAACTCAAAAGAGGGACTAAATTGCAACAAAAATCAAAGTTTAGTGGCTACAATAACAAATTAAAGTACAATGACCAATTCGTTGCAGGTGCAAAGTTCAGGGACTAGCAGTATAATTCACCTTTCATAATAAGACAAACCGTTTTTTATTTAATTGAGTACTTTAGTTTTTTTTTTTTTTCTCAGTAAGGTAATGTGGGAAGGTATTCACCGTTGTCTTTAACAGATTGATTTTCTCACTACTTCAGGAATTCATGAGAAGCATCTGCAGGAGTTACAAAATCTGACATTGATGACACAGCCCTTGAGGACCTTAAAATATTTTGCTTTGGCTGTTCTCCAATGTCTTCAACAACCATTTCTGGGTATCCTTAGAAAGCGCGGTTACCTTGTGGTTTTGAGCATTTTGGCAGTGGGCATTGCTATAGCGGTTACAACTATTGGAAGACCTGATGAAGAGGTATACAACAACAACAATAACATACAACATATCCAGCCATTATCCCACTATGTGGGGTTGGCTACATGAATTCTAGACTTCTATGTGGGTTACATCCCAACAGATAGTTTGTCTAGAATTCATATTTGGATCCGACTAGGTTTTACGCTGGTTGTCGGCTACCTAACGCAACCCTCCTCCTTTATCCGGGCTTGGGACCGGCAGTGGATAATATCCCCTGGCGGAGTAATGGTGAAATGAAGTTTGAACACCATCTTCACATGGAGAAATTTCATGAGATGGTGGTGAATGAAGATAATTGATATAGTTGTGTTCCATTATGAGAATACATCTCATGTTGTCATGTCCATTGAGTATATCAGTTATTGTATGGCAAGAAACATTCTTTGGAATGGCTATCAATTTCAACCACTAATTGTTGCATACTGTCTATTTTCTCTAATTAGAAGCCTGCTGCTGTCCTATATTTACTTTTTCTTCTTGCAAAATCCTGTGGATCCTTCTATGCAAATTTAATGGAGCTAGCTTTAAGTTATGGTTTTACTTTGATGATATTCCAGCATGTTAAGGAGTTCTTTCGTTATCTCCGTTTTGGACTATGGTGGTTAGCTCTTGGTGTGGCATCTTCAATTGGTTTGGGTAAGTGAAAATCAGCCTTCTTCTTTGGAGTGTTTTTCATGGTATACTTATGTTACATTTGGAATATTCTTCATTGTTAACCCTTGTGCTTAAGCATTCTCAAATAAGTACTTGTCAAACATATTTTTTCTGTAAAATGAGCATATTATCCTCTCTATTACTATACTTTTGTCCAGTCTAGCCTGTGGAATTTTCTTGACAGATACTTTTCCAAACAAAATTTACTCATCACCTCTCTCTCTCTCTCTCTCTCAGGATCTGGTTTGCACACATTTGTTTTGTATTTGGGGCCACACATTGCCCTATTTACTATTAAGGCTGTGCATTGTGGGCGGGTTGATCTTAAAATGGCACCATATGATACAATCCAACTGAAAAGTGGTCCATCATGGCTGGACAGAGACTGCGACAAGTTTGGACCACCATTGTATGGATCACAGGTTCCATTTAGTAGCATATTGGCACAGGTTCAGTTGGAGGCTGTTATTTGGGGAATTGGAACTGCACTTGGAGAGCTTCCTCCCTACTTCATATCTCGTGCTGGTAATATCTCCAGTTAACTACTTATACTCCTGTTACTATACTCTTGAAGAATGTAAATACTACTTATAAATAAAGTTTCAGCTTATAAATAAACTGAAAGTCTATGCAAAAAATCCTAAAATGAAGGGCAAACAGAATTTAGGCACCCCATGTTTTGGTATAAAAGCAGTGTGAGCTGTGCCTTTCTGTTGTGTACTTTCTTATTTTCTATAGATGATAATAGATTAGTAACTGGAATTCTCTTGATTAAGTTGATGCCTATTAAGTTAATATGTGTGTGCAGCTAGTTTATCAGGCAGCACACCCACAGTTGTGGAAGATATGGATTCCTCCTCTAAAGAAGACAACGGCATCTTAGCTAATCACATAAAGCAAATCAAACAATGGCTCCTTTCACACTCTCAACATCTGAACTGTTTTACAATTTTGGTTCTTGCTTCGGTAATTTTGCTTCAACTCTCTCTTGTTCTCTGAGACAGAATGTGGTACATATCTGATCTTCCATAAATTAAGAGTTAGTTGCATTTGAATAAGAGCTGTTAGCATATTTGTTATTTCCTATTTATCAAGATCAGTTCCTATGAAGTTGCTAAGTTGTTATTTTGCTATTAGTTACTTGTAATCCTCTAGTAAAGTCAAAAAGCAAATGAAAGAGGGAAATGCTTGAATTTGCCTGAACTGAGAGATTTAGTCAACATATATGCTGGATTGTCTCCATATGAACTTTTCTTATAGTGATGTCACCCTATGAAACAATCTCCAATAAAGCAATACCTGATATCAATGTGTTATTTTTCAACAAACCTCTTAACTATATAGTTTCCTTGGTTGCCGCAACTGCAGGCTGTAAAGTTCCAACTGAGAATCCTTCCACCAAGATGAAACACACAATCTGTGGGAGATGCTATTTTATTAAAATCTCTATCATAATCTAAATTTGCATAGCCTGTAAGAGTATCACCACTTTGTCCAAACTCCAAGTGAGCATCTGAAGTACCCGACAAGTATTTTAGAATGGATTAACTGCTTGCCAATGTGCTTTCCCTGGATACTAACAGCATATAAAATTTATAGTAGGTACAAACTATATATCCTTGAACAGCTGTTACTTCAGAATGCAACCACATCTTGTTGAATTGGGGATTTGGGGGATAACATTCAAAGAATTCATGTCTTAGCAGTAGAGTCCCAAATAGTTGATATGTAATTGGAGGCCGTTGGGTTATCTCTATTGAATGAGTTGCTTTACTTTGAAGCATGAGGTCATGATAAGATATCTTATACTTTTCTATGAGTTATTTCTTTTTAGTTGTTCTCAGTAGAACGTGACATAACAATAATAATCAAGACATTAAATTCAGATTTCCATCTCTCAAAGGCAGGACATGAAGTTGATCTCAGGTTTCTATTCCTTGCCTGAGACAAATCACAGCCGGAAGTTCCTCTCTCTCTCTCTCCCTCCCTCTCTCTCTCTCTCTGCCTGAGATTAACTTTTGGAGGTAGCTATGTGGTCCATATTCAATCCAAAAGAAGAAAGCTCCTGTGGTTCCTTCCTGGGGAAGAACAGAAACAGCCTGGAACCTGATACCCATAGATCCTACTAGTTTTTAGCATTTTAATGTGTCTTACAAGTCATGGATCAAACTTGATGGACCAACATTGATGCTGTACGAGTTTACAACTATGTTTATTGGTTGTCCCATTTTGGAGATAAAAAGGAAATAACTGGCAGCTTACTTGGTGTTGTAACTCTTCTTGATCTCTATATATTGCTTGGTTATGTATTGAATGATGGTCATAATTAGAAGAAGTGATTCTCCTTGAATGTAGATCCCTGATATAATGGGTTTTTGTTTAACAGGAAAGGTAGCATGTAGCTTTCAGCATAATCAGAAAGCATTCCTTCATCTTTTCATCTAACCTCATAGGCTTGCAGTTGCACTAGTCTTTGCCTCCATTAAAATTTATGTTCTGTGGGTAATGTGAATAATCCGCAGGTGCCTAATCCGCTATTTGATCTTGCCGGCATCATGTGTGGACAACTTGGTATCCCGTTTTGGAAGTTCTTTTTGGCTACTCTTGCAGGAAAGGCAATTATCAAGACTCACATGCAGGTTCATGTTCTTCTTAGATCCCATAATCTGCCTTTTGTTGTGCTTTTTTTTTTTTTTTTGCTGCTTTATAGTACACTTATTATGTTTCACTACAAGGAATTCCTGCCCTTTATTGTTGCAGACAGTTTTTATCATCTTGCTTTTCAACAATCAACTCCTCGACATGGTAGAAAATCAGTTGGTTAGAGTGTTCAGTCTTGTTCCGGGACTTTCTTTTATTCTGCCCAACCTCATTCAAAAACTGCATACTGTGAAAGAGAAGTATATGACAGCCTCTCCTTCAACTCCCTCTAACATGAAGAAGGTACCTTTTCCTGTCAGAGAGCACGACTTAATTCATTTAGGACGTCAGTTGTCTGGATTCTGTTCTGTCATGTGAGGGACACCGTGTTCATGCATATTTCTAGCATTTGTTAAAAAGTGAACTTGTTCATGTCAGTCGGTATGAGAGGTTCGTAAGCATAATTCTGATAACTGCAGTTGCAGATATATTTCTGCAAAAGGCTCGCTACATAAATGCCCGGCTTCCATGAATATATGCACTCTTTTTTCTCTGTCCTTCTATATATTTACTCCGCTCGTTCTTTCAGGTGAAGAACTGGAACTTGTCATTTGCTTCAGTTTGGAACACCGTAGTGTGGCTCATGCTTCTAAACTTCTCCATGAAGATAGTAACAGCAACTGCCCAGAGCTTTCTGAAGGAACTACAGAAAAAGGAATTGGCCTCGTTAGCAAGCAGTTCACCTACTTCGCAAACATTAGGCGATACCAGCCAAGCTGTTGATTAAGTTCCCCGACTTCACCTGCAACTCATTTTGGTTGCTATCCCTGAAAATTGATTTCTAGTGGTAGAAATATTAGCGCAATTGTGTTGATTGGGGGCTCCAATGTTCTCTCTCTCATTAGCCTCCGCGTCATTTAGTATATACGAAACATATATGTAGATAGAGGGGGAAGATGAAGGTCTTTTCCATCATTTAGTTGGCTGGTTTAGGGTAGGCTTTGGTACCCATCTTACATCTTGTCGATGGGAAGTAGCGAGATGTTATAATTATCACTGACGTGTCTACTTGTGCTCAGAAGAGGTTTTAATATTTTGGTTGCTAGCTCCATATCTCTAGTTTCTTTTGATCCCTTTTGCTGAAGCATTTCTTTTTGCCTCTCCATTTTTATATCAGAGTTTCATAAGTGGCGCATTTTTTGGTCAAAATATATTTATCTTACAAAATGTGTTAAAAAAACAAATTATAGGGATTGTAAACACTAAAGTAAACTATATTGGGTGCCTATATAAAAAATGAGTGAAACTCAAATAATCATCAGAAGCCCGAGTGGAATTGACTTCAGTATTTTCGTTTGTAGACAGTGACTTTCAGAATAAGGTAGCCATTGAATAATGTGGGGTGCCGAGGGGCCAAATCAAGTATCGGGTCCTTGAATAATTGGGTGGGTGGCAACTCCCTCGGATAATTGCAGCTAAATGAAGGAATGCTGCAGTCTGGGCAGAAATCAATCGGTTCGATCATACACAATGAACCAAGTTGTAGCCATATTGATTTATAACAATGATAGTCCAGCTAGAGACGCCTTATTGCATGTTTGAAGCAGGAAGCACACAAGCAAGGGGGGCTTTACAGAACGTAGATGAATGTGTGAAATGCCAGTACATTAATACTTTGTGAATGTAATAATAGTATCCCGGCGTTGAGACTTATCTTGTGTCAGCACCAAGTTTTGCAATTTTCCAACAAGTCCAGGCTTATCAATTTATTGAGCATGGATCTAGGCCAACCCTGTCTTTCTCTCCCATCTAAGATCCTCGGAGAATTCTGTAAGTGCAGCTCGGGGGTCACCATCTGATATGGAAAGGTAATATCGAGCAGTTCCATCATCGACTTGCATGCTTCTCTTCAAGGAATCAATTATCCTTCTCTTGCCTCGATCAGAGCACACCCTATTCAACAGGCAGTTGGCCTTCCTGTCGGGGACACCCTCCAGATAGAGTACTGCCACTTCCCTTTTGGCATAAGCATCCAGCTCTATGTAGCATGTACCACCAATCAGAAGGTCAGGGTTGCCTACGGGGATTAGCAATCTCTCCCTTGAGTATATGCCATGGTCACTCATCATATTGTTCAAGCGTTTTATGTCCATAACCTATAGACATGCACAAAAAGTGTCATAAAAAAACATTTGACACCAACTAAAGACTAAAAATACTAGAATAGTTTGAAAAATCTCAAGAAAAATAGTTCAAAACAAGAAAACCATGCACAATCAAGGAGTGCATGACCAGAAGAAATAAACATAGCAATGACAAAAGGCAGTTTTGTATAGGCAACTTAATGGGGTTCCATTCCACTCTTTTCATTGGGGAAGACAACCTAGAGTCTTACGCCAACTGGGTGTTCCCTAAGGGACAAAACCCGGCTAGGTACAATCATAAAATGGATCAACTGGTTGGTCCTTTCAAGCATGAAATGGAAATTATTTCTAAACATTATCTCATTTCTTAGCCTTACAGAGGTCATGGCTCAGATAGAGATGGTTGGAAAGCTAGAATTTATGTGTGACCAACCCCATCTAATAGGATTAAGGCTTGTGATATTGTTATTGTATTTTATGATTAAGCAGGCCATAACAAGTTTTTTGTCATTGCAGGTTCTCCTAATGCTTTTGTGGAGAGATAAGAATTTTTTTAATGAGGTGCCAGAAGTAACTAGCACATGAGAATTCAGAAATGATGTTTTCCAGGGAGTTGTAGAGTTTCAAACAGGTGCACAAGCAGCACAACCATGAATATTATTTCTTGCTGTATGTTATCTTTTTTTTTCCTGTAAATTTCTTGCTGTATGCTATCAAGACATGAAAATAATGCATTAGATCATGATTGGTACATTCATCACACGAATGATGATTGACCGCCAACTCTAAGCAAAAGCTATTAATTCCAAGGTTCTATAACCTTCATGAGCTTCAAAGCATGAGGCTAACTTCCCAGCAGCAGCAACCCCTCAGAACTCAATAAATAGCTTTACACATTTTACTAGTACGTGCTAAGCAATGGCATGGACAAAATGACGGGAAATAAGAACAACTTTTCCAGCGTGATTATCATCATTGTTCATGCTTTTCGTTATTTAAATTTAATAGATACTGAACTCTTTTCATGACCTATCTTAATGATAATTAAGGTTAATTCTCCTGAGTGATTAATGCCTAGAGACAAATCTTTAATCCCCTTGTACAACCAGATACAAGATTTCATATCCTTTTAGGTGACATTTGTAGATTTTTTTTTTTTCTTCTTTTGTGTTTACGGGGAGGAGATGCTTGGAGTGTTCCTAAAGGGGATGTTAAATGCTAAATTAGAGAAAGAAACTGGAAGGCATACAACCCAAGGAAAAGTGAAGTATATCTTAGCTCAAAGATAATACAAAACTAACACTAATTAACATAGAATATTAGCATCTCTTTTAAATAGAGGTGATGGTTCTGTAAGAAAAGAGGATATTATAAGGATGTTATAGCTACCCAGCAAAAAAAAAAAGAAGGAAGGATTATAGCCATTGGTGCTATGAAAGCTCAGGGGAAGGGGGATCATTTATCTAGTATAACCATTCGTCATGTTCAACATCCAAAGCATTGCAAGGATGAGAGGTTTGTATCAAATTGAAAATGGGCACGGAGAAAAGGCAGAAGAAGACCAACAAAAACAAGGTTTCAATGGTATGAAGAACACAATTGCCCTAAGCTTAGCCAAAAGAAATTCCTTCATGAAGAGCCAATTAAGGATTCGCATTGATCTTTGTCTTGTTTAGTTGAGCAGTCAGCGACTTGTTTCCATCCTCAACATGTTCATGTTTCAAAAAGAAAACCTGAAACTGAAAGTGCAAATATACATCTTCCCCTCCCTTTGAACCAGGCTTTTGAATGAATTACTACTAACTAATTTCGTGCAACTAGTTTAAAATATCAAAATGTTGCAAATGTGACCTAATCTTTCATCAATGTTAGGGCTTCTCGTTGACATTAGTTCTTAATTCGTCAATACTATCAGTAAGGCTACTGCTAGGACAAATAGCTTGTTTTGGATGCTCCACACACCACGGTCGCAACCTCTTCACAAGTTTTGATACATCTAATTATAAGCAACTCCAAATTCGTACAAGGTTCAGACCTTCAAAGTTTTCAATCCCCATAGCACACAAACGAAATCCGAGAATACCTGAACAGAGTACTTGACAGCGAGGCTAGCAACAGAGTCCCCGCGGACCAAGTGGTGCGAAATCGCGAAGCGGCCGAGGCCATTGTCTCTCCAGAAGCTTCCGGAGCTGGGATTCCCGACGACGTCCTTCAACTTCCACGGCGCCTTGAAGGCCCTGGTCTGCATCTCCCGGTCGGAGGCCACCGACCACCACAACCTGCAAACGCACGCCGCCCGAGCTAGATCCACCACCGGCAGCTTCTCGAAGATTGTCCGGAGCGTGTCCCTGCAAACTAGAGCCTCAAAGTTGGAGTTCATCGGTGACAGCACGGTGACCTCACCGCCGTTGGACCTGGCGGAGGAAGCGCAGCCCAGGGTTAGGGTTGGGGCGTTGGGAATTGTAAGGGAATGGGGATGGAGCGGTTGGAGGATGCCTTCGCCTTCGCCTTCGTCTTCGTCTTCGTCGCAACAACAATTCATTTTCAGTTATAGAGATGGGAAGAAGGGTGTGGCAATGGTGCTCCCCGGCGTATTTTAGTGCACCGCTGAAAAGGAGAGATTGCCAGTTGTCAGAGCCGAGGCGGCGGCTGCGACGGGGACGTCCACTATCTTGCACCGGATGCGTACTGCGCACATTACATATTCTATTTCTTATTTAATTAAATTTTGTGTTTAAACTTAATATATATGCATACAGCCACCACACCCATAATTTATATTTATATAGACAAAAATATAAATATGATCTTAAATTTTATCTTTTGAGCCATTTGAGCCTCTTAACTTGAGAATGAAGAAGACTGTCAACTACTAATTTTAGAATAATTACACATCTTATCTTACAAATTTGAATCAATTACGCTTTTTTTTTTTTGGGTTAGTATTGCATACTTCACATATGATAAAAGAGTGTGATGGGTCAATGCCAACGATGACCACTGACTAGAAAGATGAGAAAGACAACAAACTAACCACTCACTTCCATTGTGTCAATCAACCGACATCTTTTACACAAAGAAGCACGAGAAAAACGATCAAGAGACCCACTAAACCGACCACTAACCTCCATCATGTCGATCGACCAATCTCCCTTGTGCAAAAAAAGCATGAGAAAGACGATCAGGAAACTTGAGACGTCGATCTAGCCTCTCTCTTGCAGATCAACCTCCATCGCGACTATGTTGTGTTAAGATTCATATCATCGAATTGACTACACATCTCCCTTATTGTCGACCCACTTCTATCCTTCGTTGCCACAAACCCACCTCTTGCGTCCCTCACGGACAACTCACCTCTGGCCTCCCTCTCTAACCTCGCCGACGTTATGGATGGTAGCCTCACCGGCAAATTTGTAGATGACGTCGTCGATGAGAAGAGTTTGCATAGCGCAGTTTTGCATAGTGCATATAACTTATGCGCTCTCAATTGCCAAGTGAGGTGCATAATTATTCTAAAATTAAGAGTTGAAATGACTCGTAAGGATAAAGTTGAAGGACATATTTATGTATTTTGCATATTTATATATATTGATAGCTCCTCTCAGTATCACCCACTGTCTTTATAAAATTTAAATTATGAATTCATCAATTCCACGACGAGGAAGGCCAGAGCTTAAAATAAATCCAACTGGAGATGGAGAGAAAACAAATACAATTACAGCTGAATAGATCAAGAAAGATCATCCTGTATGATGTGTGGCTTCCAGGAATGAAGGATTTTACAGACAGAAAGCAAAAAAAACACTCTTCCTGGGCAGATGAACAGTGAACATACAGCATGGAGCTTTGGGTTGCACTGCAGCTGCCGTCTGGCAAAGACATATAGCACAATTCAACTGGCCCATCCATGGTCCAGTCCATATGCATTCATAAAACCGGCAGCATGGGCGTGATCATGTTCATGACTGCCGTGACCATGGTGGTGGTGGTGGTGGTGGTTGTTACCTTCTGCCTCGTTCAACATCTCATGAATATGCTCCGGTATTGGCTCTTCGTCCCTTTCTCTAACAGACTTTGGCAATGTAGACAGAAACTGAAAGATGCTTTTGGCTAGATCATCAGCTGCATTATCCTTGAACAGAATAAAACAATGGTATTCAGAATACAAATTTAACAATATCCAACACCCTAGAACTAAGACCAAAGATTTTTATAGCTCAGTAACCAATATAGCAAATTATAGCACATTATCTCCCCATTGTGGGCAGTCCTAGTCAATCTACCTTTCCAACTCTTGAATGAGTATTGCAAAAGCAAACTTCTCTAGCACTTGTCCAAGGAAAGCAAAAGAGGCAACTTCTCTACACTCAATAGCAAATGTCCTGAAATGATTACTATTATATTTTTCTTTTTTTTGGTTCGCCATTTGAGAACTTTAACCAATTTCAGTCTGTCACAAATCAAATAAGGAAATGAACATAAAGGAAGCTCAGCTCCAAGACTACAACTTTTAGAATTCGAGTCAGTTGTTAGTGAAATAGCTGAAACTTAACATTTGGAAAAAGTAAAATGAACACTAGTAGATGATGGATATGCATCGGATGGATAATGAGTTGACAAACATCCAGACCATCTATTCTGCTAAAGAGCATAAAATATTTGATCAACTATAAAATATTTGCGCTGGATTCACAACAAACATCCCAACCATCTATCCTGCTAAACAGTATCTCCAGTACACAAGACTCCCATCCCACAAGAGTCAGGAGAGGGTCATTTTTATACGCAAACTGAACCTTATTCACTTTCTCTATTTTATGTGCATATTCTTAATCATATGATCAATATCATATTGATGGTAGAACATGTCACAGATCTGCAAAGAAATCCATATTTAGTAGACGTTTTTCAATTGTGAACCTGATAAATTCCCAGTCCAAGAATGTAAACTATAGTCGTTTGCCATACAGCCTCTGTGAATCCATTTTGTTATCCTTTCTAGTTCTCAAAAAACATTGATCAAGAGAACTCATCAAGCATTAGACAGATGTCATTTTAAAGGGAACCAACCCTTGACATTTCTTCTGAAACAAAGTCAGTATGTTTAGCACCCACAGTAAAGAATCACTTTTATCGACTGCAACAAAATGTGGAGAACATCTCAAATGAACAAATTCATCATACACATTAGGAAAGATAAGAAGGATTTAAGATCCTCACCTGAGGCCAGCGACCACCAGAATGCATGACAAACGATGCTTTTGGAAGTGCATTGGTAACCTTCTGTCCCTCCTCGGTCCATTCCTTGGACCAACCACTAGACCAAATCACTTGCATTGGCAAACCGCTCACCCCTTCTGAATTACCCCATTCCACCAAATCAAAACTATAATTCATCTTCTTCCCCATTCCCAAAACCGCTCTCCTTCCATCCCTCCCTTTTAGAAGAATCCTATGAGCCTCTGCATCCAAACCACCAATCGACTTAGAACAACAAAATTCAAGAACCCTAACAAACACAAACCTAAACCCCACTACGAGCTCCCTAACCACTGGGATCTGCAATACCCACAAAGGCAAGGCCGAGGCACTTGATCTGGCATCAAGGACCGCTACACTCTTCACCAACCCCAGATTTTCAGATACCCAATTCGCCGCCAACCCCAATGCTGAGTCATGTAAAACCAAATTCACAGGTGCCAATCCCATTGCATCAACCACTTGCCCCAAAACCCTATCCATCTCTTCAGGCCCCAATTCAATTGCCCTAAGAGCCTCCCTCCTCTGAACCCTAATCTCATTTTCTTCATAGTTCACATACCCCTTCTAAACCAACTCATCGAACCCCCAAAACAGTCCTTTCTCTTTAATGTCACTGTAAATCTCCCAAAGCCTCCCTAAAACCCCAACTGGACCCTCTTCCACCACCACCACCGACTTGTCGGAAAACCCAGAACCGGGCAGATCGATGGCAACGGCACGTAGGCCTTTGAGGCCCAAAGACTTGACCACGTGGCGAAAGGCGTATGAACTACAACCCAAGCCATGAACAACTAGTACGTTTTCGGATTTGGGGGAACCTTCTTGGATGGTGAAGACTTCGATCGGGGGTTGGTTTGGGGCAGTCTGGACCTTGATAGTTCGGCCGGCGGCGTAGTGGCGGCGGAGGCCGTCTGGGAGGGAGAGGAACCAGGATTTTGGGTCCTGGTGAGAGAGGCTGGAGAGAGACAGGAAGAGGAGAGCGACGAGCGAAGCAGAGAGGGTGAAGTAGAACCAGAAGGAGAATGGGTTTTGGGAAGTGTGTTCGTGTGGCGCCGATGTGGTGGATTCAGGCGGTGATGGAGTTGGTGGGTCTGGTTCTTCGGTTATGATTGCCATTGTTGAGGGTTTCAGAGATCGGAGAAGGGCTGAAAAGTGGCGGCTCGACGGGAGAAGAAACGAAAAAGTGACTCTCAATCTTCCAAAGTCGAGAAAAAGAAACGACTGCCGATTGCAAAGACATCTTCTTTTGCTTAATTCAATTGTTTCGATCCACCTCTTGCACTCACTGCTTCGGCTCTGACTGAGCAAACCCAAAAGAAAATGAAAGCAAATAATTATAAATGAAAAAGAACAATAATGAGAACAGAAGAAAGGAATGTAAAAGTATTCATCTTTTTATTTGCTTACTTAAATCAAATCTCACTCCTTAGAGGGAAAAAAATACGAATCATACATTCTGAAGCCATTCTAAATCCCATCTCCAGCCAACTTTCCCATCTCAAAACCTATGATATTGTAAATAATTTATTTTTATTTTACCTTTAAAATTATGCGTACTCCAATTACACTTTCTATTTTTTTTATTTTATATTTTATTTTATTTATTTATTAATAAATTTGAATTTTATTTATTTTATATTACTTATAATCAATAATCAATTATACACGTATATAAAATTAATAATCAAATACACAATATCACTCGTCTAATATATATAAATAAAAAAATTAGAAAAAAATACACAAATTTAGATGATGAATAACAAGCTGCACAAGCATCGCTGGGCCACCACTTCTACAGCCTCTGTTGGTCGATTCATTTTTTACCATCAGATATGGTGATTGATAAGTTTTATACTATATCTAGTGGTCGATTTGTCTTCCTTCATTATTTATTATGTTTAGTCGGCCTCTTATGCGTTGAGATGGTGATGATCCTTAGCGTGGGTTTCTTTCACCACAATTGGGGATGGTTTTCGGCATTGACAAATTTTTAGCGATTGAGATTTAGCTTGGCAAGTGGAATTTGAGGGCTGACTTTGGAGTTGGCTCCCAATATTTAGCTTGATGAATTAAAATAGGGAAGCCATTAGATATGACCTTATATTTATATATATTCTTAATTGTCTCTTTTTTTTTTTTTTAATTCAAGTGGCTCCCGATAAAGTAACAATGACAATAAGCCTTTATCTATATATTTTTTTCTTTATTCTTATTATTATTCTTTTTAAATGAAACCCATATTAAGTTATTCTTTATTTTATTTTATTTATTTTTAAGTTTCATCAAATTCAAACACACTTGCATAAACTCATATCTCTTTTATCTATTCCAAATTTGACTAAATTTAGATTTTGGTTTCATAAAATATATATTTTTTGTATCTCTTTATTATTTGTTACAGGTATTTTTCAAATCACCTTGTGCTATTATGTGGATTGCTTTGGATTGGGAATAATCTAATGATAAAGTCCAACCTCTCAAGACCTAATGGACTCAAGGCCGAAATTATCTCCTCGAGATCGCATATTTGCTAAAGTGTGAGCTCTGATCACGATAACAAGCAAGCTCCTGATAATGATTATAGTTCGCTAATCAACCCAATCAATTTGTAAAAAATACCACGAAGTAGAATAATCGAATTTGATGTTTACCTGTCTTTATTAGTAAAAAACCAGCCCCTACATGGTGTGGAGCTTTTATTCTCCATTTTATGGAGATAATAAGGGCACATTGTCCCTCACGATGTGGCCCCACTGCTTTGAAATTTGTGTAAGCTGTCAATACTCTGCACTATAAATAGGGGGTCAAAAATTATTGTAAATATATAATAAAAAATACATACTGTTACTCTGTCAAAATAATCAAAGGACAGTCGTGGATTAGACATCATTTCGCCCGAACCATGTAAAAAACTCGAGCGTATTGTTTGTTGATGGTGTTGCTGTTTTCTTCCCCTCACATTCATGATTGTTAGATCAGTACGGACCGACGAATCTCGGTAGACCATTATCGAATGTCGACATTATTTATGTTCTTATAATTTCTCTATTTTTTTTTATTATGAGTTTCATAAGACTCAAATATTGCTTTTATTGAGTTTTATCAAATTTTATTTGTTTATTATATTTTCTCATTCATGATTTGAGTTTGTTAGACATTACTAATAAACATAGATAGTTTACTGCATGTCAAACGGAATCATTGAATCTCATATATCATCGGTTAACTTGTTTTATTTTTTTAATTAAAAAAGTGAGAATAAATAATAAATTAGTTATTCAACTCATTTATTTAACAATAAGGATGTTAAAATATATATATTTTTTGTAAATTTTCCAAAATAATAATGGGGTGTTATTTGCAATTACTCCAAAATATAATAATAATAATAATGAGATGACAATATAAAAAAGGATTAAGCTACTTGTACATAAACGTGTACCGAAAATCTTACCGAAATAAATGATTTAATTTTTGATTTATTTTTTTAACTTTTGTATACCCGTCCATTTTCTCTCTCTCTCCCCCATTCCCGCACTGCTCCCTCTCTCACTCTGTCTCTTTCACTGTCTCTCCCTCAAACCCACATGCTCTCTCCCTCAAAACCCACCGCCGCTAAGAGAACCAGCCATCAGCCCCCCCGCTTGCTCGGCCAGCGCCGCAAGCACCGTCGTCGCGCCCCCCACCGCTGCGAGCACCTTCCGCCATCGTCTCTCCCACCTCAACGAGCACCTCCCGCCATCACCCCCCCTCTCGCCTCTCCTTCTGTCGCTCGCACCGTCTGGCCCCACCCGCCGTCGCTGGCCCCCACACCGCCTCTCGAACCACCATCGACCCCCCCTCCAACCGCTCGCATCGTTCAGCCCCATCATGGTGGAAATTACTGGGTCTTCTAGTTTCAGTTCTGGGCGAGTCTTTTACAGGAAACCCATCAAGGTGGTGGACAGAAGCCCTGGGAAAACGGCATCTTTTTCGACGCGTTTCACGTTTTCGATGTCTCCTCAAAATGGGGACGGTTTAGCCTTTGTTGTGGTTCCCATTGGGTTCCCTCTGAACATGTTCGATGGTGGCCCCTTTGGGCTGCTAAGTGAGAAGAAATTTATGACTCTTGCTGTTACATTTATGGATGATGAATTTGGTGATCTGAATGGCAACCATGTTGGAGTTGATCTCAACAGTGTAGTTTCGGTTAAAGTGGGCAACGCTTCTTTTATCAATTTGGTGCTGAATAGTGGTGAGAAATTGCAATCTTGGATCGATTACGAAGCGAGTTCGAAGCGGCTGGCTAAATTAGGGGGAATGAAGCCAATCGATCCTTTGGTTTCTTGCCCAATTGATTTGTCTAGGATGTGGAAGGAAGATGAGGTGTTTATAGGATTCTCGTCAAATGGGAATTCATCTCAAAGCTGTAATGTGCATTCATGGAGCTTTGTGTCTCTGGAATATGGGAACCTACAAATAGAAATTAATAAGTTGATGAGTAGTTTTGTCGTAGCTTTTTGATTCTCTGGAATATCAGCATCATCACCATTTTGTTGCATGTCCCGTTTATGTTGGTTTGGGTTTCTTCACTTCTAAAGAGCTCAATTTAGTTTAGTTTAAGACAACTTGTACGTACTCGTTTGTGTAGCAGTTGTGTTTTATGTATATTTCATTTTGTTCTTGAAATTAAAAATTACGTTGTATGTAAGCTGTATATGATCGATGGGAACTTAATAATTGCTATCTGTTCATTTATATGAAATTGTGAGCACCATTTAACATACATGGGAATGAGTATCAATGTGAGAGAGCGAGCGAGAGAGAGATAGATGCTTCTTCTCTTAATCACTGCAATTTAATATACTTTCACAATGTACAAGTTTTTTGTTTCTTTCAGGTTTCATCCACCCCATCTGCTCTCTCTTCTTCCATCAATTCCATATTAATTCTCATCATCTTAAATACATGCAATGCAACTCTTTGACCTTGAGTTTCATATTCATATCTCCCCCAATACTCATGTGCAGCGAGCAAAGATGGGTGTCAAAGGTGGAAGACCCAGTAATTTCCACCTTGATGGGGCCGAACGATGCGAGCGGCTGGAGGGGGGGTCGAAGGTGGTTCGAGAGGCGGTGTGGGGGCAGGCGACGGCGGGTGGGGCCGGACAGTGCGAGCTGCAGAAGGAGAGGCGAGAGGGGGGGCAATGGCGGGAGGTGCTCGCTAAGGTGGGAGAGACGATAGCAGAAGGTGCACGCAGCGGTGGGGGGCGCGACGGCGGTGCTCGCGGCGCTGGCCGGGCAAGCAGGGGGGCTGACGGCTGGTTCTCTTAGCGAAAGTGGGTTTTGAGGGAGAGAGCATGTGGGTTTGAGGGAGAGACGGTGAAAGAGACAGAGCGAGAGAGGGAGCAGTGCGGGAGAGGGGGAGAGAGAGAGAAAATGGGTGGGTATACAAAAGTTAAAAAAATAAATCAAAAATTAAATCATTTATTTCGGTAAGGATTTCGGTAAACGTTTATGTACAAGTAGCTTAATCCTATAAAAAAATTATATTAGAAAAAAGGTTCATGGCGCTAGACGGTACAGTATACAGTATACCACGAAACGACATCGTTTCGGTGTTTGAGCGGTCTTCTGCTCCTCCTCGGAGAAACGGAGAGACCCGAGCCTTATCTCCACAGAGCCACAGCTCCTCTGACTCTCTCTCTCTCTAAAACGATGGAGTTGACAGCATCGACTTCGCTTTCTCTCTCTAGGGCTTTTTCCCCAACCATTTCTTCTAAGCTACACCCTCGCTACTTCCATTTCTTCTCCGTCTCCCTACCCATCTTCGCCAAATTCCAATCCACATCCTCAGTTCCCCCCAAATTCTCTTCATTGATCGTCCGCAGTTCCGGCTCCATCTCCGCCAAGCCGTCCTCGGAGCTCAAAAAGAAGCGCGCCGATTCCCAGCAAGACCTCAAGCTTCGAGCTCTCCGAGAGCTGTTCTCCAAGCCTGGAATTGGTATTGACGCTTACATCATCCCTTCTCAGGACGCTCATCAGGTTCGTTCTTATCGCTTATAGAGTTTTTTCGTTGATTTTGCCGTTGAGTCTCAGCTAGATTTTCCCTTTATTGAGCTATATCTGTCGCGTGATGTACGTAGAATGCGTAGCTCGCCGACTGTTTGTAAATTTGCTATGCTTGTTGGTTTCTCTCGAAGTTTGCAATTCGCTTCACCATTCTCGATGATGGCAATGATGAGGGTATGGGTAGGGGACCCAAATCGTTTTCGCCTTAAATTTGTTCTACCATTTTATTTATTCAGTTGCCAGGCTATGAGTGAGAGTGATAAGGATACAGCTTGAAAGTATGTGGATTTAGCAATCTTCAATTTTCATTGGCCTCAAATGTGTGCCTTAATCACATTGGTGGTTAGAGAGAATTTATTTTTCTGGAACATTAAAAATTCCTAGTTGAGCTTATTTGGTTCCATTTTCTTTATATTTTACAATTTATTGCTAAAACCTCTAAGAAAATGGTTTCTGCGATCAATTTGAACTTTTCCTTTGGGTTTCAGAGTGAATTTATTGCGGAAAACTATATGAGGAGGGCCTACATATCAGGATTTACTGGTAGTGCTGGCACCGCTGTTGTCACAAAAGATAAAGCAGCTCTTTGGACAGATGGACGATATTTTCTTCAGGTTCGAGACAATGACCCAGTGGTTTATTTGATGAAATAGTTCTAATTCCAATGTCAATTAGCTTGAGTATATAGACTGTACTTTGGTGTTGATAATTATAACCTCTAAATGATTAGGCCGAGAAGCAATTGAGTTCCAGCTGGATTCTCATGCGGGCTGGCAATTTGGGAGTACCTACCACTAGTGAATGGCTAAATAATGTTTTGGCTCCTGGCTGTAAAGTTGGTATTGATCCTGTGAGTACTACATAACATCCAATGATGTTTTCATCATCTACTATTTAATGCTGCATTATATCTTTATAAAAAATGGGAGCACTGTTTTTTCTTTTTCTGCCTTCATATACAATTGCCTTCATGTCCTTTTTCATGATTGGTTTTTGGTTTTCTATCTTAAGTTGTTGACTTTATTTATTTTTCAATATAAAACAAATTTTCTGGCTCGAGCTTGACTCGATTAAAATTGGTTCGGCTTGTGGCTCGGTTCATTAGCTCGACTCATTAACTCTATTCAGCCTGAAAAAAAAAATCAAATAAATCTTACTCCAACACCCCAAAAATTAATTACATGGAAAAGAAAATGTATGGATCAAATATGCAATGATTTTGAAACGATAAATTTGCCATAATAAATTATATTATGTCCTAATTAAATTTACTATAGGAAATCCATTAGGGAAAAGTTAAATTTTTAATCACAAAAAAGTACTTTTTAATGCTTAAAATTTTTAGATTGAAAATTCTTTTCATATATTTTACTATTAAGATATAATAGAACGTGATGCACTATTAATATATATTATAACATATGAAAGTATTGTGTATATAAGAATTTTATTATATATAATTCAATCGAGATAGGTCATGAACTAAATGAGTTGAACGCGTTGTGAATCGAGCTCGACTCATTTATTAAACAAGCTATATTTTTCATCTTGACTTCAACTCATTTGATTCATGAACCCAACTTATCGAGAAAATTAACAAGTTGAGTTGTGACAAGCTTGCGAGCTAACTTGGCTCATTTCCAGCTCACTGCATAAGTAATTTTTCATGATTCAAAACAAAGTTTTATAATAACAAATATTTGTACTGTTAGAAATCCCAACAACAAAAGTGAATTAAATAGAACCCTATGTTATAAATTTGTAAAGATTACCTCAAAGAAGGTATATATGAACATAACAATGGGATCTCATTTTTATTTTTAAACTCTATTAGTTCTGTGTTTAAAAAATTATAAACTAAAAAATATTCATAAAAATTATAGAAATTGCATATAGCTAGGGAAACTTTGGATATATAAATAATTATTAATTGCAGATCAATTTATTTTACATGACTTAGAGAAAAGAGATCATTAATTACAATTATTTATTTATCATTTTAATTAAAATTCCAGCTATCACCATCTCAAGATATGAAAAACATTATTATATTGCTGCTTATAAAAATGGTTAAATATCCATAATTAAGTGATATAGTTATTCATATTTTAATCTGTTTTTTTTTTTTTTTGGTTGATTATCTATATGAAAATTTGTTCTCATATGCTAAAACAATGTAGTTGCATTAGGGGAGTTCATGCAAGACAAAAATTGCTGTTCTAACTCCCAGCAAGTATCATGTTTTTGTACACTATAAAGTTTCTTAGCTTGAGTGGTTGTATGCTATTGTGTGGAATTTTACCTTGATTTAATTTTCACCAACGGCAAACTTTGAACAAGGCCTTATAGAAGACAAGGCCATGGATAGAAATGATTGGCTACCTAGAATTTGTGTGACCAACCCCACATAGTAAGATTAAGATTTGATAATCTTGTTGTTGGCAACAACTTTGGACTAAAAGGTATTAGCAAGCTTTTATGGGGATTGGAGGGTTGGATCTGAATTTCTTGTTCTGCATGACATTCACTTCCACTCCAATTGTTTTTCATTTTTCTAGCAGTGAATGGTATTCTTGTCTTTCTCCTCTTTATTTTTATATATACCTTTCTCTGTCTATTTTAAGCACTTCCCATTGCCTTGCACATGCTTATGTTTAATGCTATCTTATTTTGTATCTGAGAAGGGAGCAGTTTCTTTTTTCTTCTGATGCTGCAGAGGAATTGAAAGAGGAAATATCTAAGAAAAACCATGAGTTAGTGTACTTGTATGACATAAACCTAGTAGATAAAATATGGGGAGACTCAAGGCCAAAGCCTCCAAGCAGACCTATGAGATTACATGACCTAAAATATGCCGGTGTTGATGTGGGATCAAAACTATCTTCCCTGAGGTCTGAACTCGGTGATGCTGGTTCCTCTGCAATTGTTGTCTCCATGCTTGATGAAATTGCATGGCTGCTGAACTTGGTAATCTTCCTCATCAAAATTCTTAAGCCTGATTTAGTTCCCTTCACTTGTTGGTATTACATTGTTCTTAAATCTTCTGTTTTGTTTGATAAAATATCCAGGAGTTGTCATTTTCTGCTTTATGGCTGTGGATTTTTGTCTGTTAATAGTCTAATCATCCTTCAATCTCGTTTGTAGAGAGGGAATGATGTCCCGCATTCGCCTGTTATGTATGCATACTTAATAGTGGAGATGGATGGAGCAAAATTGTTTATTGATAATTCTAAAGTCAGCATAGAAGTAATTGGCTACTTGAAGAATGCAGGCATAGAGTTGAGACCCTATGAATCGATTCTTTTGGAGGTTGAAAGGTGGGATTGAATGCTTTTCTGCAAATTTATTAGTAAGCTTCTCGTGATGAATATTTCTGTTCATAGAAAATAGATGGCCAGCATCTCACTTACAGGATCAAGATAGCATTTGGTTTTACTTTTTACGACATGCCTGGCCAAGTTTTCCCAGTTTGGTGGATCTTCTAACCTTCCTCTCTGTTTTTTTCATTATGTACACCCTGTTCCCTTAGCTTGCATTGCCAACAAAAAGGCTTGAACCAAGTTAACTATAATAATAAATAATTAAATAAAGAAAGAAAGAATCCATGCATCTTTCCGTGTTCCCACAATAGTAGAACATTCTTATGACTGGAAAGTTCTTTATGGTTTCAGTTGTTTTCAAAATTCAAATGTGTCTTGGATTCTAATATATGTACCATTAATGCATCTGATTTTAATATATGTATCATTAATGCATCCGATTTACACTGGTACAAGAAGAAAATTACTCTGATTTGGTTACAGTACCTATGATATGCATACTCAAGTTTTTCTAAAGTAGCAAACTGTTCTGGAATTGGATTATCCTTGTTTTGTTGCCATCATCAACATGCATTTTGGGGTTCACTTTGTGCACAGCCATTGATAGCACACAGTTTCCTTTTACAGTTTGGCGATGAGGGGGGCACATCTTTGGTTGGATACTTCATCTGTTAATGCTGCTATTGTTAATACCTACAAGTCTGCATGTGAGAGATGTTATGGGAGCCTTGGGAATGAAAGCAACAAAAGCAAACATAATACCAAATCATATGATGGTTACAATGGTCAATCTGGGGGACCTGCTGCAGTTTACAGACCATCTCCCATTTCTATGGCAAAGGCTGTGAAAAATCATGCTGAATTAGAAGGAATGCTTAATTGTCATCTAAGGTAAATGGAAACAGCCCTGGAACTTGAATTATTGCTTATAAGTGGATTGTGTACTGACTATATCTGATGGTTTCAAGGCAATATATTTGTAAGCACAAGCATTGTGTTAGATGTTTAAACTAATGCATTATTTGAAATTCAAGTTCTACAAATCAGTAAATGCGTTTTTAATAAAATTTTATGTGTTCCCTGGGGAAAAGGAATATGGATACTGATGAATTTTTCTTGTATGTTTGATGGATAGAAGACTAGTGGTTCTCATATCAAATAATTTGATTGCTATTTATTTTGCTCAACGTCTTTTTCTCTTCATATTATCTAGTTGAAGACAACATAATACAAGTTGAGATTTCTAGCGATGTAACAACTTTTATTCATTCCTCTTTCATTTAGTTTTTAGTTTTCATGTTCGAAGGGTAGAGATGAGTACGTGTTTCAAATCCCATTTTGAAAGTGGGATATTTTTGCATTCCTATTAAACAAGGGTTTTTGGGGATTTTGGAGGTTAGAGATGATCAATGACTCTTTCATAACTGAGTTTCTATATCTGTTTTTGAGTGAGAATTTAGAGGATAGAGTTGACTTCTAAATACTTAAAGGAACTTCATTTAGGTTTTAGACCTTTTAGTGGTCTCTATCTTTTGAGAGGTACTTTTCATGACCCCTTATTTAGTTTGAGATCAGTGTTTAAAAATGCATGCTTAAGTGCGCTTTAAGTGCAAAGCTCGAAGTGCAGCATGCTTGGGGCCTTTTTTGTGTGAAGCTTAATGACTTTAGCTAAGTGTGTTTAAAGTGCACTTAAGTTGCGCTTTTACCTCAGCTCTAAAGAGCAAAAAAATGTGCTTTGGAAATATACGGGTTTTTTTAATCAAACAATATGACTAGTTGGATTTGTTTAAATTTTTGCAATAGTGTGGTGTCACATTCCTAGGGTTACCTAGGGTTGTGATTGGGATTAGGGGGAGAAATCAAAATGATAGAATTGAAGGAGAGAGAGAAATTAGCAGAAAAGGGAGGGAGAATTAGAGAGAAACGAGATAGGGATAGAGAGAATTAGAAAGGAAGGAATTCCATTTCATTTCACATGATGTCCATCCTCTTACAAGTAGCCTTTTTATAGGCATAGCTAGCTACTAACTAATTTCTTAACAACACCTATGTGCTCCTAACCACTTGCAAAATATCTCCTAACAAACTCTTATAACCCTATTACAATAATACTCCTCTATTGCTTCTAGGGTCATGACAATTCCCCCCACCTTAAAAGGATCATGACAATTACCTATAAATTAGGTAATGAGCTCAAGCAAAGTGTTGAAGGAATTATTACTCCAACCACTCAAGCATTTCAAATGTAGCAATTTCACAAGGAATTCAAGCTTCGAAGCATGATCACATCCTGGATAAAGAGATTGTTCAACATCTCTGAACAAATCATAGAACTTTTTGGCAGGTTGGTTAGGCTTGTCATTACTAGTAAATGAACAACCACCCATTTCAACATTGATGTTGTGCATCTCAAATGCTCCTTCCAACATAAGACGCATACCATCATCATTGCCATCCTCAACATCATCATCACTACTATCTACTTCAGCAAACACATCATCTCCGTGATGATACCAAGTGACATAATTTTTAATCATTTCATACCTTAATAGATGAAATTTCACATCTTCCTGAACTCTCACTTCTGTATTGTTACAAGTCATGCAGGGACACCTAATTCTACCATTTAAGCGTGTGTGTCGAAAAACAAATTCAACGAATTGATTAACTCTATTAACATACTGGTCAGAAAGTCTATTATTATCCAATTCCTATCCATCGTACTACATTCAACAAAAATTGATAGTATTAGAGATAGATTAAATTACAGAGCGTGAGAATATGCGATAAAACACTACCAGTATTTATGTACATATATATATATATACAAATACATATATATATCTACCAACCTAAAAAAAACAAAGCTCTTTACAGGGTTTTTATTCTGCATTTCTAAGTTTTATCAGTAACATTTGATTATTTGTTTGTTCATGGATGGTATTGAGTGAGTAGTTAATAAAATAATTTATGATTATGATAACTGAGAATATATATATACATATTATATATGTGGAAAATTCACTTTTGGGTCTTGTCCCAAATTCTCCAAATCGGGTTAAATAACGAGCTTCACTTTGGAAATCAAGACATACTTCAACATAATAATTATTAAATAATTTAACTAATAATTTATGATAATAATCTAAATTATGGTAATAAAATAATTTAAATTATTACATTAAATTAATATTTATTTAAAAATATAATTATATTATAAATCTAATAATTATAATAAATTGATTTAATATATTATATTCTTTTCACCTCACACCTAAATTACACGAATGAGAATATATATATATATATGGACTATCCAAATTAAGTCAACTTAAATTGATTCGTACTTAGTTTATAAACATCAAGGCTATTATACAATAACCAACACACATATGCAATCTCTCAAATATACAATTTTCTCACATACAAGATCTCTCAATCATAAAATTTATCATACATTTTTCTCCTTCATACAAAAATAACTTACAACTTAAAATTACAACTCACTTTCATACATATAATCTCTCATCTCATAACATCTCATTCTTCTCTCCCTTTTTGTCATAATCAAAAAGACATTGTTAGTTGAGAGAACAAAGATGCTCATTGCTGATGATTTTTGCTGAACACGACAGATCCAAGTTCATTGACATCGCCTTGGAATGGCCATCGATTGTTGCTAGTTTCGATGGGGTAATGTTGAGAATTAGCCTTTTGGAAACAAGGAAACGAGATATTTTTTTCTGAGATGATTGAGTTTTCAGAACTCTAGATAGGGTTTGGATCATTCACGAGTAATGATCCATTTTCATAATATGGGATGTGACCAAAATTACTGGCGAAACTCGGATACAGTTTTGGAATAGGGTTTGAATTAGTTTCTAGGTGAAACCAATTTTGAATATTTTGAGGGTTTGCATAAGAGTTTGCAAATAGTAGTTCTTGCAATAAAGGTAGATAAACTTGCAGATTGACAACCTGCTGTTGGAGGGTAAAAATATAGAAGACACAACCGTAAATGGGATCTTTAAGCTTAACTTGAGCTTCATACAAGAGTATAACGACAGTCCCATAACGGTCACTTACCGAAAGATAAACCAGGAGCTTGGAGGCATTACTAGCACAAAAAACCTTGTGGATGGATGCAAAGTGAGTAGGTCCTTCTTCATGACAGAAGTAAGGGGCAAAGATGCACCATTGGGTACATTTTTTTCTCAAGACTTTGTAGGCATCGCATGGAGAATTGGTTCCTAACATGATCTTCTAGTTGTTTTTTTTTTTTTAATAATCAGTGACTTGTCGTTAGCTTGTAAGCAAACTGCGGATGGACGTGGGCGATTGGGTAGATTTTGCTAGATCTGGGTACTGGGTAGATCTGCCTGGATCTGGGTACTAGGTAGATCTTGCTGGATCTGGGTAGATTTGGCTAGATTTGGGTACTGGGTAGATCTGGTCGGATCTGGGTAGATCTGGCTAGACGCGACAAAAGATATGAGGGATTTGCAGGTGGGGACATGACGAATGAAAGGTTGGAGGCGATGAAAGGCTAAAGTGGCGGGCTAGTGAGTAGGTCGCGGGCAGCGACGACAACAGTAAGGATTTGGGTAGATTTGGTCACTACAAGGAAGAAGGTGGGAAACTCTGGTCATATCTGGTCACAACAAAAAAGAAGGTGGGAAGCTCTGGTCAGATCTGGTCACGACAGGGAAGAATGTGAGAAGCTCTGGTCAGATATGGTCATGCACGCATATACGCACGCACGCAACCCTCACACATACACACACACGCAACCCTCACACATACACGCACATGCACAATCACAATATATAAATTAATAAGTATAATTAAAATCTAAGATCTGCACTATAAAATTATTTATCTTATGATATGGTAGATACGGAGGCGGAAGTAGCAGTGTTGAAGCGACGGGCTACAAGAGGTGACAAAAGGCTAAGGCAGAGGTTTTGCAAGTTGGAGATATGGGGGATTTAAGGATTGGGGGGAGCGGGGATATGGCAGGAGCATCTCCCGCTTGCTTATTTACTTTTTAGTTTTTTTTTTTTTTTGAAGTTAAAACATTTAATTTCTAAATAAAAATAAAATAGCTTATAAAAATAATATTAATAATAGTTTGATTGATAAAAATAAAATAATTTATGATTATGATAATTGAGAATATATATATATATATGGAGGGCTTAGGTCGTTAGGACTGCTCCATACCCCAAATCCCCCGCCCCCAAATCTCCCATATCCCCAACTTGCAAAACCTTCGCCTTAGTCTTTCGTCGCCTCCTGTCGCCCGTCGCGTCAACACTTCCGCTTCTCTGTCCGTATTTACCATATCATAAAGTAAATAATTTTATAGTGCATATCTTAGATTTTTGTTATGCTTATTAATTTATATACTATGATTGCGTGTGTGTGTATGTGTTGTAATACCCCAAGAGCTCAGAGAAGGACAGTATATATCGAGGATAAATAAGGAAGAAAACAATACCAATTGAATGAACTTTGGGCTGAATGTAGGCAAAGAACTTCCAGGTCAAGTGTGCTTGAGCTTGGGAAGCTCAAGGATGAGTGGCCCTTGATAAGTTCGCGTAGGCGCATTAGGGTAAGTTATTTCGCTCCTTCCTATCGCTCGATGTGGGGATATTACAGGTGGTATCAGAGTTGACCCTTGGTGAAGGTAGTCCGATGAGGGCAGGGAGTGGCATTGGGGTTTGAGGTCTTGTACAAGGAGCGGCTTCTGGCAAGCTTCTAGGATGACAACTCCCAAAAGGGAGAAGATCTGGAATCAATTATAAGATCGCATGACGAGGACGTCATGTGCTCAAGGGGGGGGAGAATGTAATACTCCAAGAGCCTAGAGAATGTTAGTATATATTGAGTAGTGTTTTAAAAGGCGCTAGGCGCTAGTCGGGCGCCCGACTGGAGCCTAACGCCTAGGGCGCCTAGGCGGGGCCTAGGCGGCGACTTGGAAAATAGTGTTTTTTTTTTAAATTTTTTGATGCAATTTGATATCAAGTAAACCAAAGTTGGAATAATAAGTGAAATAATGAATTTAAACATTAAAAAACTTTAAAAACAAACTGTTGTAGATTAGTACTGAGGTCAAGATGACAAAAACAACAATAATATAACATAAACAGTAAAACATATATGAAGAATCTAAGTAATATCTAGTTATCTTAGTGGATTTCTTCTTCTTCCTCTCCATATTCTTCTAGCACACGATCTTCATCAGACTCAAAATCAAATTCATGATGCTCTTGTTCATCTTCTTCTTCTGATTGAAAATCATCTTCATGAAGTTCTCTCATCCTAGAACTTCTTCGAGGTTGAAGCATGTCGTCTGCTCCAGAAGCTTCACCAACCATTTCCCAAGTGAGCCCCATACCAGGCTCAATTTTTTCATCATCTTCTCCATCAACGATCCATCCTTCTGCATTACTAGCATCACTAGCAAGTAGCACATCAACATTCCTCTCCTTCTCCATTTTTTGCTTGTTCATCAGTTTTGCATTAAATTGGACAAAGACTAGATTGTTTAATCGATTAACATCTAGTCTATTTCTTTTCTTCGTATGTATCTACATGAAGAAAATGAAAGCAATATCAATAATTCAATATAAATGATAGATAACTAATTGATTAAAATATTGAAAACACTTTAAAATATGCACTAACCCCTTCAAAAGTACTTCAATTTCTTTCACAACCGGATGAACTACTAGTTAACGAGAGGATCGTTCTCGCCATTCATTGCAAGTTTGGTGTTTGATTTCCATAAGTCATCCACCATTTAACTACATAGGTTAAACAAATTTGAAATTTATACACTAAACTAATATACGATAGAAACTAAAAAAAAAAAAAAGTCCTAAGGATTAAAGGAAGGAATTTTATACCTGGGTTAGAATTATCATCACTTGTTGCACACCCTTGAATTGCCCATGACTTTCCAAAAACTCCTTCTTTGCAAGTATATTTTGGCAACTCAACATTTAAAATATGCCCTTGCATGCGATCATCACCATAAAAAAACATCTCCACAGCATTAAAAAACCCATCCATCAGTTCATTATCAAATTGCATATCCATATCTTTGAACAAATAATATGGATTCAAAAGGTAAGCCGCAAAATGCAATGGACTATCTAGCCTATCTTTCACTTTTGCATCAATAATTTTCATAATAGGCAAATAGTTCTTTTCAAGATTGTTTAGGGCCCCTTAATATCCTTTTTTACCTGATTAATCTCTCCATATAAAAAGCCCATAGAAGGCTTCTTATCTGCATCAACAATTCGAAGCACCTTCACCAAAGGTGCAAAAACCTTAAGACATATAGTCACACCATTCCTGAAAGCAATGCTTAACACAGTTGCATAGGCTGCTTTCCCTTTAACAGTCTTTGACCACTTGCACTCCTTCCACTCAGAGCTAGTAAACATTGCCCTCAATTGGCTCTTTTTCTCCATTAAACTTTGTAGAGTAAGGAAAGAAGAAGCAAATCTAGTGACACCCAGTCTCACTATATCCCTCTTCTTTGTAAATGACCTCATTAAGGATAAGGTCTTATGATGTGCATAAATAAAGATTGTCAAACTCTTGGCTTGATCAATGACTTTTTTGTACCTTAGCAGTTTTTCAATGCTTTCAAGCATTAAATTGATGGTGTGAGTAGCACATGATGTCTAAAAGATATTGGGTCTCTTCACCTTCAATAACTTTGCCGCTCCCATATTGTTGGCAGCATTGTCAGTTACCACTTGGACAACATTTTGTGGCCCAACTTGCTCAATGCATTTGTCCACATACTCAAAAATGAGTTCACTTGTATGTGCCTCCTCTGAAGATTCTTTAGAAGAAAGGAAAGCAGTACCTGCATTAGAATTAACACATAAGTTCATGATGCTCCTTCTTTTTCTATCACTCCAAGCATCTGTCATAATGGAGCACCCATTTCTTGCCCACTCTTCTTCATGCTTCTTTAACAAACCTTTCATCCTGTCAACTTCCCCCTTTAGCAACGTTTCCCTCAACTGGTATTGACTAGGAGGATTGAAGCCTGGCCCAAATTGGCCAACTGCCTCAACAAACAACTTGAAACTGTCATTATCAATGGCATTGAAAGGAATACCATGCTCATAGACCCACCTAGCACAATATTCACGGACTGTCTGTGTCCTCTCTCTAAATAGTGCTTCATTGATATTTTGTTGTCTTTGTGTCATTTTTACACTTGAACCAGCTTCAGGGCTGATGGAGCTTGCAAATTTATCCATAGGGCCAAGTGTGCGGGGTGGGTTATTACTCCCTAATTCTTGCAATTCATCATCGCCATTCCCTTCCCCCTTTTCAGAAATATTGACTGTTGATCTCATCAGATCTTCTTCTTTTTTCTTATTCTTCTTTTTATTCCTTGCCTCCTCAATTGCATTCTTGCATTTGGCTCTATCATCTGGAGAAGCTTTTGGACATGCAGACACATTTCCAGAAATGTGGCCAATGTGTTCTTTAACTCGGTAAACACCGCCAGACATCACCTTACTGCATAACTTGCATTTGACTTTGTCCATATTCTTGGGATCAATTAGCATCCCATACTCCCACCCCACATCATTTGACTTCCTTTTAAGAATTGAGACGGTAGCGGACGATGCTTCCGTACTCCCTGTTCCGGACATCACTTAAACTGAACAAAATCAAATCTGAAAATCATGTGGAAGTCAAAATCAAATCTGAAAATCACCTGGAAGACAAAATCTGAAAATCAAATCTGAAAATCATTGCTAACAGCCTAACACAAATCTGAAAATCAAAGCTAACAACCTAACACAGGAACTTAACATTGCTAATAGCCTAACACAAATCTGAAACTGAAAATCAAAATCATGTGGAAGATAAAATCTAAAAATCAAATCTGAAAATCGCTAACAGCCTAACACAAATCTGAAAATCAAAGCTAACAGCCTAACACATGAACTTAACATTGCTAATGCTAACAGCCTAATAGATTCCAAGTAGAATTATAATCAGGATGATCTTTCCAATGGACTAAGAACTTTCAAACCTCTCCATCCCTGGTAAAATAATCAGCAAATAGCATTAATTTTATCTTTGTGCATTGAATTTACTGGTAAAAGGTAATGCAATGTAAGTTTGGGTAATGAAGTCTAGTTTGTGTTAAGGAGGTTCAATAAGAATCAATGAAAGGATCATCAGGTGACTTATCAAGGAAAAGAAAAAAAGAGAGAGAGGCTAACACAAATCTGAAAATCAAAATCATGTGGAAGACAAAATCTAAACATTGCTAGTGAAAGACATGGTTAATAAATCTGAAAATCATAGATGATGGTTAATAAATAGTTTTAAATACATAGTACATGCTGTTAGTGATGCTTGAAGGCGGCGGACTGAGAGAGAAAGGGGCTTGGCGGTGGCAGAACACAGAGGAGAGGCGGTCGGCGGCGAGGGACGCGGTCGGCGGCCGGTGAGAGAGGCGGTGCGGTGGCCGGTGAAAGAGGCGACCAGTAAGAGAGGCGACCAGAGAGGTTGCTCGGTGAGAGAGGTGGTGCGGTGAGAGAGGCGGCCAGACAGGTTGTCGTTCCAGCGAGCAGCGGCGGCGAGTCTAGCGACGGCGAGGAGGGGAGCAACCGACGACGCACCAAGATGAGACAACGAGAGGCGAGAGAGAGAGGAGGGGGGGAAATCTGAAAACGAAATGAAATGTAAACCCTAAAAACGATCTACGCGCTTAGCTGAAGAAAAGTGTGGGGGGCGGAGGCCTAGGCGGTGGTCGCCTAGGGCTGCAATTGGCGGCTAGGCGGCCGCCTCGGCCGCCTAGGCGCACCTGGAACCGCCTAGTTGGGGGGCCGCCTCCCCCAAAAGCGCCGCGGCTGGCGGCCGCCCAACGCCTAGGCAGCTGCCCAGCCCGAGTTTTAGAACACTGATATTGAGGATAAGTAAGGAAGGAAATAATAGCAACAGGATACCTTTTGAGCTTAATGTAGGCAAATGACTCCCAGATTAAGCGTGCTTGAGTTGGGGAAGCTCAAGGATGGGTGACCCTTGGGAAGTTCGCGTAGGTTCGTCAAGGTAAGTTGTTTCGGTCATTCCTATCGCTCGATGCGATATGTTACATGTGAGAGGGTTGCATGTGTGCGTATGTGACTAGATTTGACCAGAGTTTCTCACTTTCTTCTCTGTCGTGACCAAATTTGACCAGAGCTTTTTACATTCTTCACTGTTGTGACCAGATCTGACCAGAACTTCCCACCTTTTTCCTTGTCGTGACCAGATCTACCCAAATCCTTTCTACTGTCGTTGCCGCCCGCGGCCTGCTCACCAGCCCGCTGCTTCAGCCTTTCATCCACTGCCTTAGCCTTTCATCTCCTCCATCCTTTCATTCGTCGCGTCCCCACCTGTAAATCCCCCATATCCTCTATCGCGTCCGGCCAGATCTACCCAGTTGCCCACGTCCGTCTGCAGTCTGCTCACAAGCTAACAACAAGTCATTGATTATTAAAAAAAAAAAAAAAATTAGAAGATCATGTCACGAACTGGTTCTCTATGCGGTGCCTGCAAAGTCTTGAGAATAAAATGTACCCAATGGTGCATCTTTGCCCCTTACTTCTGCAATGAAGAAGGACCTACTCATTTTACAGCCATCCAAAAGGTTTTTGGTGCCAGTAATGCCTCCAAACTCTTGGCCCATCTTCCGGTAAGTGGCCGTTATGGGGCTGCCGTTACACTCTTGTTTGAAGATCAAGTTAGGCTTCAAGATCCCATTTACGGATGTCTCCTATATTTTTTTCCTCCGACAGCAGGTTGTCAATCTGCAAGTTCATCTAGCTTTATTGCAAAAATTACTGTTTGCAAACTCTTACGCAAACCCTCAAAAATGTTCAAAATTGGTTTCACCTAGAAACTAATTCAAACGTTATTCTAGAATTGCATTTGAGCTTTGCCGGTAATTTTGGCCACATCCCATATTGTGAAGATGGATTATTACTCGTGGATGATCCAAACCTTATCTGGAGTTCTGAAAACCCAATCATCTCAGAAGAAAATGTCTCGTTTCCTTGTTTTCAAGAGGCTAATTCTCAACATTTCCCTATCTGGAGTCCATATATATATATTCTCATTGGTGTAATTTAGGTGTGAGGTGAAAAGAATATAATATATTAAATCAATTTATTATAATTATTAGATTTATAATTATATTTTTAAATAAATATTAATTTAATGTAATAATTTAGATTATTATCATAAATTATTAGTTAAATTATTTAATAACTATTATGTTAAAGTATGTCTTGATTTCCAGAATGAAATTCGTTATTTAACCCGGTCTGGAGAATTTGGGACAAGACCCAAATGTCAATTTTTCATATATATATTCTCAGTTATCATAATCATAAATTATTTTATTAACTACTCACTGAATACCATCTCTGAACAAAGAAATAATCAAATGTTACTTATAAAACTTAGAAATGCAGAATGAAAACCCTGTAAAGAGCTTTTTTTTTAGGTTGGTAGATAGATATATATGTATTTGTATATATATATATACATGTACATGAATATTGGTAGTGCTTTTATCGCATATTCTTGCGCTTTGTAATTTAATCTATCTCTAATACTATCAATTTTTGTTGTATCTAGTACGATGGATATGAATTGGATGATAAACTTTCTGACTAATATGTTAATGGAGTTGATCAATTTCTTGAATTCGCTTTTCGGCACGCACGCTTAAATGGTAGAATTAGGTGTCCTTGCATGACTTGTAACAATACAGTAGTGAGAGTTTGGGAAGAGGTGAAATTTCATGTACTAAGGTATGGAATGGTTAAGAATTATGTCACTTGGTATCATCACGGGAAGGATGTGTTTGCTGAAGTAGATAGTAGTGATGATGATGTTGAGGATGGTAATGATGATGGTATGCGTCCTACAACAACAACAACATATCCAGCCGTTATCCCACTATGTGGGGTTGGCTACATGAATTCTAGACTTCTATGTGGGTTACATCCCAACAGATAGTTTGTCTAGAATTCATATTTGGATCTGACTAGGTTTTACACTGGCTGTCGGCTACCTAACGCAACCCTCCTCCTTTATCCGGGCTTGGGACCGGCAGTGGATAATATCCCCTGGCGGAGTAATGATGAAATGAAGTTTGAACACCATCTTCACATGGAGAAATTTCATGAGATGGTGGTGAATGAAGATAATTGATATAGTTGTGTTCCATAACTTAGTTGACATGGTGAAACCAACAAGTACAATATGGATAATATCCCTTGGCAGAGTAATGATGGTATGCGTCCTATGTTAAAAAAAGCATTTGGGATGCACAACATCAATGTTGAGATGGGTGGTGGTTCCTTTACCAGTAATGATGGGTGGTGGTTCCTAATTATGTTAATTACATTGTATTTATTCTAACATGAATAGGGTCTATCTCAAGAAAAAGAACTCGGGGAAATATCAAAAATAGGAAACTCATAAGTTTAGTTCTTGGTCAGAAATTGCCATTAGAGTTTAACAATTATAGTCAAGTAATAGGTCCAAATGCAAACGTGTTTGCAAGCTACTTAAGGAAGATTGTTGTAGTGTGTGAGGATGCTCTAATAACTTGCAAACTGTGGGAAGATGTTCTCAAGCCAACAAAGCTAAAATGTATTCATATGTTTTAACAAGGTCAATAGGTAAAAATTATAATAGATAGTCATTTTTTAGATATATTCCTTTTTTGATAGGGCAAATTTGAGTTTGAGGAAAACGAAAATAGAAAAATTTGGATTATAAAAAAAATGAGAAACAAGTTTGCAAACTACAAGCATAGATTGAAGGTCAAATATGACGACGTGCACACCACAGATGAAGAGAGAATTCAAGTGGGTCCAGTAGACATTGAGAAAGAGCAATTGAGAGATTTTGTGCATTGGTTGAGCTCACCTAAGTTTCAGGTATATTGTACTTGAACTTGTTTGCTTTATTATATTTGTATTTATTATTATTTACTTATAAAGCAAAGAAAGTCATAAGATTTTTGATTTGATTAATTAATTTTTTCATATTACTTAACATCAAGGCCACATGTGTTCAAAATAAGGACAATCGATGAAAGCTAAAGATGAGCAAAACTACTGGTACAAGAAGTTTTGCTCGGGTTAGAGCTGAAGAGGTATAAATTTTCAATGTTCTGATTTCAATCAATACATCTCGTTTTGTGTAGTATTCTTTTACCTATTAATTAGAAATACCTTTTTATTGATAATTACTTAAATCCAGGCTAAAAAATTAGGACATGACCCAACAGAAGCATAAATGTTTTACTTGACACACAAAAACCAGGATGGGTCAATGGTTGATTCGACGTCAGCAGAAATTGTGGTAAGCATTTCAGTTACTTTTAAAGTTTATGTTGTTCTTAATCATAAAAATAATTATGATCTTACTATCAACATTAATTTATAGAGTGATGGGGTTTTTTTTGTTAAACCATAGGAGTGCCACGTGAAATTTATAGTCGAAGAATCTATACCGTTTGTCATTGTTCACATTCTAGCAATATTTCACACACTTTTATTAATCAAAACTGTTATCAATAATGGTTTTTAATTTTTTTCAAAAATAATATCATTAATATCAATAAAGCCTATATATATACATGTGTGGTGGTGAATGTGGTTGTCTTTACAATGGTTTTGGAGAGCAGGCATTTTTGTTTTGATAAAAAGGCTACAAGTTGTTTATTATAAAAAATATTGAGATACAAAACCAAACTAGAAATGTAGAGAATAGAGACCTAAAAACAAGAAGCAGTAAGAAAACATAATCAAGAGAAACCTAGATATGAAGAGAATAGAAAATCAACATGTCTTCAAGAGAAATATACACAGTGTTTTTAAACGCGCTAGGTGCTAGTCGGGCGCCTAGGCGACTTAGGAAAATTGTTGGTTTTTTTTTATTTGTTTAAACTTTGTGATGTGACTTGATGTTATTTTCAATTAAATCAAAGTTGAAATAGGCATGGAAATATATATATCTAACATATAAATAGAAAAGAAAAAAATATATATCTAATATATTTAACATATATATAACATATAAATAGAAAATAAAATCAAATAACATAAAACCTAACACCCAACAACACAACGCGTGCGAGAGAGAGGGGTCGGAAGTGGAAGTGGAGGCAGAGATGGAGCTTGACAGCCGCGGCGGCATTGATGCAGCGAGGACATAGCAGCGAGGATGGTGCTTGACGGTGTAGAGGCGGTGAGGAGGTTACAATGGAGCTGGAGGCAACGAAGAGGCAACAACGACGGTGTGCGCAAGAGAGAAAGGGAAATCAACGAGAGAGAAGGGGTAACGGGTAAGGGGAAACAAAAACCCTAATAATCAATTTATATAAAATGGATTAGACGACCCAGACAGTCGATTAGGTCATAATCGGCTAGGTGGTTCACGCGCCGCCCGGTACCGATTAGTCTAGGCCGAGTTTTAGTTCACTGAATGTACATGACAAGCCCACTAACAACAGATTAAGATTGTCCTTAACCCACATTAACCCCTTCCACACATGAAGAGTCAGCATTAAGATGTTTTTTGGCCTTTGTAATAAGACCAACATAGATATTAAGTTTACTAATTGAAATTTCTGCTTCAACATTGGCCTTTGGTTTGGCTCCAATGACGGATTTAGTTGGTCATTGTTTCTTACCCTTTTCATATGTTAAAACAATGATAACTCTAAAAGCAAGCAACAATATGAATAGTTCTTATGTTTCACACAATTAAATTCCACAATTACGCAACTATGCATGTTGCAGAAGTAAGAGCATATTATGGATCAAAATTAAAGTTCTTCCTTGTAAGGTCCAATCCAAGAAGGTAAAAACCAACTAGAAATGCTCTCATATTACATTCATCCATGAGTATTAGAGAAAAACAAAGGGAACTAGTAACTCTATTAATTTTGTTTGGATATAAATTTTGTCTCACTCTAAGTTTTCAAACTTAATTGTTTAGTTGTGGAAAATGATTATTTTCTAATATTGTTTAAGTGCAATATGTAACAATTATTTGTGCAACATTTTCTTACAGGAAAATATCCAAACTATAGCAGTCCAAAGAGCTGAGGAGCAACCTTCTGAACTCGTTGATGAAAATCAGATTTTTTTTTGAAGTGATGGGCAAAGAAAGGCATGGTCGAGTTCGTGGATATGGTTTCGACCCCACACATTCTTCAGTCTTTGGCAAGCTTCCTGCTCAATTACAAATGGTTTCAACGATTGAAACACTAAGACAAGAGAACAAAGAGTTGAAAGAAAGACTAAGTATAATAGAGCAAACTCAAGTAGAAACTCTTAGCTTGCTAAAAAGCTTCATGGAAGAGGTTAGATTATGAAGCGTTAGTAATGAATTATGATACTTGGTTGATATGACATGTTTTGGTTGATGAATAGTGTTCAACATATTCCATATTTTGTTGATTTATTGATTTTGTAAAGTGATACTGATAGGCCCCCAGTCCATTGGACCTACCAGAGGCGGCCTAAGGGATAGGGGTAGGGGGGTAAAATGCGTGGGGTTTGCGTAACAATAAGCAGGTGCAAAGGGTAGTAGGGGAAATCGCTAGTTTGTGTGTAACAAACCAGCATGTGCTGCCAGAGGTAGTTATGCTGAGTAAGACAGGGTATAAATAAGAGAAAGAGAGAGAGAGAGAGGGGTGCTGAATTTTGTAAGAGAATTTTGGAGAGTTGGGGCCTCTCGAACGCCCTAGTTGTTTCTTTTCCTTCTTTGAGCTGTGTAAATTCCGATTGGAATTGAGTAGTTTCAATAGAAGTTCAGTGAATTTGTTGGTATTCCAACATTTTGGTATCAGAGCCGTTGCCGATCATCATGGTAAACTTAAGCGAGAGAGTGGGGAACCTAGAGGAGAAGGTCGACACCATGAGGGGAGAGATTCAAACCATAGACTGGAACGTAGCAGAGATGCTCGAACAGTTCGCCATCATGCGAACGAGGTGGGATGAACAGGAATGGGTGAGGAAGGCTAAGACCCATGGGGGCGAAGGGCCAACGGAATTTACCCAAGATTCTGACATGACCCCTGGAGTTGGCATGAACCTAAGAATGGAGGATGGTGAAAGGAAGGGAGAGGTTGACGACTGGAGATGTGGATCTTTGAGGGGAACAATCTGGATGAATGGATATTCCGGGTTGAGAGGTACTTTGCAATCAATTAGTTGTCTGAAGATGAGAAGATTGAGTCAGCTGCGTTGTGTTTCGAGGCAGGGGCCCTCGCTTGGTTTTAGTAGGAGTCTAGGCACAAGGGAATTTGCAGTTGGGAGGGGCTTAAGCAGGGGATTCTTAGCTAATTTCGCTCAACTCGAGGTTCCTGGCTTTCCGACAAGATGGGACTGTCAAGGATTACAGACTGATGTTTGAGACTTTGACCGTGCCAATGTCGGATGTTTTTGAGGCGTTCTTGGAAGGCCATTTCATTAATGGCCTTAAACTTGAAATAAGGGCTGAGATCAAGGTACTGTAACCTAGGGGTTGGATTGAATCATGTTGATGGCTCAATGTATTGAGGATAAGAATGCGGCCATGCTCAGTTGCAGTAGGACGTTCAGGACAGCTAGGACTAATTTCCTTACCCACTCTACAACCAACATCAAGCAACCCTCTCCCATACAGTCAAGAAGTTTGACTCCCAAGTCGTTAGTCAGTTAAGCAGCAAGCTGCCAGTGGCTGGGAGTGGCAGCAATGTCCTTTTTGAATGACTTAGCGAGGTCGAGTGGAAATCCAAAAGGGGGAAGGGCCTATGTTTTTGTTGTGATGAAAAATATTCTATAGGCCATCGGTGTAAGAACAGGGAGCTGCAAGTTATGATGATTTATGATGAAGAGGTGGAAGAGGAGGGAGTTGAGGCGGAAACAAGGGGGGGGGGGGAAGAAGAATTGGGGCAAGGGGGTGAGATAATTGAACTCTAAATGAATTCAGTTGTTGGATTGACAACGCCACAAATGATGAAACTGAAAGGGGATATCGAAGGGCAGCCAGTTGTAGTGCTTATTGATGGAGAAACGACACATAATTTTATAACAATCGAGCTGGTGCAACAGTTGGGGTTGCCAAGAGCAGAAACTGCCAGGTATGGAGTGATTATGGGAACGGGAATGGCGATGCAAGGGGCCGGCATTTGCAAGGGGGTGAAATTGCACCTACAAAACCTGCAAATTGTGGAGGATTTTTTTCCCTTAAGAGTTGGGTAGCTCGGATGTGATCTTAGGGATGAAGTGGTTAGCCGCAATGGGGAAAGTGAATGTGGATTGGAAAGCTTTAACTATGAAGTTTCAAGTGGGGGGTATGGCTGCAACACTGCAGGGAGACCCAAACTTGAGTAAAACCATGGTGTCCTTGAAGGTCATGATGAAAGCTCTTAAGGAAAGTAAGGAGGGGATGTTGCTGGAATTGGGGACCATTACAGCAGATTTGAAGAAAAATAGTGGGAAATCCCAATAGGGATGCTGGAAGAGTTTGAAGGGGTATTTTCTATTCTAGAGGGGCTACCACTATGTAGAAAAAAAGACCATTCTATTAGCCTGATTCTAGGAACTGCACCAGTACATGTGACGCCTTACCGTTACCCTTACTTGCAAAAAAATGAGATTGAAAAACTGGTGGGTGAGATGTTGGGGGCTGGGATTATTTACACAAGTTGCAGTCCATTTTCTAGCCCGGTATTGTTGGTTAAGAAGAAGGATGGAGGGTGGCAGTTTTGTGTCGATTACAGGGCCTTGAACAAGGTAACCATTCCCAACGAATTCCCCATACCAGTGATTGAGGAGCTACACGGGGTTATGATTTTCTGCAAGCTTGACCTAAAATCTGGCTACCATCAGATTAGAGTCAAGGCTGAAGATGTTCCCAAAACAGCTTTCTGGACACATGAAAGCCACTACGAGTTCTTAGTTATGCCGTTCTGGTTGAGAAACGCACCCATAACTTTTCAATCGCTGATGAATGATATTTTCAGGGAGTATTTAAGGCGATTTGTATTTTTTTTTTATGATATATTAGTTTATAGTAGGAGTTTAGAGCAACACACAAAGTACTTACGTTGTGTTTTAAAAGTGTTGGCAGAAAATCAGCTTCTTGCTAATGGGAAAAAGTTCTTGTTTGGGCAGCCGGAGGTTGAATATTTAGGTCACATCATTTCCCAACAAGGTGTGTTAGTTGATCACGCTAAGGTGCAAGCGATGGTAGATTGGCCTACTGCTACAACAATGAAGGAATTGAGGGGTTTCTTGGGGCTCATGGGATATTATTGACGCTTCGTGAAAGACTACAGCAAGATGGCAAGACCCTTAACTGAACGATTAAGGAAGAATAATTTTTCTTGGGATGTGGCAGCCGAGCAAGCTTTCCAACAACTTAAGGCGAAGATGATTTCCCTGCCCATTCTAGCCTTGTCGGATTTTGGAAAACCTTTTGTGATTGAGGCGGATGTTTAGGGGAAGGCATAGGGGCTGTTTTAATGCAGGATCACCGACCCACTGCCTATTTCAATCATGGTTTCAGTTAGTTAGGAAGGACGAAATCAGTTTATGAGCGGGAATTGATGGCCATAGTCTTTGCGGTGCAAAAATGGAGACATTATCTTTTAGGGAGGAAATTTGAGGCTTGGACTGATCAAAAGAGCCTCAAATACTTGATGGAACAATGGTTGGTGAGCCCCGAGTATCAGGGATGGATGGTAAAACTAATGGGATTTCAATTTGAGATACATTATAGGCTAGGATTAGAGGTGTCAAATGGGCCGGGCGGCCCGTGGGCCGCCCAGCCCGGCCCGTCACTGTTCATGGGGGGCCGGGCCGGGCCCAAGAATTTGGGCCCACGGCCCGGCCCGTCTAAGGGCCCAGCCCGGCCCGGCCCGTCTAAGGGCCCAGCCCGGCCCGGCCCGTGGCCCACTAGGCCGGGCCCATGAGGCCCTTATGGGCCCAGACCTATAAATTTTTTTTTATTTTTATGTTGTATAGAAGTAAATTATTTTTATTTAACTAACTAAATGATCTTACAAATCTAAGATAAAATACAGATATCTAACTTAAAAATATTAATTTCTATAGCCAAAAATTATATAGAAATAAATGGCTTCTTATTCATGATCAAATTCTTATTCTTTCTATAAAACTTTATTGAAAGCCTAGCTAATTTAGATTGAATAATAAATTTTTATAATGAATATTTTTTTATTAAGAGGACAAATTGATGACAAATTATATTTATTCAAATATTATAATAGACAGTATTTTGCTTTCCCATCAAAAAGAGAAAATAGTAAAATATTATATTTTTAAATAAAAATATTTTTAAAAAAATGGGGTCGGGCCCACCGGGCCCGGCCCGCTAGGCCCTGTGGGCTAAGGCCCGGCCCGGCCCCCTTATAGGGGGGCCGTGGGCCGGGCCGGGCCCTATCTAAACCAAAGTGGGCCGGGCCCGGCCCGACCCTTTTAATAAAAGGGTCGGCCCGGCCCGTTTAAAAAGCCCGCGGGCTGATTGGGGCCGGGCTGGGCCGGCCCTTTTGACACCTCTAGCTAGGATTGGAGAATAAGGCAGCCGATGGGTTATCACGCATCAACCATGTAGCAGCCTTAATGGCTTTGACAATACCCAAAGTGATCCAACTGGATCAATTGACACGAGAAGTAGAAGCAGATGACAAGGTGCAGCGAATTATCAAGGACTGGCAAACTGATCCTGCTTCCCAACCCAATTTTCAGTGGGTGGACAGCCAACTGCTATATAAAGAGAGGTTGTATTTACCTAAAGAGTCCTCTTTCATTCCATTGGTACGACATGAGGGACATGATGGCAGTCTCGAGGGTCATTCGGGGTTCTTGAAGACTTACAAGTGAGTGGCGGCTAGTGTCTATTAGCAAGGGATGAAGAAGGACATCCATAAGTATGTGAGTAGTTGTTCTGTTTGCCAACGGAGTAAATATTCAGCTTTGACACCAGGAGGATTACTGCAGCCTCTTCCTATCCCTAATCAAGTTTGGGATGATATTACTATGGATTTCATTGAGGGGTTACCGAGGTCAGGTAAAGTGGATTCAATATTGGTTGTAGTAGACAGATTAAGTAAATATGGGTACTTTATTAGACTGAAACATCCATTTACTGTAGGGGAAGTGGCTGGACATTTTGTTAAGGAAATCGTAAGGTTACATGGCCTCCCTAGGTCCATTGTATTGGATAGGGACAAAATTTTCATGAGCAAATTTTGGGAGGAATTGTTTCGCCTCTAAGGTATGAAACTAAATTGAAGCATCGCCTATCACCCACAAACCAATGGGCAAACAAAGGTACTGAATCGGACTTTAGAAACATACTTGCGTTGTTTTGCTTCCTCTCAACTGAAATCGTGGTCCATGTGGCTGCCTTGGGCTGAACTATGATATAACACGTCCTACCATATAGTTTTGAAGAAGACCCCGTTTCAGGTGGTGTATGGTAGAGAACCTCTAGCCTTGGTGAGGTTTGAAAGAGGGACCACGCTAATATCAATGGTGGAACAACAACTGGCTAAACGGGATAAGATTTTGGATGACTTGAAGACACAATTGTTGAGGGCTCAATCTGTGATGAAGAGAAGAGCTGACAAGAAGAGAAGAGAGGTAAAATTCAAGGTGGGGGACTTTGTCTACCTGAAATTGAGGCCATATCGCCGGAAATCGCTGGCTGGTTGCTCGAATGAGAAATTAGCTCCTAGATTTTATGGTCCTTTTGAAGTTGAGAAGAAGTTAGGACCGGTCGCTTAGAAATTAACACTGCCCTCCCATTGCAACATCCACCTCGTCTTCCACATGTCCCAATTATGTGAGGCAAGAGGGGTGTTGAAGGCTAGTGTGGAAGTTCCCAGTCAGCTGAGTGCAGATTTAAAGTTGTTAATGGAGCTCGAGGTGGTCCTGGGGGTTCGATTTGGAACAAGAAGTAATCTACAAGGTAGGGATGTTTTAAGTTAATGGAAGGGACTGCCCCCTTTAGAAGCGACCTGGGAACTGTTTGACCTCATTCAACAACAGTTTTCAAATTTCCACCTTGAGGACAAGGTGAAAGTGAAAGGGGGGGGGGGAGGGGGATAATGATAGGCCCCCGGTCCATTGGGCCTACCAGAGGCAGCCCAAGGGGCGGGGGGGTAAAATGTGTAGGGCTCGCGTAACAGCAAGTAGGTGCGGAGGGTAGTAGGGGAAATCGCTGGTTTGTGTGTAACAAATCAGCATGTGCTGATAGAGGTAGTTATGCTGAGTAGGACAAGGTATAAATAAGAGAGAGAGAGAGGGGTGCTGAATTTTGTAAGAGAATTCTGGAGAGTTGGGGCCTCTCGAATGCCCTGGTTGTTTCTTTTCCTTCTTTGAGCTATGTAAATTCCAATTGGAATTGAGTAGTTTCAACAGAAGTTCAGTGAATTCATTGGTATTCCAACAGATACTTTGAATTATAGCTTTTAATTATTGATAATGTGTGTGTGTGTGTATGTATGTTTGCCTTTTGGGTTGTTGATGATTGTATAGCAATATATTTCATATATTGTGATATTTTATAACATTTTGTAAAGCAGGTGTTTGTAAATTTGTAAAGTAAGTGTACATGATAAATGTTGGCTAAATAATGTGAAATTGTAAATCACTTTTAGTGACGGCCAAATATTTTGTCATAAAAATATAGCATTTGTGAAGGCCGGACTTGTCACTAAAATCTACATTTTTCGTGACGACCAAACATTTTGTCACAAAAATATAGCATTTGTGAAGGGCAGACTTGTCAGTAAAATCTACACTTTTAGTGACGACCAAACATTTTGTCACAAAAATATAGCAATTGTGAAGGTCAGAATTGTCACTAAAATTTACACTTTTAGTGACAGGTGGATCATGTTATCACAAATAATTTCATTTGTGATAGCCATTGTCGTCACTAAGAGAAAGGCTTTAGTGATGGCCAAGACTGATCGTCACTAAAATAAAGGTTTTAATGATGACAATTTTTTTTTTTTTTTATAAGTTAGTGATGACAATTTAGTGAGGGCCATCTTGTGTTAGCACTTATAATTTAAAACAATAGTGAGGACCATATTGTGTTTGTAACTAAAAGTGGCCTTTTAAGTGATGACCACCTTTAATCGTCACTAATATAGATACTTTAGTGACAACTAGAAACGCCACAAAAAAATCTTTTTTAGTATGGCTGTCACTAATGGATTAACTTTAGTGACGACCAACTTTACCGTCACTAATTACATTAGTGACAAAGGCATTAGTGTCGACTTGTGACGGTCTGTTTGGCCGTCACTAATACTTTTAGTGACGACTTTTTGGGCTTTTTGTGATGACCCTGGCCTCCACTAAAAATCTTGTTTCTTGTAGTGCAATCTGCTGGCTACTCTTAGCATAATCATTAGGCTGCTGCTTGTGCTTTCTAGAAATGGCTTCCAATGTCGTTTCATGAAGCCTCACCCTCTCAGTTGCTTGTTCTACCGTGACAGAATCATTTTCACAATAGGCCGCAACGCATCGTCAAGTCTAATGAAACTCGATACAAAATAACACTCCGTCGAGATTAGATGGAACTTGAGCACAAGTGCTCTCAATTTCTCAAACCTTACCAAGTACTCCATAACTGAGCCTTCTTGTTTAAGCTTTTTGAGCTCCTTTTTATAACTCTCACCTTTGATTTGATCCATCTTAGAAAACATCATCGAAGGTTCATCAAATTTCCTTGATAGACCTTCCAATTTTTCGTCAATTCTGTCCAAACTTTTGACAATTCTATCTGCAGGGGCCTTACACTTACTGATCAATGTCACAATCGATTCATAATTCTAGCTAGTCGCCGCTCGAACTTGTAGATCTAAAACTATAGCATTCTTTTACTGCAATCATGTTTCGAATTGTTTCATGTCTGTTCTGTCAGCCATGGCAAAAAATTTCACAAGAACAGATTTCCATGGCCTAGGATGAGCTCTGAACAATCTCCTGAAAATCGGTGGATTCTTAAACAATTGCTACTATTCGCCTGTTTTGCCTCAATCGTTGCTTCAATTTCAGTAAACCTAATATGTTGTGCAACCCTGATACCACCTAAACCTGATTGACTCAGTTTAATTTCCTTTGAAAAGCTTCCATAAATCAACTTATTCTGTTGCAATCTTTTTGAAAGCACAATTGATTTATGTTGCTGCCAAGAATCAATCAGAAATCACCTGGGTCTATACTTGATCAGCTTTGTTGTGGCCTCTTGAAGGTCGCCTACTCTTAGCGTCCCAAGTCACTGGAATCTCATCACTGGCCGCTTGCCTATCCTGATTCGCTTAACTCACAAAGCAACAACTGAGATGCAACCATTTGATTGCACCTTCAAAATCCGAGTCTACCTATGAAGAGTTGCCAGAATCACAATTGAAATCATTAGACCTGCTCTGCCTTCAAGATTTGTACAAGAACGCTAGATTGTTGCTGAGATTGCCTGGCTTATTCATGGATCTTCTACTGGACTCACTAATCGCCGATCACCAGTTAGTTACCTGCCTACAAATTCTAATCGAATTGAATTGCTAAGTGATAGATCTACCTTCGCCTTTAATGCGGGACTTCGAACAATTGGAGCATGAGAAGTTGAAGGCTACGAAACTGCTCGGTTGCAGTCCTCAAAGGAATAGACTCAGGTAGCGCGCCTTTCGAATCGCTTGTTGCACTCGTTTTCGGTACTCCCTTCCAAATTCCAAGCCTCAATCACAATTTAGTGGTCAAGGATGACCGACTCTCCGTTGCCTTCAAGTCGAACCAAGAGTTGATTGGGAATCGCCTGGCTTGGCTTTGTCAATTTGTTAGATCCACTTTTGACTGTGCTTCCCTTCTCACTACTATCTCCAATCCGCAACCGAGGATCACTGGCTCAAATGTAACTTCATGAGAGTTCGCCTGGGTATTGCTTCACGGCCTAAATCGCCTCAATCACTAGCAGCAACTTAGATCCATTCTCTCCAGAATCATTGTCGAAGTTGCTTGGGTCTTTTTCGCCTTCACATTCTAGACCTTAATCACTGCTAGAAATTTTCAGATTTCTCAGTTGATGATCATTGGCCTATTATGTCTTCAAAAGTCGAACAAGGACTCCCAGGGTTCACAACTGTGGATGATTGACTCAATTCACCTTCAATTTCGAGTCGAGAACTACTATGGGTTGCAGGAATCACAACCGAGAATTGATTAACTCTAACACCATTTGTCACATTCCTAGGGTTACCTAGGGTTGTGATTGGGATTAGGAGGAGAAATCATAATGATAGAATTGAAGGAGGGAGAGAAATTAGCAGAAAAGGGAGGGAGAATTAGAAAGAAACAAGAGAGGGATACAGAGAATTAGAAAGGAATTCCATTTCATTTCACATGATGTCCATCCTCTTACAAGTAGCCTTTTTATAGGGATAACTAGCTACTAACTTATTTCTTAACATCACCCATGTGCTCCTAACAACTTGCAAAATATCTCTTAACAAATTCTTATAGTCCTATTATAATAATGCCTCTCTATTGCTCCTAGGGTTATGACATGTGGCTGCTTGTATGGAATCCTTACCCAAAAAAAGTTATTATTAGATTTTAGAAAGATCTAAATAAAATTATATATACATTTGTTAAAAAAAAAAAAAAAAAGAAGACTTAGCTATATTTACCAAATAAAAAATATTGAAAGAAACATGTAATTAGGTGTAAATTAGGGGTTGCTAATTTATTCCTAATTATTGTAAATATTGTTTATTGATTGCAAACTAGAGATTGATTGATTGAGGATTGTTGTAACTTAGGAATTGATTAATTGGAGATTGTTGTAAATTAGGGATGACTTTTTTCCCTTATTCTTCTATCTAATCCTCTGTATACATCATGTTAATGAAACAAAATGGGTATTTTTTTGGCCAAACTTTTATGAAAAAACAAAAGAAGACTCACCAAAATAAAAAAATAAAAAATATACGAAAAGCCTTAGCATATTCAAATCCTTTCAACTAGAGTTCAAACTAGTTTGTTTTCCAAGTTATATCAGGACTAACAATTGACCAGATTGTATCCTTTTTTTATTCTCCCCTATGTGTTTTTGCTATGTTGCATGAACTTGTAAACTGCTATAAAATATAAATGACAAATGGTATCTCATCTTTTCTTAATTTTTAGCCCTCGTTCTGGTGTAGTTTTTTTTACGATTGTTTTTTAATAGATTGTATTTTTTATGCTTATAAAAATTTATACTCTTTATTTTATTTATATGCGCTTCACTTTGCTTAAGCGTGTGCTTTGCTTTGCACTTTGCGCTGAAGCTTCGTAGGCCATCTATGCTTTGCTTAGCGCTTTTCAAAAACTCTGGTTGAGATGAACTCTTATTTGGGGATAGATGAGTGATCCTTTTCATTCATTTCTTTTTTTTGAAAGGGGGGAGGGTGCTGCATTAGTGTGTAATTATTTCTCAATGTAGTGTCCCATAACAAAACAATTCACTTTGATAGCCGCTTATCCTAGTATGTCCTCATGCATAGTTGTTAAATCGAGATTCGAATTGAGAATCGAAATCCTCATTTTATGAATCGTAAATCGAGAATCGAATCGAATCGTAAGATTCGGTACACATTCTCAATTTCAATTATAAATAATATATATCCATAGAAAATAAATAATGTGCCCACCATGATCAATTCTTTTAAATATAAATAGATAAATAAACTTCTAAATATATTTGCTTAGTTTAAAATTATACCAAAGGACAAAAGTATATTCATGTTGCCTTTAAATTCAAATTGCACCAAACCAAACCACTTTCAAAATAACAAGCTAGAAAAAAAAAAAAAAAACTTACAACTAGAAGGTTACTAATAAACTCCATTGTCCATAATCTTTACTAGTAATCAATCATCTCCATCTTCAAGTTCAAGAGCATCATCATCTTCATCATCTTCTTTGTTTTCAAAGATAGCCAAATCAAATGAATATTTGATTAAAGCGCACATGCAGATGAAGTTGCATGAATTGGATGAGTCGGACGAATTGTGCTATTCATGCGATTCACGGTCGATCTATCTGATTCATAGTTGATTTTAAGGGATTTTCAATTCATCCTATAAATTCGACTCGATTTTTGTATGAATCGGGTTGAATTGTACGATTCGAATCGTGAATCGTACGATTCTAAGAGATTTTAGATTCACCCTATAGATTCGACTCAATTTCTATATAAATCGAGTCGAATCGTGAATCATAAGATTCTAACAACAGTGTCCTTATGTTATTATTAAGAATTTTTTTTTCTCGCTTAACGACAATCCCAAGTAGTTAACACTCAACCCATTAAACATTAACTTGCCAATGGTTTAACAACATTTACCTTTAACCAATATCTTCCTAAAACCAGTTCCTGGATAACTTTTTAACCACCTTTAAGCTTAGTCATCGCTAACTCATTTTGGGCCCCAACAATTGCTAACCAACCTTGGTTAAACCCATGTACCCTACTTTTCCTGATACAATACAATCTGATTAAGGCTGAGGTTTATGTTTAATGATTCACCCAACATTTTATTTTCCAAACCTTGCCAATACTCTTGGAGGTCATTTTATCCCTTTTTTAACAACTCAAACACCCGAAGAGTATAAATTAGAGAGTTTGACCCAAAACCCTTTAAATTTGATGTTTTTGGCTACTTTTCGATTACATGTTACCCCACCAATGAGTGACCTTAAGGCGTGTTCTAAATTGGCTTTTGGCCTCTTTAATATATGCATGATCATGCTTGTTATGTGAAGAAAACACAAGTTCCATCTCTAAGCTTCTCTCATAAACCCTAGGATCACCTAGTTTGTCCTTGGCATTGTGCCAAGCTTGGACTTTGAACAACCATCCATTAGGGATATATGATCACACACAAACATTGGCTATCCTTCAAAATGAGATTTGAACATAGTTTCACACAAGTCATGAAAGCAATATAATATTTTCAAGCAACCTGATCAACATTTTCTTCAAACCATCACAAGATCTCCAAGATCTAAGCAACCCTTACCTTATCCTAGGCTTGAGAAGACGTTGTATCTGACTTTATCTTGCTCCAATGGAATTTGGCCACCCATTTTGAGATCCTTGAAGAATTCAACCATCCCAAATTTGAAAGAATGAATTGTTTCACAATTCTATCTCTAGCTTTTACATTATATCCAAGGTAAAATTCGAGCTCTTAGTCAACTTTCTATCCTATGGTTCATATTAAACCAAGGGCAATCTTGTCATTTCCAGCCAAGATATTTCTCTAATATTATATTTTGATTTAATTTCTTGCATGTTTATCCATCATAATCTTAAGATCGAATCTCTGTTGTTGATTTCAATCCTATAGCCATGAAAATTCTCAGTTTTACCTATTTATTAATTCTTGGATATCCCAACATCAATGGAATAAAGACAAAAGAACTCTCCTTTCTATGCTTGGGGCCTCACCCCAAGCGCAGTGTCTTTTTCTTCATCACAAGGCTTAATCTTGTCGTGACATGTGTTGCTAAAATATATGGCCTGAAATTAAAGTTGTGAGAATTAGTCTTAGCCACAATCATGTGCCAGAAATTAAAGATGTCTATTATTCTGCCCTAAGACCTGATAAAATAGGAAATATGGGACTTTTATTATGCTTTTGGGGGCTGTTTAAGATGCTATATACATTACGTGAGAAAACTTCTTTGCTAAAATGGGTCTCTTGTGCTTGGTTAGAGAATTAAAGGGAAAGGACTTAGGCTTATGGGAATTGCCAAGAGTAAAAATTATAATACAAAGTATAAAATATATAATTACCTTTTGTGACGGTGAGCCTAAGCAACAGTAAGGTTACTCCATTGTGACTGAAAGGTCATAGGTTCAAGTTGTGGAAACAATCTTTTTGCAAAAAAGCAAGGAGAAGACTGTGTACAAGTATGACACGGACCTTGCAAAGCTGGGAGCGTCATGCACTGGAGATGCCATTTTTTCAGTCAAACCTCACTGCCATCATGATATTTAAATAGTTGCCCATGGTTAGCCGAGGTATTTAGTGAAGTCAGATCATGCGTTTAATTCAGATGATCTCTTCCCATCTTTTATAGCACATATTTACAAACATTAGATAGATTTTATAGACTTGCTATTACTAGTTTTGTGTTGTTTCAGTTGGCTTGCGGATGCAAACAATTTGGAACTTTTCTAGAGACAAAAGAGAATGATAAACGTATTTATAAATGTTTGGGAACGTTTAAAAAGAAAACTAGAGAATGTCTTGGTAATTCTCTTTCATATATCCTTAAAAAATATGAAGGAATATTGAAAAATTGAGTAGCTAAAGCTGAAAATCTACTTCCAATCACCTTAAATCAAGTGGCTTCTGTTGGATCTTATAATCTTCCTCTGTCTTCAGTAAGAAACATAAGTGACTAATCCTTGGGAAAAAAGGTTGAGAAAACTCAAATGCCAGTCTCTATTATAGGTGCTTTGAAAGGTTCCCTCATTTCTATGTGTAATTAGCATAATTTTTCAAAAAACTGCATGTCATCTACCATAATTGCGATAATAAGATATAAGTTATAATCACAAAACCAATGCAACAAAGATTAGAAAATTGTGAGCAATGTCTTGATGGGTAATACATGCTTCTATTGATTGATTTCTTTTATTTTTAGTCTCCCGAAAGTTCCAGTTTGTCCATTGTACTATTTGTTATTGTTACAATTAGGAGCACTAGGATCACTCTAATCACAGCCAAATACACAACACACCCTCACCCGATTCAATCACAATCAACAGAAATAGAAAACAGAATTGAAAACTGTAATGAAATAGGAAAGAAACAACCAAACCACACAAGAAGACAAGGATTTTATCCTGGTTCAGATTGCTGTGAGCAATCCTACATCCAGCCTCTTTGATCTGAGAGCAATCCACTAGAAATCTTGATAGAATCAGTACAAGAAACCCTCTCACATGAGTACAATACAACTGAGATTACGGAGCGCTACTTCTCTAGACTTTCCTCTCAATTTTCACAGCACTCGTTATCAGAAAATGAATGATGATCTAAGTGACTGCCCCCTGTCTTCCTTTTATAGACAATTAGGGCGGAAATTACAAGGGATAATAAAAGACAACACAATCTCTAAAATACCCTCATATGACCGTTATCATTAGGAACACCTAACTAACTAAACTGTCCCTCAAATACAAATCCGACTCCACTGATTTTTCCTGATTCTTCTAAGTCTTCTAGAATGTACTCGACACAAAACACAACAGTTATATTTCCAAGGTTGTAATATTGATTTTCATCGTTGAGATGAATGTTTTCACAATAATCTTAGTATATCCAGATTAGAATATCATTTAACTTTTGCTTGATGCTAAATAGATTAAGTTTATATTTTGCAATAGCAGATTTTTTGTTATTTTTTCCATATCGTTGAGATGCCTTATCAATATCTCTGTATGGCATGAGCGTCCATCTTGGCCATTATTCCTATTAGATGATTTGCTAACATTGCTTTCTTTTGGATGTCGTAATGTTCTAGCCATAAGTATATTAAACTTTTAGTTGTGGGGTTTTGTGATGAGAGATTTCCCTCTGTTATTTCTAGAGGGGAGGTAAGACCACAAGGATGGTTTTTGTCCACAGATTTAATATCATTGCTTACTGAAGGCATGGAGTTTCCTTACTATTCTTGCTAGGACTTGCTGTTATAAGGTCTTATTATTTAAAAGATGGGAAATAACTAAACAGCATTTAACTACCAAATGCAGAAATAGAAAATAAATGAGGGAAATATGTCAAGTAATTTTTTCCTTGTAGAGATGCAGCTGCTCTAGCACAATTCTGGGCTTGGCTGGAGGAGGAAATTCAGAAAGACGTAGTGTTAACAGAGGTTGAAGTTGCAGACAAACTTCTTGGATTTCGTTCAAAGCAAGCTGGTTTTCTTGACACAAGTTTCGATACAATAAGTGGTAAAACTTCTGCATTTACTACTGACCTTCCTAAACAGCATCATTCATCTCTTATTGATTTTTCTTTCAAATACTCCAAACTTTTATAAATTCACAAATAGAAAAAATTATCTACAAAATATGTTTTATGAATTTTCTTAAGTTCCTCTTGTCAATTCCCATGGATATGGATTTCAATTTTCGAACTCAGTAAACTCATAATTTTGTTGGTGATGTTTGCATAAAAAATTAAGTATTTTTGTCCATGTTACTAATAACAAGAACAACCTATCAAACCTTAATTCCTAGAGGTGGGATCAACTACATGGATTCTAATGTGCCAACCATCCGTATCTATACCTATATCTGCAGCTATGTTACTTATGCTCGAAGTTTTATTATCAATTATTGCCAAATGTTGAACTAAATTTTCAAGTACAAAATTTGTTTTAGTTTTTGAATCTGAAACTACCTTCTATAACTAATAATAACAACATATCAAGCCTTAATCTCACTATGTGATATCAAGTATATGAATTCTAGCTTGCTCACCAATCATTTCTATCTATGGCCTTTTCTCATGTCATAATTAGAAGTCTCCCACCAAGTTTTTCTTAGTCTTCCTCTACCTCTACTACTAAACACTTGCTCCATTCCATCCACCCACCTCTTTGGAGCCTTAATTAATATTATTTTAATCATATCTCACGCATCTTATCTTTAATCTTTAATAGGAGCCACTCTAAAATTTATATGAACCACCTTTTTGTAATCACATCCAAATTTATCGGCTGGTAGGTAATGATTGAAAATTCTTTTCCTGCTTTAATTGTTAGCTGCTTGTGTTGCTAAACATGCTTGAAAGAAGATCTACTTAAAGTTTCAGACTCAAGCGTAATGTGACTGATCACACACAACATTTATTTTTGCTTTAATTGGACATTAATAATAGTTTTTCTGGGTTGTTTGAATCTTTTTTGTTAGATATGATTGGAAATCTAGAAATCATGTAGCCAACCTCACCTAGTGGGATTAAGGCTTGTAATTGTTGTATTTGAATCTTTCTTGTTAGGGGGTGTGATGTGGGACTGTCTCAAGGGAGATTTGGATGGGTATATCATAGGTGTAGAAGTAGATTTTAGATGTATTTATATTTGTGATTATGTGGGGAAATTGTTTCTTTAATTTCTTGTATTTGTGGGTAGTTTTAATTTTATGTTGGACATATATATGTGTCTCTGAATTTTGGATTGTGAGGCAGTTATTGTATACAGTTCCTCAGATTTTCTCTTCTCAACTGCTCTCTTCTCTCTCAATGTTCTCTGTTCTTCTTCTTTTTCTTATCCATTTCTTCCTCTTTCACTCCTCTTTTTCATTCTCTTTTCTTCTCCATTCTTTTCTGTCCTACATCAGGGTGCCCATATCTCACTAAAATTTGATACCACGATCATGCTGGAAGTCTAACTATTTAGGGATCTAAGATTAGCTGGGAATTAGGTCAAGTCTTATTTATATTCAGTTTAAAATATGCAACATTGACCATGTTAAATGGATTTAATTTGCAAACCATTTCTTTATTACTTTTAAAGAACTTTCCCTTCCCCTTATAATCTAAGCTATACACCTGCATTTATATGTGGTAACAATTCATTGTTAAAATAGAAGCTTCAAAAAAAACTTTACAATGGTTATTTGAAGTGATATTAAGAGTGCAATTTATCTCATTGAGGAGCAGGATTGCAGCAGCACAAATAACAAAAAACTCTCTAATTGAAGTGGATTATGGTCAAAATCCAAATTAGTAATTGTCAGCAATTAAGGGTTCTGATCTTGTTCCCAATCTCAAACAAGACTCAATCAGGATTGATTGATTGATTTAATTGATGGATGATTGATTGGCTGTATATATTTTCTAAAATTAGATCTGTATCTTCTAGATCTAGATTAGTATGTCTTTGATTGATTTGTTGTATCCTAAATTTGTATAGTTTCCTAATCTAGGTTTAGAAATCTTTCCTTAACTAGTTTTTAGCAACTTCCTAATCTTGTAAGGAAGTCTGTATAAATTGAGTTCCTCAAGTAAGAGATGAATGAGATTGAAGAGAAGCATTTTTTCCTATTTTTCTTGACAGTAATCTTAGATAATTGTTATCCATGAAATCACTATTATTCATTGTGTGTGTAATATTCAGTTTGCAAGCTATGCCATTGATATATAAGCTTGTGCACAAGAGAAAGAGTTGGTTGTCACAGGATTACTTCCCGAAAGCAATTCTTTTTTTATCTTACATAGGGATCTAAACTGGTCCCCAATAACCCCATTTAAAATCCCCTAATTAAAACAAGTATGAAAATTCATAGTTGGGGGATATAGGCATAAGCCTTATTTGAACATTTATAAAAACAAGTACCCATTTACATCCTTAATCTATAATAGCAATGGGGTAGTCCATGTCCAATTATGGCGGGATATGATATTCTCGCTTACTAATGCCTTGATGCCCTCATAATGCTTTGTTGTTAGGTCTTGTTGACCCAAAATCTTTTTATACTTTTATGGTATTATATACTGAGTCAATTTTTGGGTGTGACATTTTCCCCACCTGATTATGTTATTCCCTTGTCATGCAGCTCTCACTTTTCTGTCAGTATAGGGCCCCACCCTAGCTCTACTGGTATCTCCATGGGGTCCACAATGATTATAAAAAAATAATGCACTTGACTCCCTTTCTAACATCAGTTTGTCACAGGCTCACATCTCAAAAGTAATTGTTATTAGGTATGGTTGCGGTTGTTGCTAACCCAAAATGTTATACGCCTGTGTTGTACTTCAGCTCCAACCTATTAAAAGCATTTCAATTTAGTAATTTTTCTATCAAAGGATTAGTGAAGAGGAAAAAAATTGCAGGTCTGTTTGATCGGGCACTATTAAAGCTTAGATATGAAAAATCTAGTTGAAGCTCCCAGTAAATAAATCCTGAATCAGCATTTATCCATACAAAAGCCCTCTTATTTTGTTTATTAAGCATCTCTCACTATTACATTGATTCCACAGCTTCTGGTGCAAATGGTGCTATTATACATTACAAACCAGAACCAGATAATTGTAGTATTGTGGATGCAAAGACACTTTTCCTGTTAGACAGTGGAGCTCAATATGTTGATGGAACAACTGATGTGACCAGGACAGTGCACTTTGGGGAACCATCTGCAAGGCAAAAAGAATGTTTCACTCGTGTTCTACAGGTACTTTTTGATCTGTCCTGACTGTGTGCTTGTTCACACAATATGCTATACCTGAAAAGGTAGTATTATGTTTCTCGTTGTACATGCTATGAAATCTGAAGTAAAAAAAAAATAAGTACAGTTGCAGTCTTGGAGTTAGTAAATTATATTAAATAAATGAAGTAGAAAGGCGATATTTGGGCTGCTGCTTAGAACCATTCCACAACATCTTAGTTTCTGTTTTGAACCTTTTATAGCAGTTTTTTTTCTCTCACCTCAATGTGACCTCTTCAAAGTAGGTTCTTGGTTTACAGCAAATTAGCAATTTGTCCCTATAGTTGATGAATAATTAGTTGATAGACAAAAATTGATTAGCTTGAAACTTATGATCATGCACTGTTTCTGAAATTTGTGTAATCTTCTCCTTTTTTAAATTACAATTACTAACAACTAAAGAAGCTGAGGTGTAATTCTTGCCATTTTGGAGCCTATATTTTTTAAATCCAAACATACGACCACGTCTTTTGCTTCAAACATAATCTGAAAAGTCAATGCATTACTTGAATTCAAACTTGTTTGTACTTCATGTGATGGCGCCTGTGCTTAGCATCATTGAGTAGTGGCTTGACTTTGTTAATATAAAAAATTTTTTTTTTCAATGAGATGTAACTTAATGGGACTCTAAACTGAAGTCTCTATTATTATGGAACAGCCTAAGCTGCTGGGGTTTCTTCTGAGGGAGGTCAATAAGATAGATTCTCATAGCAATTTTCTCGTAGGGAAGAATGAGTGAAGAACTCTTGAGGAGAACAGATTCATTGGCTTTCTAAATGATCTAATTTAAGAAGCAGATATGGATATAGGGGCTAACAGTTAAGCACTGGATTTTGTAAAAACTTTGGTCTGATTGAGAAACAAATGCTGGGAGTCTGGGACTGTAATGAGTTTTCTTTGTAGCTTCTAGCATGGGATCCATATTGTCTGACAAAGGGGTGGATGTATTAGGTCTCTTCCTTTTAATGGCCGTTTTTCCTTTTTATTCCAAACATATTTATTTGTCAAAAAGTGCAATCTAGTGGCCAAGGCTCCTGTTATAGGGGCTCTTGAGGAGGATCAAGATGTTAGTTTCTGTGGTTTGAACTCTTAACTCTGTGGTCACAATGGAGCCACCTTTTACTTATTGTAGAAATAGTGAGGATCAGAAGGAATGGGAATCCACGGGGAAATGGTTTCAGAAAGAGGCAAATTAGCTGTAAGGCTACCTTTTACTTATCAATGAAACACTGAGGGTCAGAAGGGATGGGGATCTATTGGGCAATGTTTTCAGCAAGAGACAAATAAGAGAATAAAGTGAGTTTTATCAATGTTCTGAAACTATCAACCTGGAAAGGGAAAAAACATTAAGGCTGAGGGGTTGAATTGGGGCAAGCTGAGCTTCAAATAATAATCAAATAAATAAAAATAATTATAACTTAGATCCACAAAAAAAAAGATCTGGTTTGGACCTGCCAGTTTTTTCTACTCAGACCAGTTCAATGACTGGTTGCCAGTTAACCTGGACTGACCAGTTGGTGGCTGGACTGGTCTAGTTTCCAAAATATTGTGTATATATATATACATGTATGTATGTATAAACAAGGGCCCATTTCATGAACTAAAGAGCCAAGACTTAAACCTTCCAACATGAAAAAGGTAGAATTAGGGCCTTAACTTCTATGTTGTTTTAGAAGGAAGGGCGAATATTATAAACTCTGCAGGTCAGTCTTCCATGCCCCAAAGGTATAGCTCTAGGAATCCCTACGGTTGGCTCAAGTGGTTACCAACATCTCTTGGCAAGCATGAGGCTATGAGTTCTAACCTTCCCATGCCCCTTGGTGTGGGCATTTACAGTTTTCCCATATACCACCAAAAAAAAAAAGCATAGTTCTATGGTTTTTCATTTACATGTCTTATAGTCATGTTTATGTGTGAGTTCAATTTGGTTAAATGGTAATAGAAATTGACGTCGTAAAATAAAATAATTAATCACTTCATTTATGTACAAAATGAAAAGCATCTATCATTTGATCCCTTAGATATGTTTTAAACTATTGGAAGTTTTGGATCTTTTAACAAGTCAAAGAAAGTTTTTGAGGGAGGAATTATATCAGATGCTTAATTTAAAAATTAACTACTTGCTATTGTTCAAAAGTGAACCAATAATCCGATCTATTCTCTTAGGGTAGCATTCCCCGAATATATACAGTTGGTAGATGAAGAATAGAACAGGAAACTAATCTCTAAAGTAGGAAATTGCCTAAACCTAATTTCCTATAATTAAGTCTACTGAAATTAGGAAATAAAGAATGGAAAGAATAAACTGAATCAAATCTCTAACAGTCTGTAATATAATCAACCAAAATATGATTTCCTAGAAAAGGAAACTGTATCTCTGTATCTTCTGACAGCTATCTTTTCGGGGAACTAGATACTAGAATTTGGACAACTAGGGAAAGATTTTTGCATTCTTAAAATGAGTGACATAGGGGCAAGGTCAATTATGGAATTACGGTTTGAATAGAAATTGAAACAGAGAATTAGTTGATTAAAATTCCAAAATCTGCTTGGATAGATGGATTCTAGCTCATCATTTTGTGTAGGATCAATGTTGAAAAGATCCAATACACTCGCTTTAGCTACTAATATAACCTTCCTGCTTTATTGATTAGCATATTTAATTTTTTTCTTATAAAGTTTTCTTTGAGGGTATGTTGTGTGCTTATTAAGTACATACATATATCCAGCCTTTATTCCTCTATGTGGGGTCGGCTACTTGAATTCTAGACTTCCATGTATTTCTGTCTTTTGTCACATCTTCATTTAGGCCCATACACTTCATATCAAACTTTAATATCTCTTCCAAAGTCTTCTTGGGTCTGTCTCTATCTCTTTTTTTAACTAATTGTTTCATTTCATCAACTCTCCTCATAGGAGCGTCTCTTGGTCTTTTTCATATGACCAAACCATCTTAGTCTAGTCTCTCTCATCTTCTCCTCGATTGGGACCACTCATACCTTATTACGAATAATCTCATTTTTAATTTTATCTTTTTTTGTATGGCCGTACATTCATCTTAATATCCTCATCTCTGCTACGCTCATGTTGTTATTTGACTATCCAACATTCTAAGCCATACAACAAAATTGGTCTTATAGTTGTTCTATAAAATTTTTCTTTCAATTTTAATGAGATTTTACCATCACATAACACCCCTGATGCATTTCTCTATTTTAGCCAACTTGCCTTAATTCTATGCGTGACATTCTCGTGAATTTCTCCATCTTTTTTAATCACTGATCCCAAATATCGAAAATGATTTTTTCTTTGTATGATTTGGTCTTCCAATTTTATTATAACATCCTCCACTTTTGCATTCTTACTAAATTTACATTCCATATATTCTGTTTTCCTTCTACTTAATTTAAATCCCTTAGATTCTAAATTATTTCTCCACAACTCAAGCTTAGTGTTTACTCTCTCTTTTGTTTCATCCACCAACACTATGTTATCTACAAATAGCATACACCATGGCACTTCTGTCTGAATGTGTTTAGTAAGTTCATCCATTACTAATGCAAATAAGTATGGACTTAGTGTAGAACCTTGATACAGTCCTATTATAATTTTAAATAGTTCAGTATCCCCTTCGCATGTTCTGACCCTTGTCTTTGCACCGTAATACATGTCCTTAAGGGCTTGTATATAGGCTATTCAGACTCATTTCTTCTCTAAAACCTTCCATAATACTTCTCTAGGGACCCTATTATAGGTATTTTCTAAATCTATAAAAAGCATATGCAGGTCCTTCTGATGATCCTAATACTTTTCAATTAGACGCCTGAGTAGGTAGCTTCCATTGTTGACCTACCAGACATGAAACGAAACTGATTTTCCGAGACATCTGTTTCTTTTTTGAGTCTATGCTTATTAAGTAATGTGAAAATTTTGGAGAATTAGATGCAAGGGGTGGCCTGGCCATAATGATAGTACAAGTGACAGAAGGGTGGAGAAAATAAAAGATAAATTCCTTAATATTTTAACTTGAAAAATGTGAATAAAGGTGGGAAAGAAATAGGCAACAGTAGTTAATAAATAGTAATTTGCTTTATGGGACATTGATAATTCTTCTTTAAGATGCACACTTCTGTGTTATTTATCCAGCTAACTGAATTTGAATAACAAATATAGTAAACCCTTAATAGTTAATGTGAGAAAATAATTAGAAGAGAAAAACTTAAGAGACTAGCCTCTCTTAGCTTGTTATTTATAATTAGCATAATGAGCTTTAAACTTATGGGCTTAATCTAATTACAAAATAAAACACACATAATAATTATAACATATACTAATAATTCTAACATGCCCCCTCAAGTTGGAGCATAGATATCATATGCACCAAGTTTGTTACAAATATATTCCACTCGAGCACCCTTTAGAGACTTGGTGAAGACATCTGCAAATTGATCATTGGAGTTAACAAACTCTGTAACAATAACACCTTCAACCAGCTTTTCACTAACAAAGTGACAGTCAATTTCAATATGCTTAGTCCGCTCATGGAACACTGGATTGGAAGCAATGTGTAAGGCAACTTGATTATCACAAATAAGCTTCATAGGAGACACTTCACAAAACTTGAGTTCTTGTGGGAGTTGTTTAAGTCAGATGAGCTCACAAGTTGCATTAGCCATAGCCCCGATACTCTGTCTCTGCACTAAATCTAGCTACTACATTTTGTTTCTTACTTTTCCAAGAAACCAGATTTCCTCTCACAAGAACACAATACCCAGAAGTTGACCGACGATCAGAAGGAGATCCTGCCCAATCTGCATCTGCATAACAACAAATATCTATGTGACCTTTATCCTCATAAAGTAGCCCTTTACCTGACGCTCTTTTGATATATCTTAGAATTTGAATAACAACATCCCAATGAGAATCATATGGTGAACTAAGGAATTGGCTAACTACACTCACAGCAAAAACAATGTCAGGACGAGTGACTGTGAGATAGTTTAACTTGCCTACCAGTCTCCTATACCTTCCAAGATCTGAATAAAGCTTCCCTTGTCCCGGCAAGAGTCGGACATTCAGATCCATTGGGGTGTCAACTGGCATGCAATTCACTATACCAGTTTCTTCTAAGATGTCCAGTGCATACGTCCTCTGAGAAATTGAGATATCATCTCTTGATTGAGCAACTTCAATACCCAAGAAATACCGAAGTCGGCCTAAGTCTTTGGTCTGAAAGTGCTGATGTAGATATTCCTCCAGCTTCTGTATTCCAACCTGATCACTCCCTGTGATAATAATGTCATTTACATAAACCACAAGGTAGATACATAAGGAAGAAGAATGGCAATAGAAAATCGAATGATCAGCCTCACTTCGAGTGAGACCAAAGGCTTGAACCACAGTGCTGAACCTGCCAAACCACGCCCGTGGAGATTGTTTCAGACCATAGAGAGACTTCCTGAGTTTGCAGACTACATTGGACTCCTCCTGAGCAACAAAACCAGGTGGTTGCTCCATATATACCTCTTCTTGCAAATTACCATGAAGAAAGACATTTTTAATATCAAGCTGATAGAGTGGCCAATGACGCGTAGCAGCCAGAGAGAAAAAGAAGCGAACAGAGGCCATTTTCACAACAGGAGAGAAAGTATCGTTGTAATCCGGTCCATAGATCTGTATAAAGTCTTTGGCAACCAAGCGGGTCTTAAGACGTTCCACCTGGCCATCAGGACTCACTTTGGGTGTGAATACCCAACGACAACCAACGAGAGTCTTTCCTAGTGGTAAAGACACCAAATCCCAAGTACCGTTTGAATATAAAGCGTCAATCTCATCTAACATAGTCAGATGGTGTTCAAACTTCATTTCATCATTACTCCGCCAGGGGATATTATCCACTGCCGGTCCCAAGCCCGGCTAAAGGAGGAGGGTTGCGTTAGGTAGCCGACAGCCAGTGTAAAACCTAGTCGGATCCAAATATGAATTCTAGACAAACTATCTGTTGGGATGTAACCCACATAGAAGTCTAGAATTCATATAGCCAACCCCACATAGTGGGATAACGGCTGGATATGTTGTTGTGTTGTAATCTCATCTAACATAGCCTGGCGCCAACCAGGATGGGATAAAGCTTCACTTATGGTTTTAGGAATAGAAACAGAGGAAAGACTTGAAACAAAGGCACTATAAGAAGGAGACAAATGGTCATAGCATAAAAAGTTATAAATAGGATGGAGATTATGAGTAAACCGTGTACCTTTGCGAAGAGCAACAGGGAGATTGTCGGGCTCAGGATCCGAGGCAGGAGGGACAACAGATGGAGAGAGCGAGTCAGGAGAGTACTGGGCTGGAGGAATACGGGCGCCAGTAGCGAGATGAGGACAATGGTGATATGTAAGAAGTGGAGGAGTCGTGGCAGGTGGACCAGAAAACGATAGGGTAGGTGCCATAAAGGAGATAGAAGGGTTAGAGGAGGACAACGGAAGAAAAGAAAAAGGAACAGGCAAAACCTGGTGAAGACTCTGTGAATCAGGCTGAGCAACTAAAAAAAAAGACTGATGTTCAAATAATGTGACATCAGCAGACAAAAAATAACGATTCAGTTCAGGAGAGTAACACTTATAGCCTTTTTGCAACTGGGAATAGCCAAGGAAGATACACTTGAGAGATTTTGCAGCAAGCTTATCTTGTCCAGGTGAAAAAGAATGCACAAAACAAATACATCAAAAAATACGAAGAGGAACATAATAAAGTGGTTGTGTAGGAAACAAAAGAGAATGAGGAATTTGCTCCTGTAACGCTGAGGATGGCATGCGATTGATGAGATAACATGCAATTAGAACAGCATCGCCCCAAATTTAGTGGTAAGATTGGCATGTAAAAGAAGCGTCCGTGCAATCTCAATAAGATGGCGATTCTTACACTTAGCAACACCATTTTGTTGAGGTGTGTAAGGACAAGAGGATTGATGCAAGATGCCATTAGAAGTCATAAAGGTAGTAAATGGAGAAGAAAAATACTCGGGGGCATTATCACTACGTAAGGCACGTATAGAAACTCTAAATTATTTCAACAGTAAATGTTTGAAAAATAGAAAACAACTCGAACCGACTCTTCATAAGAAACAACCAAGTGCAACGAGAAAAGTCATCAATGAAAGTAACGAAATATGAAAAATCAAGAGTAGAATGGACGCGACTGGGCCCCCATACATCAGAGTGCACAAGGAAAAAGGGGGTCTCAGTCCTATTATTGACCCGACGAGAAAAAGAATGATGAGCATGTTTACCACGCTGACACGACTCACAATTAAATATGGACAATGACGACAAATTAGGAACTAATTTCTTCAATTTGGAGAGACTAGGATGACCGAGACGATAATAGAGAAGATCTGGGGAAGCGGCACTAGTGTAAGCTACCTGTGAACTAGGCACAACAAGATGATAGTGACGCTGTGACTCACGCCCGACGCCAATCGTCCGCTCCATACCTTGGTCCTGAATACAAACAGAAGTAGGAGTAAAGAGAACAAAACCATTAAGGGTTTTGGTGAGTTGGCTAATTGAAATCAAATTAAAAGGACTATCAGGAACATATAAAACATAATTTAATGAGAAAGAAGAGGTGGGTGTGATTTGGTGCCCTTTAACTGCAGTTTTGGTACCATCAGCCAGGGTAACAGAGGTAAAGTATCAGAATAGGTAAGTGAGGAGAAAATAAGTTCATTACTACACAAATGGTCAGTGGCGCCAGAATCTATAATCCAAGGACTAACAGATGAGCCTTGAGCAACACAAGCAATAGGATTACCAAGATGAGACGGCTGGGTGGCTTGGAACTTCAAGAAGGCATCATATTCAGTTGCAGACATAGGTACCAATTGGGAACTTGATGGAGATTGAGTAAGGCTAGGATCACTCTGAAATACATGAGCTGCACTGGTAGATGATGTAGGTGGAGCAGCTGGCCGACCATGTTTCTTTTAGCATTTGTCCTCAAGATGACCCAGTTTCTTACAAAAGATACACTGTGGACGTGAGCGATTATTATTGTGTCATCTATTTCCTCCAACGGTGGAAGCCTGAGATACAAGAGCTGAAGATTCGGTTGGAGGAACAACATGAGAAGAAGAAGACATACCATGTGTACCTGTTATATTCAACAACCTTTTGAAAGAGTCCTTCATGGTAAGGTTAGCGGAGCTGGTCAAGATTTGATGTCTGATGGCGTCAAACTCTGGTTTTAGACTGGAAAGAGCAATAACCATAAAAAACTTCTCTCGTTGAGCAATTTGTTCAGTGCAAGTCGTAGTAAAAGGAAGAAGAGCATCAAATTCTTGCATGAGAGCCTGAACTTGCCCTAGATAAGATTCCATGGACAACTCTTACTTGAGATTCTTGATATTAGAGACCACAGTGTACAAACGTTGGATGTCGTTTGTATAACACTCTTCAGCTTCCCTCCACACATCAACACAAGTTTCAAAGGGGCGAAAGAGCTGCATGATGGATGGATCAATAGACTGTCATAGGAGGTGACGCAGCGTGTGTGAAAAAACACACCAAAATAAATCCTTGAAAGAGCAAACTTCAATGGCCGAAGCTTGGCTTTCAAGAAGACACAAAAACAAGACTGTTTTGCTAAAGAAGCCCAAATAGGTTGCTGAAATTTGATTAAGAAAAACTTGATTACAAACTCTAGATCCTAGGCATATTTATAGTATTTGGCTAATCCAAATCCATCTAATATTTGTAAACAAAATCTAACTAAAATTCTAATAGAAATAAATCCTAATCTAACATGAAGTAGAATCCTAAATCAAGTAGAAACATGAAATTGAATCCTAAATCAAGTAGAATTCTAAAACTTAAGAAGTATTAAAATAACATAAAGTAGAATCCTAAACCAAGTAGAATTCTAAAACTTAAGAAGTATTAAAATATTGTTCCGGTGTGATTGGGTCAGTTTTGAGCCGGGTCTTGATTGGTGACTGCATCATTTACCTCCACTTGAGAAGAATTCGTCCTCAAATTATGATCTAAGTATGACAACTCAACGTCTGACAAATACAAAGAAAGATCAGCAACATTAAATGTTTTGGAAATACCCATATGATTTGGAAAATCCACAACATAAGCATTATCATTGATCTTCTTTGTAATCTTGTAAGGACCATACTTCTTTGGCTTGAGCTTGTTCTGTTGACCTGCAGGAATCCGTGCCTTTTTCAAGAATATCATGACTTCATCTCCAACCGCAAATACCTTGTGCTTCCTATGCTTGTCAACTGCTGCCTTGTACTTCTTATTCGCCTCGTGCAACTTTTGCTTGACATCTTCCTGAACTGCTTGAACGTGTTCGGCTAAGTCACTAGCTGCAACACTGAAACCTAGTACCTTTGGAAATTTTACTAAATCCAATGCATGATTAGGAACTTTCATGTATACGATAGAGAATGGTGATCTTCCTGTTGCGCTATGCACGGCGTTGTTGGAGGCAAATTCCGCTTGAGCTATGACTAGGTCCCATTATCTTGGTTTGTCTTTGCAAACATTGCGAATTAGATTTCCTAATGTATGATTCACCACCTCTGTCTGTCCATCAGTCTGGGGATGTGCTGTGCTGATGAAATTCAAAGATGAATCGAACATTCTCCACAAGGTAATCCAGAAGTGACTCAAAAATCTTGTATCACAATCCGAAGTAATAGTTTTAGGGACTCCATGTAGTCTAACAATCTCCTTAAAAAACAGTTTGGCCCTAGCTACTGCATCTGCTGTCTTCTTGCATGGGAGAAAGTGCGCCATCTTGGAAAACCTGTCAACCACTATAAAAACAGAATCCATACCTCGTTGGGTACGCGATAGACCCAACACGAAGTCCATAGACAAATCCTCCCAGATAGCATTGGGAACAAGCAATGGCATGTAGAGACCGGCGTTAGAAGAGTGCCCCTTAGCTGTTTGACATATATAACACCTCGCCACAATAATAGAAACATCTCTCCTTACTCTTGGCCAATAATACCTTCCCATAACAGTTTCAATAGTCTTGTCTCTGCCAAGATGCCCTGCTAAGCCACCACCATGCAAATCTCGAATAATTTTCTCACGAAGAGATGTGCAAGGGATGCACAATTGATTTCCCTTCATGAGAAACCCATCATGCACATAGAAATCTCCTGACGGTTGCTGAGACATGCATTGTTCCCACACATGTTTGAAATCCTCGTCAGTCGCATATAATTCTTTCAAGCATTCAAACCCAACAATCTCAACACTAAGGGTCTTCATCAAATCCACATGCCTACTCAAAGCGTCCGCCACTCGATTATGCTGTCCCAACTTATGCACAATTTTATATGGAAATTTATCAATAAAAGCAGACCATCTAGCATGCATATCACTCCTCAATTGCCTTTGGCTACTCAAGTACTTAAGAGCTTGGTGATTCATGTAAAGAATAAATTCTTTGGCAATCAAGTAATGTTCCCATGTCTTAAGAGCTCTCACCACTGCATAAAACTCCTTATCATAAGTAGACCACTTTCTTCTTGCTTCACACAATTTTTCACTAAAAAATGCAATTGGTCTCTTCTCTTGGGACAACACAACACCTATATCCACTCCACTCGCATCACACTCAACCTCAAACAATTTCTCAAAGCTTGGCAAAGCTAAGATAGGAGCGGTACATAATTTCTCTTTTATCAAGGTGAAACTTTGCTCTTGTTCTTCACCCCAATGGAACTTTCCTTTCTTTAAACACTCAGTTATTGGAGCCACAATACTACTAAAGTGTTTGATAAACCGCCTATAGAAAGTTGCTAACCCATGGAAAATTCGCACATCACTGACATTTTTAGGGGTTGGCCACTCTCTAATAGCTCACACTTTTTCCTCATCTACCTTTACGCCCTCTTTGCTTATAACAAAGCCCAAGAACAACAAGCTCTCACTCATAAAAGTACACTTTTTCAAATTAGCATAAAGTTTGTTTTCTCTCAACACACTCAGCACATCTCGAATATCCCCTTCATGCTCATTAATAGACTTACTGTATATCAAAATATCATCAAAATACACCACAACGAATTTACCAATGAAAGGGCTTAATACTTGATTCATTAGTCTCATGAAAGTGCTTGGTGCATTGGTTAGTCCAAAGGGCATGACTAACCACTCAAGCAACCCATCTCTCGTCTTGAAAGCCGTCTTCCACTCATCTCCAGGTCGAATTCTGATTTGATGATAACCACTTCTAAGATCAATTTTGGTAAAAATCACAGCCCCATCAAGTTGATCAAGCATGTCGTCGAGCCTAGGAATTGGAAATTTGTACCCAATAGTAATTTTGTTGATGGCTCTACTGTCAACACACATCCTCTAACTCCCATCTTTCTTTGGTGTCAATAATGTTGGCATTGCACATGGATTCATGCTAGTCTGAATGTGCCATTTTCTCAACAATTCCTCTACCTGCTCACGCAAAATCTCATTCTCCCTAGGACTCATCCTGTAGTGTGGTAGGTTAGGCAAGTTAGCACCAGGAACCAAGTCAATGTGGTGTTGAATATCTCTCATAGGAGATAGCTCATTAGGCAACTCCTCAGGAACCACATCATGAAATCCTCCAACAATCCTTGCACCTCCACTGGAATTTGATTCACCTTCAGTGGCTTACTCACACTCTCTCCCTTGATAACTAATAAGTGAACCTCTCGAGTATCCTTACACTCCCTCACAAACTTAGTGTGTTTATGTGTAATGGTAAGAAAATTTCGCCCCTCCACTTTAGAAGCTTTGGTTTGATTCTTTTCCACTATGGGTAACAAAGTATAGCACACACCTTCTTTCTCAAGCTGATATGTGTTCTTCCTACCCGAATGCTTAGCATCCACATCAAATTGCCAAGGCCTCCCAAATAAAATATGGCAAGCATCCATATCAACAATATCACAATAGACTTCGTCGGAGTACTTACCAATAGAGAAAGGCACCCTGCAGCATTCATCCACATGTATGCCACCAACTTCTTTGATCCATCCAATCATGTAAGGGCTTGGATGTTTTTCAGGAGTTAACTGCATCTTTGCCATCACGTCTCTTCCTATGATGTTCTCCTGACTTCCACTATCAATAATCAACTCAAAGATTTTTCCTTTTATCGTACATCTCGTGCGAAAAGTTTATGCCGTTGAGTAGCATCTTCATTCTTTTGAGATAGCATTAACTTCCTCACTACACAGGTATATTCCCCATGTCCATAATCTTCATCATCATCCTCCCCATCAGGCTTGCAATATACTTCCTCTTCACCAACATCTTCCTCTTCCCTTTCTACAATGTTAACTATTTTTCTCCTTAGGCAATCCCTAGATCGATGTCCAACCTCATTGCACTTGAAATATTTTAAAAAAATAGGCTTTGCATTAGGATTAGGAGATTTTGGAAGATTAGAAGTAGTACCTCGAATGTTTCCCCCCGTTGTAGCCTTATTAAGGTTGACTGTATGGGGTGGATTGGAGGGTTGTACTCCCTGAGCCGACTTGCCTTTATCAAAAGCTGCTTGTTTATTTTCATTCCCACTATACCGACGATAGTTGTCATTACGAGCTCTCTCACTCAACATTAACTCAGCCTTTAAAGCTAAGTTCCTTGCTTCTTGCACACTCAAAACCATCTGAACCCCAATTTTATCACAAATAGCAGCCTTCAATCCATTCAAGTAACGAGCTCCTTGTTGATTGTCACTTTCTGACAATTGGTTTCTCTCCGCCAATCGCAGAAACTCAGAGGTATATTCATTCACACTCTTCATTCCCTGTGCACATCTTTGATAAGCTTCAAACATATATTGTTCATAGTTAGGGAGTAAAAACCTACCTCTTAACAGCTGCTTCATTCGTCTCCATGTCTGAATTGGCTGTCGGCTTTCCCTCAATCTCGTTTCTCTTAATCGCTCCCACCAAATAGATGCACCGCCCTTCAACCTGTAAGCTACTAACTTTACTTGTCGTTCATCTGGGATCTCCATGTATTCGAAAAAACGGTCAACCTTAGTGATCCAATCTAGGAACCCCTCAATATCAAGATCTCCACTAACGGTAGGAATATCAACTTTTAGTTTATACTCATTGTTGCCCCAATGGTTGTGCTGATGCTCATTCCTCCTAACCCCTCTACCACCAGAGTTAGCTATTGCTCGACCAAAATCATCATCTTCATCGCTATCTTCAATCACTGGTCTTCTAGGATTAACAAGGACATGATTAATGGGTGGTCTTCCCGTTCCAGCTTGATTCACCCCATTATTCAGGTTCCTGTCATCATTAACTCGTAGTAAGGTGCCCAATTGGTTGCTAAGTTGCTCCAATCGCTGCTGGATAGTATGAGTTACTTCTCGCTGTTCTTCGATTGCTCTCCAAACTGCGGGCAAACCCTGATCACCGTCACGAGGCTAGTTGCTACCGTTACCTTCAAGATTGACCATCTAATTGGTTGATTAACCGCTCTGATACCACCTAACGCAGCGTGTAGCGCGTGTGTGAAAAAACACACCAAAATAAACCCTTGAAAGAGCAAACTTCAATGGCCGAAGCTTGGCTTTCAAGAAGACGCAAAAACAAGACTGTTTTGCTAAGAAAACCCAAATAAGTTGCTGAAATTTGATTAAGAAAAAATTGATTACAAACTCTAGATTCTAGGCATATTTATAGTATTTGGCTAATCCAAATCCATCTAATATTTGTAAACAAAATCCAACTAAAATTCTAATAGAAATAAATCCTAATCCAACATGAAGTAGAATCCTAAATCAAGTAGAATTCTAAAACTTAAGAAGTATTAAAATAACATAAAGTAGAATCCTAAACCAAGTAGAATTCTAAAACTTAAGAAGTATTAAAATATTGTTTCGGCGTGATTGGGTCAGCTTTGGGCCGGGTCTTGATTGGTGACCGTATCAGGAGGCTACATAGCTGGGCATCAACTTGTTCCCATCTCGCCCGATTAGCTTCTGGCACACTTTCAGCTTTCGTGGTAAGATGATCCGCTTGACCTTGCCCTTTGAACCACATTTTGACAGAGGCTGCCTATGAGAGATAATTGGCAGACCCGATCAACTTGATAGTGGTAATATTGGTTGTCCCAAGATTAGAGATAGCAAAGGATTAAGAGACAATAGGGGCAGCGGCAGAAACCAAAGCGGGAGTAGCACGGGCGAAAATCGCATCACTGAAGTCAGACATGACGAGGACTTCGACACCAGAAATAGCTTTAGGGGTCGTCGGCGATCAGATCTGGAGAGTCCGACGAAAGAAGACTGGCAGACGCATTGTCACGTGCTGGCGCGTGGAGTCGGAGGCAGCGTGTGGCAGCGACGTGTGGCTTGTCTGGCAACTGCGATTCTTCGGCGATCAGCCGATCTGGAGGTGGCAAACTCAAGGGTGGTGGCGGTGTGGTGAGTTGGTGGCCGGACAGTGGTGACTTTCGGTATAGGCAGTGACGGTTAGGGTTTAAAATATGTTGGAAAACAATACACAGCTAGGGTTTCAACGGCTAGGGTTTTTTTTGTCTCACTGATGGCTCTAATACCATATGAGAAAATAATTAAGAGAGAAAAATCTAAGAGACTAGCCTCTCTTAGCTTGTTATTTATAATTAGCATAATGAGCCTTAAATCTATGGGCTTAATCTAATTACAAAATAAAACACACATAATAATTATAACATATACTAATAATTCTAACAGTTAACATATAATTCTGTTTTAATTAGGAAACTCAGTTGACTATAATGAACAAAATGTGGCCAATCTTAATTACCCTTATGATGTGGCATTCTAAAAATATAAGAACCTTGAGTACACCATGTAAGTGTTTCAAAGGAGAGAGAAAAAAAAAATAGTCAAGGGTAAGCACTGCTTTTATGACACACATATCCATATATTTATATGTCATTTATACATGAATTTATACATTTATATACTATCACACTAGGACTATTCTAAACCTACACAAAACTACATTTAACAAAATAAGTTGATCCAAAATAAAATCTTTTAGAACCCCCACTGGCCCTTTGGTTAAACACCAACCAGAAAATATTGCAATTGTTGTAGTAACTATCTTCTGAAACCCAATAAAAACATACAAAAGAAGGAAAATTTATACTGACAGAAAACCATCTGAATTATACATAAATAATACTTGAATACCAGAATTGAATCCTATTAATTACTTAATTGCATTCCACTTAACAAATTTCTAATGGGTCTCCATCATTTTATACCTTGAAGCGCATGGCCTGTACTAGTTTGCCGGGCTGCCTTCTGTTGTAGGTTGTAAGTAGAATTATTTTTAATGGTTTTTGCGGTGCCTTCATACCTGGAGATTTTCATTGAGAATTAATATGTTTTCAATGTGTATGACTTTGAAGAGTAAATTGTAACAAAGATTGCTGATACGTCACTCTGAAGGTGAAGGTGAAGGTTTCTGCTGAGTTCTTGAACTTGTCCCATATTATCAAAATTATCAACTTGATTATCCTATTCAAATGTATTGAAATAGAAGATTCAAGATTGTTAATGAAATTTTTCACTCTGAAAGTTTGACCATCTGAGGCAGTGATGTCCAGATGACATCTAGTACGTGCCCCTATGCATGCACTTTATTTGTGATCTATAATGTCTCTCTTTGTTGTATAGTGTGGCCATCCTGGCTGACAATGGCCAATGTATCTTTCTGGGTTTCATCGACTTTGTATTAGTGATTAGTGTCCGTTGGTTTCCAATATGTCAAATTGCAGGGTCATATAGCTCTTGACCAGGCAGTGTTCCCAGAAAATACCCCAGGTTTTGTATTGGATGCTTTTGCCCGCTCGTTTCTTTGGAAGATTGGACTTGATTATCGACATGGTATGCTGCATCTTCTATTCCTTATAATTATTTGATGGGAAATATTGCATTTGTGATGCGTGCACTATTCAAATGTTAAGCATTGACTCACACGTAGAATCCTTTTGCGTTTCCATATATTAGGGACTGGGCATGGTGTAGGAGCAGCATTAAATGTTCATGAAGGACCGCAAAGTATTAGCTTTCGATTTGGAAATATGACCCCTTTACAGATAGGCATGGTTGTCAGCAATGAGCCTGGTTATTATGAAGACCATGCATTTGGAATTCGGATTGAGGTACCATACCTATTCAGCTTAGCTTTATGGGGCTCTCAATAATTGATCTTAATTGATAATCGTTATTAGAGTAAATTGCGATAACTACCCTTGAGGTTTGCCTTAATTGCAAGGACACCATTGGTGTTTTGAGAAAAGCAATGACCTCCCTTGCCTTTTCTCTCTCCTCTCTCCTTTGATTTTAGAAAAAAATTAAAAGAAAAAAACACCTAACCACCACTGGGACCAACAATTGCTAGGGTTCCATGCTGGAGAGAGAGAGAGAGAGAGAGAGAGAAGAAGAGGAGGAAGAGGAAGAGTTGCATGTCACAACGAACACCAACATTTGAACCCTTTGATTCTTTTGCAAATTGAACCTATCAAATGTTGGGGTTCAATTTGCCCAGAATATGGGTCCAACGGGCACAATGGGTGAGGGAGAAGAGAGAGAGAGAGAGGGAGAGGGGGGGGGGGGGCAACCAGGGCTGAACCTTGTTAGCAATGGGGTTCAGTCATGGCAACCCTTGCTGCTGGAAATGAGAGAGAGAGAGAGGGAGGGAGAAGAGGGAATGCCACCTTTGTCGCCAAATGCAGAGAGAGAGAGAGAGAGAGAGAGAGTTCTAAAATATAATGTCATTTTTTAATATTTAGCTTAAGTCAACTAACAGCAGGGCGGAAACCATGTGCTATTAAATTTGTATTTTCTTAAATGTCATGGGTACTGCTTGCATTTACCCTAAACCTTGGGTATCAATCATATTTTTCCCTTTTTACCAATATCCATGGGTTCTTCTTGCTCAGTGGGTTCTTTTTATTAATATGCATTAAATATAGTGGTCTGTATGAGTTGAAATGCTCTAGATTTTGTAGGGCGTGCTTATTTTACAAATAGTTCAATATGTAGCATGTGAAAACTGAATAAGATAAATTTCTGTAACATTTAGCTAACTCTTGGTCAATATGCTATAACTTCAAACTCATGTTTCCACTAAAAATGCCACAATAATATTTACCACTTGCATTTGATACAAAGTTTCTCTTAGCACCCGCCGTGTGCTTGAGGGGCGTGGGTACTGCTTGCATATATTCTCCATTTAATTGAACTTGGTTCTTACTTTTTGCTGTGTGTTTGTGTAAAAATAGTGGTTAGATGCAATATATTCTTCATTATCTTATTCTTTTCATTTTATTTGAGCCACTTCTGTCATGCAGAATCTCCTTTATGTGGATGAAATCAACACCCCAAATCGTTTTGGGGGAAATAGCTATATGGGATTTCAAAAGCTCACATTTGTTCCTATACAGGTTGTGTACCTTTTGGTTTCAACTTTCCCTGAATTTAAATTCTGTTAACTACATGTGGAGTTTTGGGGTGGGGGCATGAAATTCTGAACTAAAATAGAACTCTTTTATCTCTATCATAAAGCCTTAGAAAGATGATGAATGCACCACATAATTTGCATTTTTCGTTTTGTGCCTCTGTGAGCCAGTTATGGGCTGCATCATATAGATTACCTTACTGTTTGTCTGAGAAGTAAATCTAAGACGCAACACCTAACTGTTTGTGCGCCCATATACTCATGTATTGTTGATTTTTCTCCACCCAATGAACTTTAAAAGTTGGACTATCATTAGACTGTTGTTATCCTTCTGCTCTGATACTAGGGGGTACAAGTGTACAAAGCTAACTCAAGAATGGACAATTAGGCTTGTTTTGGTTGGTGCAGAGGGAATTAAACCCAGGCTTGAGCTTCTTGTTTGTGCATTTTGCTCCTGTCACATGTTTAAATGATCACTCAGCTAATCAAGTGTCAAACCAGAACTCTCAGACGAAATTGGAAAATTAGATCTACTTAAAACAGATCTGAGAAAACTTTCCAGGATCTTATAATTTCCAAAAGCAGAATAGTAGAAAATATTGTGAAGGATAAGCATAACGGTATGAAATATTGAAGAAGGATTCAATGAAGGGCGTGCCAGTGTATGAGGCTACCTACTTTGTGGGTGTTGGGTAGAGGTCATATTTGTACACAGCATTTCCCTTGCTTTTTGGTGGAAAGGGAGTTCCCACAACTTGAACTAGCTGTCCCTTTAACCAGATTCAAGCTGGAGTGGTGGTAATATACATTTGTGCACATAGATTATATACATACATCTGGCGAAAAGGCATTTTCCAGATCACATTTTGTTTACTCGTGATATCCTAATGTTTCTAGTATTCAGTTATATATATGATCATTCATTCATGTTTGATGGGTGTTTCTGCTGATGCACTATGCAGGCTAAGTTGGTTGACTTATCTTTGCTCTCTATTTCCGAGATTGAGTGGCTCAATAATTACCATTCACAAGTTTGGGAGAAGGTAGGAACAAAACTTAAATCTGTTTCTGAGCGTCTCTGCACAATAGCTTCATTAATAATCCTTAGGTAATTAACCTGCAAAGACATACACTTTCTATAAACCCCAAGTTTGAGAAGTTGCATCAATAACTATCAGTTCATTTTGTCAGCTAGAGTTTTTTTTGTTTTTTCCAGTGAACATGAAATCATATTTAGATACCATGCACCTATGTTCAACTTGAAGAACCACTTCAGGAACTAAGAACCTGAAATCTAGAGGCCACTTAACAGTTTCTGGAATTCAGTTTGTATGGTATTTTCCATACTTAGGTTGAGAAGGTGATGTAGCCTATCATATATGCTTCATTTCTGTTCCCTAGTTTGACTTGACTTATTTTCCCCATTTGTTTCTGGAGTTGGTCAAGCAAGCTTTCACATGCAATTGAACCATCAAGTCTTCGCCCATTTCCAATATTTATGGTTACTTCCCTGAATGTGTTCTTGTAGGTTTCACCTCTGCTGGATGGTTCTGCCCGTCAATGGCTGTGGAACAACACACGGCCCCTTGCAAAACCATAGATTCTATGCCATATTTGATCATTCAAGTTTTGTGCATTGAATATGGAACTTCTCAGTTACACTTAATTGGAAAAATTGTAGATACTTGTTTGGTTTGTGTTTTCTTTACACACTGCTTGTAAATTGAAAAATCTGTTCAACACTTGCATTATTTACGGTGTCACTATTTATGGCAGTTGATCCAAAGTCAATGACCATGGATAGAAATGATTAAGAGAACTGATCACACTTTTATTAAATTGAACTGATGACCATTTATACAGGCGTAGTAGGTTGATTTAAATGGACATCTATGAACAAAACAGAGCATTTAACTTCTCCTTCCAGTAAACTATAGGCTACCAGGGTCCAAAACGTACAGTATTCTTGAAAACTTTCTTCCCATATTTTTGCTGCCAGTTACAGTTTCTGTGGCCCTGGGTTGGATGCAGCAAGCTCAGCATACATGTTTGATATTTCTTTGGCAAAGTATGACTTTGCTTGAGGTCTCTTGATCTAGAACAAGAAAAAAGAAAAAAAAGTGAGACACCTTGTTTTCACTTGTGACTGGAAACCCATAGGGTTCTGTTTCAAAGACGTGTATTGCAAGTGATCAAAAAGGTTTAGTGGGAGAGAATTTAAAGAGACTTCTGAATGGTGAACTCACCTTGAATGTTGGAGTGAGAAGGCCATTCTCCAGAGTGAAAGGTTCAAGCACCAAAGTCACAGCTTTCGCAAATTCAAAGCCTCTCAACTGCATGTTAATAATAGGGGAAGAAAATCAAACAGAACTGAGTAACTGAATGAAATTCAAGGATTCAGAAGTCACCATTATATCGGAGAGATACCTGAGCCTCCCTTCCAATAGCATCCATGTCTGCAAGAACAGCTGCCTTTGCTCTTCGGTCATGACAAAGTTTTCCTAAATCCTCATACTGAGCTCAAGCCAAACATAAAAGCCCTTAGTAAGTTTGATCTTTAGGGAAATGTGAACCGCTTTTGTGTGACACGTAAGCAGCTGAAAAAGGCAACTTTGGCCATTTCTGAGGCATCTCCTTTTCTATTAGATTTGTCTCAAGGATGACCAACCATGCATTCCATTCCTAGAAAGTCATGGTGCATTTCTAGAAAGAGAAAGCATCGGCTATCCATTCCATGGAGGTAGGGGTGAGCAGAAGTTCGGATAAACCGAACTAACCGAACCGAACCGACCAAATTGGTCGGTTCGATTCGATTCTTTTGATAAAATAATTTAGTTCGGTTAATTCGATTCGGTTTTTTTTATTAGACGGTTCGATTCGGTTAATAATATTTCAAATTTTCAGTTATTCAGTTAATCGATTCAGCCTAACCGCACCCGACCCGGTTCAGCATAACTGCGCCCGACCCCCCCACCCCCAAACACAGAACCCACGCGACACTCACACTCCCCCCTCTCTTCTCTCTCTCCCCCCCCCACCCTCGCCTGCGACTGCGAGTTCGTGTGCACCCCCTCCCCCCCCCTCTCTCTCTCTCCCCCCACTCTCCCACTCGCAAGCGAGACTACGAGATCGATTCAAGCGGCCCCAAACCCTCACCCCACCATCCCTCGCTGAATCGAACCCTAACCCCCACCCCACCATCCCTCGCCGAATCGAACCCTAACCCTCATCCCACCATCCCTTGTCTTCGATTCCGGAACCCACACCCGACCGAATGATCAAACCCTAACCCTCACCCCACCATCTCTCACTCACCTGGAACTGAAAGGCTGGACCGAGATGCCAAGAGAGATCCTACGAGTCCGTCGCCATCGGTGTCGCCTCCACCTTCAACGCCTTTCCCTTTTACGTCAACAGCTGGCCACCCCCCACCTTTCCCTTCCCCGATCGTCATCATCTTCATCAGACCCAGGTCGGCGCTTTTCCCTCCGCTGATCGCACGAGGCTTCGTCTCTTTGTTTCTTCTCTTCCTTGTACTTGGACAATCGACCCATACCAAGTACCAACGATGACCAACCGTCAGATAGAGGTTAGTTGACATTAGGTTAGGGTTTTAATTTTTCAATTTTTGTTGACTCAGTGAGGTTAGTTTCTTATATTTCTTCCTTTGCTAGGTTTTTCGTTTGTATTTCATTCTTCTACACAAATTGATTTGTATTTCTCTCAATCTCTAAATGGTTTTGCATTTTTCTATATCAATTCAATGGATGTTCTTCTTGTATTTCATTTCTGCAAATCGATTTGTTCATTTACTGATTTTGCCCAATCGGTTATCGGTTCGGTTAACTTAGTTTAGATTTTGGTTAGTTCGGTTTCGGTAAGTTCGGTTAGTTAGAATTAATCGGTTGGTTCAGTTTGGTTACTGTATGCAATTCGGTTCGGTTCGGTTAGGATTTTTTGGTCGGTTCGATTCGGTTATAACCGGAGGCACACCCCTACATGGAGGTCAAGTCAATTCCTAAACAAATTGACTTTAAGCAAATTGCACCGTGGAGAACACTAAATTCCCAAACTATTAGTTTTTTTTTTTTTTTTTTTTTTTGGGGGGGGGGGGGGGGATACTGATGTTCTCATTTCTAACCGGAAAAGTAGCATAGCAAGTGAGTACCTTGATACCTTCAGAAGCAGCCCAGTCCTTCAAAATATCTGGGTCAACTGACACAACAGCTACTAAACAGGAGTTCGAGCTATCACCTAGGAACAGGAAAATAGTTGATAAAAATACAAAGAACGGTACTACAAAGAGTAAACTCCATCTTCTTACCGTATATGAAACACTGAGAAACAAATTTGCACTTGGCATATACATTTTCAACCTTCTCTGGAGCAATATATTCACCTTGTGCCAACTTAAATATGTTCTTTTTCCTGAAATTGATAATATTTTTAAATAAGAAACTTTTGCGATTTCAGAAGTTCTCAGCATTATGATAGGCATGGCTAAGTGACAAAAAAAAAATTATGATAGGCATGGTTAAGTGACAAAAAAAAAAGACTAGTCCCATGAAGCACGATGATTCAGATTGGTTCCAGAAATAATCTCAGCCTGTCCCAAGGAAAGATTAAGCAAAATAATGGCATAAAATTTATGCATGGAATACTATATATAGTGCGTCCAGAGGCCCGGTTATTAACAATCTTAAGATGTATTGTTGCATTTCATCTCAACTGCAGCAGAGGGTTGTTCATTTTTTACATTGATTCATCTCAGACACTTGTTGAAACAAGTTAAAACCACTCTCTGTAGACCACCAGACTCTAGATTTTATGTCATGATCAGATTAGAGTATAAATATGGTCTAATCTTTTATCAATTATTATGTAGTGTCAACATCTAGTTCACATAAGTATGTAAGGGGCTTACCTATCAATAATCCTAAGGCGGCCTCCATGCAGCCACAATCCAATGTCTCCTGTATGCAGCCAACCATCATCATCCATTACTTCTCTCCTGTTCAATTTACTTATAAGTAATATCCTTAATATTTGTAAAACTCATGTAACATGAACACAACATGCAGAAGTTTGTTACGTCTGCGTGTCATCCTTGTAGTAGCCTTGGAAAACAGTTGGCCCCCTCACACAGATTTCTCCACGGGGGTAGGGCTGATCTTCAGTGGTGTAATTCATTTCTGGCACATCCATTAGCTTTATCTCTGCAAGTGTAAGATAATATCAGCTTAGTACAATGACAGAGAGGCAAAATAGATATCTGATTAGTAGAAATCAGCTTCTATCAAATCTTTCTTAGCTAGTTCATCATGTGCAACATATCCTTCAGTTCATTTTCCTAATTATGATACTGAATGGTAAGTCACTTGTAAGAAGAAACAGAAAGTGTCAAGTGAAACACATAATTGAGAGATCAGAGAAAGAATTTATCCCAAAATTCCTATCAAGAACTAACATTTTAAACCCTGTGTAAGGCCAACAAACATGACAAAATCCTTTCATCTTCTCAGAACAGTTTTTGAAATTGTATCTGTACTTTTAAACAAAGTCCACTGCCCTTATTTTTTTTTTTTTTGTTTTTGGTTAGGTAAATGACCACTGCCCTTTCCAATCATTGAGAGCTTTTGCTAATTGAACAGTGTTGAGTGCTCTCCATTTTTTGAGCTTTCTGAGATGACTTTTCTATATGATATATTACTAATACAGGACAGTTTGACAACCCATGGAAGCTGATTTTTACTTCTTTGTGTTTTCATTGTGATTCAAGGCTCACTAATTAGGATTTAGGGATCCTTTGCCGGGTTAAAAGCTCAACTTGTGGGTAAAGGATATGCTCAGGTTTATGGATTAATTATTCTGATACTTGTTCTACTCTGGCTCAACTTGAATCAGTTCCTTTACTTATCTCCCTTGCGGTCATTGGTCTTTTCATCAGTTGGATGTAAAGAATGCATTCCTTCATGGTGATCTACATGAAGAAGTTACATGGAGAAACTGCCAGGGTTTCTTGCTCAGGGGGAGCCTCATTATGTTTGTAGTCATTGTATGAGTTGAAATAATCTCCATGTGCTTGGTTTGAGTGATCTAGTGGAGTGGTTCAAGAATTTTGGTTTCCAACATTCTAGCAGTGATCGTTCTGTGTTTTATAGAAATTCTACTTTTGGATGTATATCTTGGTTCTTTATGTTGATGGCAATGTTATCACAAGGAATGAAAACACAGCCTATATATAAATTGTACTGTGATGTACATACATACATACATATATATATATATATATATAGTTAGACCATTCCTTAATTAGTGATAGGGTTTTATCCTCTCTATTGTTTGTCTTCTTCTACATAAGTAAAGAAGTTAGTCTAGGTTCATAGACTAAGACTGGATTATCGAACATTGAGACTAGTGGGAAAATTTATGGAAGTGTTGGACATGAAAATAAGGAGGAAGATTAATATTACATAACTCCAACAGACAAAATGGGTTGGAGAGAAGGCTAAAAATGTTGACAGAGTCTGGATAAAAGCTTTGGTACCATGGAAGAACTGTGCAAGTAATGGAGTTGGGATTAGATAACTTTAAAAGGGTGAGGTAATGGATATGAAGAGAATAGGAGACAGGACTACTGTCGCTAAAGTGGTTCTAGGAGAAGACTATGAATATTATTAGTACATAGATACCACAAGTTGGGTTAGTAGAAGAGATAAAGACAATTTTGGGAGGGTTTACAGGGGTTTGTAAATGGAATGCCTAGAGGACAGAAGACCATTGTAGGAGGAGATTTAAATGGTCATGTGGACAGAAAAGGGAATAGGTATAAAGATGCACATGGAGGTTATGGATTTAGAGAAAGCCTGCTTATAATATGCTCCCCCGGCCAATTATGAATGATCCTCGGCAGCAACAGAGTGCTCCTAAGCAACCCTACTGACCCAATGGAGCTAACTACTGGAAATTTTTCCTACATATTTCTACCTGTTCTCCATCCTTCTGACTTGGAAAGCCATTTCTCTGCCCAGAGAGATACCGCTCTCCTGCCCTCAACTACTTAGTTATGTCCATTTCACTCATGTGCAGGCCATATCACTGAAGAATGTCATACTTTGTGTGATGTCATATGGATAGTCGACAAGGAGGTCAACTATAGCCCTAGGTGAGCTATGACTGACTGGAGTGAGTATAGTTGAACTGTAGTCCACTACAAGTTCGACAATAGCAAGGCAGACTGCTATTTCAATTGACTACGGAAAATATAGTTGACTATAAGAACGACTTCAGAAATATAGTTCACTATCTGGCTTTCAGGCTATTTCGCAAGAATTTTGCTGAGATGAAACATGAAGCCCATTTCAAAGACTTTGCAAATTGGCCTAATTGGTAGAATAATATACCACACAAATCGATCTACTCTATGCCAATAGATGTATCTCAATTTATTGCTGTCTTCCTGCTATATCCATGTCTTTCGTACTCTCCCTAGGAACTAAAATGCTTAATGCCCTACGAAGTTTTCCATATGGTTAACTTACCACATGCAGGATTTGGAGAACCAACATGACCGGTCAAGTTGTCACCATCGTCCATAATGCTTATGACACAAGAAGTCTCAGTCATACCATATCCTTCACGGATGGGACAGCCAAAGCATCTGCAAGTTGTGGATTACAAAAAGATATTCAGTCACTATCAGTAACAGAAAATAGTTTTGATACTCATTGAACAAATGGTAATGCCTTCTTTAAGAAGAACAATCAACTTACACCCTTAAAAATTCCATGACATCAGCAGATAAAGGTGAAGCACCTGAACCCATAAATCGGACACGTCCACCAAGTTTTGCCTTTATTTTATTGAATACCAACCTATCCCACATCGGTGATGACTTGCTGCCTAAAACAATCATTAGAAAATATAAGCACTCCAGAAGCAGCAAAATACACAACCAAGAAGCACGAATGCTGGAGTGATCATCAGAATTTTTAATATCCAATCATTTTATCCTACAGTGCTCTTTAAGTCTCAAAAGTAAAAATTGAGGCATACCACTCATTATGGCTTGCTTCTTGGAGTTGTAAGCAGCATTAAATAGTCTCTCCCTTAAAGCCCCAGAGGTTTTCACAGCATTTTTAATCCTATGACAAGAAGAATATAAGAAAAATCTGGGCAATCATAAAAACTAAAAAGTAACACTGGATGATGTTTGCATCAGTTGGCAATAACCTACCCAGCATATATTCTATTATACAAGCGAGGAACACTACAAAATATTGTTGGTCTTAGAACAGACAAATCATCCATCAACTTCAAATTCTCCTGCAATTAAGAGTAACACATCCATACATAAAGATAGTACAAAGTATAACAGAATAAATAATATTTCATACAATGTAAGACCCCTAAGTTTTAACTCTTAAAGCAAAACCAAAACATGCAGACACAAAGATAACAGAGTTGTGAATTGGAAATGGAAAGAAAACTGAAGGTGATTTTGATGCTTCTTCATTCATCATATGAAATACGAAGGCAACATTGCTAATGATGCAGAATTTGTTGATAAAATCAAAATGTTAATGTGAAATCATACATAAAAGCATTAAATTTATGACACATATAAAACATGAGAGAAGATTCTTCATATTGTGTTCTCACCATATCCAACATTTGCTTGTATGACAGGGGAACAAGAAAACTACCAGTATTATTATAAAACAGTTCCTTAGAAGAGGGACAAAACCAACAAAAGAACAAAAACTTTCCTCAAAATGATTCAAGATATTTCAGATCTGAAGTGTGGATAAATTTAGAGATCTTCTATTTCTTCCTTATCCTTCATTTTTGTTTCATCACATTGAAATGTAATATAATGATGTCACAATTTGACACTAATACATTGGAAGCCATTCTCAAGATTAGTTAGTTTCTCAACACTTAACAGTAGGATTTCCCACACTAACAACTCAAATTATTCTCTAGCCATCAGAAAGATCAAAATCTAATAACCTATGTATTAGATTAGGTAGAACTACCTCTGACTTTCACTAAAGATACAGAGCACACAAACTAAATGGAACCAGAATTAGATTGGAAAGTATGGAAGCGAATTTTTGCTTCCTTGAGTTTCTGAAATATCATCTAACAAACGGAACAACAATTACATGGAATACGTCAACCACTAATATATCATACAAAAGTAAAGATGTGACATCCATTTGTATTACATACCCCCTGATAGAAACCTGTAGCAACACCCCTATGTGCTGAAAAAACTTGGTTGGCTCGTTCATAGATGTGTGCCAGGGGAAGATAGGATATGTAACTGCCATAAACGGCATATGATTAAGTCACGTAACTTCAGGGGAAGAGAAGGTAAGTACAGCTCAAATAGTGAAAACAACAGCAGTAGCAATATAACTCACATGTCAGAGGAATTATAGTCAATTGAGTAACACATTCCAGCAACACTTGCAATCATGTTTGCATGAGTCAGCACAACTCCCTTTCCAGAGAAAAATAATATGGCAAGAAAGAGTACCGAAGAAAATAAAATAAGATAAATTTAATTATCAAAATCTCTTTTAATCATTTAAAAGACATGGGTGTGCTACCTTAGGGGTTCCAGTAGTACCACTTGTGTAGCATATGGTCGCAACATCCTCAGGCTTGGGAGGGCAGAATGGTTGAAGGGTACTATACCCCTAGAAAATAATCAAAAAGAGATATGACATTAATTTTAATGAAATAAAACAACTCAATACGTAACATTGAGTTCCACATTCAAATCATTGATGAAGAGTACAAAGTTTTGGCAGGAATCATGGATCATAAATTAATAAGATCAAAGATAAAAAGAATATGCATAAACCTGTAACATGTTACACAATAAACATTTGTAGAAAAAAAATCCAAGAACACAATATGGGTATCCAAGGATAGCAGGCAACTCATGCAAATAGACCGATCGAGCTTAGTGGAAGATACTTTATTAATTCTGGTTTAGCATATTCACATTTTGAAGCCTCCATTAGTTCTTTTGATAGATATAAACTTGGGATGATTCATAGCTACAATCTTGGGTTGATTGATAGTCATAATTTTGCTATTATTGATCCAGATATAATTTTCCTTATTTGAAGTAATGGCATACATACGGGATGTAGAGTTAGAGACAAAAACAACCTACAACCCTTTATCCATCATTATTCTTCTTCCTACAACTTTTCCACCAATTTTCCTTAGTTTCATCCTTCAACTGGTTGTAAGTTAATATTTCAGTATGCAAGAGTAAATTGCCGGTTGTATTGTAAAAAACAAAAAAGGGCTTAAGATGAGACTTGAAAGAACTTTATTTAGGGGCATGCAAGTCCATTCATCATCATTTGGTTTTCAGGTTTTTCAACTTCTATATTATTAAGTTGCATTCAAGTCCTTGCACCTTTATCCCATCTAATGCAGCGGTTGCACATTGTATACCATAAAAGTGAAGCATGCTGGAATCATGCCAGGGTCCATGCATGACTTTGAGGACATGGATCAAACCAATTTCACAAAAGAAAACAAATTATAACAGAGAGGACAATAGCAATAAGCAAATAAAATTTTAGGAAAGAATATTCCTTTGTTGTTTTTAATCCTAAAAGTCAGGAAAAATCCAGGACCAGGATTCACTTAAAAAGAGTGCCCAACCCTCCCCTCACATGCATATTCCTTTCATTCGTTAACATGACTTAAAGAAAACGATTTTTCTCTTTACGTTTCACTTCTTTTCCACCCTGCCAAACAAGAGATTAGAGCAGTACTAGTTGAAATCCCTTCTCTCCACTTATCTAGATCTAAAAGAATGACTAGTCCAGATGGTATTTTCTTAAACAAAGGTCTCTTATCAAAGTACTCCTGCAAAAAAATTAATTAAATAAATGAATAACTTTCAGTTTCGCGCCATACAAACTTGTACACACTGCCTAACAAACTTCCAAAAATTTCTACTCACCTGACTAACTAGCTTTGCATAAGAGATAAGTTTAACACCAGATGTTGATGGGAGTGAGGGCAAGTGTTCATCCAGCTCTCCCACAACCTATGAGGATGAATTAGAAAAAGTACTTTACAACACTAGCAATCCTCAAAGTAAATGCGTGTTCCTTTAAGTAAAAATGAATCTTTAGAAGAACATACCACTATTAGAGACACAGATGGAATCTCAACTGCAAAGCCCAATAACTGCAAGTCTCAACAGATAAAATAAAAATGTTACAGTTTCTAGAAGAAAATTTTAAAATGGATATGTGATATGATGATGTTTGTAATACGAGTAAAAGAGGGAGCTATAAATATATATGTAAACTAGCTAAAACAAGAAAAAGAAAAAATAAAGAATTTATGCCGAGTGAAATTCATAAAAGACAAAAATCAAAAGCTATTATTAAACGAGGGAGCGTTCAAGGAGAGATGGAAGAAGTATTTCTCGAAGCTAATCAATGAAGGTGGAGAAATAGGTGCTATGTTGGGGCATCTTAGTAACTTGAAAGAAGATAGGAATTGCATATGCTATAGATGTATTTATTCGAACGGAATGGGGTGATGCCACATATTTTTTAGATGGAATGTAATCTTTGGTCTTTTAAGGGAAAGAAGTACATTTGGGTGGAAATTATAAAATTGTTCCTCTTTCATTTTATATATACATATTTACACATGTATTCTCTTTTCTTTCTCTATTTGGCTTGGGATGGTATTCCCTTTCCCATTGGTTATCTTGTCAAGTTCCATGCACCACGCAATATATGTAGTTCTTTTTTTAATTTCATTATTTAAGGCCATGTATACTTTGCATATACAGGGTTGTTGCCGTTATGAAAAAAAAAAACTATATACCTTTTTAAATATAAAATTTTGTAATGAAATTAATAGGGGGCTATCCTCAACGTGCATTAAGACTCCCAAAAGTGAAGATGACCAGCTTTATGGTGGGGTGGGGATAAACTCACAGCATTTAATGTATTTGGCATACAAAAAATAGCCTGTATATCAGCATGATTCACGATGTACTTCACGGCATCTGGACCTACAGATAAGACCACCCAAAAAATAAATGGTCACAAGTTCAAGTTTCATACTGTCTGAACCAGGAGACCTGCAGTTGCATTAACTACACACCAAGAGTATCATATAAAGGTACTGAGATATATGAATATGCTGAGCAGGCATGGTCCACAATCAGCCACTCGGGTCTATTGATAAAATAAAGGCCAACTCGAGCTCCCTGTTTCATAACAAAACTAAAATGAGGCCATAGTTTTAAGATATATATATATAATATTTCCTGCAAACATGTAAGCAGCTTTGTAACCTCAGCTACCTAGTTGAAACTAATAAATGAAATATTGACAAGCCAAGAATTACTAAGCTTGCTCAGACAAAACAAGAAACCGGATGGGAAGCACTTTAATAGTCCATGTTCAGCAGTATGACTCACTTTTGATAATCCATGATACCAAAGGGCAGAACCTACTGCTGACCTGGCAGTTCCTGCCTCTCCATATGTCATCCATTTGTACCTTCAAATGCAGACAAAATGTACCAAAATCAACTTTTGAGGACAAAATTTTCATAATTTGATCAATCTGAGCAAGCAACTCACTCTCCTATTGTTTCATCAACCCGAACACGTGTGCCCAAGTATTTGTAGTCCTGGAAAGTTTCAACTGCATATCTGAAAAAACAGAATTGTAACACAAAGTAAGTCCTCCTCATGACTGAGAATCCACTTTCAGGAAGCATGTTTACAGCCAAAGCAGAAAATAGAATCGAGAAAGAGAGGAATGAGGACAATAATACTATTTCTTACACAAAGTTGTCGTGCAATGTGCCAATTTCAGGATGATCAGGAAACCTGCTGACAAGCTTTACTGGAGAATGTGCAGATCTGCCACGAACAGTTACTTGAATGATACTTGTGACAACAACTAGTTAAATGATGATATCAGGAATAGGTGTGAACAAAGAAACATAATTTATATTAATGTCAATATTTGTTCATATATGATTGGCAAGCTAGAATTCATGTAGCCAACCCCACATAGTGGAATTTAAGGCTTGATATGTCGTTGTTGTTTTTTTTTCTGTTGTTGTTGTTGTTCTTGTCAATATTTGTTCATTTCATCACTTGGGAAGTTATAGCCCTTTTCCTCTGTTTATCTTGTCAAATTCTAGGCAGTATATATGGGGTTCTTTTAATTTTGTTCTTTATGGCCATGTATACATTGTTCGTCCAGGGTTGTACGCCTTATCAAGAAAATATGTTCATGTAAGCCTTTAAGAATGTAACACAAAACTCCAATTAGACTTACATTTCACATCATATCAGCACTTGTCCCAAAAGTTTATGTTGTCAAGAAATGGATCAAAAAATTGAATATCAAGCTGTATAAAGAGAAAAAGTCTCTCCAAAACATGCAACACAATCTCAGGTGTAGAAATGTAGACAGTTGGACTAAGGTCACTAAACAACATCCAAAATAAAGGGAGAAAACAAGCACAAATATGGGACAAAGTAACAACTTCTAAGAACCAAAGCTCAACTATCATGTTTGATCACTGATGTTCCCACAAGCACAAAGGAGGCAATGTATTATTGAAATGTCTGTCCCTGAAACCAATATTTTGTCATGTTTTATTTTACTAATCAAATGATTCATGTTTTATTTTCCCAATGACATGATTTTTTCTCTTTTAAATTATCTAAACATGTTATGATTAATTATATTGGACATATGAATGTCACCAGATCAATGATTTACATTTAAGGTAAACAATGCATTCAAATAAGATTTGTTTATAGAGACATTATTTACCAGTTACATGTTATAGTAGATGCTGAGTGAAAATAGACATTCAGATGGAAATTATAACACACCCAATCCCTGTATATACATATATTATCTGGTAGGCCTTACCTATGGGAGTAAGTGGCTAAGATGTGATAAAACAGGCAGCATATTAAACTAAATCCACCATGAAGAAATTTACTACTAAAATTAGTATTAAGGTAGTTCTTATTATACTTATGAAAACTAAGGCTAAGGTATTTAAAAGTTCAATTTCTTGGTAGAGTTCTTGTGGGCTTATTGATGAGTTAAGCTTCTATACAATCAATATACCAAAACCTCAGAAGACAATGTCTAGTGCTCAAGAACTCCTAATCCTAAAGGTCACTACTCTCTAAAAGCACCTCTTTGAAGCAATTCATAGCTATTTTTAGATAAGTGTTTACAAGATCATATTTATGTATTTCAAAAAGGAATTTTGAGAAATTAATTTCTCTATGATCACAGAAGCATAGGTTTGGTACCAAGGATTCAGATACAAATAAGTGTTGGATTAATAGTTTTAATACCCAAATTTTGTTTGGGGTTGCAAGTAGTCGAAATTTTGCTTCATTGTAAAAAACATTTAGGGGATTACCACATCAACAAAATTATGCTTGTTTGTACAGTTGATTGGTAGTTTAGAAATGCAATTTTATCAAGGGTTGATGTACAAATAACAAAATTAGAAGCAACTTCGATATGGGAAGTGGTAGAGATAATTGTCACAACCCCGAGTGAATTAGGAAATTATATTGTTATATATTTATTAGTTGTTATTTACAATTATGTTTTAGAAGTAACTGGGTATTATTATAATTAATTTACAGTTATGGAGTAATGGGGAAGTAGTGGTATGGTGGTAACTGCTACTAAGTAACAACCAGATATCTTTATATATAAGGCTATGCACAGATCCAGGAATCACATCAAAATTATTGGAATATCATAACTCAGTTTCTCTCTTACTCTCAAATCTCTCCCTACATTTCTGTCAGTTTTCTCCCTCATTTATGTATGTTCTCCCTATTATTTTGTCTGTTTCTCCCTCAATTCTTTCTATTTCTCTCTCAATTCTAATTTTATCTTCAAAGTAAACATTAGTAGGATCTTGTCATTTGGTATCAAAGCAGTCCGGTTCTTGCCTAGACCTAGGTGTTTCTAATCAAATTTTGAAGGCAAGCAGTACAAGACGGTTTCTAGAAGCGATTTCAAAAGCAATTACCGATTATTGGAAGCACTTCCAGTTGCTATTCAGAGTGAAGTCAGAAGAATTTGACTAAGGAAATGATGGCCAAAGCAACTCTTAAGAGAATGCAGTTGTTGGAGAAAGTGTTCAAGGAAGAATTCAATAAAAAGTTGGATGACTTACTGGATTTGATTTCAAAGAAATTTCAAGTTAGTATACCAGTGGATCTTTATTCAAGATCTATTGCAGAACCGATTCTAGCAGGAGCTGGAATCCTACCTAAAACCTCCGGTCTGCAAGAAACTGATGAATTACCTACACTGGATCAGGAAGCGAAAAATGATGTGAAGTTGGAGAAGGTTACTATTATACCAACTTTGGATTTTGAAGATTTCAAGCCTGTTATTCTTGAAAGAATAGGTACCCCCTCAATGCCTGATGTCAATGCAAAGCTAGTAATTGGGGATTTACTAGATAGAGCCAGTGAGAAGGAGGAAAAAGGAGTTAAAATTCATCCTCGACTGGTAACAGACTTCGCTGATCTTTTAGGCATTTCTAGTGAAATCACTGGGAAGAACGGTCTAAGAAGGATGAAGCAGATAGTGAAAGCTAGGATTGGATGAAGAACAATGGTCATTGTTGTGATCTCTTGGGGACAAGAAATCCTTTAAAAGGGAGGGAACGTCACTACCCCAAGTGAATTAAGTAGTTATGTTATCATATATTTATTTAGTTCTTATTTACAATTATGTTTTAGGAGTAATTGGGTATTATTTACAATTAATTTACAATTATGGAGTAATGGGGAAGTAGTGGTGTAGTGGTAACTACTACTAAGTAACTGCCAGATAGCTTTATATATAAGGCTATGCACAATTTCAAGATTCACATTAGAATTATTGGAATATCAGAACTCAGTTTCTCTCTTACTCTCAAATCTCTCCTTACATTTTTGTCAGTTTTCTCCCTTATTTCTGACTCTTCTCCTTGTTATTCTGTCTATTTCTCCCCCAATTATTTCTATTTCTCTCTCAATTTCAATTCTATCTTCAAAGTAAACATTAGTTAGGACTAGGGTTTTAAAAATAATACACCTGCACAAGGGGTTAACGAGCTTAGTACAATCAAGGAATTTGTCTCTGTCTATAAAAACACAAGAGGGCCATATGGATTAGTTATTCATATATTGCTTCCAACCTTGACTCCATGGAAAAAGAGAAAAGGATCCTACCATCTTGGTTTATCATGATCAAGAGTGAAAAAACTCTTAGTTGATAAATTTTCAAGCTCACACTATAGAAACCATGCGTCAAGATCAATTAAAGTCAACCTTGTCTTTCCACACCATACACTAGAAGTCTAGCTCAGTACTTTTTCTTATTTTCTAACTTCAAATTAGAATCAATGACAAGCATGAGAGCAAATTCATTTTTTTTTTTCAACAAATTCCTCAACATGGGTTTCTGAAACCAATATGCATATGAATTGTCAAGATATCTAGCAATCTGCTAAAGTTATAGAAAGTAGCCAACCTGTAGACGTTCCATTTTCCAATCTTTAGTTTTTCTGGAAGCACTACACTATATGTTTGACCTGAAAGGAGGAATAGCAGCCATCATGATTGTTTTTGAGCAAGACTACTAGCCAGAATGACGAAAGCAAAAAGAGATAATTAACAAGTAAATATGAAGATAGATTACATTATGTAGGTTGTATTACATTATATAGGCTTCAAGTTGTGGCTTCAAAGCATTTTTATGTTTCTGCTTTTCTGGAAACAAAATAAATAACACATTTGGTAAACTCCAGTTTTAGGAAACAAATAAAAGCTTCTCAGTTGCCTAAAACTACTTTTGGACAACAACAAAAGATAAAATTACAGGTGATTTTAAAAGTCAGTCATTTACTTTATGGAACCAACATTAATGAAAAAGAATACAAATTTTCATAAACACCATTGCTTTTGTGTCATTCATTATTGTACAAAAAGTTAACCAATGAATGAAACAAACAGATGGGGATTTTGGAAACAAAATTAAGTAGGGAACTTCCCCTGTCTTTAAGTGATAATCCTAGTGTTACCCATTACACTGGATCAAAGTTAATGAGAAAGAAAGGGGATAAGGCAGCTAAGACAAGAAGTTGTCTAGTATAATCTAGGGAAAATCCTTTTTCATTTAAAAGAAAAAACTATGTTTAGAATGATGGAATTTGATAGAACTTGGAAGTGAAAATAGAATTTGATATATTTGAAATGGATTTAAAATTGTATTTAATTTCATGGGATTTAAAAAGAAAATAAAAATCATCCAGAATTCCCATCAAATAGGGTTGGATTTCACAAAAATTAGGAAGTTAATTTAATTGAGTTCCCATATTAACTTTCTCAGTTCTTTTAAGTTTGCACCACCGCAACTTATCCTTTCAGGTTCTTGGCAACCAATTGCTTAATCTTCCTTTCGCTCTCTTAGTTAGCAAAGTGCTTTCAAGGTCAAGTCTGTAATTTTATTCAATGGTTAATTTTCCTTTTGTTTTTAGATCTTGAATATGTTATTACTGTCGTTATGTTTGGAAAATGTTATTAATTTCTAAATTAAACATATAACTATTTTTGTCCTTATATGTGTATTTTTTTACTATGAATACAATATCGGCATTCTTCCCATTGCCCAGTCAAATTCAGTTACCTCCAAACAACAAAAAGGATAAATTCCTGGAGAATCCTTCTTTGTCCAACTTAAAATTCAATTATTGGAAAGATTTGAATTCAAATATAGTAAAAAGGATGTGTCCATTTTCTTTACTTGTTCATCGTTCTATTTCTTAAATAATTTCTGTTTGAATCCAGAGAAGCCCATTCACGAAACAGGAATTGAGAGATTTGGGGAAAAACGAGACCAATAACGATAACAATAACAATAGTTTTAATTGAAACCCCAAATCAAAGGGCAAAGGGACCAGAAAATAGAAAAGCACAAACAAACAAACGCCCGTGAATATCCACTCCACCCACTACCATCTTTACACAATAATATTAATTAGCACTTCGTTCACAAACACGCGCACAGAGAACTTCTGGTACACAAACAAACACAGAGAGATAAGAATACCGAGATAGAACTCTCCGGCGGTGTCATTGCGTTGAATCTGGATGAAGCCCGAATCGGCGCTGGGGGCGAGGAGATGGCCTTGAATTGCTCTGATGCGTCGCTGAGCCGATGAATCTGGAGACATCCCGGCTAATGATCTTCCCTTCAGATCTTCAGATCACTACGGCAACGAGCTAAACGGTTGTTGAAGGTTCAACTAATCCTTGAATTATTTGCGGTCAGTGTTAACATCTACAGTTTTGAGATGATATACGTAATATATTATATACAGAATTGAGAGAGAGAGAGAGAGAGGGAGAGATTCTGTGGGATTTGGAGGGGACGATGCCCGAAAAATGCGGGAAATGTTCTTTTCCAGATGTGGGCCCACTAACTCCAGGCAAAACGACACCTGTCCGGTACCGATACTACTAGTGGTCGTAATGATTAAGTATTAATAAATATAATTATTGTATTACACTTTTTAATATTTAAATAATTTTATTGATTGATCATAAATATATTTTTATTTAAAAATAATGTATATTTATTAATATTTAATTATTGTCTAATATTATATTTTTTAAATAAATTTCAAGTATAATTTGTGTAACTTATTAATTATTTTTAAAAATATTCATCTCTTTCTATCTTTTTTATTTTATTTTTTTGAGTTATCCTATAGAGTCAGACAAATTTACAGATAAACTTACAAAATAAAATTTAAAAGACTAAAATATCCTTACTCACATTGCATTGAAAAAAAGTATAATACAATATAGATGATGACATTTTAATCTTTTAACTTTTATTCTGTAAATCTGTTTATAAACTTGTCTGATTTTAAATAATTTTTTTATTTTTTTATTTATTTTTCTACCACTTTAACTATTGTCGTCGTCACTATTAGAATTTTAATATCATTGACAACAGTGGCTTTGCAAATAAAATAATCCTTATAATATTATGAATCAAACCTTATTACATCAATTTGTTGTAAAAAAAAACAAACTATTATAATTTGATTTCCTTCAATTTGCCAAAAAAGGTTATTTACAAATTGATTTGGATAAATTATTTTACTTTCTTTCTCTCGGTATATGTGTATATATTTTTTATTTCACTTTCTTTCTATACAATAACCTAAATATTTAAATTCCATCTATTATAATAATTTTCATTTTGTGGGGGGAAAGGGTCAATTTTGATATGATGCATTGATTTTGATGGGTGCAATCAATAAATCTCTCTATCTCTTCCCCTCCACCAATGAATGAATCAAGATCAATGGCGGTGGAGCTGGTTAACATTTGTGATTTAAAATATATTGATATTTTATATGTTTAATAAATCATGTAATTGTTATATGACATATAATGTTATATTTTAATATTAAATAAATTGATGTATTTTACATTTAAATTACATCACATTTGTATATAAATTTATTTTATTATGTATGTGGGTTACATTTACATGTTATATAATATGTTCTAATTTGAGTTTTGCATATAAAATAGGTCATGTGTCATTAGTGTTTTATAATCAACTAAGCCCAAACCCAAACCCAAGTCTCTCATTTATCATGAGTTAGCCTGTGTATATAAGGTAAATGAGGGCAGCTGAATAATCATTATCTTTAAGAATGTGCAGAAAACATTCACACAAGTTCTATTATCTGAAACCTTAGTTTCTTGTATTGTCACATTCTTTGATAAATCACGGCTTATGTAAGAGAAGTACGCGAGTGTTGTGAATAGTTTGTTCTTTGAAGTTTTTGTACTTGGTTCTTTACTAGTTTGTCGATATTGTAAGTGGTTTTTCTGATTGTTGTTGAATGTTTGTAATATCTGTAAACTCAGTGTATATATTAGTGGATTGACTAAGGATTGGAAGCTTCTGCAGTGAGTAGAATTCAATTTGGATCCAAACACGTATATCTCTTGTTTTTGGATGCGTTGTGTTGTGATTTTTCGTTTCTATTTTGGCTTTCGATTTCGTATCTTTTCTTGGTACTTCTCTTGGTCTTGGGCATGTGATTACACTCCTTTGTTGTTGTATGGATCTCTTTATTTTTACATTGCAACTCTTCTGTACAGATATTGATTGGTGACTCCTTTGAGTTCGCAAATCTAGTAAAGTGACAAATATGTGTATCATTTTAATTAGTTTAATAGATACTAAATGTTAAATATTAAAATTTAGGCTTAGTTTTGCTAGGTTTTTTTTTTAAGAACTGAAAAGTTGGGTAGTGTTTAAATTGGATAGCGTTTAAACTGATAATGTGTTTAGATAAATATGTTTTTAAGCTATTAGTACAAAGTTATATGTTTGGTTTGTAAAAGCTGATAAACTGTTAGAACTTGACAAAAAAACTAAAATGAACATGATATTAAATAATGTAAATAAAATTTAGAAAATAATATTTTTTTCTAAAAAAAAAATTGATGTGCAATTGTTAAAATACTTACAATTATATTTAATAAATTATAAAAAATAAAAAATATATAATTTTTAAACTTTATGTATAAATTTAGATTTAATTTATAAAAATATTCAATATATATATGTGGAAGTAGGAGGCGGCGATGGCAGTTGTGGCGTTGGAGGCGATCGCAGCACTAGTCGCATTTGGGTGGCGTTGGGCGACGATGGAAGCATTGGGCAACGATGTGAGTCGTAGTGTAGCGATGAAGGGTTTTTGGACAGCACTGGGCAAGGATGGCAGCGATGGGCAGTGGTTGGCGACAACGACCGTTGTGGGAGGAGATCCAGTAATGGCAATAATAAAGGAGGCCACAGATGATGCGAGAGAAGAGATCTTCATTGAAGGAGAATATGAGGGTCGTGAATGTATAAGAACAGAAAATGTAAATATTGAAATTGACAAAGGGCAAAATCGTCTTTTCATTTGTCAACTCCAAAAGCTCTCAGAAGCTTTTTTGCAAAAGTTTATGCCCCAGGGCTTTTCTTAAATGCTAATACATTAAGGTTTAAGCTATGCAACTTTAAAGCTGTTGGTAAATCCAAACAAGTAAGAAAATAAGCCTCATACCCAGAGTCGGCCCAAGCAGTGTGAGGGCTCTAGGCAAAAAAAAATTTTTGAGGCTTTTTTAAAAGTATTAATTTTTTTATAAAAAATAAATAACACATTTAAAAAAAAAACCATCATTTCATTAAATTAAAAAAAAAATTAAAGTTCAATCTACTACAAAATTTGTTAATTTTTTATTTCAATCAATTACATAATTAATGTCATTTTTTATTTTTATTTATTAATTTTTTAAAAAAAATTGAAAGCATCGTTTAATTTTACTAAATTTATATTCAACATCAAATTCATACTATGGGTAAAAAAATATTATTGGTAGACTTACATTAATTCAATTATTACAATTATTAGTTATAAATTAGACATGCAAATCATACTATGAGTTTGTGAAAATTGAGTCTGAAGTCTGAACACTGAAGCAAGCATGAGAGAGCGAGGAAGGACACTGAAAAGTGAGAAGAAAAACATGCAATGAGCCAGTGACCTAGATTGCAGAGAGAGAATAGGAAAAAATGGATTTAATTGAGATTTTGAGAGAGAGAGAGAGATGGGAAAAGGGAGGGAGAAGTGAAAAGTGAATTTAATGGTTGGGTTTATGAATTGGGAATTATGAATACACTATAAAATTGGATAGACAATTGTACAAAATTGACAGAGAATATGAGAAGGAAATATAAAATTAATATTTTATATTTAAGTTTTTAATAAAATATTTATTATTAAAAAATAAAAAAAATTAAAAAATGGGGCCTTTCACATTTGGGGGCCTGAAGCAGCCGCCTACTTAGCCTTACAGTAGGGCCGGCACTGCTCATACCTTAAACATTATACTAATAGCTTATAAGCAATCAAACCACATTACTAAGTAGAGCCTTAGTAAACCCTAATTAGATCTAGGGAACCTAATAGATTTTTTAAACCTTTTTGGTTACCCAATAGATTAGATACTATATCAACCCTTGTAGTTTTATTAAATTCGAATATTTGTCTTCCAACCCATTTAGTATTCCTTTATTAATTTATCAGTTTAGTTATAGAGACAAATAATGATATTTATTATCAAAAATGTCAAAGAATCAAAATGTGAATAAGAAAAAGGTTCTTATCTTTTCTAAAAATATACGAGAATCATATTTTTATTTTTTTGTAATGTGAAAAAATTCAGAGATCCTTGATCATAAATAGTCTTTTGTTCAAACTGCTGGACTCTATCAAGAATCTTCAGGATTAAGCACTTACCAATATACAAAAAACTTAAGTTGTTATCAGAAATATAACTCTTTATCTCTATCCATACTATGGGTGCAACCTTCTCCTCAAACCTCACAAATAGACAGTTCAACGAAATAGTTGTAGGGACATAGGCTATAAACCAACAATCCCCCCCTCCGAATTTCGTTGGGCTATGGGTTATGGATCACCAAAATCCCTCCCACTTCTCCATAATTGCCTTGGATGAGACTTGAACTTGTGACCTACTCTAAGACTTGTTGGACCCTCCAGAAACCTTCAAAATTGGGCACTTACCATAATACCAAAAGTTATAACTATTAACAGAGACGCAACTCTTTATTCTTATCTACATTGTGGGTGCAACTTTCTCTCCATACCTCACAAACAAATAATCCCTTTAAATAGTTATTGGGGCATTAGCTATAGACTAACAATCCCCATTTCCCATAATTATGTTGGGTCATGAGGTATGCATCACCAAAATCATCCCACATTTTCTAAAATACATGATTTGCTTTTACCTAACCTAAGTATACAAATAGATTTGTCACAAATCATGGCTCCTGCCGTAATCAAATTAAAATATATTTTATCAATGAAATAAATATATAATATAAAAAAATCCCCATCACATGTTAATTTTTTACTCTTAAATGGAGAACACAAACTAATATTAAAAAAACATAAAAATAATTTGTTGTCAATTGTATAAATAAAAACTGGAAGTCCACATTAAATACATGGAGAAATCTTAAATTATAATACTACTTTAATAAATATAAAATATATATAGTTGTTGGAAACCTGCAAAAGCAATGTCATATATCAAGCCGTAAAGTAAAATAAAGAAGAAATTATAATAATTACTAGGGGTGAGAAATATTTTGATTAAATTAAAATAACTAAACTAAATCGATTAAAATTATCGATTTGATTTAAACTATAGGTCGATTCGTTTCAGTTTCTATATTTGACAATTTTAGTTATTTTGATTTAGTTTAATCTTTATATTAAAAAATAATTAAAATAATCAAATCAATTGAAATGTCAAAAATAAAGTTGTGTTTACATTTTATTATTTTGGTTTTTTTAATTTTTTCAATTTGTTCAATTTGAGAATATGTTTAGTTGATTTGATTTGATTTTTAACACAAATTTAGTCACTTTGATTTGAATAATTTAGTCACTTTGACTAACTACATGCTCATCCTTAATAATCACTATTTAAATTTATTTTAATTATAAAAATTATTCTTATATTTTGAAATTTACACTGATATATTATATTATTTAAGCTATAAAAAGACTAAAATATATTTACATTAAAGATATCTCAATAATTAAAAAAAAAAATAGCATTGAGTAGCAATGACAAATCACCAAATCCATCATCTCCCCTATAATATCCCTCAGTTTCCATGTCTTATTTATTTCTTGTTTTGCAACTATTGAAAGTTAAATTATGAGTTCGTAGATTTCATAACAAGTGGTGACATTGGAATCCTTCTTCACGAAGACAATAAATTTATCTTTTTATGTCCCTCACATTAAGTTTTTGTTGCTCTTTTTATGTCTCTCACAAAAGAAAGTATTGGATGGAAAATATTTATGTAATTAAATCGCATAAATTTAATAGAACATCAAATATAGATGAAAGATGATATACCTAGCCCTCGGGATATAACTTGAATGGTAAATGATAGGTCTATAATATGCCAGTATCATTCCAGTGAGTTGTGAGTTTAATTTTTGGCTTTCTCAAAACACATTCTGTGATTTATCTCTCTTTGTGTAATCAAGAACATGAGCACACATGCAAAGACAATCATCCAAAGATGATACACCTATATTCGCCATTGACTATAATTTTATATAATTCGATATGTTATTGAATATGCGTAAAAAACATGGATCTCAAATCAAATATGATCTTACATGACAAGATTTTCTTCTTATTACTTTTTAGATAGGTAGTCATTCAATGACACATACAAAAAAAACTTAACGAAAAATTATTATTTAAAATAGTAGAGAAATGACATAATAATAAATAAAATATTTATTTAATAACTCTCTTATTACAGATTAATTAGATAATGACCTATACTTTGTCTTAATACCACACTTAAGTCCAAAGAACCAATGTGCACATTCTGCTAACAATTAGGTCCCGTTTGATAGTATTTAGTTGATTTTTTTTTTTAACTTACATGAAAAATAAAATTCACCCTCTACATAATTTTTTTATAAAAATAAGTCAAAATATGTTTTAATGATTGTACTATAAAATTAAATTTTATAAAAAATACAACATATCAAACAATAAAGATAAAATTCAATTAATCAGGTATGACATTTTTCATAAAATTTTTATACTGTCAAACACTCTCTTAATTAAAATACTATTAATAATGGAACTAAGGTACGTCTCTTATAAAATAAGTAATTATATTGTCAGCTTACCTTTTCTAATAAAATAAAATTATTAACCATTAATAGTAGTCTACACAAAATAATTTAAAGGTTGGTAATCAACTTTTACTTATAATGTCATTAAAAAAATAAAATTTAAATAATGCAACGTGGTAAGATGTTGGTTGATCCGCCGCGGCAAAGAATAGAAGAGGGAATTGAATTTTCCATTTGTCTTACGTGGCAGATTGATGATAACACTAACAGTACCTTTGGGCCCATACACTCCTCCTCGTCTTGCTCATGCCGACAGCGACTCTCATTTACTGCACAGGCGAGTCGGTCCTCTTTGAGAGAGGGAGAAGTATACTAGAAGGATAGTCTTCTTCCCCTTCTTCTTCGGCGGAGGTCTAGGGTTTTACCGGTACGACTGGCGAAGAATGGCGCCGATTGGGAAGACGAAGCTGGATTCGGGGTGGTTAGCGGCGAGATCGACGGAGATTGATCTCACCGGAATTCAGCTCACCACCACTCACCCTCCATCCGGCCCCGATTCGCCTTGGATGGAAGCTGTTGTCCCTGGAACGTGAGTACCATTCCTTGTTGTTTCGTACATCAATTCTTTGTTGCCGAGAAGAATCCTGATATCGAACATTGTAGCGTTTAGGAGATAAAATATTAATTTTGTTTCTATGATAGTTTGTGTATGGAACTGTTGTTATTCGTAGAGCCTGTCCGGTCTGACTAGGACATTGTGACGGTTACTGTTTCATTTTGCTGTAGATTCGATAGGCTCTGGGGCTTGATTTAAACTTATGCTAGTATTTCCTGATTCAACAGTGTTTTGGCAACCCTTGTTAAAAACAAACTCGTGCCCGATCCCTTCTATGGGTTGGAAAACGAGTCAATCATAGATATTGCTGATTCAGGGAGGGAGCATTACACGTTTTGGTTCTTCACAACTTTCCAATGCAAGCTGGTAAGTCTACTTTAACGTAAACTCCACTCTCAAAGGCTGAAGTACATTTGCAGGAGTTGCTGGTCACTTTTCATAATCTAAGCACGGCATACTTGGTTTTAATATGCATATGTACTTTATTTTGTCATGAACATGCAGTTCTAATCTTCTAGCTAGATTGTTCTCTATTAATGGGTTGTCTGGTAGCTAATGCAATTGATGTAAAGTTCTCTAGTTTGCATGCTTATGCTGATTGCTCTTTTCCTTGAGTTGGTACTACTGTTCTCTCTCAGTGATTTTGTTTTACATACTTATCTGTTATTGTTAATAATATGTTTTTGTTGCCTCACTATTGAAAATTTCTGAATTCTTTCAGTCAGAAAACCAGCACGTGGATATAAATTTCCGGGCAGTTAATTACTCTGCAGAGGTGTATTTAAATGGTCACAAAAGAATCCTGCCCAAGGGGATGTTTCGAAGACATTCTCTTGATGTCACAGATATTCTGCATCCTGATGGTGAAAATTTGCTTGCTGTTCTAGTTCACCCTCCTGACCACCCAGGTAGGATTCCTCCTGAGGGGGGCCAAGGGGGTGACCATGAGGTACAAGTTTCCCTAAAAAACTAATAATGAATTATCATTGATTATGTACCAACTTTTATTATTTCACAGCTGCAATTCTTGTAGATGGGAATTAAAGCTCTTCCTCCGCTTGGTGAATGTCCTCTTTGATTTTAAGATCATATTAAATAATTTTGTTAACTATAAAATGCATTCTCTCGTGCATTTTCATGTTTTTATCAGGATATTATTTGGTCTAGTTGTTTAACTATTCTTCATACGGTCCTTCCCTAAGTACTGAAGTTTATGTCATGATTCAACCTATATTTTGGCATTTTTCCCAACCTACCTTGTCTCTTAAAGGCAAGCATTACCAATTTTCTCTTGATCATCACATCTATCACTGAGATTCTTTTAAGGGTCAAAGTTTCAATGTTCCATGATCCAATCCTCTGCTGACTTGGATTAACTTCTTTATTCCATTCATCCATGAAAATGCAAGAACCCTTGTAAATTTAACACCACATCTAGGCACCGATGCAATGACCCTAGCTCATTTTTCACTGCAACTTGAGTCATACAACACATTGTTAAGATGGTTCCAATGACATAATATTTTGTTTAGAATCTATGATAAAAGAGTTCATGATTTTTATGCTAGATGTTGTCTAGCTAACACAACCGTCCTCCTCTATCTGGGCTGGGACATGCTGTAATAAGAAGGAATACCCTCATGACTAGAAGGGTGGGAGGACTACTCAATCTACTGTTTATGAATTCCACTATTCATTTGGAAAAATGATTGTATGTTCATTTTACCGAGCCAAAAAAAGAAAAATTATTGTATGTTAAAGAGCATAGTTTGGCTAATGCTTTAAAGAGACATATACTGTTAACCAGTTTGATAAAAAGGTAACATGTAACAGAAATTTGGGATGCACCTAAATAAAAAAAAAGGAAATATGATCAGGAAAAATCATTCAAAACTTATTTGGAACTTTGTCAAAGTGATTAAACAAGCTGTAAAAAGCATTAGAGCAACTATATTTTCGTTCGAAAAAGTCGGAAGTGAATGTTCAAATTGGTGGGTACTCCTCTCAGGAAAGTTTGTGCTTGTGCTATGTTCCTGATAACTTCATTGAATTCACATATGCTTCTCCTATCCATCTGAGTTTTAAAGCAGCTTCATGTTAGACCTTTAGGGGTGGGGTATCTTTTCAAAAGCATTCCATCCATCAGGGAAGTGCAAGCTTAATGTTTGCTGATGTTGAAAAGTAATGGTATTCTAGAGATGCAGCAGAATCTCAAATTTCTGCAACGAATTTTATGTCCTTGTTTATTAAAAACGGAAAAAGAAGATAAGAAGCCGAAAAATGGCATGGACATCTTGGAAGTCGTTGTTCCTTGATTGAACAATAACAACAACAAACTTTTACATTTTCTGTCAATTTAAACAGTTTTGAAGTTTGTATTATCATTTAAACATGCACAAAGGGCATCTTAATTAATTTTAATTATGCCAGATTTCTCTATTAAGATAGTGGTTGTACCTTCATTGTTGGTTAATTTATTGGATGGCATAAATTAAACTTGTATAGGTTGGAAGATAGAAGCTACTGTTATTTAGCTCTTGTTCTTGGGAATGGCTTAGTTTACAACATTCTACAATTGTATTCTGATGTGATTTTAGCAGATGCTAGAACATACAATTCTTCTCATTCAATCATACAGAAGTGGACTATTTATCTGTTAATTTTTCCCTTGTTTTGAGTCCACCAGCTAAGCTTATACTTCATCCTTTTTTTCATGTCAGATTGGCAAAGATGTTGCCACTCAATATGTTGAAGGTTGGGACTGGATAATTCCTATAAGGTAATTATTTTTATGCTGTGATCAATTTCCATGACTTGTAGAACATAGAGAATAATCATTGTTTAAAAGTATATCTAAACTATCTATTTTCATCATTTTATGTACAAAAATTTGTTGGGTGCATGAAATTTTCTCTTTAAGATCCATCAACATACAACACTCAAATATAATTAAATGGAAGCATCATTTAATGGGATAGCAAATTGTATATTGCCACAGGGATAGGAATACTGGCATCTGGGATGAGGTATCAATATATGTTACTGGGGTGAGTTCTTTCAACTCTCGAATGTATAATTTCCTTTAACATTCCTCTGTATATTGTTATTCTGTCTTTTCACTAATAACTGAAATTCTGAACAGGTTAAACATAGTAATCAGTTTAATCTATAGTTTTGTTCACCAGCAACGGAATATATCAAATTGAACTTCTCTATGGTTATTGAAGGTTATCTTCTGGATATAAGAGTACCCCTGTGGTTTTGTTCATCCTCTTTTTATAATAAAGTGTAATGGCTAATTTATCTAATTGAATATAAATTTTCCTCCACTTCGTATAATGAAGTCTTTGGTATTCAGTGCGACTTCTATGGTTACAATGAGAACAGGTATTACAAAAATTTGTTAGAAAGTATAGCTGATAGATTAAATTTCATCAGGAATTGAAGATCATCATCCTGGATGTGAGAGCACAATCCATATTTTTTTTCCTCTTGTAAATCCACAACCATAAAGGAAATGTTTCCTTTGCTTCCTCGATATATTGTTATTTAATGGATATACTTTTTCTTGTGTTTCTAAGATAAGAAACTGGTTCTAAGTAGTCAGTGTGATTTCAAGGCCTGTAAAAAAGATTGTTTTAAATTACTAAACTAAGAAATACTCTAGTTTCTCATTTCAATCCTTCACCTTCCTTTTTTGGCAGCCTGTGAAAATAGTGGATCCCCACTTGGTTTCATCATTATTTGATAATTACAAAAGGGTATATTTGCATACCACCACCGAGTTGGTTAATAGAAGTGCCTGGGTTGCCGAATGTTCTTTAAATGTCCGAGTGACAACAGAACTTGAGGGAAGTATTTTCTTGGTCGAACATCTTCACACAGAGCATGTTTCCATCTCTCCCGGAGCATCTGTTCAATATACATTTCCTCAGGTAAGTAACATATAATTTTTTTTTTATTTAGTGGATAGAAATCTTGTATTTACACCAATACATTGACAGTTGTTAAAAAACATCTATGTTCTTTTGGTGGTAGTAATTCATATATTTTGTTACCTGATAGCATGCTATGCTTGACAAGGTTGTAGAACTAGTTTGCAAATGACTAGTATAAACTCTCGGTGCACTACAACTCAGGTGTTGATCTTGTTGTATTCACAGCTATTCTTCTACAAGCCTAATCTATGGTGGCCAAATGGTATGGGAAAGCAATCCATGTACGATGTTGCAATTAGCCTTGATGTAAAGGGATTTGGAGAGTCTGATTTGTGGAGCCACCATTTTGGTTTTCGCAAAATTGAGAGCCATATTGATAGTGTGACTGGTGGAAGGTAGAATCATCTTGATATTTATTGTTCAAAAGAGCGATGTTTTGAGGTTCTGTATGTGCGTGTGTTAAATTTGTAATTTTTCTGCTTTGTAGATTGTTCAAGGTCAATGGGCAGCCAGTTTTTATCCGTGGAGGTAATTGGATATTATCAGATGGGTTACTCCGTCTTTCAAAGAAACGTTACAAGACAGATATCAAGTTTCATGCAGACATGAACTTAAATATGATACGCTGCTGGGGTGGTGGACTGGCTGAGAGGCCAGAGTTCTATCACTACTGTGATATTTATGGTCTGCTGGTTAGCTTTCTGTCTCTCTCTCTGGTTGGTGGTGTGTGGGATTTATCTTTAATTTTAGTTGGAGGTGTTCTTGGTATGTGGTCTGTTGGGGTGGGGGGGAAGATGGAAAACCAGGGGAGAGAGAGAGATGGCAAGATTGAAGTTTAAAATTTATTTCCTAGTATCTAGGATTGTAAATTTGTAATTGACGTTCCACTCTTGGGGATTATTCAGTTGTTTATTGATTGAAATGTGAGTATAGAATTGCTCACTCTTCCCCCCGACCCCTCTTTTCTCTCTCATTTTTCTTTTTCCTGTTCTATTATTCTTGTCTCTTCCATCTTCTCCATCTCTTGTCCGTTGTCTGGTTTTCTTCTCTCTCTCCTCTGTTGCTTCCCTTATCTTTTGCCTCTTCTATCCTTACCCTTCCCTCTATTTTTTTTCCTGATTCTCCAGTTTGCCTTCTCTCCTCCATATACTCTATTTTTTGTTTGTTTTCTTTTTGCTAATCTTAAAGGGTTGGACGATTTAAATGTTGCAAATGATTCTTCAGAATTGGTTGTTTGTGGATGGACTGCCCCATTATCTGAAATCTCGTAATATTTTCAATTTTTGGGAGTTTCATTCTGATGTAGCAAATTGTTTTACTCTATTTTAAGTTCTACTAGAACAAACTAGCAGAATCATTGCCAAGATTTAAATTGCAGGTGTGGCAAGAGTTTTGGATAACTGGAGACTGCGATGGACGAGGTGTCCCTATATCCAACCCAGATGGTCCTCTGGACCATGAACTTTTCTTGCTCTGTGCAAGAGACACTGTGAAGCTTCTGAGGAATCATCCTAGTCTTGCTCTTTGGGTAGGGGGAAATGAACAAGTTCCTCCCAAAGATATCAACAATGCTTTGAAAAATGATCTGAAACTTCACCCATTTTTTGAAAATTCAACTGAAAATGGTAATGTAAAAGAAGATATTTTCCCAGTGCTGAAGGGTGCTAATATTACCGCAGAGCCAAAGGATCCTAGCCAATATCTTGATGGTACTCGCATTTACATCCAGGGATCCATGTGGGATGGCTTTGCAAATGGGAAAGGAGACTTCACTGATGGCCCTTATGAAATTCAGTACCCTGAAAGCTTTTTTGAGGATGAGTTTTACCAGTATGGATTCAATCCTGAGGTTGGTTCAGTGGGAATACCTGTGGCTGCCACTATCAGAGCCACAATGCCTCCAGTGGGTTGGCAAATTCCATTATTTAAGAAGGTAGACAATGGCTATGTAGAAGAAGTTCCAAATCCCACATGGCAGTACCATAAGTACATTCCTTACTCAAAACCAGGTAAGGTGCACGATCAGATTTTAATGTATGGCACCCCTATGGATCTTGATGATTTCTGTCTCAAGGTAAACAAAACTCTCTCTCTCTCTCTCTCTCTCTATATACATATATATATATATATCAAACTGAGCACCTAATGATCTGTTTCTCGTGTTTGACTTCTGTTGAATGTATATTTCAGGCTCAACTAGTTAACTATGTTCAGTACAGATCTCTTTTAGAAGGCTGGACTTCCCGCATGTGGAGCAAATACACTGGTGTTCTGATTTGGAAAAATCAGAACCCTTGGACAGGCCTTAGAGGTCAGTTCTATGATCACCTCCACGACCAAACTGCAGGGTTCTATGGTTGTCGCTCTGCAGCAGAACCAATTCATGTCCAGCTGAATCTTGCAACTTATTTTGTTGAGGTAACTTAATCAAATTATCATACAGTTGATCACTTGCACTTGTTAAATTTTACTAGAGGTTTTGGTTAGTGTTGCTCCAGCCCAAATCTTTAGTTCATGCTCCAACGGGAAATGCTTTAATCTGTAATAAGTAGGGGCCCACATATTTAAGATTTTATCCCACCTAGGTCATTTACAATACGGGTTTAGTCCCAACATTATTCTTTATTATTTTATTTTTGTTGTGGGGTTGGGGACTCTCTTTTTCCCCTCTTTTCACCAGTAGTTGTGGCCCTTAACCGTCTTAATTACATCTGCAGGCAGTCAACACAACATCGGAGGAACTATCAGACGTAGCTATAGAAGTGTCTGTGTGGGATTTGGAGGGAGCGTGTCCATACTACAAAGTTTATGAAAAACTTTCTGTACCATCTAAAAAAACAGTTTCTATTTTTGAGTTGAAGTATCCAAAGTCCAAAAACGCAAAGCCGGTCTACTTTCTTCTTCTCAAGCTCTATACTATGTCAGACTATGGCATTTTATCCAGGAACTTTTACTGGTTACATCTGTCTGGTGGGGATTACAAACTATTGGAACCATACAGGAAGAAGAAAATACCTCTGAAGATAACATCCCAGGCTTTCATTCGAGGGTCAACATATGAAATCCGCATGCATGTGCAGAACAAATCAAAGAACCCAGGATCGAAAAATCTACTGTACAAGAATATTTGCACCGGAAGAAATGGTGAAGGCGACTGTGATATGGCTTCCCTTGAACCCGTACATAGAAAGATAGAGCAAAAGCAGGAGGGTGGTTTAATTCAGAGCATCTGCAAGTACTTCTCAAGGGAAACCAATGGTTTGAGGGTTGCAGAGATTAACGGGACCGATGATGGAGTTGCTTTCTTTCTACATTTATCTGTTCATGCTTCGAAGAAGGAACATAAGGAAGGGGAAGACACCAGGATTCTTCCTGTTCATTATTCCAACAACTATTTCTCGCTTGTTCCAGGTGAAGAGATGCCCATTACTCTCTCTTTTGAGGTCCCTCCAGGTGTTACCCCTCGAGTTAGACTTAATGGCTGGAATTATCATAGCGGGCATCACATTTACTGAGCCTCCTAAAACTATGTATTTCTATTGGTGGAAAGTATCCATCCATCCAGCCAGCCAGCCAGCCAGCCAGCCACCTCACGAGCATTCCAAGCCTTGGAAACGGTGATGTAAACTCCTAACTTTGCGGTTACAGCTCCTGCTGAAACGTCTGCTGTTATATATAGCACCCGAGGTAACTTGAATCCATCTCCTCTAACACGAGCTAGACTTTGAACAATGGTTCAGCTTGGTGAAAACCTACTCCGCATGTGTTCTTGCGGAAGTTCTGATCTGAAGCGTAGATGAACTTTCCTAGAGACACAAGGATGGTGCTATTTGCACATTCTTCAATAATCCCCTCATCTGAGTTGTTATTTTGAATCAGATTTAAATAAGTGGTTCAAATTTGTGCAAAATAAACTATTGTGATGTGTCGTGTAACATTAATGGTGTGTAATAAGAGATCACATTTTTACTCTCTTCAGTGCGTGCTTAGGGTATTCAGGTGGACTTGTTCTCTTCTCTATTCAGCTGCCTTAACCAGGCTAATATATCTGTGAGAGATGCCTGCAAGATGAATTAATCTCTGGCGGAAACACAGTAAGACTGTTGAAAATGAAAGGAGAGAAAGCAGTAAGTATATGTGGGTGTAAGCTATTTTATGCGTTCCTATTTGAGAAACTTAAGAGATTATTTTTATAGCAATGGTGATATTATTATTATTTTTATAACAAGATTACGGGTTTAAATTATGGGTTTACTTCGAGGAATGGTTTAAAATATTTGGAATAAAATTAAAAACCACAATACAAAAGAATTTTTCTAAAGCCTGTGGTTGGCTGCTATCGGATAAAATACACAGGAGATATATATAACTATTAACAGAAGCAGCAGAAAAGGAGGGGGAGAGAGATGGAATATCTGTCTCCTCTACAGAGTAAAGTAGCTGCTGTTTCAAGCCTTCCCCTCTCGGCAAGAACCGTTAGGAACCATAACGGTCAAAACTGTCCCTCCGACGCCTCATTTCCATGGCCGAATCACAGCCCCATCGGCCGGAAGAGCCCATTTCGTTTCGCATCTGCTCCTTCAACATTTCCGTTCACCGCCAAATGCAGACAGAGAAATGGCGACGAAATTCTGTCCACTTCTTCGGCTTTCGAAGTGCTTGGCGTCGCCCCCAACTGCTCTCCCGTGCAGCTCAAGGCCGCTTTTCGAGCCAAAGTACGTCCTCTTCCCTTGCTCGATCAATCTGATTCTTTGTCCATCCCTGCTCTTGTAATTTCGTTGCGGTTTAGCTATTTGGGGGGTAATAATTGTGGTAACAGGAAGTGGGTTTTTGGTGGATTGGCAAGTTAGGTTAAAATTGATGCATATTTTGTTTGTTCGTTAGTATATTATCCTTTTCGTTTTGTAGGTGAAGCAGTTTCATCCTGATGTGAGAAAAGATGGGGAGAGTTCAGATGCTAAGATTCGGCGTGTAATTCGGGCCTATCAGGTACTAAATTTTTGCAATGTTTTCTAGACCAGTTTATTTCTTGTCTCTGCGATCCTTATTTTCAGATCTTGAAAGATTTAATAAAGATGATAATGGATAAAAGAGGGAAAGCCTATTAGTAGGAGCAAGTGAAGACAATAGAGTTTTCCCGAAGATGCAGAAGAAGAAGAAGAAGCAGCTCATGTCTCATATACACTGTTACCATTTGTTGCTGACTTTGTTTTTTCTGCTTGATGTATTTCCTCTTACTGTCAAATGCTCAAAGGCCTCCCAAATTCCCATTTTATGACTTCAAGCTATTGTTAATTCTAGAAATGTTGCAATAAGACAGTTAATACTACTGTAACAATCTATGCAGATCTTGTCCAAATACACCAAAACAGAGATCATTGAGAGGTAAACTGGGTGCTGGCTTTCCTTCTTTTGTGATTATATCTGTTCATAGTTTTACCTCCAGTTTGACATTTTCTTCACTACTTATTTTTTTTGTTTTTGTTTTGCTATATTGGGAAACCACCAATCAATATGGAGAAGTTTCATGGTTTATTATATCTATGAGAGTTAACTGGTCTCATTACCCTAATCCATTGATTGCAGTTAGTTATTTTGTCAATTCTTGTTTTTTTGTTCACTTCTTGTGAAATTATTTTGTACCATTCTAACTGTGAAAGATGCTCTGCTAGGGACTGTCTTGATCCTTTCGATGAACCCGAATGCGAGGCATTTGATCTTTTCGTGAACGAGATTCTTTGTGTTGGGAAAGGTATTGAAACCTTCATCAGAGCTTTTCCCAACAGTGATTAAGAAAGTAGTTTGTGGATAGATACAACTTCATAAAATTTTATCCTATGATTTGCGTCCATAAAAAATCAAATGCCGGTTAAGAAACTCAGAAACCCTCAAGGTCAGATTCTGTAAGCAACGTCATACTTCCCCAACCAGTAGGATTCAATTGTAGACAGTTCAACGTGACATATGAGACATGCTGTATCAAGTATATGATCTCTCTTTATCATAAAATATATACCATTTTCGTCTGGGAAAAATATAGAGGTCAATTCATTGCATCAATCTACGGTATTGTTGCCCCTTTTTGTAAAGGTCAATTCCTGGCTGATTGACTCATGTTTCCTCTACACGTGTTTCTTTTCTGAACAAGTACTCTTGTTCAAATTACTTCTAGGTTGTCCATTTTCCTGTGTAGAAAGAGCACCCCACGCCTTCGCATTTTCTTCCCCAACAGGAACTGCACGGGCAACTTCTCAAGGTTTGCTTCTATTTCTTTTCGTTGTTTTTGTGTATGAAGCATGACGAGCTTGGTAGAGTGATTAAGCTGATGAATGGTTGAAAGTTTTGATAATGCCCCGTGATTTATTGACAGCTTCTGGTTTCTCTCGATGGTCCCTAAAGAGAGTTGTAGTAGGGGCTTTTGTAAATTAGTTGTCTCATTTTAATCAGGGCATGGCGAAGATTACCAGGTTCAGCTTGCAGTGGGACAGTGCCCTAGAAGTTGCATTCATTATGTGACGCCTTCTCAAAGAGTTATGCTAGAGGAGCTACTTGACAGGTAGTTCACACACACCACTATTTCTGGGTAGTAGTGTTGATCAAAAGAAAGACTTCTTCATATAGGATTCCTAACCTGCTAATGTTCGGGTGGTTTCATGTGCAATGACATCCTAAGAAGGTGCATCGAGAGACAAAAAATAGTATTCCTCAGTCTCTCTGGATTCCACACCTAACTAGTGTTGCAATTTTGATGTGCATTGGCTTCCGCACTTCTTCTTACTTGTATCCTGTGATGGCTTGCTTTGTAGCATCTTGAACATGCCTTACGATACTTCAGCTGAGGCAGACTTGCTTTATTCACTTATCATGAAGGCTAGATTTGAGAACAACCGCTACCAGAGGCCAAAAAAACAACAACCCAAGGCTTCAACAGAACGAGTCGATTGGTTCTGACATTCAAATGGCAGCATACTGCTTGAAACAACTTTGCTTTGTCGCCAAAGCGGTTGTATAACTAGTTGGTGAGGTAAATTTGCTTCAATTTGTCATGTTGGCAAAATGAAATTTGAAGCAAGGAGAACTTTTCCAAGCTAGAAACTGTTCGTACCGTATCAAAACAACCTGGACATGTAGAACAACAACATCACGAGCCTTAATCTAATCCGGTGAAGATGGCTACATGAATTTTAGCTTTTCAATTATGTCCTTAATAGATGTAAACGTGAGAAAAATGTGATGAATAGAACTATATGAAGTCAAATTTTGAGGAAATAACAAAAATATCTGTTGATTAAGATATAAATGTCAGACACTAATTTAGTTTATCTGCAGCATGCATCTATTGCCTTCTTAGCACTTACATTGTATTTATGCTTCACAAAGCAAACACAGTATACACAATGCTAACAGATTTATAAACAGAACTGTGAAACTTGATTGTCGACAACTGACCATGCATTTAGCTGCACTTGTTTCATCTTGATATGACTTTCATGAATCGGTTTAATGAAGAGAAGATGCCTGCTGCCCTGTCGAAAAATGATGGGCCCTTGTCGGAATTCTCCTCTACATTTCCAAATATTATCTACAAAACATGAAGAAAAATTGTAGATGGCACCATTTTGCTTACAATTTGTAATATCTATGCAACTCACAGTCCAAACCATGAAATACTTTCCACTATAATGTGAATGGTAACCAGTTGCACGAGAACTAAATAACCAAGGCATGCAGGTTTACTAAAATCTTTGGAAGTAACTAACCTCGAGTTCTTCTGCATCAGGACGGCTTATTAGTTCTTTTGCGAGAAGATACCGGTTTGGCCTGTCCTTGTCGTCATAGAACACCTTCCACAACCTAGTAAAGCATTGAAACAGTGTAACTAAAGCGATGCAATAGATGAGTGTCTTTTTTTTCTGAAAGAATTTGCAGTTAGCATAAACTGTTGAAGCATTTTAGACTAAGATGCTATGAATGGATTTGAGAATTTAGTTGAAAATGTTAGTCCTTACCCGGGATAACATCTAAAGACAGCTCCAGAAGGCAGAGGCCTCATTGAGTAAACCACTGTAAAAGAGCTGCATTATATAAACAACATAAATTTCATCATTGCATGGAATATGATAGTTTTATACAATCCATGAACGAAAATAATGAAAAATTACCTTAAAAAGTAACGTCTTAGCTTCCGAACGTTGAACCCAACCCCGACGTCCTCACTGACAAGACGTGGATTCCACATTATGAGCGGCCTAGGCTAATGCAATTTGGGGATATTGTTAGAAGAAGACTGCCATATGATTAAGGTGTAAACTGCAAAGTCGCTGGAAAATAAACTTCTATGTTCTTCCTAGTTAGCAAAAATGCATTTCTCAGAGCAAAAAAGGGCTCCAAAGCTCTGCTATAGATAGGGGTGTTCACAGTACGATTTGTCCGGCCTAAGCCCTTTTCAATACGCTAAATTATATGTGCAGTTTTTTTATAACTCCAAACCATGTGGTCTGATTTGGCCTCCATAAACCGCACCACAAAATACGGTGCGGTTTGTCCAAATGGACTTTCTATTGGGCTTGGTAGATTAACAAATTAGGCCAAAAGCTTTTTTGGCTAATCATTTTAACATATTTTGAATTTTTCACTTCAAAATTAACTTTTTTACAAGGGAAAAAAAAGAGAAACTATACTAGTAAATAGTTTAAACAAACTACAACTTAATCAAAATGCAAATTTAAACATATTTCCAAAACATGTCATAACTATTAAATTCCAAACACCAAACATAATCAACTTACTACAAATTACTAAAGTCTAAACACCAAGCATAACTAATTAAAGTCATGGAGTTCAAAGTAAAATAACTTACAATCAAATCGAAATGCAAACTTAAAAGTTCAAAGTCTACCATACCTTAAACAAATTACAACAACACAACCACATGTCCATAACAAAAAAAAATAACACTAATAGTCGGGCAATTCGGTTAAAAACCGAAATTATTTTTATCAAACTGCAAACTGCACGGTTTATAGATTTCTCATACTATCTCAACCCATTCCCCTAGAAAAATCATGCGGTGAGGTGCGGTGCAGTCGGTTTTCCCAGTTTAGCGGTTTTTTTAAACACTCCTAATCCATAGATTTTAGTTTACTATATTTGGGTTTTCCCATCCTAAGCAAACATTTAAGAGAGCATGAAATTTCTTGAGGTTTTGGAAGCTAAAATGCATGAATACAAACATGTTTCAAGTGAAGGATAATGAGATGGAGTAAGATACCGGATCATTTGAGAGATCAGATGCAATCCTCTCCACATATTCTAACATCTGGTAATCAGGAACAACCATCACAACAATTTCATCTCCATTGTCTACAGGCTTCCTGTCACTTAAACTAGACAAAGATGCCATAGTAGATTAGCTATCAGTAAGAAGATCGTAATGTAAATGCACGGAGGGATAATCTCCAGTTGTGAGATGAAGATAAACATGGTACTCCAATAGGGATCCAGAGCAACTGAAACATATTTAAGGATGCTTGTCATCAAAATTAACAACAGTCCTAATCAGTAGAGGAATACCATAGAGACCGTGCCCAGATGCATCAAAAGAAGAACCATTTATCATGATACAGTAATATGAAATTTACCTGGAGAAGCCAAAAGTAGCATCTTGCCACCGATATTTTAGAAGTGCAGCAGCGCCAGCATCGGGAAAGATAGCTTTAACTCTCTGCCATTGAGGTTCATGATTAGCAAACAGTTTGGTTAAAAACATATTCTGATATTTCTTATTAGCTGCTGATGCATGTAAACAGATACAGGCCTCTTAAGTTCTACAACCTCTTAATGTAGATGAATGTTGGGAAGAACAGGGAATGATCAAGTTAATGAATACAACAAATCTATAGTTGTACCCTTATGACATATGAGCTGGAGAACACTGGCTTTCATAAGAAAATCTTTAAGTCGAGCTTTATGTTTTCTTTTCATTTTTTGTTGACAGAGGATCGTTCTAAACCTAATCCCACACCAGTAGTTTACTGAGGAAGTCTTGGGTATGTTACCTGGTCATGAACCCTTAAATCAGCTAGCACTTTTGGGTGAGGACCTGTGTTACGCACTCTACAGTGATAAATTTAGACAGTGCAGACAGCTAGGTCACCTGTAACCTTGATCAAGACTACCATGGGCCGAGCATAATTTTTCCTGTTTTGTGCAGATGGTTTTAAGGAGAAAATGACCAGTCTGCAAGACATTTTCTGTATGGATGTTTACATTTGAGGGATTTTTGTTTGCATTTTCCCTTTTTGTAACCCACGCAGCACCCATTTCTGCCTTTTAGCAATGTATTTTAACATTAATGTTGCATGCAACAACAACCTCCCCCGACCCTTGCAAAGTGGGAGCGTCATGCACCAAGGACACCCTTTTTTTGTTAATGTACTTACACATGTTTGCTGACCTGGAAAACACTATTATGGTTTAGCTAGACAGTCAACAAGTCATAACTATAGCTGTTTCTAGCCTCACTCTAGCACTGAAATTTCTGTCAACATGCTTCTTCAAATTAATAGTGGGGAGCTTTTAATTTGAATACTTCCAAAGTGTTAGATTTGCAGCATGTCAAAGCTAACCTGACACTCTGTTTCTTCAATAAGCGTATCCAAGAAAATTCTAGACAGCTCCCAGAGATCACTTTGGGCCCCCTCGTCGTCTAGAAACTGCAACTGTGGGATTAAAAGCTCAACCTGAGGGGGGAAAGGCAAATATTGATGTCAAAGTTGAAAAATAAAATTGGCAATGAGATGTTGCAACCTCCATATAAAGTAAAACTACCAAAAATGTAACTAGTAATCCTTGGAGGAACAATTTGATAAACTCTAGCTTATATTACTCACAACTCAAAGAAGAGTTCTGATGTGGCTCAAAAGGCATTAGAAGATTAAGGCATTGTAAGGTTAAGTATCAATCATTCCTTACTATAGCTCTCATTCCACCAGAAGAAACGAAAGTGGCACTTGCTTGGCTTGACTGTCGGACAGCGCCCTCCAAATCAGAAGGCAGGCAGCTGAAACAAAAAATTGAAACAAGTCAAACCATCTCCTTCCACTGCTTTAATAGATTGTTTATATCATGAAAGAGGGATAGAGAAGACAGGAAAACTGAAGTTTCTTTTAAGCTTTAAACACACACTACAAGAATGAAAAATGTAGAAATCATTTATGATCAAGTATGAGAAAACTTCTTCAAATTTGTGCCCCAACAAATTGTGTCTGAAAGAAGATTAGGGAACATTCTTCCAGGCTGAGAAATGAAAAATGCATCTAGGTAAGGGGAAAAAAAAAATTGGGAATTGGCTCAGGTACTTGAGAACTTGAACAAGAAATAACGAGTCTATATAACAAATTTAGAAGATAGAAATTAGGTACAAAATTATGGTTCTTGGCTAATTGAGAGTGGTATCATCACATTGAGATTGGTTTTAGGAAACCCTGCCAGTAGAATTGGTCGTTTACATAAAAGATGATCACCAAGATTGTGGGTCTGAAAATGACGACTTATACCCAGAAGTAGGAGTAGGATAAAGCACAGAACCCTTACACACCTGTACATTTAATTTACTTTAAGGGAGGACAACAACAATAACATATCAAATCTCTTTTTACTATCTGGAGTCTGACAATATAAATTTTAAAATTTTTATCTATGATTTTATCTCAAGGGAGACCCTATAACTAATATCCCTACTTTTAACTAATGTCCCTACTATGTGAAGTCGTACAATGTTAAGTAATCAACAACTAACGAAAAATTTGTCGGGTCAAACAAATATGAATTCACTTGCAGTGATACGTGGGTGTAAAAATGCAACCCCACCTGTCATCTTCTTCTTCTTGAACCATCTGCTGTCCTGGCTCAACCGAAGGCGACGGCGGTGACAGCGATGGAGTGGTGAACTCTTCAGTATTATCTCGGGGATCTTCACCTTGGAACTTGTCGAACTTGGCGCGAGTTCTAGAGTTAGAGCGAGCTCTGTGGAAGGAAATTGAAATACCATTGGACCCAGAAAGAATGGAGGCCCGAGAAGACCAGGAAAGGAGAGTTGGTGAAGGTAATTTGGGAATTGAGGCAGAGAAGCAGCAGCACAAGTTTGAACATGAAGCGGCGGCCATGGCCATCACTTGCCCTTTCCCTGCCCAGAGGCCCCCATAAAACTACTGCCAGCCAGAGAGAGAGAGAGAGGGACCCAAGCGGTCTCTTGCTGCTGGCAAAGCGAGGGGATAAGCTGAGAAGGAGAAGTATAGGCTGCAACGCGGAATTCCATAAGAAACTATGAATAAACATGTAAGACCATTTTTTTTTATTATGTTTTTAATGGTAATATCAAGTAATAATAATTATTCTTTGTTTTAATATAAATTGTGTATTTATTGTATTTTATTTTAATATTAAAATAATCTTATAATTTGATAATAAATCTATCGTATTCTTAATTATTTAATCAACTAATATAATTATTTATATATTAAAACTAAGATACAATAAAACATGTCGTATAAAAATAAGATACATTTATTATTGTTTAATTATTATTTTTAAATTAATAGTTAATATTATTTTATTTTTAATTATATTATTGATTGTAACAACAATAGATTAAGATGACAAAAATAAATAAAAGCACTCAATTTTCACTATCTTTAATCTTAGACACAACTTTTATTGTCTAACTTTTGATTTAGTTTTATTATTATAAATTGTCATTATATCTTACCATTAATTGTTGGTGTGACAATTTAATCATATGGTAAATCTCTATCAGGTTGATCACAAACCCATGCCACCTATAATTTTTGTTATCAATTACCTTTTTTATTTTTTGTATTTAGAGAGAGGAGAAAGAGAAAATATTCCTCATATTTTACGTCTTTAACAATGAAAAAAAATTCTGTAATTTATCAAAATGGGGGGAAGATAATTAAATTTAGCTTATCTAAGAGAAGTTCATGTAAATGTAATTTATCTAAAAAATATAAGTATTTTTTTTATTCATATGAGGTGTCTGATTTTTGTCCGACTAATCTCCAAAAGTGGGTGATCTTCTTTCTTTATGCACTCCTCAAGTAAATTTAGATATGTACACTCAGAGTTGAATATTCGGTGTAGTCTATGCAGAATTTATCTTCTAGCGTTATTGTTACCTTTCAGTTAAATGTTATCTTTCAGTAATAAATTTATTTTTTAAATTATAACACTGATTCAAGCTTTAATACTTCATATAAAACTTTAAATGCTTTATCATTACGGGGATACAAGTGTTTTTGGGCCTCGTGGCAAGTGGGAGCCCAGTGGGCTGGGCCTCTTTGGGCTCGGGTAGCCCGTTAATTCAAAGCGCTCCTCTGGTAAAAAATTATAGCCGTTGGAAAACCACACCGATCGAACGGCTTGGATTGCATCTCAGTTCAAAAAGCCTTCCCAGTCGAGCCATAATCCCCTTCCCCGACCGTTTAAGCTTAAGAATCGAAACTCATCTCTCTCTCTCTCTCTCTCTCTCTCTCTCTCTGTATTTCACGTTTTAGCTTTCAATTCCATATTCTTCTTCATAAGCAACGCTTTCTCTGTCCCTCTACTTTCTCTATCTAAATTGACTTTATAGCTTCCAAGATCTGCATTTTGAGGTAGTCATGGAGGGTACGTAATTTCTCTTGATTTCTCTGTATCTTACATATATGTATATATGTTCGCGGATTCATATATACACGCGTATGTATTGGTTGGGGTGTTTCTTGCATATAATTGTTCCTTGTCTCCATGTAGTGGAATCAATTTAACGAATCTGTGTTTTTTCTTTTAGATCTAACCCCAGGAACCCCCTCCCAGAACTGCAATCAAATTTGCTCAAGTCACGACGGCATGTCTTCTTCGAATTGTCAAGCAGGTTAGACTGTTCTTGCACTTCCTTTTAGTTGTGGGTTTTGGTCGGAAAATTGAAGTGAATTTTGACACGATGGTTCTTGATTTGGCTGTTGATAAAACCCTAGAGACTGCAACTTGCGATGCATATTTGTTTGTTTCATTTTTCTTTTTTCTTTTTTGTCAATTGATCTGTTTTCATCAGCAGTTCAAGATAGTGATGGTTATGGTTTCTTGTTTTTCGGGACTAAACCATAATAGTTCTTTGTTTATTTGTTGTTTTCCTTTCCCTGTATGCTCTGTGCGATTGTAGAGAAACACTGACTGGATGCTTTGTTTTTTGTTAATTTAAGTTCAAATTACAGTAGTTAATTCAACTAGTTTAAGTCATTTTCTGTTCTTTATCCTTCCTCCATACTGGAAGGAAAAGAAAAAAAGAAATTCAAATTAAAGAGTTTTCCGTTTTTCCGACAATATTTTTGGCTACCAAGTGGGCCATTGCAAACTTGACCTCTTCGAAATTATTTTCAGAACAAATTGGAGGAAATACTCCTCCAATGGAGGAGACTGATATTTCGGATGGAACCCCAGATAAGTGTTTTGATGAAGAGCATACTCTTCCAATTCTTCAGAAAATTGATGAATTGAGCAACAAAATCCAGGTAATGTTTTCAAGTCTGAAAACTTAAAACAGCCAATTTAACTATAAATTTCGTTTCGCTGCTTTGTAGTTGTCTATTCAGATCTTCTCTGTTTCAGATTTTGAAGAAGGAACATAAAGTTTTATGCGATGAAGTGAAGGGCATCACTGCTGATCCTTTTACTGGGTCTGAGGTTTTTAGTGCTCTTCAGAACCTCAGTATGTTCCTTTTGCCACGTCTTGCCCACCCCCTCGTATTCTTTAGCGGGTTTTAATAATTTGTTTTTCATTTTGATTTGTATTAGGTTCTGAACACGAACATTTGAAAAAGAAGTACCATGAAGAATGCGAAATTTTGAAAAAGAAATACATTCAAGAGTCTTCTGAGCGGAAGCGGCTTTATAATGAAGTTATTGATCTTAAAGGGAATATAAGGGTTTTCTGCAGATGTAGACCATTGAACCAAGATGAAATTGCCAACGGGTCTTCTTCTATAGTTGATTTTGACTCATCTCAGGACAATGAGTTACAGATCATTTCCTCTGATTCTTCAAGAAAGCAATTCAAGTTTGATCATGTATTCAGGCCAGAGGACAGCCAAGGTAACTCAGCGAGTTTTACTATTTTACTTGTTTAATATATTTTTACTTCTTAAGTTTTAATCATCCGTTTGCTAACTATAAAAACAAAAAAAGAAAAAAGTTTCTAATCATCTGCTTGTTAAATATGTAGAGGCTGTTTTCTTGCAAACTTCACCTATAGTAACCTCAGTATTGGATGGATACAATGTTTGTATATTTGCCTATGGACAAACTGGTACCGGGAAAACATTTACCATGGAGGGAACCCATGAAAATAGGGGTGTTAACTATCGAACCTTGGAGGAGTTATTCAGGGTTTCAAATGAGAGGAGCTGTGTCATGAGATATGAATTGTTTGTAAGCATGTTGGAGGTTTACAATGAGAAGATACGAGACCTCCTGGTAGAGAATTCCAACCAACCTGCTAAAAAGTAAGTTCTGTTCAACTCCAGCCTCAACCAGCTTCTTTTTTGCACCTGATGCAAAAATAAATAATTTTTTTTGCGTTCTCTTTTGTATCGTAACAAACAATTATAGTTTGAAACAACTATTAGCACCATTATAAATTTATAAGACCCTTTTGGCGAGAGATAACAAGAGAAAATCAAACAGGTATTATGATGTTTGAAAGAGATTGGTTTGGAGAAAATAACAAGCACACAATAAGTCCAAGAAATTGGTTTGCTTGGATAATTCTCTCTTCATTATTTTATGATATTTAGTATATCCTGCTATTGGCATTGAAGGTTGGAGATAAAGCAAGCAGCAGATGGAACCCAAGAAGTCCCGGGACTTGTTGAAGCTCGCGCACATAGTACGGATGAAGTGTGGGAGCTGCTCAAGTCTGGGAGTCGAGCTAGATCTGTAGGATCGACTAATGCTAATGAGCTTAGCAGTCGTTCTCACAGGTAGACTCCTTTATTTATTTATTTTTTCTGGTTGGATTGAATGTCTTTTAAAGAAAGAAAATTAAATCAGACTATTCGTAGCCTGTATGAAAACTTGATCTATGTTCATAATTTCCAGTTAAGTTCCTATATCAGAATGAATAATGAATATTCAATGATCTTACAATTATTGAACTGTTTCTTTCAACTATTTTGTGTTCACCACAAAATTGTCCCTTGTTCTAGCTTGTTGCGAGTGACTGTCAAGGGAGAGAGTTTAATAAATGGTCAGAGGACAAAGAGCCACCTTTGGCTGGTGGACTTGGCTGGAAGTGAACGTATAGGGAGGATTGAAGTTGAAGGTGAAAGGTTGAAGGAATCTCAGTTCATAAATAAATCCTTGTCAGCACTTGGGGATGTTATCTCTGCTCTTGCATCCAAGACAGCACATATTCCATACAGGCATATTTCTATCTCTCTCTCCCTCTCTTATGCATCTATGTCCATTACACTCTTCTCATTGTTTCTGTTCTTTACTTAAAACCAGAAATTCCAAACTCACTCATATGCTGCAGAGCTCTTTAGGTGAGGTTCTTTAATTTTTGTAGTATTTTACTTCCTTGAAGTGAATACTGTCCCTTCTCAAGTTCTTTTGTGCTTTTGGTGTTCTGAAATCTTGACAACTGTGTAACCAGCAGGAAACTAACTGCATTGAACTTTAATCTAAAGAAAGGAAAATTTTGCAACAGGAAAACATTTTCTGTCTAGAATTCCAGCTAAGGTAAAACTCACTGGAACTTGAACTGCAGGAGGAGATTGCAAGACACTGATGTTTGCCCAGATCAGCCCAAGTGCTTCAGATTTGGGTGAAACACTTTGCTCTCTTAATTTTGCTAGTCGTGTCCGAGGAATTGAACATGGGCCTGCTCGCAAGCAGGCAGACATGGCAGAGCTTATCAAGTATAAGCAACTGGTATGCAAGAAAATTTATCTTCCAACAACTATTCTTTTGAGGTCAAATGCTGCTGAAGCTCATAATTAGAATTTTAAACAGGCAGAAAGAGCTGCTAAGCATGATGAAAAGGAAACGAAGAAATTGCAAGATAGCTTGCAGTCCTTGCAATTACGACTTGCTGCTAGGGAACACATCTGCCGAAATCTCCAAGAGAAGGTAATTGGTATGGATAGCATGTGTCACAAGGCAATTTCTAGATAAATCCTCTCAATGAGGAAATAGATCTTCTGATTTTGGCTTGAAAGGAAGAGATATGTTTTGGTGGTTGAGATTGCACTTGAGAAGTGCATTTCAAGAATGCAGTTATGCTGAAATGCTTCATGCTGTAACTGCTTCTTCTTTCAAGAACAAATGAACCATATAACAACAAAACAATATTAGTGATGATGATGCATTTTCATTTGAAGATAAAGCAGCTACCTAAAGCCATTCTGTTCCTTGAATTTCTAAACAGGTTCGAGATCTTGAGAACCAATTGGAAGAAGAGAGGAAAATCAGACTGAAACAGGAAACTAGAGCTTTAGCTGCTGTTTCTGCTAGGCCTGCAGCTTTATCAGAACCAAGCCAAGAACACAAGACGATAGGAGACAAAAGACCTCCATTGGCTCCTTCAAAACTTAGGCTTCCTCTCCGAAGAATCACCAATTTCTTGCCTCCACCATCTCCTGTCCCACTTCCCAGGTCCAGTATTTCCACTTCCTCGTCTATTATTCTCCCAGGCTCTACCAAATATAACAAAGAAAACATATCAAAAACAACAATGACGGCAACCAAGACAAAGACAATCTTGAAAGCAAGAAGGGGCTCCATTGCTGTCAGGCCTCCTCCAGCAACAAATCAGGTTCTTCAGCCTAAACGTCGGGCCTCAATTGCGACGCTCCCTTCCAAGTCAAACCCAAATTCTGCAACTCCACTCAACAGCTCTACTGCTCGGTTAAGAAGTGACCGGGTGATGGGCAGGCAATCATTTGTTTGGGATCGACGAAGGGTATGGCGCACATCACGGGTGCACTCCCCATTGCCGCAGGTTAAGGAAGCGGGAGCAGCTGCAACTGCAGTCGAGGCAACACCAATTGCTTCAAGGAGCATGAAATTTATGGGCAGTCCTCCGACACAAGCAGGCTCGTGGAAGCCAAAGCATCCGACAGTAGTTGCGTTACAACGGAAACACTTGGTATGGAGTCCCCTTAAGTTGAAAGGCATGAAAGGTAACAACAGAAGGTCATTGTTGCCTGCTTAACACAAGCTGTACTCTCAACCATATCTATAAGAGCAAATACTTCCTTACCGTCTCTACTTCTGTTTTCTTTTACTCAAAAGAATTGTTCTCCATCTGCAGAGAAGCTTCCTTCTATTTTTCCTTTTTCTTCCTTGAAACCTTCATTTACACTATATGATAAGTTGATAACGATTAGCCAATCCAATCCATTGTTTTTTGTCATATCATTTCTACTTTCATTCCAGTGTTGACACTTATTTTTCAATTTGTTAATTGTTATGTTATATCTTGATCTAACTCCATTATTATGTTGCATAACTTGAATTATGAGAACGTTTCTCCTAGTTGAATTAGGTGGCCTGTTTGTGTTTGAAGGTGGAGCAGAACATTAATTTGCTGGTAGTAATCTGCTGCTCTTTCAGCCATAAGCTGCTTAAACTAAGCCTTCCCATGTGTCAAGCCGTGTATTTTCCTCTGTGCCAAGTGGGTGCATTCTTTTACATTTTGTAGGCTTGGTGTGAGCATGGTCTACATATAATTTGTGACTTGGGGAGCCCATTTATGTAAGGTTACTTTTAAGCATGATATGGGCATGGTCTCTATTGCAGATTTGAAACACAAGAATTTACGTTATCCAACTTGTAGCCCATGCCCACAAAAAAAAAATAATAATAAAAAAAATCACTAGGAGATTTAGATAACTCACATATATCAATCTCTCATCTTTTGCCTTATTTGTTTGTTACTAACCAAAACCTATATCCATGTTAATAGGTTTGCAAATGTGTCTTTTGTTAATAAATTCACTAGATTTTATTCGACAAGTTTTGAATTCTTGTTGAGTTTTTGATCTCCACAAAAATCGATTTTTTGTGACTTGAAGCGGGTTGCAATTCAAAACAAATCTTTAACAGTACCAGTACTGTGTTAGTTGTTATGATCCAATTCTATAATCATGTTTTAATAAAAAAAGTTTAAATATGTTATTTTAGTTTTAGGAACTTGTGATTTAGGATTTAAAATATTTAAATACATTCAAATATTAGCACTTTTGCATAAATATATTGCAAGAAGTGGTTAAGCCAAAAGTTTGGCCCTGTTGACAACTTTATGATTTTGTTTTTTGAAAATAATTATGAAACTCAAAATAGTGATAAATGGTAATAAATTCATACAAATTTTAAATTTTTACGATTTTGAAATATGAACGTTAAAACTTTACACAGAAAGACAATAAAAATTTTACGATAGAAAGCATTGTTACAAATAATAAAAAAATACAACCTATAAATAGAGTAAGAAAATTGGATTTTATTATTTTATATAATTTTAAAAGATATATTTTTTAATATTATAATATTATTTTAAAGGTGTGAGGATTTTTCCAAAGTTATTAATGAACTACAACATGAATTGAAGGGCCTTTCATTTTTGCAAAATTTTTACAAAAATGCATATAATTTTATATAATTACTTTTTTGAATTTTTATGAACTGATGGAAAGGGAGTTTTTGTGGGTTTCAAGAACTTTAGGGGAAGTTGTGAAGGAATTAATACTCCGGGGGGTCTTTATGCAACTTCCCAATTTTCGTGGAAACAATTATTCAAGGATTTTAATTTTGAAAATGAATCGCCTCAACCTTTTTCCCTCTCCCTCTCTCTCTCTTCTCTCTCGTCAAAACCAAATCAACCCTTAAACAGTGGCTCTTTCACACTGCATAGTCACTCGCAACTCCAATCCGATCCCTTTCACTGTCACCGACAAACCCTTCAAATTAATTCCGCTCTTTCAATCGTCGCAAAAATCAACCAATTCCGATGCACGATATGTTCGGCTCCGTCCGCCGATCGCTGGTCTTCCGATCGCCCGACGGCGATGGAGATGAAGGCATCGTCGGCGGGACACTCGTCGATAAGATTAATTCATGCATTCGCAAGTCCAGAGTCTTCTCCCGACCCTCGCCGCCGCCGTCAATGGCCAGGGACGAGGCTCCTCCCATCCGCTGGCGGAAAGGCGAGTTGATCGGTTGCGGCGCTTTCGGCCAAGTCTACATGGGGATGAATCTAGATTCCGGAGAGCTTCTCGCCGTCAAACAGGTCCGTTTTCTCGCTTCTTTTTTTTTTTTTTTTTCGTCTGTCCAAGTTTGATTTTAAGTCCTGTTGATTGATCGGTTTACTTTTGGTTGTTGAGTGTTCAGGTGTTAATAGCGGCGAATGGAGCCTCGAAAGAGAAAGCACAGGTTTGATTCAATCCTTTTGTTAGTCATACGCGCTTGCTTTTCTTTTTTAATTGAAGCATTTGGCCAGTGTTAATAGTGTTAGGTATTATTTTGAGTGCGTCTATTAATTTCCCTTGTATGTTAAGATGTTGTCATCACGTGTTAATTTTCTCTTTTGACGTTGAGATAACATGGGAAGATATCTAAAGACTTAAAGTGGCTCAATTACGTGGAGTGTGATATTTAATTTACTAATTAATTGAGATGCCTTGTTAGCTAAACATAACAGCTGCACATCACCATCAGACATTATGTCTGCGTGTGTTTGTAAGTTTGGCTTTGCTAAGGAGAAGCTGGAACTGTCAAAGAAGCACATGTATGATGCTCATACAACCTAATGGGTGACACTTTACTTTAGGTCTTGTATTTATTATGTTTAACAAAACTGTTTTCTATTTTTGAGAGAAGATAAACTCAAAAGAGTCAATGTGTTTGAAGAACAGTTGTTGAAAACCGTTTTGAGAGAAGATGTGTTTATTAGTTTTAAAAGTTAAAAATAAAAACTACATCAAACTAAACGCACACTCAAAATTTTTAAGATTTTTTATTCTGAAAATAACAGAAGCAAAGAAAGAACAGTCAAAAAAAATAAAACCCACAACGGAACAAGCCTTAGTATTAAAAAATAAAACAAATAAAAAATCAAGACTGTTTTAGGATACGTGAAAATGAAATATAAACTTTTATTCATATACTTCAAAAAACTAACAATTGTCATTTTCAATATGCATTTTTAATATAATATCAACATATATTATTCTCAATCTAGATTTAGAAAAGAAGTTTGAATCAATGAATCTTAAAATCTATTTTAGAGAGCGCTTTCAGAGACAAGGTGAAAGTTTTAGTTCTTAAAGTTGAAAATCTTGAAAAAGGAGTTATTTCTTGTTGTATATAGTTGTCAACCTACAGTGTGTTTGTCATGGTAGAGATGTGTGCCCAGAAAGTCCACAGAGTGTTGAAAAATGTATAAAAGGGTAGTGAGATCAGTTTGGCATACACAGGTGATCTGTTTATTTTTTTAGTCCCAATGCAATGAATTAATTCTTACATGATTCTAAGAAGTATGGTTTATGTAAATAGGCTCATGTGAGGGAGATAGAAGAGGAAGTGAAGCTTCTTAAGAACCTTTCTCATCCAAACATTGTTGTAAGTAGAATCTCGTGATCTCCTGGTGGATTTGTGGCATCTACAAATACTCGAACAGCTCCCATCTTATTGTTTCTCTATTCTTTTTTGTTTTTGTTATTCCTCAGAGATATTTGGGAACTGTTACAGAGGAGGAAACCTTGAATATTTTATTGGAATTTGTTCCTGGAGGATCAATTTCATCACTATTGGGAAAATTTGGATCTTTTCCAGAAGCTGTAAGTTATCTGGAGCTTAATTGCAAAATATTGTTGCTTTTACTGTCTGTATTTTACTAATGTGTTAAGCAGGTTATTAGAACGTACACCAAGCAATTGCTATTGGGATTGGACTATCTTCACAATAATGGAATTATTCACAGGGATATAAAGGTATTTTTCTATTGTTGCTAGGCTTTTATCCTTTGAGTATGTGTAAACAATTAATATGTAGTTCTCATTTTTATTCAGGGTGCAAACATCCTTGTTGACAATAAGGGATGCATTAAACTTGCAGATTTTGGCGCATCCAAGCAAGTTGTTAAGCTGGTACATATATACACCCACAGCTCTCCCTCTGATTTACTTGCAGCATTAATTTAGTTTTTACAATCACTTTTGGCCCACATATCCTGTCTAACTAGATTCATGTTACCATAGGCTACTGTTTCAGGTGCCAAGTCGATGAAGGGTACACCATACTGGATGGCTCCTGAAGTCATTCGTCAGACTGGTCATAGCTTGTAAGGAATCAAAACCCTCTATTCTCCTTTGTATTTAGATGCAACTTACTTTGATGCATTATTATTTTATTTTAAATAGGATACTCAACTTATGTTGGACAATGAGGCTGACAAATAATCTTAATTGGTTGGATTCTTTATTGGTTGGATTCTTTACTAGTTTGTGCATTGCTGCTTTCTTGATATTGGATATGGTAGTCATCTCCCCCCCCCCCCCCCAATTTCTTTATATCCTAAGGCATCAAATCATTTTCCTTTTTCTAAATGATTTTTCCTGCAGTAAATGCAAGATGCAGAAACTGATGCATTCTCATAAGGGGATCTTATTAATGTTCTTTGAATTGCCATGCTTGCTTTTATTAATGCACACATCCAGTTGATATGCTGTTTGCTTCCCTTCTGCATCTATGCAATTGGAAACCTCTATAAGCTTGTGACCAAATTGGTTTAGGTTAACCTCAGAATTAAATGGGGTCACCTTTCTAATCTAAAACCGCATGTGGTAGCAAGGGATATCCTCTCAATGGGACAGAAAAGAAGGAATCTTGACTCAGTCATTGGAACTTAGACCACCTACATGCTTGGAAACAAGAACCACCTCAATCAGATGAGAGTAAATCACTTTGTCAAGTCATGATATTCTTGTGCATAACTTTCTCAGATTTAAAATATTTTTGTGGTTTTTATTTAATTAGCCAAATATTGTCTAATTTATTGTGGCTTCTTATTCTTAGCTCTGCTGATATATGGAGTGTTGGCTGTACTATGATTGAAATGGCAACTGGCAAGCCTCCCTGGAGTGAACAGTACCAAGAGGTACAGATCTGAATCCAGTACTGATTGACAATGTTCTCCTGTTCTATCAACTAATATGTTTGAAGTCTGTGTTAATTTTATCAATGTGAATATTTCTCTTCATTACACTAACAACAGCTTTTTTTAGGTTGCTGCTCTCTTCTATGTCGGCACAACAAAGTCTCATCCACCTATCCCAGAACACATCTCTGATGAAGCAAAAGATTTTCTGCTGAAATGCTTACAAAAGTAATTACCTTTTACTCCCCCCTATAAGAGTCAATAAATGGTCCAAATTCTAGATGCATTAGAGCATTCATTATTTTTCTTTCCCCTTTTTTTTTTTTTTAAGTTTTGTTTAGTTTTTGACAGTGGGATGGTACAACTGACCTCTAGATGTGATAAGGAGCATGTGCAGTGCATGATTATTTGTTCTATTGTTGGGGCATGTGTAGTGCATGATTATTTGGAGTAATATGGTTGGGGCATGTGCAGTGCATGATTTTTTGATTTCCATAGTTGCTACTTTTATTTGATAGTGATTGCTTAAAAAGGCATTGTAAATGATGCTTTATCAATTTGTTGATTCACAACAGCACCTATATATTTTCTTATAGATTTAAAGTATGCATTTCTTTGTTTGTTACAACTTTTGTTATTTATTTGCCTTTTGGTACCATTTTATGTGAACCGACAGTTATTTGGCAGGGAGCCAGAATTGAGGCCAACTGCTTCTGAGTTGCTCCAGGTGATTTTGATTTGGATGATACTATACTAGTTCCAAGTTTTGTACCAAACTAGTAATGAAACATTTGTTCCTTTTTCTTGGTGTGCAAGTTTTATCATACAATAGCCAGTTTTTTCATTGCTTAATAATTCTGCTCTGCTAAACATGGCAGCATCCTTTTGTTACTGGAGAGTCCATGCAGTATCCTTTATGTACTTCAACCATGGTTAGTCTAATTTAAAGATGTTTTATATCTGCACTTATGTTGTATATATTTGAAAATTTTATTTACTTGTAATTTTCAACATCAGGAAAATCCTGAAACTACTGATCCATCATCCAGGACAAATCAGGAAAATTAGTAAGTACATCAGGTTGGTGTCTTCTGAATTTGTAAGGATGTGGTATTAATACTGTGCTACTTGCATGACCACTAGCCTTGGCACAATGGATATCTGTAATTTGGGTAGTCTGAACTGCTCAAGTTTGAAGTTTGACAAATTATCTGGAAGTAGAGATATACAGAGAACAAATAATAGTGAAGATGACACGTGTCAGATTGATGAGAATGATGGCTTTATGTCGGGTAGAGAAGTAAAGTTGAACTCAGTTTTGATGCCTGACAATTTTGATGAGGTATAGAACTGCTAAGCTGTCCAAAAAATTGGTGGTTTTCTTAATGTAAATGATCTTCATGAATTTATAATTCCTGTATGATTTCTTCTCTTTAGAGTTTTAACCCTATGTCCGAGCCTTTTGATGACTGGAGGTGCAAAAATGACAAGAGTACCGGACAAGATGAAGATGGATTGAATTTGGACAAGAGTATTGGACAGAGTTACCAGTCAGTTGTTAAACTGACTGGTAACTCTGTGCCATCTGGAAAAGGGAGCAGTGATTTCTCATTTCACTGTGGACCATCACTATCTGAGGATGATGATGAGGTTACTGAGTCTAAGATAAGCGCTTTTCTGGATGATAAGGTGGTTGTTCTTCTTCTTCCTCTCCCTCTTTTTCTTTTAAGTAAAGGAAAATTTAGTTCATTAGCCAACCCCACATAGTGGCCTAATTATAAAGGCTTGGCATGTTGTTATGGTAAAGCCAAATTTTTCCATCATTAATAGGCTTTCATTTTTTTGTTTGCACTGACATTGTTATGACTTATTCACTACCTCAGGCTCTAGAACTAAAGAAACTCCAGACCCCATTGTATGAAGAGTTCTACAACAGTTTGAATGCTTCTTGTTCTCCCAGTTTAGTTGACACTGCATGTGAAGAAAGCAGTCCAAACTACTTGAAATTACCCCCCAAAAGTAGATCACCCAGTAGGGCTCCAATTGGAACTCCATCTGCAGCAATTGACGGGACTAGTAATGCTAGTCCTGGGATTTCTAGCAGGCGTATATCAGATGTTGGCTGTGAAGATAATCAGAATTTGCAGGACACTCTATCTCCCCAGCTTAATGATAGGAAAGGGGCTCTATCTGATGGTGATCAACAACCGAGTAGCCCAAGGTTAGTCTATGAGCTAATGCTTATTTTAGCTTCTGCTTGTGTGCGTGAGTTTGTCGACATTTGTCTGTCTCAGTTGGATATTGAGTGAGCTGAATAGAAAAATGTGTCAATGGTGTCAGCTTTTCTGAGAGACAGAAGAAATGGAAAGAGGAACTGGACCAAGAGCTTGAACGAAAGAGGGGTATGTATTTCTCACTCTTAACATAATTTTATGCGTAAGCCATATTCCACTCTGTAATGCTTTCTTGCTTGGTAGACTGGTGACTCTTTATTTTACCACAAATTATTTCATCTTATCCTAAATTGAAGAAAAAGGATTTTCCAAAATCATTGCATTTGGAGTTAGCGCCAAAACAAAAAAGAAAAATCATTTAGGCTTGAATTTGGAAGAATGATGATCCACAAGAGCAGTTGAATTAATCATTGCATTTAGTCATAAGAATTCTGCAAATCTAAATGAAGTCAAGAACCGCTGATTGGTTTTGTAGTCATAGATTGATGTCAGAATGGGGACATTTTGAAGTTTTGTGGTTCAGATTGGATACCTGTGGCTGTATCCTGACTGGATTTTATGTAATTGTATATTGTCAATTTTTACAGGAAAATATATCAACACCTGTTAATTAATATGTTTCTTTCTTTTCTTTTTTAATTATTTGCCCTTATCCTATTGGATTAAATATAGGAACTTGCCCAAGAAATTTAGCTGTAATTTACATACTTTTCCTCCTAAAAGAGAGTCATCTATAGAAACTTGAGATTTGGATCATGTGACATCCATTTCAAGTTAATGTCTATGCTATTATGTAAAGGATTTAGTGTTTAATTATACTCTCATATAAAGACAGGATGTTAAATTGTTTTGCAAATATCTTGTCAAATTTTACTATACCCAAAATAACCTTTGTTTATGTATGATTACCAAACTTTGATAAGTGGCAGCAATGCAGCATATTCTCTTTATTTAGAAAAGGGTAGACATGTAAACTGGAAATTATGTTTAGCTGCTGGCAAATAACTAATTTAATCCGATATGTTCCCTATATATTTTTTTGTTCGTGTTGTTTAGGATTTTTCATTGCACGTGGAACCATGTGTGGATAAGTTTTGCTAGTCTTAATTTCTAGAGTTTTAGGACATTAAGGTCTCATTGTTAATTAATTTAAGATAGATTAGGGGAGTTCTTGGTTTATATGAAATTTAAAGCTTTGGAACGCAATACATGATCTTCTAATATAATAGAGAGGTCAGTTTCAACTAGTTTTATGGATTTTTTCAAGGTTTTGAGATGCACGAAATTCTAACCCTACTTGGAACACGTGCATTTCTATGCAGAGATGATGCGCCAAGCTGGTGTGGGGGGAAAAACTTCGTCACCAAAAGACCGAGCTCCGAATCGAACAAGAGAAAGATCAAGGTTCGCATCCCCGGGCAAGGATGATTTGCATTTGTATCCACGCTGATTGATGATCACCAAGGAAAGATCAAGGTTCGCATTGTGCACTAACACGTCTTGGGAAGATTTTACAAGTTTACGCATATGGTGTGCAGCCCAGTACCCCACCCACTTTCCCTGGCAACCTCCAACGCTATACAGCTTCTCATTTCATGTGCTTGCCCTTGTATGTTGTTTGAAAGGCCAAGCTGTTGTAGTTTTGTTGTGCTTTACACCAAAAGTATGGCTGGAAATACACTTCTTTTCCTTCTTCCATATACTTGAGAGGCTTTGATATGGATGGCAATTGAAGCTTCATCTTTGTCTAGAATGATGCATTGAGAGAAGAAATGTCAGGTTGAATACAGGGAAACGGTTTTATCTGTTATAATATAATTCATTATTCTATCAAATTTGGCCAACGCAGGCAACAAAGAAAGAAATGAACGAATCTGACACCAACACACGAACACGAACACGAACATGAACGTATTCATATGGACGGACATCGAGAAAATATCACAAAACATCAAAACAAAAATATCATAGAGAGAAGAATTCACTCTCCAAAACAAACAGAATTGGGCCTCCCCATCAAAACCTCCGAGACGGCATCGAGAAACCCGGCCTCTGCTTCAGGGGGGAGATGAGCCTGCTCGCCAGCCTCGACGGCGAAAATGATCGCCGAAGCTTCGCCGCAGTGGAGGGACTCTTCCTCGGCGGACTCCTAATTCTAACTTGGACTTTGGCGGTGGCCATTGAGGGAGGAGACGACTTGGACTTGGTCTTGATCAAGAACTTGTGTGGGGTTTGAGTTTTAGGGTGGCTTCTGGCGATTATGGGCGACTTTGTCTTGTAGAACTTGTGGTGATTTTTAGTGGGCGACGAGTGGAACAATGGGTTGGGAAAAAGCAGAGTCTTTCTGCCCCATGGCCTGTTTCTGGGCGACACTCTGTTGGCCAAAAACCGGCCGTTTTCCTTGTCGTTAAGCGGCGGCGAGGAGGCTGCCGCCTTGAAATTAATGCGACGAGAGCGGGCCCTTTGGAGGGGTGGTGGTGGTTCGTTGGATTCGGACCTCATGGATTGCAGCGTGATTTGCTTCTCTTGCTTTCTTCTTGCCTGGAGTTTGGCTTCTGGCGGTTTGAGCCTCTGGCTCCGCCGCAGGTCCACCGGAGTTCTTGGGTCAGCCTCTGACGACGGTGATGGTCTCTTGGCTTTGGAAACCACTGCTTCCACTATTTTTCTGGCGAACTGACTTGCTTGCAGAATTTCCCCCACGGTTTCTCCGACCAGCATCGCCGGCAATGACATTCGCTGCCACTCCCCTGTATAGAAGAGGACAATCCAGTCATGACCTCAAAACTCAATTTGACCCCATCAGTTTACTCAGTAGTGCACAATCAACAACCCCCTCCATAAAAAAAAAGAAATCTAATAATGTTCACAAAGAGAGTCTCAAATGAACTCAAACCCCAATTTGATAAAGGGTTTCAGAGAGAGAGAGAGAGAGAGAAAGAGAGAGAGAGAGAGAGACCTGTATTTGTGGGGAATTTTCCAGGTGGAGATCTGGCACTCTTGATCCTTTAATTTGCAGAGGAAATAGAGAGAAACGCAGTTGAGTACATAAAGTCTAGAACTTTGATGTGATAGAAGAAGCAAAATCGATTTATTAATTTACCTGAGAGATTCTTGCTTGCACCGGAGGCTGGTTTTGAGATAGCCTCTGGTACTGCGAGGGCTGAGGCTGACGCCGGCGATCACCTTATTGCCGCCGGCGACAGCGTACTGAAGCTCCTGCAATCTCGCCATACACTTCTCCACCTAATTCACCGACGCAACAAAAAACCAGAATCATAATAAGGAACCCATCAATTATTATCTAAACTTCCCAAGATTATTAACCTAGAGAGAGAGAGAGAGAGAGAGAGGCAGAGAGAGAGAGGTATACCTTGTTTGCAGTTTCTCGGAGAAGGGTGGGGTTGAGAGGAGCCACCATTTGCCTTTGCTTTGGTGGGGTTCTGGCCACCATCTCTCTCTCTCTTTTTCGGAGCGTCTGTGTTGAGTGGAGGGGACGACCTCACTATTTCTCCGAAGAGAAGGCGTAAAGGAGGGGGGGTCGAAGACAAAGGGGGTTTCAGGTTCAACGTTGGTAACGGATAGTTTTATCGCCAACGGTCAAATTCATCGTCCCTATCATTAATAATACACAAATTTTCTGCTTTCTTTTTGGTCTTCACTTTGTTTTTTCGGGGTCTCATCAAAACGGCTTATTGGCAGATAAATGCCGAGCAATTTTACAATATGGCCGACCTCACCCACATCTTGTGGGAATTCTTGTTCATTGGCCCACGTCAACAAGCTGAAAACTGGTTGAAATTAAATCAAAACCACAACTTATAAAGAGAAAAAAAAAAATTGTTAACATTGACAATCAATTTTTTGAAGTGGTAATAACATTAACATCATCTGATTAAATTTCATATTATACATTAATTGTACATATATAATAATATCAAATAACTGTAAAATATATATATATATATATATTTTTGTTAAGTCAAGAATCAGAACTTGCACCCCACTATACTTGAGAAGGTGAGTCTCATCTCAACCCACTCTTAAATAAATTCTAATTTAATCTCTATATATAACTTCTTCAAAAGGTTTTGAACCGGAGATTTTAAACATATCCGCCACTTGCTTTATCATTGTAGTCACACACGAAATATAAATATATATATATATTACAGTTATTATTAATTGAGAAGTAATATCTGCAAAGACTATGCCCAATCAATTACTTTTACAAAATTTTGGATCAAAATATACCTTCAAAGTGGTGAGACATTACCATCCGTCATCTGTCTTACATGATGGACAGATTTTTTTTTTTTCTTATAGTTTCTAGGTCAAATTACTAGAAAATACTCAACTTTACCTAATTTTACCCTTTCAAGCTCTGACTTAACAATGTCCAGAAGACACTTCTGGCAAAATTTTCTAATTTACATACGATTTATTAATGGGATTCAATGATAATTAATGTGTTGTATTTGGGAAGCAGAAAAGAAAACAGGATAGAATTAAGCAAGGTCAACGTCATGATGGCAATATTTCATAACTAAAACTATTTTATTTATTTGAGAACGGACCCTTTTATTGCTTTTTTGAATTCAATCCGCTGCATTGTTAAAAGTCCCAAAGAGGGAAACCTAACGTTATATGCATGAATAGAGAGTGCTTCTTATACCCAAATTTGGATAAAAATGGGATGGAAACTGTGCCAGCCGAGATGATTACGTCAAAATGAAAGGCAAATTAGATAATCAAATAAAATTAAAAATTTAACCCTTTATAGTTTATTGTATTACATCATCAAATATGCAATTACCAAGGAAAAAAGGCAATCGCAATAACAATTTTCAAATAAAAAAACTACTTCTAGCAATCCGTGAATCCATATTGGAAGGCTTTTCTCCTCACTAAGCTTGGATGTTATATTTCAAAATTCTCTCTTTTTTTTTTTTTGGTTACAGCATTAGAAATCACCAATGCCAAGACCCACTAAAAACAACTTTTAAGAGCTAAGGTGAGGCTTTTTATGTTATACATATATATATATATATATATATATATATATATGCTTCTTTAGAACTGAAACCTACAAATTCTTTACAAAAAGAGCCATGCTGAGAGAATTAAGGCGAGGTAAACCTACTAAAACGGAGCCCATAAACCTTCACTCTTTTAACTGGAAGCACTTTTCCTTGCTGCATAAACCCGATACGCCGCCAACCCAACAATGGCTACTGCAGCTCCCGCTGAAGTGTTACAAGACAATATTAGTAACAAGGAAAGAACAAGAAAATCCAGACAGAATCATTTGATACATTCTCTCTCTACGAAGACTCAAAATCTGCTCATATGTTAGCTCCCCTAGCATCTATAATCAATCCTTAATTTGAGTTGACCCACTACTAATAGCTTTTGTAAGAAAGCAGAGGAGCCATCTAATAGCCATTAAGCATGGACATTTCAAAGTAGACGCTTTAAATATATTCAACATGCCTGCTCATGTGACTTGCTAAATAAGCGTTCTACAAGCACAAGGTGATCGTGCGTACAAATATCAGATACACAGTCATTGTCTGGCATTTTTAAATGTTGACGTACCTGATACAAACATCAGAGAGCGGTTGATAAGCCGATGGTATTGCTTGCGGCTTCTTCCAGCTTCAGTTTCAGGAATGCTCAAGTGAGGGTGCTCTGCTGGATTCACAATTCTTCGGAAAACATTATTAAGATCTCCTAGCTTTGTGCTGATAGGTATAGGAGCCTCTATTCCCATATCCTGACTTACCTAGGGAATCAAAATTTACAGCAAAAATGTCAAAAAAAGAAAAAGAAAAAGGTGAGGAACCATAAAATGAATAAGAATAACAAAGCTAAGAACAATTTAATTTTATGACAGTCATACTAGTTTCTTTCCTATTATCACATAAACAGGAACAACTGAAAACAAAAGTAAAAAAAACAGTGTGTGTGGGTATATTGTATGGCTGCTATAAGATCTTGACTGTATAAAACAATACTGAGCTGGTCACCAAAATTTCATAAAACTAGTGCCACCAATAGCTAATCAGATTACAGAAATTGTTTTGTCCAAGATGTTGCAAGTGACAGAAAGATAACTGGAATAACTACAATTCAATGAGTAAACAGATAAAAAGAGTTGTCCCCAGTTCACAAGGCTCCCGATGTTGCTAGGTTCATTTTTGTATGTATCAAAATAGAAAATTCATTTTCTCTTTCAAAGGCAGGGGGGTTACAAGAAAAAGGGGCAGAACCATACTCACCCATAAATCCTTCAAGACGAACGAAGTTATAATTTGGTCTCAGCTTTCTATTATGATTGTTTTAGCTCCAGAACCATAAAAACTTATAAAGGCAGACAGCCTTTATTACTTCAGTATGATAGGAAGTTGTGTTCTACCAGCCTTGACAATCAGGTCAAAAAAGGACATGTCCTAGCAGCCAAATATCACATTCAGCCTGAGCTAAGATCTATAAAACTCATTTAACATGTTAGCAACCAACAATGATGCATTTGACAGGCAACTCAACAGCAATATATCTGCTTTAAAAAATATGGCAGATAGGGGGCAGACGAGTACAATAATGAGGCTGCTGACTCAGCGAATTATGGGATACTCCAAATCCCCCAAGTCCAAACAAAAGTATAATTAGAACCCAACAATATACCATGGATACACTCAAACAAGAGTTCTAACATAAAGTATAATGAGATGTGTGTGCGTCAGAATGAAAAGAAAATATAGCCAGTAGTCAAGATCTATACCCTTGTGGAATCTTGTATCTCAGTTGGAAATGGATCTAGATCATCTTTAGCTGCAACAATGAGGCAAGGCACCTCATAGCCAGTCACTTCCCCATGGCTAGCAACTTCCACAAGCAATTCAGTTGCTCTCTTCCATGAGTACTCATCAGAACTGGAGAACTCAAAGCATCAAGTCTCGGAAGACCAAAATGAAAATGCAGTGAAAATTGATATGAACTTGCAAAAGCTACCAGTCTTGAACACCTCTATGGGACAACACTTCTGGGCGTTCAAGACAGAATAGCCAGAGTAAATATAATCTCTGTGAAACAATAAAATATAGTTTTTTTTGGTAGAAACTGAATTATCAACGAAGTTAGATGTTGGGGCGGGGGTGGAAGAGCCAATTCTACGAGTAAATAGAACTGGGAAAAAGATTATTCATAGCAGTAACAGAGAATTGTATCATACTCACAAATATGAGTTCTAAATTCAAAAACTGAAAAGGCTCTTCATTAGAAAAAGAAGGGGGGGAGAAAGAGAGAGCGCTTCAAACTTCTAGCCAGCAGCATGTGTTGTTCCTCTTCATACTTTGTTTTACTAGCTTTAGTTCATGAATTCTACAAGCCCCTCTAAATATGTCCAGTTGTAAAAAGGGCATAGGTGGTTCATTAGCATGCCTTGTATGTGACGAGTTTGCTATTTTTATTTATTTACCTGTTATTTAAAGTTCATTTCTTTAATCACTAGAAGAAAAACTGATGTGGATGAAGAATAAGAAAAAGAGAGAGGAAGAAACCAAAGAAGAACAGAGACTGAAAAGAAATCGGAGAAGAAAGGAAAGAAAAATTAGAGAAGAGAGAGGTTAAGAATTCTTAAATAATCAAATTTCATTCAATCTTCATTGTAGAATTTTGTTGGAACACCTAGAACTCTTCTGAAGTAATCCTATATGCTAACCCAAACAGACTTAAAATATATCATAGAATCTGTAAAAACACAACAATTCAAAATACAAATAATCCTGCTCAATAAAATTAATGATTTCCTTATTATGCAAGAACAACAAATCAAGCCTTAATCCTATTAAGTGGGATTTGTTACATGAATTCTAACTCATCTACCGTTACTGTCTATGGTTATATCTTCTGTAAGGCTCTTATAACTCATATCATAACGAAAGGTTTGCAACCAAGTTTTCCTTGGTCTTTTTCTAACTCTTTTGCTAAAAACTTGTTTCATTCCATCCACCCTTTTCACAAGACTCTCTATTGCTCTTCTTTTCACATGACAAAGCTATCTTAATTGTGTCTCATGCATTTAATTTTCAATAAGAGACTACCACCCTATTACAAGGAATCTCATTTCTAATTCTATCTTTCTTTTATGACCACACATTCATCATAAGATCCTCATCTCAATTACACATATTTTCTACATGTTGAGCTTTACTACCCAACATTGTGTGCCATACAACAAAACTAGACTTCTAGCTATCTTATAAAAACTTCCTTTAGCTTTAGCAGAACCATACCATGACATAACATGTCGGACATACTTTCCATTTTGAACATCTGGCTTAGTTCCACGAATAACATCCTCAATCAATAGATCTACTTGAGGTCAGCCAAAAGAGTCATTGAAGATGGCCAAATGGCTCATGTGACAGTCAAATTTTTGGCGAGCGCAGTTGATGCTTAGGCATCTCTAATGAGGTAAGGAAATGTGGGAGGTATTCTGACAACTAGACCTCATCAATAGCTTGATGGATGAACTAGGGATGGCAATGAGCCGAATGTACCTTCACCATTATCCGTACCCATACCCCCTTCCTAATACCCGTACTTGTCAGATAATGTATATAATAATCTACCCCCATACTTGTCCGGTAAAGGATATCCATTGGATACTCGTACCCATTCGATTTAAATTAAAAATATATATTTATTCAATTTTATCCCAAATTCTCAAACAAATTTAACATGTATGATGGTTTTTGTAATTTGTTTCACTTCACACATTGGTGGGCCTATATGCAGTGGGCTTAATTGGTGAATAATAAGAATCTGAACTGGGTTGGGCTTTAGTTATTAGATTTATAGATTATATCTTTTTTTAGTTTATATATTATATAAACTGTTAAATAAAATAAGTAAGGAGGTATTAGTGCATTTATCTTTAAGTAAATGTATGCATATATATATATATACTTATACTGTACACTTGAGGGTTAATACAAACAGTTTATTTTATACATCTAACATGGTATCAGAGCACAAACCCTAACCTAACCCTAGCCGCCGCCGCCAACCGACGCCATCACCGCCGGTCGCTTCGCCCGCCGTCGCCATCAGTGCCGATCTCCTCATTGGCTACTGGTTTCGGTGGTCACGCGGCCATCGCGGCTCTCCTTCTTCAGTTCCGGGCAGCACAACAAGCTACTTCATCTGTCACATCCTTTGCTGACACTGGTAACTCTACTACCTGCTTTACTAAGTCTTCATCTTCTCTTGGCCCATGGATCTTCGACTCCGGTGCCACCAATCACATGTCTGGTAATCGTTCTCTCTTATCTCATGTTCAAACTTCGCAGTCTCTACCTCCTGTTACATTAGCTGATGGCTCTCAAGCCTCAGCCACGGGTATTGGTACCGCATTACCTCTTCCTACTTTTCCATTATCATCTGTTTTACATTTACCATAATGTACCTTTAATTTGCTCTTTGTCAGTCAACTCACTTGCGGTCTTAATTGTTCTATAACTTTTTTGCCTGATTCTGTTCTTGTGCAGGATCGGAGGACTGGACGGACGATTGGCACGGGGCTTGAGTCTCACGGTCTCTACTATCTGTCTCTCCCTGCTTTTTCAATGGCGTGCACGACGACAACTTCCCCACTACAAGTTCATTGTCGATTGGGGCACCCATCTCTTCCCAATCTCAAGAAGATGGTTCCTAGTCTCTAGTATTTCTTCCTTAGAGTGTGAGTCTTGTCAACTTGGGAAACATAGTCGTAGTTCTTTTCCAAATAGAGTCAATAAACGTGCTAGTTCTCCTTTTTCAGTAGTTCATTCAGATGTATGGGGTCTCAATCGTGTCAGTTCACAAGACGGTTTTCGTTATTTTGTAACATTTATTGATGATTTCTCTCGGACTACATGGTTATATTTAATGAAAACGCGTTTAGAGTTATTTTCAGTCTTCACTACATTTTGTGCTGAAATTAGAACACAGTTTAATTTGCTAGTGATAATGCTCTTGAATATTTGTCTCTCCCACTTCGATCTTATATGGCATCCAATGGGATTCTTCACCAGACTTCGTGTCCTAGAACCCCACAACAAAATGGGATAGCTGAACGCAAGAATCGTCATTTAATTGAGACAGCCCGCACGCTTTTTCTTCATATGCATGTTCCACTTCAATACTGGAGTGATACTGTCTTAACTGCATGTTACTTAATTAACTGCATGCCATCTTCTGTCCTTAATGACCAGATTCCTCATTCCATTCTTTTTCCTTGGGTTGACTTATATTCTCTTCTTCTCGTATCTTTGGGAGTACGTGCTTTGTTCACCATCTTGCTCCAGGTCGTGATAAGTTATCTGCTCGTTCTGTCAAATGTGTTTTTCTGGGTTATTCTCGCCTTCAAAAAGGGTATCGTCGCTACTCTCCTCAATTAACTTGATATTTTATTTCAGCGGATGTTACCTTGTTTGAGTCATTTCCTTATTTCCCTTATTCGTCTACAATCTCCGATTCTACGTTTGCTGGGTTACCTTTGCCTATCCCTTTTCTTGACCTAACATCATCTCGATCTCCAACGTCTTCACCATCTCCACCATCCTTTGCCTCTCGCCTTGATTGCTCCGATCTTCAAGTCTATCAACGGCATCCACAACTCGTGGCCCAACCAGCACCGATTGTTGTCGCTAGTCCGCGGGAGACGTCTCCTGACTCATCCCTTGTGCCAATTCATTCTTCCTTCTTTGGTCCGTTGCCTTCGACTTTTGATCTTAACTTGCCTATTGTTCTTCGTAAAGGTACTCGCCATCCTATTTCCCATTTTGTTAGCTATGATTATTTGTCCCCTGGATATTCTGCTTTTGTTTCTTCTTTATCTTCTATTTCACCTCCTAAATCTGTTCCCGAAACTCTTTTCCATCCAGGGTGGCGGGCTGCTATGGTCGAAGAAATGTCTGCTTTACATTCCACCGAGACTTGGGACTTGGGACTTGGTACCTCTTCCCAAGGGTAAGTCTACTGTTAGTTGTCGTTGGGTTTACATTGTTAAAGTTGACCCTAATGGCCGGATTGATAGTCTTAAGGCTCGCTTTGTTGCCAAAGAATACACTCAGGTTTTTGGTCTTGATTAGGTCGATACATTTTCTCCTATTGCTAAGATCTCCTCTGTTCGCCTTTTCTTGTCCCTTGCTGCTATGTTTCACTGGCCTCTTCATCAACTGGACATCAAAAATGCATTTCTCCATGGTGATTTACAGGAGGAGGTGTATATGGAGCAACCTTCTGGCTTTGTTGCTCAGGGGGAGTCTGGGCTGGTGTGTCGCCCTTGAAAATCTTTATACGATTTAAAACAGTCTCCTTGAGCTTGGTTTGGTCGATTTAGTTCAGTTGGTCTTAAGTTTGGGTTAACTTGGAGTGAAGCTAATCATTCTGTTTTTTATTGTTCCCAGTTTGGCCGCCACATTCTTATAGTGGTGTATGTTGATGATATAGTACTTATAGGGGATGATAATGTTGGTATCACTGAATTGAAGGCACATCTTCACCAACAGTTTCAGACTAAGGATCTGGGTCCTTTGAGATATTTTTTGGATATTGAGGTAGCTCGGTCAAAACAAGACATCTATATTTCTCAAAGGAAGTATGCCTTGGATATGCTAGAGGAGACATGATCGCTTGGATGTAAGCCTACAGATACCCCTATGGATCCAAATATAAAGTTGTTACTGAGACAGGGGACCTCTTTCTGATATTGGGCGTTACCATCGACTAGTTGGGAAACTTAATTACCTCACAGTCACTCGTCCTGATATTTCATTTGGTGTGATTGTGGTAAGTCAGTTCTTGGATTCACCTTGTGATAGTCACTAGGATGCAGTGATCCATATTCTTCGGTATATTAAGGCTACCCCTGGTCGGGGTGTATTGTATCAAAATCATGGGCATAGTCAGATTGTGGGATATACGGATGCTGATTGGGCAAGATCACCTAGTGACGAGATCCACATCTGGATACTGTGTATTTGTGGGTGGAAACCTAGTCTCTTGGAAAAGTAAGAAGCAAATTGTTGTCGCCAGATCCAGTGCAGAGGCTGAATACAGGGCAATGGCCGTAACAACATGTGAGCTAATGTAGTTGAAACAATTAATTGAGGAGTTAGGAGTTACGCAGGTTAAGTCTATGCAATTGGTTTGTGACAACCAGCCTGCAATGCATATTACTTCTAATCCTGTGTTTCATTAGAGAACCAAGCATATTGAAATTGATTGCCATTTTGTTAGAGAAAATGTGCTCTCTGGGGATATAGTTACAACATATGTGGGTTCCAACGATCAACTGGTTGATTTACTCACCAAGTCTTTTAGAGAGTCTCGTGTGAATTATATTTGTACCAAACTGGGCATGCTCAACATATATGCTCCAGCTTGAGGGGGAGTGTTAAATAAGATAAGTAAGGGGGTATTAGTGTATTTATCTTTAAGTAAATGTATGCATATATATACTTATACTGTACACTTGAGGGTTAACACAAACAGTTTATTTTATACATCTAACATAAACATATATAATAAAACAAAATCAATTGTTTATTAGGAATATATATGGGTCGAAGGTGTTTCCCCCTGCACCTGACCCATGAATGGAATTTTTATTTCTCAATCTATATCCACCCATCAGATAAAATTTCGAGTCTACATCCTCCCGTAATGTACTGGATTTATTGGATATCTATCACATCGAGTTGAAATTGCCATCGTAGGATGAACCAACAGGGCCCATTTCCGTAACATATAAAAACATGCTCAAAACAATCAAACAATATGAATGGTAGATCATTACAACAGATTGACATGTTATAACATGTAAAGCTTACACAAAACGTAAAAATGCTAGGCGTCCAATATGGTTGCCTTTGTTTATATATTTATGCCAAGAAAGCATGATAGATAAATATCATACCTTAACCCTAATGATACACCTAAATGCATAAATACCACAACATCAAAATTATTGTGGAGAACAACATCCATATTCAAATGTCAATTTTTGTTTTCAAGGTTTCTCAGATCAAGAAAATATTTACAAACAACTTAAACAAGCACCATCAGCCTTCATAAAATCTGGAAAAAAATAATGGCAATTAATTTACCTATCATGAACAAACACTGCTATGTCACAAGCTGCCAAAGTATCTCTCTTAGACAACAACTTTTGAACTCCCTCTTCAGGCATCTCATGAAGTACAAGAGTCCTCTTAGTTCCCTGTCAACATGACAAAACACATGCATAAAGCACAGACACAAAAACAGCCTTGTGAGTCTGGCAACTATCAAAAACATTGGGACACACCACTCTATATCAAGATAAATTTAAACATGAGAAATAAATATGAACAAAAATTTCCAAGGTATATTTAAGAAAAGCCCTATTCATAAAAGTTGAAAGTTTGGGCTTACAACTTCCTGACATTAAAGTTTAGAGCAAGGTCCAATAGATATAAACCCACATTGCCCGCAATATTTTTTAATCTATAATTTTGAACTTGTAATGTGGCTCTAATTTGTTTAAATGATGAACATGTGTCTTCCTTATAAGTGTTCAAGACGTGTTAGACAAGTATTTGGAAGTGTGTGCAGAATCTCAGGTCCCATGACACAACATGACATCTTTTCAAAGTTTTATGCAGTCCTTATTTTTAACAACTTAATGAAAGAAAAACTTAAATTAACGGAACAATAAAAAAAAAGAAGATTTTGTCAGGACCCTAGGGTGTATAGTAGTTTACAGTAGGGTTGAGTGTAATAGATTATTCCTCAGGAGTAGTTAATTCTGTTATGTTGTCAGCAGTAGTTATTTTACTTCTTGTATTTTCTGTTTTGTCTTTATAATAGAATCCTGGCATAGGAGAAGTAGCTATATATATAAAGCTACTAGGGCTGTTGTAGATGCATTCATTCAGAAATATCAATTGAATCTTCCAATTTCCTCTCTCCGAACTCCCTCTCGGATCTGTCTCTTTCTCTCCCTTAGCTTCTCTTCCTCTCTTTCTCCCTCCTAATTCTCTCTGATTCTCCCTGTTACTTCCGCCTCCTCCTGCTTTTCCCTCCCTCTCTAATTCTGCCCTAATTCTTCCTAAAATCTGCCCTAATTCTCTACTGAAACTCTAGGCGAACCCTAGGATCCTAACAATTTGGTATCAGAGCTAGGTTAATCCTCAGTTGTGATTTTGATTTGATTTGAAGGTAGTTGAGGTAGATGGAGTCACAAGAACCAGCGCACAAAAATACTTGGCACGGAATTGAAGGCAAAGCAGAGCAGCTGATCAGAAATTCTTGTTCGACTTTTGAAGGCGAGCAAGTCAGGCGATTTTGACGGTGATTCCGGCGACTCATAGAGCAGTTCCAGTTGTGCTTTGAGTTTGAATTTTCTTTAACAAGAGGAGATCGATGCAGTCAAGGTGGGACTCACAAGATAATTCAACAATTATTAGGATTTCTCAATTTTATGTCAATGTATTTTGCTTTTATTTGTTAAAGAATGGAGAAAATAATTCTTCAATCTTATTCAAATCAATGGGATACATGCTAATATATAAACAATCTTCCTGCTAAGTTAGGAAACTCCTAAAAAACTAAACAATAAAGTTTCTAAATCTATTTTGAAAACTATACAACTTAGGATACAACTCAAAGATAGAAAGATACAGCAATATACATTCCTATTCTAGAAAAAGGAAAGGACGTCAATCCCAATCTCTTACTCTGATTGATTGACACCAATTGTTGACATTATTACCTTACAATGGATTTTATGATAAGACTTAAGTGGTACTGGATTAGTATATCAAGTAGGATTAGTTTGACATTCTAGATACTTTTTAAGTTTTATCAAGTCTATAAATATGGCTTGTTGAGGGGTTACAATTCCTTTTCTCTAATTTCCTACACATTATACATCACCATGGCTACTTATTCCAGCAAACTCATTTGAATAACAAGCCAGGGTTTATTTCAGTAGAATGAGTTCACCATTTCTTTTACCCAGGTAAGGCCCATTTTCATCCTTCAAATGAGTTCACCCAAAATATACCTCCCTCATGAAAAAAAAAAACATATATTGTTGCACACTAAACCAACATCAACAAATAAGTGAAATACTCATTTCCCACACCTTAATTCCCATAGATAATTTAATCCCACAAAAGCTAAAGCGGGAGGGGGCTGAGGACAAGGTATGTTATCGAATAGCACTTACCCCAGGTAGATCAACAACATTAACAGCGTATTGCTCATCAGTGGTTGGAATATAATCACCAGAGAAAGGCCTACATTTTGGACATCAAGAACATAACTCGCAAAACTTAACAAAAATATGGCTAAATACCATGTACATCAGAGATAAATACATAAATTTGCAGAAGACGAACAAGATTATCAGATATCAACTCCGAAGAAGTACCTTCCAATGAAAGAATTTAATAATGCAGATTTTCCAGCTCTTTTTGGCCCAAAAACAACACAATGGTAAACAGTTCTGTCTGATTGTTGTTTTTTCCGATCAAAACGTTTTCTCCGAGTGGCACGAATGGAAGAAGAAGGATCACCGCCATATCCAATATATATAAGATTCTCCACAGTACGAATTGGATCCACAAGTGTCATAAGAGCCCACTGCACACCAGAAACTTGTCAGAAAAATCAGAAAACATGTAAGCTTGAACAAACACGAATTTGGAAGTGCCATAATGGCTGCAGAATGAGATAATTCTGCATTTTGATGCTCGTGCTACATCTCAAAACATGGACACTTTAGACTGGAAAACTTCTGGTTAAATGGCAATGGCTCGGATAAATGTTTTATTTAATTCATCAAAGAAATAGGAGTCCTCAAATTCAGTGTAGACACTATGACAAGATGGAAAATCTAGCACATGGAAATAAGCAATCCAAGTTCAGCCAACTGCCAATTGATTAGAAATAACTTGGTAGGTCTTGGTCAAAAGATCAATAGTGCTTGAACTTATTTAGTTTAAAGCTCAAGCTTAATGGAAGCAGCTCAGCTTGGAAAGTAGTTCAAAATTGAAGTACATCTGACCAAAAAAAAGTGATTCCAGATCATAGAAAGCTTGCTGTGCAATGTCTGGCCAAAATGGTAAAAAGATGTTTTGTGCCCCTCTGAATTACTATGGTTCACCAATACAATGTTTATCTAATTTGTTAGACTACATGAGTTCTTCCACATTAGTATTGCACCATAACACAAAACTTCATTAAAGGGACTCGATATTTTTGTTGCATAAGTTAGTGATCAAGTATCCATTATAAAATTATGAGCCATGATGTAAGCCTGATTTTCATATCACACACTAGGATGCAGGTGTTGTTCCTCTACTAGGAAGAAAACAGTCAAAGATTCAGAACTCAAACTTCATTTTCCAGTATATACTCAGTAAAACAGAAACCAGATTTTGCAACCAATATTCACAATATCCTAAATGCCAATCCTGTACCTACCCTCCCTAAACAGGGAGCCACGGATGGTCACTGTAAACTACCAAGCACAATCTACCTCATTCATCTGAGGTTGGAAGTGGTTATGCAAATATTAAACATGAAACATGCACTAGCAGTGTTAAATGAGATAATGTCACAAAACGAAAGGAAGGCCAAAATTTGGGCCAATTTTGTTGCAGAGTTTGAGTAGATTTAGCTGTTTTCCTTACTGCTATTAATTGTAGCTTTTATATTTCCAGCTGGTAGTTTGTTAGACAGCTGTGCCAGGTGTAAAGGGGGGCTAGAATAGGAAAAAATAGTCTGTTAGAGGAGAGGTGATCTGCTGTGGTATCGAAGAATTTAGTCCAAATCAGATTCCTATTCTCTCTATTTTCTCTCTTCCTCCCTTACTTTCTCTCTTCCAATCTCGTCTTCTTTATTTCTACGGTTCTCTAGCAACTTCCTCTAATTCACACTGAATTAGGAGAGTTGAAGTTGTCACAGCGCAACTGTGACAGATAAGTCAATAAAATTTTTAACTGTTAATTTTGTGCTGTGATTTGGAATTTTATAGATAGGACTTTATGAACTAATCAACAAAAAGTTTACAACCCAAGCAAAGTTTATGTAATATGCTAAACTGTTGAATGAGCCAAAATGAAAAGAATCAGGAAACAAATACCTCAGACAAAAATCCATCAAGTGATAGTCCTCCTAGGGCAGTTTTCTCTGCAGTGTTCTTATATGGAGCTTCCTCCCAAGGACTAAACAATGAAGAGATGACAATAGCAACAACTACCACATCAGTAAAAAAGTAACATGTAACAAAATAAAAAGATAGCAAGAGCATAATAGATTCATGTAACGAAGGGCTCATCTAAATTTCATGTGGATTGTGGTCCGTTTTTAATACAGTAGCCTAATAAGTCAGCTTAGGACAAATTTGCATATTTGTCTCTACCAAATTGTCAAGAACGATGAACCCAGTATTTAGCATCAATCATATTTTGTGCATCATACTTCAATGCATAGAACATAAGTTTAATATATTTCCAATGATGTGACAATGATTATGATTATATACTACTAGATCACTAAATTCCTGTGGTGATACGGTATAAAATTTTATGGGGCACGTTTATTCGAACTGCATAATTAAATGAATTGGCAACAAATACAATGCTAAAACTATTAAATGAAGAAAAAATTCTTAAGGAACCTAGACGGGGCCTCAAAAAGCAGGCATTGTTTGTAAGGATAATATCAGATGATACAACATATGACAAGTTTTCTAAAATAAGTGCCCACTTAGCTAGTCAATTATGAGCTCAATTGTGTTGTCCAAATTATAACCCCAGACAAATACCAACTAGAAATTGTTATTTTATGAAAAAAAAGAGCTACAATAAGTAATCCAACCCAAAAAATATAAATTTCTTTTTTTTTATTCTCTTATTCACTTGTTAAAGATGTCGCATACTTGAAAGAAACAACCAAAAAAAATACCATATGCACATCTTTAGTTTACCTTTGGAACTTTGCATTAGGCATCTCGATAAGTAGATAGCTTCAATTTTCAATCTACTTGGCATAAAAGATTCTCTTCCTAACCTTCATCCAGTTACCCTCTCCAAAAGTTTCATAATGTAGCTCATTAGCTTGATCCCTATATAATTTTCACAACTTTGAGCATCTCCTTTATTCTTATATATAGGCACTAAAATGCTAATTCTCCACTCACACAACATCCTATTTTATTATAAGGATTGCATAAAATAATTTAATTAACAAAAAAAATGCTTCTCACATGCATTTCCATGCTTCTATTATATTATTATTTGGTCCAACTGCTTTACTAGTCTTTATCTTTTTCAATGCTTGCTTTATTTCGTTTGGACAAATACATCTATATAACATGAATTTCATATTATCTTCACAGTTACTACAATCCCCAACACAAAACCTGTTTCTCACCTCCAATGAGTAACTTCGAGAAATACTCCCTTCCATCTCTCCTTAATTGCCCCCCTCATTTAGTAGAAGCTTTTCATTTTTGCCTTCTATGCAATTCACTTGACTCAAATACTTTGTTTTCTTTTTCTTGCTGTAACTAATTTATATATCTCTTATTTCTATCTTTTGTGTCAAGTCGATATAAATTTTCATGAGCTTTTGACTTTTCTTCAATAACTACCTTTTTCCTTCTTTTTTTTCTTGAATCCACCTCTCCAGGTATTCTTTGTTACGATATGTATGTAAAATGTGGCAAGTTCTCTTAGTTTTGATATTTTATTATAAATCTTCATTCCACCACTAAGACTCTTTCTCATATATAAAAGGAATACAGAAAGAAAAATTAACATAGTTGTAGGTGCAATAACAGACAATAACAAAAGAAAACATTCAAAACTGTAGTAAATGACATCTTTACAAACACAACAGCAGTATAGCACCCAAGTAATCAGGACATAACCCACTTATATCAGAAAGGCCTCTTCATGCACTGACCAAACCCATCAAATAGGTCCCAAGCAGCATCTCATTATATTGGACCAAAACCAGCTCTACAGAGAAGGAAAAATTGATGCGCAAACAGAAAGCAGACAAGAGGATAACCATTCTGTCATGAACCTAGGGTTCATAACGGGCTGAAATCGGCAATCGGAAGGATCCAATTGAATTAAGGTCAAGAACAGAATATATAGAGGGAAAATTGAAGAAGAATGGGGAGAAATTAGAGAGAATTGAGGGAGAGCAAAAGAGAGAAATGAGAGGGAGATTTGAGAGAATTGTAGAGAGAGAGAAACAGATTTTCTTTAATCAATTCATGCATATCTTCTCCTCTTACAATGGGACCTTTATATAGACATAGTAACTAGTTAACTAATTTCTAACAACATCCTAACAGCACCCATGTGCTTCTAACAACTTGTAAAAATATCCTAACAACCCATTACAATCCTATTACAATAATGACCTTCTATTATTCCTTGGGTCATGACAATTCCCCCCTCCTTGAAAGAGTTCTTATCCCCAAGAACTTGCAACAAGTAGCCATTGCTTCATCCAATTCCCGCCTTCTCTATCTAATTTATCTTTCTTTATTTCTTTCTCCTTCTAGGCCTCTTCTTCTTCCTCGTTCTTAAGTGTCCGAGATCAATCCCAAGCGTAATTTGGCCTAGAACTTCAATGGGAGCAACCTAATAGCGTTCAAATCCAATACTACCTTCTACAATAGTTGTTCGATCAAACTTAATCTCCAATCTATGGACATGATCAGCAAATTCCGGACAGACATACTTAGTAGCTGAAACTTGGAGTCCAACGTAAAGACTATCTGTGTTTGTGACCTCCATTAGTAGTTCTTTACCATCCAATACAAATAAGAATGGTAGACCTTCATCCTTAGTTGCAATTATTGTCTTCCCTTTCAACCCACAGCCATGCTTCGTTGCAGAAATATCAACAACATCCTCAAAACGCAGCAATGGAAGATTGTAGACTTGCCTTTGATACTCAAACCAAGGTTGTTTGTGAACATTAGCATTAGGAGCTACTGTAATCTCAATTCCAGCCAATGATTTCTCAATGATTGACACCTGGCCAAGTGTCTCAACACTAGTAAGAGCGCTTGAGAGGCTGCCAATTGATTGAGTGCCTTCCACCAATTCCTTTTCCTTTCTCTTTTCTTCCTTAAAGTTGGATTGCTTTTGTTGCAGAATCCCAAAAACATCACCATCGAGAACTTCTTTTCCAAAGGAATCGATGTGTTCCTTTAATTCTCCTTTTGCCCACGCACCTTGTACTGAACCCCCGCAAAGTCTGCTATTGCTGCCAACATTGTTATTATCGTTGCCTTTTTTGTCCATTCCACCTAGGCCGATATACTTCTTCCACTCCGTATTGGAGGTAGGCAGTAAATCTGCTTCTCGCCTCCTAAATTTCTCCTTCAACTGCTACATTTTAAGGAATTCATCTTCGTTAAAACTTCCGTGATAATCATCAAAGTATCCCACCGACAGGGGCGGACCTAGGAATTTTTACCAGGGGGGCCTTCAAAATTTTTTTCCAATCGTGAGCTTCACCAATACATTTTTTTTTTTTTTTCAATCGCAAAAGTTAGGGACAAAACTATAATTTTAACAGAATCTGGAAACGAAAAGAAGAAGGGTGGGGGAGCTGGGTTGGTGGGGAGGGGGGGCTGAAGCCCACCCCCTGCGTCCGCCCCTGTCCACCGAAAAGTTGTAATGATACTTCTTAATAAGTATCATCGCAAACTCTTGCAGCTTCTTACGGAACATACAGCCAAATTCCTCGCACTCTTCATGAATCCCACTTCTTTTTTCCTTGCCCCCGTGGCTGATCTCCTTCTCAAAATCCTTTCCCCATATTTGATGCTTCTGGTCAACTAAAAATGCAGCATTTTTCTGCTGCAATTGAGGATTTGATTGTCTGATGTGGGTACTGCTTCCCAAAACCTCCCGAGTAGGACATCCCACTAAAAATGCAGCACTGTTCTATTGCAATTAAGGCTGCTCTCTTGCTTGAAAATTAACCACTGAAAATGCAATATCATTTGGCTGCAATTGAGACCCCATTTCAACTAAAAATGAAGAATTTTTCTGCTGCAATTGAGGCTCCCATGGTCTCCTACATGCACTGCTCCCCTTAGCTGATTTTTCACAATCAACATACTTTGAAGACCAATAAGCTATATACATACTGCTTCTTCTTCAAACAAGTTATCCCAAAATTCAAAGCCAAAATTAACCTTTGTTTACCATACTAACAGCTTAGGATTTGATTGGAATTACCACAAAAGAGCACTGGAATTCACAGCCAAGAATCACCCATCCAAATTCGCCTTCCACAATCCACTCCCAGCTGCTCCAAATCTCAACGTTTCTGCTGTGCAAATACTTCCGGAACTTGATTAAATCAGTTCGGCCACCAGATTCACCTCATGAAACGTCCACTACAGTCACTGTCTAGGTCGGAATCATTGACCAATCAAAGCGGCAGTACCCCACAGAACTCCGGTCGGAATTTCTCGATCAAAACCGCAACACCCAGCCGCGCCTACAGGAAGCTTATCGGTCTAGTCGCAACTCTCTGGGTCATCTGTTTCACCTTCAATGGACTCCCGCTCGCCTCAACAGTCGCACTTCAATGGTCGTAGACCACTCTCCCTTCGTTGCCTTCTAGCCGAACCAAGAATCACCTTCAAGGATCAGATCTATCACTGTCCAGAATCATTGCCGAGGACCACCGTCAACCCAAAGATCCCCGTCGACCCTTCGTGGTCTCCCGAGGTCGAGGATCACCGACTCAGCGACCTAGACCCAGTCGCTTCAGTTTGCGAATCCTTTTGGGTTGCTCGTCTTCAAGTCTGGTCCAGATTACTAGAGTCTTGACCGCGATCCAATCCTCCTATTTCTCCTTCGTGTCTTCACTGGAAGTTGCTGCTTCTTGAATCGCCTTCAAGCGACCAACCAGGATTCCCAAATTTTTGCCAAACCTGCTTTGATCACCATCGCAGTTCGCGTTCGCCTCACCCAGATCGCCTTCAAAGCCTTCTCAATCTGGGCTCAATTAAATCAAGCAGAAGGAGTCAACAGCCCCGGATTTGCTCTCCTAGGTATATCTGAAAATCTGATAACTGTGATGGGTTCCAGAAGTCACCCAAATTTGCTTCTTACAGTCTGGGTTGGACTTGCAAGTTTCAATCAACTGGAATCAAATCCACAGCTAAGGATTGACTGCTCTAATACCATTTGTCATGAACCTAGGGGCTGAAATCATCAATCGGAAGGATCCGATTGAATTAAGGTCAAAAACATAATGTATAAAGGGAAATTTGAAGAAGAATGGAGGAGAAATTAGAGAGAATTGAGGAAGAGCAAAAGAAAGAAATGAGAGGGAGATTTGAGAGAATTGTAGAGAGAGAGAATCTGATTTTCTTTAATCAATTCATGCATATCTTCTCCTCTTACAATGGGGCCTTTATATAGGCATAGTAGCTAGTTAACTAATTTCTAACAACATCCTAACAGCACCCATGTGCTTCTAACAACTTGTAAAAATATCCTAACAACCCATTACAATCCTATTACAATAATCCTCTTCTATTATTCCTTGGGTCATGACACATTCCATGTTGTAACAATGACAAGAAAATAACAGAAACAAAGAAAAAACATGTAGGCACATGGAGTAGATAACTAACAGAGTAACTGGTAACCGCATCAACTGCCAGTAACAACAGCAAATAACCCTTATTACACCAGACAAATAACCCTTACAGAACCATGGTTATATGTATTATGTGCCTCAGTGTGTGTGTGTGTGTGTGTGTACAAGTACTGCATTATCAATTAGAGAAAGAAACTGATAGTGAAATGAAGGACAACCTTCCCAATCCATCGACAACCTTCCCAATCCATCAGTGAAGTGAAGAGTACTAGTTACCTTTCTGGTGCAGTAGAAAAAAGATCTTCAAGCTCACCTTCTTTAAGGGTTCCATCCTGATAAGAACAAAAAACATATTGTCTTGATTTAGAGAAGTCATTGGAGTACATCATTAACAAAAGAATTTTGCATCAGGACAAAAAACAGGAAAACAAAAAAGACAACCATTGCAGAAAATTGATCAAACCATTTAATCACCATAAGAAACACAGATACACTCTGAGACACAGGTAATCATGCATAAGTAATCTCATGCAAATACTTTCAATATGCCATGCCAAAGTCCATGGCTTACACAGTGAGGTTGCATAGCAAGCAAGCAGAAAACACCAGTTCCCAATTAATTTATTTATCACATAAATATAAGCAATCTTTCTAGCATTCCATGTTCATTGCTTCTTAATAAGAAGCAATATTTTTACTCCCACAAAGTTCTGGCCATGTCTAAACAAGATGTGTGTATAATTTTTCTCGTGCAGAAGCTTTTGAGTATTAGAATTGGCTTCTGGATTAAAACTTGCTCAAATCAGAGCACTTTTTAAATTTTACTGATTATATGAAGGATTTTCAGAAGTACTACAGGATGTATTTGGTTAAGCATCCAAGATATTATTAATTGCAGTCCAAGCCTTCAAGGGGGGTGTCATCTGAGATAGCATTGCAGGGTGTATTTTGTTCTGTGATTAATATCATTACTATTAACCTCAGGCATGCATTAGTTTTCAAAAATTCACTTAGCTCCAATTGCATCTTTCTTACTAATTACCATCTTGATCCAAATATTAGTATATATACATGACATATAAGAGTATAAGCAAATTAAATTTTGCCATGCCATGCCTTGCCTCCCTATCCATGCTTCTTAGACAACAGGCACACAATGAAAGCAATGGAAATAGAAAATTCAAACAAATAGAAGAACATCAAACTCCAACAATGTATCAAAATGAATAGTACATACACCATCAATGTCAAACAAAAGAAAGATTCCCCTGAGAAATTCCAGTGCTTCACTTGTCAGCTCCGTACTCTGTACAAAATAAATATTACATATCCCATGAACAAGAATTGAGTTCTAGAGAAAGCTGCAATGTATGAAAAGGAGAATGTCAATAGATAAATGCCAGGCTGTAAAGATAAAATAACTTACTCATATGTTAATTTGAAAATACCAGCATAAATATGAAACCTTAAGCTAAAACTAATACTTGAGAATAAGTGCAACAACCATAAGTTCAACTCTACTAGCCAAATTTGACACTTCTCATGGTACTCATGTTTAACACGTAAAGGTCATATCAAGGGGTTGAAAACTTTTAGGTGTTGAGTTTAAGGCTTAGTGAAAACCCTAGAAGGATAGGTAATATCAGACCAAACGCATCATGGTATGATTGAAGTCTAGTGATAAATGTTTTTTATACACTTATTTTGGTCTATAAACTTAGCATTTATACATTCAATGAGCAAGATTTCTACTTGATTTGGTTCTATATATGGTTATGTAGATGTGGATCATGTGTTGAAGACAATTGGAGCAAAAAGTGATGATGATGTCACATTTTTGGAGCTAAAATGGCAATAAAGGCAAGGTCAAAGGTCCATTTGGGGTCGAGGTTGATGATGTTGCAAAGCACCGAAAGAATGACGTCATTGGTGAAGTGTTGGAAATCAAAGAGAAACGGCTCACAGTGCTGTCACGCAAAGCATTGCGTGGTAGGGTCGTGATAAGAATTATTTTCTGTGGCTCACGGCCTTATCGCAGAAAGCATTCCGTGATAAAGCCGTGGTTGAAGAAGTATTTTGTGGCTCACGACCTACCACAAAAAACATTATGTGGTAAGCCCGTGACAAGATTTTCATTCTGTGGCTCACGACCTTACCGCGGAAAGCATTCTGTGGTAAGGTCGTAGTAAGAATCAAAGCTTCCCGGAAAGGCCATTTTAAGCCCGTTTTCCTTCAAATCAAGTGGATATGGGCTCTCTCAAGGGGCACGATTTTGAAGACCTAAAAAGCACTATATAAAGAATGATTCTTGAAAGATTAAGGAGCTTTTTGGGGGAGGAGAGAAGACGGCAAGTCGAGGAAGCAGAGGGAGATTTTCTTGAAGATCTTCGGTTTTGGTTGTATTTTTCTGTTCTTTCTTCTCTCCAACATCATGAACTCTGTTTTTATTATTCTTTCATCGGTTGAAACTATGTTAGGCTAAGTACTTTGTGACTAGGGTGATTGATGAAACCTAGTTTAATGATGGTTTAATTAAAAGTATTTGGGTTTTATTATATTTTTATCTTTCGAGTTGATCGTTTGTTATGCACTAATTCCGTTTTGATGCTTGGCCACCATTAGAACGTGTTTGTAATTTATATTGCTTTCGAGAGATTCAATATAGATTAGCACTTGGTAATGAACGACATAAGGTTCAATAATAGGTAGAGATACCGTTATGGCTTGTGAATTCTTGTTTAGATGATCATTGTAGATAAATGCATGCTTGTATATTTGTAGATTAATTAGAGATAATTAATCTCATATATAAACATAGATTCGATTGACCATCGAGAGAGGCTCTTGATTAACTTAGGATCATCGATTTTCAGCTCAAAGCAAGAATTATAAAACCCAATCACTGAAAGATTAAACTAATTAAAGAACTACGGCGGATTCATGAACCCTAGTGTATTAGATCTCTGCATTCAAAAACCTCAAGAATTATTTCGTGTTTTCCATTTAGTGCGTTAGTTTTAGTTAATATAAAACTTCTAGTGAGTATTCTTTTAATTGTGTGTGGTTTATTAAAGTTAATAGTTGTTAAAGTAGGCATCAAAAGCTTATCCTCATGGAAACGATACTCTATTCATCATTATATTACTTGTTACAATTCCGTACACTTGTGGAAAAGAATACGCAAACATCTAGGTAAAGTACAGTTTGTTCCCATCAGTGGTTGCCACTAGAAGAACATGATAATAAACTAGATTTCTAACTTTGTTGTGATAAACCAAATTTAGACTGTAAAGGTCTTCATACCTAAATCACGAGTGACATCAAGGATTGGAGCTATTTGCCTCAATAAAACCAGATAGGAGCAAAGATGCAAAGTAGCAAAATTTCTAGGTTGAGTACAATGTTAACTGAAAAGCCTAGGAGGAGAGACAAAGTCAGACCCACTTACTGTCACCATTACTGGAAACTGGAAAGTATTAGAAGATGAACATGGATAAACTAGATTTATGACTTTGTTAATCTCTTTTAAGCATGCCAGCAAACAAATTATGCAGTCATAGAAGCCATGATAAGCCTCTCCAAGAAGACAGGTAATTAAGCTGAAAAAATGCACTGTTGAGTCCCCAGAAGAAAGTATGCAATATTTGCTTAACTATTCCTTAGTGAAAAGGGATTTGTTCTGTTTATATATGCAAATCAAGATTTTATGTGTGTGGCACCTTCTGATAAGAAATTATAGGTCTTCCCCCTTCCTATACATGTATTTGTTGATACCCAACAAAAATAAGCCACCCCATTTAAAAGGCTAATTTTGGTGTTCCTCATGCTAAACAAAAATGGTAACCACTGAACAAATTTGTGTGGATGCACACGGAAAATTATACATTATTTACTAATAAATGACCTAATTAGATCCAGAAAAAGAAAGGAAAAAAAAAAACAACTGACTGAGAACAAACAAAAATATTAAGGTACTTATCAGAGATGAGGAAAAGCAACGCACTATAGCACCCACGTAACCACCCAATAACCCTTTTTAGAGTAAAGTGGGATCGATGCTAAAAGTAAGTGCAAGAACATTACAATCTCAGGCATAAAAAATAGTAGACATAGTATTAGCATGCATGAACTTTGACAACAATGAACATTATTCATAATGCTCAGGGACATTATGCTCTCAAGCTCTAGCATGGCATAGAAATGAAATTGTATTAGCAAACATAAAAATAATGAACTTCGCTGCCTGAGCTTCAGAGTAACTTATTTACTTCCAAATTGTGGTGCAGGCATTAGAAGCATAATGAGATTCAAAAGACTAGGCTCTTAATCAATTATAGAAGTCACCTGGTCAGGTGCTCGTTTAATTGGAGGTGGAAGCTGATCATCACTGAGTCTGATATCATTATTGTATCCGAATTTCCTTAGCACAGTCCATGTTATCTCAAGGCGGCCCTTTTCTATGAATAATGCATGAAGAAAGAGGAATCCGGTCAAAGTAAGACCATGATCACTAACCCCTTCAGGTAGTTTTTCTTGCACAACCCTCTTAACTTCCACTATTTCAGAAGGTTGTAATGGAGCATTGAAACACTTCACCTGTTTACAGTCAATCTTAACAATTATCATGGCTCATAATCACAGCAAAACCTAAGCCCGTGTATGCAAATTTACTTGGAATATAATGAAATAGGTGGAACAGGGAAAGGATAAAAAAGGACAAATTCAGTAGTAAGATAGTATTTCACAAACAGAATATAGATTCAGTGCATTCACATATATTAACATCAGTATGTAAAAGGAAAAGGAGACCTGAAAATCATTCAACTCTGCATCATTGAGTGCACCATCCCTGTCATGATCACAGAGAATGAATATCCGTTTTAAAGCTCTCACGCACCGTGGCTTTAGAGTTTGCGCTTCCTGATCGAATAAAGGAGCTGTCGGATGAAGAACTGCTTTTTGAGCATAGAAGAAAACTTCAGGGATCTGCAAGTAGAGAAATGCAACTAGCTTATGACAAGCCAAAAATATATGACACCAATCCAAACAGACTGATGCAAGCATACCAACCATGTGTCACCCAATAAATTAGTTGGATGACTCACAATAGAAAGGAATTTGACCCTGCTGTGATATCTTGTAAAACACATCAAGAGGCACAGATTTGCAACAAAATGTGCTAATTGAACTCCAAATAAATTAAAAGACCCATCTAAGCATATTATAGGTTATATATAAGAAATCCATTCTCCAACAAAGTAGCGAGCAAGATAATAGTATTTCAAATTAAAGAAGTAAAGGAATGGTTAATTTAAGCAATAACTTAACAATGAGAAACTGAAAACAAGTAGATGAAAAAAAGGAATAAAAATAAACCTGAATATGTTTAAATGCTGAACACTCCATACAAGTTTCAATCTCCTTAAACTGCTGCATTATTGGTGACATCACCTGCTCCAAAATCACTGGATCCTGGTCATCTCTCAAATCTAGCTTGCAACCAACCACTATCACGGGCACCTTTACCTGCTCAAACATATTCAATCTATGTTGAAAAGAATGTAATAAGAAAATGGGAAGACAGAAGTTATAAGCCAACACTCTTAAGCTTGCTTTTCAAAATGGTCTTTGCATATTTACCAGCTCAAACAAGTTAATCTACAGTAAAAATAATGTAGAAAGAATATGAGAAGATTAAATCATAATTCAACACTCTTCAGTTTGTTCTTCAAAATGGTCTTGATATCAATAAATACTTCAACAGAGCAAACTGCTGTTTGCTAACCCAACTTTAATGAAGCACAAACCTCTAATCTACGAAGTTCGGGGAGCCAGAAAGTACTCAACCGGTCAAGGGTAGCAGGCTGATCACAGGCATAAGTAAGCACAACAGCATCCGCTCGCTTCAGTTCCTCGGCCAGTCTACCTCTGTTCTCCAAACTGAGAACAACAATATCGCTGAACTATTCAGTTTTGAGCTTAAAAAAATACTAAAATTGTGACAGAGAAAATTAATCCCTAGGTGAGGAGCCATGGCATATTCACGCGCATACAAATCCAACGTACATTTAGTATAAAGTGGCAGAGAAAGACCTAGAAGAAGTATCGATAATTGTGACAGGGACTCGATCGGGGAACATGTCAACGGGCAACCTGGTGGGTGGCAACACAGGGGGGACGTTGGTCGGAAAAGTATCGGCGGCAGCGGAAACAATCAAGCTCGATTTCCCTGTGCCGGAGTCACCGGCGACAACGATACGCACGCCACTATTGCCGCCGGAGTTTGCCTTAGCAGCTGCGCCGCCTCCCGCCATTCACACTGCACAATTATCCAAAACGCCAATTGCACAAAACACATACATAAATGGATATACATCAAATATGCAGAGCAATCTGCAGTTGATTCGGTTGCGAAAAAACCTATGAATTGAAAGTGAAAAATCACATGGGAGAACTGGACGTATATACATACTTTGAAACAATGAATATGTATAGATGTGCGATTATCAGAGTGATGTATCTCACCTTCTTGTTGGAGATGAACAACCCTAGATACGGAGGTGGCAATAGAGTTGGAGGGGGTTGATGCTTCGGAATGAAGATTCGAGGACTGGCGACGAGTGAACGTTCTTGCCTTCTTGGACCCTTCGAGTGGGGGCTCAGACCCGTGTCGCAGAGTTATAACGAATAGCGTGGGCTCTCCACTTGATCAACGGCTTCGATGCTGCAGAGGATAATGGCGTTGTCAAACGGGTCGTCCCCAGCACCTTTTATTGGAGTTTTAATGGAGAGTGTAAGGAAAGTGTAGGGTTTAAATATATGACCAAGCTACTTGCAGAGGCCTACATCTTCAAGTACACACGCTGTGTAAATAACTAAAATATTTTTTGTATTTATGAATTATTTGGAGGAAGGGATATTTTAATTATGTGCTTATCGATGTTTGATTTTAACCGATCGTGATTCGTTTTTTGGTTGCGGTGAATAGATCCAAAATGCCAAGAAGAAGAAAAGGAATTAGAAAATTTCTAATGTGAGTCAACACCCAGATATTTTACGTAGTTTGGCTAGAACGATACCTACTCCACGACAACACTCTGATTATTCTTTCAGAATGACAGTTTTTTAATTATTCCTTTTGTCCATCTCATGATATTTGTCATTTTTATTTATACTTATGAGCTTTTATAATTTAGATAACATAAAAAAATACAACGAGTGTATAATAGGGGACAAACAGCCTTTATCGTCTACACAAAACTGGGAGTGGGATTCTCATTACGAGGGACATGGGCTGTTGCAGGTAAAGTGAATAGTCCCTACCTCTGGCTTCTCAGCAGCTTTACCACTATGTGACCTGATTGGTTTTAGGCCAGCGACCTGGATGGTCCAGCAATCTGAAGGATATTTTCGAGAGCTCATTAGTCGATTGCTGGTAACTCGTTGGTGGCTTATCGGGAGTTCGCCAGATGCTTGCTTTACGAGTTCCAGATTTCGGTAGTGGTTGGACTTTTCTTTGTGAGGTCGTCTGGGCCTTCTTGACTTCGGGTGATTGGGCTGGTCCATCAGACCGAGTCTGGCCCATGCAGGGTGATACGGGAGATACGTATAACAGTGTTTCATTGTTTTATTATATTTAATAAAAATATTTTTATTATTTTAACTGTATTATGTAGTTTAATGTGTAATTTAAAGAGTATAAATAACGTTTTCTTTAAATATAATTATTAGGAAAAATTACGTCTATCTAGTCAATCCTGTTAGAGACATTTGTCACGTGGCTATGATAAAAAAAACAAAAGCTTTGAGCATGATTAAAGCCACTATTTTGATGTTAAGGAGGATTGTAATTGTTGACCATATTCAAACATGTTGGTTATACTAAATATTTGTATTATATAATTATAATAAAAAATATAAAATTTTAAATCGTTATCGATACAATCAATGCTATGGAGAATATATTAGTTAAAAGTAGTTATTTTTAACAAACAGACTTATGGTAAAAAAGCATGAAGTCTAAACATAATTAACAACAAAATTTATCAAGCAATACAAAAAAATAAAACATAATCAATAATTGTCATGTCAAGTAGGATTATGTCGACGTTCAATTTCAGCTGATCGTTATTTGTTTTGGGTCGCAATGAGTAAGTCCAAAAATGGTCAGAAGAAGAAAATAAAAATCCCAGATATGAGTCAATACCAGCAATTTTCACGTGGTTCGACTAGAATGATGTCTATTCCACGACTGCACTCTGATTATTTTTTTAGAATGGCGGTGTCTAATTATTCTCCTTATACCCCTTATGATATCTCTGATTCCTATTTATATTGAGAGGCCTTGCAATTTGGATAATATGTAGAAATATAAAGATGATATAACAGGAGACAAATGGTCCTTATCAGAATACACAAGTTGGAAATGGGGTCCTCATTACGAGGGGCATGGACTGTTGCAGATAAAACAAATGGACTATACATCTGACTTCTTAGCAGTTTTGTCATTTACACGAGCTGAAGGTTTTTGGGCCAGCAATTTGGATGGTCCAGCGAACTGAGGGTTTTATTGAAAGTTCGTTAGTCGATCGTCGAAAGCTCGCTAGGGGCTTCACTGGAAGTTCGTAAGAAGCTCGCTTTATGAGTTTCGAATTTCGATGGTGTATGATCTTTTTTCGATGAGGTCGTATGGACCTTCTAGACTCTGGGCGATTAGGCCAGTCCATTGGGCTGAGTCTAGCCCATAGAGAATTATAATGATTAAACAAATTATGTTGAAAACAGTTGAGTTTTGATGAAAAATGTACACTTTAAATGTGATTAATGTTATCCACAAGACATAGGTCGAGCAGTTGGATGAATAATATATTGGTATCAATCTAGTAAGTTGTGAATTCGATTATTATCCTATTAAAAAATTAAAGTCACAACCTGCAATTTATTTTTCTTGGTGTAATTGAGGGACACAAGCACCAAAACCATGCAATAGCAGTCATCCCACATGTGATCAATGATCTCAATGTTATGAAATATTATAATTGTCCAACGAATCGTGTTGAATACTTTGTTCCAAAGTTATGACAAAAACATAACTTATAAATGTGATTATTAGTCTTGATGTAGGAAAAAAAAAATTATTAAATAGAATACACATCACAAATATTATATGTTTGTCAAAATATAATAACATAAATAAAATATATAATATGTCACATGTCAATAGAATAAATATTATAAGTTATAATAATAATACATATAATTTAATAATTAACACATATATTATAAACGAATATATTAAATAAAATAAAATACATAATATATTAAGTTCTTATTTTGATTTTTTACATAAAATCTGAATCCGAGAATTTTGGTTCCATTTTTTCTTAAATTTTACTTTTCCACCTCATTTAGTAGGAATTACATTTTCATGATAGCAATACGTGATATATCAAAAATTAAAATATTATTCTTGTTAATAAAATTCTTAAAAATAATACTCTTTCCAATATCAAAAGCCACTCATGTCACATAAGATACCTTAAAATTTTATAAATTACGTATATCCATTGATGATAGTGTAATTTTTATAATATGAAGAATACTCGTAGTTTAGTAAAGTGACAAAATACATAATTTACCCTAAAATTTGTAAGAAAAAGGTCATTTAAGGAAAGCAGTAGTTAACATTGGTTAACAAAAGGGCGGGACGGGCATGACAAAAAGTTGTAGTTCGGGGATAAGTGAAAATGAGTGCAAATTAAGGGTACAAAGTGTAATTAAACCTTTGTGTATCGTGAATCGTTTGGTCAAGTTCCAAACAGAGCCAAGGATAGAATAGATCTATCACCGACCCGAAGGCGAAGAACCGGCAAAATTGAGATCGACTGTGAGAGAGAGAGAGAGAGAGAGGGGAGAGAGAAATTCCTCGTGCGTTGGGCTCCGGTGTCCATCTTCACCTTCACCCTCACCAGAAATAATCAACGGAGGTTGACGAAAGATGATGTCCGGCAATTATACGGCGATCGACAGTCAAAAAGTCTCCGGATCTGTTCCTGTAATTCCTGCTCTTATTGTTCTCTTTCATTCTTTGTTGATTACCTTCCAGATCTTACATTTTCTGCCCTCATCTTCTTCGTAATTTCGCAGGCGGTTTCGGATTCAGCAGGTCACATCGCCGTTAAATTCAGCGGTAATTCCAACTATCAGGATCTGTTGTTGACAACAATTTTCTGGTTTATTTTTGAGACAAATTTCTGTGCTGTTTATGCAGATTCGAATCTCCAGACCTTTCCGCCTACAGGGCCGCAGGGGAAGATCGCTGGTGGCTCTGGGCCTCCTCGCGATGCGGATGGTGCGTACAATACATAAATATGCTTTACTCATTTATACCACAAACACAGCACGAGAAGGTCCTTTTCATGGAAAGTAGTGCTTATTTTAGTGTAGAAGTCTTGTGCTGTTTGATTCGTGGGTTTCAAATTATGTGAGTGCGTTTTTTGTTCTTATGGGAGTTTGAGGGTGAGGTTATTGAAGATGCTGACACATAGTTTATCTCTTCCACAATTATATACATCACGATGACGATGGTTATGAAGTTTAAATTGGATTGTTTGGTTCGCAAAGAATTGCTAGGGCCTAATACTAGTGCCAGTATTAAGATAGATTGAGCTAGATCTAGGTGTCAAGGATATCTGAATTGTCAGATCAGATGAATTCATTAAGTTTTCCTGATTTGTTTGTTTGCTAGTTCAATTACCACAGCAATTTCAATGAAACGAGGTACAAGCCTGAGAAGGCTTATATGCTCCATTGAGACTGCTGCAATGTGTGCACTTCCTGTTGTAGAACTTTCACAACTGAAGAGCCCAGGTGTGAAACAAAAGTGAACTGTCACAAGCATGGCAGGGTAGTTGCCCACCAACTAATCAAGTAGAAACATGTCCTCTTCATTGCATTGCTTCAAATTGCTAAGGTTCTTGCTTGATGTTTCTGGTTCTCTTCGGCTTGGTTGAAGCATTTGCTATTTTCTCCATTTAAATTGTCAATCTTCTTATATAACAACTTACTCTTCCTTGTTAAAGAGGGAGTGGTTTTCATAGTGTCTAACTGTCAATTTTATCTCTTATCTGTGCAATACGAGGCTATGACTTTGGTAGTAGTTGGAGGTTGGTGGTCCTCTCTTTTAGGCTCGGGCTCGCCAATTAACATCAGTCATTTGGGAGAGGGCTTCCCTCTGTTTTTACCCATGCTTGTAACTTAAATCCACTCACTAGTGTGGATTCACTCCCCTCTATTTATTTATTTAGGGGGGTGGGAGAAGGACAATAATTTCAGGATTCCCAAAGCTTTGCACGGTTCAATTTTGGCATTTATGAAAGTTCAACTTTAACTTTAATAGTTCATTATGTTCTAAATAAAATCTGAAGGATTTAGGACTTTCATAATGTCATGTACCTAGGGTTGACCTAGGTGTCACATACCTAGGGTTGTGATTGGAATTTAGGAGAGAAACTGGATGATAGACTTCAAAGGAGGGAGAGAAAAATCAAAAGAGGAAGAGAGGGAGGGATTAGAGAGGAAACTAGAGGGATAGAAAATTAGGGAAACAAGAATTCACTTCATTCATTCATTAACCTCCTTTCTCTACATTTTAGGGCCTATTTATAGGCTATTCACTAGTAACAACTCACAAACTACCTCCTACTAACTACTATATCCTTATTACAATAGTGCCCTTCTAACTACCCATGAGTTGTGACATTCCCCTCCCCTTGAAAGGTTTCTTGTCCCCAAGAAACTTATTACAACCCAGTCATTGGTTCTTCATCCAATGCCCCTCTTCACCAATTGATTTCTTCGCTTTTCCTTCTTCTTATCTTGTTTTTCCCTTCTCTTTTGCTTTCTTTGTTCTTTCTCCTCAGCAGCAACAACATTTTGTCTTGCTGCCACACCAATAGAAACATGTATAAGCAAGACAAGAAGAGTCTTGGTCCCTTCAACAAGGAATCCCTTCCCTTTCTTCTGCTTTATTCTTCTGCTTCCTCCATTGCTCCAAATCAGGAACATATTGCTGGAATGTTTTAGTGTAATAAAATCATGCAAGCATCCTCCCTTAACCTGTAACCATTCTTGAACTGCCCTCCATTGATTATCCACTTCAATTAAGGCACAAATTCCCCTCCAATTGACTGATTTCTCAGTTGGAGTTACCTGATTCAAAGTAAGTAATTCAGCCACTCCTTCCATTCCTATTCTTTCAAGGGAAATAGATTTAAATTCTCCACAATCTAGGGCTGTTGTGGGCGTTTCCATTCCAAGATCTTTGGCTCCCGGACTGTTAGCAAACATCTCAGCTTCATCCTCAACAGTTACCTCCTCCAATGGTGTCATATTGAGGATTTTAGCGGCTGCATTTTCAGTACCAGTGAGGGTGCTTGAGATGCTGCCCATTGTTGGACTGCCATTCCCCAATTCTTCGATCCCTTTTACTGCTTCTTTTTCTTCCTCATCAGCTTCTTGCATCTCTAGATTAACAGCCTTAGAAGCTCCATTGATCATATAGGTTTTGGTCCTTTCTCTAAACCGGTTACACAAGTCAATTACAAACTGCGGCCAGCTCAATTCCACCCTTCCCCAGCTCCAATTCTGGAACCAAACGTATGAAATTCCACTCAAATTACTCGCAGCCATTTTTACCTTCTCCTTTTCAGCTACTCGGTGTTGGTAGAACACTCGTTCACATTGCCGAATCCACCATTTTGGCCTATCCCTGTCAAATACCAGAATAGCCAATGGAGCAAGAGTGGGCAAATTGGCACTTGGGGTTGAAGTTGACAAAGTCCGATTAGCAATCTGAAATTTATGTGAATGCAGGATCAAACAATCATCCAGCTGCCTATGGAGGTCCTTAATTTCTTTTGTTGCAGCAATTAATCCTTCGGCCATCTCCTCAATTCAATTCCCTGAAATTACACCTTGCAACCGCCTCTTGATCAGCTTCCCAAAATCTCTCCAGAAATTTTCCTGTCCTAAAATTCAGCAATCCTTAATCCTTGATGCAGGAGCAGCCTCCAGAGTTCAGCTGTGGCTGAACAGCCTCCAATAATCGCCTGATTCGAAATGCAGCCGTGACAATCACTCGGCTCCCTGAGTCTCCTTCAAAATTAGATCGGAATCGCTGTAGATTAGCAATCGTCCGCCTCTGTAATAGCTTCCAAAGACCACCAGCTGCTTCTGGAAAATATCAGTTCCCTTCTTACCACTTCCGACCGCAGCTTCCTACTTGCCTCAACCTCAATTCAGCCATGGTTGATCTCCAGGTTGCCCAATCAAATTTGCCTAACCGTTTGGTGTTAGGACAAATCAATGCGGCAGCCACGGCATGCACCTAAAGCTGGATTTCTCTTTCTGGAACCCGCGTTGCTTGGCCTTGCTGCCTTTTGATCACAAACAACAACACATCACGCATGCTGGTTTGTTACTTAACCTGACAGAATCAAATCACCTTCAGATCAAGTGAGCAGTAGCCAAAAGTTGATCGCAACAGCCTATAGTGACTTCCTCTCCAGCTGGAACCGGTGTCTTTGTCTCTCACTTTAGTTAATCCGACCGATCTCAGGCAATAAATTGGAGTTGCTCACTGACAAAGAGGCTTCCGAATCGATTGCTAGCTTCCTTCGGTCAATCAGATTCAACAATCGCCCCAACCCATGCCCAATCACCGTCCAATTTGCTCCAGAATTTTCCTGCGTTTGCTGCTTCTTGAATCTCCTTCCGTAACTTGTTTGATTCCACACCCAATCACCGACCAGCTTCTCCTGAATTCTTGAATCGCCACGGCTCTGCTTCAATCGCGCCTCAGCCTCGCCTTTCAAATCCGATTCACTTCCGATCGACGCTTGCTTTGCTCGGCTTCTCCATTCAAATTCGAGTTCAGTTTCGCCTTGCAACTATTCGCTTTCTACCCCGATCAATGCGAATCAAATTCCCCAGCGGAGTTGCCACCCTGATCTACCTTCAGATTCTCTCAGAATCACTGTCGGAAGTCACCTAGCTGCTTCATCTCCAGTTCCGATCCGAAATTGCTTTGCTCAGCCTCGCCACTTGCAACTGATCTATAATTGTCCGCCTCCCTTACTGGAATCTCAATCGAAATCGTTGGGGTTCCGCGCTCGCCCAAACCTTTTCCGCGCCTTCAAGTCCACCAAAAATTAATTGGAGGACTCGCCTGGTCTGCTTCCAGTCACGTTCCTTGTTGTCAAGAGTCCTTCAAGTACGCCTTCAATTTCCGTATCGTCCGAACAACAATGTCTGCCTCAATTTCTGAATCACTGGAACAACAAAGTTCAATTTCGAATCATCACCAGACTCGAAGTGATTCATCAATCGCCTTTCGCCATTCTGAACACCTTCTTCCGCGCTTCAATTTAACCGATCAACATGCGGCCTAACGTCCTCCTCTTGCTTCGCCTTCCAAGATCGACCGATAGTTGCTGGCTCGCTTGATTACAATCGGCCCTTGGTTCCTTCAGAATCGGATCGGAAATGTTGGCCGATCTGATCCGTTGAAGCTCCTTGAAAGTTCGATTGTATCGCTGTAAACTCACATCAAAGGATTGATCGGCCTTCTTCACCTTCTCATGCGTCAGAATCAATTCTGAGATTCAACCGAAAGCCTGAATTGCCTAGCTAACTGCCAAGAACTTCCTGATCACCGCTCAACCAATTCCGTGGCCTTATGTTGCTGAATTCGGCTATTAAGTCTCCATAATCACAGCCGAGAAAGGACTAGCTCTGATACCAAATGTCATATACCTAGGGTTACCTAGGGTTGTGATTGGAATTTAGGAGAGAAACTGGATGATAGACTTCAAAGGAGGGAGAGAAAAATCAAAAGAGGAAGAGAGGGAGGGATTAGAGAGGAAACGAGAGGGATAGAAAATTAGGGAAACAAGAATTCACTTCATTCATTCATTAACCTCCTTTCTTTACATTTTAGGGCCTATTTATAGGCTATTCACTAGTAACAACTCACAAACTACCTCCTACTAACTACTACATCCTTATTACAATAGTGCCCTTCTAACTACCCATGAGTTGTGACACTAGGCTTTTGATAGGGAAAATAAATCTATGGGGAATTAGACTGAAAGGGAGGGAAATGCAGCAAGAAATGGGGAAGGATTATAGACAAAACAGCAAGGAAGAGGAGATTAGAGAGAAATCAAAGGGATCGGGAGAGAGTTCAGAGGGAAATTGAGAGAGAATTGATGAGAGGGAAATGATTGAATTCAATTATCAATTCAAACATTCATTCTCTAACTACCTTAGCTTATTTATAGGTTGTTCCAACCTATCTAATTGAGAAGTACAACTATTCTCAGCAACCTAGTAATGCATGTAAGCTAACTACTATTATAATGACAATTATAGCCTTGGGGATTCTTGGGGTTTTGACAATTCCCCCCTCCTTGAGAGAGTTCTTGTCCCCAAGAACTCACAATGATTGCGTTGCTGTTTTTTCATCCAATACCAACTCTCTCTACCTAGTTTATTCCTATTTCTTTCTCCATCTAGACCTATTCCTCTTTGCTCTTATATTCTCATCAACTAGAACAAAACCACGGGTTGTTACTACAACTCGTACAATTGCAATCAAGGCTACATCTACCTCCAAGGTGTAATAGACCATTTCCCTTGGGTTTGCAATAGCTACCCAATCAAGATTGTTGGTACTCGTGGCCTGAGGATCTAGTATGGTGCCAAAACTTGTCAATATGTCCACATCAAGTGCCTTTAATTAATTTAGCCACTCCCTGTCATAGTTAGCAACTGAAACCTGCAAACCTAAAGCTTTCAAATGATGATCATTCTGAAATTCACACATCCGACCAATTACCACAAGAAATGTTAGTGATGGAACACAATCTTTGTTTACACATGTTTTGCTCATCTCATCATCTTCGATGTTGGCTGTTTTGAACCCTGAGGATTATCTAACTAATTTTTTAGTCGCAATAGAAAAATGCTGAACAGGCAGACTATCTTCCTCTAGTCTTAGGACCTCATCATCTTTATGAACAATTTCCTTATAGCCAATATAAGATTGTTCAATTTGGATTGCCAGATTAAAACTTCTTTGATTGCATGTGGAGCGTCAAAGACTTGATCCAACCTAGAATCACTATCATAGGCATCACCACTCACAGCTCCGACCTGCTTTATAATTGGTTGCCTGAGCAGAACTTCTTTGACTATATGTGGAGCATCAAAGACTTGATCTAACTTAGAATCACTGTCACAAGCATCACCACTCACAGCTCCGACGTGCTTTATAACCAGCTTACATAACAAATCAATGTTTCATTGCAAATTTGATTGTTCCTTTGAAATCTGAGGAAGGACTCCAGCACCAACATCCACATAGATGGATGGTCCTTCCATTGGATTTGCCTGATCCAATGCTATTCCATCAACATCCTTTTCTTTCTATTTGTCGAAATACTCCTGAGGTTCACTTTCAACAATTTTCTCTAAGAATTCTCTGTTATGGTCGTAGTTATCTAAAACATCTCCTCTTGACTTATAGAAAAATTTGGTTGGAATGTTGACCTGATACATTTGAGACCACATCACTACCAAATTCTGCATCTCTTCACGTATCACACTGCCTATTTCCTCGCGCATTCAGCTATTTGCATCATTAAACTTTTTTTTCCATCGCCTTTCAACAGTCGAACCTGAATCAGGAGCAGGCGAAGTTGATGGTCATGTAACAAGTATAATATGCTTCGGAACTGGCTTCTATGAGTCAACAAAATTCTACTAGGAACCGTCGATCTAGATCGTAGTTAGAATTCGCCTAGCTCGGCTTGCTGTCAAGATCGCTAGATTAGAATCGCCTCTGTGATTGCTCTTCTTCTTGTGACCCGATCTATCTCAACACCTAATTCGCCTCTGGATCAACTCCACTAATCCCTTGTAGCGACCGTGAATCAACTGTTCAAATTCTAGAATCTAGTTGTGAACCGTTGGAAGTTAGCTGAACTAAATTCGCTTTCCTTGATCGATTGTAAGAATGTTTGAAATCTCCGTTAAAACCTAGTGCAACTTTCGAGCTGAGAGTTACTTCTCCCTTTCTCTGTTATGTCCATTATCTGCGCCCTTTTGTCCAATTCTCCCTCCAATCCTTTTTTGTTCTTGGTCCTAATTCCCTCATATTCACACTACAATAGCCTTGGAAAATAGCCACCAATCAACCTGCTCTTCCACTTCTAGTCAACTGAAATTGCTCTAGGAGTCGTCGGCAGCATTGTTAGAACCACCTGGCAAGTTGCCTTAAAAAATTGAACAGGAATTCTGATCAGTTGGTCTGTTACAGTCACTAGGATAACCTTGCTTTGTGATGCCTTTTGATTTAGTCTGTGAGGTGATCGGAAATCGCATGGCTTGGCTTCATAGGATCCACTTAAGGATTACACTTGTCTCCACAATTGAAGTCGCCTTCACACGCCTTCACAATCTGGACCTTAATCACGCTAGAATTCACAATTGGAACGGTCGTCTTTGTTCACCTTCAAATCGAATCAAAATCACAGTCAATGATTGACTGCTCTGATACCAAATTGTCAATTGGTATCAAAACCAGTCAATTCTCGACTGTTATTCTTGCAAATTTTAACAGTAATTCTGATCCAACTTTTCCAAACGCCAAAGCAGAGCTAGGTGAATTTCTGGCGATACAGACGAACTCTCGAGGTGCTTCAACAAAATCGATCGGGGAACATTGCCGATCTGATCTTGAAGGAACCAAGGACATATCGTAACCAAGCAAGCAAATACCTCTTGGTTCAAACTTGGAAGGCGAAGTAGAAGGTTGACTCTCGGTTGCAATTTCTATAATTCTCGGTTTGAACTTGGAAGGTGAAGCAAGAGGTTGACTCTTGGCCTTGAATTTAGGTAATTCTTGCTTGGAATTGAAGGGTGAAGTAGGGTCAAGTGATTTTCGGCTTGAGTCAAGCAAATTCTACCGACTACAAAGTTGATCAACATAAGAGGCGGATTCAAAGTAGCTGATCATGAATTGGGACATGGTACCATAAGGCGACTCCTAGAAGTAGTAGGCGATTCTAATCCAAAGTTCATCCTCGGCCAGCACACTTCATTGTGAATTCTGATCCATGGTGGATGGAACTCGGATGAGGAACTTTGAATCGCAGCTGCAACAATTCAATTCAGCTATCTCATATTTGCAAACTCGGGTGGATTTATTGGAGATCGGGTCTACCAGGAATCACGAGGTGATCATGACGATTGATAGGAAGTTGGATAGCTCTATGGATGGATTGGAGCGGAGGTTGGATGGAGCTATCTCGCAGATTTGGGAAGAGGTTGGAAATCAGATTCAGGAACAACTTCAAGGCTTTATGGTGATGTTTGCTAGATAGAACTCAATAAGAATCTCCCTTGATTTCCGTCCTAGGGAGAGATAGGACCTGATCTTGCCCGGTCATGGGATGAACCACCGGGCTGTTGATACCATTGAATTCGAGGTAGATCTGGCAAAGTTGGGGGAGAACATAGTGGAGCAAAGGCAGGAAATATCGGTTATCCCTAATCAACCTAGTTTTCCTATGCCTAAACTGGAGATCCCCATGTTTGATGGGATCAATCCAAGGTGGTAGGTGAGGAGGTGCGAAAGGATGTTCAATTGGTATAATGTGCTGGAGAGAGGCTAAGTGTAGCACTGGCAACTGTCTACTTCAATGATGCAGGGGATGCATGGTACCAGGGTTGGTTGAGGATAAGAGGAAATTGCTCGTGGGGTGAATTTGTAGAGAAGTTGCGTGACAGATTTGGCTAACAAAACATGATGGATATAGTGGAAGAATTCAACAAACTCAAGCAGGAGGGTACGGTACAGTCTTATCAACACAGATTCAAAGAGTTGAAATCACTCATGCTCAACCACAACCCTCACCTATCCGAGGCATACTTCGTCTCAAGTTTCATTGGCGGCTTGAGCGAGGTGTTGAGGCCTATGGTGAAAATGTTTCAGTCTAGGATTGTCGAACAAGTAGCCGAGAGTGCCAGGCTGCAAGAGCTAATGGTGGAGGCCCTAATGAAGAAACATGAGCTCCAAACTGAAATTCATCCTGCAAACAATTTGTAGCTGGAAGGAAATCCAAATCATAGGATTCATACTAACCTAATTCAGCCAAGTCTCTTTTGGTGGAACAAAGGAGATAAGCATGACTGTGCTATTGGAGTGGAGAATAGTTTAGCCCAAGTCCCAGGTGCAGGAAGCAGTTGTTATATATGGAAGGACAAGAGGATGAAAAAGAAGGAGAGCAGGTCGAGATTGGCTGAAGCGATGGATTAGTTGTTGCAAGTTCTTGGGGACAAGAACTCTCTCATAGAGGGAGGAATTGTCATGTTCCCAAGGGTATATTAGTAATAGATAATAGACGTATTCCTTTTGTTTGTACCTGCTATTAGTTTGGATTGAACTAGTTGTACTTAGAAGTAGCTCGCAGTTGTACCTAGAAGGCAACAACCTTCGGTCATACTTGGTTTGAATATTTGGGTCAGTATATAAGATTGATCCAATATAATTCATAGGCATGAATGAATACATTTGAAATATTTCTGATTTCTTCCCTAAATTCTCTCCATCTCTCTCAATCTTTCCCTCCCTCACTTTATGTCCTTCTAATTCTCCCTACATTTATGCTAAATTTCCCCCTCATTCTTCCCCAAATTCTTATCAATTGGTGAGAGAACCTTGTCAGGTCCCTAGGATCTAACACATAGGAGGCCTCAACATCCACAAAAATCTTAGCATACGTGAGCATCCCTTTAGATGTACGAACATTTTGAGGTGTCATGTGAATATTGGAGACCTTTTGATGGACACTTTCAAGTGAATGTTGGACAATCCTCCTTGGCCTATTATTTCATTATTTTTGTAGAATGACAATTTGAGATACCACCATTTATAGATTAAGAATAAGTTGGATATCAGTTGAGAATTAATAAACCATTTGGATTTATATCAACAAGTCCTTGTTCCTTACCTTCTTTAACTTCAAGAACGTTGTCCAAACTTTTTGACTTATCTAATAGAGTTCTCTAAATTGTATTTGGAATTAAAATGATGAAATAGTATTTTCTATTTTTTTTTTATGTGGAAAGAGGGTGAGCCTTAGTAGCAATTGTAAGGTTGCTCCTTTGTGATTGAAAGGTCATCTATTCAATTTGTGGGAACAGCCTCTTTGCAAAGCAAGGGCAATGTTGCATATAAAAATGAATTGCAAATTGGGGAGCCTTGTGCACTAGGGATGACTTTTTTTTAATTGTGAATAGAAAATAATGACATAAATATTGTTATTTTCAGATATGTATAAAACACATATAAATTATTCTTTATTTATTAATGTATTATCATATCCTATCTTGTTTGGAAGTTGTGTGTTGGGGTGTATTTGCATGGATGTATATTAAGAAACAAATGGGTCTAAATGAAACTAGAAGAAAGGCAAAGAACCTTTGACGTGTATGTGAAAATATCCTTCAATACACATTTATAAATAGTACCAACCATTTGATATCATTATGGTTTAACTATGCTCTTCCTCTCATTTTTATGCTTTCTGTGGGAGATAGGAATCGAATGGAAAAGAGTGGAATAGAATGTAAAATGTTTTCTCCATGTATTGGAGAGCAGGGGGTGAAAGTAAAATAAAGTAATGTAAAATATAATTAATACCTTCTTAACGGAAATGTAGTGTTTTGTTAAGGAAAATTTGAACATAAAATTATTGAGGTTAATGTTGTCAATACAAAAAAAAAAAAAAGAAAAAAAGAAAAAAAAAGGTTTTCCATTCATTCTCTCCTGTTTTAGGGTAGACAAAAAAAAAAGGGCTTTAGAAGTGACTAGATGGAAAGTTTTCCATCCATTTTCATTTCTTTCCATCATTTTAGTAATTGTGTTGTTGAGGGTGATATTTTTTCTTTTTTAAAAAAAACTTGTAGTGCAATTTAATGTTTGTTAGAAGAAGTTGTGGTTTGAAGTAAAAAATTCTCTCATTGGATACTTCATAAGAGGGTTCGAGTTGTGGAAATAGCCTCTTTGTAAAGTAAGGGCAAGACTGCAAACAAAAAATGAACTTCTCTTGACCCTTGCAATGTAGGAGTTTTTGTGCATTGGATAGGCCTTTTAAGGAGTGGTAACGTTGGAGAATTTACAAGCTCCACTCGCTTATTCTTGGAAGTCCAATTTTTTCCCCTCTACATGTATATTTTTGTTGTTAGTGCACATTGGCATTCCTTTTTCAATTCAAACAAGAGTGCAGGGTTGTTATTCCTATGGTTCTTTGGAAATTGTTGTACATTATTGTTTTCCCTTTTAATGTAATTATAATATGAAGTGTATGGGGCCTAAATGAAACAAAAGAGGGAGTGAACACTAAGTTTGAGTTGTGGAGAAACAATTTAGAATCTAAGGGATTTAAATTAAGTAGAAGGAAAACAAAATATATGGAATGTAAATTTAGTAAGAATGCAAGAATGAGGAATGTTATAATAAAATTGGAAGACCAAATCATACAAAGAAAAGACCATTTTCGATATTTGGGATCAGTGATTCAAAAAGATGGAGAAATTTACGAGGATGTCATGTATATAATTAAGGCAGGTTGGCTAAAATGGAGAAATGTATCAGGGGTGTTATGTGATGGTAAAATTTTATTAAAACTGAAAAGAAAATTCTATAGGACAGCTATAAGACCAGTTTTGTTGTATGGCTCAAAATGTTGGGTAGTCAAATACCAGCATGAGCAAAAGACAAACGTAGGGGAGATGAGGATGCTAAGATAGATGCGCGGCCATATAAGAAAAGATAAAATTAGAAATGAGATTATTCGTAATAAGGTAGGAGTAGTGCCAATCGAGGAAAAGATGAGAGAGACTAGACTAAGATGGTTTAGTCATGTGAGAAGAAGACCAAGAGACGCTCCTGTGAGGAGAGTTGATGAAATGGAACAATTAGTCAAAAAAAGAGGTAGAAGCAGACCCAAGAAAACTTTGGGAGAGATATTAAAGTTTGATATGAAATGTATGGGCCTAAATGGAGATATGACAAAAGACAGAAATACATGGAAGTCTAGAATTCATGTAACCGACCCCACATAGTGGGATAAAGGCTGGATATGTTGTTGATTCATTTTGTGCATGGGGGAACCACTTTGCCACCTTCTTTTCAATATATTTTGTGATGAAAAAAACAAGATAAGAGCAGAAAATTAATATTTTTATATCTATATATAAATTGCTGCAGATACATTCTCAAAATCGGCATATGGCTCTGAAGAACCACAGCCAAGCAGCTGGTTTCAAGCATTAACAATTGGATATTACAAGCCTTTCTTTGATATTGACACCTCAGATGTCCTGGAGAGGATAAAGGATTCACTTTTTCCATTTAAAGGAAGCTTCTCTGAGAAAACTGCCGACAACCCGGATTTGTAAGTTGTATTGCTGGGATAAGATTATATTTTCTATGTGACCGGATAGATTTCTGTACTAAGCCTTTTTTTATTTTGAATTTGGTAGGTAGAAGTATTATCATTGTGAAGATTTCCTTTTGTTTGGATTTTTTTTTTTTTTTGGTTTCCTCTTCATGAATCTGACAACTGAACTTATGGTTAATTAAATTTTGTATATTGCCTTGATTGAACTTATGGAAATTAAATGGCATATTCTATTAGTTCTGTAATTGGTGTGTTTTTTCAATTATGATAATATATAATTTGGTATATTAATAGCAAGTTGGGTCCACACGTAGATGTTACGAGTTGTACATTTCATTCATGCATTTAAAACTAGGTGACATCAATGGCACCTACTTCAAACTTCGCCTAGGATAACCCTTTATTTTAGTTCTGATTGGGCAAAAAGTGACAAATTTTAGGTTTAAGTCAATGTCATTGTTTCAGTCTTCACAAGTGCTAATAAACTGAAATGACAATTTCTTTTCTTGATCTCACATCCCATCTAGTGGTGATCTGTCATTGAGGTTCTAAAACATGAGAGTTTTAATCATAGTACGGAGAGAATCGGATTCTGTTATCTGCATACTTTAAGGCTTTGTAATCATAATACAAAGTGAAGCCTACCATTTCATGTTCATGGTTGTATTCTGTTGTTTTTGCCTTTCCATCTTTATTGCTAACATGTTAATCTAAACTTATTTTGGTTTGCTGGCCAGGTATGGACCATTCTGGATCTGTACAACCTTAATTTTTGTAGCAGCTTCAATCAGTACATTTGTCACTTATGTGGCACACAAGATTCAGAAAAAAGACTGGGTTTATGACATAAACCTGGTGACTTGGTCTGCTGGTTTGTTCTATGGTTACGTCACTGTTGTTCCTATTTGCTTGTATCTAATCCTCAAGTACTTCTCTGTTCCCTCTGGCCTTGTTCAGCTGTTCTGCCTCTACGGTTACTCTCTGTTTATCTTCATTCCTGCTTTGGTAAGTTTGATCGCTCTTAATCTTTTGCTTTTTACTTCTTAGACATGTCTAACTTGCGTGCCTATTGAGGTTGGTGGGTGGTGTTATTTTGTATGCTATTACGTAAATTCATATAAGCCAACCTGTATACTTTTCTCTGCATGCAGCTTGCTTGTGTTATTAATTTGTCCCAGTCAATTAGGTGACCTATCTATGAACAGATTTTTCCTGTGTTATGTTAGACTGTTCTAAATTTGGAAGTAAATATTTGTACACTTGACCTTGACCTTTATGTGCTCAACATGTCTTGCTGAGTATTGTACCCAACAAGTATGCGTAAGCATTGTCATTCCTTGCACTACTGTCTCATTTTATGCATGACCATTTATTTAGCTTATAAACCCTCTTTACTTTGTACAGTAAAAGAATCGCTTAAGAATATGAAATTATGTTGGTATCGGTTGTCCTTGAAAATGAGGGAGATATTTTGCACTTAAAACACACGCTCTTACCCTACCCCATGAGGTTTTCCCTTTTTAATTGGTGGTAAATGTTAGGGGAGGAAAGTAGTTTTTTTGTGTTTTTGTGTGTGTGTGTGTGTGTTTCTTTCTTTCTTGTTTGGGATTTTTTTTTGGGGGGGGGGGGGGGGGTAATGAATTTATTTCTCAGATTGATTAATGCTTAGTTGATATTGATGCTTGAAATGTAGTGACCAGTTTTCTGATTCAATTACATATAGTCATTGGTGAATGTTTACACATTGGTTGAGTGCGTGCCCGTGTCTCTGATTGAAGGTTCTTATAACCTATTATATGTGTTCTTGTGGACTTAGAGATAGGTACTTGTTGCTGAAAATTCTACATCCATTGGTTTTTTGTTGCAGTGTTTATCTGTCATTCCCTTGGATTTGTTTAGATGGATAGTTGCTGGAGTAGCGGGTTTCATGTCAGCGACCTTTGTTGCACTCAATCTCC